>JAENHJ010000520.1:0-1408750 GCA_025330945.1 Mucuna pruriens
TGGTGCCAAATTTTGAAAAGGGTCTTGCTCGATTAGTGTGACATCAGGGGGTTCTAGTTAGAATAGTTGCTCTATGCCTTGATGTTTGAATGACTTATTTTAAAGATGATGATGACTTTTAGTTTTCGCTTATAATGTTTAGATCTAAAACCCCGTGAAAAACTTTCAGGCCTACCTTTTAATTACCATGTGAACCTTTTTATCCTTAATACAAATTGTGCTTTTGGTTTTAACTATTACCTTGTCTTCATTTTATTTATTTTATTAAGGCAATTTAGTATTCGTGGTAGAAGAGTGTCACAAAAGGCCTCAAAAAAAGAGAAAGAGGGAGAAAATTTTGGGAGCAGTAAACGGAGAGAAGGAAAAGAGGGAATTTTTAAGTGGAGACCTAAGAAAAAAAGCATGGAGATCCTAAGGAGAATCAAGAAAAGATCAAGCTTTGAGAAAGGGGAAGTGAGGTTAACGACAAGATGGGCGAAGTCGCGCCAAGGTCCAGGTCGAGACAGAGGAAAGGAAGGAAGTACTTGGTCAAAGCTAGAAAAACAATGGACTCTTGTGATATCAAGTTAGTAAATTATCAAGACGAACATTCCCTCAGGTCAAGCCTTAGGAAACCCTTCCTCTCCTTAAATAATCTAAATCAAATCGCCAGCCTATTCCCCTTCTCCCTATGTTGGGGTCAATCCCTCTATGTCCCCCTCGCCAAGAGCTTAAACGACCTTATTAATTGAGAATCGATTTGTGGCTACTATTGTCCCATCGAAACCTTCCAGAATGGTCGAGTCTATATCGACGCTGTCGTGTGGTGACCCACTCATCTCATATATATATATATATATATTGATAATGTGTAGAAAAATATTTTTAAGCATTAAACTTCAATTCCTTCATTTAATTAAATTTGTTTGACCGTAATTTCATATGCACTAAAATCTACCTTTTCATAAAAGGATATCGAAAATAAAATAATCATGCAAATAATTTATTGAGGCATGAAGACATAATCTATTCATGCATGTATATAAATTTATAGTTGTATAGATCTAATTATAGAGTTATAGTTGTATGTATGATCAAGTAAAATAAAGTCAAAATAATAACACAAATTAACAGCGAAGAATAACAAATCCATGATAAAAAACATGTTTTGGTTAAATAAATATTTTAAATTACAACTCATGATTCACTGTTTTGAGAATCATAATAGCTATAATCATGTCAAAATTAAAATGACAGTCATGTATATGATAAAAAATAGGTGGTTGGTATAGCAATATATAAATCATTCAATTGTAATTTCTAAGCACTCATCATCACACTTTAATTAGCTTATGCTAGCTAAAAGAAACATGATGAAGATGTTCATTCTCTTTAGCATAACTTTTGCTTGTGGTTTCATTCAAAATGTTGTTTCAAATGCCAATCCACTCCCATATGAAGCCATTTTCAACTTTGGTGACTCTATAAGTGACACTGGAAATGCAGCTACTTACCACCATGCTTTGCCTAACAACAGTCCTTATGGCTCAACATACTTTAAACATGCATCTGGACGCATGTCAAACGGACGACTAATCATAGATTTCATAGGTATTTTTTTTACTCATGGTTTTTGTTTTCAAACAACTTAAATAATTTTTCCTTGCGTGAAAGGGGTTATATAAAACAATATATCTTAACTACCACACATGGTTGATTACACTAACTTTTGATCAATTTAATTGTAGCTGAGGCATATGGGTTGCCAATGTTGCCAGCCTATTTGAATCTCACTAAAGGACAAGACATTAAGAAAGGAGTAAATTTTGCATATGCTGGTTCAACTGCACTTGATAAGAATTTTTTCATACAAAAAGGAATGAATAATGTAGAGGCTGCTGCTTATTCATTGAGTACTCAACTTGATTGGTTTAAGAAGCTTAAACCATTCCTATGCAAAAACAAAGAAGGTTTCACCAAAACTCCTACAATAATGTTTATATCAAATATTTAGACATTTTCCTAATATGATTAATAACATATATTCCTCTTTTTGGCAGAGTGTGATAGTTACTTTGGAAGCTCATTGTTTCTAGTAGGAGAGATTGGTGGGAATGACATTAACGCAATTATCCCACACAAAAATATTACAGAACTTCGAGAAATGGTTCCATTAATTGTTGAAGCAATTATCAATATCACCACCGTATGTTATATCAAATTATGTCAACTTTAATTTTAATATGTTAATTAAGCTTAGATTTGAAATATGATTGATTAGAAAGTGAATTTTAGTTTTGTTTCTATTTGTTAGAAATTAATAGAAGAAGGTGTAGTGAAACTAGTGGTACCAGGGAACTTCCCAATTGGGTGCAATTCTGCAGTTTTGGCAACAGTGAATAGTGATAAGATAGATGACTATGATCAATTTGGGTGCTTGAAAACTTACAATGCTTTTATCAAATACTATAATAAGCAACTCAAAAAGGCTATAAGGACATTAAGACAAAATAACCTACATGTTAAGATAACATATTTTGATTACTATGGTGCTGCCAAACGTTTATTTCAAGCACCACAACAATATGGTGAGTTGTATTTTTATTTTCTTTTATTAGATGAAATACATATATTTACAAGTGATTGCCAATTTTGCTATGATTATTCATTAATTTATGTAATGCAGGCTTTTCTTAGGTAAGATTGAGACTTTTAGAGCATGTTGTGGAAAAGGTGAACCTTACAATCTTAGTGGACAAATATGTTGTGGAAGTGCTGCCTCAACAGTATGCTCAGATCCTTCAAAACATATAAATTGGGATGGACCCCATTTTACTAAAGCAGCATATAGGTTAATAGCAAAGGGACTAGTTGAGGGTCCTTTTGCTCATCCTTCCCTAAAATTCCCTCCTTTCAAGATAGCTTAGAATTAAAGCAAGCACCAAGAAAAAATAAATAAGAATGGGTTTAGTCAATATATTGTATATAAGTTTTCTAACATGACATCAAACCAATGAAAGAACAAAAATAAAATTTTTTGTGACCATGGATGAAACAAGCAAAAGTTGCTAGAACAAGGATCTCGTATTTCACAATACACAATCTATTATTCTTTATCACATAATTACAATTTGTAAGTTTTTTGTATAATATGGAGGATATGCTTACTTGCATGGGAGAAATACAACCAAAATTAAAAAGAAATGGAATAAATGGTTTTTTACAAGACTTTCATCTTAAATCTCATTATTCCTACATTATAAACATGCGTTATACATTATTGCTTTTCAATGAGAACAAACTTGTCATCGATTAGAGCATCTTCGGCTCAATTAGGATTCAAATGAAAAATCTATTACTAGACTTTGGCTGAAAAATTTTTGATTGGAACTCGGCCAAAAATAATCTTTGGTCCATCCTTGTATAATTTTTTTTTATCCAATGAATTTTTTTATTTAATGTAATTCAATGAATTTTGAAAAAAAAGTGGATCACTAACTATCCACAAAATAAAATGGATGGATTAGATACATCTCATTAATACTTTTCTCTTTAGTAATGGATGAATTGGATGAATAATAGATAAATGGATTGTTTTGCTACTTCTAATATTGGGTCAGCACACACACTTTCCATGATTTGTACTAAAAATTTTGGACTATTTTATCCTTCAAATTTCAGTAATTGCCCACTATTGACTTTCATCTGACTAATTGCACATTCTCCACAAGTTGTATTATTCTCTTTGGATTTGATATCGCATATTTTTCGCTTCTAATCTTTCTTACCTCAAATCCTCTTCTCCACATTAGTATTCTTCTTATGTTCTATCTGTATTTCTTATAGTTTTTTTCTTTACTACATTTTTTGTTTTCGTACCATTTAAAGTTTTTCTCATTTATTTTATTTTCATTTTGATGTACATACAAAGGTTCTTTATGTCAAAGTCATTGAGTGTCATTCTTAATTTTATTTTTGATAATTTATGTTTAATCGTTGGTCTATTTGAATTGTAGAAGTAGAAGAAGAGCAATGATGATGAGGACAAAAAGAATAAAGGAAAAGAAAATAGTGGTTTTGAAATAGTGTTAGTTTGGTATTGGAGATGAAATGAAAGACAGAGGGAATAAAAGGAAAGTCCAAAAATTAGATTATGATGTGGGAACACCCAACATGTAACAGTCCAAGGTATAAAGTTTAGGGTCATCCTAGTGTGGATGTAATTGTTGCTTAAAATACAAAGATTTAATAGTTTCAATAGTTAATTCTTTTCTACTTTTAATTTAAAGTATGCATATATTCTAATATGGTCAACATTAATTTATCACCTTGAGATCAACTTATGACAATCCCTTACTAGTTAGTCAAAATATAATCCCTTACAGTTTCTTCTTCTTTAACTCTTATGTATTATTGAGTTTCTTTTGTTTTATTCTTAAACACAAGTAGCTAAACTCCCATTGTAAGAGTTAAGACGTAGTTTGTATTTGAAACCTCCTAATTAAGATGGAATACAAATTTTTTGGCTTTATTTTATCTGTTGAATTATTTTATCAAATTGCTCGGAATTGATCAAATTAGAAAAACCATAATCAATTAATTGACAATGATTATACTACAATTAATTGGTAGAACCATAAAATAAATGGGTTTAGGAAAATTTGTATGACCAAACCTTTTTTTTTCCAAACTTCAGATTTAATTAATTATTTTATCTGCTTCTATATGCTTCATGTTTGCTTTTAGTTGCATCTCTAGATTAGAATTCAGAGGTAAATCAACAACAAATAATTAATTTAAAGAAATTCGTATGAAATCAAATATTAGGGAATAAAAGAATACAAATCAAACCATAACATTTTCTTCTCTTAAAACTTAAATTCTAATTTCTTTACTTGCTTTATTCACATTTACCTTCTTTTAAAATTCTCTTCATTGCACTCCTTTTCAAAACTAAATTGGTTTGCTAAACTACATAAGAATTTCTAAAAACTACTATTCACACACACTAGTCCTTTATATATGATATTTAGACTCATATTCTTGATATTGATACGATAGGATATCTTTGTTCTTAAGCACATTTCGAAACAAATCAAGGGGTTGGCCTTAGACCCCAATTATTTGCTTGTGTTTGATTATCTCTATCAATTGATAGAATACAAGGCTTTTAACTTTGTGATTGTGAATTTGAGATTGATCCTCAAACTCTAATTTGTTGTGTTTGTGCGTATTTGTCAAATTAGTTGTGTTTGGTTGTTTTCCTTTATTAGTTTATATAGTGCAAGGCTTTTTTTAACTTTGTGATTGTGGATTAAAATGGGTTGTCCCTATAACCCCAATTTGTCATGTTTTTTTTTCTCCCAATTGGTAGAGTGCGTGACTTTTAACTTTGTTGTTGTGGGTTAAAGGGTTTTCCATAGAATCCTAATTGTAGTATTTGATTATTTGAATATTTTTGAAAAGGAGATCAAACTCCCTAAATTAGGATATGAAATTCCTTGTTATTGGGTGTATGTGTTTCAGGAACTTTATATGTTTCTTGAGTGGTTATATGTTGAACCTCATTGATTGTATGTGTGTCAGTAGCTTTATATGAGATTTCATTAAAAAGAAAACAATAGGTAAGATGTATAAGAGGGGTGTAGTACACTACGCAAGGAGAGTGGAGTATTTGAATGAGGATGAATATGGGAGATAGTGGAGCTCTCTAGGCCTAGATAACTATGCTCGTTTATATAGAGAGAGGATTCTATGTTAAGAAAATTTCAATCCAACTAATTAAGCTCGATCAACTTGATATATTTGTTTAAAATTTCAAATATCTTTCATTCAATGACCCAAATAAAATTAGGTTAGTTTAGTTTACTTTGGATGTCATTTGTCCCCTCAAAACTAATAAAATCTGATTGAGCAAAAATTTTTGATTAATTTAGTTATTTTCTTGTAAGTTTGATCGAATTTGAATTGTTCTACTAACCTATCTTAATTGCAAGGTGTGTTGGAGTGAGATTTAAAAAAATAAAACTTTTTCTTTGCCAAAGAAAAAATATTGTGATATTTAATCAAGAATTTTAAATAATATAAATAAGTCTTGAGATATTCAATTAAGACTTAAAAAAAACTTTTGATATTAAAAAATAAAAATTTTGATGGATTGTTTGGTATGATGAATTTCAATAGATTGTAAAAGACTTTTTAATAGTAAATAACTCATCTAATAATCTAACTAAACCTTGAGATTTTAAGAGCTTTTTGATTAGATTATTTTTTTCATCATATATAATTTCTTCTCTTTTTCATTGAAGACAATAAAAACATTGATATAGTAGTTGGTCATTTTTTTTCTACCAATTTTACGTATCTTCTCTGCAATTAGATAAAAAAAACTTTTTTTTTTTTCTTTGATCAATTTGTTTAGAGAAATTCATTACAAAAAATAATGTAAAAATGCATAAAAATATTTAAATATTTAGATTTTTTTCTTTTTATGTTCAATCAAAATGTATAAAAACAATATTCTACTTTATATGTAATATATTTTGAATTAATTCTATTATAGAAATATATATTTATTTTCATCTTTTTTAACACAATTACATTGAGATATTTTATCTTTAAGTAAAATTAGTTTTAATCATTTATTTAAAAAAATATTTTAATTCTTTAACTTATAAATTATAATTTATATGATTTTCCTATTCGTATAAATTTAACGTTGATAGTGTTTTAAACAATAATTAATTTAAATTTTAACATAATAAAAGTTTTAAACCTTCACTGTAACTTTATTCTGTTAAAACTCAACATTCTCTTTCCCAGTTAACTCTTCGAAAACATAAAAAATAAAAAACAACAAAAAAACAAAACATTAATATACCATTAACGGTGAGAATAATGTTGAAGGCACCCAAGGCTGAGGAGAAGAAAGCGAAGGCGCTGCAGAGAGGAACGCAATAGTGCAACTGTGGTGAACAATTATATCAAAGGTGGAAACGTCGTTGATTGGTGTGGGGCTTGGGAGGGAGCTTGTGTTCAAAGAGGCGACGATTGATGATGTTATTGGAGTAGCCAGAGGCATTCATGAAAGTCGATAAGTGATCTTGTCATGGAAGAGTTGGTTTGGTTGTTGTATGGAGAAGGCGAAAAAAGAGAGAGGGAGTTTATACCCCCACTAATTCTATTTTAATATTTAATAACATAAAATTATTATAGTGTTCCTTACGTTATATGTTAATAATTACTACTATTTTATTTTTTTAAATTAATGAAAACATAATATTCAGATAAATTTAAAAATTAATGAATCAAAATAAATTATTTAATTCATTTTACATTAACGTGAATAACTATTTTTCATGTTTATTTTTATCTTTTTTCGTATTTTTTTTTATATATCTTTTACTTATCTTTCTAAGTTATTGTAACAATGAAATTAAAAAATAAATATCAAAATTTATTTAAAAATAATATTATTTATAAATATTTATAAATATTTATAAATATATTACTTGATTAATATGATAATTATTATTATAAAATTAATTTTTTATTGATAATAATTATATTATATTATATTAGTAATTTGAATAAGAAATTCACGTAAAAATGAAAAGTACAATTTTTCTAGTTTTAGGACTAGTTAAATTTTATGAAATCCTTTTAAATTTTATAAATTCTTATAATATAAATATATTAAAATAAAAATTATAAAATATTGATTATAAAGATTTTTTTTTAAAATCGTATAATTCATTATATTCATCCATAATTTTTAAAATGTATAATTTTTGTCTCAAAACAATCTTTTAAAATTTCAATACAATATACTTATTTATTATTATTTTAATAATTTCCAATTCTTGATTTGATATTTTAATTTTTTACCATTTATAATTTTAACAATTATACTTTAACAATAACACTTTTCACTTAATAAATAACTTATTTTATATAACATGATCTTAGTTTATATTAATATATCATTTAAATTGAGTTCGGGTGTAAATAAGCAATTCCACTAAAACTTCTGTTGAAAAGAACGAAAATAATCCCCTCAACCATGTGCACAACCGACTGTAATACAGTAATTAAGCAAGCTAAACGTGCCAAATGCAAAGGATCAAATAAAATCATTAACATAATGAGATATTTGACCTATAATCTATTTTTTTAAAATATATAATTAAATATTCCATTTTTTAACGTATGATGTATAAAAAATATTTATTAAAAATAATTTTTTAATTAATATTCTCGTTTTTTATCGTCCCTACATCCAAATCAAGATGGTATATATGTATACGAGGGATTGCTTGTACAACAAGTCGCTACATGCAGTTAACTTAAATGCTCCTTACTACGTTATGGCTACATGTCTTTTAGGGATAAATTGGCCTACTGGACTGGACTAACAGTGAGGTTGATTGTCTTAAGGTATCTTCCTTTATTTGGGTCGTCTTTGTTTTTATCGAAATGAGTCGGGATGAATCGAAATAAGATTATAATTGATATTAATAAAATTTAATATAGTTAATGTATAGTTAAATTTTTTAAATGTATTATTACAATTTTTATTATTGATCATATTTATAAGAAATAATTTTTAATTAATTTTTGTAATATTTATGAGATAGGAACACTATTGTAAAAAATAATATTATTTTTTGAGACGATAAGTTGAGAAAAAAAAATTAGTATTATTTTTTTTATACCAAAATCTAATATTCCAAGACAAGTTGATTAAAGGAACTAAATAATTAGGGTTGTATGAATGAATGTTATTATTTGGGAGGGAAAAAACAAAAATGATGAAGATGAATAGCGTAAGGGCAGCAGGGTAAAGCAGCAGCGAGTGTGCGTGTTATAAACCCAGGATTCCCTCTTGTTCCAGGAAGCCTCTCATTCCCTCTAGGCTCTAGGAGTCACATAGCACCTTCCACCCCTCTTCCATTCTCCTCCTCCAAACCCTGCTTCTCATATTTTATTTCTTTCCTCATCTTCTGAGAGTGATGGGTGTGCGCTGCCGCTGTTCCCACACCTCGCACATCACCGCCATCATCATCACCAGCTTCTTTCGCCACAAGCCTTAGATTCCCATCCCTTCTTCCATATTCCAACACCGTTGACCACTTCCCATGGTCTTCCTCTGACGATCCAACCTTCCCAACATGGCGGGTGGGAGTGTCTTTTGCTCTGCTTCCAATTTAACTACTTTGCTTCCCAACCAAACCTCTCAGCCTCCTGATTCTCTTTTCCTTTCTGCCTCTTCCCCTTTCCTCGGTACCTTTCCTTTTTTCCTCGTGCTTCTCTCTGTTTTCTTATTCTCCTTCGCTTGTAACAAAAGCCACTTTAAACACACTTAATTTAACTGATCTAAATCAACTCATTCAGATTCCCAACATCAATTAAAAACTAAAAGTACAACTTGCACTTACCCGGCTTGTAATTGGGTTGGGGTCGTCCAAAAATAATTTACAAACAACATGGGTGGATAGAATAGGACTTAGTTAGGAGTTTAAAGTATTAATTAATTAATTTATTTATTTATTTTTAATTTCTCTGCATAGTTAATTGATAGGTAATGATGTTTTGGTTGTGGTTGTTTGTTAAGGTTCGAGATCTATAGTGAGTTTTGGAGATGTTCAAGGAGGGAAGGGGTGCAACGACTCGTTCTTCCGCCCTTACGATGAGAATGGGGATGAGGACATGGACGAGTACTTTCACCAGCCTGGGAAAAAGCGCAGGCTCTCGGTGGAGCAAGTGCAGTTTCTTGAGAAGAGCTTTGACGACGAGAACAAGCTCGAACCCGAGAGGAAAATTCGCCTAGCCAAGGAACTCGGTTTGCAGCCGCGCCAGGTGGCCATTTGGTTTCAGAACCGCCGCGCCCGGTGGAAGTCCAAGCGGTTGGAGAAGGATTATGATTCCCTCCAGGCTAGCTATAATGATCTCAAGGCCAACTATGATAACCTTCTCAGGGAAAAGGATAAACTCAAAGCTGAGGTCAGTTTATCTCACTTGCTATATTCTCCAATGACAAACATTGAGTTAACAGAGTAAATAGTTTATGCATTTATTTACGGATCATAAAGTTTTTATCTAAAATCAATTATAATTGTTATATATAATAAATTTGTTGGCTTTTACAAATCCCTATTCTAAATTCATATTTTATAGAAATTAAACTCAATATATAATTTATCTTTTAACTTGTGTTGATTTGATGAAATGTATGTCTCTACAAATTGGCAATCTGCTTACAAGTTTACCTCTGCAAATTTTTTGGAAAATAGTTTTTAACCAGAAATAGATATGCCTCAGTTAGAATCTCACTAGCTGTGTCATTGTCCCAAACACAAAGACTTATCTTACCAAGTTGTCAATTTATAGATAATTTTGTCCTTAAGGGAAGGACTAAGTTACAAAATTGTATTCACTTACACCCTGTAAGTGCATACAATTTTGTAAGTTGATGTACATGTTTGTGATTGTGGTATTTCAATTTATAGGTGGCAAGGCTCGCTGAGAAGGTGCTTGGAAGAGAGAAACATGAGGAAAATGTTAAACAGGATGAAACCAGGGAATTGCAGGAGCCGCTGCAAAAGTGTTTGATTGATTCAGCTTCGGAGGGTGAAGGGTCCAAAGTGTCCATCGGGGCATGTAAAGTGGAAGACATTAGTTCAGCCAAGAGTGACATATTTGATTCAGAAAGCCCACATTACACGGATGGAGTACACTCTGCACTCCTTGAGACTGGTGATTCTTCTTACGTGTTTGAACCTGATCAGTCTGATGTATCTCAGGATGAAGAAGATAACTTGAGCAAGACCCTTTTCCCTCCTTACATCTTTCCCAAACTTGAAGATGTTGATTACTCCGACCCGCCTCATAGTTCATGTCATTTTGGAATTCCGGAGGAAGATCAAGCCATTTGGTCCTGGTCCTACTGAATTTTCTGTAGTATACAGTATATCTCTACCATAGCCTGTTCCAAATCCACGGTAAAGGAAGAGTTATGTTAAGTCCTCGGCAGATATACTGATACACTATATCTCTGCCTTTTACTCTGGGGTTCTTTTGTTTAGACTTGAGATCATGTGGTTGTCATGAGTGAGTGAATAATAAGCCAAAGAAAAATGGCACTCTACTGTTCCCAATGGGCCAGTTTTTTACTTTGCAATGTAACTTTTTGGTTCAAATGTAATTAAATAATATCTTCTTGTTAAGGATGTGGCTCCGAATTTCATTTCACGGATGAATTTACAAGGAATTAAATGAAAAAAAAATGAATATGAAAGAGTTATGTTTTCCGTTTGAGGCCTGTTATATTGTTTTGTGCTGAATGTCTTGTTGACATTTAACACGGTAGAGGACCTCTAGCACTAGGAGTTGGGTGATTCCTCTGTCCACTTGGTGATGGATCCCTGTTGTTTCAAATTTCAATAGGTGGCAACCTTGCATGACGAGGTTGACTTAACTTTGTAGGATTACTTTCCTGAGTTGAGGGTATCTTTGTGACGAGACAATAGCCACCCTCTACTCTGAGGGTCACTTTCACTAAATTGGCCAATATCACAGTAGTGGCTTCCAACAAATTAAGGAGAATCACCGACTTTTTTCTTCTCTCCTCCTTGCACACTTGAGAATAAGTTCTCCCATTGCTAGTATCAAGTACATTTTCAGATTAAATTATTTTTTAAAAAACTATTATGAATTATTTTAAATATAAAACAAGTTAATTTAATCATGCATTAATTGACTTATTATTTTATTAGCAACATTTTTCCTCAGCTTTTAAGAAAGAAATGAAGACATTAGAAAATGACTTTCTCATTTGAAAAGAAAAGGAAGAAAATTCTCATAATCAAATTAATCTTTATATTTGGTACGCAATATTAATATACATATATAATTTGGTAGTCAGAATATTCTTATTATAGATATTTGACCTACATTTAAGTCGGCAGACAATTGCCTTACACGTTACCAATTCTTTTATTTTGGCTTAAGATTGACTATGTACAACATTTGTAACAAATCACGACATGACAGAAATTGTTTTAATCAGATCTTATTTGAAATTTTTTTATAAATACTTATAACAAAATAAAATAAAAAAATAAAATAAATTGAATTTTTTTAAAAAAATATGTAAATTAATTTTAACTTATATAAAAAATTTAATATATTTTATCTTCTTGTTTTCTTTTTATAAGTATTTATAGAAGAATTTATTCAAATATACCTTTATTTTTGCCATATGTAAAAGATAATAGTAAGAATCTCATTAATTAGAAGACTAATAAAAGGTATATCTACAACTATAAGAAGAGAAAGATTGAGAAAAATTAATAACAGAGCATTAAAAAGTATTTAGATGTTGAACATGATGCACAATAGAATATTCTGGTATTGTTTGATCTATGCAGCTAACCCTACATAGTGGGAAAGGAGTTGTTGTCGTTGATAATCAAAGATTTTTGAATCATGAATTTATTAATCAAAATATTAGCTCAAATTGGCCTTCAAATTAACCTAGTGGTATGTGAACTTATTTCACATGGAGTCATCGCTATAAGGAAGCTTATTTAACCATTACTTCTGATTCGAGTAAGTCTCACAAATATGTTTGTAGGAATATCTAGTCAAAGATTCTAAAAAAATGCCTTTCAAATATTAATTTATATTTACATTTGTAGAATATGAATTATGAGTGTACAGGTTAGATTTCCAGCAACCCTCTCAGCTTTTTCCCATTTTCTTATTACTTCTCTCCCTTCTCGTTGTAAGGCTTAATATATAAGCCTCTCTTTAGAAAAAAAATTCATTACATGACATTAATTAGTAAACAATAATTTAAGATCATTGTACTATCAAAATATTACCATTGCAATACTAATTAAATATTTAAATGTAACAGTCTTTCGACGACTAATTGACATTTTAAATTAACAATTTTCTAAACTAACAGAGTTTTTTCAAAATGAATAGGAAGCATTTTTTTAATGATATGATAAAGTTGTTATCTTGATCGATCTATTTTAGTATAAAATCTATATATATGACATTCCTCTTATACTAACCTCGATATTTTGTGGCTGAGAAATGAGAATGATATTTTTAAGGTCAACCCCGACCACTTGTGGAGTGCGGGGTTAATTATCGTCACCTAATTGATGTTTGAATGAACAAGAACCATTCGTGGGTGGTAATTAAGTAAAAGGGTCATCATCATCTGCTTGCCGTTTAAAGTTGAATTGAGATGAGTGCACACAACAAAATGACAAATAGTACTCGGGAACATGTGGAGACTCCCTTGGACGAGAAACCAGGTGAATGATGCATTTTCCAATGGCGTTATTCCCACACGTCCCATCAGAGTACCCTACATCTAGGGTGGACCATGGACTCTCCAATCAAAATCTGCCAGGTGCGCAACATCGTTAAGATTTCCTAAGATCCTGGTCCAATGCATCTGATCAAGGTTACGTGTGCGGTCGCGATGAAACGACATCGCCGCCTTTATTTAAGTAATAAAATTTCTTCTCTCGTCTCACCAAAAGCGAAATCGAGCACAAGAAGCAAAGGAAGATTGAACCGGAAGCAGGACAAGGAAGCTCGACAAGTGGAATCTCAAAATTGGAAGTGGGTCCTAGTGACAAGTAGGTGTGGAGCAACGTGGCGTGTAGTGTGTGAACATTTAGTGTCCAAGCACAGGTTAGGGACCACCACTTTGTTGTTTCCTTTGGAAGTAATGAAGAAATTAAAGGTTTTCTGGATACACGATAGCAACGACCTAGGCCAGAGCAATCCTACAGAGTCGTACTTGTCATCATCATATATACATACTATATACAAAATTAAGATAAGCTTTGTTGAAAAAAGAAAGAAAGAAAATTACATATAAGTATAAGCAACCAGCATAGATGATGGGATGCTAATATTTTTTTTATAACCATAATATAATACCAAGTATCTATTGATAATTAATTTTTCAAGAGAAATCTAATTGGTGATCTTTAATCGAATCTAAGAAATGCGTATAATGTATCTGAATCAATTCATAGAGTTTTTTTTTAATTTAATTATTAATTTTGAATTTGTATTATGAATATGTAAATATGCTAAAAGCTCAAAAAAATTGTATTATCTATATTTTATCCGACTAAAAAATAAAATTGTTTCTCTTTAAATATTCACGTGATCTTGTAATGAAGTCTAGGCTCAACTAGTTCAAATCTATACCTTCCTCTCTCATGGGCCTTGGATCAAAGACCCATCTTCACTGGGCTTTCGTTGCTTCACTGGCTTGAACACCCCAACTGACTTACTCAAGCAACAAGCAATCATATACATCAACAAGAGGAAGTGATTGAAGAGAAGTGAATAGGACACCGTGATTTTGAAAAGTGTGGTTAGCAGCAACGACAAGGCCATAACCACGAATATTGAGACGAAGGTGTGGTAAATGATGACATAAGGAGGAAGTCATCTAAGATACCAAGGAAATTTATGTAATTGACTTGCTACAATATCCTTCATCAAAAGACTCGTCTAAAGATGTAGACGAGGAAATGTGGTCATTTTCATCGTGAATTCCACTGTACTATTACTAAAGTAGAGTATATTTTGATTGGATATTTCAAAATGTTAATATTTTTATGCAATTAATTTAAAAAAATTATTTTAATTAATTTAGTGTTTATCTAAAAATTAAATATTTTGTTATTTTTATTTTGAATCCTTTGAATTAGTCTCATGATTTAGTAAGTTAAGGTAATTTTTTTGGAACTCCTATTTTTCTTTATAAATATCTACTTTATAAAATTTTTAAAGATTCATTATTTTTTTGGAACTTTTATTTTTTTTATAAATATTTGTCTCATAGTTTTCTTTTTCCTTTTCTTCCGAGTTCTTGGGTATACAATAAAAGAATTTGGTAAGTTTTATTATTCAACCATTATTAGGAAGAGCTTGTTGTATCCTAGGGGACTTGCACACCATATGACTAAATCCTTAAGAACGGTATTAGTGCAAGTTTAAAGTTAATATCGTTCATGATTATTTGTATTAGAATTTTCTTTTTTTGGTGTTTTATTGATTGATGCATTTTATTTTACTAAAATATGGGGTTGAATTAATGTATGACCTAATATATTCTTCTTTGTGAGCCTAATTTTAATTAGTGACTCAATTTGGACTTCGAAAATCATATGTGTTTATAAACAAGCCTAATTTTAATTAGTGACTCAATTTAGACTTCGAGAATCATATGTGTTTATGTGTTTATTTAGTCAAACTCAATAAAAAAAATATGCTTATTTTGTGAGTAAGACCTAATGAGCGTAATATTTATGATGAATGGATTATGTTACATATCTATTTAAAGAATGATAGGATCTCCACTTGACCCGAAGTGTTTTGTGATAGCTCATTATTCTATGAATGAATCAATCTGTTTGAGAGAAAAGATAAAGAGGAATTTTCTATTTTTGTTGTATACCATTGTGTACATGCTTTCGTAGATCAAATTCTTGTTCTAAAAGATATGTTAAAATATATACAATTTTATGAGTATTATGATGTTAATTTATTAGGTGTTCTAAATTCTAGTATAGATCTTATTAATTATTGCACGTGGTATTAGAACATGTTACTGTAGGTTTAGAACTATGAAATTAAATAGATTAATTGAAATTGAGAATTTAGGGTTTTATGAAATTATAAATTCTTTAGAATTTCTTTTAAGATGGTGTATGAATTACGCTAGTCATAGTGGCCTAATTCACCGTGAAAGAAAGTCTTGCTTGATATATAAATTTGACCGACACAATGATATTCATCTTGCCTAATATATTAATATCAATACATAATATTAATAATAATATTGGCAAAATGATCTATTTGGTGTAGTTGCTACCTAGCTTAAATCAATTCTTGCTTTCTTAACATATGAATTGTTAGGTTTAGCTAATATATTTTAGTTTATCGATGTCCTCTGCCAATTTAGTCTATATTAACATCATATATGATTTATAGCATGTATATTATTATTATTAGTATTATATATTATTTGATGTAAAATTATATGTTTGATTATATTTTTTTATGTTATTGGAAAGTTAGAGCTGAATGAGAAAAAGATTTTGAACAATTATATTTTTGATAAGATAATGCTAATAAGGGTATTTCACTATAGTGAGTTATTTATAAAAAAGTAGAGTTATAAATTAAACTTTAAATATTGTGATATTGTATCATTTAAATTAATTTTTGGGTTAACTCATCCATAAACAATAAATTCATTAGTTAATTTGTTGTAACATATTGAGGATGGACTTGATAGTAAAATTTTTCAACCATATATATATATATATATATATATATATATATATATATGAGAATGACTTTCTTAGAGAGAATGGGAATAATCAATCTTAACTATTAAATTCAAATAAAAGGCTAAGATTAAAGGTTAACCCACCCACAAACAATAAATTTATTGGTTAGTTTGTTGTAACATGTTGAGGATTGATTTAAAATCATTCAACCCAATATATATATATATATATATATATATATGAGAATGACTTTTTTAGAGCAAATGAGAATAATTGATCTTAACTATTATATTTAAATAAAAGGTTAAGATTAAAAAATTTAATTTAAAATTTTACTTTAAGTGGTTAGTAAAAGAAAAAGTAAGAACTAAAATATCAATTTATATCTCATAAATTTCTATGCAATGCTTCTATCAATACATACACAGGATAATTTCAGCATAAACCAACATACATGAATTCTGAATAATACACTTAAACACATTTATAGGTACACTTTCACAAAATCAATCAAATTTACAACATTCAACACAAAAATTACATCTTAGTCTAAGGACTTTAATTTCCCCTTAAGAGATATTCAAACAAACAAATACTACAATTGGATTATAAAGAAAACTCTTAATCCACGACCACTAGATTAAAAGTCATATGCTCTACTAATTGAGAGAGACATACAAACATGATATGTTGTGGTTCTAAAGACAACTCATTTTAATCTACAATCACAAAATTAAAAAGTTTGTACTCTATCAATTGAAAGAGACAAACAACTAAAGACAGACAACAAAACACTCTATCAATAAATAGGGACAATCAAACACAAGCAACCAACGGGGATTTAGGGCCAATGTCTCTACCCACAGTCATACACATACCTTTGAGTGAGATTTTTCACTTCTCTTATTTGAAAGGTGTAAAACAAGGGCTTTGATATATCCTTAGGCTCCTCCTCCTCTGCCCTTTGTTGTAGCAGCACAAGAGGGTTTAGAAGAATAGTTTTTTATGCACTAGAAGTTGTGTTTGCTCTCTTTATAGCATCAAAATAGGCCAGACTAGATTGTTAAATATATATTATCTAAATATTTAAATGATATTAAATATCTCTTATTTATAAAGATAATATTTTTCAAATACAAATAATATCTTTTTAAATATTTCAATATCTATAATCGTATTTGAAGTTTTCTAAACATCTATTAACCTAAATATCATTTTGAATATCTAAAAGCTATTAATTATATTTGAATTTCAAATATTACTTAGAGTGTTATAGTTCTTCCCACATTTATTATCATGTTGTTGCTACCCTTGACCACCACTGTCCTCACCACCAACCCTTTCACCTTCGACGATGGGATGGTGGCGAAAACGATGAAAGTCAGGGTAGCAACAACGTAAACAATAATAGTGACAACAGTAGAGAAGATGACAAATTAAGGTAAAATCACAAATTATAAAAGGTTATAGGAAGACAAAAAATACAATTTAGCCTATTTTATTTTATTTAGTGATGGAAGTATATTTTAGACACTTTATGAAATGATTAGTGTTCGTCATAAAATTAAGTCTATCACATTGATTAAAGCTTATTTGTTTTAAATTAAAAAATGTATGTAGTGAATTGTGTATTATTTTGTGTTGTATAAAATAAATTCAAAATTGACACAATTTGACATTTTAATATACATTATTTTTTTCACTACAGTACTCTCTATGTCTAGACCCATAATTTATTATTCTTAATTTTGTGCTAAAAATGTACCAAGTATTTTCTCAAATCATGTACCATAGTCAAACAAATTTTGAATCATAACAAAACCAAATCTTGTTTTATATTTATATTTATGTTTATGTGTAATAATAAGTAAAGTATGTATATTATTTATTGGTTATAAATATATGGTATATATAATATTAATTTTGTGATTATTATTAATGTTTTGTTTAGTCTAGTGGCTAAACTACATGTCAAACATGCCACTTGGAACTCCCTTGTGTTACTTTTTATTTTTTTCCTATTTTTAACTTGTTACATCAGCATGAAGATACTTAGGGAACCCAACTTACTCAACTTGTAGGGCCAAAAGTGTAATTAAGCCTTCTAATTATTTTATGCCAAATAAATCCAAAATTTGGATTACATCTTATATTGTATATTTGCTGTTAATATGTTCACTTATAAACTACCATCAAGATAATTTTATTGAGCAATCTTCAAGGTAATTGAAAATTTTATCATCCTTGACTATATAAATCATATATATTCATAATTAGATCTTCTTGTTTTTATTATAATGGTCTTTTTTATTATCTCATTAAGTCATCAAAACTCGTTAAATCTATGCATAAGGATGAATGACATATGAATGACACCATTTAAGGTCAACTGTGAAATATTTATTTATTATTTATAATTTTTTAGTATTATATGATTGCATATAAGGAGAAATTTGTTAATAGTATATTATTCTCTTTTTGATGTTATACATATACAATTATATGTAAGAGTATGGCTATTCCCATAATATATGAAATTGTAGACCTCTATAATCAATGACTACTCAGCTATAATATTTCATTTTGTATCGATATTGTAATTTATAGTGGGAGTATTTCTCATCTTATATTGAGAATTCTATCATGGAATAAATATAAAATTTTTTTGTGCACTTTTATATGTTTGACTCTATCAAAATAGAAATAATAATTTTTTATTGTTCTTTTATATAGAGATCTTGAAGTTAATGTTATGGTTCTTACAAGGAAAAGTCATATTTATTACATGCTAATTCAAAATATTATTATGTTGATCTTCTCTCCTTCCTTCCTTCCTTTCTTCTGCCTCCTTCACCTAGGTCGAGATGTTGTTGGCAGAGGGGTACCTGCACTCCAACACCTAAGTCAATGTTAGTTGGAGCGTAAGCAAGTGGTTAGTGAGGGAACAAACTTGGTATGGGTGTGAATCCCCTTACTTATATAAGTTGGGCTTGCGTTGGGTACGTATGCACCGAGGGCCCATACGGTGTGGTTCTTTGGACATATGTCCCAGGATCCCTACGTATATCTCGCCACGTATCGCATTGGGTGGGCTAAGATGTGGCCGGCCCACGCTAATGAGGTCGAGTCATGCCGAGATGTTCTCGGTAGGGTGAGTACACCTTTAAATTGTGATTTGGATATTTTTTTTATGCATGATATTGATTTGTTATATTCTATTAAGCATGAGTATGTTTAATTATAACTATTTTACCTATTGTGGATATAGTTATGCAGATTTTGTATTGATTGAAAAATTAAGTTTTATTTTTAATTATAATTCACATTGCATTGATAATAATTATACTTTATTAGAGTGTTGATGTAATTTTTTAAAATACAATGTATTGTTTATTTTATGCTTATATTAATTTTTTTTTGAGTATCCTATCATTATTATAATTTTGGTAATATAATGTTTGTGCATTGTATTATCAATATATATTTATTTATTATTTATTATAATTCATGATCCTTAAGTAGGTTCATAGTAAGTAAGAAAATTTCTCTAAATTGGACATATTTTATATTTATGCAATCTAATGTTACTCCAAAAGTTTGCATTTTCCTATCATGGTGCAAATTTATATATGATAATTTTTTATTAGAACAAATTTGTTATTATCCTTATATTATGTAAGTGGTAGATGTACTCTATCAGTACGATATTTTTGACATGGTCATTGTGTTATAGAAGAAAATAGTTGAAAATATTTTAAGTATTTGGAATATTTATAATTCGTAATTCAACTATTTTTCTCTATCAAGTGGGAGAATCTTGCACATGTAATGTGTATTGATACAAGGTATCTACCTAAACTAAATGCACAATTAATTAAGCATGAGAAAGGAAATATTTTTCTTTCTTTGCATATTTTTTTTCATCACATTATTACGAGGACTTATATTGAGGATATTATAGTCTTTTTAAGAATGTTGTTATACATTGAACTTCCTATTTGTTTTATATTATTACTCATCCTTGTTAAGATAATGTAATTAAATTCCAATATTAGCTAGTACATTTTGTTGAGAATAATCTCTCTACTCTTTACCATTATTTTATATCATATTAAATGGTATATTTAGGATATATACTTGGCAATATTGTTTTGTTATATTTTGATATATAATACATTATTTTTATTATTTATAGGAGTCTAAAAATATTTTTCTTATATCTTTAATTATTGTAAAGTTTATGTTCTATCTATTTCCATTGCATGTAACCTTACACGTTCTATTCAAGTTTATGTGGCTATTTTTTTACACTTAAGTTTTGCATAAGTTGTTGAAAACTTGCAATTAATTCTCTATTCTATTTAAAATGTTAGAAATTTTTATTTCACTTATACGATAAATGTTTTAATAGCCATCATATTTTACAATACAAAATTTACCGTATTTATAAACTTCTTTTAAGAATTTATGTTTGCAATGAGCCAAGGAGATTATGTGTTATTAATGGTCAAGTGAACATCTACAACCTCCTTAATTCTATACATAAAATATAAGCAGTTAACTATGAAACTCAAATTTAGTTAAAATGTCATATTGGATTTCATATTGTCACTAGATAATCACTTATCTTGATAATTTTGTTTCTTTTATGTGCAAAATATGTGACTAAATTTTGTAAAAGGTTTATAAGTGATAAATTTTATAAACATTTCTCTTAATAATTATTAACTAGTTTATTTATCTAATTTATTATGCTACTCTTGGAGAGAGAAGGTATGTAACTTGCATTTGACACACATTTAATATTTCATTTTTGTATATATTATAACTTTAGAGAATATTGATATCAATGGGCTCTAATGATAATTTTAATCTTATTTAGATATATTGGATTAGTGGGAGCATGTATACTATTATGGATGTATGAAGAATTATGAATCTTATATTGTCATATATTTGTGCATTCATCTTGTTGACATATGTCATTCATAAAAGGATTTTGTAATTTAGTTTTGTCATATTGTACTAAGCTATATATAAAATTTGTTGAGTCTTAGTAAGCGTCCAAAGATACAGTCAAGGGTCCATAAAAGAGCTTAACATCTATAGACATGGTTATTGTTTAAAGAAAGACTTATCGTTCAAAGGATGTATTCACCATCCAAAAGAGGCTTATTGTCCAAAGGACATATTATTCATAAAAAATAACTCACCGTCCAATACGAGAGCTCAATGTCCAAAGAACTTATCCAACATCCGTAGAAGGAAAAACTCAATGTCCATAAGCGAACTCGACATCCATAAAGAAACCTGTCGTCCAAAAGTAGAACGATTGTACTGTTCCATTTAAGAAGTATCTCTCGAGAAATGTAAAGAGTCATTTAAATCATATAACTTATCATGTGAATAATTTCTTTCTCATATACAAGTTGAAATCATGATCCAACATTCAAATTCTACCAAATACACTATTATGAGAATGTGATAGTTTCAGATTGACAAAGGGTTGCATGAAGTTTTGTTTATTGTAAATCAAGTTCAAAGACTACATCATGACTCCTATAAGAAGGAATCATTACAAGCTTCTTCTCTCATCAACAGATGATAACACGTAAAAATTTAGAGAAGAATAGTCATTCTCTAACACAATCAGCTCTGTCTTAAAAAAAAGAGTCTCTATAAAAGCTCTACAAGAATCAAAACTGTGATATTTAATGCTGACTCAACCATTCTTTATGCATAAGCAACTTTCAAATTTTCACGTGTTATAAAAAGAAAGATTGATCAAGCTTGGAATACAAAGCAAATAATGAGAAAAGCACAACAACATGACAAGAAAGATTAAGTGATATACTTTAAAGTTGCTTTAGACAACTCTTTCATTTTTAATCTATAAAGCTTTACTTTACTTGGCAAAGCTAAGTCTTCGTCTATTGTATTGTAATACGCTCATTATGTGAGTAGAGTTTGTTGTAAAACTTATTGAGTTAATGTGATAGCATGAGAGGCTAAGTGACAAAATATATTTGGTTTTCTTGTAATCAGGTAGATCACAAGGGTGGGAATACTTGGAGAGGTAAAGAATACTTGGTTTTCTTGTAATAAAGTAGATTACAAGGGTTGTAATATTTGGAGAGATAGAGAATACTTGTTTGTAAGCTAGGCATACTTAGTGAAATTATTTCATGTTGAAGAAACTAGATGTAACTCTGTTGAAAGAGTGAACCAGTATAATCTCTATGGATTTTTCTCTCTTATCCTATACTCCTTTATTTTTGCACTTCTTTGGACGATCGGTTTGGATGCTCCTTATTGACGACCAAGTTTGGACGCTCCCTTTGGACAATGATATTAAATTGTTTTAAATCCTTCATATTTGTGAAAAACTTTTAAAAATCACACACAACATAATTCAATCTCCCCTTCTTGTGTGTTACATGTACCTTCATATATTGGTTGTTACACCTCACACTTTATTTTATATAAGTTTAAATATAGTCAAGGTAAAAGGTGTCACATGTAGTGGTATTAGACCAGGTTGATTCATTTGGACTTTGTATGTTATATGCTTGTCTTGCTATTGGTGTATATTCCGATAAGAGTATTCTTCTAGTATATTGATTGAATTGCTAGTACAAGACTTGTGTGTTTGCATTATTTGTTGCATCTAGTTAATACAGAAAGTTATTACTGCTAGTAGGTATGGTCATGATATTTCTAAGATTCTTCATGCCTTTGCTCAGGTCGTGGAGAAGGATTAGAGTAAGGATGGTTGATGGAGCATTTTTTAGACATATAATAATAACTTATGTTGGACATATTTGACATCATTTTATAGTTAATATTGACACATTGATTGAGTCTTGGTTAATTGAGCTTAATTGGGTTTAGTTGCTAATCTTTGCTTATTTTTTGAATTTAATTTTCATTATGATGTTGCTATCTTGTTCAGGTAATATTTTTTAACTTAACCCTTCTTTGTATATAATAGCCCAATTTTGGGAACTTGGTTAGTGGACGTTGCAAATTCCTTTGACCCAAACCACCTTCCTTGGCATTTAGAGCATATAATAAATAGTAGTTTGTTAATAGGGTTAGGGGAGACGTTTTTAGGATTTTCTAGATTTTGAGTTTTTGGAGGTTTCATGGATTGCATGTTTCCTCTCTTTTCCTTTAGTTCTTGCTTTGTATGGTGCTGCGTTTTCTGTGATCATTGTCATGGAAGGCTAAGTTATCTTAAAAATTCAAGGTTTCAAGATTGTAGTTCGGTTTGAGTTCTTAAATCTTTCCTTATGCAAATTCTGTTACGTTCTTTTCTTTCCAATTCTTGACCTGTTTTCATGATTATGATTTCACTTGAAGCTTTGAATTATGCTATATTAGGTAATCGATTGATCACAAAAAATTAACCAATTATTTACTTGAACTCATTCTAATTAGGGATTGCAGTTGTGATCTCAATCTGCATGGATGAATGTTAGATGATTATCTAATGAATCTTGAGTTGATGTGAATTTGTGCCCTTTTTTTTGCATTCAATTTGATTTTTGTTCAACAAGAATTGACATTCCAGATTGTGTCATTGAGAGATTCGAACTAGATTAGCCACTACATTGCAAAATTAAGGGAAATCTAGTGATTTTGGTAGTGTTTCGATACCATTATCAATGGTGGAGCGGATAAGTTCCAAGTACTAGTTAGGTTCTAATTGAACAAACCGTCAACTCTTCAAGGGGCATACAATCCTATAGGTGCACAAAATTGGTTGCAGGAAATTGAAATGATCATTCGAGCCATGGTGTGTGTGCATAGATGGTCAGAAGGTGACTATTGTTATCTTCATGTTAATTGAAAAACCTGATGTATTGATGGGAGAATTTCAAGAGATATTCTTGAAATAAAGTGCTTTTGGAGGATATTCGTAATTACAAAGGAATGGAATTTCTACATCTCAAACATGGCAATAGGATCATGACAGATTATGTAGCCAAGTTGAAGAATCATTGAGATACCTTCTTCGTCATTGGAATAAGGTTGGAAAGCACTTCAATTGTGTAAAGATTCGTGAACAGTCTATGACCAAAGATACTACAAGCCATAATCTATCAAGAAATTCACCAATGCCCCTCATTGATGAATAGATGCATGATCCTTGACAAGGACAATGGGGTGAGGGTTATGCACTTCAAAAGTGTGGACCTTATAAAGGAAAGGAAGTTTAGCTATTGAACCACGAGAAGCCATGTTTAGTTTTATCTAGTTTATCTGGTAAGCACTACAACAAGCTAACTTTCTAGTGGGAATTGTAAATAAAAAGTTCTTTCTACCACAAAGACATAAAAAGTACAATCAACGTGGACATGCCATGTTCAAATGCAAGGACAAGGTCGTGATTCGTTTCAATTATAGGAAGCAAGGCCACATCAGGAAGAACTGTTCCTTTCCTAGAAGAGTCATCATTCTCGTTGGTGATGAAGCCTTTCATTCTTAGAGTCGTGGACAAGGTACATGTTTGATGGTACTCGTTGCTTGGGGATGGTTATGTCAAACAATTTTTGGGGATGAAAATCCCTATAAGGAGGGGGGAGTTGTAATACTCTGATTTTTGTTTCATTATTATATTTTTGTAATTATTCTAATAAATAATTGATTGTTATACTATATCACCTTTTAAATAATTATATTTTGTGAATAATTAAATATATTATATTTTTTAGAAAATAGGTGTTACTTAAAGATCAAGTAATATTTGAATTCAAATGGAATTAACAATTTTTAGATATTTAACAAGATATTTGTATTATCTTTATTATTATAGATATTTGAATATTTAAAAGGATATTATCTATATTTAAAAAACATTATCTTTAGATAAAAAGATATTTTAATAATAGATAAATATTTAAATAATAGATATTTAACAGTCTAGCATAGCCTATTACAAGACTATAGAAAAGGGTGACTTGTAACTCTCTCAATGTTACACGTCAATTCTCTAAAAGTGTTAATGGTTCTCCTGTAGAGTAGCAAGGAGTAGAACCCTCAAAGACAACGCCAGAGCAATAGGAAGGATGACCCTGAGAAACAAAGCTTTTACTTGGAGTCGACAATCCAAGTAAGCTAGGAGTGAGAAGCCTTACTCAAAGGTGTGGGTATAACCATGGGTAGACAGGTTCCCTTGGGCCCCAAATCTGTATGCGAGGGGTGCCCCAAACCCCAAGTCTATATGTCTTGGTGCCTTGGTATAAGTTAATGACTTTAACCTATGATTAAATATTGTATGCCTTAGTTTCTTGAAGCGAGAATCAAGTTAAGTACTTATACATAAATGGTATGAAGTTATGTTATGCAATGTGTTCATGTATGTTGTGATACATTGAATTCGAGACATAATGAGTCATGATGAAACATATGCATTATAATAGTACTTTAGATACACATTGAGAACATGAAACGAAGATAAGTGATGACAATGAGTGTTAGCGAGTTACCTAGGCCAAGAGATGGCGAGAATAGGCCCAAGTAGCACTTTTCAAGTGAGTGACCTAATCCAAAGGGGAAAGAATGATACTCACTAATTGTTGTGGGTTGTCGTACCTAAGTTTAGAGGGGCGAGAATGATCCTCAGTAGCCCAATTTGCGAAAAGTAAAAGCTAAGACATGTCTGCATCATTTAATAAAGACAAGTGTGTAGGGAAGTGGATACAAACCGAAATTAGTAAGGTCACCAAACCTCGTGGGAGCTACTCGGTTGTTAACCTTTAATGAATGTATCTAATCTCATACATTGGAACATGCATACAAATTGAGTAAATCCTGACATACTACCATGCAATATCATGCTACTATGAGACAAGTTAACCAATAGGTTGAGTCGTGTTACTACTAGCTTATTCATATGCATTTGAGTATATGTTTTTGTGTGATTATTATGCTTACATTGTTACTTGTTGCGTGGTGTAGTGTGTGTGCTACTTACATTGTACTGGTACCACGAGATTGAGTGAGATATGTTTCTCACTCCCTGTTGTTGTTGTTTGCATTTGGATTAAATGCAACTTGCAAATAACGATGTTGAGATGAAACTCAAAGATTGAGACATCGTTACTTTATTGCTTTAGTAGCTTAATGGTTTTGTAAAACCTTGTTCTGATAAGTTATGACATTGGGGCTATATCTATTTTTTTATTTATTTATGTTTATCTTGGTATGAATTTTGAGAATATGACATTTGGAGTGTCATCACTTTGTTTTAAGTTTATTTATGCACGTTTTGGTTTGGTATATGTGAACTATTTACACCATGAATGAATAAATGAATCATTATTCCCCAAGTTTTCTTTTATATAGATTTAAATATAGTTAAGGTAGGGTGTCACAAAACTAATCTAAATTAAATTAATTATTTTAGTTTGGGTTATCAAATTCATCAAATCTATCTATAAACACTCTCACGAGATATCGTATATCCTCTCAACATTGCTAGTGTTGTCAACATATAGGCACCACTAATGTAGTAGCTAATGGTGGCAGCTAGTCAAAGTTTAATGATAATGATTTGGTTGATGGGAGAAGAAAAAATGACAAAAATTTAGTTACTAAAAATTATGATTTTTAATAAGTTACTACTAATAGGAGTGAGAATTCATTCTTATTTAATAAATCACTCTCCTAATTTATTAATAAATTTTACTAAAATTTAAATTTTTAATAAATTTTAATCAATAATATAAAGTTTTCAAAAAAAAAAAAAGTTTCGAAAAGAATATCGTTGTCATCTAATTCTAAATGATAGAACAGTACACATCTCATACTTTCTTCAATGGTATCCCCTCAACCTTATCATTTTGTTCAAGAATAAGAATCATAACGAATGGTTGTCTTTACTAATTTATGTAGGAATAACTTGTTTCACAAAAAAATGTTAAACATAATTGGTGCTTAACCTAATCTTGATCAGTTTATTCATAGGCTTAAAATAACATTTTCTGATTTTATTTTTAATAAAAGCAATTACATTGTTATTGAAAACATTAAAAGTGAACACTATTTTAAAGAAAAATTAAGGAAACTACTATTTCTTTTTTCTTTTTCTTTTTTGATAAATTTAAGGAAACTACTATGTTGACGAGAAAACGTGCATACTAACATAACGAATCATAAACTAATTAATCTCTTAATCTTTATCAACAATTAAGATTCCTTGAACAAGTCAGGAATCTAAGTCATTATTATTTGTTTGGTTAGAAAAAGAGAGTAACAGAAGATGGAAACCGTGGCACGTGCTTGATGCTTTGAAGCTAAAATCGAATAGTTTGAATAATATTCGAGTTCGATTCGCATTATTTACCTTCCGGCCAAACCCGGAATTAATCGGAGGGATAAAAAAAATGCAAACGGTAAACATTGTTATAATTAGGCAGAGGCAAAACCACCGTCGACGAGAAGATCGTGTCCGTTTACAAACTCAGAGTCACCGGACGCAAGAAACAGCACCGCATCTGCAACGTGTTTGGGGGTCAAAACAACGCCTTTCAGCCTGGAACTCTGCACATAGTGTTTTTCCAACTCTTGGGTCTCCATCGTGGCATACGCGACACGTGTCAAGGGCGTGACCAAGCCACTCGGTGAGACGCAGTTCACCCTGATACCGTGCACCCCAAGCTGCGCACTGGCGGCCCGCACCAGCCCCTTCACCGCGTGCTTCGACATCACGTAGTCCGTGCGCCTTAACCCGCCGTACGACGCCGCCACGCTCGCCGTGCACACGATGCTTCCCTTCACGCGCCGCTCCACCATGGAGCGCGCCGCGTGCTTCACACACGCCGCCATGCCCCGCGCGTTGACGGTGATGAGACGGTCGAACTGGGAGAGGTTGAGGTCGAGGATTGTCTGGTCGGAGGGACTCAGGATGCCCGCGTTGCTGAACATGACGTCCAACTGGTCATAAGCGTTGACCGTCGAATCCACGAGGCTTTTCACTTGCTCTTCGTCTGTCACGTCACAATGGACATAGCTGCACCTATAGCATTGACAAATACTTACAGTTTGTAAATCAACCCAAATATTATCATTTTTATTCAAAGTATGATTTCAAAGTATATATAAAATTTAATTTATATTCTCCAATAATAGTAATATTTTATTTCCATGGTTCTAACTTAATTGCAACATTTTAAATTAAATATAATCACATATTTACATGTTAAGATTAACAGTAGGAATTTAGTATACCTGTGAGAGCCAATAGATGCTGCCACTTGATTGCCAAGGTCATCTTGGATGTCAGCGATCACCACCATTCGTGCACCATGGTGGGCAAACAGACGCGCTGTCTCTTCGCCAATGCCGCTGGCTCCGCCGGTGATTATGGCAACTTTGCCGGCTAACTTCTGGCAACTGTTGTGCATTGAGTTAGCATATTCAGCCATTTTTTTTTAATTTCTCAAGTTGCGTGAGGAGAGGCTCTGTGGAAAAAGTATCAAGCCTAATCTCATGTATACTATACTCTAGAATCTAGATGATTCAACCTTTTGACAACGAAGCACACTTATTATTTCACCTAACAACCACTGATGTCATACGTTCACACCATTCTTTGTTTTAGGAAATAAATGAGTTTTTCATATCTCATTTTCATCTTCATAATTATTCACCTGCAATTCAAGAATATGTTAAATTGAGACAAACTTTTAAGAGCCTTGTACTCACTTGGATCTTTAATTGAAAAATATGAAGCAATCTATTTAAGATTTAAAACCATTCTTTGTCTGAAGTAGAAAAAGAACAAAAAAAAAATCTTAGCAAAAGACAAAAACAAGAGTTCTATATGACTTAAATACATGTACGTTTATCTTTCACTACAATTTTTTTTTTTAATTTTGTTACTAATTTTAACTATCATTTAAATTAATAATTAAATCTTAACTAATTAACTATTAATTAACTAAAATATTATTTTTTCTAACTAAATTAAAATTATATTCATTTATACTTCTTATTACTACAAATTAGTTAGGAAATAACTACAAATTTTAAAAAATTTATTACAAATTAACTAAAATTATTTTTAAATTAATTTCTTTCTTATTTCGTCTTCTTAATTCAATATTATAGTAATTTTGTAACTAATTATTTTTACTAGAAATTTGTTACAAAATAATTATTAATTTTAAAATTAGTCAGAAAATTATTTTGTAGCAAATTTTAAATTTTCTAATAGTGTTTATTTCTCATTTATTTCTTATTTTTTATGTAAATAATATTAAAAATATTTCATAGAAATTATTTCCTGTACATATTATTCGGTTGTCACATAGTTGTTCGTGAGATATGATTAGGATATTTGAGTGTGTGATATTTTTTTTTATTAACGTTAGTCCAATCAAAATATTTCTTTAACAGATTACTCTGTTTGGATAATGGAGTTGTTTATGATTAGGACATTTATGTGTGATCATTCTTGTTTAGTCAGTACAATCTTTTTAAAAGAACGTGGGTGGTAACTATAAATACAATTTTATGGTAAGTTAGTGAGTGATTAATAATAGTTAAAAAATAAAAATAAAATTTTGATTTAACTTATATTTTATTTATAATACATGTCTATAGGAATTATTATGATAGATGGTGACTTATTAATTACGAGTTTAATGAATAAGCGATCGTTCATAAAATATAAAAATAAAATTTTGATTTAACTTATATTTTATTTATAATACATGTGTATAGGATTAACTACGAGTTTAATGAATAAGCGATCGTCCATAAGATATTTAACCGTATTAAGCTTTTGAGTAAATCATAATATGCTAAATATATATATCTTCCTCTAAAAAAAATATAAAGTTTAATCATTATTTAACAACGATATAATAGTTAATATAATTTTTAAAATAATTATTATAAAAATTAACAAATTTATTATAAAAAATATCTGTAACTAGGTGATAGTGTATAATTTTGTACACTGTTATTTTTTTTAAAAGTATATATAAGTTCATTTCACATAATTAATTAATTAGAGTAATATAAGATATCACATTTGATAAGTTGTAAATTTAAATTACCATGTAATGAGATAAATGTGAGTTATTTATAAATAAATATTTTTTAAACTTAAAAAGTTTTCATGTATTAAATTGAAGTATTACAATTTTTTCTCCAAATTTTCGTATGCTGAAAAAAGTGTCGGCCTATATATACAAATTTTTTTCATTTCTATGATTTATGCACAAAATTTAATAAAAAAATTTCTGTTTGATACGCAATATTATTATGAATTTAATTTTTATGAACCATAAATATAAATAATTTTATCCTGTCAATAAAAAATTATCTCAGATATTTTTAAGTAATTATTATAAAAATAATAAATTTCATATATAATAACTTATAATTAGATCATTGTATAAATATATTAATAAAATTCATATCAATTACCATTAAAATTTAATACACACAACTTTAAACAGCACCCAAAATAACACAAGAAAGTATATACCACGATGAGTGACAATAAATATCACATGTGCTACTACTGACAGGCATGTATCATTTTTTATTTTGGTGAATACTGACGTGTACTGTTTTTCATTTTGGTGAATACTGACGTGTACCAAATTAAGCACGTTCGCGACTCCTCTGTATTGACATAATGATGCAAAATAAGAAAAATTTAACCTGTCAAAAATTAAAGAGGATACTCAAAACAATTTTGAGAGTAAATAGTTTACCCCTAACGATACTCTCATTTAATACAAATTTGTATTTTTTTTAAAAATTGATGATTTTATATTTATTTTAAAAATTAATAAATAGTCTTTTAATTTGTTTACGGTATTAATTATTATTAAATTGAACATTACTGATGTTGCACCCTGATCCGGTAAAAGTTGTCATTATCCTCTTTTCCAAATTTCAGCACACACCCATGCCATCTGAAATCTCTCGTTTCAACATGGTTGCTTAGTTACCACCAAATAGAATTTTGGCAGCTAGTAGTAGGCCTCTACTATACCATACAATTATTTCTACGTTCCTCTATTTCCATTTTTCGAAGTTCACAGTTTTTTTTTTTTTAAATGGTTTGTTTTGCAATTTACAGAACGCTAAACGGTATTTGAGACAATTTGAAATTAAAAAAAAAAAAAAAAACTGTTCTCTTCTACAAATAATCGTTTCCTGTGGAAGAAATTTCAAAGAAGCATGTTACACGTAATGAGTACACCTATTGTGGCACTCTTTGCTCTTTCCTGTTAGAGAATGAGAATCTTAGGACATGAAACCGAACGTTCACACGTTCTAATTAAAGTATCAAAAGACAAACATTGGTCTTTGGCGCTGAACGTCGATTTATCCCATTCCAACTTAATTAATACCAATGATTTAAAAATCGAATCCATCATTAATGGAAGGTTGATTTATTAAGTTTAACTGGTGTTAATAAAATAATAATAATAATTAAATAATATATAAAATAATATTAAATAAATATAATTTTATAATTTAAAAATAAATAATATATTTTTTTAGAATTATTGGTTTAAATTGGTTTTTTACACTATTTTTATCGATTTCAATTTCTTGTTAAACCGGTTTATTTAGTTCAGTTTTCAAAACAATATTAAATACATACTTAGTTGGTTGAATTTATTAATTTTGTAATAATAACTTGTTCCACATCACTGACTATGTCTTTTGTGGAGGATACATGTGACTAGAAAAAAAAAAACAAAAACAATTTGTTCCATGTTAAAATTGTTAACGACGAGTGAGAAATTGATTTTATTTATTTGTCTCTCTTAATCAATTACTACTTAACGTATACCCCCAAATAAAATTACTACTTAATTTAGATCAGTTCATTCTTAGGCTTAACAGAACATTTTCTATAATTTTAAAAAGTAATTATATTTTTATTTAAAAAACCCAGGCATGCATTCTTGAATATTATTGCCTATTCAATTGTAAATCCTATTTCGCATAATTAAACATTCACTGAAAGGGAGACCTAATAAACATTAGTTAAAAAATATACAGTATCAACTCTACGTGTTATTTTATTTTGGACAATTCTGTGTGCGAACTTATAGAGATGTTATTGACTCGTCATGTCCTACAAATCTAGTTTAATTGGGCTTGAAGTTAATTTTAAAAGAGTTACCTTTCAGAAATTAGAATAGGAGTATTTGGAATATAAATTCAAGTTATATTTTCAATAGCTTCAATTCGATGTTATATATTTTAAAAAATATCATTTCTAAATAATAATAATAATAATATATTAGTGTTACAACTTCATCTTTATCTTATGACTAATGTACCGGTCAGTCTAGGCTTCTCTCGAGCATACTCCATTTATTCCCACCGGTCATTCTAGAGAGATTGGGATAGTACACATCATTTAATACTTGCAAGGGCGTTGCTTGATAGGTGCAGTAATTAGGAGGCGCATGCCTAAAAACTCACCTATGACATGCCACAACAGGATAAAGGTCAAATGTCAATCCCATCAAGTGGTGATGTCACGTCCTATCACTAACTCTCTTCTTTTTGGCCACTATAAAGAGAGGGGAGGAGCAGGGAGAAAGGCAAGCACACAGGGAAGAAAGAGTTAATATAGTTGTGTTCACCAAGAAATCATACCCGAACTCTCCGGCGTGTACATTAGTGCCCATAATGGGGCCTTGAGAAAACTTTTCCCGACACCCTAGCTCTTCCAACATAGATGTCGTAACCATACCCATCATTAGAAACCAAGCGAGCTCAACCAATGCAAGAGAAGATGATACCCTACAACGATTATTGCGAGCGATAGCTTCCTTATAGGAAAGATGAGCAGTCACGCCTTAGTGTAGAAATAGTAAGGCGGTAGGAGGAGGCAGACGAACGACATCGCGTGATAGAAGAAAGACATGTGGAAGCTTTGAGGATGGCCGAGCTACGAGAGGAAGAGCTTCAATAACAACTGGCCACCATGAAGACAACCGTGGAGGAAATCAGCTAACCCATTCATCCCACGCAAACTCCCCCTACCTTTTGGGGACAACCTTTTAGTGAAGAAATTGACAAAACCCCTATCCCAGCCAACTTTCGGGAACTATCGTCAATCATTTCGACGGGACTCAAGACCCCCATGCGCACTTGCAAGCCTTCCCAACCCATATATACATAAGCGGGGGAAGCCACGCCCCTCAGTTGCAAGCTGTTCTTGGGAACCTTAAGGGGAGTGGCAATGCAATGGTTATCAAGCTTGCCCTCCCGAACCATCTGGACGTTTGGAGATTTAGCCACACTGTTCATCTCCTAGTTTGCAGCATATAAGGCGAAACAGTTGGAGGTAGTTGATTTATTTGACATCAAATAGATGAAAGGCGAAAACTTGAATAGATACCTCACCAGATTCAACAACGTCACAATGTGGGTGAACAATCCTGACCAAAAATTCTTTGTTATAGCCTTCTAGAAAGGACTACATGCTAGCCAATTCAATGACTCATTGGAATTAAGACGACCCTCCAACATGGAAGAAATAAGGACCCGAACGGAGAAACACATTGAAGTCAAGGAAGACCAAGTCGATTGGCTTGAGGATAAACGCCAGCCTCCAACATCTTAAGCGAAACCCACTCACGAACCTCCATCAAGGTCCCACCCACGAGAGGGGGTCTACAAGATGCAAGCGCGACCCATGATGAGTAGACCTAGTTTACTCCCTTGAAGGCAAGGCGTGCCCTACTACAGGAACTATATCACACTCACCTATTGGAGTTCCCACTTCCCAAGGGCAAGCAATTGGGATCCGGCCAAGAGAATGGTATGAGTTCCACTGAGCTCACGAACATACCACGAAAAATTGCAGGACCTTGTAGGTTCAGATAGAGAGGTTAATCCAACAAGGTCATTTGAGTTGTTTTGTCCAAACCAGAAACAAGAAGCCGATGACAGGTGAAAGAAACCAACCATAGGCTAGCCGATACCAACAACAAGTCAAACAAACAAGAGATATAGAGACAAAAAGATCGAGAGAAAGAAGTAGATCCAAAGAACACCCCAGCACCTCCTACTGTGGCACCATCTCTACTATATCAGATGGAGGAACTTTTGGTAGGCAATCGACGTCAGCAAGGAAAAGGTACGCTCGCCGGCCAAGAGGCTCGGTCATATGTTTCACTAATGAGGATTACGAGGGTATCTCGCCTCACCAAGATGACCCTATGTTCATATCCTTAATAGTCACAGAATACAAAATCGGAAGATTCCTAATAGACCAAGGAAGTTCCGCAAACATCCTTTACTAGACAATGTTCCAGAAATTGGGACTTCCCATCTCCAACCTACTAAAGTGTTCAAGAACTCTGTTTGGATTTGCAGGGGAATAGGTAGAAATAAAGGGAACAATGGAAATTGAGACTATGTTTGGGACAAGAACCAATGCACAAGCTATTCCTATCACCTATACTATGGTCAATACTTGGGCTTCACAAAACATGATCCTAGGTCGCCCAGCTCAGAATAGACTGAGGGCAGTGGTATCCACCCCACACCTTTGTATGAATACCCAGTAGGGATAGAGGTAGGAGTTGTCATGGTAGATAAAAAGATAGCCCACCAGTGCTATGAAGACAGTCCAAGGGTAGGACGCAGGCCTACCAACTATGAAGGAGCCAATAATGGCCAAGCCTTTGTCAACTTCCTAGATCTAGACCAGTGAAAACAATTGGAGGATCGAAGACCATGACCAGTTGAGGACTTAAAGGAAGTACAAATTGACCCTTCTAAGATGCAAAAGACAAGAATCAACACAACCTTGGGGGGAGAGTCTGAAGAATACCTAAGTCGCTTCCTCACTAACAACCAGGATGTTTTCGCATGGACCTCAACTGATATGCCTAGGATTGATATGGGTTTCTTGTGTCACCCCCTATCCATGGCCCTTGGCACTCGGCCAGATCACCCAAAATAGGAGGCGATTGGGAGAAGAAAATTGAAAAGCAGCAAAGGAGGTATTGAACCCCAAATTTGTCCATATAGACATAAGGGGACAATAATCCCGCACATCCCGCACCATGGGACTCTATGTCTGGCTAGATAAGTAGAAGGGGATAAAAATCCCAGACGAATTTTCTGCCCTAATTCGTTGCCTACCCAAAAACAACCAAAAAGTGGAAGAAAACGACAAGGAGCGAGACCCGAGGGGAGAACGTGCCACGACCTAAAGAAGACGTGCCACAACCCAACATGTAGTTTAAGCAACCCTTGACATCAGCGGGAAAAGAAAAAGGAAGGAATTAAAGGGTTGGGGCTAATACACATGGCAAAATCTGCTGTGTAGGTAACCTCAAGAATAGCCTATAAAAGGCTCAAACACGAAGAAGAAAGGAAAAAAAATTGGAAAGAAAGGGTCGAAAGAATTGGAGCGAAAAGTTAGTGTTGAGAGAGAAGAGAGACTTCCCTGAGTGTAGAAGTCATCAAGTTGTGAAGAGCATTTGGAGCACCACCTAAGCGAAGGCTACCAGTGGAAGTCAAGGAAACAAAACCACACCAAACTCTAGGATACCAGGTTAGTAGTTGTAACCCCATAGGTATACTTGTCCATAGGGAATAGCTTAGCGCTTTGTAAATTATAGTTTGCATCCATGTATTAAGCCTTCCATTCCAAGCACCAGTTACGGATACGGACTAGCCAACATGTAGTTAGCATTTAAAAGGATCGAGTCGATCTCGGTCCTCCTTTTAAGTTGTTACTTTCCTTCATTAGGTAGATTCCAGACTAATACTGACTCCATATAGCCGAGGACTATGATGGTTTCAATCCCTACATCACATACTTTACATGCCTATTAACTAATATACTGCTTGGCCGACTCGATCTCAGCCGCCTTTCCGATTCGGTTAGCCGAGTCGGTCTCGGTATCCAAAAACTGCCAAAGCTAAGTCGGTATTGGCTTCTTCACTGCATTTATCCTTAAACGCCCTGGTACCTATCCTTGAGCTGGCTTATTACATGTTTCTCTAATCTCTCATGGACGCCTAATGGATAGTCCATCCCTTTGCATTGTTAATTCACCCACAGGTATCTAATGGATAGTCTATCCCTTTGCATTGTTCATTTACCCACGGATGCCTAATGGATAGTCCATCCCTTTACATTGTCATTTACCCATGGACGCTTAATGGATAGTCCCTTCCTTTCCCTCTAACCATTGTCCAGAACTACGTGAACTTTGATTTCTCCGACCAAAAGGAGATACGTAGGAGCAAGAGACCTCCTTTTGTCAAGTTATTCATCCCAACATCTCAAAAATGTGCATGTATATTCTTTACAAACATATTGTTCTTCTTAGAAAAATAACGACATAATGTAAGGGTCTTGTTCGTTCATGTAGCTAATTTGGGTAACTATCTTGTTATAGGCGTGTAGGGATATCGTGTGATCCCTATGCGTAACCGACTCTTAGATTTAGATTCTGATTCGTGACCAGCCTTATCCATACTAGGTTTCTTGAGATTTCCCATAAAAATGTCAATAGTGACTCTAATCAGAGCCAAGTCGGCCTTGGTCACCTATTCAGTTGGCCGAGTCGGTTCCAGCTTTGCATATCCGGTTGCTTCCTTGCAAGGGATTCGGTTCCAAAATTCAAATTCATTTCAGCGACTCTGCATCACGATTTAGGTCACGATAGGAGGAGCTATAGTACCCCACTTGGCTCGCCAACGTTGTCATGGTCAAAAAGCCTAGTGGCAAATAGCGAATGTGCATGGATTATATCGACCTAAATAAGGCATGCCCCCACTACCCAATATAGACCAACTAGTAGATGGTGCCTCCAACTGTGGATTCTTGAGTTTCATGGACACCTACTCTAGATATAACCAAATCAGAATGCACCCTTGTAATGAAGCCAAAACCGCATTCATCACTGATAAAGGTACCTTCTGCTATAAGGTAATGCCTTTTGGTTTTAAAAATATAGGTACCACATATCAGTAGTTGATGGATAAAATCTTCAAGGACGTAGCGGGCCGGGATATGGAGGTATATGTAGACGATATAGTTGTCAAGTCGACAACAACGAGAGAGTATTACGATGCGATAGGATGAGTGTTTAAGGTCTTGAAGAAGCACCAACTGAAGTTGAATTCAGAAAAATGTTCATTCGGAGTTTAGGTGGGAAAGTTCTTGGGATTTATGTTAACTGAAAGAGGAATTGAGGTCAATCCCGAGAAGTTCCAGGCTGTCATTAGTATGAGAAGCCCAAGAAACATTAAGGAAGTACAACAACTAGTGAGAAGGATTACGACCTTGTCATGTTTTTAATCCCAGTTAGTCGAAACCACCCTCCCTATTTTTCTCTGCTTGAAGAAGAATGAAAAGTTCCTGTGGACTGAGGAAAGTGAGGAGGCCTTTTAGAAAATGAAAACAATGTTGGCAACACCCCATCCTCACAAGGCTAATTCCAAGTAACCATCTTTTGATTTATTTATCAATATCTGATGACACCATTAGTAAAGCTATAGTCCAAGAAAGAGATAAAGAATAACGACTGATTTAGTCTGTAAGTAAAGTACTGTAAGGCCTTTTAGAAAATGAAAACAATGTTGGCAACACCCCCCATCCTCACAAGGCTAATTCCAAGTAACCATCTTTTGATTTATTTATCAATATCTGATGACCCCATTAGTAAAGCTATAGTCCAAGAAAGAGATAAAGAACAACGACTGATTTAGTTTGTAAGTAAAGTACTGTAAGGCCCAGAAAAACGGTATCAAAAAATCGACAAGGCTGCCATCGTCTTAATCATCACATCAAGAAGGCTTTGCCCATACTTCCAAAGTAACCATGTGACCGTCCGGACAGACTTACCCATTAAGCAAGTCTTGCAAAAACAAAACTTGGTCGAGAGGATGACAGGATGGACAGTCCAACACTCGGAGTTTGACCTATCTTCTCAATGAAGGGGTCATATTAAAGCACAAGCTCTAGTTGATTTCATAGTAAAGCTAGCTCCAATTGGCCAAGGTAGTAGTAATGGCAAAGAATGGTTTCTGTATGTTGATAGAGCATCAAAAAGGAAGTGGAGCGGGGATCATTTTGGAAGGCCTTGATGGGGTATTGATTGAGCAGGCATTACACGTTGAATTTAAAGCTAGCAATAACCAAGTCGAATATGAGGCACTATTGGTAGGAATGAAGCTAGTAAGGGAGTTATCGGCACAGATTCTAACGGCTAAAAGCGACTCCAAATTAGTTACTGGCCAAGTAAATGGAGACTACCAGGCACGAGAACCCTAATTGATCAAATATTGGGACAAGGTGACAAAGTTGGCAACCTTTTTTTGAAAAATTCACACTCCTCCACATCTCGCAAGAGCAAAATGAAAGGACCGACTTGTTGTCAAAATTAGCAACCGCCTAGAAAGGTGGGAACAACCACTCAGTCATCCACGAAAAAATCTATAGGTCAACGATTGAAGAGCCAAACATGTGTTGTGTCAAAGCGAAGCAGACATGGATGGACCTACTCTTGAACACTTCAAAAAAGATGTCCTCCCACAAGACCCCGAGTTGGCTACAAAGGTAAAACGCGAAGCGGCTAAATACACCTTGATAGGTGAGCATCTATACATAAGAGGTTTTTCCTTCCCGTTATTAAGATGCCTAGATACAAAGGAGGCAGAATATATAATGAGAGAGGTTCACGAAGGAGTATGCAGGTCCCATATAAGGGGATGAGCTTTGGCAAGTATGGTCGCTAGTGCTGCTTATTATTAGTTGACATTAAAAGATGACTATTCTAAATACGTAAAAAAATGTGATAAATGTCAATGATTTGTAGACATTCACAAAGCTCCATCAAAGCTACTACACTTTCCACAAGTGAGGGGTCGACATTCTAAGCCCCTTTCCAGTAACAGTGGAACAGATAAAGTACTTGATCGTGCCAGTTGATTACTTTACAAAGTGTATAGAGGAAGAGTCGGTCGCCCCCATCTCGGCTAAAATGGTTAGACATTTCTATTGGAAGAAGTTGATATGTCGTTTCGAACTCCCGGCCGTGATAGTCTCAAACAATAGGACCCAGTTCGCATCTTGGTCGATGGGAGAGTTTTGTGCACAATTGAAGATAAAATAGTCGTTCACCTTAGTAGAGCACCCCCAGACAAACGGATAGGCAGAGTCGACCAATAGGGTAATACTGATAGGATTACAAAGAAGGTTGGAAGAAGCCAAAGGGAGATGGGTGGAGGAGCTTCCTCAGGTGTTATGGTTATATCACACCCACCACATTCCACAACCCAAGAGACCCCCTTTAGATTAACATTTGACATAAAGGTTGTCATCCCAGTCAAAATCGAAGAACCATCCCCCTAGACTACCTTGTTTCACCAAGTTTAGAATAAAGAGAAAATACAAGCAAATCTCGACCTACTACAAGAAGTACACGAGATAGCTGACATGAAGGAATATGCAACCAAAGTAAGAGCAACAAGACGATATGGTAGAAGAGTGTCCTCTCGAAAATTCAAAAATCAAGACCACATCCTCAGAAAAATTTGTAGAAACACCAACGCCAACAAATGCATCCCAAACTGGGAAGGTCCATTCAAAATAATGGAAGAAGTGGGAAAAGGAGCATACAAATTGGAGCAGTTGGATGGACGAAAGATCCCACGTACATGGAATACAACAAGCCTGCATTTTTATTATAGTTAATATTATAAATATATGTAAAACTATTTTCAATTTCAATAAAATCCAGGATGACGCAGGATAGTACCATCTCAGCCACATACGAGTAGAAGTCCTTGAGTGAGGTGGTCAAAAGACTCCCCATAGGACGAGTTGAAGTCCCTGAGTGAGGTGGTCAAAAGATCTCCCCTCCCTTCAAGAGGAATTGATGCCCCAGAGCGAGGCAGTCAAAAGACCCCTCCCTCCTCAAGACGAGTCAAAGCCCGAAAGTAAGGCAATTAAAAGACCGCCCCTCCTCAGGACGAGTCAAAGTCCTTGAGTGAGGCGGTCAAAAGACCCCTCCCTCAAGATGAATTGAAGTCCCTAAGCGATGCATTCAAAAGACCCCCCCCCCCTCAAGACAAGTAGAAATCCCAGAGCAAGACGATCAATAAACCCTCCCTAGGATGATAAATACATAAGCATAATCCAAATATGAACATATTATAGACAAGCACCAAAAAAAAAAAGAGAAGGCAAGAAAGAAATATGTCACAAAAACTTTTCATTCATAGAAGACTGACAGATACTTAAAATAAAGTTCCACTCATACAAAAAGAGGAAGAAAGCCAATATAAAAAGTTACAAAGTAGGAGAACGTGGAAGGGTAATGACTTTCAACAATTAGCCATCAACCACTTCCTTAAAAATCCTCGTCGTAGATAAATCTATAGAAGGATGCAAAAAAGCAACTTGCTCCAAGGCATGGGCAAAGTCAACCTTAAACTGATCTACAATAGCTAAATTCTTCTCAGGCACTCCTTCCTCCTTTTGTTTAAGAAGATCTTACCTCTTCTGCTTCTCAGTTTTCAAGCGATGTATTTCCGCCTCTAGGCACCCCCTCTTGGCCTCCGCCACATGTTTCTCAACTTCTAGATGTTGCATATCAATCTTCAAATGCTAGGTCACAACCTCCAGCCTTAGCTTCTCAGCCTCCAATGCAAACGATTGACTCCTTAAAAGCGATAACTCAATCGTCGTCATTCCTTCTTGGTCATCTAGGAGGATTTTTTCAACTATGTTATCTTTTGCCTCAGCAATAGTGACGATAGTTGCGTTTGTAATTTTTTTGCCAATTGATGGTTGTCTTGCAAGCTCTCCTCAAAAGTATGAAGAGTCGCCTTTAACTTCAAAATTTCCTCTTTGGACTTCTTAACGAGCTAAGCCAACTTCTTTGACTGTGACCCACCTCTCTAAACCTTCGCTCAAGGGCTCTATAAACAACAAGAGAGTAGTTGGAATAAGCCTAAAGCACCTTCAACCCACCTGGAAGACCAAGAATATCTATTTTGCAAGTATTAGAGGCCATAACCAGATCTTGATCCACGACATCGGCCAAAGGAAATTTACAGTTCCAAAGTGAAGGGTTGTTTGGGCGACTATAAACAACAGACCTCTAGTCCTCAATAATAGGCAAGGTTGTGTCACTCGCAACCACCTCAGTAGGGGCATTCTCCTTTTTAGAAGGAGAATGAACCTCGATCACCTCTCGATGACATTTTCTACTTGTCCCCTCGCCAAAAACAGTAGTAACGACTAGATTAGAGGCACTTGAGGCAGCCACGTCCTCACTAGAAACAGCTGGTTGCAAATTTGAGGTAGCCACCAGCTGATCAGAAGCAACTTGGAGAATAGAAACCTCCCTAATAGTGGCAGTCAATTGAGGATCTGAAACATAAATAGGTGGGATGGAAACAGCTTGCACAATAGGAGCGTTGGCAGAAGAAGTGGTAGGTTGGGCACAAGAAGTTTGAGGTACTTTCCTTTTCTTCATGGCTTTGAGTTTAGAAGTAGTATAACCTATAACAAAGTAAAGGTAGTTAGTAAAATAAAGCTGCAACAAAAAAAAATAAGAGATAGACAAAAGAAAAAGCACCCTTCTTAATTAGATCAACACAAGAAAGAGTCGATAGTCTTTGAAGCTCAAATATAAATTTGTTATCCCATCTCTCCAGGTACTCCCTCTCAATGTTAATAGACACAGTTGGTGATCGAGTCCAGGAAAGGGGAAAATAAGGCTCACCATCAAAGGCAACTAAGAGATTAGGGCCGACATCATCGTGGCTAACGCGAAAGAATCAGTCCTTGAAATATTTATAGCTCTCGCAAAAGGGCTTTAATAGAGGTCGCCTCGGTCGGCTAGTTAGGGAAGACTAGCCCACCTTCTCAAACCGCCAGATCGAGAAAAACTAAAAAAAGACACTCAAAGAAGGTGCTTGCTTCAAATCTTCACTTAGTAGTTGAAAGGTCGGCACGAAGGCCCAACTATTGGGATGAAGCTGAGTACGCGCGATGTTTAGAACGTGAAGGACCAACCACTCAAATTAGGTAAAAGGTAGACGTATCCCCTGCTTGAAAGGCAAGGTGTCATACGAATAAAAGAAGACGACATCCCCAACAGCCGACTCCCCGCAAATGTATTCATCTTGTTGACAAGGTAGAACCTCCTGAGACCAAGGCCCTCAACGACAAATGACACTAGCCATACCCTTGATAGAAGAAGGGTTTGTATAGACCGAAAATACTTTAAGAATATTCTCGTCGACCTAGTCAAATAAGAGACCCTCGTTGTTAGGCTCCCCCTCCTCCCCATTTCCAATAGCAACATTCCCTCTTACCGCTCGATACCAAACACAAAGAGACCGATCTCCCCCGTCTAAAGAAATGGAAGAGGTGGAGGAAGTAGTGTCTTACTCTAAGGAGCTAGACGCCCCCTTGTCAAAGGAGGAGGGCACATTGGATGGCCCCTTGAGGGTGATTCTTCCTGCAATAAAATCATGCGAGGGTCAAAAGCAAGGACACATACAGCAACGCCACCCCCAAAGGGGGGTCGCTAGAAAAGATAAAACCTAAGAAAAGAAATAAGGAGATGAAAGGGTTAAGTACACATACAACAGCACAGGAAATAGAATGAAAAAACGGCGAAGAAGGAAGGATGCACCAGGAGCAAAATGGCAGAGGAGGAAGAAAGAAAGGACGCGAAACACAGAAGCAGGAAGAAGAAAAGACTGGTGACAAAACTGGAGCGTCTCAAGGGCGTCACGTCAATTAAGTCACCAACGCCAAAGAGGAGTTACCAATTGTGTGAATCCAACGACCCAGAACGAAACATCACTCCCTACAATCTGCATCCAAGGGTGGGGAGTGGAAGCGCCAACCACCCATAATAATGACGCTAGCACATCATCTCCACAAATAGCGAGGCAGTTGCCAAGTGTCATGATCCTGTTGGAACTCGTGGCATCCACAATAAGAAAAGAATACCAAGGGGTGCCCTGGTTTAGAGAACCTACATTGGTCGGACAAACCTTCTCTTAAGGCAGCTATGTCTACAAGCAACCACTTTACAAAGTGCCTTCACTCTGATCGACGCTTAAAAGGCTGCATACCAGTCGTCCTGGGGTTCTCTCGGGCAAACCCGATCCATCCCAACCTGTCGATCTTGGAGAGATCGAGATAGTACACATGACATTTAATGTTTGCAGGAGGCATCGCCTGATAGGTGTAATAGTCAGGAGACGCATGCCTAGAAACTTGCTTGTAACACGCCACAACAAGATAAAGGTCAGATGTCAATTTCATCAGACGGCGATGTCACATCCTATCACAAACCCTCTTCTTCTTTTTTACCCCTATAAAGAGAGGGGAGGAGCTCCTTTTTGTCCACTATAAAGAGAGAGGAGGAGCAGGGAGAAAGACAAGCAAACAAGAAAGAGAGAACTAATGCAGTTGTATTCACCAAGAAGTCGTACTGAGATTCTCCGACATGAATAACTAATATTTAACTTAACATTATATTATTTTTATATTATTTTAAAATATACATTAATTGTAATTATATATTTTTATTTTATAATTTAATTTTATATAATATTAAAATTAGTATATTACGTTAATAAATTAAATTCACCAAATCTTATTTCATAATTTTGATCCGAGTTCAGGATCAATTTGATGGCCTATAAAAAAACTTTAATAGAACCTGTCCTACAAACTGCTCAGTATCAGACAACCTTCAATACGAACTCATAGGATAAATTTTTTCAAGAAAATTAAGAAAATAGAAAAAGAATTACAAAGTAAAATTAACTTATACATAATTAATTTATAAAAATTTCTCATATTAACATTTTGAGTTTCTATATATTAATTTATATATAAATTAATTTATTATAAAATTTGTTTTATTCTTTCTTTTTATTTTCTTTTTACGTAAATACTTGTGAAAAAGTACATGCATGCTCTTTTTATTTAATATAAATTAGGAATTGAGGATGACTTGTTAATTGCATGTGGTAAAGTCACGGGCCCGACTGAAATGAATGAAAACACATTTTGTCAGTTTTGCTTTTATTTGACAGGTCAGCAACTCGGCATATGTCCGTTTTTTCGTTTCTTTTTAACTTTTACTTTTAAAAAGTGTCTCTGCCTTATTTTTATTTTAAATTCTATAATTTTTTCAAAATAAAAAAGTAATCGTATCCTCTACATGTATAAAATAAAGTAATTACTTTAAACAATAATACTTTTATCTGTCATTATTTAAGAACAATATTTTAGCTATTTTTTAATAATAGCATTTTTAGGGTTTTTAATTTTTAATCTTTTTAATTTATTATTCTAAATTAATTTAATATTTTTAACAAAAATTATTAATAAATAAAAATATTATATCACAATATAAAACTTATCATAAATCAATAATATAATTTATATGTTCAAAAATTTATTTGTTATATATTTTAATTATAATATAATTTATGAATTTAAAAAATATTTATTTATTATAAATTTTAGTTATATAAAGTTAATATTTATTTTCTACAATACGCAAACTAAAATACTACTATATATATTGTAACAAAAAAATATTATTGTTATATATATAAATTAAAATAATTATTTTGAATGAAAATAATTTTAGGAGTTATTCTTTAATATAAAAATAATTAAGAATTTTTCTTAATATCTTATATCTTTCAATTTATATTTTTATATTTATTTTTAAACTAAAATTTAATATTTTCAAATAAATTACAGATAGTTTAAAATAATATTGTATTATAATATAAATTGTTTATCATAAACTAAAAGATAATTTATATATATGTTTAAAAATATTTATTTATAAAAAGTATTATTTTTAATATAATTTATATATTCTAAAATATTTATTTATTATAAATTTTCGTTATATAAATAAATATTTATCCTGCATAAATTAAAATATTATTATATATAAATTAGAATAATTATTTCGGATAATTCACGTCGATTACATTTGTGTAGCTCGTCCGTTAAAGAATTCAATAAAGCTAGGTCCATATCCTCTAACGACCATATGATGTCTTTGCCTGGGTGAGTGTTTTCTCTTGCTGGATTCTTTCTCTTTGGAATTTTCAAACTTGTAATATAACAAATACTGAGGAGGCACATGACATATATTTAGGAATACATACAATGTTGAGATGCCATTTAACACCATTGTGAAGCCATAAAACATATAATTGAACACAATTATACACTATTTTAGATAAGAATTTTAGTAACATCAAAGGAAAATAAAACCATTATTATTACAAAGTTGAATCAAATTTCAATTTCCAAATAAAAATCAACATTGAAATAAAACATGCTAGTCATGTAGAAATGCATTTAGTATACTAAATTTCATAGGGTTTCACATTTTTAAAAGTAATATTGCTTCTTGTATGTAGTCTTTGTCACGTTGTGATATGGATCAATTTATGCTAGTATGTAATAAGTCACGATTTACTTGAGTAATTATTTCTTCGTTAATGGCATTAGCCATAAGAAAGTTATGCAAAATGCAGCAAGTAAGGACTATATTTGACATGATCTGAAATGAATAGTATGGTTCACAACTACCACCTATAATGGAAAATCTCTTTTTAACAATTTTAAAAGTTCTCCCAATCACATTTCTAAGTGAAGAATGAAGGTTAAACAATTATTTGGCATCTTGCAGTCCTTGAGCTTAATACTCCATCAAGTAATAACACACACCTCTATATGATGTCAATATCGCACATTTTAACATAAATCTTGCTTCCCCATTATAAATTTTTCCTATAATTTAAACATGAGAACTAAGTATATGACATAATTGAAATCTTAAATTGTAACAACTACTATATTCTTTGACATTAATATAAAATTCACCTTAAGAGATTTTTTTGAGATTTTTAATGCATCTTCCATAGTCAAAGAATCTTTTAAAATTCTAAAGTTAGAGTATGTGAATTTTATATCAAAATTACACATTGCAAAAATAATTTGGGTGAGATAATCTTCTCTTGTAGATATGGAGTAGCATTAACCTTTGGTATCTTTACTTGAATAGGTGTTTCATCTATTGCTCCAATACCATCCTTTATTTAGTCAATTTTAGTAATGATATAAATGACTTCAAATAAGTGTAACATCGTAAATTAAATAGTGTTTACCTTAAAAGGAATGGATAGAACCTACTACTATTAAGTATTTCTATTGGTATAATTGCACGAGAAGGTTGCATAAGGAATTCTTTTTTTAAGGATATGATAACTTTACATTGTGGAAGTGATGACTAATTGTCTCCTTCGACCAATGAAAACAAGACATAATTTAATTTTTTTACATTAACCAAAGATGAATTTAATAATTTCACCACTTGTTTAAACATCTACAAAACTAAATACATAATTAAAAAAATCTCCTACATATATATAAAAGTATAAGACACATGAAAAAATGAATATAGACTACTTACAAGGATAATTCATTATCATCTAATATGCATACCTTTGGTAGCATGTCGGATAAACACCACATAGTTAAAATAATCATAATCAAAATCACAAACAATAACTACAAATAGACACTTTAGCACATTTCTCAGGTTAATACATATCTCTCTCAAAAACTCTTTCAATTAGGCATAATGAAAACCCTAAACTGTTAAAACCTTCACGAAAAAAATTCTACAATTTAAAAATAAAAATAAAAATTTCAAAATCATTAAAAATAAAAAATATATATTTATATATATTGAAGTACTATTACACCATGGCAAAATAAAGATCTAAACACTAAAATACCATTTGTAATAAAGGGGAAATGGATCTTGGCCCAAATAAGAGTGAAAACAAGATTGTGAAATCTAGAACACCTTGGAATACCTAAAAAGACAAAAAATTATTCAAAGGCAAAAAAGTACGGATAAAAATAAAAATAAAAGTAAACTTTTCAGCTTAGATATGTTATAGTAATCACAAAACACTTTTTTCTCAAAAAAATGAGGTCGCAAGTTCTCTCTTCACTAGCATAGAAAAGACCTTTTACATCGGTTAAAATTGATCTTTTACATTGGTCCCGTCACCGATATAAAAAGTCTGAGTTTTTACACTAGTTACAAAATTGATGTAAACAATGTACTTTTTACCTCGATTACTCCTACTATCGATGTAAAAAGTTCATTTTTTACATTGGTTACTTCCAAAACTAATGTAAAAATAATGACTTTTACTTTGGTTATTGTTCTTAACTAATGTAAAAAGTCATGTTTTTACATTGGTCAAAAGTATAATTACATAGAAAGTGGATTTTTTACATCGATTATTAATATAACCAATATAAAAAATTGATTTCTTTTAAAAAAAATTGATTTAATTTTCTATTACATCTATTCCTGTAAATTGGTCTCAGTCCATAGAATTCCTATACAAATAATCATACAACAGAAAACAATTTAGATTGAAAAAAAAAAAGAATCTATAGCAAATACAAAATACCAATATTCTCCAAACTCAAAATTTTCTAAATTATCAATGTTCTATAAACTAAAAATTGCACTAAACAAAATAAATGTTCTACACTATAAATTTTGTAACAATAAATATTCTAAACTATATTAAGTATTATATCTAAATTATTTAGAGGAGTTACTAATGCATAGGAAGAACTTTGCCCAACATTGCCTAATATTATCAATTTCTTCTTCAAGGAATGGTACTGCATTGTCATTGAATACTTGGAATTTCAAATACGAAGAACTAAAACAATAAGTCAAGAAATAAATAAGAAAACATAATTAATCTTTGTTCAAGGTATTGTATTTTACCTTCATCCATAAATTAGTGATAATTACAAAAACAATACTAAGCAAATATTTTATCACATAATACTTGCATTCATAACTCCAAGTTGTCTTTGAGTCTACAAATAAAAAAGAATTTAAATAACCAATTTAAATATTGAAGTTAATAAGTATTATAAATTATAATTGAACTACGATTTTTAAGCTACTTAATTACTACATGAATCAGTTTCGATTTCTTTATTTATGATGAATGCTTACTTACCATCTTAACATATACTTACAAAACACTGTCATCAATCAATAATTAGTGAGTCTTGTTCCAAAAGGTTAAAAGTTATAATAGAAAATGTAACACAAATGTAAGCATATGTGTTACAGGTAAATACTTACTTGTTCAATATTTTATGTATCTCTTTGTTAATAAGACCTGCATTAAGAAACAATTAGTGACATGATGACATACAAATTATAATCAATGATAAAAATTCTAATGTAAAATGTAAAGTTATACTAATGGATAGTAGTAAGGTGCTAGGTAACACATTTTCTTTCCATCACTGAACCTCTGTTATGGGTATTTTTTAATCTCACATGCTTTATTACCTATGGTATGAAGGGAGAGAGAGTCGATGAATTCATATAGGTGTTTGCTCCCCTTTGACAAACAAAGTTGACAAAGATACCTAACTTATTAAAATCAATGTTACTTGTAAGTCTATTAATACTTGACTAACCTAAAATTGAGTATCAAGTTCAAAATACTTACATCAACCACAATAGTATAACAAATATATAAAGCATCTAATCCCTAGTATATATTTCCATAATATTCTTTTAGCAAAGGTATAGTAGGATAGTAGAGTTTATGCCTATTATTTTGGCATCCAACTCTAGTCATACAAGGTTCCCACCAACCTTACTGGCCACCTTTCAGACATTGAATGAGATCAACTTTAACTTACGACCTTTTAGGTTTAAGGTTTTTCTTTGATCCATCAAAGTCCTAAACAACAAAATAAACCATGTTAGAAACCCAATAAATTTGAATTGTAAATATAATAAGATTGTTTATCATAAATATTGTGGCAGAAACAATCTTTACAAGAATCCTAGGTCATATGATAAAAGTATTTAGTGTCTACCCCACCATCTTAACTTTATCAGTGGGCATAGGGACTCTAGTATTTGCATCTCAAATTTGTTCAACCACTACCCTCACATGATCTTCATGTAATGTTTGGTGATGCATGGCTGACCTCAACTTATATACTTTCTTAGTGGTCACTAAACGGGGATCCTCTTCATCTCCATACAACTCATACTAATATAGGATATTAGTATGAGTGTCCTCCCCTGATAGGTTAAGAGCGGCACAACTACCCTTTGTGCTCGAGTGTTAAGGCTCTTGACTAGTAGGTCATACCGATGTCTATTATTGAAATAGGGCAATGGATGTTAGCTCTTTCCTCAATTATTGTCTCATCTCCTCTATTAACTCTTGGGTCATTTGTTCTTTGAACTCTAGTGCAATCTCCTCACGAATTTGGTCAACGAGTGTGTTGGGTTATTTTTGCCATTTGTTCCTTGGAGATAACTGCTTCGAAGGGTGCCTCACATGTAGATGCTCCAAAATTCTAATGAAGCCCCACACCTCGTCTAACGATTCGAACACAACCAGGGTGCTCTAGTTGCCCAATGGAAGTGATAATGATATCTTCACAACCATGGGGGAACAAAGGTTCTTATATGCTCTCTTCAACTAAGGAATCTTGCAATTAATAGTTGTTTAATATATGTAAACAATTGATTATGTATCACATTCACAAATACTAAAAAGTGAGTTTAACTTACAATTCTTTCGACAACTTCCTTGGAGGAGTTAAAAGTGTAGTTGTCCGACGGCTTCAGTTGGGCTCTCTTCCACAATTCATGGCATGTAATATCAATTTATGAAGTATCTATTTCTATTCCTTCTGACTCAGTCTATTTGACCTTTTCAGCCACCAATTTTTTCTACAATACTTTATAACCCCCACGAGATAATATGTAGGGGTGGAGATTCTTTGCTTAAATCTTCTTTCCTTTTTTTTTCTTTTCTCTTGTTACAATTAACAAAATACTAACATCAACAAATGCATATAATTATATAGGCAAACAAGGGAAATGAAAGAAATGTAAACTAACTTGGAAAACAAGATTGAGGCGTTGTTGAACAAACTCCTACCGATCAACCTCTAAAATGGCACTATAAGTTGGCAATGAAGACTTATCCTTATACTTTTCATGTATGTAGTTGGAATTGAGTTGAATCTTAAATTCTTTCCAACGCTCCTCGGCATAGGAAATCCATCTTCTCCAATTCAAGTCTATTTGTGGAATATCAAAAGTGAGATACATTACCCAAAAAGTAATCAAAGAATTAGTAAATCACCTAAGATATAAAGCAAATACTATAATACTTATATACAAATGGATACAAGATAAAAGGTAAAAGTGACATACCATAATAGTTTGTAAAATCATGTTCTTAACAAATTCACGTACATTATCCCAATCCTTGTACATAATTCCAACATGAAATTTTGCTTAGGATTGCCACAAAGAACTTGAACTACATCCCTGCTTCCCCTATAAGATTACCAAGATGATCAAACTCTATAGCAATTAACTCGTCTTCAATCTGGTGGAGAGTCATATCTTTTAACCATGTGACTCATCCACCCTTTTCTGGGTAGATTCAAAAGTACCAGATCTTCCGTTTGAAGGATCTCTCATCTCCCTATTTACAAAATAAATAATGAATATAACAGTAAGTTGTGTAAAGAGTAAATAAATAACAAACATAACTACAATTACTAATACACAAATAAATATAAAAAAATATTATAGAACAATCAATTTTAAATAACTAATTACATAACATGATCAAAGTTAATTTTATGTTTTGATGTTTCTTTACTTTTACACTAATTATATAAGTAATCATTGTTTCTCTCAAACTAAGTTTGACTCCAAATTAATTACATGTTTTATTTTATGGTCAAACCATGGTAAACAAAAATGGTTAGTTGAGTCAAACTTAGTTTGACTCAAAATGAAGGCTACATTTTATTTGGTGGTTAAATCATAGTCAACGAACATGGTTAGTTGAATCAAATCAAGTTTGACATAAAATTAAGGTCATATTTTATTTGGTGGTCAAACCATGGTCAATTGGTCACGGTTTGTTCAGTCAAATAAAGTTTAACTCAAAATTAAGATCATGTTTTATTTAGATTTAGTACTCAAACCATAGTGAGCCAATTGAGTCACACCAAGTTTGACTATGCAATGTTTACTGGGTGGTTAAACCATGGTGGACAATGATTAATTGAGTCAAACTAAGTTTGATTCAAACTAAAGTGTATTTCGTTAGTAATTTTATCGTTTTTATAAGGGATATATGTTCTACTTGTTTTAAATTCTATAATATATCTAAAAAGATTGCCTCTTTAATTATAATATAACAATTGGCCTACTTATGATCTATATGATCATTTATGCAAAATGATAACAATGTATTAAACAATATCATCATAAAAGGTCCAACTAATCTCTATATGACCATTAATGCAAAGTGATATCAAATTATCAAACAATATCATTATACAAGACTCAACTAAACTTTATATAGTCATTCATATAAAGTGATATCAATTTATTAAACAATATCATCATACAAGACCTAACTAAGTTCTATATAGTTATTCGTGCAAAGTGATACCAATTTATCAAACAATATCATCATACAAGGCTCAATTAAGCTCTATATGGCCATTCATGAGAGGACACAATTTATTAAATAAAATCATCATACAAGGATCAACTATACTCTATATGGTTATCCATGTAATCACACAATCCAATAATTACTATCAATTTTTTAGGAAAAAAAATTCACTACCTAAATGATAATAACACTACCTATACATATATATAGAAGATAAGTGGTGGTAGAGTGGAAAAGATAGGATGGCAAAATGGAGAAGATAGGCGGTGGCAGAGTATTCTATTCCAAAGTATATTGTTAAAAATCAAAAATAGAAAAATGTGTTTGAAGTGGTGAAACTGTATGTACATACGTTGGCACAAAGTGTAAATGGTGAAAGAAAGGAGCAAAGATATTATCGAGAGAGTGAAACGAGATGGAGATGCGAGTTGTGGATTAAGAAACCTATAAAAAGAAGAAAAACAACAAATAACTTTAAAACCATGCACAAAGAAGGAAAACAACCATGGTGAGCCACCGCATTGGCAAAAGAAATATGGTGGTGGCCATGGCAAAAACCTAGCAAGTCATGGTGGTGCTAGCATTTAAACACAAAAAGGATGGTGGCAAAGTGGTTAAATAACTTACCCTTATGCATTGGTGATAGATTGGTCAAGTGCTACAGTGGTGGCGGACTGCTCAAGTGTTGGAGTGATGACACTGTTGTAGAGAAACACATGACATAGGCTAAGGAGTGCTAGAGAAAATGAACATATTAGATGTGTTGAGATTTTTATATAACTTCTTAAATTGATCGAAAATCTAACCGATGTAAAAAGTGACTTTCTACCTTGGTTATAAATGCAACTAATGTAAATAGTTTAAAATTAATTACAAATTTATCATCTCATTTTTTTATTTTTTATATTGATTCTAGATGAATAGACGTGAATAGACAAATATTAAAAATCTTTTTGACACTAATGCTTCCTTTTGTTACTCACATATCTCACGTTAAACATAAGGATTTGTGTTTAAACCTTGGAGTTTAAGAACGATGATAATGACTTCAATAGAGCTAGCGGGATGGTGTTCTAGGTCACACTAGTAGCTTGAGGAAGAAGGCTTGCTGCTAATTTAATAAAAAAGATTGCACTGGAGAATCTGATTTAGATAAAAAAAAATAAAAGTAACAGTTAATTTTACAAATTTGTAAGATACTCTCTCCCTTTCGTCTATTTTCTTCTCATTGATAAGCTGATTTTGTTTTTAAGTGAGTCTCATGCTAATTCTTTAGTATATATTTTTTTTTTTATGGTGTTTGTTAATGTTGACCAAAAATTAATTGTTATGCGAGCACCTTCGCTATGATTATGCCACTTAACGTACATGAAGCATATTTTCCTTCTTACACCATGTTATTCAATAAAACTTGTTAAGTGTCCTTGGCAATCCGAGGGCAATGTTGGTAATTTCAATTTGTAGATACCCAATACATCCTTATGGATTGGGGTGTTTATTAAATTAATTGATACCATAAATTCCACGAGGCAAACTAACCCGATTAAATTGATTTAAATTTAATTAATTGATTTTTTTTTCATTTCGAAATCAATCATAGTTTGATTTGATTCTGAGATTTATTTTATTTCAACATTAATGTGATGACTCAATTATTTATTTATTTTCTTTCAAATTAATATTTTATTTTACTTTAAAACTTATTTTTTTCTTCAATTATTTGTCTTTTCTTTAATTTTCTTTTTCATTCATTTTGATCATGGTATTGTCTTACCTAGTATTACCATATATTTTAATTTTTTCATATTTATTATGTAATTTTATATTTATTGAATAAAAACAATTAATAATGTATTTAAAGTGATAACTATAGAAAAATTAAATACTAAATAAAATAAATAATTAATTATTAAAGAATAAAATATATTTTACTTTTCATTAATATAAAATTAAATATATGTATAAAAATATACAATAAATAGAGATAAAAACTTAAAAAAATTAATAATTTATTTTTCATCATAACTTGAACCAAACTTAGTTTTAATCAAATTAATCTGGTCTGAATTAATTGAAAATAACCTTAAACTCAAATTAATCCAATCCGTAAACGCCCCTTATACGAAATGGATTTACAAGCTACTTCACTACAGACTGGGCATATGCATGCTGAGTCAATCTCCTCCACCTTAAGGTCCCTCACCCAAGTAAAGCATATATAGAAACGTACATTTAATTAGTCATTATAGATGTCCTAAGTCAGAAAAAGAAAGTGGTACCATCTCATGCATACAATTAAGATGGTTAACCGGAAAATTGGCACATTGAGAACATGGAAGTCCATGTAGCTAAAAGAACTTAAATTAAGTCCTTCCTTAAATTCATTTCTAGGCAAAGAATCATTAACAAGAAACAATTTTAGTTCATTAAGTCATGCAGAATGCTAAAAAAATTAACTGCTCCGTGTGTAATCAACAAATACATGTTGATTAACCAAAATCATTTCAATGGAGGTCATTCCAAAAACCAAACCATTGCACATTTGTCATTTGCTAGAACAAAAAATTTACAGACCCACATAATGGGGCAGGAACAGTTGCCAAACGTTGTTAGCATTGAATCTTGGAATTGATTGAGTCATTTAACAGTGATCTGAATGTGACTCATAAAAATCACTTGGGCAAGGAGACATAACCTCTTGTTCCAGTATCTGCAATACTTGGTTCATTGATGGACGTTCATCTGCGTTTGCATCAGTGCAACTTGCTGCTAGTTCAAGAATTACTTCAACAGATTCCCAATCTGCATCGGTGCATCTTTTGTCTACTACGTCTTCCGATTTATTTTCTCTGAGGAACGTGTTCATCTACAAATAAGTACCATCAGTTCATGAGTTTTGTAGCATGAGTGTAAAAAAAGTTAATGTCATATGTGACTTGTGCATTGAATGAGTTAAAGCTTACCCAACCAACAACATTTACACCTCTCCTTGCAAAGGTAGGATCTGTAGGTCTCTTTCCAGTCACAAGTTCTAGCAATAGAACTCCAAAACTATACACATCTGACTTCTCAGTGGCTCTTCCACTTTGTAGATACTCTGGTGTTGAAATGTAAGAAAAAAAATCATCAACCATAAGTTATTTCTCATGAGATTAGTTAATACAATACAACTAAACTGACTCAATTTAGAGTAGTATGAAACACTAAATAAAAGCATGTTACATTTAAAAGGAAGGCTGGTATGTGGAACTAAATACATACCTGGTGCCAAATAACCAAATGTGCCAGCAACCACTGTGGTAACATGGGCATCTTCATCAACCAAAAGCTTTGCAAGACCGAAATCAGAGACACGAGGCTCCATGTTCTCATCAAGAAGGATGTTGCTGGATTTTATGTCGCGATGTACAATTTTTGGGCAGCAGTCATGGTGCAAATAAGCCAAACCCCGGGCAGAACCAAGGGCTATCTTTAGGCGAGTACTCCAATTCAGTGATTGTTCAGTATTTTCTAAAGCAGAAAGGATTCATTAGAAGGTTAACAAATGCAGAACTGAAGAGTGTCATCATGAAATCATAATAAGAATTTAATTGGATTATACTAACAATAGAAAGGTTTTTTTACATTGTGGTCCAATCATATATTGCTATGTAATTAAAGTTTTTTTTATAATAATTACTTTAAAAAATCATGTATAATGTGATCTCTAATTGATTGATAGTATAAAAAATTTTATAATGACCGTGGTTAAATTAAACTATCATAATAAACCAAACCCCCACCCTTCTCCTAGAACTCATTCAAACAAAGTTCATAGTTTTTGGAATAATGCTGCCCAGCCAGAATTTTTTTTACAGAATTCAACTAGACTTTTGACAATATTCAAAGGTGGTTGCTAGATAAGTCAAAGTAATTAGGACTACTCTGCCATGTAAGAGTAACCATGCCTACTCATTCCTACCAAAATTTGCATTGTCACATAATGGCCAATAGAGGGTCCTCCAAGAGAACAGTTATACACAATTCAGGTTATGAAAAAAAGATAGATAGTCCATATAAAAATACCATGCAAGAGATCATCTAAGCTTCCCATTGCCAAATAATCATAGATTAGAAGCTTGGTAGAAGGGAGTCTGCAGTAACCACGCAGGTTAACTAGATTAATGTGCTTGATGCTACCCAATATTTCTAGTTCCCTTTCAAACCCCTTATCAGAACCTTCGCGACTTCTATCAATCCGCTTAACAGCAAAAGTACCACAATCATTCATCACCATTCGGTAAACGGTTCCAAATCCTCCAGATCCTACCACATCATCTTCATCAAGAGACTCCAGCTTTTCTATGATCTCAAATGATGTGTATGGAAGATCACCATGGAAGGTGATAAGTTTTGTACCTGTTACAAGACCATGTTAGCATCTACAAAGAAGAAAAATACAAAAATGTTATTTTCTTTTCTTGTTGCTGAATAGGAGAGTGCCAAGTTTGAAATACCATCATCCTTCCTATTTGATTCTGGATTGACTTGATCCTTCACTTCTATGTACTTCCTAGCAGCTCTTTCCTTCTTTGATAGCAAACAAATCCATAGTAATGAGAGAGTTATAACAAGTGCAAGGCCCATTATTGATATTGCACCAACTAACACCCACTTCACGTAATGTGAAGATCTTTTGTCAGGGACTGCATCATACGAATTCAAACAGTAATTGCTCGATATGTAAATTTGGTTATACAATATCTACTAAGTCAAAGGGTATTTATAAATAGAATATTTCTAATTCTTACTATAACATTTTCCTTTTCACTAAATGAAGAAAATATTAATGCTTTTTATATCTTTTAGTTATTAAATGCATTTGCTTTTCTCATTTAACATTTTCCTTATTAAAAATTAGGATAATTAATAAGATGTTGTAGGAGGATATAGCATTAATGATAAAAAAATAAATATTGGATTTGACTTGCCTGCAGCTTCATCACTTTCAGCATGTGGAAGAACCACTGGGAAACCAAGTGATGTCCGACATGGTTTCTGAACTTGCCTTCCACAAAGATCTAAATTCCCAATAAACCTATTCATGCAATGAATTTTATAAATAGAAGCATAAACACACAATTTTACCATCCTTCCACCACTTAGTGCAGGGACCAAATAGGTTACCAACATAACTAGAACTGATTAAAAAGAAAGTTAACAGAAAATGAATGTTATGCCAAAGAAATTAAAAGTGGAAAGTTATTATTAGAAAACTAACATTAAATTTTACCAAAACATCCCTACTCAATTTTCAGTAAAAAATTTCTATTTGTATCCATTCTTTAATCATTGGCCCAAGGGAAATGAATAACAAAAACATCATTAAATTATGTAAGTGGTTAATATTGTTTGGTCTAAAGGGTAAGATGTATCAGCCAAGACACAACATTATTGGGCAAGAGTGCTTACGCGTTGTTCCCAAAGGTGCTTAGTACTCCAATGTCAGGGATTTCACCGGAAAAGAAATTAGTTGACAAGTTCCTAAGAGAAGCAGATTAGCATATACTGAACCCCATAGCTATGGTTATCAATATCATTATGCCAAAGAGGGCAGAGCTATAGGTTGAATGAACTTACAGAACTCGCAATTGTGTAAGACGACCAATAGAAGAAGGTATAGCACCCTTCAATGAGTTGCTTGATAAATCCCTGTATTTGAACTTTCTATTAAAATCTTTAAAATGAAAATTAAAAATGCAGTTGAAAAATAAAACTATGTTAAGAAAGCTAAAAACCAATTCAAATCATACAAATAAACAAATACTAACAGAATAATGGGGAAGAAATAAAAGAGAGGCCCTTACATTACATGTAAATAAGAAAGATTTCCAATATTTGATGGGATGCCTCCTTGTAAATAATTAGCTCTCAAATACCTATAGTTAGAATCAGATGAAGCATGTCCATAAATTACAATAAAAGGAATATCCACATATAAATTTCTAACAAAGCATTGAAGTAATTTTCACTTACAGTGCTCTAAGCTCAGTACAATTGCTAATTTCATTGGGAATAACTCCATGTAAGCCATTTTGATGAAGTGCCCTGATTCATTGCAAACATAACTAGTGATGCTAAATCTCTCCACTTTGAGAAGTGAATGAATCGGAAAGGAACATTTTGTACTACTTACAGTCTATGCAGTCTACTGAGTTTGCCAATGCTGGGAGATATAGTTCCCCCCAGTTGCATGTAAGGTAAATTTCTGAACCACAGAAGACAAAATACATGAGTCACACTTAAACTTAGGAGAAAAACAAAGGTCCTATTTGGGAAAAAAAAATCATAAACACTTAAGAAAAAAAAAATGAATTGAGCTTGTCCCATAAATTAAGATCAATATACATCTCAGCTATAGGAGAAATTAGATAAGAAAGCTTTTATAAGAATTAAGTGTATAAGTTAATTTTAACTTATCAAATAAACTTAATTCATTTTTATCTTCTTATTTTCTTCTCATAAGTAGTTATGGAAAATTTTGTATCCAAATAGAATCTAAGTGTCCGTTAATTTGAGAAAATAATTATTAATGAAAAAAAAAACATCTTATAAAATTAAGTATATCAGAGAAAATGAAGAATGTGTGCTGCTTACATACATTGAGCGAACTCGTTGTTCGCCAGGGTGACAAGTGATACCAGTCCATTTACAGTGAGACCCATCAGACTTTCGCCAGTTGCTGAGAAAATTCCTTGTGTCATTCAAAGTGCTTTTGATCTCCAACAATGTCAGTCCTAAAAGATGAATGAAAAATCACAAGTTTGAAACTTAAAACCTGCATTATGTTATCCTATCTTTGAAAGGTGAAGACTACTCAAAATGCAATTATTCATCCCAAACATTAAAAATGAAAACATACTATAATCAATGCAATTATCCTATCTTACCGTCTTGCTTGAGAGCAAGAGAAGAAGGGCAAAGAACAGTGGTGGAAATCACCAGCAACATCCACACTACATGACCCATTTTCATTTCAGCCTTCAAAAGTGACTCTTTTGCTTACAACTTAATTGGGTGGAAGTGGAAGCAGTCACTGGCTGCACTCTCACTGTGACAAAGTGTCAACAGTGTTGATGATTCCAGTTGGTGGAGTTGTGATGACAATATGGACCTCAAAGGGTCACCATGATTAAACTTTAAACAAGCAAAGTTAATAATTTGAACTTTTGAAGCATGTAGAGAGAGAAACAAGAGGAATGCTTCTCTTTCACTCCAATAATAAATAACTGTTAATAATTAATATTTACGCGAAAAGAGTGAAACTAAAATGCAGTGAGTGTCTTTGAAAGGTGGTATAAAAAGCGATGCAGAGTGAAGTAGCCGTTCTAAAGTGCAAAATTCAAACACAAAAAATTTCTGGTTTATATCGTACTCTCGCGTAAGTGGTGAAGAAGCGTACTCGCCAATAGGAAGAAATCTTCACTGCCACGTCAGCAACTGAGAAACATGTAATCGAATTTGTGTCACACGTGTCTTGTAGAAATGGAGAGTATTGGAATTAAAAACATCAGCGCGTGTTTTCATGCTGTTCGAGTTTTGATACTGGCTCCGTATTTTCGGGACAGGGGCGTACAATGTCCGAAATACGCCAAACATTTTGGAGAATATACGGTGCTTGTGCCAATGGCAGCATCAAACATGGAACATCGTTTTGGTGATGCCACAGCATGGATGTGACTCATCACTATGAAAATTTTAAAAGATATGAATATTGTTGAAACCGATTCAACGGTCTTCAGGTGAGATTGTCCTGTATTGTGTGTTTAAGATGATTAAAATTTGATTTGGAATGAATTTATACATGTTTTAAAATTTTTGTCTAAAAGGTAAAGTATGTATTAGAACCAAAAGTAAATAAAAATTCTTGACCTAACTTAGCAGTTACTTTCTTTTGCTAATCCTTTTTTTTTTTAAGAATCAAACTTAATTTTAATTTGTTGTAATTAAATTAAATATATTTGTCTCTTTTTTATGTATAAAATTACGTTTGTGACTTTCAAACATGAATTTGGAGAGGATAAACAACCCCCGCACATGCCTGCAGTCTAACGAAAATTCCGGGTCTAGATTCATATGGTGGATATAATATAAGGTTTAAGTATCTATGTTTTGTTGTGATTTCTTAAGTATCTATGTTTTGAATAGAGGATTACGACACTTGATTTTTATCTCAGGTACTGCTATTTAAAGTGTGTTGGAATAAATTAAAAAATATATATGATCTGATTTTATATAGCTTTTTAAGGTATTGTTTTTTTTTTCTAATTTCTTAAAAGCAAAATAAATATATAATTAACTTCAATATGTATTTAGTCGTTTTAAAATAAATAAATTTTGATTTTGATTTTTGTAAAAAAAAAATTTACTTTTTATTTTTTTTAATTTTGAAAATATTATTTTTTATCTTTAACGTTTATTTTAAAGTAAATAAATAACATTTATTTTATGAATTTAGAAAATATTTTTAAGAATATCACATGTTGACATACGTAGTACTATAAACACTAATGTTTGACTTATCTTTCATTAAACATACAAGTAGTTAATAAATATCATATGATAGTAGAGATTAAATTAAAAAGAGAAAATTTTTAGAAGGACTAAAATAAAAATTATTTTATTTTACAATGATCAAAAAATACATTTAACCAATATACAATTTTATCTTTAAAAGTAATTATATTTGTTTATTTAGTCATTAAAAGTGTGTGTATATAAAGAGAGATGATATCAAATAAGAAAACTTTCCGCAAAAGAATAAATTCTATTCTCAATTATTTGAATTAATTTATTTATTTAGTCATTGAAAGAGTGTACCTAAAGAGAGAAATAGAGAGATTATAACAAATAAGAAAATTCTTCTTAAAAGAATAAATTATATTCTCAACTATGTGAATAAATATGTATGTCATATTTATACATAAAGCTTATTATGACTACAACTAGATAATTGGATCAATTATGTCATATCAAACTGCTGATTATAAACCTTGAGAAGCCATTTTTCTTCTTGTTTATTACCTTAGATCTTCCAAAGCCTAGAGAATTCATCTTCCATCTCTAGTTTTTCTCCAACGTTTTGACTTCTCTCCATTTACTACAAGCTAGTGAGCTTTCTTTTTCTCTTTTTCGTTGGGTTCCACAAAATTATACCATTGTCTCCATTATTTTTCTTCTCCTTCTTATGGTCTCAATGCTAGTCATGTTGGTTGTTGAAAACTAAAAGCACTTTGAATTCTTGAAGAAAACTTGACAAAGGACCTAAGAAGCCACCTTTTAGTAAGGGAAGCTTCTAAAACAAAAGTCTTGAAGACTTGTGATTTGTTATATTCTATATAATAACTAAAAAGTATGTTGGTGGACTCTCCTCGCAAAATGTTGCCTCTTAAAGTTTTGGTTTTGGTGAAGATATGTTTCTTAAATCGAAAAGTGTTCATCTTGAAAAAAAAAATTGTCCTATTTTTGTAAGCAAATGTTATTTTGTTTCTTAAACCTCCATGAGCACTTAAACAAATACTCATACTAGAACAACTATTGTTGAGAACACCACCAAAAATATACCAGGTCCACCTCTGCAACAACCGAAGCTTCAGTTTCATACACCTAAACTCAATTCAACAAGTGAAGCTTAATTAAGTCACCAAAACTATCTCGAACCATAATGTACGAACGAGCATGGCTGCATGCCCTCCAAACTCGAGGTTCCTATCTATCTTTCTTTTCATTTATTCCTATGTTTCACATGCACAATTTAAAATTAGTGGCTTTTTCCATGTTCCTATTGTTTATCCCTTATTTCAACATCAATATTTTGTATTCGCTTATTTATACAACTCTAAAGATGTGATCCTATTGTGCTCGTCCAATTTAAGTTTGTATGCATTTGTTCTCATTTTTGTCATTTTGCTATAGATACATTTCGTTTTCATTTTCTTGTCCCAATGTTTCTCTTCCTTTTTGTTATAATAAACATGCATAGAACCTTGTCATCTTTTTTTGCTATGTAACTTTTTTTAACTCATTAATGTCATTGTTATGCATACATAGGAGCTATGTATATAAAGTTATTTGACAAATGAAATCTTATAAATAATAACCGATAACATACTACTTGATTGCTTATTTTATTGAGTTAAACACCTTTAAATCAAATGTTCATTTAATAAACATTGACTATCTCACATCCAGGAAAATGTTACTTTAATTAACATGATTTATATTATCTTTATAAAATTAAAAATTATTTAATTATAAAATAAATGTTTAATAATAACCATTATGGATACACTTTTTGTTGGATATTGCAAAAGTCATAAAAAAGTAATTGTACTATGCATATCCTGTTTAGTTATATCATGAAAGTTTTTCTTAAATTGAAAATCTTTAAAAACTAAAACAAACATTTAAATTACTTAATAATAATAAAAAGTTAAAGGTTCTTTGATGCACTTCATATTTGCATATTACAAAAGCTTAAAAGATGTATTAATGGTTATTTTGGATGCACTTCCTATTTGACTATCATGAAAGTCTTTTCAAGAAATTTAAAAATAAAATTTAATAATAATATCAACACACAAATACTTTTTATAGAAAAAAAACTGCATAATTTTTATTTTTCATTGCACTCGAAGAAACGTAGGAAGAAAGACCCACCCTTGTCGAGTTGAAAAGATAAAAAAAAAAGATAGTAATAATAATCTCTCTTTTTCTAAACAATAATAAATTTGTTGAATAATAAAAATGTCTATATTCATAAGTAAATAAACAAATAAATCATCTAAAAAATAATCTTGTTTTCTTTTGAAAGGTAAAATAAATATTTTTAAAGTTATATTAATTTTGCATATTTAATTAGAAGTAATTGTTTTAATATGGATATAGTAAGATGTTAACATCTTCCCTGCACGTAACTGACTCTCAAACTCAAATTTGGTTCCAAAGACCATTTTCTTTTAAGGTTTTTTTTCTAATGTTTTTCTTTGAAAAATATTGGTAGCGGCTCCTCTAGCTTTACCATATTTTCACTATCTTTTCATGACCCTAGTTGCTACAGAATGATTTTATTAAGGACTTCTTCAGAAAGTCAAGCCTACGTAAATAGATGTGTAAAATAAATAAATTTTTCTTTATTTATTTTACTCCTCATTAGTTTGTGTTTTTTTTCTAATGTTTTTCTTTGAAAAATATTGGTACCGGCTCCTCTAGTTTTTACCATATTTTCACTATCTTTTCATGATCCTAGTTGCTACAGAATGATTTTATTAAGGACTTCTTCAGAAAGTCAAGCCTACGTAAATAGATGTGTAAAATAAATAAATTTTTCTTTATTTATTTTACTCCTCATTAGTTTGTGTTTTTTTTATTTCTTAATTTGCTCTTGTTTATTTCTTTCTTTTTGCCGTTGTCAATTGTTATAAATATGTTGTATATATTTTTGGCTATCTTGCAGCTTAGGTAGTTTTAGGATTTGTCCCTCCATACACTACACTTACATTGTTCACTCACTTATGAGTGAGGTTCTATACCTAGGCTTGAAAGCATCTTGGGGAGTGAAATGTGATTAGTATTAGTCAATTTGGATGCACATCTTATTTGGTTATCATGAAATTCATCTAAAGCGTGACTCTTTTGTGAATGCCCACATTTTGGATTCACTTCCTATTTGTAGCCATATTTCATAATGGGTATTGATCCTTAACTACCAAAAATCCTTAAAAAAAATAGAACAACCATCTACTTGTGAGGTTCATGTATTAGAAAAGTCATAAGAACCAAGGATATAGATAGCTCAATTTTAGGTATATCCATTTAGGACACTATAGAGCATCCTAGTTTGTGGTTGACATTTTCTTATCGTCTTTGTTTTAACATAAAAAAAAAAAGTGCATAGAGGCGAGATGATTTCATTCTTTTGGTAAAGGATAAAAAGAAAATTAGGATCATGATTTCATTTTAATCATGCATAGAATCCATGGGTAATTTTTCTCTCATGCATCGTTCCTCAACATATCATCATTAACATATGCAATGTCATTTTTATGCATGACTTGTTCATTTATCACATCACTTTTTCCTCATCTCATCATTACTACTTCTCCAAATTTCATTAAAATGGATAAAAAAAAATTTATATCATATATAATCTTAACATTCATATTCATTATGCATTTTTACATCATAAAAATAATTGTGGTAGCACACCTCATTGCATATCATCATCATCATTAAGTAAAAAAAAAAATCAATCAAGTCAAAATCATTAAAAATGTAATTCTTGCATTTATGGAAAAGTCATATATTTTTTTCGTGCATTTTTTATATACAATAGAAAAATCTCCTTTTCATCACATTCAAAAATAAAAACATGCATGCATTTTGTGACATTCCAAAATTAAAAAAAAAAGTCAAAAGAAGAGCTTTTCTTTATCTCTCATCCCTAAAATCATCATCACCATGTATATTTATCATCATCTTATCTTATGCATTTTCAGTAACGCATTCCATTCATGCATTTCAACATAAATTTTAACATAGACATGGAATGAAAAAGAAAATACAAAAAGAAAATTTTGAATTGTTTGTTTTTACTAGAAAAAATAAAAGGGAAGAAAATTTTACAAGTCACAAGTTCATGCAATCTTAACGTGCACTCAAATAAATGAAAAAAATAAAAAAAAAAAGGAAAGGGGAAAAGGTAAGGAAAACAAGAAACGACTAATCACAACTCATTTTCAACATTGAGGATACCTTTTGCATTAAGGAGTTCTTGAGTATCTTGTTGGTCTAATCTTTTAATCGATGGGGTTGTTAGTATGTTAATTCCTTCGAGATACAAGAAATGTTAACTTTGTTTGAAGTATTAATTTAATAAACATTCATGTCAAAGTTGTTTTCTATTACTCTCGTCTCCATACCTTGTCTTTCAACTATTCATTTCTCATTCAAATTCCTCCAAAAAGCTTGTTCCTATAATAATACTTTAGAGATCTTTCGAAAAATTCTTAGTCAAGAAGTTTTTACAAAAAATAACAATTAAAAATTTCACATTGAGGCAAAGTATCATCTTTTGGGCATTTATCCAAACAATTACCCAAGTTTGCTTGGGGTGAGTCTTTTAAGTACTTAAAAAAGAAGTGAAAAGTCCATTAGGCTAAAAACCCATAATGGTGGTCAAAGAAAAAGTTAGGACACACAAAAAGAAAAATAGAGAGAGCAATATGCAACTCATCAAAATATTGTCTTATATTTATGAAAATAAATAGTCATGATTTAAAATTATACATGCACATATTTCTCTATCCAAAAATACAATTATCCTTTGCTACCCAATTTGAGCCTAATTAATCTTTTTTCTCATCCTCAAACAAAGATCACCCTTACATTAGGGGTCAATACGATGCTCACATCGAGTTTGCTTAACTCTCAGTTTCATTAAAACAACGAAAAATAAGAAGAAAAAGAAAAAGAAAAGAAGAAAAAACAAGTTAATGAAAAAAAAATAGAAAAATGAAAAGATGAAAGTTAAGGTGAAAGGAAAGACAAAATGAAATATTTGATGTAAAAGATCTTTGTTTCGATTAACCTTCAAACACTTATTTGAGCTTTACACATTCTTTTCTTTATAACTCATATAGCCATTAACCATGTTACGAGCCAAATAAAGTCTATACTAATTAGAGATTAACTACTCTTGTTTTCTTAAACTTTATTTCTAAGGAAAAATAACTTGACACTTTCATTATTGTCAACATGTCTGCTAAAAAAAGAGAGAAAATCAATGTTCAAAAGGGTTACACATTCAAGATTTCTTTGAGAGAAAAACATTAAGACAAAATCTTCTATATGTCATCCCTCGTGAAAATCATTCAAATGAGGACAAAAGGATCTACACTTAGGCAATTCACATGTCATTCCATCCTTAGTCTTTTTTTTATTTTACCCTTTGATCCATCCCTCAAGTCCTACTAGGGCAATCTATGTATGATAATGTTGTCGATACACAATCAAATCACTATATTTTCCTTAATTTTTGTAGTGTAGAGACTAACATAGGTCGATCTCACAAGGACACAATCATATTATGACTAATCTTCTTGATAAGAAACCAAAATGAATGTGAAAAATGAGGGTTTGGGTGATTCATAATTATGAAGAAGAGGAATTATGTAGAATAGAGTTTTTACAAAACAGAATGTATCTAAATGATTTGTGTAACATCAATTCAAGGATTCAATCACGCAATCAATTATCATGATTCTAAGAAGGATGCAATTTCATATAAACCTAAGTTTCTTTAGATAATCATCTAACATTCGTCCATGCATATTGAGATCACAATCACAGCCCCTAATTAGCATTGATTCAGGATCATACCTGGTTGATTTTAGGTTATCAATTTGATTATCTAATAGAACACAATTTAAAACTCAAACAAGATCACAATCATGAAAATAGATTAAGAATTGGAAAGACAAATAGTAGAAATTGCATAAAGAAGATAAAGAATCAAGAACTCAAATCGATTTGCATTTCTGAACCTTAAATTGACAAAGAAACTTAGTCTTCCATGGCCATCATCATAGAAAACTCAGAAAAATACAAAGAAGGAAAAACCAAAGAAAAATTAGAAAAATGTAGTAGAAAAATGCAGTAGAAACTATGGAGAAGAGAGAAAACTTCCCATGCAGAAACTCTTTCAACTCCCAAAACCGTTTCTCTAACTAACTAACTTTTCAACTACTTTAACTACCAATTAACCTAGTGATTACATGCTCAAAAGTGTTAAGGAAAATAAGCTTGGATAGAAGAATTAGAAGCCCAAAAAGCTCACCAACCAGGGCCTCATAACCTGGGCCAGAATCTACAAGCAAAAGCCCAATCAGAGTGGTGTAGAGGCAGTAACTTCACATCCATATTGGACACTGCAAACGGTCGAACTGGGTTGAACCATAAGGAGAGAAGTTTCAGATCTTTGTCTTAGCTTTCCAAGGCTATCAAGATTGTCCAATTTGGAAGTCTGTAGCTCCAGATATGGCCTACACAAGATATCAACTTCATAATGAAAATTAAGTCCGAAAATAAGCAAAGATTAGCAACTAACCCCAATTAAACTCAATAGTCCAAGACTCAACCAATGTGTAAATATTAACCAAAAAATGATGTCAAATATGTCCAGCATAAGTCATTATTAAGTGCCTCAAAAATACTCTATCAAATTCTTCCACATTTTAACTTTTGCACTCCAAGCAAAATAAAAAATGAAAGAAAATCTAAGTAGAAGGAAATGAAGCAAATGAACTAAAAAGTAAGTACAAAAAATAAAATGCAGCACCTTCTAATGAATCCTTGAATAAGAGTACAAGCATCCTAGAATCAAGGTACCCAACAATATGAATTTACTTCTAACATCTAAAGCAAGCAAGAGAACAATAAAAATTAAAGAATGACCTACAAATGATAGAACTCTTTCAGGACACATTCTCTCAATCTCTCAAGTGTTTAGGTTTGTGTTTACACTCAAGCACCCTATGCTAACTAGCACTACTAAGGTTTGACTAGCCTCTAATTTTTACAAGTTGAAACACATGCACAAATGATCAAAAGGGTTTTTATTAAGGTTGTAATATGGCCAAGGACAAGGTAGGATATGAGAAGTGATTTAAGCTTGCACAACCAAAGAGGGAAAAGGAGCAATGGAGAATAAGTCAATGAACTTGAAAATCATCCTCAAAACAATACAAGTCACTAAAAAAATGCAAAATATGCAAAAAAAATACAAGACAAGGTCCACTTTGCCTCCTTCCCTCTTATACTTTTTCTTTTTTACTTTCTCACTTTCACTTCTCTTTTTGCACCACTACAACCTTTTGTTGCATTTTTTTCTTTCAACCTTTATGTTGCCTTTTTCTTCTTTGATTCATTTTTCCATACACTTTTTTTTCAACAATAACTCATCAAAACACAACATGTACTACTTGCACAAGCCAAACTATCAAGATACTACTTGCACAAGCCAAACTATCAAGGTACCACTTGCAAAGCCTTACCCTCACTCTTATTTAGAACCCATTTTCAAAACAATTTCAAAGCTCCTTTAGCCCCTAAGGTTAGGGTGATCATATTTTTCCACTTTAGGCTTGTAATGAGCTATAATATCAAAGAAATTGTTAGATAGGCTCAAAAAGGGGTAAGTAAGGGATTTAATGCAAGGTAAGTCCATTTGGCTAATGGCTATAAAGAAAGAAGGCCTAAATCATATTACCAGTGCATGTGAGACAAGAAGCATAAAAGAGAATCAAGGCAAAACCTAGAGTAACTATCAACATATATGCAAATCACATAAGAAAAAAGAGAATGGCAAGATGCAAATCATCAACATACAAGGCTCAAAATCTCACAAGGATAAATGCTCTATCACCAATGATTCAAACTTTAATTTTCATGTCACTCATTACACTAAAGATGCAAAAAATGGTTCCATATCAAGTTGTGAAACCTCTTAATCAAGGATGATGCCACTATTCACAATTTATACAACCTAGAAATTCGTTAAAAAGTACTAAAAACTACAAAATATTTTTTTATTTTTTTCTTTTTAGCAAAAGGAATTTGACAACAAACGAAAAAATTGAAAAGAGGCAGAAAAATAACAAAAACAACGGAAAACATCAAACATATAACAAAAAGTAGAAAAAACATCAAACAACAAAACAACAAAAATAGCAACAAAAATAGCAACGGAATTTTGTAAAAACAGCAGCAGCAAAACAGCAAAAATAACTAGAATTTTGTAAAAATAGCAGTACCAGAAAATAGAAAATAAAAAACAGCAGTAGCATTTGTTTTGTTTTTTTTCACAAAACAATAACAAAAAAAAAATTTACAATGAAAACAGTAGAAAATTATATACAGCAAAAAATGGAAACAAGATAGCAGCAATTTTTTTATAATAGAAACAACAAAAAATTATTTACAATAACAACAAATAGAAACAACAAAAATAGTAAAAAAAAAGTAGAAAAACAACAACACAATAGTAGAAAAAATAAATATAGTAAAACAATAAACAACCTCTCACACTTAAAATGAGTATTGTCCTCAATGTAAGCATATATGAACACAACACATGTATTAATAACCACAAAGGAAAAGGCTCTCAAGTTTGCACTTCCAGGAGGGTAAGCTTAACCAATGAGAGGTCCTTCACATCACCCTTCATCATTGTTGGACACTCATGGAATAACTTGAGTTGGTGCCCATTGACTTTGAAGGTCTTGTCGGTAGTCTCATTTCTTATTTCAACTACACCATAAGGAATGACATTAGTGATGAGAAAGGGTCCATCCCATTTAGAACTAAGCTTATCCACTATTACCTTAAGGAAAGAGTTGAACAAAAGCACTTTTTGGCCCACTTTGAACTCCTTTCTGAAGTTCATGTTATCATGGAAGAGTTTCACCTTTTCTTTGTAAATCTTAGAGTTCTCACAGGCCTCCAAGCGAAGCTCCTCAAGTTCTTGCAATTGAAGCTTTCTTTCCTTGCCCGCTTAGTCAAAGCCCTAGTTACACCTTTTCACTACCCAATATGCATGATGCTCTATTTCTACTAGAAGTTGACACGCCTTACCAAAAACTATCCGATAAGGGGATAATCCTAATGGTGTTCAGTATGTCGTCCTATGAGCCCAAAGAGCATCCTCTAGCAACCGGCTCCAATCTTTTCTATTGAGATGCACCACTTTTTGAAAAATTTGCTTGATCTCTCTATTACACACCTCGGCCTGGCCATTGGTTTGGGGATGATAAGTAGTAGTCACCCTATGCACCACCTTAAAATGATTCCCTTGGTCATTGATGAAAACTTTAGGCACACCAAAATCAACAACAACTTTAGCATTATTAGTTTTGATGGCCTTAGCCTCCACCCATTTTGAAACATAATCAATAGTAAGTAAAATATAATCATAACCATAAGAAACAAGAAATGGACCCATGAAATCAATACCCCAAACATCAAAGACCTCACAAAAAAGAATAGGTTGCTGGAGTGTCTCATGCCTACAAGTAATGGCCACTCATGCTTTTTGGCATTACTCGTAGGTGGTAACAATGTGGTGGGCATCCTTAAAAATGGTGAGCCATTAAAACCCACTTTCCACCCTTGAAGATATGTTAGCTAGGTTCATTCAGGTCAGGCAAGTGAAATTCAAAAATACATATATATTGATTCAACAATTATCCAAGACTTAGAACATTAATTCCTTATAAGATATTAGGGATAACTTTGATGTTGTAGGAAATCCAACTTGTAATGTACAAAACAACCTATGGTTGAAGATTGAACAAAAAAAGCAAATTAAAGTAGTGGTTGAGCTAAAGAAAAAGAGATGATAGACAATTATACCTTAGCTCAAGAAAAGAAGTGGAAGAAAAAAATAAATTATGGGAAGCAAAATAAAGGTGTTTAAGGAATACTCATAGAAGCAAATACTCAATTGTGGGGTGAGGTGAAGATCCAACCAAAAGTTCCTCTTCATATCAAGATGTATCTCCGTCATCTAGTTAACAAGGAAAAAGGAAAAAGATTATAAAGAGCTTGATAGATTTCTTGATATCTTATATGTCATGTTCACCAAAGTTTTCCTTCGTAAGGCATGGAACCCACTTCATCGATATTTCATGGATATTTCAAATTCATTAAGTTTTTAACTAAGAGGAGGGAAAGGATGTATTCTTCTTGTCCTTCATTGCTCCTAGACTTGTAGTTGCTACCCATTGTCAACTAATCATTTTTTTTATTTTCTTTCCATATATTTTCTATATTATATTTTCAAATTTTCTTATATTTTATTTTTATTTTCTATTTTGATAATATGAAACAACTAAATATTTATATATTATGCGAGGTTCCTTTATTCATTACAATTGTTCTCTTATGCATTTTTTATTTGTAAAATGTTCAAATTTTCTTATCTTTTGAGGGAACAACAATGGAATAATATAAATGCAACATAGTTAAGAAACAACATTGGGAGATAAGTTTTCTTTTCCTTATGTTTTTTCCTTTCCCATGTTTTTATTTAGCTTAATCCCTATTTGTTGCATTATTATTATACCCACAAAAGTCCTCTTTGGCTATTGACTAGTGTTATAGTTTTGTTAAGATGCTTATTAGTTGAGGAAAAAACAAAAACCTATTATTCAATGCACTTAATTAGGGAAATATACAAGAAATTGTGAACCTTTTGGGCATTCTCCAATAAGTAAGTAGTGATAACCTCCTTTATAGATGGCCTACATTTCAACTCAATTAATGGTAAGATTTTTGTGCCAAACACTTTCCCCTTTCTTGTGTATATACATGTTATCTTTTGCTTAACCCCCTTAACCTAATATTTCATATTTTTTGTGCTTTATTAACTCATTACAAGCTTAAAAGACTTAAAACCATATTGTCACTTTTTCTTTAGGTTCAATGGATGTACATCTAAATTGAAAGTAAGGTAAAAAAAGAAATAAGTTTGGGATGGTAGTCTTTTTAAGTGCTGAGGACAAACATTACTTTTAAGTTTAGGGTTGAGGTAGGCCAATATTAGTCTACCTACATTATTTTTACTTTTGCCTATATACTTGTTATATAAATTATTGTTAATATTGTTTATTCTTGTTAAAAGAAAACAATTAAAATAAATCCAAATGTAATGGCATTCAAAAAATGTATAAGAAGAAAATAAAGTAATAATTAAACCATAAACAAGTAAATTTAAGGGGGTTGGGGATAGTTGTTACGTGAAGGATTCAATTAGAAGAAGGGAGATGAATTATGACTTTTGAAAATTTTCAATTTGAAAGCTTGAAAGCTTTTAGAACTTATTCTCAAATATAGAATTGTATTTGATTCTTAGAAAGATTCAAAAAATTGTTATAATGTTCAAAAAGCTAAGTTTTTTAATTAAGAAAACATATACTGATCTAAAAAGGAATGTGTGAATAAAGTTGATTGAAATACAACATAATCAATCAAGATTGCACAAATTATATATTTGTATGTTAAAGTAAATATATGCAAATCATATATTAATTATTAGAAAGTTAATTTCTAAGTTTTTTTTTACCAGTTTCCAAATCAATTAATGAACTTTAGAAAGTTCTTACTTAACTTTTTGATGAGTTTCTTGAATTTTTGTGTAGATAATGATTGATATCACCAAAGTTATTTGAATGCTTAAGAGATGGCATGGGAAGAATGCACTTGAATGCAATAATATAAGTAATATACATAAGTATATAGAGATGTGAAAGAAATCAAACATAACTTTGAATATATATGTTAATTCACCCAAACAATCTTTAGGCTATGTCTAATCCTTATTTATAAGTGAGATTTCACTAGTATCAATCAACAAGTACGAGTATTATCACGATCTCTTCAAGATACAAGAGAATTCTCTCAAAACAACCTCTTTAGACTTGAAAACTTGGTATTCTTTTCATACAACCTCAACAAGTTTCATTATTGAATGTGTATTTTAATACAAGAGTAATAGTCAAATAAATAACAAAGTGAAAAGTAGAGTTATCATCTTTGTGAAGACTTGTGTTCTATTACCATTTAATCATTACCAAATATTAGTCAAATGGATCCTAAATTGGATTTTCAGTTGTTAGTGTGTTAGAAAATCAAAAAAAGAATGTAACTATTAAAAAATATACAAGAAACAAGAAAATGCTTAAAGTATACATCATGATCTCCTTATTTTCCAACCCCAACATAACAATCCAATGAAATTTTCACTCAATCCAATAATTAACTAATCCTAATTTCTTGGTAATTAACCTTTTTTCACCAAGGAAAAATCCTAATTCCTTAACCACAATCAATTAAGAATAAGAAATAACGTGCACATACTCCTAAGGATGGACATAAATTCACGTTCCTTTCCCTATAATCCATGAAATGCATGTTGCAAATTCTCTAGCTCCTACTCAAGATCCAATTTTTTAATTATCACCTCAATAATTTATTTCAACCATTAAAAACATTAAGCATAAAGAATCAAGATCAATTACAATATGAAAGTCAGTATAACCTAAATAATGAATCAAAGTATTAAACCTCAACAGAATACTCAAAATAGAATATAGAAAATAAAAAATTCTTAGCACAAAATTCAAGCTTAAGACAAAGGAATATGCAATCCATAGAAGCTCTACATAATTATTAAGGTGATTCTCTAATAAAACACAACCAAAATTCACGCCTCAAACTCTGTTCTAAAATAAGGAAAAATGACAAAAATAGAAAATGTTGAAATATGACAAAATGACCTCATAAAATGATGTTAAAACACCTATTTATAAGTCAGAATTTGAGACATTTTCTTAATACCAAGTAACCATCATTGATTGATATAATAATTAACTTTCATCGATATCTCTAGAATTGGGTGTGTTGTAATTATTTTTATTTTTGTTATGTCAGTTATAGCTCTTCATTGGACGCGTCATCCATTACAATGACTTACCCAAAAAACTTTAAGCCATGGGACATAACTCATATATATAATTAATATTTTAATTTGTACATTATATATTTTTTATAATTAATATTTAAATAATAAATAATTGTAGTATTTAAATTATATTATAATTAAAAGTTATTATAAATAAATATATTTAATATATATTAGATTTTGAATTTATAATAATAATTTAAATTTTTATATAAAATTATTTTTAATTATTGATAATTTATTTAAATAATTATTGAAATTAATCAATTTAAAAATAGAGATAAAATATAATAGATTGAAAGGTTAGACGATAAAAAGTTCCAAGTATTCATATAAAGATAAAATAGAAATAGTTTAAAATAGTTGAGGGAAATTTTTTTGGTTAATTCTAAAAATAACGTAAGAAATGTACATTAAAAAAAAGAAAATATATAAAAAAAAACTTTTAATTGAGAGGGTAAGAATAATGAGATTCCAAATATATTTGTGGGACAATCATTGTAAATTATTATTTTTACTATATTTAAAATTATAAAAATAATTTTTAATTATAAATATGTCTTATATTTAAAAATATAAAAAAAATAGTGGGTGCAGCTGCTCCCACACTGTTCATCTGTCCCTCACTCACTAATTGCTCATATGATATGTCCCACGTCATCTTCCTATAACTAGCTTAACAAGTCTATTAAAATTTGAATAAACATATTAAAATTGAACAAATTCAAAACTGTGGAAACCAAAATTTAATAATTAAAAATTAGAATATAAAAACTGTTCAAACAATATAGTAGGAAAATTAAAATATAATTAAACTATTTTTGTTAAAATAATTAGATAAAAGTAAGACTTATAGGCTGAACAGATATTTTTGAAAGGACTGGAACTACTTAGTTACGTAGACGTTATAATGACTTCTTCAATATGTAACCCTACCCCCAAAAAAAAGTCATACTAAAGGAAAGGTATTATGTAAGCCTTGATTGGTACATATAATCTTTATCAAATAGAAAATAAATTATTATTTTATTATAATTATAAATATTGTACGTTTATATTAAATAATATAATGCATCATATTAACTGATAATTCTATTAGAGTAAAAAATTAATGTATACTATTAGTACATTAAATATTAATATAATACATCATATAATTAGTATAAATTTATATTAATAATTTTTTCATTAAATAAAAATATATTAATAAAAACAATCCAAACACTTATTTTATCTTTTCTTTATAAAAAAAATTTGTAATGTAAGATAGGCGGCTAATTCATTCCTACTCCATTTACCCATGAGCTCGCATTCATTACTATCTCTCTTGCATTGTCATAATCACAAACATTTTCCAATTTAAGCATTTATAATTTACAAGAAAAACATTTAACAAGTAATCAATCATTTACTCTATTCTTTTATTAAGATAATAATTTCCTATAAAAAAATACTTAACTTATTGAGTAAATGAAAAATAATTTGTTTATATATTATAAATTTTAGTATTTATTTGGAAGGTGAAACTTTTATTCTCTTTCTTTTTAAATAAAATTATTTTCTCTCTTTTATGAGAATGAAATTAGCTTTTATAAGATTTTACTTATTTTTAAATTTAAATTATTATTATGAGTATGTTATTATTTTCAAATTTAAATTTAAATTTAAATTAATCATATTTTATTTTAAATTATAACAATTACTATTATTTTTAATTTTAAATTAGATTATATTGATTATTGTTATTATGAATGTTGTTATTTTTAAATTCAAATTAAATCCTATTTTATTTTATATTCTAACAAGTTCTATTATCTTTAAAATATTATTGTTATAATTATATAATTGTCATCAAATTAAATATTTTCTATATTTTATATTAGTTTAATTCATTGAAAAATATAATAAACTAATTAAAAATATATAATAAATAATTATTTATATATGTTTAACCCATTAAAATGTTAATATCGAAAAAAAATAGATTTATAAAAACGCATAAATCAACCAATGTAAAATTTTATTCAATTTAACCAACAATTTTAAATTAAAATCTTGAGCAAGCAATTGCGTGAAATATTCTTGTTTCATATCTTCTAAATATATATAAAAAAAATACATCAAACTGAACACTTTGATCATGACTTTTTTGCACCAACATATAATTCAGAAATATGATAGTCTTAAAATTATCTATATACTTCTTCCAGTCTCTTGTATAAATAAAAGAAAATTTATTTACATTAATTAAGAAAGTTAATTAAATTAAATTGCATCAATCTCATAAAATAATAAATATTTTTTTCTAAATTAATCTTTATTAAAATAATTTGATATAAGAATAAAATAAAATCATTAAAAATATAATGTCTAATAAATAAAAAATATTTTAGAAATAATTTTATTAAATAGAATGAATTTAATTGAGATTTATGTATATTTAAAACATAGGCTAAGATATTTTTTTCTTATCTTCCAAATGGGAAGAACATGACAAGGACAAGAGCTTAAAATAGTGTCAAATTTGCACTGTAATATGAAAAAGTCTGGAGAAATAAATGAAAATATTGACCACGTTTCCCTTTAGCTTCACTCCTTCCAAATTTCTGATCCATGATGATTGTTTCCCTCCCTCCTTGCAATAAATTGCATTGCAGTGGTTGCTGCATGCAATGGGCTCACCCATTCATTGCCACTCATTACCTATTTGCCAAAACCATTTAAACTCATCACCCATTACCTAATCACCTACTTCCAACATCATAAAAAGATAAACTAATTTAATAAATATGAACACCTTTAAAATATTTAAATTTAAATAATTAATTGCTTGATATTTTCAAGAGTTTTCTTAAGAAACTGATAGTATACGAGAATGCATGTTATAAAAAAAAATGAAAGTGTTTTTTCTTAAAGTAAGATTATGTCAACATATCACATTTTAAATTTAATAATAAATCAATATATATACCAACCTTATATTGGTCTAGGTTAGGTGATATTGCAGTACGTCTGAAATCAAATTCTTTTAAGTAAAGTTTCAAAAAATTCAAGTCTTTATAAATAAATAAAAACATAATTAAAAGAAGAAATATTTCTAAAAATCAACATATTTGTATTTACTTGAGAGGTGATCTTATTTTAATGAGTTTTGTTGCTACTCACACTAAAGAATTTTGTCTTAATAATATTGGTATTTTTAAGTGGCATGATAAAATATATAATTAACTTTTCAATTACATAATATATCTCCAGGGCCGTAGCTAGTGCAAGGCTAACGAGACGGCAGTCTTAGCCCCTCCCATTAAAGTTTTAAATTTTTTTATATTTTTTAAAAATTGTTTTTAATTTAAATTATTAAGTGATGAATTTTATGATATTATTTGTAGTTAATTAATTAGTAAGGTTATGCAATTTAAAAATATGTATGTAAATAGACATTATTATAGATTATTTTAGAAATTTTACAACTCATTTAAAATGTTATCGAAAAATTTAGTTTACATTTACTTTAAATTAAAACAAATAATGAAATTAAAATAAATATAGAGGTTAAATTATATTTAAAAAGTATGATCTATAAAAAAATTTATTTTAATAAAAATGATAGTAATGAAATCACAATTTATGTTAAAGATTAATTCTTATAGTTTTTTTTTTATATATATACATATCAAAATAAATTTCTTTTTTATTCATAACTTATTTAAAAATAATAATATCACTTTGAACTTTTATATTTGAATCTCAGTATTCTAGAACTTTAAAGGAGAATAAACTGAAAACAATATTGTATTAATCTTGAAGCAAATCTAAGTTTTAGTTAATATTAATTTAATATTTAGTCTTAATTTTCTTCCTAAATTGAAAATACTAACAAAAGAAAGTAATGTCTTTCATAAGTGTTAAACTATATTGAAATTTTGATTATTTTTAAATGTATTTAATGTTTACAAAATATTATTATTAATACTAGTAATCATTAATTGTTATCGTAAAAAGAAAGTTTTTAAAATTAAAATTTTTATATTTAATTTGATATAAGCTATACTACAAGATAGTAATGGAATTAATAGCGAGATTTTTAAATTGCTTCATTATTATATTTTAATTAACAATTTTATGATTTAAAAATTTAGAAAAATAAAATATAAATTCATAAATTAAACTAAAATAGGACTCAAATAAAATTTACCTAAGTCCTCGGAATTTCTAAACACGGCTATGTATATCTCTACAAGTGACGAGAAATAAGCTTCATGAATAATTAATAAATATAATTTACAAAATGTTAATAAGTGATTAATTAATTTTATAATTGGTTAATTCAGTTAATGTATAGTATCCCCTAGGGACAAGAAAAGGCCGAACACAACGTCAAATAAGTTAAACACTTGTTTTGAGCTTTCAAATAATAAGGTGTAAATTTTTTTACTTATTATTGATATTCTCTTCTTACAAAAAGAAAAAGAAATTCATTAATTAATTAATAGGTGATATTTAAAGTGAAGTTTTTTTTCTTAAAAATAGGTCTTTATATTATAATTTTCTCTTATTAGCAACTATTTTATTTATATCTTTAGTTAACTTCTTAATATTATTAATTTTAATCCAAATATACATTTTCTAATATTAAACATGTGGAGTGTATACTCTAAAAACTTGTTATGCTTTCATTTAGTATTATAATTGTACTCAGTGAGTTCTTCAACCCATGTATAAGCTCGATTATAAGCCTCATTCTTATGTTGGACTCAAGGCTTGAAGGTTGAGTTTTCCAACTAAAGTATACTTTGTTACAAGCTTCATTAGAGGGTTCTGTACCCTCTCAAAATATATGATTAACCACATCTCAGTTGGTTATGGTCATGTCAACTATCAATCGAGTTGTCAAGACCAAGGTTATGGCTTAGGACCTATTTTCTCTAACATTCTCGATTTAAGGTCGTCGTTTGAGTGTGGTTGCATAGCTCAGCCTATTGCCGAGTAACCCAACAAGATAACATGTAGCTTTAAACAGTTAGAGGTGATCGTACCAATCATCAGATATTAAAAAGTGAGACTCTTAGATAGAAAAGGACGAGCTTATAGGGCCAAACGTGGTCACATACCTTGTGCCAAAACTCTAGAGATAGGATACACACTTCTGAATACTCTGATCATTGCTAATCTTGTGACCGGAGCAGTAATATTTTCAAATTATAATTAAGATAGCATCAAAATCATTTTTATCTAATCTATTTGGTCTCTCGAAGTTCCATTTGTTATTTTTCAAAACTAAAATTAATAAAAGTTTAGCTATGATTTTCAAGAAAGATTAAATGGATTAAATTACTAGTGATAATAATGAATTGTTGAATGAAATTGATTATAATAATTTAATAAGTTTACGTTCCAAAAAAATTAGTAAGAAAATTTTCAAATAAAGTTATATCAATTTTAATAAATTATTTTTGTTAAAAAGATTGTTTATGTTAGACTGCGATAAGCTTTGAAGCAATGCTATTTGAAGATTGAAGGTATATACACGGTAGTGGTATGATAATGTAATTAAGAGTGCCATATCCAATTAGCCATAAAAAAAGAGGAAAATAAGTGTAAGATTGCTAATTAATATTTATTTTAAAGGCAAAGAAATAACAGTAAGGCAATTTTGAATTAGCTTCCAAATTGTGGGATTTTTTTACTATAATACTATATTGTTAAGAAATGTCAAATTTTGTAAGTTTATAGGAATGATCAAATAGACAAACGAGTTTATGTCAAATTATGGGATTCCTCCGGTATTTAAGGCTTTCTTTACATGCAATGGACATGAATATAGTTTAGACACAAACGAAGTTTTAATCAAAGTGCGTATCTCCTGGATATTATGTTCCAAAACAAACCATGGCAACCTTAAGATAGCGTGGTAGCTTTTCTTATATTCATAACTTGAAGTTTGAATTCTTAAGGGGTTGAGAGGGAAGTACAAGGGAAATTGGGTTCAGAAGCATAGAACATGGATGCCTCTCCCCGTTGCATTATGAAAAAGTGTCAGGTATAGTGACAACAGGAAACAAGATGCATAGATAGACCTTACAAACTACAAAGCACTCCTTTTCAAGTGCTCAAAACGGTGAGAGGACATTGAACTCAACTTGAGTTTAACCATCGTTACGTTCTATTCCTCTCAGCAGTTAGCACCGTTGGATTGTGCCCCCCTTTACAGTATCAGTATGCAAATATATAAGCATCTTCAGACTGTGTATGCTTGCTGAATTGTGTCTACATCAATCCCCTTCAATTTCAAAACTGATTCTACATGACCCTTTAGTGTGTGCAGTTCTCGCAACCTGCAAACAATTAGGAAACAAATAAGAATTTAATTAGAATGCACTTACACTGTAAAGTCTTTACACTGTTATCCAATCATGTATTGCCATGTATGATATGATTACAAACTATTGTAATAATTACTCTAAGTCATCTAAAACAATTTCTATTTGGTTAACAATGTAAAAAATTAACCGGATATCAAAATTAAACTCAACTTATATCCTACTTGTAAGGAATAAATTAAAAACTCACAACCTTCCTTGTGTTCTTAGCATATAGGCAAAGTTGTGATGTTTATCTCTAACCTAATTCCTGATCACACAAAAACAATTAACTAATAACAATGTCTACCTTGCAATTTCGGCTCTCCTTTTAGCTTCTTCAGCCATTTGATTGAGTTCGTTGAAATGCGTGCGCTCCGTGAACATCTTGGTGTCTGGTGGCTGTAATCCATGCAATGTCCTTTGTGCATGAGCCCATTGAAGTTCCCTTTGTTCCTTTCCAAAGTCCTTTTGCCTTGTGAATGCAATCTACATGACAATTAAATCCATGAGTATGGAGCCAAAGGTAATGAATGATACAAGCAACCACAACAAAGCTCTACTTACCCTTTGCTCAATGACAAGCTCCCAAGCCCTCCCACTCAAAGAATATCGAATTAAAAACTTGATGATGTCAAGTGGGATGTAGAATATTATGTTGTATAACCATACTACACCAGCCCAACCCCAACCTATGCCTTCAATGGCAGCAAAGCTCCAGTTGGCATATACTGCAATCAAAGTGGCAATCTGCCAAAAACAGATGAATCACCAAAGTGATCCTTAATGCAGTTGAAAAAATTGTAACGGAATAAACGCTTAATTGGCTTACCAGCTGAGCAACCACAAAAGCTGTCACAAGCAAAACACCGGGGCGTTCAACGTAAGACCAACCTCGAGACCGAGTCACAAATATTAGGGCCTGACTGATAGTGCTCACTTGAAGATAGATTGCAGAGGCCAGTTTTCGGAAATCATCATGAGCAGTTTTCTCAAGTGTAGAGACTCCAAATACTCGCTGCGCAATGAATTGTAACAGTTAGTGAATCATAGGACTCATAATATAAGGGATGAAATTACCTCACATGCATGAATGTCACACAATAAACTCCAATTATGACCAAATTTCATTAAACTAAAGAATAATTTGGGGTTGAAGTCATCAAAGATATACCGGGAAGAAATCAGTTTTGTATGCTGCCCAAAAGAATATGACTGTCATCATTGCCAAGTAACTTCCAAGCACAATGCCAGTAGTAAATATCTCTGATAGCTTCCAGCTATCAGGCAGAGGCGATGGTTTTACCCGATCTTTTGAAATTGTCATGATAGTACCTACAATACAATGTTATAGATGTCAGAATCTTAGCTGCCAATAAAAATCCAGATCACGAAGGCACGCTGAGGGAGAAAAGAAACAACTAACCATCATTTAGAATGGCAATAATAAGCACCATAAAAGGTGGAAAATCAAACTTCCATATGAGAGCCAGTAACATGAAACCAAGCTGCAATGATGTCAAAGATGTATAATACTGTAAGAATAATATTAGCCAATCCCCCAGACCTATTTCTTATTATCATCAATGATGACACCTAAGGTAGAAAATTTATTCCAGAGCTGCAAAATTCACTTACTACAATACGAATTGTAATCGAGACAGCATAGATCTGCATGAAAGAATAAACAAATGGATCAAAAAATGGTATTATAAGAACCAGTATTAGGCCAAGTGGATAAGGCCTGAACAAAACAAATTCCACAAAAACCAATGGAAAATATGATGAAGTACTATAATGGCACAAGTAACAAGTGATTAAAAACTGCAAGGAAGTTCGATTGCTCACTGTATAATTTTTCATTCTCTGGAAGATGGCACGGCTTGTCAACACTGCACTAATAATAACACTAAGGCCAGGTTCTGTTAAAACAATATCAGATGCACTCCGAGCTGCATCAGTTGCATCAGCAACAGCTATACCAATGTCTGCCTTCTTGAGTGCAGGCGCATCATTCACTCCATCACCAGTCATTCCACAAATATGCTTCCTAGCTTGCAAGCGTTTCACAATCTCATACTTGTGCTCTGGCAAATATAAACCATTTAATGTGAGAAAATAGGCATATACTGCTCGATCATTCCAATTGCTAATTAATCTTTCTTCCAGTATATGCTCCACAGCATTCAAAACAATCAATTGCAATGATCTACATAAGAACATACCAGGAAAAACACCAGCAAACCCATCAGCTTTTTCAATTAGTTCGTCAATGGGTAAGGCAGAAATGGATTCATTCTTGTCCTGTCCAAGCAATGCAGATGAAGGATACATATTGGTACCCATTCCCAAGCGACGGCCAGTTTCCTTTCCTATAGCTAGTTGATCCCCTGAGAATAAAAAGGAAGGAGGATATGGTGTTAATAAGATAAGAAAAATAAACTATGCTGTGGCCGTGTTGAAACTCATCCATTTCCTCTAAAAGTGCAGAAGTGAATATGAACAAGGAGAACATATAAATAAAACTTAGAAAGAGGATATGGTATGTTGGAAATAATCCATTCCTCTTTTTTGGATGTATCCACATTCCACAAGTTCCCTCCTTTGGAAGTAGTCCTTGCAGAGACTTGTAGCAATTCACCCTTCCTCAAGGATTGTTTTTTCACAAGATTCAAGCCACGGACCTCTCACTTGAGAGTATTCCTGTACACAATTTTATCCTGCAGACTAGCTTGGCAACCACTAGACCAACCCTTTTGGGATTTTACAAGCATACCATGGATCACATAAATTTTATTCTTCCACTACAAGACGTTCATGATAACATGGTTGTGAAGTTGTTGCCCTTTCAACCCATGCAAACATGTACTAGCAAGTTTGTTTTGAACCAATCAAATCAAGTTCAACCATGACTCTTGACCAGTATACATGATAAGTTTACTTGCCCAATAGCATTTACTGAATCACTGAATAACAAGAATGGGACTCAGATGTCACAGGACTGAGATTACATCAATTGCTTAACACAACTTCTTGTTCCAATTAAAGCTTCTTAAAATTAACCAGCTATAAAGAAAAGTGATTCCAGTTCCACAATACAAGAAACTCGAGGGTTTTCATCATTATATGTAATATACCTGTAATCATTTTGACATTCACTCCAAGGTTTAATGCCCTGCGTATTGTTTCTGCGCTGTCATGCCTAGGAGGGTCAAACAGAGGCAAAAGGCCAATAAACTGCCATGGGCCACCGAGACTCTCTTTCCTTCCATCTGGAACATCCTGTATAAAATGGAGAAACCCAAGTAAATATCTATAGCATAAAGGACAGATATATAAATTCATCAAGTCATCATGTAAGAGAGTACACAATGAATTAATTACCTGGAATGCTACTGCAAGGGATCGTAAACCACGCTCTGCAAACTTATCTATCACTGCATGAACTCGTCGTTCAATGTCTGATTTATTGTGTGCAAGATTAAGGATCTGGCAATCGCGTCATAATTGTACAAATCAGAATGAGAATATGAGACTTCAACAGAAATTTATGAGAAAAAAGTTAGTAAGTTACCTGTTCTGGAGCACCTTTGCTTACTCTATGCATTTTACCATCACGATCAATATAAGTCAATGCTGTCCTCTTATCAGTGGGATTGAAAGGAAGAAAATGTACTTCTTGGATACCAAGACGTGCCTAGATAACAGCAAGTTAGAAAAGAAAATTAATACACAAACTTAAATACAAAAAAATTTATGATCTCAAATTATAGTTATAGGCTTGCAGCTAATAAATGTCATTGAAGGAATCGCGGTGAATATATCAATGACTAACCTCCTTTGGATCAGCCAACATGCCAACTATGGCAGTGTCTATTGCATCTTGATTCTCAAGTCTTGAAGCTTGAGCTGCCATCAAAACAACAGTATCTGCATCCACTCCTTTTGCAAATACCTTATTGGTTAAAACAAAATTAATTAGGAAATGTGCATATGATTCAAAAGTCTTAGTCCTTATCACTGCAAGTAAAACCATTCAGAATCCAACCTCAATAAGATTTTTATCAACAGTAAGCTTATTTAATGTTAAGGTCCCAGTCTTATCACTGCAAAGTACATCCATGCCTGCCATCTCTTCAATAGCAGTCATCCTCTTTGTGATAGCTCCCTTCAAACATCATAACCAATTAGCCATTAATTCATGCTAATGTCCACCAAACATACTCAACTAAACCTAACTGACCTGCTGCGATAGCCTATGAGAACCAATGGCCATAGTCACTGAGAGGACAGTTGGCATGGCAATTGGAATTCCACCAATAAGAAGTACAAGAAGGTTGTCAATTCCGGGGCGATATTCTCGATCTTGGATGGGGTACATAACAATAATCTCAATTACCATCCCCACAGCAATTGAACATATGCAGAAGTTCCCAATTGCAGTCAAGACCTGAATAAACAGCAGCAGAAATAGCACAAATGAAATCTTAAGCACAAAAGCAACATTTAGGATGCCTAAAAACAGTGCCTGCTTTCATGTTACCTTTTGAAAGTGTCCCACTTGATTAGTGGTATCGACAAGGTGAGCAGCTTTCCCAAAGAAGGTATGAACACCGGTGGCAATGACCACAGCTTCAATCTCTCCTTGTTTGCAGGTAGAACCGGAATACACTCCATCACCAGGGCCCTTTGTCACTGGCAAGGACTCACCAGTAAGAGCAGACTGAAAAGGTACATAGAGAGCAGGGTGTAATTGAACCATTTGGCATGTACAACAGATAAAACAATAAATTTATATGATTTGGAAGGAAAATGAAAAGGCAAGAATATTAGACACAAAACACACCTGATCAATTTTCAAAGGATCCCCTTCAAGAAGACGAGCATCGGCTGGTATAATATCGCCAAGTTTAATGCTAACTATGTCACCGGGAACCAGGACTGAGGCATCTTGCTCACTCCATCTACCATCTCGAAGAACCTTCACAACAAAGACAAAAGGAATGAAACTATGAGAAGAGGCACAAATAAAAGTTATATTTGTATCCTTTCCAAAGAAAAGTTTTTACAACATACATATCAAAAGCACCAAGTATTAAACCGAAAGAAGCTATATTTGACACCTTTGCTTTTGGAGCAAGCCCAGCCATGAGAGCTGCCGCAGCATTACCAGCATTGTTCTCCTCAATGAAACTAATAGTTGAATTAATGAGAAGCAAGGTGATGATACCAACAAAATCTTGCCAATCAGGGGGCTTCCCCTGCATAAAAATTCCAAGGAACAATTCAACTAATCAGCAACAACCATAAAAATTAAAAACTCCCAAAACTATGTTTGCTCAACCCACCCCTCCATTGGCAAGGGCAATCGCCATTATAGCAGCAGCCTCCATAACCCAAGATAGAGGGTTCCACATAAACCCCAAGAACTTCAACAATTTGCTCTCCTGAAAAACACCCAGAAAGACAATTCACCACAAAATTCAAGCTTTTAAACTGGGATTTAATCAACAAGTGACAGACAAGTTTCATGAATGGAAAAAAAAAGAAAAAAGAAGAGTGAAAGTGTGAACCTTTTTCTCTTCGAGCTTGTTGTGGCCAAAAATGACCAACCTCTCCTCAGCAGCCTCACTGCTGAGACCTTCTTTGCTACATCTCAGATTCTCAAAAACCTCCTCAATGGGAATGTTCTCCTGCATTCAACAAAACAAGAAAGAAAAACAACAGAACCCATCAATGAAACCAAAAAAGGCACATCAAGGAAGAGACTGAAAGAGGCTTAGAGTGGTTCAGATCTGTTACCAAATCTACAGCTTCCTTCAACACAGCCTCCAATACTTGGGACTTATCACCCATGGTAGACCACTTCCTCTTCCCCTCCCAACTTTGTCTCACTACAAATACAAGAAATCAGCACAAGGCGTGCACAGCACAAACCGTGAGTGCTGACAGCACAAGTACAAGTACTAAGGAATATTATATTATAGCATAGCATACAAAGAAAGAAAGAAAAACATTTGCAATGGCCTTGGACAACCTTAATCGTTCTAACCCCAAATTTTGTGATCCAGGACTAAGTAATGTTCAAACTGCAAGTGAAAACACAACAACTACTATGCAGAAAGAAGAGAACCAAGATAGCACAAGAGACGGCCTTTGCAAATGCAAGCATGTAGAAGTAACAGGGAGAGCCAGTCAGTAACTGTAACCACTCACAACTCATTCATTCACCCTTTTAACTTCGCTTTCTCTCTTTTTTTTTTCTTTTTTTTCTTTTATTGATTTTTTTTCTTCCTGTTCTTGCTCTTATTCTTTATTATTTATTCGCAGAAAAGAATCATCAGAACAGAAGAGGCTCCTGAATCAGAATGAATGTCACCTCTATGTTAATTAAACTGGCTTTACTGTTTAATCACGTTACTATTATTATTATTAATGTTTCGTCTTCTTGCATCATATTTTTAACGTTTAACTACACTTACTTTCTCGATTAAATTTTCATGAATTTCCTCTTTTTATTTTTTTTAAGTGAATTTCATTTTATTATTTTAATTATTTTATATATTAATTTATTATTTAATAGTTGAAATAATATTTTTATTAAATTAGTAAATTGATCAAAATAGTATAGTTAAAATAGAAAAATTAAATTCGCAAAAGAAAAAATAAAGGGACAAGATTTACAAAATTAAGAAAGTAAGGAGACAAAAAGGCAATTAAGCCAATTTTTAATAACTTTTAACATTTTATAAAATATTGAATAAAAATAAATTTTTTGTTATATAAATTTATTTGGATAATAATTAAAAACAAGACATAAGACGAAAAATTTTATAATTGTTTTGTTGTATTATCTTTTATGTTATACTTTTCTAAAATAAAAAAGTAATTAAGATGTATTCACAATAAAAAATAGTTTTTTATTATAATTTAAATATAATACATAGAATAATTTGTAATTAATTAACATTGCAAATATCTTTACACTAATATTAATATCTAAATATTAAACTTATAAAATATATAAAATAAAAATATAAAGATATATTTATCTGTAATTTAAATTAAATTATCTCATAACTCTAATTCACCTCTTTTTTTCTTTAGGTTTTTAAAGGAGTAACTATAATGAAAACAATGCTATTTGAGTTACCATTGATCATTAAATATGAGATCTTCTTTTTTTTTTTGGTACATTGGAAAAAAAAATAACAGCAAAGGAACAAAATTCTGTCTTTGCATAAGGCCTCAAAAGCACCGTCTTGGGGTTTATTTCAAATCATGAAAGTCATTTGATTTTGGACACCAAGACCTGCAAGAAAAAAAAATCGGCAACAAAATGAGAGTCTATTTCGATGATTATAATTACAACAATTATGAATGGTCTTACAATATCTTCTTATTTTATATTTTAATTATTTATTATAGAGTGGGAAAATAAAAATATATAAATAAGAGAGAATTGAATTATCAAAGATAAAAAATATATTTGAAAATTAAATAGTAATTTTTATAAAATTTAAAATATTAATTATATTTTTTAATTCTTGTATCAAAACCTTAAATATCAAATAAAATGAGTGGAAGGGAAAACTTTATATAATAAGTATTGAACTTTTTTACATTTTTAAGAAAATAAATTACTTAATCTTTTATAAAGTGTTAGAAAATTTTATAAACAGATAAAACAAAGGATTAGTCTCACAATACAAGGCAACAAATCAAGATTTAAACACTGGTATGTCAAATAAAATTATCCCCAAAAAATTATATACATAAAAAATACTATTAAAATCATGATTAACCTTATTGGAAATTAGCCTCTTTCTCCTGACCTAATCATTTTAATAAACTTGAATTTAACTCTTTTAAAACAAACAACTGTATAAAGTGAGAAAGTAAATATATATTTATCATTGAGATTAAAATATTGTATAAACTCAACAAGTTTTAAAATATGCACTTTTTCACTTTAGGTAAAAACTTATATTTTATTATCTTGTACACTTTTATTTAAAAAATAAAAATTTAATTTACAATATTCGATATAAAATATTTTTATATAAATATTTAATAGAAATCCACCTTATTATTACATCATATTAATAAATAAAACAATATCATAAAGTGATCAAATATTATAATTCTTATTAGATGTTTATGTAAAAAATTATATACTCATAATATATAAAAAATAAATTTAAAAAGTAAGCTTAAACTTAATCCATAGTTAAACATTTTTACTACGTGGAGAGTGTTGATTAGTTGGGTAATGTCGCGATCAAAATTGTAACGTAGAAGCGCGGATTGAAATGAAGTTTGAAATTGAGTTCCTTCCAGAGAGGGACTGAGTATACAGAGTTGGAGGCGGCTCAATCAAGAGGATGTCGAGATCGACTCAGTTTTATTGGAGTCACCACCGGTATTTTTCATGGGAAACACCGAGAAACCTTTGATGGATAAGGCTAGTCATTGAATCAGGAAAATGGATTCGGAAGTCGGTTATGCGCAGGGATCATGGGGTATCCTCACACGTCTATCACACGATAGTTACCCAAACTAGCTGTCTAAAAAGGAAGTGACTCTTACATTTGGTTTATGCTTTTCTGGAGATGAAATATTTACACATAATGATCATAAAATATTTTTGGGTTTTTGGATGGATAACTTGACAAGAGTAGGCTTCTTGCTCCTACGTATCTTTTTATTATTGGAAAAGTCAAAGTTCACGTAGTTTTTGACATTAGATGATTAGGTGGGAAGGAGCCGAGACCGACTCGACTCTGTTGGAATGGGAAAGTGTCGAGACGAACTCGTCCTAAGCGTGGAAGTGTGCCGAAGCGGAGTCAAAGTCGAGATCGACTTGGCTCCAGGGTTATACATGTGTTTTAATAGTGGGAAACAATGGACTATCTGTTAGGCGTCCATGAGCTACATGATAGTGGAAAGGGGTGGACTGTCCATTGGGACGTCCACGAAGTTGGATAGGATAATTAGACTATCCATTCGGTGTCCAAAGATTCTTTAGATGGAGTGAACTATCCTTTGGACATTCATAGGGTTTGGACGGGATCAGCGGACTTTCCTTTTGGCATTCAAAGATCCCTCGATAGAATGGACTATAAGTTTGGGCGTGAATGGTAGCTTAGAGATAGCTATGACTGAAAAGTTCAAGGATAGATGCTGGGGAGTCTAAGGATAAGTGCTGGGAAGGGGCCGAGACCAACTCGGCCAACCGGTTTTGGAAAGGCGGCCAAGATGGAGTCGGTCAAGCGAAGTGTCAACTTGGTAATTTGTGATGTATGTGATATCGGATTTGGAGCCAACGTAACTCCTAACTGCCTAGAGTCAGGGTCGGTCTGGTTGGGTATCCACTACATATATGTGATATCGGATTTGGAGCCAACGTAACTCCTAACTACCTAGAGTCAGGGTTGATCTGGTTGGGTATCCACTACATATTGGCTAATGTGTATACATGATTGGTGCTTGGTGTTCAGAGTTTAGTAGGTCGGGATGTAAATCGCAGTTTATGGTATGTTAAGCTATTCTATGCTAACCTGGGAAAATATATGTCTACGGTTATCCAGAAGTTTTGACGTCATTCTCCCTCTTCTTCTTTCGCCAGCGTTTCTGTCTAGGTCGCGTTTCAAGGCTCAATGGCAACTTTGTGCTCAGGGAAGTCTCTTCTCTCTCTCTTCGCTCCAACTTTTTAGTATCAATTTTCAACTCCTTTTCTCTTCGTACTTGGGCCTTTTATAGGCTACGCCTAAGGCTATCAGCACATCGGATCTGGCCACGTGGATTATCCCTACCCCTACAATTCCTTCCTTATGTTACAAGTGACTTAACTGTATCAGTTCGTGATGCGTGCACTTTAGTTCGTGGTGTGTCCACTCGGTTGTTGTTGTTTTTCACTATAACCACGTCTTCTTACTTTTTGGGTCGTTCCTAGGCCGGTGGCGGATCTGGTGGCCGAAGAGGGCATGATGCGTGCAGGATCTTCGGTCCCTCCCACGCATCTGGTCAAGAGTGGGATCCTACAGAATGTATGGGGTTCTTATCCTTTCATGTCCACCAAGCATAGAAACTGTCTACCTGAGACTATCCCTTGACCCGTAGGTCCTGGCATAAGGTTAGAATTCTAGCTTTTCCAGAGTGGTATCTCACTGATGGCTCTGGCCCCCCCGGAAGGAGGCCTTCTTTGCCCTCCACCTAAGCTGCGCAGGAAAAGCCCAAAGCCAATCCCAGGAAACAGTGAAGCTTCATAGGGTCTTTCTGTCCAGGTGCAGGTAGTCCGCATCTTCACAGACATGTCTATTTCACCGAGTCTCTCTCCGAGACAGTGCCCAGATCGTTATGCCTTTCGTGCGGGTCGGAACTTACCCGACAAGAAATTTCGCTACCTTAGGACCGTTATAGTTACGGCCGCCAGTCGATGCTACATGTAAGCACGTAATTTTTCACTATTTGTTATTTCTTCATTAATGGAAGTTTTGGTGTAGAAGACGTAGAAAGTTCCGGTGAGAGTATCAAAGTCTATTTAAATTCTGTGGGCAACCTGATTGCACAAAGAAAAATCAACTTGCACGGTGGTATTGTTGTTCACTTGATTGTTTGGATAAATTTAAGAGTTTACAAAATTAATTGAGTAGAAGTAATTTTGAGAAAATAGTATTTTTATTACAAATTAATTTTTTAAATGCAAAACCTATGTAATATATTTATATTTTAAAAGCAATTTTATTCTATGATTAAAAACATTTTTAAAATTCATTTTAAAATATTATTTTTAAAAATATAAATGTTAAATTAATTTTGATTTATGAATATAATCCCTCAAATAACATGGTTTCTCATTTCATTAAAACCGAGCATACAAAATGTAAGTAGGGAAAATGAGATTTTTAGAGGTAAAAATCATGGATTTCACTGTAATAAGAACTACAATTTTGAATTTTGATACCTAGAATCTACTATATATATATATATATTAAAGGAGACATAAGTCATAAATTTTCAACTGGTAGATAAAACAGTAAAATGTGAGTTAATTGAAATACAACCGAGTTAATTAGTATTCTCCGACTACCTTCTCCGAAAAATATTCGTAATCTGGTAAAAAAAAAATGGTTAATTATAATTAGAGAGTGTCTCTTTAGTTTAAAATAAAATTTGCCAAATTATAAGACTAACAATATTTAATTAAAAAGAATATAAATTAATTATTGCGTAAATAAAATATTAAGTAAACATGTCACCATATGGAACAATATGTTTAAAATTAATATAAAAGAGAAAAAAAATTAAAATGGTCCATCCTGATCTAATATATAAAAGCAATATCATCCTACCATTAAAGTTCTCACAATAGTAAGAAATTATATAATATGCACATAGTCTTATATTTATAATAGTAAGAAATTAAGTAACATGTACAAAGTTTTAAGTTTGTGGTTACTGTATCTCTCTATTAAAAACAAAACAACATCACTATGGTACGATAAAATCATAAAAACCTCAATTAAAAAAGTTCATTTAAGATAATTGACAATTTTAAAAGAAGATATTTTCTCACATTTAAAAAGGAAAGAAAATAAGGGAGGAAAAAAATGAAAATTTAAAATGTAAAAAAAAATTGAAGAAAAATTTTTAAAACATTTATTTATTGAAAATTCATATTTGTCCTTTTTCTTTTTTAATTAAATAGTATAATTTTTTATTTTAAAAAAAACTCTTCTTTGTCTTCTTGTTTCTCTGCATAAAGGAAAAAAGTTGACTTTTAACACAATAGAATGGTACTGTTTACGTGGTGTAGTTGGCTCATGATCATGATTAAAAGAAGTTGTTGATAAAATTATTATCCTGTATTGAAAAACTTAAAAAACCAATTCATAAAGTGAAAATAAAAATGAAGCAATAAAAAGATTTAAATAATTTATATTAGATTCTAAATTTAAGGATCTTTAGACGAGGATCGTATACCATAAAATGCAGCTGCACATGCAAATCTTTTATCATTTTGTTCTTAATTAGTATTTCTTGTACATATATTTGTGTATCGAAAGAATAATGTACATGGATATTTAATATTTGTTGCAACCAGAAATGAAAATAAATTTAAAACAGAAAATTGCTATAAAGATTTATTTTTAGAGACAACAATTTTTGAATTCCTAAATCAATTACACGTAGAAAATATGATAGTCTCCTACGACAATCATCCCAAAACGATTATTTTGAATTAAACGTACAAAATCAAATAATTTTGAAAATATTTACTTTATTTTAAAAAAACAAGAATGTTTTATTTATTAATTTTTATCGTAAGAGTTTTTATTATTCTTGAAATAAAAGACAATTTAAAAATATATATTATTATTATTATTATTATTATTATTATTATTATCATTATTATTATTATTATTTTTTTATTTTTTTATTATTATTATTATTATTATTATTATTATTATTATTATTATTATTATTATTATTATTATTATTATTATTATTATTATTATTATTATTATTATTATTATTATTATTATTATTATTATTATTATTATTATTATTATTATTTCAATGGCCCATTTTATGATTTGACATTTTTCGTGTGTGAGTGAGATTAAAAATATTAATTTTTACATGTTACTATAAATAAGGTTTCACGTTTGGTACAACAGCAAAATTAATGAAACAACAGAGGGAGCTTGGTGAAAAATTGGATTGAGATTTATTTATTTGTTTTTGTTTTGAGAAGAAAAGCCGAAGATAATTAATGTTGATCATTTTTATAAATAAGACTTGCAATTTGTGAAATAAGGTTTGAACTTTGAAGTCGTACTAGGCTATAGCATTTGGTTATGGGAATCGGTCATTCTATTTAATTAATAAGATTTTGGTACATTGAATGAATATATATTTTAATTTTGTAATAAAATTATTTAACACTTTTTTTATAGAAACAAGAATCTACCCCAAGAGACAATTCGAGTTAGACCATTAATTTTCCAAAAATCTGATTGGTTATTTTTTTAGAAATTTTTTCTCTGAATTATGTTTTTGTTTTTTTCAAAAGGTTGAACCTGATACCTTAGCAAAAACATAAGTCTAGTACTAATTAGATCAACATAATATTGGTTATTTAGATAGCATTTGTCTTAATTTTTTTTGTAACTTCTTATTTCCTTACAAGAAGTTAAACCTCACATGATTCTAAAAGAAAAACACTTAAAAATAAAAGATTTTAAAAATAAAGAAAATATTAAGATAAGCTAATTTTAGTAATTTAACTTTTTCTTTTCCTTTTCCTATTTAAAAAGATATAATAAAGTTAAATAATAATAAGTGGTTTGATGAGTAGTTAGAAGGGTAAAATATAAGATAGTAAAAAAGAAATATTTATAAAATTAGTTATAGGATTACAATAAGCATGAAATTGTGAATATCAAATCTTTCCAATCCTCTTATATATTGTTATAGATATATAAAATTATTTAATTTAATTATTAGATAAATATATGATTATTTTAAATTATAAAAATATCATTTCAATGAAAATAATGACCACATATTATATTGAAAAGAAATATTTCAAAAGTTTTAATTTATTCATCTTGAAACTTTAAAGGAGTGATAATAAGCATTGTGTAAGGTAAATTTATAGTGAAACAAGTGAACTAATCTAAAGTGGTGTGATAGTTATTAAGAACTGCATGACAACAAGGTTGAGATCAAGTTCACTTGTAAGAACTTATATACTCATGTGAGTAAAGTGTGAAGTCAAAAGGTAAAAAATTGTAACAATTTGTTGTTGTCACAATTGTTAAACACCATAACATGTACATAAGATTATTTTAAATAGAACCTTATATTAATTTGATTATAAAAAGAGTATATAAATGTTTTTTCCTTTTCATGAAATGTGTAAATACATTGTCACAACATAGCATACATTTATACGTAAAGGTACATACATACACCAATTGAGAATATAAACATCATGTATCATTCATTTCAATTCATATACATTGTCTAGATTACAAAAAAGTTTGTGCCTTTAACACTTACATCAATAGAAGGGAAAAATAACTTGAAGTTGAGGGCTTACAACCAATTGCCCAAAGCATACATACAAACCAAAATATCAGGGTTGGGAATACAAAACTTACACACACAAATTGGTTCCTATAACTAGAACTAAAAAGACTAAATGATAACTACGATGGAGGTGTAAAGGAAGAAGCTTAATCATTCTCACAGATTCCTAGAGGAGCAATCCTAAAACAATAAGGACAATACGGGAAAAGGCATGACGATAATCCCATGTTTGTGAGTTCATCACACATGAGATATGTCAACTTACTCCACATGGCTTTGATCGGCAGTCATATACTTAGATGCATGCAAAAGTAACTGTGAACTATGATATGCTTGGAGGAAAGTATTCCATTATCACTTCCCTTCGTTACCATTTTCATTGTAGGAGTATGTCAATCCTTCAATCCCCGCTTAGACCTATTGTGGTCTCGTTGAAGCTCAAGTTGAAATTTCTTATGTACATTTGATTCCTCAACATGTGACTACTGAATCATCCTTTAGGTAGCCTCAACATATGCACTCACGAACATGTCATTTGAGGTCATTGCAATTATATATATACGAAATAGACAAAATGGTAAGCTTACTCTAGAATACTCTTATATCTAAAAGCAAGCATACAACATATAATGCAACATGTATAACACATATCAAACTTGGGTATTGATAAGATTGTTTTTAGTCGTCTAATGCATATCAAATAAACTAAAGCTAATTATAGTATAGTCAACCCTAGGTCGAATTTTCTCAAGGGCACAGTGTGCTCAATTGTGATTTTATGTGCATGGAGGTAAGTTGGAAGCCTCAAGTATAGAGTGTCAACTCGCTCTTGGCAGGGACAGGTCTGATATGGTCTCGATAGAGACTTATCCGACTCGTCTCGGCTAAGTGCGAACAAACGCAATAGAGTCGGACTGATTCTGTTTAAGACCGAAAAGCAAAGAAATAGGGGGTTTGGAGTGCGAATAAGGTAAAATGCAATTAAGCTAAGATGCGAATGCAGCTAAACTAACTACTCTACTGCTACTACTACTACTGTGTTCATGTTTAGTCCGATAATAAAAGTCCTTCTGGTTCATTCACTCAGTCCATAGTCCTTATCAACCTTTAATGTTCTTATGACGATTGCCAAACATTTGTCCATTGCCATACCGAGGATTTACGCAATCGCTACCTCATCAGTTGGCAGGGATTAAGTTCAGAGTTGATTTTAGGTTCTCAATTAGGTTCTCTAGTTGATTACCTACTGAATTAGTTAAACTAGGTCCGATCGGCTTAGCTTAACATTGTTCACATTACTTTGTGCAATTGCAACGCAATAAGTGAATTAAAGTTTAGGAATACAACAAAGATCAGAAATCAGAAAACACTTATATTATTGGAAATGAAATACAAACACAGGGCCTGGATTCAGTGACTCCATCTTCCACGACAATCGCCATGGTCGACGGTGATGGTCCACCTCCACTAGCTAGGACGCTGAGGATCAAGTCCACCAGAGTGCGTTGGTAATCCAATCGGTCCCCTCTGGTTACCTTCAGCTTCTCAGTTCCTAACCTACACTTTCTCAATCGAGAGAAACGCCATTGACAGCATCGTGCACCACCGTGAGTGTAGGAGATGAGAGCGAGAGAATGAAGATAATGAAAGTGGGAAAATATGAATACCAAAGACCCCTAAAATGTACACAGCTACTCCTATATATACAAGAGCGCGTGAACTTCGAAGCCTAACAAAATTAAAAACGTCGATTTCCTATTCTACCCTTGCGTAACTTGCGCTGCAAGTTTCACCAAGAGTGACATGACAGCTAGAGTTGAGGTGGCCTCTAAGCTGGATAGCTGACGTGGATAGTGGTAGTGGGCCACCCTTATTGGGCAGTTCCTACAATGGGCTGGTGGGCTGTGAGGCTTGTCTTGGCCGAGATGGAGTCAGTTTCGGCTGACGTGGACTCGGCTCAGTCCTGCAGAAGAAGAGAAGAAGCTTTTTATTAGCTAAGACCTTCGATTTAACACAAATTTGTTTTTTCTCTATTTTTAGGTCCTTAGTATGAATCTCAGCTAACAATTATTCCTTAAGCACAAAACAATCCTGCAACACTCTTCTTAGGTCCATAAAAGATGTATAGTTTGTAACTCATCAGGTATGAATCCTTCATTCATTCATCGACGAGTCTCAACTCTCAACAGATACAACAATCATCCACAACTAAAAAACACATACTCATATCAATTCATACATCTCTACATATGCACACATACACACTACTCCATGAAAATCTCTATAAGTCAAACGATCATTCCTAACAATTTTGTTAAAATAATTTTCATTAGAAGAATCCCTTAGACTCATGCTACTCATCATTGGAGAAAGCAGAACATGATCTTGTGGAAAGTTGTTTTCAAGTGAAATTAGTCAAGATAGACGCACGTGGATATTGGCTTCACCGCAACCTAAGGTTTGCAACGACCTTGACCCTTTATTGAATTCACTCATTTGTACTATCCTCTAAGTCCTTAAGACCTTCACACCACTTTCTAACACCAATTAAGAACCTCAATCTTGTGATAGTTTAATAACCACTACAAGAAATAGTTTAATAACCAATTCTTCACAAATAGGGTCAACATTATACCATATGTCAACAACAACATCTATTATCCATATGTCCATAGATAACAACATTCCATTTCTTATGAATTTCATCACATTAGAGTTCCACTTTATTCTTTTACAACATCCTTCCCCATCACAATCATGTACATTTTTTATTAAGACTTTTAAGAAATGAATTAAGTAGAAAGAAGATGAGGAGTTCTATTTCTTAAAAAAGACAAGTTTTCTCACTATTGCTTGATTTGCCTAGCGAATAGGGTGTTTTGTCCAACAAATCCTACCCACAATGAGGGTAGCCTCTCAAGTATACATGCTCTTAGCGAATACATAATTCGCCAAGTGAGCCAAGCTATAATGGCTCAACTCCTAAGTTCCCTTCTTACTCACTCAACGAGGTATCCCCCTTGCCCAACAAGAGGAACCATAGATAGCATCGTCTAAAACACTCATCCTAGTCATCTAAGATGTCTCTTTGCCTAGCTAGAAGAAAAGAGCCCCTCAAACTCACCCTAAGTTATTTGCTTAATGGAAAACAAGACTTGCCTAGCAGGTTTATGCGTTTCTAGGTTGTTAAGATCCTCACTCGATGAATACTTGAGTTGCTAAGCAAAGTTCATCATTTTCCAATTTTCAAACTAAGTTTTCCCATATTAGCTCAACGAATTAGCCACTTACTCAATGAACATTCATGCAATTCATGTTTTTTTTAGCTTTCTCCTAGCAAGCCATCAGGTTGCTTAACAAAGACTCATTTTTTTAGAAATCTATCTAGAAAATGTAAGGTACTCAACGAGAGTCATCTCTCACTAAATGAGCCTTCATAAAAAACTTAGGAAATAGGCTCTACCTAGTGAGTAACAAGCTTGCCCAACAAAACTCTAGAATAAATTCATGCAAACTAAAACAAATCCATCAAAACCATCCAAATCATCATATAAACACGCCAACATCTCCAAAAATAGCATAACAACACCATTTAATAAATTCATTAACAAAACAACATGCAAGCTCATATCATCATTATATTCAAAATTTCATATAAGCTAAAAAAAACTCAAGAAAATGACTTCCAAACTTAGCTTAACCCTACTTAGGAAATTCTAAGCATACCCCAATGCATATAAACAACATTTGAACATATACAACCACGAGAAATTAATTAGGCAAGTTTCCCTTACTTGTTGAAGACAAAAGGATTGAAACTTTATGGAAAGAGCCTGAATTCTTGATCAATAATAGATCTTCAAAGCTTTAGTGAAGGCAAAAGGAAATCAAAACAAGGGAGGATAAGGAGAGGCTAAGCAAAGTCTGAAAATTAGTCTTGAGTTGGCTATAAATAAGCTTTTGGATGAAGCATTTTACCAATGGTCCAAGGGGGTTCTATTGCCTAAAGGTTAATGGTTTTTATCCAAAGGTTGATGGGGAATGGTTGTTCATTGGACAACGGGATTTGGTTACTCATTGGTCCATGAGGATTTTAGTATTTAGTGGTTTTAGGGTTTTTCCTAAACTTTCAATCAATCGGTGTTTTATCTCAAAAAACATGTTATTGCATTAAAAAGCATGTTAATGACACTAGCACAACACAACTTTTTATTAATTCTTTCTTATTGAAATTAAATTTAATTACTCTTGTAATTATTCATTCACTTTAATTAATCACACAACTAAAAACCTGGTGTTGCAAGAATCAAAGAGAATGTGTCTTATAATGTTGAATACGAGGTTTGTATAGTTACATTGACTTATTAGTTACTCATAAATGTAGTTTCAAGTAATATTGATTCATTTCTAAAATGATCATGGAAATATTAACTAGTCATTATATGATTTAAGCGGATTAAATATTATTCATCACGTGTCAAATACTAGGAAACTTTCTCCATGTAATTGAACATTGGATTGATTTGCATTTAAACTTTGCAAACTACAATTAGACTAAACCCTAGTCCATAATAATACATGTTTTAATTTAAAAAATCATATTCTTTTCATAGCCTATTAAACATGATATTAGATAATAACATGACTGACTTTTCACCGTGACTAATTTTACCATAGTTGTAGCAAAAGGAAGTGATCCTATCATATTTAAGCTGAAACTACATTTATGGGCTTGTATGTATCGTATAATGTAAGAAAAACACTTTAATATAGGAGTTTTCCAATATCTAGATGAACTTTGATCCTTGAATATTCTCCCTTTGCACAAATTTATATTTTCATCAATATCAATGTCTATGAAAGCCCTTTTCATGTCTCTAATAACTTTTCCTACACATATTTTTAACCATGTAATTGAATTCTAATTTCAAGGCATTGATTGAAGTATCCTATTCTTAAAAACGATGAGGTTTCTAATTTTAATTACGGGGTCAATTACAATTAGGCCATGGTTGAATTAATGGTAATTAAATTTATATTTTAATATTATATATTATTTTTAAGTAATAAAATAATATAAAATTACAAGAAATCAAGATATATAAATATAAATAACTAAGTTATATATTTATAAGATAAAAGTTAATAATAATTAACAAAATAATTTATATCTATATGTAATCCTTAAATATGTGTTTTTATTTATCTTGAAAATATTTTAGATTGAACTAAAAAATCAAAAAGAGATTTAAAATAAAAATGAAATTTTTCTAAAAAAATATTAGTTCAAATCGATATTTTACACTAGTTCAACTAGTTATTTACTTATACTCACTAATTTTAAGATGAGTCACTTTTTTTAAGTTAACATACTAGACTAGTTCTCAATTGGACCAAACAAACTGTCGAGTTTAACTTTTAAAACAATACCTAAAATCATACAATTTCAACATGGTATAAAAGCAGTATCTCCTATGATGTGTCAATTCACATCTTTTAATGTTTTAGCCATTTTAATGTGTTATTCTTCCCATAAACAAGCTTATAGTTGTGATCTTCATTTTGATAGTCTTCTAGCTATTGTGTCCTCTGTCCAATAATCATTAGTCATGTTATTTAATGTGACATTGCTAGCCTAGTCTAACATTAGTGTTTTTTCTTGAGTTCTTTTCTCCTTAGTTGTGTATTTTCTTATGTGTTATTCTTCCTACAAGTTCAACTTTATTCTAGCTGTGATATTCATTTTGATAGCCTTCGGGCTATTGTGTCCTCCTTCCAATAGTCACTAGTCATGTTATTTAATGTGACATCGCTAGCTCTTCTAACATTTGTGTTTTTCCTTGAGTTCTTATCTTCTTAATTGTGCATTTTTCTTATATGTTTCAAATAATCTTTAGTCACTAGTGTCATTCTTCAACTATTGTGTCATAATTTCAACTTATATTTTTCTTTCTAATTCAAATTATGAACTATGTGTGTAAAGAATTACTAGAAGTATTAATTGGTCTTGTCATTGTCTTGTAGAATTGTCCTATTCCATTCATTTCATAGTCTCAAATTATATGTTGTGAGTACTTTTATTTAAAAGATTTATTTGTAACAAACTTAAATATTAGTGAGCTTTAATTCGAGGAGGAGTATTAGACATCCAAAAAAAATCTTATCATATGTTAGATAATCTTTTAGGATTAGTTTCCATAACTATTTTTTTTATTAGACTTAAAAATACTTTTGATCATTATACCCTTTTTTGTTTTGTTTTGATCTTTCTAGAATTATTTTTTTTTTAAATGGTCCTCATAATTTTTTTATTTTAGTCCTTGTAATATATTTATTTTTTATTTTAGTCCTTAATATGTGTATAATTTTTTAGTCCCTATAGGGACTAAAATAAAAAATAAATATATTATAAGGACTAAAAATAATAACAAGAACTAAAAATTGTTTTACAATAACTATTTAAAAAAATAATTTTACAAAGAAAAAAACTAAAAAAATTGTATTTTACATAGGTGAAAAGTATATTTAAACCTTTTTATTGTCTCTTAGGATTAGCTACTCTTTTTTTTATCTTATCGTAATTTATATTTTAATTAGTTAAGATTATAATTATAATTAGTATAAATGAGTGCCATCGGTGCTGTAGATTTTATTACACATGCAATACATATCAATTAGTTTTTTTTTTTCTTCCCCTTAATAATTAAAATTAATATAATTCCAATAAAATTAATTAGATGGTAAAGGTGGTGTATCGAGTTGAGAAAGTTATTTTTATGAGAGTAAAATAAATAAATTAGGGTCACATTATATACATAAATTATCAAAATTAAAAAAAATTAGAATTACATAATCACTTAAAACTTGTTTGGTAGGATAGATAGAAATAAAATAGAATAAAAAAAATAATGAAAAGAGAAATAAGTAAGAAATATAATACAATTTAAATTATTGAGTAAGAAAAAAAATATTGAAAAATTGTTTAATTTAGTTGAAAAGGAGGAAAGAGAAATTAAATGTTCAATAAAAATACTAATTTACTCTTTCATCCTTTCATACATATATTCAATTAAACTTAGTATGTAATTGATTAATATTAACTTCTAGAGAATATAAAACATAGTTTAATCAATTAAATGTATTATATAATCGATAATCAATATGTTTACACATGGTTGAAGGTGGGATGGAGGTAAAAGAGAGAGGAACACGAAGACACAAATGTGCATGTGACCCGAAAAAAGAAGAGTATGTGATAAAAGGCAATTAAGTAATCTTGTTAAGAACTTATTTCTTTGGTATTTCTATCGTGCCTGTTTCGCTGCAATCAAACTGCAAAGTAGATTTCTTGTTTTTTTTTTCCCTGCTTCTTTTGTTTGTAACAAACAAAACATTAAAAAATCACATAACCTTTTAAACAACTCACATGTCGTATGTATTTTAATTTAAATGATTTATAATAAAATTTAATAATTAATGTTTATTCTAATTTCTTTTAAATGTAAAATTTAGAGCTAATTAGTTTCACATTTATGTCGAACAATAAAAGTTCTAATCCCTTATGTATTTTCCTTCCTGTTTGCATCTAATAAAAGTTAAAACAAATAAGTTGTTAAAAGAAAGTATAATAATATATTTTTGTAAAATATAGTGTAATAATATATAAAAATCAATAACTTAAAAAGATAAATAAATATCTTTTTAAACTCTATTCACCAGAGTAACCACGCCTATCCATGATCTATTCCTTTGAGAAAAGAGTAACAAACAGGCCTGTGGAGATCTTGATTCAACTTTGGATTTAAGAAAAAAGTAATTACAATGATGATGAAAACAATATAAAAACAAAAAAGGTCATGAGAAAAGAAAGTAACCACATCGCTTTTTGATTTTCCTTGTACAGTGTGCTGTCTGACTGCTCACCTTTTCCCTTTCCAACTCCTAACTTCAATAATTTTTGTGACATTGGTTTTTAGGAAAAGAAGTTTCGAAAATCATTATACCAAGAGTAAAATACACCACAGATTTTTTTTTAAAGCATATATTTGCTCTACAGAAATGATATATTTAGTATAAATAAAACTGAACAAAAAATATTCAAACAAAATTAGTTTTTAAAAAATATATATATAAAAATAAAAAATTGCACGTGGTCAAACTTTCAGAATATATATATATAATTCAAGATAATCTTAAAATTTTATGAACACAAAAGAAATAGACTATTTTATATATAAAATTTATTAAAATAAACACATATTAAATTAAAAAATAGAGATATAATTTTATTTTAAATTAGTATGTTTTATTATATTAAATAAATATTCTAGTTTTAAATTTTTTCAAAAAATTATATTATATTTTTATTCAATTTACTTTTATATTATTGTTTATCAATAATAAAACATTATTATCTCATATTAAATCTTAAATATATATTTTTTATTAATATATTAAATTTTAATTTTAACTAGTATTTTAGTATAGATATTATGTAAGATAAATATTTATTTTTATATAATTATAATTATTTTATAATAAATAAATATTTTAAATGTATAAAATATATAATATATTTAAAATTTATAAAATTATATAAATTTTATATAAATTTATTTTTAAATTAAAACAAATTAAAAATTAAAAAAAATTATATATATATATATATATATATATATAATTAAAAGTCTGTCTCACCAAATTCATTTAATATGAATTTGTAAATATAACATATTAAAAAAATATTTTATAATCATATTTAATATTTTAATTTAAATAAAATAAATTATAATATTAAAAATAATAATTTTAACTATTTATAAAATTAAACATAAAGAACTACCACATAATAAAATATTTTAAAAAAAATTACTCCTTCTGAATTTGTGCCATGAGCGAACGCCTCCTAATCTCCTCAAGGCCGGCCCATTCTAGAGCATAACATTGCTCATTTATATCATATAATAATATGTGTTTCTGTTAATAGAATTAATTTTGACATAATTAATAGTTAACTAAAATTAAAAAGTACGTTGAAAATAATCTTAATTGCAAATTTTGTCCCTAATGTAAAATAATGTAAAGAGACATTCACACTTTAAAGACTTTAGTCACTAGAGTCATCATTCATCAATAGGATCTGAATTAAAGATACACCTACACACAATAATTCGCGTATCTTTTGCAAAAACAGTGCATCATCACATGTAAGTAAAAGGTAGTTGGCGGCGCGGTTGTCTAATCTACAGGGTGCTAAGAACATTTAACTTTTAATTAATTGTGATGTTTAGATTTGTGAAAAATGGGTTAATATCACAATTTATTATATGATATTTAAGTTGGTTAGTATAATAATTAATTAGTAATTAAATTTAAACATCTAATATTGATTTTTATAAATAATAATGTAGACTTTAATTTTTTTAGATCATAATGAGAGATTATATAATTAATATATAGTCGTAGCTTCTTTTTTTTCGTCTCCATAATTACACTCAATTGTTTTATAGCATGTTACATTAATATTTGAATCTCAAGAGATTAATCGGACAAAGACATAAAAAGAATAAGTCTTCTATTTATATACGAGTAAATTACACGCGATAATTACAATTGCTTGTTTGATAGCTTGTGATATTAATTTTGAATCTCAAGAGATTAATAGGAATTGCTTGTTTGATAGCTTGTGATATTAATATTTGAATCTCAATACATTAATAGGACGCAGACACAAAGGGTCAAATTTTCTATTTACGTGGAAATTACTCTCTCATTGATACATGCATCTCATATATTTTGATATATTTTAATAGTTTCAATTATATGATATTTTTAAATTTTTAAATTTTTTATTATTTTATTAATTTTTTAATTATCAAAATATCCATTGTATTACTATTCTTAAAGATATAAATATTATATTACTCTCCTTCTTGTATTAAAATATATTTTATCTTTAACAAATATAAATATATTTACTTTATTATATAATATATATTTAAAATTTATTTATAAAATTTATTTTAAATATTTTATTTATATATATTTATAAATATTTATCTCTTAATTTATTTTTTTAATTACTTTTTTAAATGTTATTATGAATTATGCTAAATTTATTTTTATTTTTATTTTTATTAATTATTATTATTTTCAAAAAAATATATTTTAAAATAATAAAGTTAAACACAAATATTAAAATATTTTTAATTGATTTTATTAATATAATATTTTAAAAATATTTAAATAAATTGATAATTTTTCTTATATAGTGTTAAATAGTATATTTATTACATTTAATATATAGTTAGTCTCAAGAATATTATTAAATAGTATGTTTATTGAATATAATATATTTTTTGAATTTAATAAATATAATTTTAATATATGTATATTAAAGATACAATATTTTCATGGATTTATTTATATTAAAATTTATTATTAAATAAAATGTCATTGTTAGAAAATTTAATACTTGCAATATATATATATATATATAAGTTATCTCATCACTTTTATTTTTAATTTTCATTTTAACAAAAAAATTAATTAACTTAAATTTAATTATATATTTTATAAAAAATATTGAGTGAGAAAATAATAACTTCTTAAATTAAAAATATTTTAAAATCTTATAATGAATATTTTTCAACCATGTTAAGTTAAATATATTAAATTATATATTTTAATATAAGAAAATATATAATATAATACCTTTATCATTCAAGAGAAAAAAACGTAATTTATTTTATATTTTAACAGAAAAAAAGAAAAAAATATAATATTTATATTTTTTAGGGGTGAGAATGTAATATTGACATCTTTTAAATGAGAGGAATGTAATTTATTTTAATAATATTAAGTTAAATAGATTAAATAGTATAGTTTAACCTAAAAAAAATAATAGAGCCTAATATCTACGTATATAAGGAAGATGAGTATAATTATTATTTTGTGTTCAAAATTTCTTTGAGGTTTAACTCTAATTTTAGTCTTTTTTTTTTAACTTTTTATGATTTTAGTTTTCTACTATGTAAAAATAATTAATCTTTCTATTTTCAAATTTTGATAACTTTGATTCTTTAACTGATTTTTATTTAAAATTCTTAAATTTTTTATATAAATATTTTGAGATTCATAATAGAAATATAAAATAATTTTAAAAGTATATAAGAAAAAAGAAAAAGGAAACACATGGTAGATTTTATTGAATTTTATAAAATGTGATATTAATGTTTAAAGAAGGAAATTTTGAAGTTTTTATTTTACGTCAAATTTGATATTTTAGTTATTAATTTTTAAATAAAAACAATTTAATTTAAAATATATGAGTAAAAATGATAAAACTAAGGGTTTTAAGTAGATAAAATTGATGTAAACAACCAATTTTATTGAATTTTAAAATAGAAAATTAATTGACTAAAAAATTAAAAATAATAATTTCATGGAGTAAACACAAAAAAATATAAATTAAATTTTTCTTTCTTTTATTTATTCAAATTTTCTAAAGCATTCTCTTGAATATTGTAGTAAATGCTAATGGTAGGAAGTATAATTATAATAATTGGTAAAATTACTAGTATTTTAGCAAGTGCACATAAAAAAATATTTATTTATATAATGATGATTTACAATAAATAAAAAATTTTAATATATAAATTATATTTTAAATTTATGATAAATAATTTATATTGTGATACAAGATTAAATTAAATATTAATAATTTATTTTAAAAATATTAAAAATTAATTTAAAAATAAAAAATATATATTAAAATAATAAAAATTAAAAAACTTTTAAAATGTTCTCATTAAAAACATTTAAAAATACTATCGCTGAAAAATGGGTCATAAAATACTTTAATGTAATATTTTTGTTCTAATTTATATATCGAGGAAACATTTTAAAATTTTAAATTTAGTTTTATTAATTAATAATATTGTGAGAATATTATTACCTTTAAATTTAAATTAAATTCTATTTTATTTTAAATTTTAACAAATTTTATTATTGAATTATACTATAATTTTGAATTTAAATCAAATTAAATATTATTTTTATATTAATTTGACTCATTAAAAAATATAATAGAGTAATTTTAATATATATAATTTAATAGGTATATGTAAAAAATATTTACTTTATGATAATTAAAATATTAATTTATTCAATTTTTCTAAGCACTTTGTTGAGTATTTGTAGTGAGTGCTGGTAGGTAGTATTTGTAGTGACTGCTGGTAGGTAGTACTATTAAATTTTCTTTGTTTTATTTCTTCAATTCTTAAAGCACCCTGTTGACTATTGTAGTGACTGCTAGTGGTAGGTAGTAGTACTACTTAAGTTATGGTTTATCACAAACCTTCAAGCTCGCCATTTCGTCCACGTTTTGTTCAATGGCCCTCAAGGTATATATTATTTGCACTAGCTAGCAAATTAATTAACAAAGTATTATTTTAATAATTTATATTCACTGTTAATTAATAAGTTCGAATATTAATTAAAGAAATTATAAAATTGTCAATCAATTAAAATATTATTAATGCGAGAGAGCAATTTCATATTAAATAAAAAAATAAACATAAAAAATAACATTTTATAAATTGATTTAGCTTACCGTAACTCATTAGTAATATTTAAGAGCCAGCAATGCATCCTATGCAAGCTTTCGCATTTCTGGCCACAAAAATCAACTTCACTGATAACTTAACGTGTTTGGTCCGTTGATAGTACATTTAAAATTAATTTTATAGTAAGTAGAAATAATTTTGAGATAATTAATTTTTTTAACTTTATATGAATAAAAATTGACTTTTAGGGAGAGAGCATTAAAATATATTTATGTGTATACCTCAAATGAAAAATGGCCAAACTTAAAAAGCAAGTTTCCTCCAATAAATAAGGTTCTAAAAAATTTATTCATTATTAATATTTTAACAAAAATAAAAATATTAATTAAGATAATTTTATCTCTCCATTTATTTAGAATTTAATTCTTTTTATTATTAAAATTTTAATTTAATCCCTTTGAGTCAATATTTTTCATTTTGTCTAAATTACGATAATCATTAACTGATTTACACATAATAACGGTTTATAATTGCTACGGTTAAATTTTATATTATTATATATTAAAAAAATGTAATAATAAATTGTTACTTAATAAAAAATATATAATTTTAACATAGTAGTGATTTTAATAGTTACTATAATAATTTTTTTAAAATTTTAGAAACTTCTAATAAAAAATTATAATTTAATAACTTGTACTTACATAATAATTTTATTTTATTAAATTTTAAAATCATAATAAAAACTATAATTTAAAATTTAGTTTATTAATAATTCTTGACAATATTTTACCATCACAAATAAAAATATTATTTCAAACAAACACAACTCAACAACAAAGATTTATATAATTACAAACAAAACACCCCACAAGAACGATCAATTATTTTTTATTCATTGTACAAATCAACCAAAATCTTGAGGTTCTTGTTTGCACTAAATAAAAAAAATAACCTTAAACTAATTTAAAAAAATATATATGATCCTAAAAGAAAAAGAAAAGAAAGAAAAAAGAGAGTTAAAAGTAGCAAATCCTTATCTCCCTCTCCAACCCCAACCCATAGAGTCACATACACTGCCTCTCATTTCTCTTTTGCAGTGCAGTGACTTTTATCCCCCAATGTTCAACAAGTCAACCTAAGTGTTAGGCCATTGTCACAACCTAAATCGTGTTGGAATTCTCTCCTTAATTGTAGTTCACAAGTCACAATGCTTGAAGGATGAACATGTTGGGTTACTTTTGGGCTCCCAACTATGTGGACAAAAGCTCAATACTCTCAAGCCCGCTAAGTTTCTCTTTATAAGAGGAGAAGGAGTTAGATTGAGAGACACATCCAAGTGAAGAAACCCTAAGAGAGTTAGAGTGTCTTTTTTGTATTTCTCTTTGAGAGAAAGAGAGATATATATACAGAGAGGTTTGTATACCACCTGAGAGTGTGAGATTCATTGAGAGATCCTCAGAGATTGAGAGAAACACTTTGCAATACTACTTTTATAGTGGAGATCTTTTACTGGACTAGGTCCCGTGATTTTTCCCGAGAGGGTTTTCCACGTAAAAATTCTGGTGTCATCTTCCCTCTACTCTTTCAGTTATTTTTTCGCTTTCGCATAGTGTCCATTTTGTGTTCACAGAGGAGGGAATAGGTATTTATGTTTCCCAACAAATCGTGATGCGAAGTCAGCAAAAATTAGAATTTGGTTTTGTTGGGAAACAGTAGTACCTATTTCCTCCTCTGTGAACGCAAAATGGATACTATGCGAAAGCGTAAAAATAAAAGAGTAGAAAAGAAGATGACACAAGAATTTTTTACGTGAAAAACCCTCTCGGGAAAAACCACAAGACCTAGTCCAGCAAAAGATCTCCACTATAAAAGTAGTATTACAAAGTGTTTCTCTCAATCTTTGAGGATCTCTCTATGAATTTCACCCTCTCGGATGGTATACAAAACTTTCTCTTTATATAACCCTCTCTTTCTCTCAAAGAGGAATACAAAAGACTCTCTAACTCTCTTTAGGATTTCTTCACTTGGATGTGAATGATTCAAGTCTTCACAAGTTCTTCTATTTATAGGAGAAAAATGTAGCTTCTCTAAAGAGTGTTTAATGGAGGTTAATAAAATTCCACAATTCCAATGAGTTTTAGAAACTCCCAATACATTCTTCAAAGTTGAATGTGCATGTCTCAAGATCAAAGATTAATTCCAAGACCTTGGAATGTTCGTCTTCATGCATTGTGACTTGTGAACCACAATTAAGGAGGGAATTCCAACCAATTTCTGAGCTTCTTTCAGGGAATGAATAGGGAAGATAGATGAAGTCACCACCAGCATTTTTATGGAAAATACCAAAAAACCTTTAAATGGATATGGCTAGTCTTTGAATTAGAGAATAGGTTCGAAAGTTGGTTATGCATAGGGATTACTGGATATCCCAACCCGTCTACCACACGATAATTACCCTAATTGGCTGCATGAAAATGAAATGACTCTTACGTTTTGGTTGATGCCTGTCTAAGGATGAAATATTTACACAACATAAGCGTGGAATATTTTTTGATTTTTTTTATGCATAACTTGACAAGAGTAGGCCTCTTGCTCCTTCGTATATCCTTTTTATCAAAGAAATCAAAGTTCACGCAGTTCTGGCTATTGGATGATTAGGTAGAAAGGAATGAATTATCCGTTGGGCATCCAAAGGAGTTTTAGAAAGAAACGTAAGATGTTGGGGAATTTAAGGATAAATGGATGAGGTCGAGACCGACTCGGCCAACCAGTTTTGGGAAGGCGGCTGAGATGGAGTCGGCCAGGCAAAGTGTCCACTTAGTGATTTATATGTGATATTAAGGTTGGAGCTAATGTAGTCCTCGACTACCTGGAGCCAGGATCGGTTTGGATTTACCTAAATGGAGAAGTGTATTGATGCAAATGAAATTGTTCCGAAAGGAGGACTAAGACCGACTTTGTTTGGTTGGGTATCCACTACATACTGGCTAATGTGTATGTATGTCTGATGCTCGGGGTGACAATTTTAGTAGGTCAGGAAGTGAATTGCAGTTTAGCTATTCCTATGTTGGCCTATGAAAGGAAAAGTACGTTGAGTATCGGAGACTAACCTGGAGTTGATAACCTTCGCCCTGTGTTCTCAGATGATTCTTCTCGAGTTGCGCTTTGGATATTCTTGTCGTCCCGAAGGTTGCTCTCAACTCTCAGTTACTATGCTCAGGGAAATATTACTCTCTTCTCTCAATTCTCAACTTTCCACTTTAGACGAAAACTTTTGACCCCTTTCTCTTCGCACTTGGCCCTTTTATAGACTATGCTTGAGGTCATCATTGCATCAGATTTGTCCATGTGTCTTATCCCTATCTCTTTGATTTCTTCTTTTTATTTGATGTCCAGTACCCCGCGATCCTTGTTCAGGCAAAGTCGTGTGCCTAGGATGTGTCTTGCTGACATGTCAAAGGCAAATTGATTATGTTAGGTCGTGGTGCGTCCACTCAGGGATCCAATCCCCTGTTGCTTCCCACCTTTACCTTTTCTTCTTCTTTTGGTCATGTTTTGGTTGACCTTAGGCAGACAGCAAATCAGGACAGAAGATTTAGGGCAGGTAGCATGGATTGTCCGGAATTTTTACCCCCTTTTACTTACGTGATAAGAAATGGGTACCACAACTTTGAAAATGGGATACTATAGAGACGAAAATGGGGTACTTCAGCGATTCACCTTCGTGCATCTGCACAGTATTTCTATTCTGGGAATGCCCTCATCACATGCATTGGTATTTTGTGTTGTGTCATTAGTTGTGGTTTTCAAGGTGGGATTGTGACTTGAGTTTTAATACTCCTATTTCTTATATTTTCTTCACAAATTACAGTCGTCATTTTTATTGGCAATTCAAAATTGTTCAAATTTAATTGATTAAAGTCATTAGGTAAATTGGAGAAAAGGATTATATTCACTTAATTATAAAAATTAAAGGATTAAATTAAAATTTTTAATAATAAAGGAATTAAATTGAACAATTAAATAAATAGATGACGAAATTAATAATTTAGTCTATTAATTAATATGTAATATTAAAACATGATATTGTTTTAAAAATTAAGTGTCTCATGTTATCCATCGTTTTCTTTTTTAATTAATAACCACTCTATTTAATCATCTTTTTAATTTATTAATCTTATATATATATATATATATATATATATATATATATATATATATATATATATATATATTATTTTTTAAACGACAAATTCAAAAAAAGTTATTATTGAGGGTTAATTTAGCTCTCCGAAATCCCTCAACAAATCCTGTAAAATCTTAAAAATTTTCCTCCTTACCCACAAATTTCTAGAGTTTTTCTGGTGATTTTATCTAGGGTCAAATTACCCACAGAAAAATTCACCGAAAGTTGCATAAAAAATTTAAAATTTCTCATCTTATTGTCTGCATATTACAGTGGACTTTAGAAATATTGATGGCTTTCTCGAGGTTATTGATAAATATTACTCATAATAGAAGTGAGTAAGAACACGTTGATATGATTTTCTTTTGTTTTTATCTATCTCAAAATTTTGTTTAAATTATTTATTTAAATTCAAATTCAAGAGTTAAATATATGGAATAAGAAGCTGCCAGTTTTGCTTTTTAAAATAATGCATCAATATAAAATAAAAAAAAATAAAACATAAACTAAAAAGATTATATAATATATATTTTAAAATAAATAATATTTTTATAAATACAATACTATATTATACAAAATAATATCTATTAAAAATAAAAAATTATTAATATATAATTATTAAAAAATTATATATATTTTAGAAAATATAAAGTATCAAACTAATTAAAATAACTCAAAACATAATTTAAACCTGTCTTTAAATTAGATAGAATCTAATTTCAAAATCTTAACTCATCCAATTAACTCTCCAAATTAATTCATGCTAACATCTTAACTTATAATAAAATTAATGATGCATATGAAGTTGTGGATAGGCTGTCAGCAATGTTAAATTGCAGTTTTTTTTTTTCCTGTAATGCTAAATTACAGTTTCCCCTTAATTGCAGTGAGTGCTTTTACAGTTAATAATAACAAATTTTATTGTAATGTTTAGTTTAATGGTGCAGGACATGTGTGGGCTTGTAGTAGGTCTTTGCTCCAATTATTTTGACATTTGTTCACATGTTAGCTTGTTCATATCAGTCGAAAAATAAAACACAAAACAGTGAAAACTATTGTTAAAGATGACTTAAATTCAATAGGTATTTACAAAAATAATATTTATACGTAATTATTTACAAAATTTTGCATAGAAACGATCATAGTATCTACTTTATTCATATACACATATATACATAAAATAAATTTAATTATATAATTAGATATTTATTTTATTTTATAAATAATTTTGAAAGATGTTTAATTTTTCTTTGAGCTAGACATTTTAAACATTTTTATAATTATTTTTAATATTAAAATAATGTTTTTGTTTTACTAATTTATAAAAAGAGAATATATTGAAATATTTCTTTTAACTAAAATCATTGTATATATTGATAAATATTTTAAAAGTTTAAAGTTCAAAATTATCTTATTCCTAAGCGTTTGAAAGGTATATAAGTGCGTGTTTAATTTCTCATTATATTTATATTTAGTGTAAAATTAAATTAAACACATAAAAATAATTATTAACTGTGTTAGGCATAATGTCTTATTCAAGATAGACAAGTTGAATTTTGAACTTGTATTTAAGCCAGTGAGGTGTTGGACTTCTGTGCATTTACATTGGTCCAAGATAGGTGGTTTCGGTTCAAATATTCTAATTTGCTCCTCTATGCACATGATAAATAGGCTCACACTGGATCACTTTAAAGTATTTGTAGTTCAATTTAGGTTTTAGAATAGTTAGGTACAGTTTCGGTTCAAATTCTCTTATTGATACCTTATGTGCAGATGGGAAACAATTTTGTTTGGATTGAGATAATTTTTTTTAACACCACAAATTGTCTTATCAACTGCGCTTATCCAATTAGTAACTTATTTGCAGTTCAATTTAGGCTTTAGAATAGTTTATAGGTAAAAAAATCATTTGATTTAAATATAAAAAAGTTAATTTAATTGAATGATTTAATTTATTGATTTATTTTTATTATATTAATATTATTTAAAATACTATATTAATACATAACACTAATCATATTTTTATTCTTCCATCTCTTTTAAGTTATTTAATTTGACTACTAATGATAATAATTTGACACGTTAACTTATGTATGAGGCAACATTACTCGATACTCATGCCCAAAATGAGATACATATTAGTATATTTTATTTTATTTTTCTCTCTAAACATTTGGAGACAAAGGTGATAAATGATAAATATTTTTTTAATTTTAAAAATCTTCTTAATAACTAAAAAAAATAAAAGAAATTAGTCAATTACATAAATACAATCATAAATTAATATATAATAAATAAATTAATTTTATAATAATTATTTTTAAAGTCATATTTATTATAATTTTAGATTAGCAAATAATGTAAAATTTGCACTAACAATTAAATACCTTAAAAAAACTATATTAAAAGTTACAAAAATTAAATGTCTCCATAAAAATAGTAATGTAAGTATTATAAGGAGTGTGATCTAATTTGTTTTAATTTGATTTTAACAATAGGAATAAAACATCAGATTCATATCAAACAAAAAAAAGTGATATATTTTTTTTTCAAAATATTAACAGTTTGATCAATTTAGCACTCTAAAACACTTTTAATATACTAAGGCTGTTTAAAGAGTATTTTATGTACGGCTAAAGAGTTAACTGAAAACTTTTTAATTCTAATTAAGAAAATATAAAATATTATTAAAACCTTTTAATATATAATTTTAATTTTTTTATTCAGATATAATTTCATTTCATTTGAATATTTTTTATTTTAGATAATCAAAAAGGGGTTTTTAAATAATGGTGTGTCAACCAATATTATGTCATACTTTTTAAATAAAGCCTCTTTGAATCTTATAAATAAAAGAATAAAACAACAAAAAAAAACATTAAAAATATTCAACTAAAGTTTTAACAAAAGTTAATCATGAACTAAATCAATAAACATTTGTTACCAATAATAAACAAAAGAAGTGTGTTTGAAGATAACATTTGCATTGCAAGTTGCAAGGCAAAGGCATGTGAAGAAAGAGAGGAAGAGCGAGACAGAGATGGGTCCCACTGCTAGTCCCAGTGACATGTGTGGCAATCTCTATTGGGCAATCAAACGTGTTTGGTAACAAAACGATCATTATTCATCACGTCACATGATTTTTGTCCGGTCCTCACCTCCAAAACAAGGTACAATCCGTACTGTTCCGTGATACCCGCTTCAAACATTTTAGCTACATTCTCTTTTTATTTATCACTTACAATAATTTTTTTATATATTTCTAATGAGTTAATTTCAACCCTCTTAATTCTCTCTACATGAAAATATCAAATATCAAATATTGTTAAAATATTTAAATATTATAAATTTACTTTTCTTTTATATTTTATATTCTCAATAGTAAAAAAATGGTAAAAGAATTTATAAAATTATATAATGATATTATATGATGGATAATTAATTATATTATTTATGTGATTAAAAGTTGTTCTTCTCGATTATATGTATAAATTTTGATACTTTAAAGAATTAATTTCTTACTCTTAATGAAGATATATGTTAAATTCACTATAAAAAGAATTTGTAAAATTATTATAACAATATTTAATCTTAGCAAATTAGAGTTTTCAAACAACTATATCGCAATCTAACAAGTACAAATGCTGAGTCATGTTGGGTAATTAACTCGTTTTTAAATATGAATTGAGAAAAGATAATCATTTTTTTTTTATATTTAAAGAGAGATTGATAGTAAGCCATACAAGGAGGAGGGGGAAAATAATTAAAGAAATGGGAAAGGAACAAAATGCATTATAGGGAATGGAACGAGCACTCTAATAATTTATGTCCCACAACGTAATCAATTCAATTAATTTGAAGAGACAATAACCAATCCTATTTTTATCGGATTTTTGAGAAATTGAAATTAGAAAATAATTACTGAACATTGTACATATATTGTAATTTTTTAGAACTTGAAATTATAAAATAAAAAAATAACCTGAAGGATGAACCCACACGTCCCACTCCTAACTCATTTAAATGAGTTGGCATGAAAATATATATAACCCACTTCCTTAAAAGTAACATGTTAAAGAATTGATCAATAAGTCAAACTCATTTTATCTAACCGTAATTTGACTTGAGAAATAATTTCCATCTTTCAGGATTTTATTTTTTCGTGAAATGCTTTCATTGTTTGATTAATGATGATGAAAATAGTAAAAATACCTAAAATTGTATCCAATTAATTTCTTGTCACCAAAATACTAGGCTGAGTCATTGTTGTAGGTATTCTGGAAACTGGAAAGAACCTTACAAGGCAGTGGCTTCTTAAATGCCATTTAACTTTTATATGAAAAGAGCTTTTAAATTTTAATTATTTCAGTACTTAATGATTAGATGAATCATCGTTTGTCTACTCCTCATGTGAGCCCCTTGTAGAGATTTGCTTGTCACCCAATGTAATTTGTTGATTTGCTTCTTGTCGTGGGAGCCACTTTCAAAATTCTTTGCTAGCTTTTGGTAATGAAGCTTTCAAATAATTAAAAGAATAAAGTGTTACCTAGCTAGGAGTAGGTTTTTATAGACGTGTTTGAACCACATATATAACGCATATGCATTACCCTATGTTTGGTATATTTTCTTTAAAAATAAAATAGAATTAAAACATTATGCATGTCCATTAAAATGAGTTATATAAGTTGTTGATAAAAAGATATATTATTAAATTTTATTTCTGCTCTACTCCCCTTGGATGGTATCGATGATAATTTTTCATAGGTTTTTATGCTTGGTATCTTTTTCTCCTTATTAACTGCGTTTAATTTTTCTTATTAATTTCGTAATAAATTTTTTTTTTTGGTGAACTAATAATTTCATATTTGTTGCGTTTAATAAAGCTAACTCCTATGTTGTGATTTTTGAATGGAATATTCTGACCAGATATCATGTCTTGATCTAAATTATTTGGGTTGGACTCCAATTTAAAAATTAGACTAAAATATTTCCTTCAGGTTTGGGTTATATTTTGCTAGATTTATTTCAGTCCAATTGGATAGCTTCGTAACATTTTTATATAAAACTAATAATTTATTAAATAATATACCTGAGTTTAAGTGGGTAATACCAAAATTAAGTTCAAATTTCATGGCGCGGGGAAAATCACTTGTAAGGGAAGATTTTTCATGATTGAAATGTTTAGTGTGTCATTATGATATATGTAGCACCTCAAAATTGTTTGGGACTGGATCCCACATTGGTCTTATAAAGTCCTGAGTCGAGTCCCATCTTGGTCTAGTAATTTTGAACTGGATCGAAACCTCGCGATTTCGAATTGGACCGAGACCGAGTTCACTTTAGTCAGTGCAACCAGTTGAGACCAAGTCTCCCACCACCTTAGCGGATCTCACCAGACTCGCGTGGAAAGCAGGATCTGGGATGACTCGTGTTGAAAGCGGGATCATGAAGAGTGGAATCGGTTACCACAATCGAGTAATATCCACAACAGTAAGAGAATCTCGGGATCCTGGGAGTTATATCCAGCTAGCCCCAAGGTCTATATGAGGCCTTAGGACGAAGAACTCTAGGTCGGAAAAATCAAGGAGAGAAGGCAGAGGCTAGTAAGAAAATTGTGCACAAGAGAACCGAGAGACGACGAGGAGAAAGCTGACGACTGCATGAAGGAAACCAGATGGAAACTCTAGAGTCAGATCGAAGGAGAAGCGGAAGTACTGGACAAAAGGAAGAAGAGGCTTGACTCCTCCAGATACCAGAACCGAGTCCATCTCGGCCTGATGGTCGAGGTGACATGCCCCCCTGTTGTGAACCTTGATCCTATCTCGTTCCTCACCAGGCGAACCCATCTCGGCACACTTGTCGGGATAAAACAGTCTCACCCCACCAATAACCTTCACACTAAGGCCGACTCCATCTCGACCCCACGTGACAAATCTTCTTAATAAAGCTACCCTTCCTAATCGCCGAGTCCATCTCGACCTTAATTGGGGTTGATACAAGTCGACTTTGCATTCCCCTGAAATCTTACCAGCCAGAACTATGTTGACTTTGACTCCTTTAAAGTCGAGGTACATAGGCACAAGAGACACACTCCTATCAAGTCTTAAACCCTCAAAACCCTAAAACACCCTACCTGAACCTCATCCCTCTCGTGACCCATACCGAAAAGACATGACCCAAACACAAGCACCATCCCTATTCCCTCATAGCTAGCCAAGGGTAACTATTAAGTAAGTGATAGGCGTGCTAAGGCACCCTGTGCCTCCAACGTGTAACCAACTCTCAAACCCGCATCTCTGATTCCAAAGACCAGTGTGACACTCTTCTACCCCGAATACTTAAATTGCCTTAATAAAATAAATAAAATGAAGACAGGATAATAGTTAAAATTAAAAAGCACAATTTGTATTAAGGATAAAAGGTTCACATGGTAATTAAAAGGTAGGCACAAATTTTTCAAGGAGGTTTTAGATCTAAACATTATAATTGAGAAAACTAAAGTCATCATCATCTTTAAAATAAGTCATTCAGACATCAAGGCATAGAGCAACTATTCTAGCTTCTAAAACCCCGATGTCACACTAATCAAAGCAAGACCCGCCTTTTCAAAACCCGGCACCATGAGTGCCTTCAACGTTACCTAAAAGAAAACAACAAGAGAAAGTACGGTGAGAAATCGTATTCAATCATATATAAAGGCAGATAATGCCCCAAATCGCACTCATTACCGTACTCAATTACTAACAGTTAACAGATGCTCATATATCAATCACATTTCATTCATTCAAAATCAATCACAGTTCATTCATGTTTACAAAATGCACATGCTCGCACAATGCATATGCTCATCACCACACCTAAGAGTCTCGAGTAGGAACTCCACACCATGGACGAACCTCCTCAATCCCCTTAATTATCACTAATGATGGCCACACTGTTAAACACCCCGTATGGGCCGGTGTGTCGCACAGTTAAACACCACCTATGGCCCGTGCGAAGACATTCCACACAACCGTTAAACACCACCTATGGCCGGCGTGCAGCATGGTTAAACACCACCTATGGCCCATGCTTATGAATGTCCCCCATCATTAGTCTACCCTGTTAAACACCACTTTTGGTCATGGTCCCCTGTTAAACACCACATATGGCCAGGGTATTATAGCCACGTCTGGCTTTTCATGCATCTCATGCCTCTCATGTCCATGCTCAATGCATTCTCATCCACACTCTTATTCTCATGATTTATATATCATATATCATTCGCACAATCCATAGCCATACCCAACCATATTAATTTAACCATCATCATTATAAATCATTTATCAAAAGCACAAAAATGCACATAAAACACCATTGAATTTCACCCAATTTCATCATTTCACACAAGAGCCCTAGATCATGAACAATCATAAACAACCACAAGAATCAAGTAATTAGGGCAATTAACCATACGATTTCCCAACAAAAATCACATTAGGACAAGACATTAATCAGACCACAAAACATATTGACAAATTATTTTTTTTACCGATTAAAATATTTTTAGAACATAATAACCAAACAAAATTGAGAATTTAGATCCTAGAGGGACTTAGGGATTGCCCTCACTACTCGTACCCCCACATTCATATATGACTGAACCAATCTCTCCCGTACCTTAGAGATGATGAACGAAGAAGAACTGATGCGTTTCCGGGACGATCTGAACACTCTAGCTTCTCCTCTTTGCAGGTTTGCGTTCTCTCTCCTCTAAGTCTGGCTGTCTGATGTGCAAAACACAAATTAGGGTAAACTGATTACCCCCGTCTAATATTCTAACTGGGTCGGGTCAACCCCGATCCGCCCGTCAGCCTCCCCCGTTAATTCAATTAATTAAATTAATAAATGAAAATAATTTAGATAAAGCCTCATCAGTTTATAAAGTCATTAACCCCTCTATTTAAATAAAATTGATAATAATAATAATAATATAATTAATTTTTAAAAATAATTAAATAATTTTTAGGATGTTACAACCAGCCTTTCCTCCATAGGTTTCCTAGCGTTCCTTGAGAAAAAAACGCCAATGACAAGTCCATGTGGCCGAATCCATCTCAGCCATTAGATGACTGGAGCGATTTCGTCCCACCTAACCTAATGTCACAATTTAGGTTGTGACAATATATGCATCAATGTGCATTAATACACGTTGAAGCATTGAAAACCATAATTATGTCCATTAAAGTTTTTAGTAAAAAAGTACATTCAAAGCTTCAGAAACTATGTAGATAATATGGTATCCTCTAATTGGGCAACTTTATGTTTTGACCAACCATTTTCGTATAGACCGATCTGACCCAATTGCAGTTATCGAGTCCATGAAAGAGGTATGTAACCTTTTCCCTGCATCATCTACCTCATTTTTTAATAAGGTTTTAAGTTCTAGTTGCAATGTTCAGGTAGTTCGTGCAGTTGAGAAAAACAATCTGTCACTAATATTTTTCCCTTAGGGTACAATGTCTAAAAAAGAGAACAAGGATCTAATACCAATATGTACCAAAAAAATTATTTGATCGCTAAAAAATTAAGTAAATGATCAATTTATTCTATGGAATAAGATTTGATTTATTGATGCCTTGAAACTTGTTATTCTTGTCATGTTTTTGAATTTGTGTGCTAATTACTTGTACTACTTGAACAATAAGAAGCACTTAAAAAACAAGACATGTGGAAATTCAATGAACCTACAAAGCAAACTGATTTTTCACCCTAGGGACAATAACAAAATCTGAATACCCTTCAATTCAAAGCTTTTCCTCATACATGGAAGTAGGAAAATAAGAAATACAAAGCAATTCAGTTCCTAAGTTTGGTTATTTTAACTACACTGATGCATTTCATTCTGTTAGAGAACAAAAGAGATCACAAGTACTCTTGTGATTCTCTATTTGGTCAAAGTTACATAAGGATAAGTCATTTGTTGTAGCCTAAGCCACAATGGGAGTCGATGAGAGGGCATCTAGCATCCGAGTTCACTTCAAGGAAGAGAATCGGTAAACAAGAGTCGCCACCTACATTTTCGAGGGAAATGCTAGAAAACCTAATGATGGATAAGGTTGGACTTGGAATCAAATTTCAGGTTTGGGAATCTATTACACACAGGAAATGTATTATTATCTTGACACATTTGTCTTAAGACGGATACCTGAACTAGATGCATGAAAGGAGACATAACTTCTGAACTTGGGTTTTTTCTTTTGGACATAGATAAGGATGGGCACATTTATAGGAAATTGAGTGGAATATTTTTGGGTTTTGTGGACTTAACAAGAGTAGTCTCTTGCTCCTACGTACCTCCAAATGCAGTGGATAAGTCAAAGTCTATGTAGTTCTGGACGAGACTTATGGGCTAAATAGGAAGGCCGATACCAAATCGACTGCAAGGAGATGTCGACTAGGTGTCAGCAGAGATAAGATGTTGATTAGGAGTCGACAGAGGTAAGACCTATGGTTCGACTATGTGTCAGATAGTTTAGAATATGCTGATTGTGTCTGGTTTGGGATGGGGTAGCAATCTGGTGTCAGTTAGCTGACGGGGTACTGGTGGTTTTTTCAAATAAATGGCTAAGTGTTTAGTCATGAATTTAATTAAGGCAAGATGCATTTTAGATTGTACATTCAAACTAAAAGGGAGTTTCAGTATTTTCACCTAGTTTCCAAGTGTGCTGTCATCGTCACATAGAGAACTAACTTCATCCTCTACTTCTCTCGTATTACCACTATTTCTCCCTATTATCTTCTTCTGATTTCAAAAGCCAAACCCTTTTCCTTTCACCACTAACCCTTTTATAGGTCAGTTTCTCCTCCCTCAATCTTTCGAGGAGATTTTCCACCATTAATGCGATGGCTCTCCGCAAGGTTCCATTAATGCAATGGTGCCCCACAGGGTTCCTTCTAATAAATGCAACGACATCCTTATTAAATGCGGTGGTGTCCCTTTAGGCTTCCCCTTTGGTCACCAAAGTGAAAAGCGCCTTTTATGATCTCAATTTCTCACAAGGTGTTAGGACACAGGTGACCTTTTTGAAAAGCGAGGGGACAACAAGTAACTGCCCGTTGCTGCCACCTGCTTGAGGCAGATTGGGGGACGTGAGCCTGCTGGGACACGCTTCCCTTGCCTACTCCACCATCATTCCTTCTCTTCCTTTTCCTTTTTCATTTTTATTTTCCTTTTTATTTTTCTTTGTATTTTTATTTTCTTTTCCCTTTTTCTTTTTTGGGGCACATGGACAAAATCTAGTGTCAACACCATTTCACTAACAATACGTATACCAACTCCCTTGTGCTTACCCAGCCATTGCAAAACAACAAGTAGAGCCGCAACAACATAAAAATGCTCTTGCGTTCAAGGAAAAATGTTAAACATAAGAGTTACCTTGACTTTTCTAGATGTTCAGAAATAGAAAATGATTTTCCTCCTCCAAGCACAACATGCTCTTGCATTCGAAAACTAAAAATAGAAAATAGGAATGAGAAAAAATGAGATTAAATACGAAGTGAATAAGAGAAACTCAACAAAAAGTTGACAACAGTGGTAGTGTGACGATTTCGCAAGGGTTTGATGAAGCACAAGCTAGTCAAGAGCAAGGGACTCAAAATGATTGACGAAGCACAAAAACCCTAACATGTACTACTGGTTCGTTGAGAGCAGAGTAAGAGATCCAAAATGATTTCGTTAAAAGCAAAACAAGAGATCCAAAATGATTTCGTTAAAAGCAAAACAAAAGATTCAAAATGATTTCGTTGAAAACAAAATAATAGATTTATATTTTATACCTCCATTCAGAATAAAATATCTAAGACAAAGATATATGCTATCTTTGTGTCTTAGAATGGAGACATCACCTCTGTAGTCATAATTATCTAGAATTAGTATTAGTTATTTTTGACAAATATTGAAGCTTTATTAACTTATCGGTGTACCATGTGTTTTGCAAGCTTGGGATTATGTACTTCAATTTTTTTCTCAAATCATTTCTATTGATTGCAAGCTGTAGTTATTTTCATCAAATATTCAGTCGATTCGTAAGTTATTTATAAAATTTTAAGGAAATTCTTAAATCAAATGTTTTTAATTGAGTTTCTAAATTGTAGGTCTTTTGGAATTTGTTTTAACCGTTTGAGATCAATAAACAACAAATTATGACAGTTTTAAAATTTTAAAATATTTTCTGTCAAAATTTTTAAAAGATTTAATTAAAAAATTACATAATCAAGAACTCAATTAAAAAATTAAAAAATAGTTTAGAAACCTATTTAAAAATTTTCAAATTATCAGGGGAACTAAAAAATAGTTTAACTCATAATTATATATATATATATATATATTTGGAATATCAATTGAATTTTATCTTAAAAGAACATTATGTTGAGTTAAACTATTATATTTTATATAAACCTTATACTTTTTAGTGTATTATGTAAATAATATTTTTTTATATATGAAATACATTTTTATTTAAAATTTAATTATTTTTTTTATAAAAGTAAATGGTCACTTTGGTTTATAAAATTGTTGTCCTAATCCAAACAATGCATCTATTGGGTTAGGTGTACATTTTTTATATTATACATATATCTGTTTACTGTTGGTATGTTTGAAAAGTTATATTAAGTATATTATAATTGTTTTTAAATATTTTTTTAATAAAAATTATTATTAAACGAAAATTATTGCTAATATTTTTTTAATATTATAATATAAATAAATAATATAATATAAATGATATTATATTCTTTACAAAAATCTATCACTATTTTTATAAAAAAAATGTTAAATATAAAACTAAATATATTTAATATCTTAAAAATATAAAAAAATATTTTTTATCTGGTAAATAAAAAAATTCATAGTATATAATTTTTATCTAGTAAAATATTTTTTTTTTCAAAAATAACTATTTTTTCTTTTTATATGTTTATGTAGTATTTTTATTGAGTACATAGTATATAATTTTTTTTAAAAAATTATCATCTAATATCATGCATAATAAATTTATTAATTTTTATAATAATTACTTTAAAATTCATACATATGATAATATCTTATTAATTAATAATATATAACTTTTTATGATAATCATCCACTAAATTTAAATTAACTACAAATATTATAATTAGTATTTTAAATTATGCATTCAATATGATATATATTAATTTATTTCATGATAACTATGCAATGTAATTAATTTTATTATATAATAATTTTATAATATATATTTAATTTAATAAATTTATTTTATAATATATTTTATTTTGTTTTATTAAATTAAAATAATAATTAATTTAATGAAGAATTTTCTTGTGGATGTTGTTGAAAAAAAATTGCATATTATTTTTTACAAATTTTAAATTTGTATGAAATATTTTTTACGAATATTTAATTTCAAATAAATTTGCAAGAAAAAAATTTCTAATAAGAAGAAGAAATCTAATATGTATATAAAATAATCAATAAAAAATTAGTTAAATGCCTAATCTTATTACTATCAATATTTTTTACCAAAAATATTTTTTTAGATCATACATTTATTTTTGAAATTTAGGTTTTATACTAATTTTAATAGTTTTTTTTAGAGAGTGATGAGAGAGATAATGTCCAAAATATATGTAAAATTATTTTTTAAAACTTATAATAAAATTATATTGAAATGATTTATGTATCTTAAATTTCTATAATCTTATTAATCATATAATAAAATTTATCAAATATTTATAAAAAAAAACATAAAAATTGTATTATTAAGAGTCTAAGACAACTCCCTCAATGGCATTGTGATTGTCACAATCATGTGAAATCATATCATTATAATATTACATTGTATTCATTTAAAATTTATGTTTTTCTATTATGATCAAGGAGGAATAAGTCAAGTTAAACTAGACCTTATCTAAACTTAATTTTACTATTTTATAATTTTACGACTCTAAGTCAATTTATTAGTCTTTTATATGTCTTCTTTTAAATTTGACTTGACCTATTAATAGATGTATCACTAAATTAGACCAATAATAAACTGATAGATGTATCACTAAAAACACATAATACCAATATTAATATATTTTGGTAGAACGTCGGATTAATTAGCCTTATTAGTTAGGATTCCGTTCGTCTTAAGGATATTGGTCTAATTAAAATAAAATATTAGGAGCTAAACCTAAGTTAAACCTATTCACATGAGTACCCTATTAAATTAAAATGTCCTCACCCTTAGATATTTGGAAAACTGTGACAATCACGAAAGGTTTATTTGACATCATCAAACAACATATACGTACACACAAAAAGATTCAGTTTCTTACCAATATTCTTCTATTAAATGATATATCATATATAAGAAGTGGAGAAGGACTTCTCTAAGCAGTCATAGTTTACCCTAATTTTAAATTTAGACAACTTTATTTTTCTTAAACTTTTATGGCTTGTTTGTAATAAAGGACGGAAAACGCAAGAAAAGTTTAAAATTTGGATTGAAGAAAAAAATAAAAAGAAAGAAAATTTGAATTTTTATTTTTTAAAAGTCAATTTTTTTCTCTCGTCAAATAAAAAATACATTGTTATTAGTATTTTTTCTCTTTTTTTTTTATTTATTCCAAACATGCCATTAGTTAAAAATAAAAAAAGAATGCAATTTTACCTTTTATTTTAACACAATTTTAGAAATAAAATGTTTTTTTAAACAAAATTAATTCATTGTGATGAGAAACTTTATTAGGAAAAGAGCATGTACTTACACGGAGGAGTAATTTCTAGTTTCAAGAATATAAGTGATAAAATTGTTAGAAAGTATCATATAGTTTACTCACTTATACACTCGTAGAACAACTTTATTTAAATTTAAATTTGACAAAAAAAATCATATTTAGCCGTATAAAAGGGATGAACTTTCTAAGTGAAGCCAAAATGTATATTTAACACAAGAAAATATTTTAGATAAAAAAACCGATACAATTCATCTCATTTTAAAACAGTTTTTATTATTTTAACGAGAAAAATTAAATATATATTAATTTTCAAAACAATTTAACAATAGCAAATGTTTTTTTATATAGTTAAAGTAAAATATTTTTAAAGTTTAAAGAAATGTTTTTAAAATTTATTATAAAAATTAAAAAATGAACTATAAAAATCACAATTTCAAATACCAAATATGCACTTATACAGCAGAATATTATGGACTGTGGAGATAAAAGAACACGAAAAAGAAAAGTTGAGAGATATGGTTTGTATTCCACTATATATTTATGTCAGCAAGCACACCGATTTGTCTGCAATGAAGAGAAATAGAGGCCTATTTTCATAAAATGACAAAATATGCTAGGTGCCTCTCACATTATCTGTCATAAATTGCGATGGCTTAAATCACCTTCCTTCAAACAATTAATGACACCCATCTCTACCACACCTTTGAGGTTGGCTGCCAATATCTCAGCGCCTACAACACTACTATAATTTACTTTAAAATTATTAAATTACGGTTCTTTTTAGAAAAATTATCAATGACATTTACTACTATATATATATATAAAAGATAAAAGCTCAAGTTTTCTTCTAGAGTAATTTTAAAAAAATTGTTTTTTTACTTTTATTTGTTCGTTGATATTGTTAGAGACATCCTAATAATGATATGTTTTGCTTCTTGTGAGTTGTTTCAGTTCTATTCTTAAAAAAATTGTATATATGATAAATGATTAAGTTTCTTAATTCTAAAAAAAATATTTTTTATTTTTTTTCCAACTTCCAAGTTTCTTAATTCTAAAAGAATTATTTTTCATTTTAATTCCAACATTAAATTTGTTTGTGGACATTGTTAGGATACCATATATGAAGTATTATCCATTTTTCTTCTTGTAAGCTTTATAATTTTATTTTAAAAAAATGTTTAAACAGGTTAAAGGAGAAGAAGAATACTTAAAAGACATAATTAGAATCACTATATTCGAGGTATTGCTTGTTTTATTTTTTGTAAATTGTCATTCTTTGATACTAAAATGCGTGTTATTGCTTGTTTCACTTTTTGTAAATTATCATTCTTTGATACTAAAATGCGTGTTAGTAGATTAAGAAAGATGAATATTTATAAACTATCCATATTTTCACTCCTAAATAAGTAATGTGAGACTTTCTTGATATATTAAAATAATCTTTATCTTGTATTTTTTAATTTAATAATTAAATAGAATTTACTTATTAGAAATATTAAATAAACAAAATGACGAGTAAAAGTAAAAATAAATTTGTTAAAATTATTATTGGAGTAACTTCATCTTTACTCTATATATATTATATCTAAAATTTTCATTTTTAATTGTTATCGGTCATAACATATTTATGTAACTAAACTTTAAAAAATAGTCGTACGTATTATATGATAGTTTATTATTTTTTATAATTTTATTATTATAATATTTATATATCTTATTTTTTATATATAAAAATATATAATAATTTATTTCTTATTTTATACACTTAATTAGTAATTAAAAATAAATATTATGAATTTATTTAAATTAAACTACATATTTATAAAAATCATTTGTTTTGAAATATATCTAATTTTTATATATACAATTCTTATTTTTAACTATTATTGGTTATAATATAAATTGAAGTAACTATATTTTAAAAAAATAAACATATATGTATTATATAATAGTTTATTTCTTACTTTTATTTTAATAATTTTTAATGTTATTGTTATAGTATTTTTATATCTTAATTTTTATATATAACCATATATAATAATTTATTTCTTATTTTATACCCTTAATTATTAAATTAACATAAAATTTAAAATTATGTCATATCATCATTTAAAATTTTATTTTGAATTAAAAAATAATAAATATAAAAAATAAATAAGAGAAAATTAATTATTGAAAAAATAAATTAAATTATAAATATTTCTTATATGAAAATTAAAATAAAAAGTTATTGGTTGGACAAAAGCTGCCCTATTTGTTGTCGTTTTTCCTATCTTATTTGATAGTAGTATTTATAATCATTAATATATTATTTTTTATTATTTTAAAAATCACATAAAGCAAAGTTTAATAGCAATTAAATCCGATTGAATTTATTAATGGGAGCAATTAAGTACAATAAACAATAAAATTTAATTGCAAGTATCACAATCAATTGTGTGGATGCAATGCTAGAAACTTCATCTGATTGGACAAAACTAAATCGATTTCTAAGAAATTTTCTGAATAATTTGAGGATGTTTAGGAATTGCAAATAACGTCAAATGATTAGTTATTTTTAATAAAACTAATAAATTATGTCTCATAGTACGTATATTTATTATAAATTTTAGAAAATAGTTTTTTTTTTTTTTTTTGCTTTTGTTATGTATCTTATATATAAGTATAGCTATGAAACAAAATTTCAAGTTGAAATGCCAACTCCAAGGAATACTTATATCTAGCACAAGAGAGTGAACATCTTAAGTTTTTATATTATCTAGCACTGTGTTGGCTTTTGTAGGTAAATAGAAAGCCATGTGAGAAATATCAAATACCAATGGAAGCAGACTCAAATTTTATCTTCACTTGTATCGATCGTATCTCTACCGACCGTATCTCTGTTGTTCAACGAATTCGTCGTGCAAACCACCTGTGTTACGGATGCCACGAGACACCGCTTTCTCTCTCATATGGATTTGTTTGAAAAAAAAATTCAACATATTCTTTCAACGAGGGGATTAATTTGTATATAACTATAACTATGCATAATTAACTTAAGAGGTTGGTACGTGTACTAAAGATACTCATAAGTGAGAGGTCCCTCCTTTAATTCCTATATAAGAAAAACAATTCTCAAAAAGAAGTGAGTTGATACAAGTCCCTAGAAAACATCTAAAATAAAAATAAAAATACGTGGATACATCCCAATATATATATATATATATATATAACTTATCCACTTATCCACATTTTTTTATATTATATCTAATGGTGCAGTTTTAAGAGTTCTATCACTAGCAAGATTTTAAATTGACCATGTTATAGGCATCCAAACAGGCAATTGTCATTCATCAAGTACACAACTCTAATCCATAAAGTTTTGTTTTCATACCCCTATTGTATAGGTGGTCATGAGAGGGGTTGCGAGGAAATTTTGGTCCAAGATGAAGAAATAAAGTCAGGTTTTGGTATGCATCCAATAATAATTTTTATCTATGTTTTGTTGAATATCTTATAATTGGAAAATATGTTATAAAAGCGTGCAATCATAGTTCTATATAAAAGTATCCAAATAGCTACCTACATTATATCATGTTTATATTAATTATTTCATAATAGTATCCAAATAGCTACCTAGATTATATCATGTTTATATTAATTATTTCATAATATTAATATGATAAAGTTATCCTATTTAGACTATCCAATATTGTTCTAATATTTATATTCATATAGACGTTATATGCAACAATATTTTGGTTTTCTTTCTTGAGAATATAAGCAAATCAATGTATCAAGTATTTTTTATTATTTATTTAAGAATAAAAGAACAACAAGTCAAAAGAACTTTCTTTTTACAAAAGAAAACACAATACGATTTTAAGGAAAGTCAAAAAATACAATCTCTATTGTTCTGTTTCTCTCTAACATAAAAGGATAAAGGGTTATCATACGTATGAAAGATATTTTGTGCATTTTGTACAAAGATTATCACAAATTCTTAAACTATTGAACAAAAGAACAAATACTATCAAAATCCTTGTACACTCTCTTCATTTCATAGTTATTTGTGTATTCAAAGTTGCGTATTTGTTTTAAACGTTTTATCCCCACTTAATGAGTTATCATCTTTTTGTAAAATCTTGTTTACATTAGTGAAAGCCTAAAAATGCTTAGTATTAAAGAATATTTCTATAGCTTGTAATTTGGGTTAGATTACATGAGTTGTAAGGTTTGAAGAGGCTGCAAAAAAATACTTGTTGTAAGTCAGTTTGGATTTAGTGAAAAATCCTTAAGTAAAAGGAACTAGACCTAACTCTAAGTTGTAGAATGAATTAAGATAAATATCTTATATGATTCTCTATTTCCTTTCTTGTTTATCACACTTTAGAACATTGGATATTTTGCATTTTATACTTAAACTTTTATACTTTGATTGCAAAAATATTTCCAAAGTGCTCACATACACACACCTCAACCCCTCTTCTTATTTATCCCTTTTTATTTTAGAGGTAACTCGAAATCATTCCTTTTATGTAAGTATAACTTCAATCTACATTTCCTTATCATACATATCTCTTTTTTATTTTTATAAATCATACTTCTTGTTTTCATTTTTGTCTTTCATTCAAACCCCGACCTTATAAGGTAATGTTATTTCCCTCTTGTAATGTTTTCAAACTCTAACTTTATTATTTCATTTGCAGGTGGCACATGAGAGTAATATTTGAATACTCATGAAGATATAATAACAATGTTTGCAAATGCGTGAAAGTAATATTCTAATATTATTGTTAAGGAAACATTTGCTTCAATAGATACAATGATGAACACATGAACCTTTTTTATGGTTATATAGGTCAAATGCGAGAAATTGTTCTATACTTCATTTTTTCTTTTCATTTGATCCAATGAGAATGTCTACTGCTTCCTATAAGTTAGTTAATTTCTTATCTCTTTTTTATTTGACATTTATTTTATTGTAAACCTTCAACTTGAGTTATATTCATCTATCAACATTGAAGCTTCCTTTCAAAGCATAAGTGGGGAGCATTAACAAAGATAAATGAGTATTTTCCAAGTAGAAGAGGTTTATAATAACATAAATGTAAAACAAAAGAGAGACAAGAAGGTTAAGCTAACTTGGAGGAAGAATTTGACGTTATTATATGAAACAAAAAGAAAAACAAAAAGCCATCAAATTCTCCTAGTTGGGCCATGAAATTGGAAAGAAAAGGTTCATACTCTCCTTGTTGCTATATGTGGAAGAAAATTATTCATTAAGCTAGATGATGACTGTTAATGAAATTACATTTATTTGTAATTATTATTCTCTTAATTAAGATTAACTTTCATATATATATATATATATATATATATATATATATATATATATATACACATGAAAGTTAATCTTAATTTAATGGATTGACTTAATTTAATGAGTTGAAAATCAACTTGATATGTTGTAATTATTATTTTCTTAATTAGAATTAACTATCGCGTAAATGTATATATGACAATTTAACTAATTTAGTGGGTTGACAATTTAGCTAATTTAGTGAGCTGAAAATCAGTTTGATATATTGTAATTAAATTGTATTTATATGAGAACTCTCTAACAAGAAGACACACGGTTTTGAGCTTAATTCTCTTCAAGTTTGACATGGTATCAAAGAGAAAAATTTTGATTTTGGAAGAGAATTAGGTTTGACATAAGCATAAAAGAATTTGAAAGTGGAAAACACTTCATCTTTTTTGAGTGTAGAAAATAAACCCAAGTGAAACAACTATAATCATCAATGAAAGTAATAAAATATTTGTAATTGACATGAAATATAATTGGTGCCACCTCCAAACATCATTATGGATGATATCAAAAGGTGGTGTACATTCGGATGATGAGTTGGGAATGGTAGAATTTTACTTTTTCCAAACTTACAAGAAATGCAATCAAAATGAACAATATTAAGAGATGTAATGTGTTTATTTCCAAGAAAACCAAATTTTAGCATATCATGAAGTACATTTGAGTTGGGATGTCCAATGTAACATCCTAAAATTTATTTAATTATTTTTAGAAATTAATTACATTATTATTATTATTATCAATTTTATTTTAATAGAGGGGTTAATGATTTTATAAACTGATGAGGCTTTATCTAAATTATTTTCATTTATTAATTTAATTAATTGAATTAACGGGAGAAACTGACAGGCGGGTCGGGGTTGACCCGACCCAGCTAGAATATTAGATAGGGGGTAATCAGTTTACCTAATTGGTGTTTTACGCGTCAGACAGCCAAACCTAGAGGAGAGAGAACGCCGACCTGCAAGGAAGAGGAGCTAGGGTGTTCAGATCGTCCTAGAGCCACATCAGATCATCACTATTCTTCGCATCTAAGGTACGGGAGAGATTGGTTCGGTCATATATGAATGTGGTAGGGTACGAGTAGTGAGGGCAATCCCTAAGCCCCTCTAGGGTCTAAATTCTCAATTTCGTTTGATTATTATGTTTTAAAAATATTTTAATCGATAGAAAATATTTGTCAATATGCTCTGTGGTCTGATTAACGTCTTGTCCTAATGTGATTTTTGTTGGGAAACTGTATGATTAATTGCCCTAATTACTTGATTCTTGTGTTGTTTATGGTTGTTCATGATTTGAGGCTCTTGTGTGCAATGATGAAACTGGGTGGAATTCAATGATGTTTTATGTGCGTTTCTGTGCTTCCTGATGAATGATTTATAATAATGATGGTTAAATTAATATGGTTGGGTATGATTGTGGACTGTGCGAATGATGTATAAATAAATCATGAGATTAAGAGTGTGGATGAGAATGCATTGAGCATGGACATGAGAGGCATGAGATGCATGAGAAGCCAGACGTGGCTATAATACCCTGGCCATATGTGGTGTTTAACAGGGGGGACTAATGATGGGGGACAATCATATGCATGGGCCATAGGTGGTGGTGTTTAACCATGCTGCATACCGGCCATAGGTGGTGTTTAACGGTTGTGTGGAATGTCTTCGCACGGGCCATAGGTGGTGTTTAACTGTGCGACACACCGGCCCATACGAGGTGTTTAACGGTGTGACCATCATTAGTGATAACTAAGGGGATTGAGGAGGTTCGCCCATGGTGTGGAGTTCCGACTCGAGACTCTTAGGTGTGGTGATGAGCATATGCATTGTGCGAGTATGTGCATTTTGTAAACATGAATGATTTGTGGTTGATTTTGAATGAATGAAATGTGATTGATATATGAGCATTTGTTAACTGTTAATAATTGAGTACGGTAATGGGTGGGATTTGGGGCATTATCTGCCTTTATATATGATTGAATGCGATTTCTCACCGTACTTTCTCTTGTTGTTTTCTTTTGGGTAACGTTGAGGACACTCATGGTGCCAAGTTTTGAAAATGCGGGGTCTTGCTCTGATTAGTGTGACATCGGGGTTCTAGAAGTTAGAATAGTTGCTCTATGCCTTGATGTTTGAATGACTTATTTTAAAGATGATGATGACTTTAGTTTTCTCAATTATAATGTTTAGATCTAAAACCTCCTTGAAAACTTTGTGTCTACTTTCTAATTACCATGTGCACTTTTTATCTTTAATACAAATTGTGCTTTTTGGTTCTAACTATTACCCTGTCTTTATTTTATTTATTTTATTAATTTAATTTAAGTATTCGGGGTAGAAGGTGTCCCATCCAAGACACTTATGCCACACTTGGTAATCAACAATAGCAGAATTACAGGAAACTAAAGGGAAATAAAGATTTGGAGACAACAAGAAATGGATTGGAAAAAATGTCAACTTTAGGCCCCTTCGCGATTACCTTCCCCGAGTGTTGGTCTGCACAAGATAGGTAGACTGTGAGAATTGGACTTGACAATCATTTTTGACTAATTGACCAACATAAACGAGATTACTTATGAGACTAGGAGAGACAAAAACATTGGTTACAGATGAAGAAATACCACAAGTAGCAATGATAGCCAATTGATTCCCATCAATAGTATGGATCTTGAGATTTCTAGAATATTTATTATATTAGTAAGTAATTGAGCATTGTTGGTAACGTGGTTGGAAGCCCCAAAATCGAAGTACCAAGGTAAAAAAGATTTACCTAAGAATCCTAAAGTAGAGAATGCTGAAATGATCATTTGTTGAACCATTTCAAGGGTCAAAGTTGGAACATAAGTAAGAGCATTTTGTTGGATAGGTGCTAGATTAGGAAAACTGCTAGGAATAAAAGGATCAACTAAGGTTGTAAAAGCTATTGCAGTTTGTCTTGGTGGCCTTGTTGGGCTTTCCTTGATAATATATCCATCTTTTTTATAGTAGTTACAATTTTTTTTGAACAGATTGAAGCATAATGTCCAAATTGCTTGCAATAGAAACATTGAACAACACTTAAGTCGTGATATCATGACTTTCCTTATGCTACATATGTCATAAGAACAGTGGATGGTTTCTGCTCTTCAATGAGGGACTATGTAAGAATGCGTTCTTCAAGTAATAAATCATTGAGATGTGCATCCAATGATGGTACAGAGTCTCTATGCACGAGATTGGACTGGATACTTTCAAAATCAGATCTCAACTTCATAAGAAATTGGTCTCGTTGAGTAGTTTCGTGAACTATTTAAACTGAACTTAGACCTTGAGAAGTCAAACAAGCATAAGTTATATTAGTATATACAACCCAAAGATTCATGAATTAAGAGTAAAAATCATATATGTATAGGCTATCTTGTTTAAAGGTAGGAATGTCGTGCTCAAGCTAGAATCGTTGAGCTACGTTATTCTAACCATAGACTCTCTTCAAGTAAGCTCACATTATTGTAGCAGTTTGGTAAGGTCGAAGATTCAGAACAATGGTGGGATCAACAGAACATAGAATCCAGGCCATGACTTGTGCATCTTTGATTTCCCATTGGGCATGGACAACATTGTCTTGATCTCTGTTAGGAGTAGGAGTATTGCCATCAACATGACCCATAAATCTTTCCCTGTGACAAATATCTAGAATTGGAATAGCCAAGCTAAATAGTTTTTGCCATTAAGGTGAACAAATAAGACACCATACTTTTCAACAAACATGGGGTTAGGAAAAAAATTAAAAAAAATGAGAGAGTAATCTAGACATGGAAAGTGAAACAAGATCGTGAAACTTGGATGTGTTTGAAAGAAAAAAAAAACATACGAGGTTCTGAATTGTAACCTAGACTGATACCATGTTTTGAGTTTAGTTTTTGTCGTAGGAAAATTGTATGCATTTAATTTAGTCATTGAAATAAGGCTTCATTTGTGTTTTGATATATATATAATTCAAAACCAAAGAAGCCATGACTTTATACAAACGTCTATACTCTACTAGACACAAACTAAAACAAAAAATATAATATTACCTACGACTTGTACAGTCCATACTCTACTAGACTCACATCTTATGTGTGGTCGTTGAATAGAAGCCATGGGAGGAATATGTGACTATTGAGTAGGAGCCTTAGCAAGAATATGTGGCTGTTGAGTAGGAGCTATAAGAGGAATATATGGTTGTTGAGTATGAGTCTTAAGAGGAATATGTGACTGTGGAATAGGAGTCTTGAGAGTAATATATAGTTGTGGAGTCTTGGGAGGAATATGTGGTTGTTGGTTAGGAGCCAAAGGAGGAACAAAGGTTTGTTATGACTCCATAGGCAAGGGATGTCCTTGTGGTGCTATATTTTTTTAAACGTTTGGCTTTAGGAGGCATGAATACTTGACTAGAGTAAGAAAGTGATATTCAAACAATGATGACTTTATTAAGTGTACCACCAAACAACTACAATTGAAGATTAACAAGAGAAATTAGAATATAAATAACCATAAATTTTAAAGCAAAACTACCAAAAGAAAATCAATACTAAGTGAAAACTGTAACAACAAAGTAGATATCATATATCAATTATTGACTTGAAGAAATAGAAAGATATAATCATCTTTATAAATGATAAATATAAAGTGAATAATATCTTACCAAGAAATAAATTAATTAATGATATTTCTCTTAATTATTCAAATATATTTGCATCTTCTTGAAGTTGATTTTTAACATGGCTTATAAATTCATCATCTACATCATTTCTTGTTAAGATTATTATTTCTATTTCATTTGTAAATAAATTGCTTAAGTCTTACTCATGGTATGACTAACTTTCAAATCTAACATCTTCTCCAACTTCTCCCATATCATATAAATCCCTTGGCATCATGTGGACAACAACACTCCAACCTATATTTACCTCATCATCAACATAATATACCATTTGTGCTTGTAAAGCTTCAATATAGGGGTCATCTTCTTCATGTTCACCTGTGTGAATACATTGAGAAAATTTCACTGAAGTAAATTGTCAAACATCCTTTCTAATCCTCTAGGACATGTAGTATCTACCCACTTGCACCTATAGAGAATAACTTTAAGAAAACCATAATAGTTAAGCTCAATTATATCTTATAATTTCCCATAATATTATAAATTTTCTAGCCTCAAATTTGCATCAACTTTACTTGCAACACATGATGTGTTTGAAGTTAGAAAAACTCCATTATTTTGAGTTTTTAAACCTTAATCTCGTCCCATGGTTCTAATTTGTACGCGTTGATGTTACATGCAATATATCTTCTTGCAATTGTCATCAAGCCCCTAGCTAGATATTTTATTTCATCTACCACTACATTAATTAAGAAATCATGTTAATCACAAAAATAAGTTATAATTTTCACATGAAAATTTTTAAAACTTAGTCGATGAAGAAAGCAAAATGTAAATTATTTACTATCTTTTCGAACATAGTAGTTGAAAGTCTTCAATTTCTTGTCTTTCTTTTATTGAATGTTTTGAATTCACTACCACAAAAAAATAACATGTTAAATTTAATACATGGCAAGACTCTTAATTTTATCACACATAATATATCTAAATACTTACTCAACATATGGCTGGACTTTTGGACAATTTAGTAGCAAATATTGATATGCTTGTATTTTCTCTAATGAGGTATGAACTTCTTACTGTTGCTTTAGTAGCAAATATCAAGATTATGACGTAAAAGATTATCCTTCCAATAAGGAAGATTAAAGAATATGCTCTTCTTTTTCTGTTGCTTTGGTACATCTTCTTCATGGTTTCTCTTCCCTTTAACATTTGACTCAACGTTGCTTTCAAAGGTTACATTAATTCCATCAAGTTGCTTTAAAATTTCTAACACAAATAATAATTTTGCTGCATCCCTTTCTTCAATTGTGCCATCAAAGTGCTTCTTCATCAATCTAAATTTATAACCCCTCTCCAAAGATTTTCGATGGCCCATAAAACACCATTTTTTACTACATCTTAATCGACAAGGGAAAGTATCAAAATTAAAAGTTGGGCAAGCATAGTCAATATAAGTATTCCACCTAGATAAAGTACAAAGCCCAGGAAAATCACTAATTGTCCACATGAGAGCTGCTCGCATTCTAAACAATTCTTTCAAAGAAGACTCACAAGTCTCCACACCTTTAGTCCATAACTCATTCAACTCCTTGATTAGAGGTTGTAAGTACACATCTATATTATTCCCCGACATTTTTTTACCTAGGATAATAATAGAAAGAATTAAAGAAGTTTTCTTCATGCACTCATTGTATGGAATTAACATCACAGACCATATACTATAGCTATTACTAATGCTTCAATATGGATTAAAGTCATTTGTTGTAAGGCCAAGGCGAACATTTCTAGGTTCTAAAGCAAATACGGGTAAAGCTTATCAAAACTCCTTCAAGCTTTAGCATCTCTTGGATGCCTCAACAATCCATCTAGGTTACTATTTAAAACATGCCATCTTATGGGCGTTGTTATTTTGGGACACATGAATAACCTTTGCAACCTTGGTTTTAAGGGAAAGTAACATAAAAAATTTACAAGTAGTTTCTTTTTACCATTAGTACCTTTTGGTTTCCCTCTAGATTTTTTACAATGTTTGCAAATCTCTAAATTTTCATCTTCTCCCAATACAACATGCAATTTCTTGGTCAAACATCTATCTTGGCATAATTAAGACCAAGCTTGTAAATAACCTTCTTTGCCTCAAAAAAAAAAAAGTTAGGAATTTTTGCATATTCGAATGCATATTTCAATAACTCCAAAATCATCGTAATTGCCTTGTCAGTCATACCATACAAACACTTTATATGATACAGTCTTAATAGAAAAGACAACTTTGAGTACTTTTGACACCTTTCATAAAACTTTTGATTACAATCTCTTACCAAATCACCAATTTCTTCATTTTCTTCATTAGGCATGTTGTCTACAAACTCATACGGTCCTTCATAAGTGTCAAATTCCACATCATCGAGTTTATTAATCCAAAATGCATCATTTATCATACTTAGCACTAGATTTCTATTTTGCAATGGTTTAGCTATTTCTTGAGTGCTCCTTATTGCCATAGTTTCATATGTTTCACCATGTCATATCCAAAATTTGTAATTTTTTGGAAATTTCTTGCAAGTCAAGTGGTCACACACAACATCTCTAGTTTCCCATTTATTACAACGACATTTAGGAAATGAACACCTTATTGCACCATTGATATATCGATTCTCAAATGCAAAATCTATAAACTTATTCAATCCATCTAGATATTTTGCTATGTTTTGTGGCATACCAACCTCTGATTTATCCATTATTACATCCATCCAACTAAGTTTAAGAAAAAGAAAAAAAAACTAGTTATAAGCATATTTTATGTCATTTATGTAAATTGACATACAATAAAAATATGTTATAAAATATATATCATAAATTGAGACATAAAATACTTGGATAAGATAAGAGAGTAATATGGTATATGTTGTTGACCTAGATACAGAAAAAAGCTTCACTACTAAAGCCAGTACACGAACTAGACCTTAAATTAGAAAAGTAAAACATTATACAATAGCGAATTAAGTTCATTATGCACATGCTTGACACATAACACCCCTCCAAATAAAAATAAAAAGAAGATAATATCAACAAATTAAAAACAATGAAAGCATTCTCATGCAATGCATTTTAACTTAAGTTTTTTTTTAATAAATGCATAACACCAAAATTATGCTATTTTTTATGATATTCAAGACTAAAACAAAGAGAAAACAGGGGTTCTTTTTAACACTACAAGAAAAAGTGGTGAGAGGTCTTCCTCAACAAGGAGGAAAAAGCATACTATCCTTTATTGTGTAAATTGAGTTGTAGTTGAGATCTCCCAAAAGTCAATTAATTTATTTATATGAGAAAGGTTATGAAGGTGCTAGAGGGAAAGAGTTTAGACTTTAGATATGAGCTTGTTTGACAAAATAAATTTAGCAATCAACCAAAGCACTTGTTATTTTTCTTTCTTTAGTTACAAAATGTCATTTCAAGAACACCACCAAGAGCCTTTTTCATTGCAAAGTTACCTCAACGAAAGAAGTTTCATGCTCAAGAACTTTATCTCTGATAGTAGAAACATTCACCACCTTTATTTAGCCATCTGAAGTAGTCAATCAAGTATGATTTACACAAGATAAGGAAAAGGTTATTACATACCATAAGAATACTAAGATCATTATTATACAAGTTCACTTTCACAATTGACAACTAGGAGTTCTCACAATTAAGTTTATCCAACACAAAAACAAGCTAAAGATATTTCAACTTAAAATTAATTTTAGACTCAATTCTTGAACGTAAAACAAACATGTTGAAATCAAGTTAACTAGTATTTTGACATGACTTGAACTCTCCAACATGAATCCAAACACGTACTAGTACTCACATTACATTATTGTTAGTGTATAATTATATATATGCAACATCAATTTTATTATTGTCCAAAGGATAAATAAAACAATCTCACTCATTAAGCTAACAAGTTGATACATGAACCAAACCATATTTGATAAGATTAAAAGGGAATAGGCAGTAGTATAGCAGAGGATTAGAATGAAAAGAGCCATTACCCAATACAAGTTCGAGATTTTCACTAAAATCAAAAGGGCGAAAAAGTATTAACATGTAGCATGCATTAATTTTAATTTTTAACTAGTATTATCTTATTTCCTTGTGACGGAATAGTGTGTGACTAAAAAAGTCCATAAGGCTAGGTAACATTTGTTAGAGACTATGTAAGAAAGCTACTAGTGATCTCAAATATTCTGAAATTTATATGTGCGAGAAAAGACAAACTAAAGGAGATGGTTGGGACAACTTCTTTATGTAGAAGAAACAGAAAAAGCCTACCAAAGAGAAAGCAACTATGGTTTGACTATGTAGAAAAATGCAGAGGGTTTCATGAAAATGAAGGTAAAAGTGCATCAATTAAAACAATTTCAGCATTAGAAGACTTTCGAAGTATCATACATAAGTACAAAATGCAAAAACATAATCAAAACATATGCATAACTTGAGTTCCTGGAACTAAAATCAGCAAAGGAAAAAAAGGAAAAAGAAAACAGAGCAAAACAATGATATTTGAAAACTCACCTTGCGAGGTCTTCCAAATGATGAATGACAAATGTAGAAAATGATGACTAGAGAGAGAAGAAAGGTAAAGTACAAATGCAAGTATTAGGATGAAACTTCAATCTGAACCCTTGCTAATCTGAACCCTTACTAATATTCATGTGAGTACTTCATTCTCATACCCTAATTTTAAGTAATATATTTATGTTATTGTTCATTTTTTTTAATATATTATTAACTTGGCTTAAGTTAGTGACTAAGCATCTTAATGTTGTTAAGTCATAATGACATGGAGTTATGTGGGTGGAAGATAAGTAGCGAAAAAATAGTAAAATATTTAAACTTGAAGCGATTTTAGTATGTTGAAAAAAATGAACCACTATAATTTGTATTCAATTGTGGGAGTTAATTAAATTGGCAAAATTATAATATTTTCTAAGGATTTATTAAAACCTCCAAAAATGAATTCCCAGTATAAATATACTAAAGTATTAACCTCAAAAAAGCTTATAAATGGGACCATAAGAAAATTACATCAAAATAATTTGCCTAATTAGGACAATATCTATCTCAACAATCTCTTAGAGACATTTGTTGGTTAAAAAATGTAACAAATTAATATTTTTACACTAATAATGAAATATATTAATCTAAACAAAACAAGCTTTTGGATTATATACTCGAATAATTTCTAATCTAATCTTCATCATAAATATTATTTTCATTATTGTTATCATTCTCCTTATCCTTTTTTCTCCTAATTTGATATATTAATAAAATAATAATACATAAATAAGATGAACTTGTTCACATAAATTCATTGCTTTGTGTAAACAATACAAGGTTTCAACTTATATAATGGGTAAAATTTAAAACATTTCATCAACTTTGGTAAGACACTAATGTGATCCATTTTCACATGACTTCTTAGTTTTGTTTTGATTGCTACACACCAACCATGCTTATCCAATTGTATTTTTTTTAGTATAAAATGTAATACATAATTTTTGTATTTTGTTTAAGTATGAATGGTCATAGTGATCATTACATCTAGCTAATCATCTTAATTTTTTTGTAATATTATTATGTTGATAAAGTACGCCTACTTTGTTTCAGTTGATCATGATATAGATAATGCTTAATTTGTATCCCTTATAAGGTCTTTAAATGGGTAGAATAGACTATAATTGGAGTTAAGAATCAAGTATTTGCTAAAATTTAGAGTTTCAAGGTTGAACTAAGGAAAATACAAATCTAAGCTATGTTACTGATTTTAACTAACAAAAGAGCAAGTATTGTTTTGCAGGTCAAAAGAGAGACCAAACGAAGTCAATTCGACGAGGAAGTCATCTTGGCCAAGACGAAACCCTTCGGGCCAACTCCATTCCAATTAGAATAAGTCATCCCAGTAGAGGTCGATGCGTCCTGGCCGAATGAAGCTGACTTCGTGATGACGACTCATGTAGAGCCGACTCTGTGCCAAGGTAATACCCGGATGTCGACTTCAAACCAAATGCCGACTTTAGACCAGATGTCGACTTTAGACCAGATGCTGACTCCATACCGGGTACCCACTCCAGTACGAATACCGACTCCATACTGGATGTCGACTCCATACCGGATGTCGACTCTAAAGCAAATGCTGACTCTCATCCAGCACTGGATCCATCCCAGCATCAGTAGATCAACTCCACTTCGGCAAGATTCAAGCATGTGTAAAATGTAATGTAGCACGTGGGAGTTTAGGAAAGTAGTTAGAGTAGTTAATTTTGGTGTTTCTGTTATAACCAGGCAGTTAAAACCGTTAATTCAATTATTACGGTTATAGAGTTAGTTAGTGATGCGTGTATAAGTAGAAATGCAGGTCGACGTTCATTGGTTAGCCAGAAGGAAAATACACAAACACACTCAGCCCTACACATACACATTCTCCATTCCCAAGCCTAAGTCACTTCCTTCCTCTTTGTTCCACGATGCTTTAGAGAGTGCCCAGTCGATCAAGTAAGTGCAGGACCAGTGCTCGGGTAGTGGCCGGTTGCTAAGAGGGGACTGTCAGGGCGCGCTGGCATACTACTTAGTGATTCAACCCCCGTGTCCGGGCCAACGGAGGTGGAACACTGCAACTACTGCTAGCGATTGTCGTAGGAAGTTGATCCACAAGCCATCAACAACACTTTACACTTTCTTTGTATCACGTTCCAGGTTAATCAACGAATGGTTGTAATTCTGTTTGTATTATGTTTTGATTTCTATTAGCATAATCTTTTCCTTGCTTAATCACGACTGTGTGTAGTAAAGATGAGAACATGTTAGTTTAGGGGTCAATCGAAACCACTTTAATAACAAAATAGATAATTGCTAGATAATTTACATCAATCAAGTGTGTATTCCCTGCCAAACTCGAGGCAACGATTGTTTAAGTCCTCAATTAGTAAGAAACGAATGTTCAGCGATCGTCGTAGGTAATTGGATTGGTGAGAAATCATTGGCATAGTAACAATTAGAATTAAAATCAGTAAGTGATAAATCAGGATAGTGATGAGATAAATATGTCATAGGAGTCTTAGTAATCTAAAGTAATCTCAGGGGTCTTAGTGAATCATAGGTAACTTTTAATCTTTACGTTCTTTAACTGTTTTAGTCAATCTTTACATTTCTTGGAAAATTTATTGTTCTGTTCAAAACCCCCTATTTATATTTCTTGCTGATTCTGCATCCTACTTCCCAGTTTCGTAATCCTTTTCAACCTTGCAACTTAGAATATTAGAACCACGTGTCCTTGAGAAGAATGAGCTAGGTTGACCTTGTGCTACTTTAGCATAGGAAAATCTAGTATTTTGATATGAGAAGTGACGACATTCTTATAGCTTATCAATAGCACTACTAGAAATTTTTAAATCTGCTACAAAATAATTAGTTGCAAAATTACTAAAATATTGGTGGTAACGTGAAATAAGTAGCAAAATAACTAAGAAAATAATCTTAGTTAATTTGTAGTAAATTTTTAAAATTTGTAACTATTTTCTAACTAATTTGTAGTAATAAGAAATATAAATAAATAAAATTTAAATTTAGTTAGAAAAAATAATATGCTAGTTAATTAGTTAAGATATAACTACTAATTTAAATGGTAGCTAAAATTAATAGCAAAATTAAAAAAATAATTGTAGTGTAGTATATTCAAAAATATTTTAATGAATTCGTAAAAATTATTTTCTCCTAAAATCTGTAACCCCTGTAAGTATCTTGTTTTATATTTATTTTTTATTTTATCCTTACTCCATATTTATGTGTGAAACTTTCACTCGATCAAAAAAATGTTTGCTATGGAGAAGCTTTTGAAAGTGTAACCTCAGCTAATGCCTTTATTTTTGTGTTGGTGACTTCCTTTATCCCCATTTTGTATTTATACATAAATAACATTATTCAAAGTGTGTAACATTCGTGAACTTGAAGATTGAATTCATGGAAAACAAGTTTTTAAATTTGAGACATCTGTATATGTCAAACTACTAATAAGGAAGTTTATGTATACAAATAAAAGCGTCTATATCATTAATTGCATTAGATTGCAAGAGTGCACCAAAACATATACTTTATAGTCGATCAGCAATCCTTGTACAATACTAATATCTAAGATAAACTTACTCAACATAAGGTTTAACTTCATTAGAATGGGTTAGGACATGTAAATAAGCAATTTTTCTTGTACACTTTTTTGGTAAAACTTATGAGTTGTTTTTTTGAAACAGGGAAGCTTGCTTGTGACCTCATTGAAATTAATTATTAGTGGATGACCGGCTACAAGAGTAACCTATTTTTGCCATGATAGTTTGTTTTCTACTTTATTTTGTTTTTTGTTTTCTCATCTTTCCAAAAACCAAAATCTAAAATCTAAAATCTAAGAGTCCGTTTTAGGGTAGTAGCCGAGTTTTTTCTTATTTGATTTTCAAATGTAATTTTTAAAATAAAATATGTTTGAGGAAAATGAAATTGAAATGGTTTTTAACTCAATTTTAAAATAGTTTTATATTTTTTTTTAAATTAAAAATAAGATAATATAAATTTGATTTTTATTTTTTATTACATCTAATTATTATTATTTTTATTGTTGTCACTACTACTACATTGTTATATCGCTGTTACTATCGTCATCATGATTATCACCACCACCATTCTTACTAAAACATAAACATATTTTTAAATTAATTTTAACAAAGTAGAAAATTTTCAAAATAGATAAAAATTAATTTTTAAAACTAAAAAAATTAAAAATAAAATCCAAAAACTAAAATTAATTTTGATTTTTAAAAATTTTTAAACTTGCAACTAAAAACAAAAAAGGTCCTAAGAGAAACTGTAGAAAAGAGGGATGGAATGGTCATTTCTCTTTTGACAATATTATCCCGCAGTACAAGTGATTTTGTTAATTGCCAGATGAGAAGGAAATTTGGACTTTTATACGACAAACGTGGTGTTAACTTTCTCCTATAACATCCTTTCCATGCACAAAGGAATCTTCATACCGCAAAATCACTTCACTGTGGGAAAATCTCCATCAAAAAGAAAAAAGATTTGCTTTGAGCAAGTGGAATCGTGGGGGAGAGGTTACCTTTTTTCTTTTATGTAAATCCCTATCAACTTTCATACTTTGGTTTTCCTTTACCACATATTATGTACCACGATATGATTTGTGGTATAATCTCTACCATTATTCCAACTATAAAGAAAAGAGGAAAGGTGTGAGAACATCGCAAAAGATAAAAAGTTGATTTTCAGTGTCACAAAAGCTATAGAGAAGAGAGGTAAAAAGTTTACTCATTGGATGTCCTAGAATGCTACAATTCTTTAGTTGAAATTAAAAATAACATGGCAACTGGCAACATATCCGTTTGATATGTATAACTGAATCCTGAGCCATGTTAAGAAAACATGATTCCTTCGAAAAAAAGACAATCATACTTCTCGGACACGTGGTTTGTCTTTGCAGGATTTACATATTTTGTTGCCACAGAATATTCTGCCAGCCAAGGACAGAGAACCGGCTTTTGGAAAGCACCAATAGCACTAGCTAGCACCTAGCACTGTGTGGCTTAAGGTAATAATTTAACAAAGTGCAATGAATAAAAGGGAACCAATGATAAACTGGCTAATGAAATAGTATTAACTATTTCCACTTGTGAGATATTTTCATTTCTTTTTAAATTTAATCTTCTTGTTAAATAAACTTTTCATGGATTCATCTTTTTTGTGGCTGACATGCATATCTGATCTTTTTTCTATTACATATATTAAATCCATAAATAAATGTGGCAATAACAGTACAGGAGAATCTTAGAAGCCAAATATCAAGACTTAAGGGCCAAGACAAAATGGCAAAAAACCTAACAATAAAATTACGGAAGGAAAAGGGACAAGAGACGAGAGGAGAATTGGTTTCTGAATATTATTGGGATTTTATGGCAGTGGTCCAGTCACGGAATCAAACCAAATCTGGTTAAATTTGTTGAAAATTGAGCAATGCCAATAAATTCTACACTCTGGCTACCAAAGTCATGACTACTAGTAACATAGTGCCAAAGATAGCACACATAGAATCCAAAAGAAAGGAAACAAAACACCAAGAATATTCCCAAATAAAATGAGGTTTTCCCCATAGGACAAAAAAGAGAGTTAAACTACACTAGCCACATATTTTAACAATTTATAAAAATTATATAATTAAATTAATAATCCATTTTTATCAATTAGTTAGATTTATAAAAACTAATAAAAGTAAAACTATAAGATAAAAAATAAAGATAAATTTATTTTTGTCGATAAATTTAGTAAAACACTTATTTATAATAATTTAACACTTATAAATCAAAACACATATAAGGGAAGCTTCAAGCTTGTTTGATTTTATTTATTTACTTTCTTGAAGATTGTTTCGTTATTATTTATTTGGAAGAACATTATACATAGACATGGGCCGAAATCCATCAACCCTGAGCGACATTGACAAAGCCCAACTGGTGATAATAAGCCACAGATTAACACATGGACCTAAAACAAAATTCGACTGAAAGTATAGCAGAAGCAATATACAAATTAACCTCTAACCTACCAAGGAGTGATTCACAATGAAGGTATATCACAATATTAAGTAAGCTTTACTTACAGTGTCAGAAATTTGAATCTTAAAGCTGTTACTTAGGCAAGGCCTTAACCATTACCCCAAGCCCAAAATTGCATGAGCTCTTGCTTAGGGGGAAAGAAAGAAAAAGAAAGTTCTCATCCATGTGTTATTGTATAAACCAGTTCTTTTGTTATCAAAATCCGAAACCTACACACACATCCAGCACAAGAAACCTAAACAAAACACCTTTGTACTCGTAAAGAATATCACAAGTAATTTTAAAATGCTACTGAAGTTAATGGATTTTATCCCTGACCTGTTAGCTTATAGATGGTTGATGATCTAATATAAATCATATCCTTATTTATCATTTAAAATAAGAAAATTTCTCATACATTTAGATTAACTTTAAGCGGTTCGACACTAATAATTGTCCAACTCTACTGAACAATGTATTTCATCGCACTAAATGACTTTAATTTTCGCAACATAAAAACCTAAGCATGGGTATGAATGACATTTGAGCATGAACATGAAAACCTGGGCACCATAAGTCGAATGACGTTACTTAAATTATTTTTTTATTGATATGATTTGATGACTAATTTTTATCAAAAAATTATTTTTAATAGAGTTTTTTCTTTCAACTTCTAAAGTTTTTAAATACAAATACGAAATTTTATCTGAATTTTCACAATATTAGAGAAAACTATGCAAATAAAAATGCAAAAAATGAGGAAAGTAATTTACTCTCGAATTGTGCATTCCTCCTTAAGGTTTTCGCGCAAATCAATGCATTCCAAATTTATAGCCTTGTATTTAACTCTTTCAGATCTCAACATAATTTACAAACCTTAAATCCCTTGGAGATTCTAGAACACCGTTAACAATTGAACTAAATTTAGTGAGCGAGGTCAAATACCATGCTTATGAAAATTCTCTTCGTAGAAATAAAATAAAAAATTAAAACAGCTTTTTATCAATACCACCTTGTTCATACACGACTTAATTACTCTTAACCCCCTGCTTTGAATAATGTGTGATTATGATTCCACTTCCCTCAATTGTTTATTATTTCAGTTAAGTCCGTCAATCACCATTCTTTTATCTAAAATACTCCAAATTTTCTACCTTCTTTTTTTTCCCTCAAATTCTCCATGAATTGATTGTAATGACTTAGCCATCTTAAGCCTTTTTTCACTCGAAATCTATTAATCAAAAAATCATTTCACAACCTAAATTGAAAATTCCCATTTTTTTTTCTTTTACAATCTTAAGCTCGTATCCTACAATATCTTCAAATTTCATCAAACTTATAACTTTCTAAACCTTTTAAAATCAATTTTCTATTTCAAATTAGTGTTAAACCTCTTATTATCTTAACCATAAAAAGAATTTAAAAATTCTATGTAAAATGAAATGATCAAAGGACTTAAATATAATAATTAAAAATAAGGAATTAAATTCGAATAAAATATTATAATAGAATCAAAATCGCACATCAATCATAATAGAAAAACAAAAGGTGCAATTGAGCCAAACTTATATTAGTTTTTGCCTATCATTGACCCACGAAGCACAGTCACTAGTATATTAGAAAAGAAATTTTAAATACACTTTGCTACGATTAAGTGTTTCAGGTGAAGGAAAAAAAAAACCATACATAGAGTGTTCCTACATGTTCAAGATATGTAATGTACTGGAACTTGAGAGGACACAACATTTTAAAATACATGCACAACAGTTGATCAAGAAAGAAAACTCAGAGGAAACTTTGCCTCATTAAACATCAAGATTTTATGGCAGAATACACGAGGCTGTAACAAAGGCATAGACCACGATTCCATGTTGTACTTCAAATTTTAAAACAACATATCAATAAAGAAACCTCCAATAAAAAAACAATCAATATATACATTTTTCATGGCATGAGCATGACTCATTCTGATCCTATCAAGACTAGTAATCTTCACGACTTTAACCAAAAGGCAAAACAAGTTGATGCAAAATGATGGAAACTCAGTTGAATTTACCTACCTATTTGCTTCACTAAGATTGACGCTTCCACTCATTTCCCAACAGTCGTTTATGTTTCCTACCCTGCAAAAAAGTCCAAATGTTATGGGCCCACTGTATGTTAGCCCTTTATACTTAGTTTCACCCCGTGGAGTACTCCTGTTATTCACATGCATCAATAGTATGCACATGATATATATTTACAATGTGCATTCACCAGTGACACCAAATACCAAACTCAAATACTTATGAGATTCCACCTAAAACTCTCCTCAGATCAGACTTCTGCTCTGGAGTTAGACTTGAAGGATACTTGACTTCAAGCTTAATTCTCAAATTCCCCTTCCTCCCAGGCTCTTTTGATATGGGCATTCCTTCATTGGCGACAACAACCTCAGCACCAGGTTTGACAATATCTGTCAATGGGATCACGAGACTCCTCCCATCCAAGGTAGGGAGCTCCAACGTTTTACCTGTAAGGGCATCAAGAAGGGTTATCTCCTGGCTGATCACCAAATCATTACCATCCCTTCTATAAAGAGCATGAGGTTTCTCATCTATCACAAAAATAAGATCTGCTGGGATGACACCAGGTTCCTGGTTACCCTTCTCTGGGAAGGTAATCTTTGTTCCTTTCTTCCAGCCAGGTTTTACCTCAATAGTCAAAATCTCCTCCACATTCCGAGACTTGCTGAAACAGAATTGCATGTGTCAAATATTGTCAACAAACACAAATATCCATTTCGCAGAAGTAAAAGAACCAAAGCAGAATTTTTCCTAAAAAAACATTTGTGCTGTCAATAAAAGTAAGGCAAATCTTTCCCTGTTTCTTCAAAGTAATGGGGTAATTAGATTAACTGTCAGATTGCAATTTTCAAAATACTATGCAACTTTCATATTTGGATTTTAGAAAACCTGTGTCTAAACCGATAAATCAGGGTAATAGAGGCTCCTACTATAGAAAAACAATAATATAGGTTAATCATATCACAACATGCAACCGTATAAAAAACTAGGCTAGTTACACTATGGTCCTATAGTTCCACCAAAGTTTGACTTGGGTCCCCAAGTTTCAATTGCAACAACACACCCCATAGTTGATGCAATCAAGTTTGAAACCAAAGATATTGGCTCCTTTTTTTCTTTGTCAAGAAACAAGATTACTTTAAACATATAATAAAGTAAAAATATTGCCCAAAAGGTGCCAGATATAATTAGCATTTCTAGTAGTTAGACTTTCAAGAAAATGTAATACTTGATTAAATAGTTGATTTGTCTTGTATATCAATTTTCTTCTCAAACTTGAAATTTTGTAAGCATATAATAAATATTTATTTTTTATTTAACTCGTATCTTGACCAATACAAATCCTATATTTTTCAAAATTTCCCAAGATTCAGGCAGTATTGAACATGGTACACAACTGTATCAGTGCTACCTTGACTTGCATCATAAAGGGCAGTGGTTGAATACATGAGGATGCCGCTAATGTGGGTTAAATGTATTCAACCTTACAATAGAGAGCAAATAAGATAGGCTGTTCCTGCGACTGAAACTTGTTGAGCCAAGGCACACCATCTACCATGACTCACTGGACACATTTTTCATCTATAATCACTATCCGAAACCAATTGGAACATCATATTTTTGTCCATTCAATGTAAACCTTACATTGCATCTATATCTTTGTGATTAGTTGCAATGTAAATGCACCAAAATAGATTTGTTTAGCAACCTGACTTATGAAAAAGGCTTCCCATGTCAAGCAAACCAAGTTAAATTCCAGGAGTCAACTAATAAACACACAACATTGTTTCAAGCAATTCCAAATAGGCAAGAAAAACATTCAGAAGCAGGCTTCAATTTAATCACTTCATGTTTATCGAAATGGATATGCTTTAGTTAAACTTCTTTTATTATTTTTATAAACAGAATTTTATTGATGAGAGTACAAGGATTATTCTAACCCATATACAAAGGTGCAGAAATTCCTAGTAGCCCGGGTAAAATACCAATGAGATTCTCAGGCATCAGAAGAGACCAAAAATCATAATTGACAGTGATGTTAAAATTTGTCATGCTCACTTATGTTTTGTGTTGATCTTCAAATCAAATGAACTATGTATATAAACCATTAGATTCCACACCTTCACGGGTGTGACATTATGAATTATCTTTCATAAAGTTAGGCAAAAGCCAGGGTGATGAAAATTATTTTTGAGACCTAAGTGTGGAAGCCTAAAGTTCATTATAATCAAGACAAATGCAAAGTAAAAACATGTATTTGTCTAAATCAACACACTACCCAAATTCTAAGGCAGTCCTGACAGCTGATAGCCCTAACATGATTAATCACTGTTATATTAACTACCTCCAGCCAAAGCAAGTGCAAACTGCAAAGAGTGCATGCCACTCATTACCTGCCTCTTATTGACAAACATAAAATGCATATTTTACTGCATTCCCTTTCAAAATAATTAATCAAATGAAGGCTCACAGGATTCCAAGGTGCGATGAAAGCAACTTTCCAAGACATGTTATACTTAACACTTATAATTATGAACGGCATCCTTTCATCCGTAAACTAGAAACAGATTAAGTGGCAGTCACAAAATCATTTTCTGCTTTTAAAGAAAAGGCCCATGAAAATTTCTGCTTACTAGGAAATTCGCTCTTCCAAGATTGACAGTGATAGACTCATTATGGCATTCATATTTACTATATACATGATCCCCCATGTCAAATCTGACATCATCACTAAGCCACAAAGTCCACCTTCGGTCCTTAGTTTCAGGGTAAACAAAAAACACTCAGCCATATCTTTCCACTCAAATATAGAATGATAAATGACCCAAGCATAGACAAGCAATATACATAAGGGGGGAAAGTGAATACTGCCAAAAGCAACAGGACCAAAAAAGAAAAAAAAAAAAAAAAACATGAAGTCAAATTACCTAGCCAGTCAAAGATTTGGACTCCAAGAACAATCAAACATAAAGTTGTTCAGCAACCACTAGTTAAGTGTAAAATAGCTCTATTCGGTCAAAGGGTAAGGGACCAAAGTTTAGTTAGTAAACGCTAACCTAAAGGCTTATGACTTCAATGTCATAAACAGAATTTGAAATTTGCAACTAGAACTCTAGAACTTACGGCCAAGGCAAACCTTCTTGGTAAACGCATGCACACACACAATTGGACCATGGGTGGCATGTGTGGATAAATATCTTCCTAAACATTTATAGGAAAAAAAAATCGAACATTATTAAAATCAACTAATGTACTTTAATTTTATAAAAAATAATATAAGTTAAAATGCATAAGATGATGCATCGCTCTTGATTCATTTCATTTTCTTATATTTTAAGTGCTTAGTTCTTCGAGTAGGGGGAAGAATTTGAAATTAAAGAGTAATGCTAAAACCGATTCAATGTACTTCATTTTCACCCTCGGTTGAAAATTAGTTTCAATAAAGGGGCGCTTAGACTAATTAATCAACCATTTGACACACACAACAGCTCATTAAGCTAAGAATAATGCAGGAAACGATCTCGAACAAGCACATTACGTCAAATTAGGTTAAAAATTAGACGCGCTTATACCCAAAAGCATCGTAGACGTTCCTGGAGATCTTCATCTTCTTCTTGACGCCTTTGTAGAGCTCCTCCAAGCTGCAGGGAAGCGAGTTTTCGACCGCGGCGGCCTTCCGTCCGGCGGAGGCGAACGAGCCGGTGCCGTTGGAGGTCCGAAAGAAGGCGTCGCGGCGGGAAGAGGCGGCGCCGAGGTCGTCGGCGCCAAAAAACTCGGCGTAGATGTCGTCGGCGTCGCGCGGATTGAAGTGGAAGGAGGAGGGAGGGTTCTGGCGGTGGTGGTGGAAGGCGCGAGAGGAGGAGGAGGAGGAGTGCGGCGGCGGCGGGAACTGACCCGTCTTGAGAGCCTCCTCGCCGTAGAGATCGTAGATCTGGCGCTTCTGCGGGTCGCTGAGAACGTCGTAGGCTTCGGAGATTCGTTTGAATTTGGCCTCAGCTTCGGTCTTGTTCACAGGGTTCTTGTCGGGGTGCCATATGCGAGCGAGTCGCTTGTACGCCTTCTTCAAATCCTCGTCACTCGCGTTGCGATTTACTTTCAGTATGTTGTAGTAATCCATGCCCATGGCGGTGTGTTTTGGCGGCTCCGGTGCGGTGGAGGACCGTTGGAACCGACGGTTATGATTTGGAGGGCTCAGTGGAGATTGGAGGTGGAAAATAAAATGAATTATGGAATCGTAATCATATGCGGGTCCCGTGCCATTATGACCTACCCGATTAGTTTCCGTTTTTTCGGTAATTGAGTTTTTTTTTTATTATTATTCTTATTATGTCGACGTGCAGCGCAAACAACTAGGGTGGGATCTACCCTAGCTGCGTTTCAAGAGCGTTCACAAGACTGTCTCCTTTTCGTTACACGTTCACAAGACAGACACTCTTTCATTGCATTATTATATATTTGTAGGGAATTATAAATTCCGTTTCACACGTTTAAGTCATTATAATTAATATTTTATAAAAAATTATTATTTAACTACTATTTTTGTTTGTAAGTATATTATTATTATTCTGAATAAATATTTATTTAAATAAATATTTTTAAATACATAAATTATATTATAATTATAATTTATAATATATAATAAAAATTATATTTAAAATTTATAATAAATCATTTATATTTTAATTATTTATTATTTTTTTAAAATATTAAAATTTTAATTAAAATTAAAATATTGAAAAAGACAAGCAATTAAAAAAAATCTTACACACTCTCATCAAAAGAAAAACAACAAAAAACACTCTCCTTGAAAAATGTCAGTTAAATATATTATTATTTAACATAACTATTTTATACATATACATTGTTTTAAGTGAAATAAGTATTACGACTGTGTAAAAAAAAATCAGGACATAAATAATTTTGATTAAATCATAAAATTATATGAATTTTTAAGTGATGATACGAGCATTTAATGACTTTAATTCAAACATTCAATTTACTATTATATAATTAATATTTATTTCTTTCGTTTTGTTATAAAAACTCTTCTAACTTTATAAGCTCTCATATATATATATATATATATATAATATGTTTAATTAATATTGTAAAATAATAATTAAAATAAAATAATTCTTTTAATTATGGTTGAATTAATATTAATAAAATAATATATAGATAATATTAAAAAATATAATATCACAACTTTATAATACTAAAATTTAAAAATAAAATATAATTTTATAGTTTATTAACATTCATAGAACACATAAAAATTTAAATCAAATATATTATATTATTTAAGTTAAAATTTTAACATATCAATGTTCACCATTAATAATAAGTTTATATTTAGAATAAAAAATGGCAAACACATTAGGTTATTTTTATTTTATTTAAAAATTAAAATAATTTTATATTAAGTATTTTTCATCAAATCAATTTTGACTAGTTTTGACTGGTTTTACCGATTTTTGACTGATTTTATCAATTTTTGATTTTTTATTTATTTTTAACTGATTTTTCTCTATGTCAATTTTATAGTTTATTTGAATCGTTCACTTGATCGATTAAGTAATTTTTCGATCCGATCGACCAATTTAATTTAGTTTTCAGAACCATGATAAGTAATTATTTGGGAAATACTTCTCCTATTCATTATTGGTAGGTCTCATCTTTTAAACAAGTCTTTCTTTATTTATAAATAAAAATCACCAAAATTGATAATAACATAGAAGATATTAAAAGGAAAGTGGACAAGGTGTTGATAAATTTATAAAATTATATAATTCTTAATAAATTTTAATCAATAATAAAAAATATGTTAAAAAATAAAGTATTGTTAACGTCTTTTAGTATATACTTTATTATTGATTAATATTTGTTAAGAATTACACAATAAAAAAAGTGAGTGATTAAATACGGGACCTATTAAATTTGATATTTTAAATAAATTTTAACTAATAATAAAAAAAATTAAAAAAATTTGTTAAGAAAAAAAGTATTAAGAGGATGTAAACCATCGAAACTCTATGTCTTTACATAATATATCATTATTAATTTTTATAAATTAAAATACTTAAATATGTATTATATAAAAATGGGTTGAAATGATGAATATACGATGATCTCGGATTATTTAAATTTTTTTAATAAATATGTTGTTAATATTTTTAGAAAGGGTTACACAATACGTGTAATCTTTCTCCCTGTTTAGTGCTTTTGTTGATTGTGTCTGTCTGATCCGGGGGACCTTTTCGTAGAAGGGAGAAAGGTGTTTTGGAAGGAACTCAACTTTAATGGGTAAAAAAATATCAATTCAGAATCTTTGGTTTAACGCGGGATTAGATTTTATGGAAGAATTTCTCGTGTTTTAATTAATTTGAATGTGCCATATCGGATATTTTATTTGTCATCATTTTTTAAAATTAATATAAATATTCTCCTTGAATCCCTTGATTAATAATGTTTGGTAGGCACTTAGTTTATTATTGTAGAGTTGAGAATGGGATACGACGATAAGCTTTAGCTGTTAGAGGAATAATTTATCATATTTCAAATGTGAATACAAAGCATACATACAATGTATCCAAGAAAAGATATAGGAAAATTGTTTAGCTCCGTTCACCAAAAAATTATGCTTGCCTTCAGAAAATTAGTAATTTACCAAAAAAGAAAAAGGAAAACTATTGAAACACTTGCAAATTACTCCATTACTCCATTATGTAGAGTAGCGTGAGATCCTATCATGAATACAGAATACTACGCTATTATTATCTTTCCTCTTCCCTAACTAACTTACTTGGTAAGATATGAAAAGAAGACGTAAAAAAGTGTAAACTCTATATTCCATTTTCCAAAGATTTTTAGTAATTTAATTATAAGTATTGATTAGTATTCAAATGTTGATGGTTAGGTCATCATTTGATATTAATTTAATTTAAATACACAGTTACCTTCTTTTCTTGAATATACATTAGCTTTTAAATCTGGTGAAGTTTTAAATATAAGAGTATGTTTCTTAAAATTAACTGAAAAGCTAGTTAAAATTAAAAAAATTAGCTAAAGTTAGTAATTAGTATGTGAAAGTTGTTTAGCTAACTTAATTGAATTATAAATGTTTTATAAAATTATATATTAAAATAGTTTATAAATATGAAATGATAAAAATAAACATATTTATATGATATTTTTTATATTTTTTTAATTTTATTTTATGTTAATTAATATAGTGATTATAATATGTTGAAGTATTTGTAAAAAGAAATTATACTGTAAAAAATATGTTGAAGTATAATGTTAAAAATAATAAAATAAATAATGTAAATAGTATAAAAGTTAAATAAATAGTATAATATAAAAATATTTTAAAATATAAAAAACAAAATAAATATATAATTTATCAACATTAATATCTCAAAATATAGTATTGAAAAAAACTAGTATAATGGTTAAAATAAAATAGTATAATATAAAAATATTTAAAAATAAAATAAATTTATTATTTATTATTTTTAATATATTAAACAATAAAAAGATAAAAATAATAAAACTTTTTAATGTAAAAAAAGGACAAAATAACAAAATCACATCTTATAAGTAGAAGAAAAAATATAATAAAATTATATTTTAAATAAAAATATTTTAAGGACAAAATGAAAACAAATATAAAACTTAGAAGTTAGTGTTTTAAAAATATTACAAACTCATAAAAAAAAGTTTATTTATCAAACATTCCTTGATAAAGTCAAACTAAATTTTCAACTAGTAAAAAAAACTAAAAACTAGTTGAAATAATGTATCAAATATAACTATAATATTCTAACATTTAATTGAAGTAATAATTTTTTAAAACTAAATTAACATTTTAAGAATTTATATAACTGATATATTTTTATAAATGTGGAATCTTTTTGTTTCAACTTAAAATTTTATTTTATTGTATCATTTTTAATATTTTTTAGAAATTATATTTTAATATTTGAAAATAATAAAATATTTTCAAATGTTTAGTTTTTTAAAATTTACATAATTGTTATAAGTTTTATAAATGTACCTTTTAACTAAAAAAAATTTAAAAGATTATGAACAAACGGACCTTTATGTAAATATAAATTTAATGTACCCATGACATACTTCGAGCACAAGGTAAATTACCTTGCATATTATTTATTGTTGAGCGGAAAATTAATAGAGAAATAGAAAGTTTGATGCATCCGTTCTCTTTTTGCTTAGTGAAAAAATAATTGTGCCTTTGCTCTCTTTGCCCTCACCTCATCGGTCATCACACTTCATCTTTTTGCTTAGTGAAAAAATAATTGTGCCTTTGCTCTCTTTGCCCTCACCTCATCGGTCATCACACTTCATCCTGCTTTTAACGTGTATTCGTTGATATATTTTATTTTAAATGATACTTAACCAAATATTCACTTGAAATCATTTTGTAAACTTATTCAAATGCTGATTAAAGTAAACTTACTATTAAATAATTGATGTTGCTTTTCTTTTTCATGTCATCCAAAAGCAAAGGTCATTCCTAAGGAGTTAGCCATATGAAAAACTATAAGTTTGAACTCTCACTCTTCTTAGAATGAGATAAATGTAATTATCGTTAAGATGAAATGTAATCTCCTCCGCATAAATTTTATTTTGGGTTTGTTTTATTTCTAAAACTATGAAGTTATAAACATTACAATTACCATATAGGAAACCTGAGGGCCATTTCAAACTCTTTAACTTCACAAGACATACCATTTGTATTCAAACGTTAAATACTTAAATAAGCTAAAACTTAAGGATGAAAATTTTGAGCTAAAACATAAGGATGGAATTTTCGTAATCATAACACTAGTAAGAGAAATTCCACATACCTTTATAAAAATTAAGAATTTGAAAAGCTAATTCTTTTTCGATAAATTATAACATTGGATAAAAATTAATTTTAAAGAAAAAACAGTGTCTACCTGGGAATGGAGTCTATCATTATCAATGACAGAAAACGGATGAATTGGATAAATTTTAATTTAGAGCCTAATTGATAGATTAAAAATAATTTATTAATTAATTTATTTTTATTAAAAAATTCAATTCATTTATAGTTTAATTAAAAAAATTATCTAATTCATCCATTAGTAATTTTTATGGATGAATATCTAATTAATTTATAAAAAAAATTTTAAAAATTAAAAAATTATTACTATTTCAAAATATTTTTTTTAATTACCTATAAAAATATTTTTAACTTGACTTTTTAGATAGAGTAATTTTAACTCGATTTTAAATATAATAATTTTAATTCGACTTTAGTTAAAATATCTTTGATTCTCTATTAAAATATATTCAACTAAATTGTAATAAAAATATCTTTGGTTATATCTTGATAACAATTTCTTTAGCTTAACTTCAACCAAAGAATATTTGACTCTACCTCACTAAAATGTTTGGTTCAATTTTGATTGAAACATCTTCAATTTTGCCTTTATTTGACTTCAACCAAAGAATATTTGACTCTACCTCACTAAAACATTTTTGGTTCAATTTTGATTGAAACATCTTCAATTTTGCCTTTATTTGACCTCAGTTAGAGTATTTTATTTTTTGTATGAACTCATCTTACATTTCTATTTTTTCTTTTTATCCAATAATTTTTTTTATTTAATATAATCCAACAAATTTTAAAAAATAATAGATGAATAACTAATAGTCCCTAAAATTAAATAGATAAATTGAATTTAATTTATTAATTTTTTATTTGTAATAGATAAATTTATTTGTAGATGGACTGAATGGTAAGTAAATTAATTATTTTACCACCCATAATTATTATTGAGAGCGAGATTCAGATAAAAAAGAAAAGAGAGTAAGAGAAAAAAAAAAGTTATTTTTCTCAAAGAATCTTGCTAGGATGGTGTCAGTTTATTGTTTTATCGAGAGAGAAAAGGATCACTTTGAGCTTCCTTTTCTGTATCCTTATTCAGAGATCCTATATTTAAAAATTAGTCTATAAATCTAACTGTTCCAAACGAGTGTATCATAGTAAATCCCCTAGTAATGGGGTATATTTTCTTCCAAATGACTAGTGAAAGATTTCCAATACTTCACCCAAGTTTGATTTGCAATTTAGCATATGCTGGACACGAACAAACAAATATATTTACAATTTACGGCTTCATCAGATTATATTTCTACCTAATGGAAATTAACTATAAAGTTCATAATTGGGGACAAGGGATAATGTCTAAACAAGGGGAGGGGGGAAATTAAAAATATGAGGGCTTAAGATAGATACATTTTCAGACAAATTAAATTGCTTCAACTAGCATATAACTAGACTTTCTATAACTTTCTCAGAAGTTCAAGTTCATGTCGTCAATGAGACAAGTCCTATAACTGGTTTTCTGCACACAAGTTAGAAAAATCACATTTACCAATGGAATTATCAAACACAAATATAACAAGACAATTACAAAGATATACAAAGAATATGTAACTTTTTCTGGTATGTAGCTGTAGTAGCATGTGCCCCACACTTTTGCAGACAAGCTATTAACAACCATCTTTAGTATGCAATTGCAATCCTCCAACGCATTCTTCGGGCATCTAACATCCAATCCAACTAAGAAACCTAAGCTAACCAACTCCAACTCAAGATCATTCATTAGAATGCTTCAAACACTAAAACTCAAACCTGCCCAAAACTTGCTTTCATGGAGAGATTCCGCATTCGATATTTTCAAGCACGGTAAGTGGTGCAAGAAAAATGAGTAACCGAGTGAGTACGAAGTTACAGAAAGAAATTACTTTACACTTAAACCACCACAGCTTGACCAGTAATTCCATCATGAAGCTGAAGTGAGCCATCCTTCATCAAATTTAGGCTCAAACTCTTGAATCTCTCCCTTGAATATTGCCTAGATGCTTTTCTCCAGTCAGTTCCAGTTTTCATCATGGCCACAAACTCCTCATAACTGATGCGACCATCCTGTGATGAAAACAGAAAATTGAAAATCGTCACAAAGACATATAGAGAAGCAAGCAGGACGTGTATATGAGATGGTAAAGGGATGTAACACAAGTGGCAGCAAATAATTGTAATTTCCAGTGAAATTTCACACTTTGCAAATATACTAACTAACCCAAACATGAGTCATTCTATGGAAGTGTAGTAACTACAGGGTAAGAATCTGCAAAATGGAAAACTATGAAGGAAAAAGATCCATGGTAGTGATAGGAAGAGAAGAAAGATAAGTAATTGATATAGTTGATGATGTGATGGGATAGAAAAGAGACAGAGAGATATGGGAAGTGTTAATTAGGTGTTTGGAGTGTTTAGGTGTCCATAAATTGGCACTCATCTAGAAATAAATAAACAATAAGTAATGAGCATAAAAGTCAAACCTTGTCGGTGTCGACTTCACGCATGATGTCATTCAATACATCAGCATCAGTTTCTCCTGACTCATCCGCTAATGCTTCCTGTAGCTCGCCTGACTCGATATAGCCGCTCCCATCTTTGTCAAAATACTTGAATGCTTTGTGGAAATGCTCATCATTCTCCATTTTTTGCAAGTGTATTGTAACAGCTACAAACTCTCCATAGTCAAGTACCCCATTCCCATCAACATCAGCCTAGTAATTCAAAACAAAGGAAACCATTCTTGAATCACAAACTTGTATTACAAATACACTTGATAAGTCCAAGATCAGGGTATAAATGGCAATTGAATTTATTTGCCTTTTATATATATGAATCTCATTTCAAATCAAAGAAAGAGTGTTCCACCAGCCTTATACAAAAGAAAGAAGTTTTTTAATAAACTGGTGCCACTTTTCTCAAGCAATGCCTAAAACAATCTCCACAAGAGAGACAGATAAAAAGAGGATATCCATAATTGGTAGAACCTTTAGCATTGGCTTTTTTAATACTAATCAGTAATTACTAAATATTACCATAAAACAAAGGTCATGCACATGCCGCATTCATATGTAATGGAGTATATAGGAGAGAGAAAAATCCTAATTACAGCAGAATTCTGCCCTGCTGGTTATAAAAGTGCAAACTCTTCTAACACGCAGAAGTTGTCCAGAAAAATGCTTCAAAAGAGCTCCATCGGATTGATATGGTAATTATGATCAAAGAATTGGTATTATTCAAAGCAATACCATTATTAATGGTATACAATTATAGAAGATAGAAGTTTACCACTTCCATCAGCATCTTTATCTCTGGCTCAGCCAGTTGGGAACCAACCTTCCTCAACCCAGCCTTCAGTTCCTCATAAGTTACTCTGCCATCTTTGTCAGTATCCATCAATGTAAACATATCTTTGATTATTTCTACCTCTTCAACAGATAAATGCTCTGCAATTACCTGTAGCATTCATTCAAAGAAACCTAAATCACCAACTTTTCAACTTACTATTTTTATCATACAAAGATTTGAGTCAACAATCAAGCATAAACCAGAACAGATGCTAACCCGCAGAGCTTTCTTTTTGAATCTATTCATCACAGAAAACTGCTTGAGCCTAGACCTCACAATATCTCCTAATGGAACATTTGGAGCTTTCTTTGCATTTTGCAGCCAGGGATGTCCTGTAAAAATAAATAAAGACAGTACATATTCACATGACTTTTTTCATAAAATAGACCTGATGAAAGTCAAGTCTCGCAACCCATGTCATAAGGATTCAAATTTCAAATATTTAACAATTTCTTTTCCTTTTTGAGGAGAAGGGAGAAATGGACAAAGGATCTGGGTGAGAGAATCAGAGTATTCCTTTTAAAACAAAGAAACATTATATGCACCCTATTTAGTTATCAAAACAAAATCTTCTAAACACAAAATAGACCACAAATACCACTGTTTTCATAAAATAATAATAACAACAACTACAACAATAATAATAATAAATGCCGCTATTCAACATCAAAGGAGTGAAAATTTATTCCCACCCCAATCTTCCATTTGAAACCCAGAAACAAATACAAAATGAATCCAGGTTAGCTTATAGACGATAGTTGAAATCCATCTTGTGTAAAGTTATAGCTTGCTAACTAGCCCAGCAGAAGCAACAAATAAGAGCATCTTAAATATAAACCATAAATGAACAGTATGCCTGGTTGATTTAGTGGAAAGTGGGAATGTGGAAAATATATGACTGAGTGCACATGATTTTTAATTTAAGTTACTGCTATGACCTTGAAAAATGAATATTTTAGTTTCCACCTTCTCATATTATAGTCATACCAAGAAAGTGTGCAGCAGTTTTCTTTCCAAATTTTCCACCTTCCCAATTTCCACCTACTCAAACCAAGCAACCCTTAATTGTATTACACCTAACAATCAATCCTATGCTTCACCCACTAATCCCACCACAAAGACAAAATTCCCTCAAGCATGTTAGCAAACTATTCTGGAACAGAGCCATGTATAACAAATATTTTAGGCGTTTTACTTTTTTCTTATCTCCCCACCTTCATTTTGCGGGCTTTCTGCTGACAAATTCCTCCACACATATTTTAAGTCCTATTACACGATGTAAGAACACTGATACCAATGTACGAAAGTTTTAGTGATACCTGTCAGATCATTTATTGAAAGCCTATAAAACATACTGAAATGAAATCTCAAACACATACCCAATTCCAATGAAACCACAATCAGAGCATAGGTGAACTTATTCTGCTGGGCTTAAACCCATAAATTATCCTCCAGGATAATAAGTGGTACAAAGAGGGAAAAAAAAAAAAAGAGAGGAAGACAACACAAGAAAATTTCCCTCCCCATGAAATCCAACATCTTGCCACCTAGTGAGTAGACAGTAGTACACTAGACTACACTGTACACAGTAAATGACTTACCAAGCACCTGTTCAGCCGAGAGGCGCTTTTTAGGATCGGGCTCCAACATAAGCCGCACAAGATTCTTAGCACTATCCGATATTTGCGGCCAAGGTTCCCTCTTGAAGTCAATAACGCCCCGCAAGATCGCCAACGCCACACCTTGCTCGGTCTCTGCCACATCCAAAAACCTCACCTCAAATCAAATCAAATTAATAACCAAACCCACCCAACACAAAAGCACAAATAAACCCACACCCATACCTGCCCAAAAAGGAGGAACCCCACACAACAAAATATAAAGAATCACCCCAGCGCTCCACACATCAACCTCAGGCCCATAATTCCGCTTCAAAACCTCGGGCGCCATGTAGTAAGGACTCCCAACGATCTCTGAAAATTTCTCCCCTAAAAAGAAACCAAAAACAATTAAATTAAATAAAGTTGTTTAAGCTTAAAGAGCGGTATAAATAATTTTAATGGTTATACCTGGTCTAAAGAAGACGGATAGGCCAAAATCGATGGCCTTGAGAGCTGAATTCTCTTTCTTATTAGCGAAGAGGAAGTTCTCGGGCTTGAGGTCCCTATGCATGACGCCATTGTTGTGACACATCTTGACAACCTCAGCGATGGTGCGGGCAACGTTGGCAGCGGCGCGCTCGCTGTAGTGTCCCCTGGCGACAATCCGGTCGAAGAGCTCGCCGCCCTCGCAGAGCTCCATGACGAGGTGGACGTTCTCGTTGTCCTCGTAGGTGGCCTTGAGCTTGACGATGTTGGGGTGCTCCGGCAGCGTGGACATGATGGCAACCTCGCGCCTCACGTCTTCGATGTCCACGGCGGTCCGAAGCTTCCGCTTCGAGATCGACTTACAGGCTAGGGCCTCTTTCGTTTCGCGGTCCGTACACAGGTACGTGATGCCGAACTCCCCCCGGCCCAATTCCCGGCCCAGTATGTACTTATCGCTTATGCGGGTCCGGTGGCTCATTGGAATCACGTCCTTCAGGACCCGGATCGGGGCCGCCGACCGCCCCGGTTCGTCCGATAACGGGTTCGCCTTTTTCTGGTTTGCTTCCTTCTTCCGACCGCGGTTCGTGTCGTTCGACTTCTTGTTCTTCTTTTTGTCGGTGTTCGTGTTCGTGTTCGTGTTCCTGTCTTCCACCACATCAGCTTTCGCGCACGCGTTGCAGTTTCCCATACTGTGCTTTCTCGAGCATCCACGTCAGTCCCTCTCTTGTTCTGTTTAAGGAAAAGAACAAGCGTTTTGGTTTCTTACGGTGCTACCGGTGGGTTCTCCGGCGGAAGAAACAACAGAAAGAAAAAAAGGCGAGAGAGAAAGAGGAGTTCAGTGGAGAAAAGGAAAAGAAAATGGCCTTTGGAATTAAGTAATAATAAAATCACAATTAACAATACTTAAAAGATATCATTCCATGCACCTCAATTTTGCATCTTAATTTTTTCCGAAAAGAATATCCCTAGCAGTTCGGTGCTAATGCTTAAAGTAATAGGATTTAGATTTACCCACAGTAATAGCAGGCTACTTGTTTGGACTCTTTAAACATGCGACACAAGTTTAATGTCTGACTGTGTGAACAGAATAGTATTTATAAGGAAATAATTATTTTTAAATGTTATTCTTTTTTTTTTTTTAGGAAGATTCGTCTCTTTCCTACAGCAGAAAAATAATTTTAAGAAATAAATGTCTGACTGTGTAAACAGAATAGTATTTATAAGGAAAAGAATTATTTTTAAATGTTATTAGGAAGATTAGTCTCGTTCCTACAGCAGAAAAATAATTTTAAGAAATAAAGGAATTTATAATTGCAATATATTTTGTGATATGAGCTTCTAAATAGTACTATTTTTATATACTTTATATAAGTTATACGAATGTCATTAAATTCATACACGGATATATAGATAGGTATTGGTACGTCAGTTACGCATTTTTATTACAGACTATAGACTATAGAGTATAGTCAGTTAATGTTTGGTTGCAAAAAAGGAATAGTTCAGAAAATTAATTCTCGGTTTTGGTTTAGGTATAATTGACTTTTGGTAAGTGGAAAATTTTCACATTTTTGTCTATTAAAAAATGAGTTTTGGTATAAAATTAATGTAATTGAAGAATGTTTATATTGTGTTTTTTAATTAAAATACTATTTTATGGTATAATTAATTATTTAATATTAATTTTTAAAAGGCTTGTGTTTTATTAGATTATTTTTTAAGTGACGTGGAGGCAGCCGAATTCACCACCAACCCTTCATCGCTTGGATAACTGTGTAGTTTTTTTACATTTAGATACTTTGTTTTAATTTCAATTTAAAAATATAATTTTGAACTAAAAGAAATTAATAGGCTCTTCGATGGGGACAAGAGATCTACGATGTTTCGTACTTTTGGCTAGGTCATATATAATATATTTTTAAATTTTTTATACATTTCTAGTACAAGTAAGAAACGTATCTGCTACGAGCTAAAAGCGAAAAGAAACTTCTATTTCAACTTTTTTTTAAGCAACCTATTTCCGTGGAAGTCTCGAAGAAAATTAACTATTAACTATTGTCACTCTAAAACTAGTCTTCACATTGATCATTAGAATTTAGAGCTTGTATGAACTTTTTTGACTCAACTTAGCTCGTGCTCATGCTAATCCTTTTGTATTCCATCCATATGTTATTTAATTTTAGTGGAAGAATTACTTAACATATTGTCTTTAGGTTAAATTATTATTTTGTCTCCTGAAATATTTTGATTTTTTTGCCTCTTAATTATTATATTTTTAGCCTCTTAAATTATGTTTTTGTCTCTTAAAATTTTAACTCAATTAAAATTATATTATTTTAATCACGTTAAAATTGTATATTTATATACTTATATTTACATATTTTTCGCATTAATACACTATTATAATTTATAAAACACCTAAATTATTAAAGTACTTAACCATTACATTAATTGCAAGTGTTACTTAATATTAAACAAAGATGTGATACTACTAATTACTGATCCTTCTTTTCTTTGCCACATTTGCATGGCATGACTACCACATTTGCAAATGTTTTATATAATTAATAATGATTTATTTGAATTATACTATTTTTACATTATTATTTAACTATAAAATTGATATATAATTACAATTTTTTGACTTTTTATAATAATTACTTTAAAATTACTCCTAGTCTTTTTTATAAGGTTTAAATTAAAATTTTACCTTATTATTTTTATAAAAATCAATGTATTAATTTTTCTTTTTACAAAAATATTCTTAATTAATAATATTTTTTAATTTTAATAAATAATAAGTAAAATATATTAATATTTTAATTTTTTGGAGGTCCAATTTTTTTTAGATAAAGAATATTTTAAAAATATTATTTTAATTCTTCACATACATAGTCAATAAAAATTAAAACATTAAATATATCAATGATAAAAAATTAAAAAAATGAAATTAATAAAATATTTAAAAATAATAAGAACGTGTCTCATTAATGTAAAAAAATTAAATTTACAATGAATTTAATGCTACTAAATTAATTAATTATTTTTAATTTTAGTAAATTAATTAATTATATCTTATAAAATAGACAGGAAAATATATGTAAAGTAATTATAACTGTTTAAAATCTTTGTATTGATAAAATAATATAATTAAACTCATTAATTATTTCTCATTTTATTTAACTAATCGGTGTCTTTGGAATATAAATATGTAATTTTTTCCATTAAACATTATGCTGACTGCCAACAACCTTGAAAATAGGCTCAAAAGTAGGAATGTGTTTCCACGCGGAAGGTCTTTGGCTAGCAGCAATAAAACGACAGCGCCTCTATGCCCACCAGTAATGTTGACCTTTGACCATTTTCATGTGTATTTTTTTTAGAGAAAAATATTAATACACATCTAAAAAGCGGAAAATAATATAGAAAAAAAAAAAAAGGAGTGGGAAAAGGAATGCCTCTTTTTTTGTTGACCAAAAAAGAATGCCCTTTCATACGTCACTTGTTGAAGTTGTTCAACTGCGGAGGGGTTACGTTAGGAATATTTTGACTTAATAAATAATTATATTATAAAATTATAACATAGGATTGTGTTACATGCTAGGTTGCACATATTGCATAACTAGTTCATCGGGTTCTCTTAAGGGCAAACGTTAGCGTCTAAGATAGTTTTACTCAAAGAGAATAATAATATCTTTATAGATAATAATTGTCTGCATAAAATTTAATTGATGATTAATTATTTTTGTTATACAGTAAAATTAAATTTAAAATAATTAAAATATAAAATATGTTAATTTATATATGTTAATAATTTTAATAAAAGTATATAATTATTAAACTTAATGACATATATAATGAGAACATAAGTTATTTATTAATAGATGTATTTTATTAAGATAAAACAAAATGTTGATGGCTATAACATAATTAATAAAAACTTATAATTATTAATACTTAAAAAGGAATATTTCATATTTATGTTTTTCATCTTAAAAATTTAAAACATAATCTTTAAATTTCTGTTATAAATGAAATTTAAGTGATTTTTATTTCTATTAGAGACAAATTTTATTAATAACTTTATATCTTATACATTATAATATAGGTTAAGAAAATATAATATAATTATTTATTGAAAATAAAAATGTTTATTATATTTAAAACAAGAAAGTATTTAATATTTATTTTAAGTAATTAAAGTATTTAATGTCTTTAACTTATGTACCAAATATGTAAGATAAAAAAGTATGTATATAAAGACAGATAAAATATAAAATTGAAGGTTGAATTGTGTTTTTTATTTTTTATTTTTTATTTTTTCAAAATTTATTTTCAAACAAGTTGGAAAACAGTGTGTAAGCTTCGCAAATAGGACGAAACTAACATATAATATCGTTAAACAGATGATGTTGAGTTTTCATAAAATCCTTTGAGTTAAATTACTAATTACGTTTTCTTACAAGTTCAACTTTCTTTTATAAATAATGCAAAAAAAAAACTTAAATGTAAGAGAAAAGACAATACTACGTTAATATTTGACCGTCATTAAAAATTTTGCTAAAATTCAGTTTGTGATAATACATGTTTCTTATAAAAAAAAAGTAAGTATTTTTTATTATTTATTTCTGTATTCTTTCTGTTACCTCTATAAACATAACCTAAATATTATTTCAACAAGTTTTTTAGGGTCAAAATAAATATGCGGTTTGAAAAACCAAAAATTTTTGTTCGTGTAAGCACAATTACAATAAATGATAGTTTACACAAGGAAAATGCTTTACAAATAGTTGGAAATAAATAAAGCACAGTAAATCTCATCTCGGTCAATCTTTATAGCTCATTAAACTCTAAGAAGACTATTAAGAAAATAGTTATTATTAAAGTTTGCTTATCTTAATCAAACAAAATCCAATTGTATTAATTGTTGCATTAAATTTCTTAAAATAAACTTTTATTTTCTCTTTCTAACTCAACAAGTAAAAGTTTTCATTCTTACACAAATAATTATTGATTTTTTTTAACATATGTTTTTGTTGATTTTTACTTTTACGTCAATCGATTTTTAGGAGACTTTTGGAATTAGTAAATTTTAGGACTTGCTTCTTCCATATAAACCAAATTGGTTCTTCATTCTTGTTGGATATGACATATATAACATATTTTGATTAGAAGTCTTTAAGTCCTTATAAATTTTCTTATTTAATGAATGATGCGATAAACAAAACTAGAAAGTTTGTTATAGGCAAAGCTTTAGTAGAACGTATCAAGTAATTTTTTATTCATATGAAGCAAACAATATTTGTACACCAAAAAAAAAAAAAATAGTTTCAATGCAACAAATATATTGTTATTCCTTACTTATTATTAAAAGTCAAGGTTAAATCGTCTTAGATTTAACATTATGTATTAAATTAATGGTCAAATTTTGTTCAAATATTAAACTTTTTTTTCTATTCTCATTATTTAATTATTGGTGATATTTAAAATCATGTAACACATATTTAAAACAATTTTTTATTATATTATCACTTGATTAATTTTTATAATGCAATACTCGCACATGATTTTTAATTTGAAAATATAAATATTATTTTGTTGCATAATCTATTTCACTTGTTTATATTTCTAAGTAAGATCTTATGAATAATTTTCTTAAAACATTGAGAGTAAAGTAAATATAAAATTTAATTGTTTATTAAAAATATTTTTCATCTAGTAAAGTAATTAATTCAACTTCAAATAAATATTTAAAATCATTCCATAATATTTTGTTGAATGTACTATCTTGTATGTATATGTAAAAGATTTGACATATAAAATTACAATTTATCATTAATTAAACATTTAAAATTAAATTAATAAACACTATTACAAATAATAAAACTAATAAATATCTTATTATAATAAAAAATTATTTCAGTTATTTAGGGAATATTATGACATTTTTATAAAATATTTATTATTCATGTAATACTTTCTATTAATTTATTATTTAATAACTTGGTAAATATTTTTAAAAGATATTGCTAAAAATATTGAAAAAGATTAATATATCTAATTTATATATTTAATAAAAATGAAAAAGAAACACTGATTTTTTTAATGATCAATATTATTTTTATTATACGACAAAAAAATCATTATATAAACATATAAATAAAATTATCATTGGTTGATTGTTAAATCAAAATGTAGTCGTAAATAAATATTAAAAAGTGTATATATTTTGAGAGATAAAAGAAAGATGGGAAGAGAAAAAAAAAGTAGAAAGAACCAACGTAATGGGTAACATTGTGAAAAGAAAGAGATGAAATTTTAAAAACATTTAAAAAGGTAATAAATAATAATACATAATATTTTTAGAATTTAAGAAACATTAATAATATAATTAAAAAATAAGTTAGTCATCATTGGTAACTTCAAAATTTATATGCCAAAATTGTTAGTTAATTTCTTTTTGAACATATTATTGATTGTTGTACAAACTAACACAAAATGTCTAATAAATTAAAAAAAAATAGAAATGCTTCTTATTTCTGTTTTGACAAATACCATAGAAAAATCTTTAATTTTGTACAATTAAATTTACTAAAAACATGTCACTTCATTCAATAATTCAATCACAATTATTAAATAAAAGAATGTAGCTTTAACAATTAAATATAATTAAATTAAATATAATTATTATAGAGTAATTTTATCATTTATCAACTTAAATATATATATATATATATATATATATATATATATATATATATATATATATATATATATATATATTTTTTTTACGATTTAACAGCTTTTAACGAGTAATACATCTTATTTTATTTGTTAGATTAAAAAAATAAGGGTAAAGATAAAAAATAACTCAATTAAAAAAGTAATACATCAATTAAATTATTATAAAGTAATTTTATCATTTATCAACTTAAATATATATATAAATTATTTTCTTATAATTTAACAACTTTTAACGAGTGATACATCTTATTTTATCTGTCAAATTAAAAAAAGAAGGGTGAAAATAAAGAATAACTTTCTTAAAATAAGTGAATTTATCTTTTATTTATTTATATATAATGTAAGGATAAATTTTTCACAAAAAAGTAAAAAGATTATTAAAAAATTATTAATGTATTTTTACTATAATTTTCAATGTATCTCAAACATGATTTCTAACCAACTTTTTATTATTGAAATTTTTTAACATTTGGACATTAATTAGCAATATCCATTATTTTTGAATATCTAATACATTAGTTTTTAGGATCCGGACATTCCTTATAGAGTCAAGGATATTTTGTATTCATGCATGCAATCAGTCAATCAAAAGCAACCATTAAACAAAGATGGGACATCTTATATTTTATCTCAATAGATTAGATTTAAAACACTCATTCTTTTCATTAATTTATAAGCGGGTGAAAGTGTGAAATGCATATGGAATCCAAATCCCTTTATTTATAACTTTGGGAAAATACAGGAGGGAGTTGCAGACTTGAAGCAAATAATGCATAACAATCCTATTGTACGATTGTCGAAGATTGGACCCATTTGCATTGTAGTTCAAGGCATCCAATATGGCATTCGTATAGCATCCAGCTAATGGTGGGTACAACAGACGAAAAGAATAGAATACCTTGATGCCAAATGGTTAAATCATTAAATCTTTTAATTATCCACTTTCCGGTGGTCAAACGGGTCACTGCCATTTCATCATTGCCTTTACTCAACTCATCTTTCCAAGTTGAGTTTTTAAAATTAAATAAAAACAATCTTTTCTTTTTTTTATTTAAAAGAGTTTTATATTATTTATAATACAAAATATTAGCATATTAAATTGAAGTTAATTTCTTATTTTATTATTTTATGTTAAAACATACAAATTATCAAATCAGAGAATAATTATTAAAAATAAAATATTATATTCTCTCTTATTATCTTTTCTTTTTATATTGAATCCCAAATATATTTTTTAATATAAGTATTATCATCATAAAAAATCACCAATACTTATGCAATGACATTTGTTAAGGATCGATAATCATTATTATTTGGGGTTGTTTATGACTCAATCTTAGAGTTAATAGTTTGAGTTAGGTTTGATGGATTTATATTTAGGATCGAGTTAGGTTTTTCACACAACTCAAAAAATGGACCTATTTGACCTAGTTCCATTAATTTAATAAACTAAGTTGAGCTTCTCAAATGACAACTTGAAAATATCATATTTATTAAGTTTGACTCGATTAATCTGGTACTTATATATTTGAACACAAGTTGAAAACATTACATAATGTATAATGAAAATAATAAACGTATATTTGTTTGCAAAATATACCAATTACTTAACCAAAATAGAAAAATGTAAATCTCTATATATATCTAAAAAAAATTATATTAAATATGTTCAATTTTTTTATCTTTTAATTAAGACAGATTTGACCTACTTGTCCAACATAAGACTAGGTTAACCATTAAAAATATGGTCCCAAAAAAATTTGAGTAAGTTTCATGCTTTGTCAACTCTACCCAACTTAATGAACCTAACTTAGTATAATCACTTTGAGTTGGATTTAGTTCAATCCTATATTACAAAAGAAAACAAGTTGATCTCATTAAGTAAATTAATATTGAATTAGGATGAATACAAGTTAATTCTCAAGTTATTTCGAACTAACCTATATGCATATAAGTAAATAAAAAATATTCAACACATCAATATTTCATATAAGATATCTCTAGTGAAATAGGTTTAGGCAGAAGAAAATATAATTTTATTGGTTAAAATCCACATAATTTTTAAAATTATATAAATTATTTTTATGTAGGATTTTTTTTTTCTATTTATTGAATTTTGTTTATTTCATTTAGTCTTGAAATTTAAGTTGCTATCAGCTATGATTATATGAAGACAAAATAGCATCGCTAATTTATAAAATTTCAATTCTTATTTTATATATATTTTTTTGGAAAACACCTTTTTCATGGTGTTAATGTTAATTATTGATTTTATTTGAGATGACATTATGATATACAAAATATTAATATAAACTATTCAAGTTGGAATCCATACTTTTTTTTTATTTTGCGGCAAATTACTATTATATGAGGTGTATTTTGGATTAGAATACATGGTAAAATAATAAAAGTGCTTAATTTTTAAAATTTATTTTGGTCCTATATATTAAATATTGTTAATTATCAAATTTATTTGAGTTGAGAAACAGATTAGGATTTAAATATGGACCTATCAAAATTTAGTGTTGGATCAATAACAAGTATAACTCATGCAAATCCATTACTTGCTCGCCCCGTACACATGCATTTTTCAACTTTTACTGCACTAGGGTAGGGATTGTTTTTTTTGCAATACATCCATGTCATTACAATATCTCATTATAGGGACCTTTTTGCAATAAATAACCCCATACAAGTGATTTATTTATCTTATCGAGGATCATGAATGGTTTACTTCACATATATGATATATCTAACGGCTAGTATAACAAGGATCAGCCGGTGCCCGGTAATCCATAAAAATGTAGGATCCAGAGAAGCCATTAGTTTATGAGTATTCACCGTAGAATTTTTGCATAAATTTTTTTAGATAAAAAGTAATTTAGTTCGAAAATAAAAATAAATATTAATTAATTTTAACAATCAATTTAATTAAAATGAGTTTAATTTAAATTAGATAATATTTTTTTTTCATTTTGTTAATACTATTTAAAATACTAGATTAGCACAACAACATTATTTCACAAATAGAGTCAACATATTTCGAGTTTAAACTTCCGACTTAGTGCAGACTATAATTATTTAAGCACTCACCATTAACCTAATTTTAGTGACTTGTGACAGAATATGATTAATTGAACATCAAGTCATACGATAGTCACTCACTAATAATATTTTTTCCTTTTGCTAATGTAAATTAAAGTACACCAAAACAACACGAATAATTGAATCCAGCGTCATCTTTTAAAAGACTCAAGAACAGCAACATCACAGCATTTTTGTGGGCCAACAAGTTGAAAAAACCGATACAATCAAATTGCATTCGAACAAATAAAAATTACAAAAATTACAAAATTCTTTAATCTTCTACAGTAAATTAATCACCCGTAAGTATTATGACGAGTTATCATGAAAATATATAATACGTCCTCTTTTTTTATATATAAATTTAGCAACATTTTCTAATATATTCTCGTTCTAATACTTTTTATCATTGATTAAAGTTAATTAAAAAGCATAAATATTAATAAAACATACCAATAATTCAAGAAAGACTCATTAAATAAAAAGAAGTCTTATTAATATTTATAATTTAAAATAAATTTATGTGAAAGTATTAAGAAATGAGTATCAGAGTTAGTATTCTGATTCCTAAATTGTTTGAAAAAAGAAAATCATGTATAAAATCGGAACCTTCTATGTGGATGATTGGAAACGGAGAATGTGAAAAGGAAAGAGTTGAAGTTTGAAAAATTGAAGTTGGCGTCTAGTTTGGGAATACTTGAAATTGTTGACGAGGTCAAGATGGAGAAGATGAAGTCCTAAAGTTGTATTTTATATCTAAAAAGCAATTGAAATAGGATATTAAGTTATAATGACCCGCGTGAGGAAAATCTTAAGATTCCACGACGCCGATGTCAACAAATCATGATGACTTTTTTTAACTAAAAAAATAGAAAAGGGTAAATGGTTCTTGTCGTCTTCATCTTCATGGAAAGGTTACAACTTACAACTCTTCAAATTATGCCTCAAATTACGGGCAATTATTAGAATATTACCGTAGCATAGCTGCATGGGCCCTATTTGTTTTCTCCATTTTTTTTTTATTTTAGCTAAAAATTTAAAATAAAATTAAAAATATGTTTAGTTAGATTTTGAGAAATGGTCAATCTTAAATCAAGTTTCTTATTTTTTTGTTATTAATTATTAATGTTGAAATTTGTTCACGTGCAAACATCCTGCTATTAGGGGTGTGCATGGATAAAAATCCATATCCAATTAAATGGAATATATTTAAAATTTATATTCATTTAATTAGATAAAAATGATTTGGATTTTTTTGAAATTCTTTAAAATCAGTTTTAAATTTAGTTTATAATTAAAAATTAATTTTATTTTAAATTATAAATTGATTTTGGAATTATTATTTTTTAAAATAGTTTTAAAATCCATTATAAGAAAAAAAATTTTAAATCAATTTTAGTTTTAAACTAAAAAAATAATTCTTGACATATAACTTATATTTGTTATTATTACTGTTATTGATAAAAAATTAATATCAAATTATATATATATATATATATATATATATATATATATATTATATTTGTATTAAAAAATATGTTATATTTTTCAATAAGACCTACCTATTTAAGAATTATAATTCTTTTTAAAAAATTATATTAATCATATTTATAAAATATAACTTACGTAATATATTAAAAAGAATATATATATATATATATATATATAAGACAATCACCATATATAGTAAGGTTATTGATATAAGTTACACCAAAACTAATTTTAATTAATTAATAATATAAATTTTTTATACTGACTGTGCATGTCTACTAATCCTGTATTAAAAATACATAAATTATATTTTTGATATATTACTTTGTAAAAATAACATTAAAAAATGACATTCATTATATAAGAGTTATCTAACTAATAATAAAAAAAAATTAAGTTATGTTTTATAAGAATACTATTTAGAAATTTTGTAAAAATTGTTCTGTATTAGCAAAATGGAAAATTACATTAAATAAATAAAAAAATTATGTATAATTAGTAATGTAAAAATATTTAAAAGAAATAAAATAAAAAATTTCATTTGAACTGAAAATTTTGAACAAGCTTAGATTAGATTTGAAACTTTCAATTAAATAGATTGATTTTAATATAAAAAATGGATTTAAACATGAAAATCAATGGTTTGAACTAATATGAATATAAATTGGTAATGTGTTAGTCACAGTGAGTTATTTTGACCAAGTTATAGCATGTTCGGTCAAAAACTGGGCAAGTATAAAACCACTAAAAGATAAAAATAGTAAAAAAAAAAAAAGTAAAAACATGAAATCTACATTTGTTTTTTCATTTTAGACAACTTCTCGAAGATGCAACTACATTAAAAGAATAAGGGGAGCCACCTCGATAAAATTGGCCTTAATTTCCTAGATCAAAGAGAAAGTAACATGTATGTGAGATTGTTTTAATTCCAAAACATATTTTTAATTATTTAATTTTGAAGTAAGCATCTCATTAGGTAATTTAAGAACTTCGTGGTGAGAATACAGAAGAAATTGATGCATTTTTTTTTGACAAATGTTTTCTATATTTTGAAAGAAGAGTATTGATAATACACATTTTAATTAGAGTTCATGTAATACGTATTAAATGAGGTGAGTTTTATGTTAATAATAAGTTATCTAATATTTTATTGTCATTACATTAAAATTTAGAGTAAATTTATAATTTAGCTCTTATTATTATTTTCGTTATCATAACCAAATCATAATGGGATGATGTGATAATCATGTGTAGAAAAATAGATAGTTCAAATTCTTTTCAAAGGAAGAAAGAAAAACAAATTTAATGAAGTTGTCATTGTTGTTTTTAAGGAAAATATAAAAAAAATTTGGAAAAAGATACGGTAAGCCTTTGAAAACAGATTTAGGTTTCGAGAGTTGATTACGTATAGGAAAAATATTAATACCCTATGACATCAGTCCTAGGATGGTTACCTTAATCAATTAAGCAAGTCATTTGAGATTCTTTACAATATATACCTCACCTAATAATAAAAAAATTACTTAACAATATTGGACTTTGTTAATGAAGAAAAAGAGTTTACTATTTTTGGGATTTTGGGCTTGACAATGGTGATTCCCTACTTCTACATATATCATGAGTACAATGGAGAAATCAGAGTTACGTAGTTCTTGTGGTAGGAAGTGTTACGTGTAATGGTTCTTGCTTTACTGGTTTTTTAGATTGATATAGGTATGGACAGAAGAGTCGTCCAAGGCTTTGCGTCCAATGGGTATAGATGACAGCAAAGAACAACAATGAAAAATGGTAGTAGGTATAGACGGAGGAGTTGTCCAAGGTTTTGCATCCAATAAATTAGATGGTAGCATGAAACAAAAGTGAAAAATAGTGATAGGAATGGATAGAAAGAGTCATCCATGGCTTTGTGTCCAATGGGTGGATAACAGTACAAAAGGGCAATAGAAAATGGTTACAAAAATGGATAAAAAAGTTGTCTAAGGCTCTTTGTCTAATGAGTAGATAATAGTAGGAAGAACCAAGGAAACTAGGAAGAGAGCTACTGCATCTAATTGCATGGACGCAGGTGGCGGAAAGCACAAAAAGTGGTAAGGTCCCTTTGGACGAGCCCTCGTTTAAAGGGAAATGCAGAAAGTAGACAAGAGATAAATCCCTTTGGATGAACCCTCATCCAAATGAAGACACAAGAAAACAGAAGAGAGGTAGATCCTTTTTGACGAGCCTCATCCAAAGGGAGAAAACACGGAAAACTAAATGGAAATGCAGAAAATAGAAAGAAAAAGACAAATTCCTTTGGACGAGCCATTGTCCAAAGGAAGCTACATAAAAACCGCCAAAGGGTGAATCCTTTTGGACAAATCCTTATCCAAAGAAAAACATTGGAGAACAGAAGAGAGACATCTCTTTAGGCGAGCCCTCGTCCAAAGGACAAATTGCAAAAGATAGAAAATGACAAATTCCTTTAGATGACAAATTTCTTTGGATGAGTCTTCGTCCAAAGGACAAAAGGCAAAAAATATAAAAGGAAAATTCCTTTGGATGAGCCTTCGATCAAAGGGAAAAATGCCAAAGAACATAAAAGGAAAAATTCCTTTGGACAAGTCCTCGTCCAAAGAAAACTACAGGAAAAATAGATAGGGGATAGTCCTCGTCTAAAGACAAAATGCAGAAAACAAAGAAGGAAAAATTCCTTTGGACGAGCCCTCGTCCAAAGGAGAAAATGCAAAGAACAAAAAAGGATGCATAACACAGAAAATGACAAATTCCTTTGGTTGAGCCTTCGTTCAAAGGAAACTATAGAAAACAACAGAAGGATAAGTTCCTTTGGATAAGCTCTCGTCCAAAGGAAAGTGCAAACAACAACAAGGGGTAAAATTTCTTTGGATGAGCTCTCATCCAAAGGAAAATGCAGACAACAATAAAAGGGATAAATCCCTTTCGACAAATCCTTGTCCAAAGAAAATTGTAGAAAACAATAAAAAGGATAAATCCATTTGGATGAGCTATTGTCAAAGGAAGATGTAAAAAACAGAAGGGATAAATCCCTTTGGATGAGCCCCCGTCCAAAGGAAGGTAAAGACAACAACAAGGAATAAATTCCTTTGGACGAGCTCTCATCCAAAGAAAAATGTAGAAAATAATAGAAAGGATAAATCCATTTGGACCAAAGGAAGATGTAAAAAATAGAAGGGATAAATCCCTTTGGATGAGACAGGGATTAATTCCTTTGGACGATGATCGTCTAAAGGAAGATGCAGAAAATAGAAGGGATAAACTCCTTTATCATTCAAAGGAAAATGTAGACAACAATAGAAGGGATAAATCCCTTTGGACAAGCCCTCGTCCAAAGGAAGGTGAAGACAACAACAAGAAATAAACCCCTCTAAATGAGCCCTCATCCAAAAAAATGCAGACAATAACAAAAGGGATAAATCCCTTTGGATGAGTCCTTGTCTAAAGGAAGATGCAAAAAACAGAAAGGACAAAATCCTGCTGGACGAGCTCTCGTCCAAAGGAAAATGCAGACAATAACAGAAAGGATAAATCCCTTTGGACGAGCCATCGTCTAAAGAGAAATGCAAAAAGACAGAAAAAGGGTGAATCCCTTTGGACGAGCCCTCGGCCAAAGGACCAAGTGCACAAAATAAAAAATAGTAACTAAGCTACTAATTGGCTCACTATGTCCATAGACATGGACATAGATGATGTAAACACCAACAGAGCCACTAACTGACTCATTAAGTCCAAAGGCATAAACATAGATGATAGAAGACATAGGTTGAGCCACTAATTGGTTCACTACATCCAAAGACATAGACGAAGATAACAACAACGCTAACAGAGCCACTAACTGACTCGTTACGTCCAAAGGATTGGACATAAAGGATGCAAACATTGACAGAGTCACTAATTGGCTCACTACATCCAAAGGCATGGACGTAGATGACAAAAGACATGAGTTGACCCACTAACAGGCTTTACTGCATCCAAAGGCATGAATGTAGATGACAACAACACTACAGAAAGTGACAAAAACGTAATGGACTGCCTAGGGGGGCATCCAATGAGCCTGTACAAGGCTACGGAATACAAAAAATGGAAAAATGTAATGAACTGCTCAACGGGGGGTGGGGGTCTAATGAGCTTGTGCAAGGCTATGGAATGCAGAAAAAGACAAAACGTAATGGACTATCCGAGGGGGTTCCAATGAGCCTGTGCAAGGTTATGGTCATAGGTGAACAACATAGTTAGATGGAAGCAAAAGGAAGAAAGGAAAATATTGAGTCATGTCTTGTCCAAAGGCATGAACTAGTAGAAAACGCATGACAACTTAGAAGAGGGGAAAAATCCAACTTGTGACCTTCACGTCCAAAGACATGAGTGAATAGTGAAATGGAAATATATACATATAATAGTAGAATGCAAAACGGAAATAAGAGAAGGAGCCACCCCAAGGGGTCATCTCTAAGGATGACATCACTACATGATGGAAGATAAAGTAGCCATGCAACAAGTCAAGTGTAAGGGATCGGTAGTACCAAAAAGGATTCTTCTACTTCCAAGTCCCTCGTGAACCTATGCTTTGTCTTTCCCTTTTAAGGTCTCTCCTCCCAACTTTTGCTCTTCTCTTTCCTTCCATGGTCATTTTTCATACTTTATCCCTTTCTTCAAATTTCTCCAAATTCTGCCAAAGGTTCCCTCTCTTCTCTCCAAAAAAGTCCTCCTCTCTTCTAGTTTACGTCTTATTTATAGACACTTGTAAATTAGTTTTTTAATCCAACTTGGTTGCCCTTCCCTTGCAAGTTGACCATTAGCAAATAGTTTTTCCAAGCTTGGGAATAACTTGTATGGACACCTCTTGCAGAAAAGCAGGGTTGTTCAAAGACAAAGGGGGAGAAAGATACATCTTCCTTGGATGCACTACTGCATCATAGAGTTGCATAGGCTCCCTTCCTAGCCTTTGTCATGTTGCAAGATTGCTTAAGCGTAGTAGAGCCACAAAGTGAAACCAAGTTGCTTCATGTTGCCCACTTGTCTGTTACCTCTTCGTAATTGGTTGTTTCTTTGGTGATGAGCAAGTGCAAAGTAGAACCAGACTGCTTGCATGTTGCCTACTTTCCTACTACTCCTTCTTGATTGGCTGGCTTCTTTGGTAGTGAGCAGGTATAGCAGAGCCACAAAGCTTGACATAGAGCTAGCTGCTTAGCATGAAAGGGTTCTAGGCCTGAGGTCAATTACTTACAGGGAATTGGGCTTGAGACCATCTGCTTAGTAGGAAGGGGAATTGGGCCTAAGACTAGCTACTTAGCAAGAGAGGGGAATTGGGCCTGAGGCCGAGTTGCTTAGCAGTAGAAAATGAGTTTCTTACTTTGTACGCCCAATAAGGAACTCACCCTCTTCCTTTGGGCGCATATCAAAGAAGTACTTGTCCAAAGGTTGTAGGCTTGGTTCTAGGTATCCAAAGGGATTTGAACGTCCTGCTATGGATGCATAGCAAGGCAGATTGCTTGTCCAAAGGCGTGGACACTGGTATTGGGTGTCCAAAGATATTTGGACGTCCTGCTTTGGATGACAACAAGACGGATTGCTCGTCCAAAGTCAGTGGGACCTGGTTTTGGGCATCCAATAGGGTTTGGATATCCTGATTTGGAGGTACAACAAAGTGGCTTGCTCATCTAAAGACTGCAAACCTAGTTTTAGGTGTTCAAATGGGTTTGGACGTTTTGCTTTGGTTATGCAGCAAGGCAACCTACTCATCCAAAGACTATAGACTGATCTTGGTTGTCTAAATGGGTTTAAATAACTTGCTTTGGATGTGTATTAAGGCAGGTTTCTCATCCAAAGACTGCAGAACTAGCTTTGGACGTTCAAATGAGACCTACTCATCCAAAGATTGTGAGCTTTGTTTTGGACGTTCAAAGGGATTGGATGTCTTGCTTTTAGCTTTAATATTTTCTTTTCTTTTGAATTAAATTTGGGTATGACAAAATTGGGTGTTCACAATGGTCCTTAAAGTAATAAACTTATATAAGTAGTCTATAAAATATTAAAAATTCATTAGTTTAGTTCCTTCGTTAATATATTTTGCTAACGATAAAAGACTAATTTGAAGAGATTTTTAATACTTGAAGAATTATGTAGCATGACTTGTAATACTTTAATGACTAATATTATTTTATAATTTAAAGACTACTTAGAAGAGAAAATAATATTTTAGGAACTGAATTGATTGTTTATTCTAAAATTTATGTTAGCCATATTGAATTGGACTTCCATTCTTATTTAGTGAATCTAACTTTTAATTTTGTAAGTCTCACCTAAATTTTAACTAACAATAAAATATATTAGAGAATATATCAATAACATTCTTATTTTTTAAAACAAGCTTAAATATGATTTTTTTAATATTTACTTTGATTTTTAAAAATAGAAATAATAACAGTGACATACTAGTAAATAAGTAAAAAAAATGAATGTCCTTTCTTTGCATTATTTTCTTGTCTTCTCTCAAATATTTCTTATTATGTTCATCTAGTTGAGAGTCTGGTGTTGTGTTAATATTTTGTAACCATTTGTTTTTTTTTAACTCAAGAATATCTTATACAAATGTCTATATGGAGTTTGTTACTTAGATATTAACTATAATGATTAAAGGTTTAATTGTACTTTTAGTCCCTTTAATTTGGTGTATGCAAAATTTTAGCTCTAGTCATTTTAATTGTTTGATTTTTGTGTGTACATTTAAAAAATAAACAATTTTAGTCTTCATGGTTTTAATTACTTAATTTTGACATTTATATTTAAAACATAGATAATTTCGATGTACATATTAAATAATATAATTTATAAAAAATTAAATAATTAATATCAAATCATGAATGCATGTATATAAACTGTTCAATTTAAAACAAAATAGTTGATTAACTTTATCATCATAATATATGTTTAAAAATTAAATAATAAATTAATAATAAAACTAAAATTATTCATTTTTAAAATATGTAAATTAACATCAAATAATTAAAATTTTTCATTTTTCAAATATATGAATCGAAATCGAATAACTAAAACTATAAAAATAAAATTTATTTATACACCAATCTAGGAGAATTAAAAGAATAATTAAACCTTGTTTAAAAATAGATGGATTAATCGAAGTTAAATAATAGGAGCAAAATCACATTTTGGTTTTTTTTAGCAATGCAAGTTGGAGAGTTAATATTGATAGATGGGAAAATAAGGAAACTCCATTCAAGTTTAGTTTTCCGTATCGTCATTTTCTCTTTCTTGAAAAGTATATTAATTAGCCTTTTCAAGATAATTTTCTCCTACTTCCTTTAAAAAACTTGTGTCCTTGGGTGAAGAAGAGAATTTCTTTTGCCATTCTTATCATTGGTTTTATTAAGAAGGGAGAGAATTGTTGTGTTTTCAGCACAGTATTCTCTATTATTACAAAATAATTCATATTATTTACTTTATTAAATTTTTCTATTATTTCTTTTATGAGAATTGATGAAGTTACTTTAATTGAATGTTTGATAGATGAGAAGGTTTTTCATATTCGAAAATAGTGATTCTTGAAAATTATGAATATCAAAAATTATAATTTCTTGGTGAAAATCCATTTTATTAGTCATAAATATTTTTAAAAATATTTAGATGTATTTCCTAGGAATTAAAATTTTCATGTTTGATTTTAATATAATTTTTCCATATTTATAATTGATTCTTTCAAAAATATTCTTATAAAGAAATAATTTCATTAAAGAGATATATGTAAAAATTTATTATAAAAATATTTTTATAAATTTAAAATTATAAATATGTTAGTGTAATTTTTTGTATCACTAGTGCTTTTATTTAATTTTAATATAACAAAATTTTTCATCCATTGCACTTTTTTTTATAGTTTCTACTAAAGTATTTTTGAATGTTACAGTAACAATATTTTTAAACAATTTGTTAACTAATACTTTAATAATTTTTAAGACTTTAATAATTTTTAAGACTTAAAAAATAAAAATATTTAAAAATATAATATTCAATATATTAAAAAGATTAAAATAATATATTTTATAAAATAATTTTATTTTTAAAATTATATTATACTATGAATATTTATTATTTTTAAATATAATTATTTATTATATTTAATCAGATATTATTTATAAAATTATAATTATATTAAATGAGTTATCGAGAATATCGTAATATTTTTATACCATTAAAACTCTTAGTTGGTTCCTAAATGTCTAAAATTATATAAAACAATGATAAGACCTTTCAAATATATAAACTTAACAAAAACAAGATTAAGAAGAGAATTCTAAAATTCATAAGATGGTCTATTTAAAGTCAAGAAGTACGCAGGGCCCAAGCCCAACTAAAAATATAACAAAAAAAATTGCACAATTAAAATTTGACACAACCACGACATCGTAGGGACGACCATTTGTTCTGGGGAGAGTGCTAAAGACAATTGAGCATCCCACGACGCTGTCTGACTTCCTACACTACTGTGGTGCACTCTAATAGAGACCACGAGGTGTCCGGCACTTTAATTGAGTTAATAATATATATATATATATTTTTATTCAAGTCATGTCTAATCAGGTTTAATTATTAATTAAATATATAAATAAGATACATTAGAAATAACAAAAAAATTTAAAATTATTAAATCAGTGACTATAAATATAAATTGAGTTAATAATATATATATATATATATATATATATATATATATATATATATATATATATATATATATATATATATATATATAAACATTTAATAATATTATAGTATTTAAATATTATCTATACAATTATTTTTTAATTATTATTACTTATAATCTATATTTTTAAGTAACTGAATTTAAAAAATAAAATAAACATACGTATATACATAATAATTTATTTTTAATTTTTGATTTTTAATTATTAATTAAAATAAAATATTGTGAATCATTTCAATTTTAACTACATATTTATAATATAATTACTTTAGAAATATATAGATAATATTTAATGTTATTACTATAGTATTTATATATCTTTTTTATTTTTATCTATATATATATATATATATATATATAAAACTTATTTCTTAATTTACATTCTTCATTATTAATTAAAATAAAATATTATAAATAATTTCAAATTTAATTACATATTTATCAAATCATTAGTTTAGAAATCCATCTTTTTATAATTTTTAATGCTATTATTATAGTATTTATATACCTTACCTTTTTAAAAATTAATAATTTTTGTAAATAAAAATTTTTAGTGATTAGAACATAAGTTATGGATCTTAATGATATTAAAAGTAATCAATAATATATGAATGATAAAATTGTAATATATAAATATATTACATTAAATTTAGAAGATGAGTTCATCAATTTTTGCTATAAATTGTTATTATTATTTGTTATTGTAATATTATAATAATATGCATTATTTATTATTTAAATTACAGTAAAAAAATAAAATGAAATACCACCATTATTTAACATAATTTTTCTTATATAATTAGTTTTTTCTTATCTTTCTAACTTCTAATATACTGTTTTTAAGTCTAATAATTTGTTTTTAATTTTATTTTTCATTAAAATCAAATATGAATTTTTTGAAATTTAACAGCATGTTTACAAAATCATTAATTTATAAATATTTCTATCTTTCTATAATTTTTAATGATTATTATATTTATATATCTTCTTTATAAAACATTAATTCTTTTTATGAATAAAAAAACTTAATGATTAAAATAAACTGATACATCTCAATGTTATTAAAAAAATAATAATACATTAGTGACAAAATTGTAATTTCTAAGTAAATTACTTTAAGTTTGTAATATGAATTCATCAATTTTCAATATAAATTGTAATTATTATTAGTTATTATAATGTCATAATAATATATATTGCTCGTTGTATTTAAATTTAAAATATTGATTATTATTAAATTACTAAATTAGAAAATAAAAATTACTAAATTAATATATTAAAAATTAATAAGTTATTAAATTAAAAACTAAAAATAAAATATTAAAAATTAAAAAATAAAAAGTTAAAAGTTAAAAATAATAAAAATTAAAAAACTAAAAAAATAAAAATCAATAAATTAGTATATTAAAAATTATTAAATTGTTAAATTACTAAATTATTTAATAATTGTTAATTTAAATTATTAAATTTATTAAATTATTAAATTACTAAAATATTAAGTTATTAAATTATCAAATTTTAAATTATTAAAAATTTAAATTAATAATTACTAAATATTAAAATTATTAACTTAGTAAGCTATAAAATTATAAAAATATAAAATTATAAAATTATTATATTATTAAATTATTAAAATACCAATTATTAAATTATTAAATTACTAAATTATTAAACTATTAAATTATAAATTATTAAATTATTAAATTTCTAAATTGTTAAATTGTTAAATTTCTAAACCGTTAAATTGTTAAATTGTAATTGTTGAAATATAAAAATATTAAATTATTAAGTTACTAAATTATTAAATTTTTAAAATTTTAAATTACTAAATTATTAAATTATTAATTTTTTATATTTTATAGATAAATTTATTATATTAGAGGTTAAAGAAAATCTACTTTTAAAATATTTATTATTTTATTGTAATATTTTATTATTTTAAAAATTTTAAAATTATAACTACGTTAGTATCGTTAAAAATCCATACTATTCTTAACTCGAAATTATCACTATTGCTTTTGTGATGATGTTAGCTTTAATTGGACCGAAAGTGTAAATATAGATATTATATATTATTATTATTATTTTATTAATTAGAATTGATTTTTAACTTTTGAAATAATATATATTTCATTTGTTATGTAATTTATTATTTATTATTTGCTGTCCCCATCAATAAAATAAAAAGTATTTTGATTAAAATGATCAATCACAATTTAATTATATTACTTCTAAAATTGTTAGATTTTTTCTAGTATCTTGTAGAGATAAACTATATGTGATGCAGTAGTGAATTCTCTCTTTTTTTTTTCCTGCTATTCAAAATAAGTGTTTTTAGAGTATTTAAAATTATTATTATTACTAACATTTTCTTTCTAAGAAAAAATAATAGTGATTTATGAAAAATAAATAATATAATGATAATATTATATAATTAAATTTCATCGCAAGGAAAGTGATAGTTAAATTTTTTTCACGTGACCTTAACCAATTCAAAACTTTTAACAATATTACATAATTAAAATTAATATCTTTAAAAAATTCAAAATATTATTTTTAAATAAAAATCACAATATTTCATTAAATTTAGTAAAAAATATACTATTTCAACAAGTTTAAAGTAAAATTTATTTTTATAATAAATACATTTAAAAAGTATTAATTATAAATATCCATAAATCAAAGACACGTTAAGATAATATTGACAATAACAAACATAAATACTCATATTTAAATAATTATATTTTATATTTATTATATTTTATTTTAAATTATATATTTCATATAGATATTACACTGTTACATCACTATTATTTCTCGGAGAAAGAATTAAATATAATAAATTCCAGTAGGCTTAATATTTTTAAAAATAAAATTTATTTAATGAAAATATAATTAATTATATTTATAATATTTAAGATATTAAAAATTAATAATTTTATTTATATGTATATATATTTAAATATAAAAATTTATAATTTAAATGAATTTGCAACCGGCGGGTTTGAAATCTAGCAAATAATTAAAATAAGCCAATATTAATAGTTTAAACTATTTATTAAAAAAATAATTATATAAAAAATAAAAAATACACGTTCCGTTCCTTCACTAATTTGAAAGACTAATGAACAAGCTACGTATACTTTGTGTTGATCACCCATTCACGCGTGAGCGTGAGCAGCAAGGAAACACGCGTCTTCTGACACTTGAAAAGGGAAATAGTAAATAACATAAATTGAAAGAAGAGTGTGGTTCCGGTTATGGCCCGGTTCTACTGAATCCGATCCGTTATTGCCCGAATTAACGACTCACCAATTTAATAGCAATAGTATTAATTAACGAGTTGCATAAATTATTTTTATTAATTAATATATATAAGAATAAATATCTACAAATTCATAACTTATATATCTAATAAAAAAGTTAAAAAATATATACTAAACTTTATAAAGAATTAAAATGTTAAAAATGTTACAATAGACCGATAAGTTTCAAACCGGGTGGGTGAGACAGGTTTAGCGGGTCGGGTGCGTGAGATCAGGGCTCTCCTCATACATTAGCTTCTGCCCCAAGTTGGTTGGAAAAGTCTACCCTTCGACGCCACACATAAACATTGGAGCCGCCCTCTCTCTCTCTCTCTCTCTCTCTCTCTCTCTCTCTCTCTCTCTCAGCTTCGCAACCCTTCTATGCTCCCACAACACCACTGAACATGCAGGTACCTCTCTATATTTCAAACACCTTACAAATTTCATTAATTAATTAATTTTCATGTACCATTTCTTTTCTCTTTTGTTATGTGGGGATGCTTCCTGCTTCGGGTTTTCCTAAATGACCGGTTTTGCCTTTGAATTGTGTAAAAACTTAGCGAATGGGTTTCTTGCTGCTCGTGGTTTTGATTTTGCTGGGGGAAATTGAATTTGTCTTTTTTTCGATGATGGTAGTAGCATAAGGCTTTGTTAATGATTATAATAATGTGTACGTGCATAGAGTTTGTAAATTGTTTTAACTCTGTTGGGTTGGTAGTGTGGGTGCTGTGGTTCTTGCTTGGTATAGTGCTGTTCGTTGTAGTTATCCAAATAAAACTGTGTCTGATGGTGTAATGTGGTACAGTAGTAGAAATGTTAGCTTCAAATTTTTGAGTTGGGTTGGTGGCCTGCATTTGCATTTTGTAAAGATTGGTATGTTGTTTTTGGCCTGAAAGGTCATAGAAAATTGGTCTCTTTTCTGATAATGTTAGAGTTTCTGTGATCATAACCTGTTGAATTTTATTTACAGAATATGTTGCGAGCAAAGCAGATCAGTACTCTTTCAAGCAATGCTAGGAGCTTTTTTCTTAGCGGTTCACGATGTAATGCAGCGGATGGCAATTCATGCACTTGTGCTGAGGATGAAACTTGTGTGTCAAGAAGACAGCAGAGAAAAAATGAAGATTTACTTGTGCAGAAGCAGAAGCCGTCCTCCATAGTAGCCAAAACCACATCTCATGTAGTAGAAACGTTGGTTTCAGGAAACTTGGCAAATGGGCCTGCTTCCCACAAGGCTGGGGGTGTTGAGCAGTCTGGTCGTGTACAACAAATCCGTTCTACTTCATATGCACCAAGTAAATCGGACTCTGTAACATATGCTTGTGTTATTGATGGTGTTGACGATCATGTTGCACAGTCAACTTCTCTTAATACTGACCAGTTTTATAGGGCCGGTATTGCAGCTGTCAATTTTCTCTCTGATGTAGTTAATTATAAGTTTCCTTTATCAGACGGAATGGGAATACTGAACTATAAAAATTATATGGTTGATCCTGCCAGAACCCTACCCAACATCAGATCTTCCAACGTGCAGCAAATTACAAAGGAGAGCTTTACTGCTGTTCATCCCAAACCACCTGTTTCTACTCATCCGGGGCCGTCGAAACATACACACAATCATCATGGTGCAAAGGGAAAAGGTGATAAGTCAAATTTAGCTAAAGGCTTTAAGCATGTTGCTTCTTCAGGAACAGAGAGGTCAGAGGCAGGTCCACATATTCCTGTAAATAATCATGATCGCAGAGCATTGCCACAGAGAACAAGAACTCATTCAAACCGCTATCTGACAAATTTTGGTTCCAATGTGCAAACTTCAAATCCACAGATGTTGGGATCATACAAGGAAAGTTTTAATAAGCACCAAAGGGATCTGAATATGCGAGCAGGAATTGCAACAACAAACAGGCATTTTACTAATCCAGGGCATGTTGTGGAAGTGGTTAAAGATATACTGCAGCGGTTAAAATGGGGCCCTGCTACGGAGAAGGCTCTATATAACCTGAATTTTTCGATAGATGCATATCAAGCTAACCAGATTCTAAAGCAACTTCAAGACCATTCAGTTGCTCTAAGTTTCTTCTACTGGCTAAAGCGTCAACCGGGCTTCTGGCATGATGGGCATACTTACACCACCATGGTTGGTATCCTGGGCCGTGCAAGAGAGTTTGGTGCTATAAACAAATTGCTGGAGCAGATGGTCAAGGATGGATGCCGACCTAATGTTGTTACTTACAATCGTCTAATTCACAGCTATGGCCGTGCAAACTACCTAAAGGAGGCACTGAATGTGTTCAACCAAATGCAGGAGATGAGATGCGAGCCTGATCGTGTTACTTACTGCACGCTCATTGATATCCATGCAAAAGCTGGATTTCTTGATGTGGCTATGTCTATGTATGAAAGAATGCAAGAAGTTGGCCTCTCTCCTGACACATTTACATACAGTGTCATGATCAACTGCCTTGGAAAATCTGGTAATTTAGCTGCTGCCCACAGGCTATTTTGTGAGATGGTTGATCAGGGCTGTGTTCCTAATATTGTCACATACAATATCTTGATTGCTTTGCAAGCTAAAGCAAGGAACTATCAGACAGCATTGAAACTATACCGTGACATGCAGAATGCAGGATTTAAACCTGACAAAGTTACTTATAGCATTGTAATGGAGGTGCTTGGCCACTGTGGGTACCTTGAAGAAGCAGAAGCAGTTTTTGATGAGATGAAACATAACAATTGGGTTCCGGATGAACCTGTTTATGGTCTTCTGGTAGACCTGTGGGGAAAGGCAGGTAATGTAGAGAAGGCTTGGGAATGGTATCATGCAATGCTGAGAGCAGGTTTGCTTCCAAATGTACCAACTTGCAATTCACTTCTGAGTGCATTCCTCAGGGTGCATCGATTGCCAGATGCATATAATCTTCTCCAAAGCATGGTGGCTCTTGGCTTAAACCCCTCTTTGCAGACTTATACTTTGCTTCTCAGTTGTTGTACAGAGGCACAATCACCATATGATATGGAATTTTGTTGTGAGCTTATGGCAGTTTCTGGCCATCCTGCACATGCATTTCTACTGTCCATGCCAGCAGCAGGACCTGATGGTCAAAACGTGCGGGATCATGTAAGCAAATTCTTAGACCTCATGCATTCCGAGGATAGAGAGGGAAAAAGAGGGCTTGTAGATGCAGTGGTGGATTTTCTTCACAAATCTGGACTCAAGGAGGAGGCCGGTTCGGTTTGGGAGGTGGCTGCGCAGAAAAATGTGTATCCTGATGCTGTGAAGGAGAAAAGCTCTTGTTATTGGCTTATAAATCTTCATGTGATGTCTGATGGAACTGCTGTAACAGCATTGTCCAGGACACTTGCTTGGTTTCGCAGACAGATGCTGACATCTGGAGTTGGCCCAAACCGGATAGATATTGTAACTGGATGGGGTCGTAGGAGTAGGGTGACAGGTTCTTCTCTTGTGAGACAGGCAGTGCATGATCTGCTGCATGTATTCAGTTTCCCATTTTTCACAGAAAATGGCAATTCAGGTTGTTTTGTGGGATGTGGGGAGCCTCTTAGTCAATGGTTGCTCCACTCTTATGTGGATCGAATGCATTTACTGTAGTTTTGGTAATTGTAGAATCGTTTCCCCTTCAGCTTAGACACAATTTTTGCTGCGGGAAATGTACTCAGTGGGAATTTTATGCACAGTGCTGACATTGTATGTAATTGTAGCTGGTCAGTGTGCAGTTATCCAAGTTGTTATCTTCAAATTTTTATTTTGGGAATGGTAAAATGAATGCTTGTTGCTAGTCTTCTTCCCAGAAGCAGGTAATACGTTCATATAAATACTCGGTGTGGTCTTGATTTGCCAACAAAAACAAGGAATCTTACGACAATAAAAAGAGTATAATCACATGGAATGGTGAATGTAAAACACTAAACCTTATTGCTGGTCAAAGAAAAATAAAAACAAATGAAAATGGTTGCAACTGCAAATGCTATAATGGTCGTCGTTCACCTGTTGAAAATGATTGTAATGACACCGTGTTGTGTTTGTAGAGTATTTTAAATTTAAAATATTTTAGTCCCCACGATTCGGTTGAGTGATTTTAAATCTTTCTATATCAACATATTAAAGAACTTTCAAACAAGCTAGTAGGTATGAGCTTATATGAAAATCTATGTATCCAATTTTTTTTATTAGGTCAGATATTTAAACATGTGACTAGACGTCTTTTTTTTATTGTCTATTAATATTTTTAATTTTTAATATTCATGTTTTATTATCCATTAATGTTTTTAATTTTCAAATTTATTTGTTAGCCTACTTTTTATAAATACAAATATAAAAAGACATAATTGTAAATAACGACTTCTTATAGAACTCACGAGGTATGTTGACAAAAAAACAAACATGAAGATAAAGAAATCTTGACATTGATATAAGAAGTGTCAATGTTGACAAGAAGTTTTGATGTTAAAAAAGTCAATAAATAAAGCAAATTGATAAATACAAAAGTCAAAACTAAAATGAAAAAGAAAAGCTTGTTCAAGACTACGCTAAAGAATGAAGATTTTGTAAGAAAAATGCTTAAAAACTTTAAAATCTCATGTTTGGACTAAAATAAACAAAGAACTTAAGTATCCCATTGCAAAACTTGAGTCTCACAAAGAAAAGTCAGTTATTTAAGACAAAATTGAGTTTACATGTTAAAAGTTCGCAAAACCCTTTGTCTACAAGAAAAAGACTCAAGTCTCATTGATAAAAACGAATTGTTTTGATCTAAATTAGATTTACATATTTTATCCTACCATAAAAGATCATTAGGGATTACAAAAATAAAATGTTTTTATCCTATCAATCCCAGAGTTAGAAAGACTTTTCTAAATAATTATTTATTAAGTTTTTTTTAATTTTTTACACTATAAAATTAAATCATTAATGGATTTGAAAATCAAATCTTTTATCCATCTCAAATCCTTATGAAAAGAGAAAGATTTTCATTAAAGAAACAAACAAGAGAGATATAAGAGAATGAAAAAATCATAGTTGGATCATTAATGAGAATCCTTGGTTGAGAAGAGAGAGTGCTAAAACTTCAATTTGTGCTATCATCACTTTGATAACAAGCTTTGAATTTTCCCTTTTGTATTTGAAGGAGATTTCCCTTGAAGATTTAATTTGAGAGGTATAGGTAGAGGCATCCTAGGTGGGGTTATCAAGGTGGGGTTATCAAGGTGAGTTTCTTAGAGTGTAAAATGTGATACCCTATACTTATAGTTTTTTTATTCTAGAAGGTAAAAAGTTCACATTTTCCTTATAACTAAAAAGTATATCATGTTTGAATCTAAGTGAGGTTTGTGATGATGGAGAAATAGGACATCACATTCTTAAATAATGTGGAAAACAAATCAAATATAAAAGTATTACACTTAAAGGCCATATCTTCAAATTCAAAACCTAATAAATCCAATTCATAAATCTAGTCCCAATGTCACACTGATCTTCATGCTCTAACTTTTCATCATCTGCAAGTGATATTTAATTCAAACACAAACAATATACAAAAAAAAGGAGTGAGAAACGCATCTCACTCATCTCATGTTATAAGTACAACATAAGTAGTACTCACATGACAACATAAAAAAAAATAACAAATTACAATAATTACATGAAGAAATTTATTCGATGCATATGAATGACAATGATGCAACCTAGTCTCTACTCCATATGCATGTGGTATAAATCTATCACCTAGAATGAGCTGACGGTAACATGACTCAACCCTTTGGTTGACCTGCCCCATACTAGCATGATATTCTTTGGTAACATGTCAAGATCTACTCAGCTTGCACATATGCTTCGGCCCGTAGGACTAGACATGACCATTGGAGTTTAACTACCAAGTAGCCCTTAGGAAGTCTAGTGACCTTACCAATTCAGGTTCTGTACCGTTCGGCCCCGCCATCCAGCCGAGGCTGCCCCACCGTCACACGGGGCGCTGACGTGGAGCACCCCGAGGAGTAAATGCACAGAAAACATTCCGACAGGTGAAATTATGATAATTAAGGCCCAACAGGCGTTACACATAGAGACATTATTATTCTTCCGTTATGACATTAAAGGGCATTATTATTCTTCTGTTATGTCCTTAAAAGACATTAATGCTCTGGCGACCCGAGTGAGGCTATAAAAGCGACATTCCCCGCTAGAGAAAACACATTGTTCCCTTGACTTGTACTTGAGAACAGAACATTGGCGCCCACCGTGGGGCGTGGGGCGTTGGTAAAACTTTTCCTGACGCCCACCAAATTGAGGGTCCTAGTGCGAAACCCTGAGTTAGAGGAGAACGAAGAGGAAAAAAGAGCCAAGGAAAAACTCCCCTCTGCTATAGACAGGTCTTCGTCAGAGCAAGGAATAGTCAGGAACTCGCCTTTGCACTATTAAACCAGGTTCTATTTCTTCCATTCGCTCCTAAATAAAAAGAGGATAGCTACTTTTCTTTGTCATAACCATGGTAAAATAAAGCAGAATATAAAAAAGATTAGTCAAAACCTCTCACAATAAGAACCAACAAATTTATTAATACTCGTCCTTCGTTTACAGCTATGTTGACGTAAGCCATTTTACATTGAATAACTAAATCTTTTCACAATGTCTTAAAAGTACCATAAATATTAAAATTTTCATGTTTCCAATTATTCTTCTTATTTTTTTTATTTGGTAAGTATCAAATATTATTTTTTACGTTTTTAAGGTATTATAGAGAATGTTTCTCCTCACTTTTTGTATGTTTGTCTTCTCTTTGAAAGAAAAAATCCAACTAAATACTTTCCATAAAAAGCTCGGATATACATTATTTATTTAGTAAAAAAAAAAAGTAGTTTTTGAAAATAAAAATGTTAATACCATATTCTTTAGTGTTATTTCTATCTTACTATAAATTATATATAAAAAATTCGTTAAATAAAATAATATGTGTGATGACACACAGAGGAGTGAATGAGCATGACAGGTGACATAGGTTCCTGTTTTTTAGTCATCTATACATACCAGAAGTATGAGAGTTATTGGCTCTTTTGCATGTTCGTCCTAGGTTCAAATGGTATGCATTGAAATCCCAACACATTTTGGGGGAAATAGAGAATTCTATAAGGAATTATTATAACCCAGAAATAGAAAGCGTTTGACCCCCTCGAGATTTGCTAGAAAGTGATCATGAATGAGAGGAAGAGATAGAAAATGAAACAAAATATCGAAAGGAAGTAAGAGTAAATTCTCCTAAAATCGAATATGTTACTATGAAAAGTTTGTACAATGTATTATATTGTACAATGTATTTACTAGTCTTGATCTGACTTAATTAATGTTGGCTGCAATGAAAAGTTTGTACAATGTTATTATATTGTACAATGTATTTACAAGTCTTGATCTGACTTAATTAATGTTGGCTGCAATGATAAATTTTTTTTTGTACTGAATCAAATATTTGTTAATTTGATAATATTTTAAGTATATCTTGTATTGCAAAAAAGAAGCATATTTTGTTGATCATAAAAAAAAAAAAGAGAAGAGACAAAAGATACCAATTCAGAGCAGTTGAAAAGTACATGCACATCTTCCTTCAGCATATTCACAACGTCATTGATACGTATATTCATATCTTAAAATATGCAGAATTATAATCTACAACTCATGCAGGTATAAAAAAATTATGAGCCGAAGAAGTCGGTCCGGGGTACGACGATGAATCTACAAGGCCCACAAAAGTGGACGGTCAAAATAAATCGATTCAGGGTCTGACGTGACGAATCTACAAGGCCCACAAAAATGGACGGTCAAAATAAACCGATCCAGGGTCCGACGCGACGAATCTACAAGGCCCACAAAAATGGATGGTCAAAAGAAACCGATCCAGGGTCCGACACAACGAATCTACAAGGCCCACAAAAATGGACGGTCAAAATAAACCAATCCAGGGTCCGACGCGACGAATCTACAAGGTCCACAAAAATGGACGGTCAAAATAAATCGATCCAGGGTCCGACCCAACGAATCTAACCGATCTAGGGTCATACAAGACAAAGACGGTCAAACAAAACCGATCTAAGGTCCTACGTGACAAAGTCCAAGGCCCCAAAAAAAGGTGTCAACAATTGAAAATAAAGAAAAAGGGATACAAGGAACAAAGGTTACCTTGAGTCATCGTCGTGGCGGAAGAAGAAGATAAGGCTAAAAGAGTAGGAAGTGTAGGCAAAATCAAAGTCGAAAGCAAGAATAAAGACAACATGAGAGGGAAGTAGAAACACAAACTAAGGAAGACGTGAATAGATAAGGGGCTCCTAGAAGAATAATTGAAGACAATGCGGAACAAAATTCAGGGTAATCATTGTGCTTGTTGAGCAAAGCGACGCATTGAAAGAAAGTCACGACGCTTGTGCACGCACGCGTCCCAAAGGCAAGTCGAGCGAAACCCAAATGATAACGCCCCAAAACGCGGGAAATGAGGGGAGCCATCTGGACGACCGTGGTAAACAAACAAACCCGAGCAACCTTAGGGGCTGCGTACGTCCGCCACATGTCATTCGAACAATCTAGGTGGAGCTGGGTCGACATGGTGAACGCGGTGCACGCCGGGCCAAAGGAATGAAATCCTGGGCTTGGGGGCGTGGCCGGCCACTAAAAGGGACCAAGAATGCAAGCTTACGTCTCGACGATCAAGCTTGAGAGGCTATGTACCGCCCGGCCATGCCATCCAGCCGAGGCTGCCCCACCGTCACATGGGACACTGACGTGGAGCACCTCGAGGAGTAAATGCACAGAAAACATTCCGACAGGTAAAATTATGATAATTAAGGCCCAACAGGCGTTACACACAGAGACATTATTATTCTTCCGTTATGACATTAAAGGACATTATTATTCTTCCGTTATGTCCTTAAAAGACATTAATGCCCTAGCGACCCGGGTGAGGCTATAAAAGCGACCTTCCCTGCTAGAGAAGACACATTGTTCCCTTGAGTTGTACTTGAAAACAGAACAGGTTTGTATCCACTTCTCTATGCACTTGTCTTTATTATATGATGCATGATGTGTCTTAACTTATTCTTATCGTTTCAATTTTCACAAATTGGCTAATAAGGACTATTCTCACCTTTATAGACCTAGGTACCTCATCTACAACCCACAAAAGTAATTGAGTACCATTCTTGCCCCTTTGGACTAGGTCACTAACTTGACAAGGGCAACTCGAGCAATTCTCACAAGTTCTTGACCTAGGGTAACCTGTCGACATTCATCCTCATTAACTTGTTTATCAATTCATATCTTATAATTTTTGATGCAATGCCTATATATCAACACATATACACAGAGTATAATTTCAACATAACTTAACATATGCGAATTCTCGATAATATAACTAAACACACATATAGGTACGTCTTAAAAAAATTAACCAAATTCACAACAATTAACACATAAATTGTATTCTAGTCCATGAAGTTTAATCTCTCCTTCATAGACATCTAAACAACCAAATAGTACAATTGGGGTTCTAGGAAAAACCCTTCAACCCACAACTAAGGAGTTAAAAGCCATGTACTCTCCCAACTGGGAGAGACAAACCAATATGATAAATTGGTGTTCTAGGATTTTAACCCATAATCATGAAATTAAGAGCTTTGTACTTTGTCAATTGATTGAGACAAGAAACCATAGAAAAACAACTAAACATTATACCAATTAACAGAGGCAATCAAACACAAACTATTAAACACCCTGTCAATTGACAAAGATAATCAAACATAAGTAACCAACGGGGTTTAGGGTCAACCCCTCTACCTATAGTCATATTCATATCCTTGAGTGAGATTTCTCATTCCCATTTACTTGGAAGGTATAAAACAAAGGCTTTGGAGATGTCTTTAGGGTGCTCCTCCTTTATCCTCTATTGTAGTAGCATAAGAGAGTTTAAAATAAGAGTTTCTAACATACTATGGGTTGTGCTAGCTCTCATTCTTATAACATCAACATAAGCCAGACTAGATTGTTTAAATATCTATTATTTAATATTTATCTACTATTAAATATTTTTCAAATATTTAAAATTTATCTAAAGATAATATTTTTCAAATATAAATAATATTTTTTAAAAATATTCCAATATCTATAACCATATTTGAAAGTTTTTTAAACATAAAGATAATATAAATATCTAAAGTTGTTAATTATATTTAAATTTAAATATTACTTGATCTTTAAGCCTATTTTCTCAAAATACAATTTATTTAACTATTCACAAAATATAATTATTTAAAGAGTGATAAAACATAATAACCAACTATTTAATAGGATAATTACAATAACAATAGTAGTAGTAATAATAATAATAATAATAATAATAATAATAACAACAACAACAACAATAATAATAACACAAAAATTAAGGTGTTACATAAAAGGTCTTCTACTTTTGTAGCATTTTTAGATTCACTAGGATGTCTGATCCTTAGGGGCTAAGTCAAGCGTTTTATGAGAGGAGCATCTTGGGTTAAGTTGTCAAGGTGGGTGCTCTTGAGTGTAAAAGACTTGCTACTTTGTAATACTTTATCACAGTGAAAAAATCTCAAGTGCAGCTTGAGGATTGAATATAGGTCATAGGTTGAACTAGTATAAAATCTGGGTGCACTCTCTTCTATTTCTATACTTATTTAAATTGCTTTATATGCTTATCTTTGTGCTTTAATTGCTTATTGGGTTAGAGTTTGAGATTTCTCTCTTCATCTCTTTATAGGAATTAGCTCTTCACAGTTAAAGTTGGAACATGAAATTGATCTTAAAAGAAGTCAATTCTCTCTACTCTTGAGTTAAAAAGGCCATTTGATTAATAGGTGGTATCAAAGATAAGATAAAAATCTTAGGGATGATAAGTGACAAACTCCCAATCTCTTTGAGATTGTCCTCTATGTTGATTTGTCTACTAAGTTGCTTTTCCTTTTGGGTCTGCTTGATCAATCATTGGATTATCAAACAATCCCATCAATAAATATGCAAAGTCATCCTCAAGGTCTAATAGTTTCTTATCAATGTTTAGTCCTTCATTGAACTTCACATGGGTGGATTTACTACAACATTTATAGCCTATGACAACACTTGTCTTACCGATAGCAAAAATAATTGTATTAGATTATAATATACAACAATTTTATATATTGTTGGTGTATTTTAGAAAAATTTATAATTTTATAGACTACAACTTAAAATTGTTCTATAAATTTATTAGTCAATGGTTAATTATTTTTTTTATTTTTTACATAATATTATAAATTGCTTCCTATTTAAATATAAAAATACTCGTACTATTAGATTTTAGAAACATTTATAAAATGTTGCTTAGGGTAACCCATAAGCTAAATCATTCTATTGGGAATAAAAATCATCGAATGCACACTTGCAATTAATTTTTTCCTCGGGTTTCCTACTTTTTGCCAATCACTCGCATGTTTTTCCCTATCGAAAACCTTATATTCTTCTCGCTACTCTCATGATCAACAATAATGCCACTAGTTCTTGTCTCATAACACCCAAGTTTGTCGTAACAACAACTATTCTCTATCGTTGCTAAAACACATGTGGTTTAACCTTTATCTTATACCTTTCAGTTAATTTTGTAAGTTTTCTAAATTTAAGTTCATTCTCAAGTTCCTTTTATTTTTAATTGGTTTGGGGGTAAATATGCTTTTGCCTAAGGTTGGGGTTTGGGTTTGGGGTAGGTTTAGGGTTTGTGTTATGGATGAGAATGAATGATGTGAATTTGTGGGTTTTGTGTATGAGTAGATGAAGTATGTATTGTAAGGAATATATATGTTTTTAAATATTATCAACTAGAAAACAAAAGCCTTAAAATTAAAGTTGAGCTCTCAGAGGGTTTCCTCCATGAATTGACAATATCACCTTAAACTTAGGCAACCTAAGCAACAATTTAAATGCATGGCAAAAAATTGTAGATGGTTAGTAAAATTGTTAAAATCAACTAAGTTCGCAAACACGAAAAACATAATGAGAATTTGATTCACAATTTTATTTTTATTGCCGAGGACATAGAAGGGAGTCAATCAAAAGAGGACCATGTGTTTAAGGGGTTGGTAAAGTAAATATTTGGTGAAAAAGATTACTTGTTAAGAGAAAGTATGTGAAAATTACAATGGCTAATATATCTTCTTTAGAGATAAAAATGAAGATGATGAAGATTGAAGTGGTTGTTGCAAAAATTGACCTTGAAGTTGCAAGGATTGACTTGGTAAAGGTAGAAAATGGTTTCGAAGAAAAGGACATAGATGAAAATTTTAGTTATGGGATATAAGGATACCTTAGTCCTTACTTGCCTTGAAGGAAACTTCATTAGGTTTGTTATTGCTACTAATATACAAAATATATACATTGGTACACAAGAATAAATATGTAAGTTTGAAAGTAATGAATGTGTACCTTACTCTGAAGTCACATAGACTTGTCATTTATGAATTGAAACTCATTGTATTCCTAGAAACAAAAATGAAGCATTAAAAATTAAGGAAAAATTATAAGGGTGCATGGTTATGTACGAGTGGTCGTTGATGGTTATGTATTTTAGTTTTTATGGTACAAACTAACAAAACAAATGGGATTAACAATTGTTTAGGTGAAAGGTGCTGCTTGATGGGCTATTATTCAATATGCAATCAAGCTCTTAGGAGGATAGGGAACTTGTTTGGGTTTTATGTCTTTGTGGGTTGAAGATTTTTTATGGCATTTCTCATGAGTTGTATGTCTTTGAGTAAATTTGAACAAATTGAATTTAAAAAAATTGATTTCTCCCTTGGGATAACTTGAATCGATTGAGATTTAAAGAAAAGCCATATACCTGCATTTCAAAACTCTAATGGATGCGTTACCATTTAATGTCCAAAAATGCCTCGAACAAGATTGCCTCCAAAGGATGATACTTTTAGAAAAAAAATAAAAAAGACACAAACATAAAACTAGTGTATGAGGAAAGCGGGTGAACATAAGTAAAGAATGAAGCAACTAGGATTCGTAAGGTGATGAGATTTTTTGATGAAAGAAAAAAAAGGTGTGAGTATGAGACTAAAGAGAAGGGATGTGGGAAGAGAGTAATAACCTATGGATCTACAAATCAATAAATCCTTCAATAAAAGATTCAAGAACATGAGAAATTAGGGAAACTAAAATTGAAGAAGATTAAAATAGGATAATGGAAGAGAAATAGAAATGAACTTGCCACTAATCACTTAGGATTATATAAGAGAAAGATAGATTTGTCACAAGTATCGTGGAAGCTTGATGAGAATTAGGATTCTTGTTCAAGACAAGAGAAGAGAGAGAACTCTCATAAAGTGCAAAACACAAATCTATTCAATGACAAAAAATGTTTAGCTTTATTACATTTTGAGTTTTTATAGGCCTTCCCTAATCTCCAATTAACATTAAGCTAATCATAAACTAAGTTAAGAGAAGGCCCAAGCCAACCCAAAATGCAACAAGCTCAAACAAGCCCAAATGGTCACAATAGTCACGATTTTAGAATGGATTTTGTGGTTTCTAAGGGAAACTCCTAATTTGGGCCTTAGGATCCAAATGCAAACTATGCTAAGAAAATACAAGCATCCTCTAATAAAAAATACAAGCATCCTCCTAATTTGCACTTCCTCTTGAATTCTTTTCATCCTACCACTTTTTATGAGGCTTTAAAGTGTTGTGCTTTCCTTCCTCTTAGTACCCTCTTGAGTGTCCTCTACTTCTTTGCTCATATTCATATTAAAAGGATAGAAAAACATATTGACGTTTATATTACAAGAGCATCCACCACTTTATTACATACATAAACAAAAGAATTAAGACCTAATTTTAAAAATACAACTTATTTGTTTAATATACCAAATTATAATATGAAAATAAATAATAATATTCTTTATTTGTTTAAATTTTGAATATTAGTTAATAAAACTCTATTTTGACTATTATCAATTTTTGTTAACTACTACTCAAATGTTAAAAAAAATAAAGAAAATCATTAATTATTTTAATATGAATATCTTATTATATTTGGAATTTTCAATTTAATTATTTTAATTTTATCAGTTTAAATTGATTACTAGTCAAATTTTAAAACAAATAAAGAAAACCATTAATTATTTTCAATATCTTTTTATCTTAAAAATTTTCAATTTAATTATTTTTATTATAATTGGTATAAATTAACTACTATTCAATTTTTCAACAAATAAAGAAAATTATTATTTATTTTCATATTAGAATTTGGTATATTAAACAAATAACCTGTATTTATTCTTAAATTAGATCTTAATACTTTTATGTGTTTATTTATGTAATAAAGTGGTGAATACATCTTGTAGAATAAAAGATATGCATGCACAAACTAAAATTCAAAACCAATTTAAAAGACAATTTGTGTTGCTATACTCTCTCCCTTCTCTAGCCCTATATACACCTTTTTTTTCTCAATAAAAAAGCTAACCTCCCTTGCGAATCCTAATCGCTTTATTCTTTGCTTATGTTTACATGATTTCCTTCTATACTATTGTTATGTTTGTTCCTTTTAAACAAATAACTTGTATTTGTTTTTAAATTGGATGTTAATTCTTCAATTTATTTATTTATGTAATAAAGTAGTGGATGCATCTTGTAGCATAAAAGACTCACTTGCACAAACCTAAACAAAAAATCAATTTAAAAGATTGTTTGGTTTACTATACACAAACTCCCTCATCCCTCTCTGTAGCCCCACATACACACTCTTTTTCTTCACCACTTTATATATCATGGATGCTTCATTCTTTACTGATGCTTACTTGCTTTCCTCTTGCACTATTGTTATGTTTGTGCCTTTTTTATCTTTTTTTTTCACTTATAGTTATCATCTTTTGGAGGTAATCTTTTTTAAGGCATTGGTGGACACTAAATGGAGAAACCTCTTTCATTGGAGTTTTGCATGTGGGTATGTGCCTTTTCCTTGAATCTCAATTGATTTTACTTATTTGAATTAGGAGTGACAAAACAATTTGTTTATCTACCATCTATCCAATCCATCCATTAGTAAATCCATTCAATCCATCAATTACAAAACAACAACAATAATAATGGATTGGATCCAACCCATCTATTCAATTTTATAAATGGTTACTAATCCATCAACTATTTTGCAAAATTCATTCGATTACATTAAATAAAAAAGTAAAATACTTGGATAAAAAAAATGGGACAAGGCTGAATTGAAATTTTTTGATTGAGGGTTGGGTTGAAAAAGTTTCAATTAACGCCTGAAAAAAGATTTTCTAGTTAAGGCATGGTTGAAGCCAAGGCTTGGCCAAAGATCTAGTTGTTTTCCTGTTGGTTGTTTGTGTTTGACTATCCTATGATTAACAAAGTGTTTAGTTATTTGTCTATTAGTTGTTGTGTTTGATTGTCTTATGATTGATAAGGTGTTTAGTTGTTTGCCTATTGGTTATGTGTGCTTGACTCTCCTATGATTGACTAAGCGTTTAGTTGTTTTACATTTGATTGCTTATGTTTGACTGCCTCTATGATTAACGTAGTGTTTGATTTTTTGTTTATGATTTCTTTTCTTTGTTAGTTGATAGAGTACAAGACTTTTAACCTCGTAGTTATGGGTTCTCCTATAAAACCTAAGTTTGTATGTCTTGGTTGCTTAAAGGGGGAATCAAGTTAATGACTTTACCTATGGTTCAAGACTGTATGTCTTGGTTTCCTAAATGAGGAACCAAGTTAATGCTTATATTTGAAATTGTATGAAACTATGTGACATGTTCGTGTATGTCATGATACATTGAATTTAAGACACGATGAGTCATGATATGTGTTATAATAATAATTGAGGATGATGATATGTGACATGAAAATGAATAATAAGGACAGGTGTCCTCGAAGGGTGACTGATAATTCCTATTTTAACCTCCTAATAAGGTCTTAATATGGGTAGGCTAGATTATAAATTGTAGTTAAGAATCTCATATTAGACAAGATTCAGATTTCCTTGGTTACAATAAGGAAAATACAAATCCATGCTAACTTGTTGATCTTAGCTAACAAATAGATTAGTCTCATTTTGCAAGTTAAACCGGGGTCCCAAAACCATCTTAGGAGAGACCGAGACCGGATGCGTCTTGACCAACCGAAGGCATCTTGGCCAGTTGAAGTCAAGATCGAGACCAAGACAGAGTTTGAGTTGTCCCAGCCAATACAATTGAGATTGAATATATATTGGCTAGCTGAGGTCGAGATCGAAGGCGTCCCAACACTGAAGACATCCCGGCCGGATGAAACCGTCCTAGCCAAGACCGGAACCATCTCGGACTTGATGAAGCCAACTCCGGTTCCGCATGGCCAACTCTACATGAAGTCTTAATATGCCGACTCCAACCTACCGACTTCAGGCCAACCAGATCATGCCGACTCTTGCAAAGCTGACTCCGTAGGACCAACTCCATGTCCGTGTATAAATCAGATGTTGATTCCTAACCGATGCCGAGCCCCAACAAGATGCTAACTCCTATGAGGCTGTCTCTATGTGTTGACTCCCATTTGGCCGGATCCATCCCAACAAGTAGAGGTTGACTCCACTCTAGCAATTCCAGTACATGTTATTTAGGAAAACAGTTGAGTTTGTTATTTCTGTTATGTAGTTAGTTGAGTTTGTTAGTTAGTTACGACAAAATTGTTATTTCTATTATTTCCGTTAGAAGTTAGTTAGGTCGATGCATGTATAAATAGGAACGTGAAGCTTGCTTCAAAGGGCAGAGAAGCTTTGTTCATACACTTTCCATTCCCCAAACCTAAGTAACCTTCATACCTCTTTGTTCCATGGTGCTTCAGTACGGTGTTTGCTCAGGCTCGAGTGAATGCGGGATCAGAGGCTGAGAATCGTGGCCAGTTGCCAAGAAGAGACTGTCAGGGCTTGCTGACACACTACTTGGTAATTCAATCCTTCCGTACCCTAGCCATTGTAGGTGGAACACTGCAACTACTATTGTTGGTTGTTGTAGGAAGTTGATCACCATCCTTTTCCATTGAATCCACTCTTGTATCGGTACTTTGTTAATCAATAAATGAATATGTTTCTTTTACTTGTATGTTTGTAATTCCTATGGGTTAATATGTTCTTGATTTTGTTACGATTGTGCATAGGCAACATTATAGGTAATCATTAGATAATCTACATCAACCTAGTGTGTAATCCCTATCACTTCGAGGCCGCGGTTGTGTAAGCCCTCAGTTAGCAATGAACAAATGTTCGGCGGCTGTTGTAAGAAATTGGGTTGGTGAGGAGTCGCATGCATACTAGGAATCAAAGGTAGAACCATTCTTGATCCCATTGTATCCGGTATCATAAATATACGTTAGATAGATATAGGTGTAATTTCTTACTTAGCCTATAAATCTTTACTTTCATTAACTGCTTTAGATAATCTTCACATTTCTTGCAATTTACTTTACAGCAAAACCCCTTATTTACCTTTAATTGCTGATTCCACACTCTACATATTCTGCTTTGCATACATCTCAACTTTACACCTTAGAACATTAGAACAAACGTGTCCTTGAAAAGAATGACCTAGGTTGACCCTGCGCTACTTTAGCTTAGAAAAATCTAGTATTTTTATAGAGGAAATAACGACCAATCCTTAAGGCTATCGATGACCTAGTTTGTGACAGACAAGAATGGGCTTGAGGGACATTTGTCTAGCGAGTGACTTAGCCTGTAAGAGGTGAGAGTGGTATTCACTAATTTGTGATGAGTTGTGAGATAGGGTGCTTAGCATGTGAGAGGTAAGAATGATCCTCATCAGTCCAATGTTGAAAGTGAAATAATGACTAAATTGAATTGTATTTCATGTATCATTTAATGAAATAGATTTGTAAGGAAGTAGATACAAACCTGAGTAGTAAGGTCACTAGACCTCTTAAGGGCTAATCGGTATGAAAATCCCAATGGCCGTGACTGATTCCACGAGTCGGGATAAACAATGCAAGCCAAGTAGTATCTGACGTGCTACCAAAGAGCATCATGCTAGTATGGGACCACCACCAAAGAGGTTGAGCTGTGTGCCTTTAGCCTACTTTCCCGAATTAGAGTTGGTACCACATGACATATGAAGTAGTATAAGAGTGCGTTATTATCATTCATGTGCATATGTGGATTATTGATTTTCTATCTTGTATTTAATTGTATGATTATGTACTACTTACGTTATACTTATACCATGAGCTTCAATGAGGTATATTTTTCACTCTCTTTCGCATATTGTTTATGTTTGGGCTGAATGCCACCTTGTAGGAAACAATAAGCAAGAGCATGAGTATTGAGTTAGGCTCTTCATTTTATTTCTTTTCTTGAATTTTTGGATTTGATTATCTCATAGGACATTTGACTCCTACGACATTAAAAATTGGCTATTTGGAGTGCTAGTGGGGATACATGTTTGTTTTTAAATTACAATATGTGAGAAGGTAATGTAAAATCCTTTACCAATTGATGTATGTTGGAATTTTGAATTTCTTTTAAGTTTATTTATTACAATTATATAGAATTGGGGGTAAAGAGTATCACAAAAGATGCTTCGATTAAGACTTAATAGAAAATGCTTCGATTGAGGCTTGCCTGAAGGTACTTTGACCAAGGCTTGCCTAAGATGCTCTAATCGAGGCTAGGCCAAAGATGATCTTCTTGAGGCCTGGCCGAAGATGCTTTGATCAAGGTCTGATCAAAGATTTATTAAATGAGGCTTAATTGAAGATGTTTTAGTTGAATATGCTCAAATCAAGACCAATCAAAGATGTTCCTACTGATGATGCTCCATTCGAGACTTAGCTAAAAATGCTATGGGAAAACATGATTTGGTCTAAGATGCTCTAGTTGAAGGTGCTTCAGCCAAAGTTACTCTAGCCGAGACTCGACCAAAGATATTTCTATTAAAGATGTTATGACCAAGATTTAGTCGAAGATGCTCTGGCCAAGGTTTGGTCGATGATCCTCTAACCAGAGCATTTTCAGCTATAGCCTCAACTAGAACATGTTTAGTTGGAACATCTTCGGTCGTATTTCTATTAGAACATCTTCAACTAAAATATTTTTGATCCAACCTTGCCTAAAAAATCTTTAGTTAGACCTCGGTCGGAACATTTTTGGCTAAGCCTTGGTGAAATTATTTTTAGTTCAACCTTATCTAACATTTGTTCTTTTTTTTTATCCAATGAATTTACTTTTTTATTTAATATAATCCAATAAGTTTTGAAAAAAATAGTGGACAAATAAGTAATCTAATGGATTTTTATTTAATGTAATACAATAGATTTTGAATGCCATCTTTTTTTTTTAGCTTTGGGCATTTTTTCTTCATATGTTCAAGCTTCTTGCATTCAAAACAAATGATGTCATTGTTTTCTTCCTTTGAATTGTACTTGTCATTTTTTATAAAAAAACATTTACTTTTACCTTTCTTTTTTTAGCATATTTTTGAACTTTCTTGACGTGGGAGACCCTCCTCATTTGTTGATCCATTTGAGCTTTCATCTAAGTTGTTAGAGTCTTCAATTTAATCCTTAAAAGCTTTAGGCTTCTTATTATACTTTTTTATCCATTTTTGACTAGACTCTCTAATCTTCAAGGCTAGAGGATCTTTAGCATTAAGCTTATCTCTCTACTATAGGTGAACCTCATGAACTTTAAAAGCTCCAAACATCTCATCTAACGATAACATCTTCATGTTGTGTGCTCTTGAGCTCCCACACCTTTGAAAGATTATCTAGGATCTTTATATCGTTTTGAGTCTTGGTGAACTTATATTCTAGAGCTTAAAGACCATTTACATAGTTTGGAAACTTTCAAACCTCTCATCAATTGTTTCATCTTCATTTATGATGAACACATCTCACAATGCCTTATCAACGTGGTAACCTTTTTCAATTGTCAATGCCTTATCAACGTGGTAACCTTTTTCAATTGTCAAGGAGGCATGTTCAGGAATGAATTGTCTTTCTATATTTGTCATTGCAAATCTTTGTCCTCTAGCATTGCAAAGTGCTCAACTTTTAGAGGTTGAGCTCTGATACTAAATTGGTAAATACAAGAAAACACAAGAAGGGGGTTGAATTGTGTTTTAAAACTTTTTTGCAAATCTTTTTGTAATCGAAGTATCGTCTTATAGTGGAAGGATGATGCTTAATTTTTTTATAAACACAAGGTTTTAAGTGCAAACATATTTTTCAAGTAAAAATCTTAGTTGAATATCTTTTTTCTTCTAATCCCAACCTTTACAAAAACATTTTCAAAAATTGTAAAAGAGATAAAGTAAGAGATAAGAACACAAATATTTTTATATTGGTTTGTCTTAACCCAATATTATATTTAATCTTTTATATCCTACCAAGATTTTCACTATAACAAAACTTGTTACAAGTATTCTTTATCACAAACCTCTTCAAGTTCAACATGAGTATCCCTTATACATGTTTCTCAAAGCAATACAAAACTATTCTTTCTAACAAAGCTTTTCTAGGATTTAACCGTTTTCACTTTATAAAAAATGTTAAGGGTATGAGCTCATTAACTATGTTTTCTTACAAATATGAATTTAAAAGTTCAAAGTTAGTCTTAGTCTAAAAGCACTTAATGAGTCTTAGTTTAGAGACATTTAATGAACTTAGAGAGATTGTTACAACAACTTAGATATAGTTTGTAATCAAGAGGTTTTTCAGTTCTTCAAAATCCTCATAATATAAGCAACTTTAAAATGTTATCGTTGATACTTTCTTGTGCCTATGTATTCTTTTTGCTTAAAAAGAACTTGTAAGTGAATGTTGGAGCCTTTAATGCTACATTAATTACTTTTCACCAACTTGTCACTTTGATAAGATAAAAAAAATTGTTTATCTTACTTTTCTCATACTACTAATAAGCTTTTATGCATATTTTCATACTATATATGTGCTTTTTATTCTTACAAGGTGATAAGATTATACACATTTCTCATAAGTGCTTGTATGAAAAAAATGTAACATTTTGTTATTGTCTTGGTAGGATGACTGGTTTCATCTTTTCTATAGAGAAATACATTTATCAACTTTTACATGGATTGTTTCTTTTATTTTATGAAAGACATGTATCTTATTGATCATTAAGCTTGTAAAACTTTATTTATTTGTCTTAAATCAAGACAGTTAGGGATATCATTCTTGACATTATATATATATTGAAACTGTTACAATGAGTAAATAAGAAATTTTAATTATACTCCTTAGATCATAATTAAAAAAATTTGCAATTGAGATTAAAACTCAATTAAACACATCTTATGAGACTCATTATCATTGTTTTTTACCACCACCACTATCGCAATTGTGACAACAATGGTGGTGACAACGACGATTAGTGTGGTTGTTGTGAGTGATGATAATGATGGTGATGGTGGTGATGATAATGGTAGTGATAATGATTTGTGGTATAATATTTTTAATTGTGATCAAAGGGTTATGATTAAAAGTTCTCATTTTTCTCATTTGAAATGTTCCATATAGCAAGATTTCAAATGAGAAACTTTAAGAATGAGAAAATGAAAATTTATAATTAAATATTCTCATTATATAAAAATAAAAATTTCATTTAAAATGATAGATATATATATATATATTTTGCTAATGTACTCCAACCTTTTTAGTTGCACTGCATTAGGTATACACACTAAAATATTTGGACAAAAATGTTATAACAATTTTTTTAAAAAATATATATATAGATTGTTAATGTACTCCAATCTTTTTAGTTGCACTGCATTGGTTATACACACTAAAATATTTGGACAAAAATGTTATAATAATTTTTTTAAGAATATTATTATAATTTGGTATTTAAATTTATTTTAAAATAAAAACTCTTCTGCTAACGTAGCATCCTCGTACTCGACCACCCCTCGGATCATGTTGCCGTTGAGTCTCACGCCTGGGGCTGAGTTGTATGGATTAAAAACCAATGTAGGAAGAACCCACGAGTTGGTTGGTCCTAAGGAGGACATCAACCGTTTGGCCCAAAGCAAGCACTATAACATCGATGTTGTAGTGTTTGGTGTAACTAGGGTCGATGGCTACCACTATCGACGTGTGGTTTGCTACCTAGAAGGAGTGGAAGAGTGCCACTTAGTAAATATAATTGTTAAATTTTTTATTAAAATTAAATATTTAAATAATTATATAAAAATTCCCACTCCTTTAATTGATTTCTTGATCCGTGTTGGTTGGGGAGTCCCATGATCGGTTGACTAGCCTTCAATTTCAATAATCAATCCAAATCCAATCATCGATCCTTTCTTTCTTTTTCATTTTCTTAGATTCATTCTTTTTTCCTTTTTTTTTCATAATTGCCTTTTCGTTTTTTTGGCAGAGGGAAAATGGATTACGAGCCACCATAGTAGTATTGCCCTTATAGGCATCACCATGGTGGAGCACATAGATGCTTTATTTATTTTGAAACCAATTAGAAATCATTAGGCGTGTAAGCCACATAATTAAAATTGCACCGAGTCTTCTAGTTCATTGAAAAGGTTCACAAATGCATGATTTTGATTAGATAAAATGAATAATGCAGTTACGAAGGATAGCAAAAATGAAAAAGAGTAGGAAAATGTTAAAGAACTTCAATTGCTTTACTCTTAGGCAAAATGGTACGTTCTGACCGTAACCCTAGAATGAAAGGGGCAATCTCGTTTTTATATGTCACGATATGTTATTAGGTGTTTTATTTTTTCTTTTTTTAAAGGTCAAACCTAAATCTATATTCGAGAGATAATGTTCCATGTACTAATAAAAAAATGTATGAATTCTCAATAAGTGAGGAATTCCATCATCACCCCGTATCGTCCCGATTCCAATTCAAGTATGAATTGTTATTCCTAACAAAGTATATAAAATATAACAAAAAAAAATCAAATAATTAATAATATATATATAAAAAATCAACTATTTATCGATAATATAGAATTTTATTGGTATTATTTCATTATGTATATGTAAAATGTAATTTATAATAATAATAAAGCCAATATCTTTTGTGTACATATTTTAAAAAATTTCTTTGTCTATAAATTATTTAGAATAAATAAATTTTGCATAAATAACATAAATAAATTTTAAATTGTTATTTAATTATAAATTGTGATACATAAAATAAATTTATTGACTTTATTAGTTTTACTGTGTAAACTTTTTATATTAAGAGTGAATAATTATTAAAGAGTAAATAATTATTAAATTCAATTATTTAATACTCCATTTTGATTCTATCTTCCTAAAGTTATTTTCACTTTTTCTTATTTAGTTATATTTTTAATACAAAATATCAAGTTTTATATATTTAAAAAATAAAAAATACGAATAGAGAAACACCGCAATCCATGTCTTTTTCCTACTACCAAAGAAAGATATTTACGATCTTATTCTTCCCAAATGAATCAAGTATCTATTTAAATGATTTTTTATTCATAAAATAAGTCTGAAATATTTACCGTGAATATTGATATATCTATTTAAATATTACAAATATCATTTTTACCTGTACCACATTCAACTTATGCTACGCGTCAGGCCTCAACGATGGATCCTTGCACAACACGTTTTAATGACCACAAATGTATAGATTTGTTCAGCAAATTACTGCATGCTGTTTATGTAGGGGTGTGGCAGGGTTCGGTGTAGATACGTTTTCGCTTCAATTGGCCATATATAGGATTTCGGTTTCATTTTACTTTCCTTAATGGCCGACACATATTGTATTTTAAGTAAACTTTTTTAATATTAATGAATACCTTTTACTTATAAAAAAACAAACATGAATATAACTTTTACTTAGATTTTACACACACAAAAATTCAACTTAATCTTTTTTATAAATACTTTAATTTTAAGAGAAAATAATTTATACAAAGCAGTGTATAATTGTCATATACTTTGTTACTAATAATATTTTATTTTAAGGTTGTTCATATTTTATAAATTTTAAGTCTTATTAATTATTTTTTCTCTATAATATTTCTATATCAAATATTTAGATTTGATTTTTACAGAGAAATATTACATTTAGAATCTATTTAAAAATACTTAAACGAATAAATAACATATTTTATAATAAAAAATATTTTATATTTGTTAAATATTTCTTAAGTTGTATATAGTTGTAAATTAATTTTAAACATCAATAATTTAAAAATAAAAAAATAAAAACAAATTGTGGTATATCATAAATTTATTAATTTTATTATTATTTTATATAAACTGTAATTTTAATAATAAAATAAGTTCCCGATATTTAACATTTATTAATTTAAAATATTACAATTAATAAAAGACTTGTGTCAGAGAACAGGTAATGTGACGCTTACAGGAAATTCTTCTAGCTATCCAAACGGGTTCTCTACCAAGTTTATCGTGGTCAACTGTAATTAAAAATTTCCCTTATCGGTTCATTTATTTACGACAACGGAATCCATCAAAATCGAGAGAAGAAGCCATTGTATGAGGAGGAGCCGATGATGGAGTGGGTGGCAAATCGGTGGACGGGCGTGGCCGCTGCCATATGGATCCAGTGGAGCTGCGGCGCATCCTACACCTTCAGCATCTACTCCTCTGTGCTCAAGTCTACGCAGGGCTACGACCAATCCACCCTCGACACTGTCTCCGTCTTCAAGGACATTGGCGCCAACTTCGGCATCCTTTCTGGCCTCCTCTACTCCGCCGTCGTCCCTTACTCCCACCGCGCCGCCCTCCCCGCCTCGCCCTCCAAGTCCAAATGGACCTCGCTCGCCGGGCCCTGGGTCGTCGTCGCTGCGGGGACCGTCCAATGCTTCGTGGGCTTCATCTTCATCTGGGCCTGCGTTGTGGGCCTCATAAGCCCGCCGCCCGTGCCCGTCATGTGCTTCTTCGCGTGGCTCGCGTCTAACGGTCAAACCTTCTTGAACACCACCAATGTCGTTACGGGCTTGCGTAATTTCCCCGAATATAGCGGCACCATCATTGGTATCATGAAGGTAACTGAAAACAAAAACACGGTTAAATGTATAATAATTTTTTTGGATAAAATGAAATACAACAGCGGCAACAAAGTTAAAACTAAGATTTTGGGCATATTTCTCAAATCCTCTATTACTAAGCCTACCTAGTGGTTAAATGTATAATAATTTGGCTAGTACATATTAGCATTCCTGCTAATTTTTAATGTAAATTAAGATGAAAATGATACATGTTTATTTTAATTTAACCAAAAGATGATGCCTTGATTTGATTGTGGTACTGTTGTTTCAATGAGTTTAATTTGTGTCAACCAATTAGAAATTTACACGCGTTGCTCTAGCTTAATTAGTGGTGTTAAGTTGGAGGCTTGAGTATACATTTCCTTACATACTCAGATGGAGAGGTTTGCTCGTTCTATCCGACCCTAGCAGAACTTGTTAAATTAATAAAACCTAATCAGAAATCATTTACTAACCGTGCCAATATGTGATTGATGAAAGTGTGAAAAGCTTTTATTGGCTGTGCATTCTAATTAAATTATGATTGAAATGAAATTTTGTTCTTCAGGGCTTTCTTGGACTGAGTGGAGCTATCTTGATCCAAATCTACTATACATTTTTTGATGGGGACCCAGCGACGTACCTTTTGATGCTTGCTTTGTTGCCTGCATTCATCTGCGTGTTGCTTATGTTCTTGCTGAGGATTTATGAAGTGCATGGCAGTGATTACAAGAAGCATTTGGATGGTTTCTCTGTGGTTACTGTGATTATTGTTGTGTATCTCATGTTCATAATAATTTTACAGAACTTGGTTAGTTTTCCATATTGGGGACGGATGCTTGCGTTTGTGACCCTTATGGTTCTGCTAGCATCGCCTTTTGGAATTGCTATCAAGGCCCATTGGGAGGAGTCGCGGAATTTTGCACAATCCCACACCATTGAGAGGGGTTATTCTACAAATGGGGATGCTACTTCCTCCAGTTGTTCTCCATCAGTGAATGAAGTGGAATACCATGAGTTGCCTAGTGATGAGGGTCAGGTACAAGTGACTTCGGATGATGAGTTGCCCCATGAAGAAGAAAAGAACCTCTTGCAAGCTATGTGCACTGTTGAATTTTGGATGTTGTTTGTGATCATGATATCGGGATTGGGATCTGGGCTTGCAACAATTAATAATATGAGCCAAATAGGACAGTCCCTTGGCTATACTACCATTGAGATTAATAATTTGGTTTCACTGTGGAGTATGTGGAACTTCCTTGGTCGTTTTGGAGGTGGCCATGTATCGGATTATATCATGCACAGAAAAGGTTGGCCGAGGCCATTGTTGATGACTGCAACTCTGGGGACGATGATTTTTGGCCATTTAATCATAGCTTCTGGTTTCAATGGAAATTTGTATGTGGGTCCTGTCCTGGTGGGCATTTGCTATGGTGCACATTGGTCCTTGATGCCCACAATCACTTCCGAGATATTTGGTGTAAAGCATATGGGCACCATTTTCAACACTATTGCCGCAGCAAGTCCACTTGGATCTTATATACTTTCTGTGAGAATTGTTGGATATATTTATGACAAGCAAGCCGATAAAGAGGATAATTCATGCTTTGGCAAAGACTGTTTCATGTTGTCATTTTTTATCCTAGCAGGTGTGGCTTTTCTTTCATTTTTGGTTGGTGTGGCATTATACTTCCGGACCCGAAGGTTCTATAAGCTAATTGTGCTTAGAAGATTAAAACATTATGCAAGATGATGAAGATTGTATTTGCCCACATTTCAATGCTAGGTAAAGGCCGAGGAAACCACTCTTGTTTTGTCTGTTCTGTTTAGCATAAATTAATGCAGTTTTCTAGATGTTATCTCTGAGGATGATTTGAATTATGTGTTTTATTTGTTAATTGTTATAAATGTACATAGAAGTAAAAAAAAAAAAGATGTTGGAGATATTGTAAATATGTGATAAGATATGGTAGGTAACTTATTAAGAGGTTACAAACATCTAAATATCTTATTAGATTAAATTGTTACAAATATTTAAATATCTCATTAGGAGATCGTGAATATCACATATTATTTAGTTATCTTTTAATTTGTTATTAGTTATAATATCTTTAGATAGTTGATATTTACCCTATATAAAGGGAGATCAGGAATTGTATAATTTAATTCAATCAATACACAATTTCTTTTATTTCCAATTGATATGTAGTCCACTAAGTTATTATCACCATTGTGTTTGATTATGAGCATAGATTCCCACTTCTTGAACCTTTTGACCTCATTCATTCTAATGTGTGAGGGTAAGCTAGTAACTCTATATCGGGGACTAAGTAGTTTGTATCGTTTATTGATGATTGTACCTGTGTGACATGGATATTTCTTATGAAACATAAATATGAGGTTTGTTAAATATTTGTTGATTTTTTCCGTCTTGTCAAAAATCAATTTAATAAATCCATTAAAAGACTATGGTCTGACAATGGTACCGAATTTGTAAATCTTGAGTTCTCCCAAGTTTCTTAAAGATAATGGTGTGGTTCATGAACTGACATGTGTGAATACTCCCCAACAAAATGGGGTTGTAGAAAAGAAAAATCGTCACCTCTTTGAGGTTGCTAGAGCCCTCCTCTTCCAAATGTCTGTCCCTAATGTATATTAGGGAGAAGTTGTCCTAAATGCCACCTATCTCATCAACAGGTTATCCACTCGAGTCTTAAACGATATTAGTCCAATTAAACATATGTTATCCTTCTTTCCTTCTTCTCCCCTAATTTTAAGCTTACCAAGTCGCGTCTTTGGGTGTGTTGCCTTTGTCCACTCTCATAATCCACATCGTGGGAAGTTAGATCCTAGAGCTGTCAAATGTGTTTTCATTGGTTATGCCTCAAATAAAAAGGGTTTTAAGTGTTATCATCCTCCAAGTCGTCAGTTCTTTGTCTCAATGGATGTTACTTTTCATGAAACACAGTCATTCTCTATTTGTCCTCCACTTTAGGGGGAGAGTTAATTAGAAGTCGAGCCTATCATCGAGTCATTACCTTTTCCTACTCAGGATGTTCAAGTTCAAATTCAAGAAGTCACGAAACCCACTCTGGTCCTAGAGCAAGTCTAAATGTCTGAGCCGGATATAAGTATCCCTGATAGCTCCATGGAGGAGCAAGTCCAATTGTCTGAGTCGAAGGTAAGTATTCCTAATAACTCCATTGAGGATGTTAGTGATGACATGCCTATTGCTTTGAGGAAAGGGAAATGATCATGTGTCAAGTATCCTATTTCTCAATTCGTGTGTACTGACCATCTCTTTGTACAACATCAAAGTTTTATTGTTGCCATTGATGCCATCATAATACCTACATCAGTACAGGAAGCTTTGAAAGGTGAGAATTGGGTTCAAGCAATGAAAGTATACATGGTGAAGTGTAAATCTGATGGAACCCTTGAGTGATACAAAGCAAGGTTGGTTGCTAAAGGGTATACACAGACTTATGGAATAGATTACGAGGAAACATTTTCCCTTGTAGCAAGGATGAACATGGTAAGAGTCCTTAGCCACCCACTTTGGTTGGAACATGCAACAGTTTGATATTAAAAATGCCTTCCTTCATGAGACCTAGAAAAAGAAGTCTACATGAAGATTCCCCTAGGATTCTATTCTCATAATGAGAAGAACAAGGTATAAAAGGCATTGTATGGACTTAAACAGTCTCCTCGAGCATAGTTTGGAAGATTTGCTCAAGTCATGATATCCCTAGGATACAGGCAGAGTCAAGGTGATCATACTCTCTTTATAAAACTTTCTCTTGATGGTAAACTCACCCATCCCCTACTCTATGTAGACGATATGATTGTTAGGTGATGACGAGATTGAAAAACTAACTCTAAAAGAAAAGTTGGCAACACAATTTGAAATGAAGGAGTTAGGAAAGCTGAAATACTTTCTTGGAATTGAGGTTGCATATTCCAAACAAGGTATCTTTATCTCCCCAAAAGGAAGTATGTACTCAATCTCCTTAAAGAAACAGGAAAATTGGGATGCAAGACCTCCGGGGTACCTATTGAACAAAACCATAGGATTGGGTGTGAGGAAAGTTCAATCATAGAGAAGTCCCAATATCAAAGATTGGTGGGGAAATTGATCTACTTATCCCACACTAGGCTAGATATTGCCTATGCTATTAGTGTGGTTAGCCAATTTATGCATGATCCTAGGGAAAGACACCTTCAGGCAGTTGAAAGAATCCTCCAGTATTTGAAGGCAAGTCCAGTGAAAGGACTATTGTTCAGAAAAGAAGGAACATTTTCCATGGAAATATATATAGATGCAGACTACGCAGGATCGGTTGTGGATAGAAGATCCACCTCTAGATATTATATGTTTCTGGAGGAAATCTAGTAACTTGGAGGAGCGAGAAGCAAAATGTGGTTGCTCGATCTAGTGCAGAAGTAGAATTCTGAGCCATGACACAGGGTATATGTGAAAGATTATGGATGAAGATTATTCTTGATGACCTCAGTAAAATATGAGGGACCTATAAAGTTGTTTTGTGACAACTTAGCTATGAGTATTGCCTATAATCCAATCTAACATGATAGAACAAAGCATATTGAGATTGACAGGCACTTCATTAAAGAGACGTTAGACAGTGGACTTATAGTCGTAGCACATGTTCCTACAAGGCTCCAAGTGGCAGATGTTTTCACAAAAGAACTCCCTGTAACTAGATTTCAAGAACTCAATGGCAAGTTAGGAATGATTGATACTCATTTACCAACTTGAGGGAGAATGTTAGAGATATTGTAAATATCTAATAAGATATGGTAGGTAACTTATTAAGAGGTTACAAACATCTAAATATCTTATTAGATTAGATTAAGTGGTTACAAATATTTAAATATCTCGTTAGGAGATCGTGAATATCACATATTATCTAGTTATCTTTTAATTTGTTATTAGTTATAATATCTTTAGATAGTTGATATTTACCCTATATAAAGGGAGATTAGAAATTGTATAATTTAATTCAATCAATACACAATTTCTTTTACTTCCAATTGATATGTAGTCCACTAAGTTATTATCACCATTGTGTTTGATTATGAGCATAGATTCCCACTTCTGAGAAGGCATTTTTTATTTCATTTCCTTTCCAATTGATTGATAGTAAATATAAGAGAAGGTTGAGAAGTGTTGGGCCAAGGGAAATTATGTGAGATTATAAGAGAAATACATATGGTGCTTGGATTAAGGAGGAAATAGTAGTGTGAGAGTGTAATTAAATGTACACATGACAGCAAGGTATTGGAGAGGAGAACTGTGCAGTGATGGGAGAGTATAGGAAATATGAATAAGGAATGAGTAGGAAGGAGTGAAGGAGCATAACAGAGTTTTGGAGAGAATCGGTGGCCTAGGACGTGGAGAGCAGACTTTTTATATAATTATAATTATTATATTTATATCAGTTCTGATTGTTCTCTTATTTCTGCATTTTTTGCATTTCTTATTATAATTTATACTTTTCCATATATTGAGCAGTATCTTTCCCTTGCAAAGGAGATTTCCTCCTCGAGTTCTATTATATTTTCAATATTAATACCTATCTAGTTAGTACCAAAGCTCCCGATCCCAGAGAGCCTTTGGATGGTATTGACATGCTTGGAGGGAAGCTCCGAAGCTGTGGAATGGAGGATGGATGGAATTCCTGACCTGATCAAGGTGCAAAGAGAGGAGAGATTGCAACATGCTAAACTGTACTTTGAGATCAATTAGATATCATGGGTGGAGAAGGTGGTTATTACGCCGGTTTGTTTGGAAGGAAAGGGCATTGAATTGGTTTCAATGGTTAGAACAGTGGATCTACATAATCTAGAACCATGTGGTCCTGGTCAATTTCTACGCTACATTATTAACTCTTTTTTTATAAATTAAAATTGTAATTTTGTGTCACGTAGAGATTGGCCGGACCACAGGACCATGTAATGATTTCTCGTAAATGAAGGTCATGATTTGGCCAGTGTCCAACCATGGACTGTTAAGGAGGTTTCAGATTATCTTGTCAGAAAATCCCATACGAGGTGATAATGGTATTGTGATTGAATTTGGAATTCGTTACTCAGGTTAGGATTGAAATTGGATGAAGGATCGATCATACAGGAATTCAACATGGGTCCACATACAACAGGCCCATTGAAAAGAAGGAGAATATCTCTGCAACTCTTGGTGGAATCTATGTTGACGACACTGGTTATGGAGTAAAAGATTGAGAAGGGGGATGAAAGTGGCATGGGGCAGATCAAAACACCCCGATAACCAATTGTGGGTCAAGGTTCTGTCACAAGTCCCAACACCCCTGGCAAGGGAGGAGATGAGGAGTTGTCCAGTTCTGAGTGAACAGAAGTATTGATCTCTGATCACTTGCCTAGGCCAACAAACTTGAGGACCAAGGATGTTCATAGGAAACAAACATGAGAAGCAAGGATGTTTGTAGGAATGAATCACCAGAAACAAGTGGTATCAATGGACACTGCATGGGTGGTAGTAGGCTTGGTGGCAGGAAGGCCAATGGCTTTAGCTTAGGAAGCAGTGATGATGGGTGCTGCGAGAGAGGTGGTCAAAGTAGCGTGTGATGGGTGTTGAACGTTCGCATCTTCAGCCTTTGAAAAGGAAGCAGCTGCATAAGTCATTGGGGGATATCATTTCACCCAGATGTACATTTCATAGAGGGAGAAATGGATTAGTCAATTGAGATGCTTCTTGGATCTTGAAAGCAGATGGAGGAGGTGAACCGACCACTGCGATTGTAAATCATTTTGCTCTCGTTACACACATCACAATTTGAATGAGATTCTGCTCTGATTTTCTTTTTATCGTAATTATTATTTGTTATCATTCACTTCTGGATATGTTATTTTCTTGTTAGCATTAGATTTTCCTTGCTCCCTTGATTATAGATCACTCTAGTGAATGCATCAATCACTCTGAATGTTAAGAACTTGTACTACAATTAAAATAATTTGAAGAGGTTTTCTTGTGGTTGCAGCATGCTACTAGCCTGTTTGTGATGAAATTTTTTAGCAGTAGAGTGTAATACGGAGGCACAATTCCATGAGAAGCATTCCTTAAAATTTATGGTTGGTACGATAAATTTTGGAACGTTGTCAGACAGAAGTCACAGAACAGGAAATCTCAAACTGCAAGCTTTACATATTTGAACATACCTTGAGATGTATCACAAAGAAACTGGTATTGATTTGTGTCAGGTTTGTGTTTGTATCCTTGAGCAAACTAGTTTTGAAGTGGTGGTTATTTTTTTATTTGTTACAAGTCCTTCATCATGATGATTGATTTGCTTGGTATTTCATATATTCTTTTGCTGCAAACTTAGGAGGAATATACTGTAAAAAATTGCAACTTTCGGTAAACCCTTTAAACCCGCTGTTCTGAAGTTTGTGAATCATTACTTAGCATATGCAGCAAGCATCAAATTTTTATGAGATTTTGATAAAATGATTTAAACAAAAAAAACTAAATTAAACATGTTCTCACAGAGTTGCTTTGTCATTTTATTTTTTTCTTTCTACACTACATCATCAACATATCAATTTAGTACATGGGTAATATTGCCTGCTCAAAACTTTCTCAAATAGCTTGGCTGACTCAGTTTTCCATTCTTTCTCTTTTCCTTTGATTCTACGTCTTGCGTGAGAACATGTGGACAACATTTGTTTGCACCTATCATTTTATTTGGAAATAATAGGAAAAAAATACAATTTAGATCCTATTTGGATAAAACTTTTATACTTGTATGAAAAAAAATTAAACAGTAAAATGAATTAAACTTCTTTCATTAATTAGTTTTAATGTAAAAATTAAAATTAACTTTGAAAAAGTTAAACAGAATTTATATAAATTAGTTTATGCATAAATTAATTTTAACTTATGAAAAAAAAAGTCCTTTTTACTTTCTTATTTTCTTTTATTGAAAACTTTTTATTTTCTTTAATATAGTTGCTTCACAAACAGTAACACTTAAAAAAATAACACTAAATTTCCAGACATTTCGATATTAAAAACATTTTTTTCTCTGTTGACAAAATTGATAATTGAAGTACATAATAAGGCTCATTCAAATTTAGCTACCAGTCATTCGTTAGTAACCATCCACGAGAAGCTTAAAAGAAAATCCCGAACAAATGAAGAAGAATTATGAAAAAATGTGTATTCCGTTGTGATTTTGATCACAAACAGCTAAAATTGGTTTTACAACATTATTTCTCCCTAGCTTATTTTGTATACCTATCTCTGTCTCTTTCTTCTTATGGCACGATTCATTAATTACATTTATCATTTGTTTTTCTTCAGGTATATACATCTCACAATTCATCTATCACCTTCATTATTTGTTTTTTCTTCAGGGTATATACATCCCATTAGGGTGCAGTAACTTTTTTTTTTTTATCTAAACCTTATTCTCTATTTTTTTTTGTTTGCTTTTATTGATAATAGGTATAGGCAAAGCATGCATACTTACAGGTATTAATTTTTGCTTAACAGCCTAAGCTACGCTAGGACAGAACTTAAATGGATTAGGCTATAAGCTTCCGGTGACACTCTGACCTATTTCCCGTATAAGCAATAAAATAGGAATATGATTCAGTAAATTTCTTCGGAAGGATTTTCTTAAGTTAAAATTAATTGATGTATAAGTTAAAATTAGAGAAATTAGTATGAGAAAAATTTTATAAATTAAATTATGTATAAATTAATTTAAATTTATAGAAAAATTTATTTATTTATTTTTCTCCTTCTCATAAATCCTCATGGAGAAGTTTAACCAAAGATGAATCTCCGGAACACAAGGTTTTATTGTTATCCATACAGCAATTCCTTACATAAACACAATAGTAGTATTTTAAATAAGCAATGCGTCAGCATAAAACCAGATCCATTAGTCCATTACTTACCTGACTGTAGAAAAATAGGAATGTACACGACTAAGAGCAAGAACTAGTTGCAGTAGAATCATAATAAACAGGCCTAAAAACTTGGTCACAAATTGAAAACACAAACTAGTCATTGCAGTAAAAACATAATAGACTGCCTAAAGACGTGGTCAAATTGAAAAACAAATTACAAAGGACTCAAAGACGCTATCCTCTTAGAAAAAAAAAATGCTAATCCTTGTTATCTAACATACCCCTTTGAAATGATGTTTCGACATTCAATTTAATGAAGGAGAAGAAGAAAAGTATTCTTATTATTGAAAAAAATTCAAACCTAATATTAACTAGAGATAAAATTCAAATAATATATATAAGTAGGGAGATATAATTCTTATCTTATATTCTAATTTTTGAAGTTAAAGTTAATCTAAAACCTTAAATAATAAAACGCATCCCTCAAATCTGAATTACCTATAACCTATACATATAAAATCTAGGATTTTAGAATGCACATGATTAATGTATATTTTATATAACTATTTATAATAAATAATTATTTTGAATATATAAATTATATTATAATTATAATTTGTAATAAATAAATATTTTGAACATATAAATTATATTTTAGATTAATGATAAACAATCTATATTGTAATGTAAGATTAATTTTTATTATTAATAATTTTTTAAAAATTAAAATTTAATTTAGAAATAAAGATAAAAAAGATAGGTTGAAAAAGATAAGAGGTTAATAAAAATTCTTAAAATTATATTTTTGAAGAAAAATTTATAAAACATTTTCATTGAACTCCTAAGAAGTGGTACTTATTTCTTCCATATAGAACTAGATTTTTGGATTGCTTCATTATAGAATTACTACTATCACAATATACGACAGTAGCTTCCAATTGCTAGAATTGTAGTTCTCTAAGCATCTTTCTCTGCTAAATAGCCTCACATGCTAAGATAGTTGCAACTTTGCAACTACTAACTCTATTTTTGTAGTCAATGTTGTAATAGTTGGTTACTTTCTTGAAGACTATGAAACAATAACTGACCAAAGCTTAAAAACATATATCGACATCTTGATATCCGACAAAGTCACTGTTATCAAGTCTAAATAAATTAGACTTTCCTCCCCTTTTTGTAAAAAGACCATAATCATAAGTCCATCTCAATTGTACATTCCATATACGTGCTAAGACTGACAACACACATTCTATTAGGTCTTATCTAATACATTAACTTCCCACTATTTATTTATACAAGGTGATTGTTAAGGAAAAGATAATAAAATAAAGTTATTAGATGAATAAAAATGTTATATATACACGTCCCCTCTAAATATATAAAGATAAAATAATTATAATTAATAATGATAATCCATCTAATAAAAATATATATAATTTTATTAAGATTGTTTTAAAATCATAACAATAATAGTTTGAAGATGGTTATATGCTAAATGCTAAATAAAGTTATTGGATGGATAACAACATTGTATATAACTCTAAATAAAATTATTGGATGAATATGAATGTTATATACTGAAATGTTCACAATGATAAAAAATGGACCATTTATCTAATTAAAAGATATATAATTTTATGAAAATCATTTTAAAATTATCCATGATAATAGTTTGAAAATTTCATTACCCTATAAATATCTAACATCCTAAACCCTAACGCCTAAACTATTTAAACCTCATAAACCCTAAAGGCTAAACTATTTAAACCTCATTGAGGTTCTAATCAAGGAGCATGCAAATCCCAAAAACACATAATTTCTCTACCAAAAATAACTTCTCGAGTTAGGGAATGATGGGATGCCGAAGGTAGGATTAGTGACTGGAGTGAAGTTGTAATAAGATAGCCGTATTAGAAGGTGCGGCTGGATCACCTCCTTTTTAGGAAGAGATAATACTTATTAGGTAGTTTAATTTGACATTACTTCACATAAAAAAAAAACAAGTTATGTTTGACATAAAACTTGAAAATATTTTCCTTCTAGGAGCATTGATTTATCCTTTTTAGTGAAATAAAAGGGACTAAAGTATAAAAATATATATAAAAAAATTTAAATTCGAACATTGTGTATGATATAAAAAGAATAAAGCATTATAAATTTTGAATAAAATAGTTTCTCACACGTGACAATATAAATTTATACCTTCTCTAATCTCCTGCGAATTCCAAAGGAATAAAGGTAACAATTTACAAAGATACTCTAACAACATTTAAATCATTAATGCATAATAAAGGCATCTAGTGTTTACATTTTTGAAGTAGCATTTTCATATTGAACGTTTCCAAATTTCAAAATAGAGAGAATGAAACAGGGAACATTTGCTACTTTGAAACTACGCTAACACTTATCTAGTTACCAAGCAAAGCTCTCTCTTTTTTCTTTGTTTTTATTGTATATCTTAAGAAAATAGTTGTATTTTTATTCTTATAAAAACACGAGCTGTGTGAATCCCAAAAAAGTTTGTTTAGAAGAATGTTTGAAAGCATGAAGACTTATTTAAAAGAATATTTGAATTTAAACATGAAAAAAAATTAGTGGAGAAATACTTGAAAAAGTAAGAATAAAATATACTCTTGTAAATAGTCTCCGTAAAAATCTTTGGTTGCGTTGAGAATGAGATGTAATCTTTAAGTTATAAAGTGGACTAATATAAATAATATATAATGATATATTTCTCTTTTATGTTTTATCTAATATTCTAATCAAACAAGAATTTTAATTGTGGAGTACTTTTTTAAAAAATTAAATTTTTTTCTTCAAAAATCTTTATATTTATCGTCTTAATTCTAAGACTATATCTTTTCGTCTTAATACTAACATTTCACTACACAAATTTCTTTTTAAAGATTTTCTAAAAAAATTCATTTGATTTGTCAAAATATTTTTAAAAATAATAAAGCACAATTCAACTTTATTTTATATTTTGAATTTATTTTTTTAATTGGTATCAAAACTCAATCTCCACATTGATGAAAGATGAGTTGATGGATTGATTTATCACATGTTGAATTATCGTTCAATAGTTTTCGACGTATATTTTAAAAAAGATCTCCTTTATTACTTATGTGTTGAAGGTGCAGCCACTGTCAATACAAACATGTGCTTAGCCTTGCCTGATTTAGTATCGGAAAGTAAATTATTACACTTTCAATAAAAAATATATGTTAAGAGTTTTAGTTTTATAAAAATATTAATTAGTTGTTATTTTAATATCTATAAATAGAACACCTAGATATTTTTTTTATCAACCATATCAATACAATAAAATATTTTCATGGTAATTTTTTTTCTTTAAATTTTATAACGTGAAGCCCCGTCAACTTGAGCTCACTTGTATCTCTTCTTAAATTTTTGATAAAATATTCTAAAATTTATGATTAAGATTAATTTAGACACCTCCAATTACATTTAATGATTAAAATTAATTCTGTATAAATTTTAAATACATTAACTCAAATATAATTTGTAGGGTAGTAACAAGTGAAAGTGACCCAAGGTCAGATTGGAATCATGAAGAACCAGTGGATGAGCCATTCCTGCCACATATTAAGCAACAAGCATCTCCGCTTTCAATCGTGCAACAATAGAAATTCTCTATATTTTATCATATTTTTTTTATTCGTTATCATATCACATGGGTTTAAGTCAATGCAACAACATTTCGGGACAGATTCATACCTAAATCAATTTGTATTGGTTTGTTAGAGTTGACAGCAAAAGTTTTCTAACAGTAACTAAGATGGTTTAATTCAATCTACTTTCAAAAATAATTATTTACTTTTATCAATTTTTCAATAAAGTTTTTACGAAGTAATTGATTACTAAAAAATAGGGTAGCAAAGCGTTTTTTATTTTCTTCATAAAAATGTGTAACATTGGGCTTGTATAAAAAAGAGAGGTGATGATGTTTGGTGAGGATTAAATGGACAACTAAGTGCAATCAGGTACAGCTGGCTCAAGAACAGTGTCCAAGTCGACGTGTCACTACTGGAGAGAACCTAAAACATAAGAAAAACTCGGTTCCACTGATTGATGATGAAGGAACGGAAAAGACAGCCGAATGGAGTTTTGGAACTCGAAGTGGGCATCGACGGTGGCGAGCATATGGATTCAGTGCAGCAGCGGGTCACTGTATACTTTCTCCATTTACTCCCAAACTCTAAAGTCAACTCAGCACTACGATCAATCAACGCTCGACGTCGTCTCTGTCTCAAAGGACATCGGAGTCAACGTTGGCGTCCTCTCCGGCCTCCTCTACGATTTCCTTGCCCGCAAAACAACAACTGGGCCCTGGCTTGTCCACTTATTGGGCTCGGCCCAATGCTTCTTGGGCTATTTCCTCATCTGGGCCTCAGTCGCCGGTCTCTTTCCCCCGCTGCCCGTGCCCGTCATGTGCCTCTTCATGTTCGTGGCAGCTCATGCGCAGAGCTTCTTTAACACTTCCAATGTTGTGACTGGCGTGCACAATTTCCCTAACCATAGCGGAACCATCGTCGGCATTATGAAGGTTTTCTTTCTTTCTTTCTTATTTTATTTATCTTTTTGGCTGTGCACTTTCTTCGGAAATGATTTCCCCTTATGCTGTTATTCCAAACATTGGGCACTGGACGATGGGAACAAAAATTTTGCACTTGACAAATTATTTTAACACAATCACGCACGCCACTTACTTTCTTATTATTTAGTGAAATTCATATAAAATAACTGATAAGTAAACCATCAATTTCATCTTAAAATATTACCACCAACTCTGACCTTAAAAGTAAGAAAAAACTAATAGGGTTTAAAGTTGATGCACTCACCATTGTCTAATAACAAATATTACTTTTAAAATATTTATTATAATTGTCAGCAAACAAATTTATTAATAAGTGAGGAAGTAAGGATGGATAACCGTGAATCATTTATTCTCAAACTAATATTATAAAACCTAACAAATTGAAATACAAGACTAAAGCGATAGATATTTAATATTATGAGATTATTTAAATAATTTTATTATTTCAAAAATTACTTAAATGAAAATATAAGAACTTAATAATAATTACGGTAAAAATTTAATATTAACTATCTTAAAAAGTCATAATTTTTAATGGATTCACAGGTAAACAAATATTAGACAATTGACATGTCTAAAATATATTAGGCAGTGCATACCTTTATTAGACTCTTATTCAATAATTTTACTAAAGGACATAAACAATGTCAAAAAAGAATGACAAATTCAAGTAACAAATTCCCCAACACATTTTTTTATTGATTGAATTTCATTAAGAACTACAAAATTATGCCTGAAATTCATTAAATAAGGAGTGAAATTCTAATAAATTTTAATCAAATAATAGACTTTGTGAAAGAATAGGTTAGAGATAAAAAATATTATTATAAAATTGATATAAAAATATAAATATATAATATAAACAGAGGAGAGTTCAACTTACTTTAAAAAGTAATTCTAATACTATTATTTTCCTTTTTCATATTTTGTTTTCTAACCATCTGACGGTTTTAACTAGTACCACTTTTTCATAAGGATGGATGGAGATGGAAAAAAACTCTTAATTTTTAATGCACTAAATGATCCAATGTTTAGGATGTACGCTGCTGCAATCTATGTTACGCTGGCACAAGTACAAGTAATGTAATAATGTATCCAATGTGACATGGTATAAGGATACAGCATACTGCATAAATATTGTACTATCTTGGCGTATAAGCATCATGCCAGTTTTTGAGTAAGATAATGGGTCGTTTTCTAGTAGACGTGCTTCATAGATTTTGTAGTGCTTCATAGTTCATAGTGCATTTAATTCTTGATGTCTTTTATTTTGTTCAAGTTTGGCCGTTGGGTTTTTTCCTATTTTTGATAGGGATTTCTTGGTCTCAGTGGAGCAATATTAATTCAAGTGTACCGAACAATATTTAACAACAAGCCTGTATCATTTCTTCTGATGCTAGCACTCCTACCACCTATAAATACTTCGCTGCTTATGTGGTTTGTAAGAATCCACCACACTCATGAGAGGGAAGAAAGGAAGTATCTGAATATATTTTCTTTGATGGCTCTGGTTGTTGCTGCATACCTTATGGTTGTTATAATCGTAGAGAACATCATTAGTCTGCAATCATTGGTGCGCATCTTTATATTTGTTGTGCTTATGTTGTTGCTAGCCTCACTTCTCTGCATTGCATTTAAAGCATATGAAAAGGGCTCCAGTAGAAGTTCAGAAAGTTTTCTGGATGAGGGGTCACTACTAATTGTAGAGCCAAGCCACCCGGATTCTGAAGAGGTGGATGCAAGGCAAGATTCTTTGAAGAATCAAAGGACTAATTTGCAAGTAGGAGAAAATCTGAATCTTTTGCAAGCAGTGAAAACTGTGAACTTTTGGTTTTTGTTTATTTCTATGGCATGTGGTATGGGATCAGGACTTGCAACTGTTAACAACTTGGGCCAAATAGGGGAATCCCTTGGTTATAGCAGCCATGAGACAGGTTCCTTGGTTTCTTTGTGGAGCATTTGGAATTTTCTTGGCCGCTTCGGAGGTGGTTATGTGTCGGATTATTATTTGCACACAAGAGGATGGGCAAGACCTTTATTTATGGTCACCACTTTAATGATCATGAGCATTGGCCATGTTGTGATTGCTTCTGGACTTCCCGGTGCCCTGTATGCTGGTTCAATATTGGTGGGTATTTGTTATGGCTCTCAGTGGTCCCTAATGCCCACAATCACTTCTGAGATATTTGGTGTTGGAAATATGGGCAGCATATTCAACACCATTAGTATAGCAAGTCCGGTGGGATCTTATATATTCTCTGTAAGAGTAGTTGGATACATATATGACAAAGAAGCATATGAAGGAAATACATGCATTGGAATTCATTGTTTTATGTTTTCTTTTCTCATAATGGCATCTGCCACTATTCTTGGTTCTTTGACAGCTTTAGGTTTGTTTTTGGGGACAAAAAACTTCTATGGTCAGGTTGTACTCAGAAGAATTCAAAATATTCAGTGATGGAGTAAAGAGATCAGGTTGTAGTATACCGTGAAGGAATGAATTTGTCGGGTTCAGAAACGTATCTTTAGTTTTTCTTTAATTTTGCGTGACTGTGTGCGTGTGTGTCTGTACATGTCTATAATTCACTCTCTGATTCTTGTGACACACTACAATTTGTTGTAAATCGATGTCAAATATCCTTTACTAATGCCATGTACATGTGATTAAACTTTTTCAGTCAGCCTGAGAAAAACTGTATCTGTGTGTGTTTACTGCTCTCAGTAGTCTTACAGCATGATACATGACCCTTTTGATTCTACCTCTTGCTTTCATAGTTCATACTTTCCTGTGTTAGAAAAGAATATGAATGTTTAACCGATGCATGTGGGGTTGTTTCGATGTTAACAAATACTATGAACTACATTGAGCAGCTGTTTAGATCACCTGGGGTGAAGTATATCCAATCATTTAGTGGCTTGATATTCGCCAAGTGAGAAGGTAGTACATGGGTGAAGAAAAATCACTTAATTTGTACATTTGGTACAAACAAAAATGCGGAATGTTGATAGTCGAGTAAACACATTTTCACTCTGGACCCATATTTTCTGGTCACTCCTCTCCTAGCATGAAGCGAACTGAAAATGAGGGTGGTTTTAATCTTGATTATATGTTTCGTAATATTTCTTTCACATTTTTACTTTTCATTCACACCATGAATGAGGGAATTTAATATTCAATTCTTTTTATTTTCCACTGTCAAGCCCCACGAATTGAAACTCGACATTTTCCTATTTTAAAATGATTTCCCTCTACTTTCTACCTTCTCTAGCATATTTCTTGTGAGCTTATACGTTTTAATACTATTTGGTCCTGCCGACCTCAAATGGCTTAACAAAGATAGGGAACAAAGCATACTATTTCTAGGAGAAACAGTTCAGTATCAGTGTAGCAGCGCACATTAGGTGTTAATGTACAGAAATATAGCTATAATATAGGAGAAAAATAAGCTATCAAGTCCTAAAGTTAGGCTACAAAATCAATATAGATTCCTATAATCCTCATAATTAGCTTATTTACATTAACACCCTTCCCCTCAAATTCCAGGTGGAATTGTGGATGTCAACTTAATTTTGGAAACAAGTTCTTGAAAATACCGAGGAAAGTGAGTTTTGGTGAAGATGTCAGAGGAGGATAAAGGAACAAGATGAATAATATCCTGAGTGACATGATATCAGAAAGTGGTAATCAATCTCAATAAGTTTAGTATGCTCATAGACAACATCATTACAAACAATTTGAATAATACTTCGATTATCACAATGAAGAACAATAGCTGTAGATGAAGTGATGCCCAAATCCTCTAATAATTGTCGAAGCTATATATAGTAGTTCCGCTTAGTATTAGCAAGAGCACGATATTCTGAAATCTGAATCAACACTTAACAAGTAGTTCCACTTTGTTTCCTGCTTTGCCAAAAAATGAGAAAGTCACCCAAAAAAACTATCAATCTAGTCTACCTCAAAATACCCTAATAGAATTAGAGATAAGTGAACAGAAAAATGAAGCTTATGAAACGGAGTTCCTTTAATACAATAAAGAATAGCAAAAAAATAAATAAATTAGAGGCGCAAGGAACAATCACATATTGGCTAACCATACCCAACTAAGGTAAGTTTAGCATTGGGTTCCAAAGAAGTTGAAACTATTTTGCCATCTGTGGTGCTAGCCCGATATAGTAAATCGGATTTGCACACTTTGTTTGGGAGAGACACTATCCTTCGTTATTGGGTGAAATTATTACATGATTCGAGATTGTTATGATTCTAATAAATCTTTACATATCAGGTAATTGAGTGTTCCTAATTTTTTTCTTGTAAATTAAAAAAAATGACTATATATTATGTACAGATTAATTGAGAACATAAATTATAAAGACTATTTAATAATTTCTCCGGGAGGTGACTTCTAAATTCATTTTTTGTCCTAAGTAATTGGAGGAATATGATTGGCTGAACACTATGTAATTAAAAATTTCCACAGGATTGAGTTTATCGCATGCACTATTGTTAATATGTTGCATTGTTCTGCATGTATTTATTGTTCTGCATGTATTTATTGTTTATACTATTTTGTGATGTGATACGTTATTATGTCGCATTTGATATTGTTTTGGTTGTATTATTATGATATGTTGTTATTATGTTTGATTATTTGAAATAAGAAATGTTAGATCAAAGGATGATTTAGATTTTTTAAAATTTTCATTTATAACAATTCAACAAATATGAGACACTATGTATCCTTTAACATATTAGACAAAGAAAAAAAAATTAAATATCTTCTAACAACAAATAGATGAAGTATTGTTTTAAAAATAAAAAGAAAAAATAGATATACATGTGTTTTTTAAATTGCAGGACCAATGAGACAAATATGCCTTATTGTTAAGCATATTAAAGAAGCTCAATTAATAAAACACATGGTGGTGTACCAAGATATGGGCATAGTTTTGGGTTTGAGACCAACCAAGATAAATTATGTTATTTATCTTTCACTCTATCTTTGTTTGATACTTTATTTTAATAATATTTAAGTAATTAATTTTAATGAACAAACTCAACTTTTGAAATGTCATAAGTCTATTGAAACTGTAACGAAACTTATAATATAAATCTCAACTTTCAAATGGTAAAAGATTCACATTGAAATCTCATCAACTGAAATATGAAAACTCAAACATAAAACCTATTTGCACTCCAAAGTCCAATCCAAACAATCCATGTTTAAATCTGGAAACATAAATAGTTCAAAATGAAGTAAACTAAAAAGCTAAGCCGAAGAATGGAGAGCGCAACACACTCTTCTCCTTCCTACTTGTCCTTACCTACAAATAGTGTTCAACCTAAACAAAAACAAGAAAACACACAAGAGAGGTGAAAATATGTCTCACTTCTATTTAGGGAACCTCAACAAGACAAGGTAGCACACATGCAAAATCATAATTGTCTGAACAATGAGTTGTCAAAACAATTGATTGTTTGAACAACCACAAATAATCTTTTCACAAAAAATTGTCTGTGGTTGTTGTTTGAACAATCATAAATAATTTTTTCTTATTAAACTAATTGTCTGAATACTTAAAGATGATAAAAGTCCTTTGTGAAAAAGGTTTTTAATAGCCTTAGCAAGAACCATTGAAAACAATTGGTCCTTGTGGTTGTTGTTGGATTTGATTATTTTCAATATCCCCAACAAGAGCGACAAGAGTATCAGCTATAGCACAATAATTCCTTCCTGCCATTTCTTCCTAAAGGGAAGCAAAACAAGCAAAGAATGTCAACAAACAAATAAACAAACAAACAACCACCAAAACTCCTCAAAGTACACAACAACAAAAAAAGCAATTAAAAGTTACTACTCTCAAGCTCCCTTTCTTGCCTTGTAAGACCCCTTACTTGCCTAGTGAGTTGAGCCATAGAGGCTCCAGTTATGTCATTCGCCTAACAAATGGACCAATAGAGAGTACTAGTACTCTCTTTGATTAGCAAGATCCATTGCTTGATCAATGAATAAAGTCATAGAAATTGTCACTCTCTAGTTCTTGCTCAGCTAGAGCACCTCTCGCCGAACAAGTCACAAAGAGTTATTATGCTCTCAAACTCTTTCACTCTCACTTAACAAGCCTCATCACTCGCTCAATGAGGGAAGCCACAATAAGCTCTAGGGCTTATATTTGCCCAACAAGCCTCACCACTTGCCCAATGAATGAGCCATAGAGAGGTATTCTCCTCTCTTCGTCATATTTTTGCCCAATGAGAGACATGTCTTACCTAGCGAATGTGCGGCGACAACAGGTCGCGGTTTTAGACATCTTACCTTTTCTATTTTATTTATGGACATCTTTGGATAGTTTGTTTGGATAAAGTTTGAAAACTTATATATGTCTTTCCTTTTTGAAAAAAAATTAATAAAAATCAAACACATAGTTAAACCCCTCCCTTCTTTATGTGTTTCTTGTTTCTTCATATTTATCATATTATCTTCAAAATGTTTTGGGGGAATAAATGTTTCATATAAAAATGTATTGTTTGTGAACATAATTTTAATAGTTTTTGTTATCATCAAATCATTTTTAGGGGTTAGATGCTTCATATTTTTTTGTTCCAACATTTTCACGTTGTATGTTTTGAGGTATGTCATTTTGCACGTACTTCTATACTTTTAGTTTTGTAAGCTTACCCTTCTCATGTGGAATATGTGGGTATTGATTGTGATGTTTGTATTTATAGGAACATATGTGGAAGACTTTGTTGTGCACATATACCAAGATCACATAGTGACCTCTTCTTCACTTTGTTAGGATCATGACAAGTATAATGGTGTTGTACAAATAGTTAATAAAAAGATGAGTGAAGGTTATCATATCCATGAGAATTTTGGTTTAACAATTATACAATCAATTAACTACTATTTTGATTTAGGAATTAGGAAAAAATTGATATTAGGTTTTTTATTGAAAAAAAATAGGAGAACACACTTATAAGTCTTGAAAATTTCAATTAATTAAAATGGTTACGTGTTGGAATCTCCTTGATTCTCTTCTATGATAATTTTTCCCTTCTAAATCCTTATTATTATGTGATTAGCATCCAATTTATCTAATTTAGTTTATTTCCAATCCCTTGGGCAGTAAACCCTTTATTCCCAATTCCTAATTATGATCTATGATCCCTTCGGCGAGAAAAATTAGCAATAAGCATTAGGTTTAGGCTTAAGAATTGTTTTTTTTTTAATTGGAACAACCTAAATCCCAAAATTTCCCAATTGTAAGACCTAGACCATTGATCAATTTTATTAATGATTGTCAATTCTTCTTTGACTTATCTAAGAATTGAAATTGATGAAGAGCTTAAGGATTTATACCAACTATTGAATCTTGAAGAACTTGGGGTTCAATTCTTGAAGATTCATGACTTTTTCTCTATATTATGCTTTTTTATGTTTTGTGCTTAATGAGTCTATGAGTTTCTAAGTTTCTTAAGATTAGGTTAGGTTAGGAAGAACCTTGATATGAACCTATTTAAATTGATTTCCATATTGAATTTATTTATTGTTATGTGAATTTAGTTGTTGAATTCTATGCTTAATGTCACTACTAGAAATATGTTATTTACCTGCGAATTTTTCTACGAAAAATAAATTGCATGAATTTTTTGTGAATTTTTCTATGGAATATAATTTGTAAGAAATTCCTATGGATTTTGTTACCAAAATATATCCGTAAAAACTTCTTGTAGATTTTGCTACCATTTCAACAATCATAGGAATTTTTTTTTGCAAATACAAAATGGTTGAAAAATTCGTAGATTTTTTTTTTGCTTTCTATGAATTTATTTGAAAATAAATAATTGCAGAAAATATTTCATACAAATTTAAAATCCGCAGAAAATAATACCTGCAAATTTTTTCGCAAGAAAATTCGCAGGAAAATTTCCAGAAAAATTTGCAATTTTTTTTTATTAAATTAATAACTATTATAATTGAATAAAATAAAATAATTTTAATAGGTTTTCTTTGAAAAATATATATGCGAACACTCGCGCATCTCAACTCTCTCACTCACATCGCGAACGCGCATCTCAACTCTTTCACTCACATCGCGAACCCTACCTTCTTCTTTGATGGTGAGTCTCTTTCGTTCATTTTCACTCTGCATCAACATCACCGCATTCCTTTGTTCCTTTTCACTCTACATCAACAAGATTTCGTTCCTTTTCACTGTGCATCAACAAGAATCTGAATCCACCGAACATTTCAATTCATGTTTTCTTCTTCCATTTCTCAACTTCGTATAAATTCATGATTGTTTCTTTCAAATTATAAATCTTCGCATTTCGCAGGAATAAGCAATGGATTTATTACTAGAGCTTCTGTGATGTCCATAAGAGGAATCTCTGGTCAGAACTTTTCTACGGTGTGAATTTGTGACCAATGACTTTGATGGTAATTTGTCTTTGTAAATTGAACAATTCTATTTCAAATTGTTCTTCTTTGCTTTCCTGTTTTCTAAACTCTGTTTTCTTTGTTGTTATATTAACTAGATTCCTAGCTTTTACTTGAAGTCATTTATGTTCTTCTTATCTTGACTTGCATTTTATCTGCCCACACAATTAGTACGTGTGTCAAAAAATGCTTCTTTTGTTTGAACTTTGATTGTCTGTGTCTTTAATCTTGTTATATTGGTTAGATTCATAGTAGTGTCTAGTTTTATACCCTAAGTAATGATGTGCAGTTTTGAATACTTAAATTATCAAGTTACTTGTCAATCATATTGTTGGAGGTTTTATTATGTAGAAATTACTTCCCAAAAGATGTGTTTTTCCTCAGTTCTATCTTGTAAGTTGTAAGTGGATGTGTAAATTTGTAGTTCTCTGTATTACTGCACATTCAGTCACCTCTCGTGGCTTCTTGAAAGTCCCCTTAGTGTTTAATTGTAAGATGCTAAATGCATTGACATTTCCTATTGTAACTTCTCCATAAACTTTGACTAATATCTACTTTGAATTTAATTTTAATTTACTAATAGTGTAAAAAAAATTATATTGTCATTTAATCATAAATTGTTAAGTATCACAAATTTGTTGCTTTAATAATAACTTTTTAAAAGTAATCTCTAGAATGATTTATGATTGGATAGTAGTGTAAAAATGTTTATACTAACAGTGCAAATGTGTGTCTATTGAGTCTCTATTGTATGTCACTATTATAACCATACTTGAATAGCTAAAGTATTATGACATGACTCTAATGTGTATTTGAGGATTTGTCAAATAAAATTCTTTGTCCGGATGCATAAGACTAATTTTTTATTTACCTGACTTCTCCTTCATTAATTGTCCAGATGCATAAGAACACTTATCCAAACATGTTACTTGTTATTGCCTTGCTTGCAAAGGTAACACTTTTCCCACATGGCCATTTATTTGTTTGTTTTTGTGAACAATGGTTGGACTTTTTGGATTAAAAGTTAATTGTTTTGATATTCTTGTTCTCATTTATTTACTAGTTCTAGATATGCTTTCTCGGCTACAAAATATGTAGCAAGATAATATCAATTATCTTCCCTGTTGAAAGGGAACTACAAATTTATTTGGATGGGAGCAATTGAATGGAAAGGATTATATGACTATTCTTCTCACCTCAAATTCATTATATTGAAAATAATGATATTAATCTATTGATGGATTGTTAAACAGTGGATCAATGACTTTTAGTGATCATTCAATAATGTGTATTTAGGGATGTGTACTTGAAGTCATTCAATAAAGTGACTTATCAAAGTCACTTTGCTGGGTTCAATCTTCTATGTTTCCATATACTTCATCTATGTCTGTGTTGTGTCTGTAGTTTTGGTAGTGAGATAGTGGTTGTAGAAGATATGGAGCAAAAGGCAGATAGTACTTTTGGTAGTGATAGTAATAACTCATTGTTTGATTGCATTTACTTGGGAAAGATTCTACAAGTACTAGAACTTGTTGTTTTCCAGTGGCTTGTCTATTTCAAAGTATCAGCAGTTTTTACATTCAAAGAATTACTTGTTCCTAATATCTTTTCACTATAATGTCAAAATTGTTTGAATGAAGCACTACTGTGTGCACTTTTGTTTTCTTTTAGGCTAAAGAAGATGAAGAAATTGGCCCTAAAGTTCGTGTAAGAATGCAAAAGAGAAAAGTAAACAACAATATTTGTAAATTTCAAATTTTGATATTTAAAAAATTTCTATTCATTTTTGTAATGTTGCTTAACATAATACCTTTGAAACTTATAATTTATTAAACTTTCTGAAGTTAGCAATTTTGTCTTAGTTTCCTGTCATCTATCTGTCTCTATTTCTTAGCCTAATTTATTCTCTTATTGATTGATTCACAATAATAGAGGAGTACAACTTAAATAGGAAAAGAAGGGAATCTGATTCCTTAATCATAGGAAGCAAGAATCCTGTACAACAAAAGGAAAAATTACAAGGAAAAAATTCTATGAATTGGGATTAACTAATATTATCCTTAATCCTAGGATTTTATCTTCCTAATTTATTTTGAATCATAAACTCTATCAGCAATAGAACTTTCCTAATCAAGATTTTGAAAATGACAAGATTACCCTATAGAAAGGTGTAATACCCTGAGGTTAACCTTCTATCAACAATAGAACTTGCTTAATCAACATCAGTATATATCTCAATCTCCCTTTTTTCATGCTTTGCAAAGAATACCTTTCCCTAGTGTGCCTTAGGTACCTAAGAATTTTGTACATGGGGAATGCACAAATTCACACCATGCTGACAGCAAAAGCAATGTTAGGATGTGTATGGGACAAATAGATAAGTTTTCCAGTTGGCCTTTGGTATCTACCTGTGTCTATTGGAACACCGTCTTTAACATCTTCGAGTTTAGTTTTGACTTCTATAGAGTGTCTAAAGGCTTGTTTTACAAACTGGATTAGATTGTAGAGAAAAATGAGATATGAGTTAATTGAGAATAGGAAACAAATGCATATCTTAATGCAATATTTGGGATTTCTTGGTGGCTCTCTTCTCATCCACCTTCATCTCCTCAACATAGTAATGAAAATGAAGACGAAGATTATGATGAAGATAGTGATCATACCAGATAGGATGGTGTTTGATATCTCACTTTATTTTTTGAAAGAGGTATGTAGCCTTAGTGCATTTTATTTGTATGGTTGATTGTTATTTCTCTATAATCTACAAGTGAAATTTGACTAATTGACTCTTTGTCTTCTTTTATTATGATGTAGGATATGCTTCACAAGACATGGTCCACTTGGATCCTTTCTTAGGAATATGATTTTGCCTTAGAGATTTTTTGCTTAAACTGCTGAACCTTTAGATAGAGCTAACAACTACTTTGGAAATTTGGCTTCTTTTAATGAATTTGGAAATTTTAGTACTTATGAACTTGCTTGAGTTTTTATTTTTTATTTTTGATGTGGTTTATTGGAAAATAGAGTATCTCTTACAAGTTTATGTTTTGTATGATTTGTGGTTAAATATGTGAGAGTTCTTCCTGGTTGTTTATTGCTTAAAAAGTAAAAATCAATTATGTTTTAAGACTTTCCATGAAATTAGAATCAGAAATATTTCTCTAGAGTTAGGTAATGATTACGTGTTCTAAGTAAAGGATGATGTCCTGTGAATTAGAAATTTAATATTTCTAATTTGTATATACATTGTCATTAATAAAGTTTTAGATAGTGAATAGTATTTATTTATAAATTATTGTTGCCTCTTTATGTTTTGAGCTCCTTTTCTTTTAGATCTAAACTTTGTTTAGTATAAAAATGAAAAATTGTCCTGCCTATTATTATAATATAAATTATCATGTTATATTTTATATTGAACAGTGACGGAACATACCCTTATTATGAGTTTATAAAAAATGAAACACTTGAAGATAATGCACTAATTTGGATGCTTTTGTATCATAAATAACTTGTAAATAATATTATATAATTTGTGTCATCTTAGAAGAAAAAGGAAAATTTTAATTTATTATCTTATAATTACTTATATATATATATATATATATATATATAAGAGTTATTCAAAAAAAAATTAATTAAGAGGAAGCAAATTATTCCAAAAATAACTTTAAAAGTTACTCTTTTATTTTCATTAATAAATATTTTAGGACAAAAGAGAAATAATATAAAAAAATTAGAAGTTAGCATTTTAAAAAACATTACAAGCTTTTAAAAAAAATTATTTACTAAAATAAGTCTAATTAACAAAATTTTTAGTTAATAAAAAAATTAAGAACTAGCTAAAATAAGACATGAAATATAATCAACTAATGTTTAATACAACGTTTAAAGAAATTATTATCAAAATAAAAAACAATTAACATAAATTTACGATGTGGGTGAATGTATATTTATTAATACTCGGATTTCAATTGCAACATCACATCAACAATTGTCTTTAATGATCTATAAGTATGATAAAAATTTTAAATACTAAAAATATATAAAATTTAATTTATATGAATATTTATTAAATTAAAAAAAATTATTAAAAAAATTGTTATATTTTTAATTAAAAATATAAAAAAATTCCTACAGAATCACAATGTAAAAGAAAATTATTTAAGAATAACAAAATTTTCAAGAAATATATCAACAAATTTTAATACGAAAATTTTTGCAAGAAATACACATGATAAAAATATACATGCGAATTTTCCTACAGGAAATGCTTCTTTCCTACGGGAAATGCTTCTTTCCTACAGGAAATGCTTCTTTCCTACGGAAATTTTCGCATAAAATGCTCTTACCCTATATTTTCTTGCAAATTTTCCTGCCGATTTTTTCTACGAATTTTTTTGCGAATTTTCCTACAAATTTTCCTCTGAATTTTCCCGCGAAATCCAAACACTTTCCTGCAAATTTAAAATCGTAGGAAGGAAAATGTTTCCTGGGAAATTTTCCTACGAATTGTCCTATGAATTTTCCTGCGAATTTTCCTACAAAATTTCCTGCAAATTTTCAAGCAAATTTTCTGTGAATTTTTCTACAGATTTTCTTGCAAATTTTCCTACAAATTTTTCTACGAATTTTCTTGCGAATTTTCTTGCGAATTTTCATGCGAATTTTCTTGCGAATTTTCATGCGAATTTTCCTACGAAATATATCCGCAGATAAATTTCTTACATATTTATAATTTGCAAGAAAAAAATTATCCACCAACGATTTTCCTACGAATTTATAATCGTAGGAAATTTTGCAGGAAACATGTTTCTTGCGAAATTTTGAACAAAATTCGTAGGAAAATAACATATTTCTAGTAGTGACATTCGTGGTGGACCTCAACATTGTTTGGAAATTATATAACTTTCTAATTTTGAAGAGGAGAACCCTTCAACAATAAATGTCTAGAATAATAGTATGACTTTCTACTAGAAATGTGTTGTTTTCCTATGAATTTTGCTCAAAATTTCGCAGGAAATGTATTTCCTACGAAATTTTTTACGGTTTAAAATTTGCAGAAAAATCGTTGGTGGATAATTATTTCTTGTGAATTATAAATCGGCAAGAAATTTATCTGCGGATATATTTTGCAGGAAAATTCGTAGGAAAATCTGTAGGAACATTCACAGAAAATTTCGCAGGAAAATTCGCAAGAAAATCTGTAGGAAAATTCACAGAAAAATTCGTAGGAAACATTATTTTTCTGTGAATTTTCCTAAGATTTTAAATTCGCAGGAAAATCGTTGATGGATAACTCTTTCTTGCGAATTATAAATCAGCAAGAAATTTATTTGTGAATATAATTCACAGGAAAATCTGTAGGAACATTCGTAGGAAAATTTGTAAAAAAATTCGCAGAAAAATTCGTAGGAAACATTTTCCTACGATTTTAAATTCGTAGGAAAGTATTTGGATTCTACGGGTAAATTCACAACAAAATTCACATGAATGGTTTATTTTCTTTTGAATTGAATGGTTTCAATTCAAAACAAAGTAAAACTTCCAAACCAAAACAGAATTGTCCTAACATCTGTACGTGCTCTGCATCTAACGTCTGAGGTTGATTCCCCTGCTCCAAGATGACGGAATCCAAACTCATAAAATCTAAAAGATTTTCACTCACGGGATGTTGTGCATCACTTAACCCACTTTTTTTTTATAAAAAAAAAAACAAAAACAAAAACAAAATCTAAATCAGTGGCTTGGCTTCACTTCAGTGCCCTGCCAAACAACCATCTCCATCAACCAAAGGAGCTACTTCTCTTATCACTTCCTGTGACACGTATAAAAATGACATCTCCTGACTCACGCAAATTATACCCGAGGAATTATACCAAAAGAGCTACATTTGAATTTTTTGTCTATGCAGAAATTATTCAGATTGGTTCAGATGTCTAGATTTGATAATTGGGAGCTATTTGTTTAATATATCTGTTTATTCCTCCTTCTGTTCTTATGTTGGTTCCAAGACATGGACTCAATTATATTGACGTTATGTTCTCATTGATCCTCTATTATTATATTGACGCTAATTAAAAGGCAGAAGATAGGCTTAAAAATTACAACACACTTTATTGTTGGACTTTGATCCGGGGGAAGTTGTACAAGAAACAAGTGATGCTATGCTAATTAAAAGGTAGAAGATAGGTTGGTTGCCTGTTAACGATTTTATTATTGGATTGTGTAGTGGTACAAGAAACAAGTGATCTAGGTACAAGACACAAGTGATGCAGAATTTAGTATGCTAACTTCTGTCCTAACATGGTAATTTCCTGAGATGCTATGTAGTGGAGCAAAAAAATCTGAGAAAAGTTGTTAGGCTCTTGTTAGATTTAGCTGTATTGCTACCGAAAGTTCAACTCGGCATAGAAAATATTTTCTCAGCTATGTTGCACTCTTGCACATTGTTAGGCTCCTGTTTGTATTCCCATTATCGAATTCCCAAGCTCCTGCACCATTTCAGTTGAAAGCTGACTATATAGCTAATTAAATGTACAAAATATGAACAGTAGTAGTGCCAATTATGCATACCTCCTTGCAGCCGACAGAGTACCAGCTTCACCGTTGCAACCTTCCCTCCCACTATGAATTTGCTTTCCCCCAAATACGAAAGGCATTTCCTACACCAGTTGTGTCGGCTAGAAGATGAATATTTAAATTGACAGGGGAAAAAGACAATAATGAATATTAATGAAAATCATAGGCTAAATGTATTCTTCAGGCAGCGCTATTTTTTACCTTTACATCCAGATGAAAAGAACTCCCTATATTTTCTTTTGAGCCCTTGCACCCAGAAACAAATAACTCAGTATGATACCAAGGAAGAAAATGAAAAATAATACATGATTGTCACATTCAATTCAATATACCATTCAATTTATGTTGACATCAAATGGTTTCAGAAGTCTTACAATGTCACAATTTCTTTTTTCATGACCCAGTACACACATTTCCTAATTCACCTTTAATAGTATGGTACTGTGGTTTGTTAAGTTGATAACAGCAAGTGAAAATGATATCTATGCAGGTACCTCTACCGGCCATATTGGAAGAATATAACATACTAAGGCGAGAAAAGGAGGAGGATACAAGAACCGGGACTGAAATATGATAGTAAATACCAACAACAAAGAGAAAATTGTATGATATTGCAGGAAATGAAACGATTAGAGTGATAGGACCTCTGATTTGGCTAGACCCTAAATAGACGTGCTCAAGATATCCAAAGTATTTGTGAGAAAGAAAAGAAGAAGTAATGCAGTGAATTGTAATGAAGAGAGAGAGCAAATAAGGTCAAACTATCAATAATTCTGCTCTAAGTGAGTGGGAGGATGGGACGCGCAAATTTGTTACAAGGGGGTATATGTTAGAGAGTGAAGGTGATGGAAGATAGGCGGGGATTGGCTGGATCTTATTTAGGGAGAGACTAGATACACTCTAACTGTCTGGAGTGTGTTTTCTTCTGAAAATCTTCTACCTCGAGTACTATATCACCCTGGTATAGGCTTAATATCAGCAATAATAATGAAATATTCGGTGTTTACATAATCTATTCTTGCTACTATTCTGGTACCTATCAGAGAGAACATAGGGAGTAAAGAGAGATTCAAAGAGATTTTCTGTTATTGAAAGAATGATGATATAAGTTAGTTCTGAGCAGAGTTCAAATATTTATATTGTGAGCTAACTCTAGTGCATATAACTACATGACAGCCTTCTAATAGCTATAACTGACAGTTAAGAACAGAATCCTACCTTCTAGGAGAGTGTAACTGTTCTAGATACTTTGAACAAAAAGCTAAAACTTTAGTTAGTCACAGAAGATTTCTAGTACAAGCTAACTATTTTAGTCACAGAACTACACTTACTGCATAATACTCTAACAAGGCTGCTGATATCTATGACTTTTAGTAACTTAGCACTGAATCAAAGTTATAATTGGAACTCAAAGACATAAGATCAACATAAGTACAAATTATTTTAAAAAATTGTTCTAGAAAAATTCAAGTGTTTAAGAAGCTGTATAAATTGTCTTATGTTTTTTTGTCTCTACCTTTGTCTTTACCTTCGTCCTTGTTTCTTTATATGATAGTCCTTCCCATCCAACCAAACTTCTAAGCAGGGCAACTACCTAATCAAATCTAATTAAACAAACTAAAATAAATAGTTTCAATATTTCCTAGAAATAACATAAATGTGATTATACTTCTGAACCAGTCTCAGAAAATCTTTTACTGTAGCATCTCTTGTATATGAACCTTGCTTCATTTATTTTTCCTTCTGATTTGGTTTGCTTTGCTTTGATTTGGTTTGCTTGCAGAAAATCCTTCTGATTGGACAATGCCTTGAGCGGCGTTGTGTAGAAAATCCGCCGTCCCCGAGCCACCGTGGCCACCGCCGCAGCTTCCGCAATCAGCGTCTTCCCGCTGCTCGTCGGAGCGGAAACCACCACCGACGAGCCTCTCAAAAAAGCCAGTATCGCCTGTCACTGAAACTCAACCAAATGCAGGAAAATCAACAACACACGTTTCAAATCCGAGGAAGTTTCTCGAAACGAAGAGAAGCAAACGCCGAACGAACCTGAAATTTGTCGATACGGAAATCGTAAACGGAGGCGAGCTCGTCGACGTCGATGATTTCAACGCCGAACTCCCTAACTTCGCTGTAGAGCTTCTTGACTCTCTGCCACTTGAATCCGTCGTGCCGAGAGAACACATGGGCATCTTCGTCGAAAACGTCGCCCGGTACGTCGTCGTATTCGTCGGCTGCAACAATGTCGTTGTCGTCGTCTTCGTCTTCTTCTTCATCTTTTTCTTCTTCGTTGTCTTCTTCTTCATCTTTTTCTTCTTCGTTGTCTTCTTCTTCTTCGTCTTCTTGGCGTCGAAGAAGGCGCGGAAGGTTGAGGTTGGGGTCTTGAAAGAGAAGGAGGTTCGGAATTTGAGGGGAATTGGAAGGGATCGATGGCGAAGGAGAGAGAATGGAAGAGTGGTAGCTGTCTCGGGTTTAAATCTGAAAAAGATAAAAGGAAAGCGGGAGTGATGAATTGCATGCCTTGGTTTCTGACCAACATTTTAGAGGAAATCAAACTGATTATGTGGGTAAGTAAAGAGGGGCACGCGCAATCAAACTATGGGTGTTCAACCTATACAATCTATACAATTTCATCAAAACTGAAAAAATAAAATTTGATATAATAAAACTAAAAAATAGATTTGAAAAGCAATTTGAAAACTGAATAATATTTTTTTTTCTGCTGTGAAACTAATTTCAAATTGATTTAAAAATTGGTCAATTCAATTCAATCTAAGTGAAAAATATATATATATATATATATATATATATATATATATATATATATATATATATGATAATATTAATGTTTATTTTTATTTCTGATACATTTATAAATTTATCATGTAATTTATATTTATTAATAAAAATAAATTTAATTAAATATTTTTTAGTAACTATTTGAGTTTGTGTATATAAATAAAATTATCAACTTGTATAAATTTATTTTTAATGATATATTTTTTTATATTGTTATTAGCTATACAGTGACTTATAAATGAAATATTTAATATTTTAAGTTATTTTTATTAAGTTTATTATTTATTTTATTATTTAATATTTAAAAAAACAAGAAAGCTGAGAATCTAAGAATCGATTCAATCCATTCAGAAAATTTTTCTTGCGAATTTTATTCTGAATTTTTTTGCGAATTTTCCTATGAATTTTATTGTGAATTTTCCTGCGAAAAAAATTCGTAGATATTATTTTCTGCGGATTTTAAATTTGTATGAAATATTCCTGCAATTATTTATTTTCAAATAAATTCGTAGGAAGCAAAAGAAAATCTACAAAATTTTCTACCATTTTTTATCTGCAAAAAAAAATTCCTACGATTATTGAAGTGGTAACAAAATTTATAAGAAGTTTCTACGAATATATTTTGGTAACAAAATTCGAAGGAATTTCTTACAAATTATATTCCATAGCAAAATAAATTTCCTACGATTATTGAAGTGGTAACAAAATTTGCAAGAAGTTTCTACATATATATTTTGGTAGTAAAATTCATAGGAATTTATTACAAATTATATTCCATAGCAAAATAAATTTCCTACGATTATTATTGAAGTGATAATAAAATTTGTAAGAAGTTTCTACGGATATATTTTGGTAGCAAAATTCGTAGAAATTTCTTACAAATTATATTTCACAACAAAATTCACACAATTTCTGCAAATTATTTTTCGTAGGAAAATTTGTAGGTAAATAACATATTTCTAGTAGTGACGAGACAGGTGATTTTAGTATAAGAGAGGAAAATGTGAAAATGAAAATTAAATGAGGCGAAAAAAATAAATTCTCTTTTAAAATTTTTCACTTAACTCTTTTTTTTAAAAAAAATCTTTTCATTTTATAAAAACTAGAGTATTTATTTTTATGATTTTTAAAAATATATTTAATTTATAAAATATAAATCTAATTCTAAACTTGGTTTCTTGGTCTTGTTTATTTACATTGTTTTAGAAGTATTCGTTAAAAGTAATATTTTTTGGACACAAGTATTATAAATATTCCATTTACACTTGATATTTCACTCTGTCACAACAAATTTTTTTTTATTTTACTATTAATTTTAACTATCATTTAAATGAGTAGTTAAATCCTAGTTAATTAACTATTAATTAACTAGAATACTATTTTTCTAGTTAAATTTAAATTATATTTATTTATATTTCTTATTATTACAAATTAACTAGAAAATAATTACAAATTTTTAAAAATTTACTACAAATTAACTAAGATTATTTTCTTAATTAATTTGCTACTTATTTCATGTTACCACCAAAATTATAGTAATTTTGTAACTAATTATTTTTACTAGAAATTAGCTACAAAATAACTATTGATATTAAAATTAACTACAAAATTATTTTGTAGTGTTGCACCCCAAAATTGTCTGGGACTGAGTCTTCCCGGGACCCACCTTGACTAACATATAAAATAATATCTTGGAAGGTAGTTGCAACAAACTCAGCACCTACCAAGAGAGAATCAGGGAAGGAAAACAGAGGATAAAATATGAGATATTAAGATCCTAAAATTAAGGAGAGAATCAAGGGATATGGGGGCAATCACCGGCCCAATCCCAAACCTATAAAAAGCCTCAAAATGAAGAGTTGGGGAGAGATTTTTAGGGTAGAAACTCTAGAAAATTGAGAGGCGTAAACTCTAGAAAATGAGATTTGAAACTCTAGAGAGAGAGAGCATAAATGCGAACACCAGAAAAGAGAAGTCGGCGACATCACGACGAAGTCGGATGAAAACCCGTAAGCGAGCCGCAGGTACTAGACAAAAGGAAGAAGACACCGGACTCTTCGGGATATTAGGTTAGTAAGTAAATGCACAAACATTTCCCTTGGGGGAAGCCTTAGGTAGCCCTTTTCCTCTCTATAAAACCAAAGCTAAATCTCTCAAACCTCTTTCTCCCAAGCCTCCCTCATGTAGGCCAACCATCCTCCTGAAAATTTCTATCACCAAGGCCAAATTCATCTCGGCCTAAACATAGCCAAGCTGGTATTGACCGGCTTCACCCTTTCTTGCAACACCCCCCACCAGAACTACGTTGACTTTGACTCCTCTAAAGCCAAGGTACGTAGGCACAAGAGGCACACTCCTATCAAGTCAAATCTTAAATCCCAACAAGTAGTTGAATATCGTTCTACTCTCTATTTCTTGCCTACCATAAGTGCGTCCCTTGGTCCCCATTTATATATGAATGACCCCCTACTATTGTCCCTAGTAGACCTCTACTATTGTCTTCTAACTACCTTTGGGATGAGGCGTTTGGGGTCAGGAAGAGGCTGGTCTAAGTGGATTGGCTTCCTTGGGCCAAGGTACCCTATTGGGTTGGGGCGCATATGTCATTGGACCCAAGTTCGGAGGGTGCCGGTTGTCGTGTGGCCCTACACACAAGTCGAAGCCTGATCGTTGTGATCGACTGGTACACAGCCCCTCAAGCTTTTTGCCATAGGGGATAAGCTTTAATTCTCCTTTCTAGTCTAGTATGGTCGAGCATGGTTCCCAGTCTTGATTGGCAGGTCGACTAATTGGGTCTCGATCCCTCTCGTAACTTGTTATAAGTCATTTTAGTGCGCGGTTCACCCAAACTCAACCGATCGGGATGGACTCTTGGCAGGAGTGGACTCAGACTATCTGGTGAGTTGACTGGTGCACAGCCCCTCATATGCCGAGTGGAGCGAGAGGTACTTTGAAGTTTCGTCCAAGATGAGATTCGATTGGCCAAGCGCATTTTCTAGTTGTCCGAGGTAGGCTTTGAAGGCCTTTTGACATATGTGAAGGAGGCGTGATTGTGTCGACTTTGGGGGAGTTTCTCTTTTTCCACCTCTTAGTTTCTATTGTTGAGAGTGTTCTCACCTGGAGGAGATATAAGGACCAGTTGCTCGTAGGTCTTTGGTGCCCTGGACAGCCTTGGTCGGCTTGTCTCTAATAGGTCTTCATCTCGCCGGGAGGGGGTCTAGTAACTGGCCGCTCGCAGGTCTTTGGTGCCCTGGACAGCCTTGACCAGCTTATCTCTATCGGGTCTTCATCTCACTTGGAGGGGGTCTAGTGACCGGCCGCTCGTAGGTCTTTTCTCATCTCGCCTAGAGGAGATCTATTGACCAGCCGCTCGTAGGTCTTTGTCTTCTCTTGCTTGGGGGATTAAGGGACCGGCCACCCGCAGGTCTTTTCTCGTCTCGCCTGGAGGGGATCTAGGGACCGGCCGCCCGCAGGTCTTTTCTCATCTTGCTTGGAGGGGATCTAGTGACTGGCCACTTGCAGGTTTTTGGTGCCCTAGATAGCCTCGACCGGCTTATCTCAATTGGGTCTTTAACGATATCGCCTGGAGGGGTCCACTGACCGGCCACTCGCAAGTCTTTAATAATCTCGCCTTGAAGGGACCTTTTGGCCATCCTCTCAGGTCTTTTGTCTTCATGTCTGGAGTGGACCTTTTGGCCATCCTCTCAGGTCTTTGACCTTCGTGCTTGGAGGGGATCTTTTGGTCGTCTTCTCAGGTCTTTTGTCTTCGTTCTTGGAAGGGACCTTGTGGCCAACTTCTCAGGTCTTTCTCCTTCATACCTGGAAAGGACCTTATAGCCAACTTCTTAGGTCTTTTGTCTTCGTGCTTGGGAGGGACCTTTTGGCCGACTCCTCAAGTCTTTTTCCTTAGTGCCTAGAAGGGACCTTTTGCCCAACTTCTCAGGTCTTTTGTCTTCGTGCCTGGAAGGGACCTTTTGGCCGACTCCTCAAGTCTTTTTACTTCGTTCCTATGAGGGATCTTTTGCTCGACTTCTTAGGTCTTTTGTCTTCGTATGGGGACCTTTTGGCCGACTTCTCATGTCTTTTGTCTTCGTGCTTGGGAAGGACCTTTTCGCCGACACCTCAGGTCTTTCTCCTTCATGCCTCGAAAAGACCTTTTGGTCGACTTCTCAAGTCTTTTGTCTTCGTGCCTGGGAGGCACCTTTTGGCCAACTCCTTAGGTCTTTCTCCTTCATGACTAGAAGGGACCTTTTGGCCATCCTCTCAGGTCTTTCTCCTTCATGCCTAGAAGAGACCTTTTAGCCGACTTTTAAGGTCTTTTGTCTTCGTGCCTGAGAGGGACCTTTTGGCCGACTTCTCAGGTCTTTTGTCTTCATGTCTGGGAGGGACCTTATGGCCGACTCCTCAAGTCTTTGGTCTTCAGTGAATCCTTTTGGGTACCTGCATGAATTGTGGATTATGGTCATACATATTTCAAGATATGAATATATTTACCGATGATTCAAGATTCCTCTCATGAAGTTGTGGGTATGCCGTCAGAAAATGTACGGACCCTTTTGAATTGATCCTAAGCTTGGTGTTACTTTTAAGAGAAAACAGAAATATCAGTTATTTATTATTTCATTATAACAATGAATGGTGGTGGCGTAGTTGGTTAGTGCGTGCATCTCATGGATTAGTTGATCCTGAGGTTGCGGGTTTGAGTTCCTTGAGTCTTTTATTATGGTGGTGCAGTTGGCTTATTGGCATAGTAGCCAAACCAATCTCCTCCTTCTTCTCCACTGGTTGAGCAGTGCCTTTTTTTTCGTTTCTTGCTCCGATGATGAAGATCTACCATTCCTTGGACCAAGGTACCTGGGGCGCATCTATCATTGGGCCCAAGTCTGGAGGGTGCCAGTTGTCATGTGGTCCTACACATGTGTTGAAGCCCGGTCATGGCAGACCGGTATATATATATATATATCTATATATTTTACAGCATTCCTGCAAAAAGTCCTTGGTGGTAAGAAACGGTGAAACGGCAAGGGAGGCCTTGTTCATGGTATTTTGCATGGGTTGAACAGTGAATGTGCTCACTAGTCTCTCTCTTTCCCACACAGGTTACACATAGGGCCCAGTTTTTCCATGCGAGTTCTGCCATGGCTTTTATGAACTGGAATGCCCCAGTCCCATCAGCAATGGCGTGTGACCTTCTCATTAAAATAGCGAAACCTCCACAGAGAAATTTAGTCACCTTGAAATATTGCTTTCCAAACTAATCATGAGAGGAAAAATCCACCGCCAAGTTTTCGCCATTGCCATCTAGGTAATGGAGATTTCAGAGGTCGCAATTTCCGACAGACAAAATTACCCTGTGGGTTTATTTCGGAAATTTATGAGAGACGATCAAAGTGTCAAAAATACTGATTAATTTTGGTTAAAATCTATAAAATTATTAAATGATAGTATTTTTTCATATAATTTTTGTATACTTATCATTAATTCTGATATTTTAATTATGAGATACAAATAATTACTACTTCAATCGGTTAATTCTTGTTAATTTTGTTTGCGTTCATGAAGCTCCATTGTGGGAAATGTTTCGATTTGAATTAGAAACATAGCTGAAAATATCTTAGATATTTTTTGGTGGTTGATTCAAAATATAAATCCTGACATTGTGGTTGAGGAATACAACAGCTACTGTTTCTGCCATTGCGTTCATAAAGCTCCATTCTGGAAATTGTACGATTATGATATAATGAAATTTACCGTGTGCTTGCATGTTCTCCATTTTTTAGAAGTTGCTCTTTGTTATATTATTTAATTATATATATTGATTGGATTCTGTATCGTCAGAGACCAACCGGCCGGCTCACCGGACGGGTCATCTGGACGGACGTGGTAGTTAGATTTGTACTAGGCGTCCTTTGTGGACCGTAGAGAATAAAGCTGACATGTCAGACATTGTCCCTCAAAATAGTACATTCCTGCTCTGACATGTCAGACGCTAGGACCGCCCACTCGACACCTGACATGTGGTACGGCTGTCGGGTGACGTGGCTATCCAGATGGCTCATTGAATGTATAAATAGAAGGAAAATGGAATAATAAAGGGATCTTTTCGGAGAACCACAACATTGGCGCCCACCGTAAAAAAGAACACTGCGACTCAAGGAGAGCACCACGATTGAAAAAATGCCAATAACGCGAAATCAAGCCAGTTCCACCAATGAAGGAGAAGAAGACACCCTCCAAAGATTGCTGCGTGCTGTTGCCTCGCTTCAGGCGCGAAGCGATGAGCAATCTCGGCTTAGCGCTGAAGCTGAGCAAAGACAAGCTGAGGCCGAAGAGCGTCACCGTCAGGCAGAGGAACGACACCAACAAGCAATGAGAATGGCGGAGCTTCGTCAACAAATCGCAGCACTTAAAGCGGCTGGCCGACCGGAATCTGTTCAAAAAGAGGACGGCATAAACCAATCCTTTTGGGGCCAGCCGTTTTCAGAGGAGATTGATGAAGCTATGATACCTCCTAACTTCAGGGAATTACTAATCGAATCCTTCGATGGAACGCAAGACCCTCATGCCCACCTGCAAGCCTTCCAGACTTAGATGTACATCAGCGGAGGCAGCGACCGACTCAGCTGCAAGTTATTCCTGGGTACTTTGAGAGGAGTCGCTATGCAATGGATGGCCACCTTAACGCCTAGGTCCATCCACACCTTTAGCGACTTGGCCCGCCTGTTTCTTTCACAGTTCGCGCCCAATAAAGCTAAGAAGATAGAAGTGGCTGACCTCTTCGACATCAAACAGGCGAGAGGAGAAAGCTTAAAAGATTACCTCGCCCGTTTTAACACAGCAACCGTGCGGGTGAATGACCCAGACCAAAAAATTTTTGTCAAAGCATTCCAGAAGGGCTTACGCGTGGGTCCTTTTAGCGATGCGTTGGCATTAAGGCGGCCAGCCAGTATGGAGGAGATCAGAATGCGGGCGGAGAAACATATTGAGGTAGAAGAGGATCAGGCTGAGCGAATGGAGGCTGACAACGCACCTCTCAAAAGCAAACAGGTAGACGAGCACCCCAAGCAGAATCACACGAGAATAAAGCAGACAAAGCCACACTTCACTCCGCTGACTGAAAGAAGAACCAAAATCCTGAAGGAGATATGTCATACAAGGCTACTCAAGTTCCTTCAAGAGCCAGAAGGAAGAATATTAGGACGCAATAAGGATGAGTGGTGTGATTTCCATCGCACTCGCGGCCACTCAACAGAAGCATGCTGGACCTTATGTACCCAGTTGGAGCAACTGGCGCAGGAAGGTCGCCTTAGCAGGTACATCCAGAAGACGTCGAGATACCCAAGAGACGCGGAGGCCGAACGACAGAACTAGCATCACTCGGATAGAAACGACGGAAGGAGATCGAGAAGTCGTTCAAGAGATAACATTTTGGTTGGCCACAGAGGCACCATAGCAACGATCTCAGGGGGAGTTGCGAGTGTCAACTCGACCGGGCTCAGAACAACGAAGATGGCAGAATGTCAGACCGTATTGATCAGAGCAAATACCACGCCTCTGGGAAGACAGACAATCCCAGTCGTCACCTTTGACGATCGAGACCTGAAAATGGGCCCCCCCGTTCAGGACGAACCGATGGTCATATCGGTAGTAGCCGTTGAGTATAAGGTAGAGAGAGTGCTGATTGATCAGGGAAGCTCCGCCAATATTTTATATTGGTCTGTTTTTCGAAGAATGGGTTTGCTAAACTTAAAAGAGAGCCAGGGCGCCCTCTACAGTTTCGTAGGGGAGTGTGTGCCCATTAGGGGAACTGTAGAGCTAAACACAGTCTTCGGAGAAGGAACCATGGCCAGAGTTATCCCAGTTCTCTATACAGTAGTAGACGCTAACGCATCCTATAACATCATCATAGGCCGTCCGGCGTTAAATCGATTGGGAGCCGTGGTATCCACTTACCATTTGTGCATGAAGTTCCCAGTCGGACGAAAGGTGTGCAGTATATGGGCGGACTCTAAGCTGGCAAGGAGATATTACGAGGATAGTCTGAAGATCGGAGGAGTCCCTCCTCCACCGCCGGCCGTCCACGCTTTAGATCTTGACTTGGACCCCAGATGCATATATGAGAGTGAGAGGACCCACCCGGCCGAAGATGTCAAGAACGTGCAAATCGGACCCTCAGTTTCACACACGACAAAGGTAGGAACGACCTTGACGCAAGAAGAGGAAGAACAGTTGGTGAGTTTTCTCCGAAGAAACATGGACGTTTTTGCTTGGACCCCTAGGGATATGCCTGGCATTGACCCTAGCTATATAAGCCATCACCTCTCTATAGGCAAAGACGTTAAACCTGTGGCCTAGAAATGAAGAAAGCAAGGAGAAGAAAGGAGAAAGGCGGCCAGAGAGGAAACCAGTCAATTGTTGGCGGCCGGTTTCATCAGGAGGTGTAGGTACCCCACGTGGTTGGCTAACATGGTGATGGTTAAAAAACCAAACGGTCGGTGGCGAATGTGCACAAATTACACCTACCTAAACAAAGCATGCCCCAAGGATCCTTACCCTTTGCCAAGCATCGACAGGTTGGTGGATGGTATATCAGGGGTATACACTCCTCGTTTTATGGATGCTTACTCTGGTTACAACCAAATCCGGATGCACCCCCAAGACGAGGAAAAGACGGCCTTCATTCCGACCGCCGGGGCATTTTGTTACAAGGTTATGCCGTTCGGGTTAAAAAACGCCGGGGCTACATACCAACGCCTCATGGATAAGATTTTCAAGATATAATGGGGGGACAGCATCGAAGTATACGTCGATGATATGGTGGTGAAGTCCACTGAGGCTAGGAGACATTGTGAAGCGTTGGGGCGAGTGTTTGGTATATTGAGGACACACCAACTGAGGCTCAACCCAGAAAAGTGCTCATTTGGGGTTCATGCAGGAAAATTTCTGGGGTTCATGTTGACGGAGAGGGGCATAGAGGCCAACCTAGAAAAATGTCAAGCGGTGATAAGAATGCGCAGCCCTCAGAACGTCAAGGAAGTACAGCAGCTCATGAGACGGATAACGGCATTATCACGATTCATCTCCCGGTCGGCCGAAACCGCCAAACCAATATTTGGGACCTTAAAGAAAGCCGAAAGTTTCATATGGACACAAGAATGTGAAGAAGCTTTTCTCAGGTTCAAAGCCATGTTGGCATCCCCGCCCGTACTAACACGCCCGGCCGAAGGTATCCCCTGCAACTGTATATCTGTATTTGACACCACAATTAGTGTTGTATTAATACAGGAACGAGAAGGCACCCAGCGACCGGTGTATTTCATCAGCAAGGTACTACAGGGAGCAGAACTGCGCTACCAGAAGATCGAAAAAGCTGCCTTGGCTGTGGTAGTGGCTTCAAGAAGACTACGCCCGTACTTCCAAAACTTTGGAATCATAGTCAAGACTGATCTCCCAATCCGTCAGGTACTGAGAAAACCAGATTTGGCCGGCCGGATGGTTGCTTGGAGTGTACAGCTGTCTGAATTTGAAATTTCATTCGAGAGGAGAGGGCACATAAAGGCGCAAGCGTTAGCTGACTTTCTTACAGAGTTAATTTTGGAGGACGCAGACGGTGGACCGGACGAGACCAATGCAGGAGAATGGTATTTATCAGTAGATGGCTCCTCCAATCACTCAGGAAGCGGAGCAGGGGTTATTCTGGAAGGGCCGGCCGGTGTAATTATCGAGGAGTCATTGCATTTCGAGTTCAAAGCCAGCAACAATCAGGCGGAATATGAAGCTTTGTTGGTAGGCATGAGATTGGCACAGGAATTAGAAGTAAAAAAACTCACAGCCAAAAGTGACTCTAAATTGGTGACAGGCCAGGTGAATGGAGAATATCAAACAAGAGATCCTCAGCTAGTAAAATATTGGGAAAAAGTCAAGAGAATGGCGTCGACATTCGAAAGTTTCGTATTGGTACACGTGCCTAGGGATCACAATGAGAGGGCCGACTTATTGGCTAAATTAGCCAGCACGCAAAGGGGGCAGCAGAAGTCGGTCATCCACGAAAATTTACAATCGCCAACGGTCGGCCGGACAGAAGTTGGATGTGCGGAGGAGAAGAACACTTGGGCAACCCCCATCCTGAGGTACATACAGGACAACGAGACACCTCACGACGTAAAGGAGGCTAGGAGAATAACTCGCGAAGCATCAAAATATGTGGTAGTCGGCCATCACTTATATCGAAGGGGTTTTGCGTTGCCTTTGCTGAGATGCATAGGTGAGAATGAGACGGAGTACGTGATCAGAGAAGTTCATGAAGGTATATGTGGTACGCACATTGGAGGGCGAGCACTGGCCAATAAAATAGTAAGAGCGGGATACTACTGGCCAACCATGAGAAATGACTGCATGAACTTTGTAAAAAAGTGTGATAAGTTTCAAAGATTCGCAGAAGGACATAAGGCTCCACCCGAACACCTGCATTCCATCATGGCCCCATGGCCATTTCATAAGTGGGGCATTGATATTTTAGGACATTTTCCCATTGCGCCAGGACAGCTGAAGTTCCTAATAGTAGCTGTTGACTACTTCACTAAGTGGGTGGAAGCAGAGCCGGTAGCCACTATCTCGGCCGAATGGATCAAATGCTTCCTTTGGAAAAAAATAGTATGCCGGTTTGGCATACCGGCCGAGGTGGTCTCGGACAACAGCACTCAGTTTGCTTCTAAGGTAACGGCCGAATTCTGCGAAGGATTAAAAATCAAACAGCTTTTCACATCAGTAGAGCATCCCCAGTCGAATGGTCAAGCAGAAGCAGCGAACAAAGTCGTTCTGTGAGGAATAAGGAAGCGCTTAGAAGAAGCCAAAGGGAGATGGGCAGATGAACTGGCTCAGGTACTATGGTCATACCATACGACTCCCCATTCAACAACGGGAGAGACTCCCTTCCGCCTAACATACGGAACAGAGGCGGTCATCCCAGTCGAGATTGGAGAACCGTCGCCTAGGATAACTTTCTTCGAACAAAGCCGCAATGAAGAAGAGTTGCGAGCGAACCTTGACTTGTTATAGGAGGTACGAGAAATCGCTCACATTAAAGAGTATGCAGTAAAAGCAAGAGTTGCCAAGAAATATAATGAAAGATTAATCCCTCGCTGTTTCAATATCGTCGATTTGGTGCTAAGGAAAATAACCAGAAAGGGAGAAAGTAACAAGCTGACACCACTATGGGAGGGACCATTCAAGGTCATAGAAGAGGTAGGCAGAGGGGCTTACCGCTTGGAGCAACTAGATGGAAAGAAAATACCTCGCACATGGAATGCGATCTCACTGAGAATGTATTACAGTTAAGCCATTACAAATTGAATCCTTTCTATTCCCAGCTAAAATTGTCATGATCTTTCACAAAATCTACGAGTACCCGATAACAGTCGGCCGTAAAAGGCTAGTCCAGGGGTACAAAACGACGAAATCTACGAGTACCCGATAACGGTCGGCCATAAAAGGCTAGTCCGGGGGTACAAAACTACGACGAAATCTATGAGTACCCGATAACGGTCGGCCATAAAAGGCTAGTCCAGGGTACAAAACTACGACGAAATCTACGAGTACACGATAACGGTTGGCCATAAAAGGCTAGTCCGGGGGTACAAAATTACGATGAAATCTACGAGTACCCGATAACGGTCGGCCATAAAAGGCTAGTCCGGGGGTACAAAACTACGACGAAATCTACGAGTACCCGATAACGGTCGGCTGTAAAAGGCTAGTCCGAGGGTACAAAACGACGAAATCAACGAGTACCCGATAACGGTCGGCCATAAAAGGCTAGTCCGGGGTACAAAGCCGACGAAATCTACGAGTACCCGATAACGGTCGGCCGTAAAAGGCTAGTCTTGGGGTACAAAATTACGACGAAATAATATCCGCCCGCCGCATAAAGCAAAGTATATACATCAAACAGAGTGCTGAAAGCGGTGGATACATTCAGAGCGTTTAAAATATCAAACTTGCCGACCGCCTCGAAGAAAGGTAAATAAAAATGCAAAGTATATGAAAGGCAACGTTTACGGAAACATCAAAAGAACGCTTAAAATATCACAACTAGCCGACCGTCTCGAAAAAAGGAAAATAAAGCAAAGTACATACAACATATCAAACAGAGCGTTGAAAGTGTTACAACTAAATTATCGCAAAATAAGAAAATAGTGCAGAATATATTCAATATCACAACCAGCCGAACGTCTCAAAGAAAGGTAAATAAAATACAAGATATAAAACATGAAAGGCAACGTTTACAGTGTTCAAAGCAAAATATGAAAACAGCATATCGAGCCAAAGGTGTTCAAATAAACATAAGCTATAGTCAAGCAACTGGAGAGTCAGGGGGAGTAGGCACATCGACGAGACGGCCATCTACAATATCCTTAAAGGGGTCAGCTTCAGTAGTATCCAAATTAGGATACAACACCTTGATTTGCGCCAAGGCTCGTTGGAAACCAACTTCATACTGCTGAAGAATAGATGATCCTTGTTTAAGGATGGTAGCATCTTTGATTGCACCTTCTTCTTTCAACTTGGTCAACTCAGACTCCAGCAAGGTAACACGCCCCTTAGAATCAGCACTGGCAGCTTCAAGCCGTTGACAAGTGAGAGACAAACCTTCTACCTTGCGAATCAAAGACTCTCGATCGGCTTCTAAGGCAGATTTAGCTGCCAGTAGTTCTTTACTCTGATGGGAGGCTCGCCGCAACTCCCCTTGCAGTCCATCAACAATGCGCTCATAGTTCTGAATCTTGATTGTGTTTTCTTGGTTGATGGCCGCCATGTTTTTGTTCTCCCCCTGAGCTTGAGCCAACCGATCGGAAAGCACAGCCATCTAATCATCTAGTTCCCCAAACTCAGCCTCAGCAACACGAGCCAGGATGAGGGAACAGCCGGCCAGTTGGTGAAAAACATTGAGAGTGCCTTTCACTCCCAAACGCCGTGCTCGAGAACGGTCGGCCGAAGCAGAAGCATCTTGGATCTCAGATTAACCTACTAGCAGAGAGCGACCCCAAACTGAGGGGCTCAAAGGACCGGCGGTGAGTGGCACCCCCTCATTCATATTGGGAGGATCTTCAAAAAGATCGTCAAAATCCATGTGCAAACGCTTCCGAGGGCGCTCGTCAGTTGTGTCGGCCAGGTTGGGAGGATTAAACTCATCAACTGGACTAGCCTGGATAGGTGATTCGCTGGGGGAGTCCAGGTGAACTATCTGCGGAGAGGGCACTTGGTCTTGTGGAGGAGGCATAGAATCCTCGGCCGGTTGTATATCGGCCGGTTGTGGAGCGCTCGTCTCAGCAGAAGCCTGAGAAAGCTTCTTCCGGACGTTTTTCAAATACTCAACTGAGAAACCTGTAATGAGAAGAAAGTTAGAATCAAGAAGTAAAAAAGGAAAAAACTATGATTTCAGTAATAAACCGACCGGATCCCTTTATGATCTCAGCAGAAGAGAGGACTCGGAACCCATGTAACTCAGCCACGAACTCTTTCTCCCACCCCTCCAGGTCCTTCTCGGCTACCGTGACAAAGACGGCCGGTTGAGGAGTCCAATAGAGAGGAAAGTAAGGATCACCAGAGTTGTCCACCAGGATGTTAGGACTAACCTTAAAGAAACGATCTTTGAAAACTTTGAAACTCTCTAGAAAAGGCTTTAGCAGCTTGCGCTTCGGACGGCTACTCAATGATGTCCAACCCACCTTAGCAGATTTGCGCAAGAAAAAAAACCAGAAGAAGACACTGAGAGAAGGGGCTCTGCCCAAATCTTCGCAGATCAGTTCAAAAGCCCTCACAAAACCCCAACTATTAGGGTGAAGTTGGGTGGGAGCAACATTCAAGGCTCTCAGCACCGACCGTTCGAAGGATGTAAAGGGGAGTTTTATACCTAGTTTTAGAGGAAGGGTTTCGTACAAAAAGAAAAAAGCGACGGCCTCATCAGAAGGATGGACGTGCGCAGGTTCATCCGGACGGCAGGGATGGACAACTACCGACCAAGGACCCGGCTGGCAAACGTCTTTGGCCATCCCAAGCAGGGCGCTACTACGGGTAAAAGTTGAAAAAACCTTCTTCACCTCCAGGTCCACCCAGGAGTATGGGTCAGAAGAGACATCGTCGTCGGAGTTCTCGAAGGGAAATACTTCAGCAGAGGGAGAAGATGAGCTAGAGGAGGAACTGGACGAAGAACTATCCTGAGACGCGGTCCTCCGTGGAGACTGGTTTCCCTGAGTAGAGGAACCAACAATACCCCATGAAGGACCACCTGCGGTGAAATGAGCAAGGGTCAGTAGCAGACCCAAGCAGGAATAGGCGTATTATCGCCTTAGAAACAAAAAGGCTCAAACCAAAAAGTAATCAGAAAAACCAGAGTAGAAAGCGAAGGGGATTACCTGAATCCATGAGTGCTGTAGAAAAAGAGGATAGATGACAGAGGCGGAGGAGAAAATCACAAGCAAGAGAGTAGACGAATTGCAATAAGCGCAGGTAGCGAAGGAAAGGCGAAGAGGCTAAAGGTTGTCAACTAAACCTTTGAACCAGAAAACAAAGCGACGCTACTTAATTGCATAGGCGCCAAAATGCCTCAGAATTCAAATCTAAAGAAAACCAAAACGACAAGCGGCAAAGTGTTAGGTTCACCGATTGACTTAAGGTACAAGCTTTAGTTGGAAACAAAAGCTTGAGGGGCTGTGTACCGTCAGAGACCAACCGACCGGCTCACCGGACGGGTCATCTGGACGGACGTGGTAGTTAGATCTGTACTAGGTGTCCTTTGTGGACCGCAGAGAATAAAGCTGACATGTCAGACATTGTCCCTCAAAATAGTACATTCCTGCTCTGACATGTCAGACGTCAGGACCGTCCACTCGGCACCTGACATGTGGTACAACTGTCGGGTGACGTGACTATCCAGATGACTCATTGAATGTATAAATAGAAGGAAAATGGAATAATAAAGGTATCTTTTCGGATAACACAACAGATTCTTTAGTGGTGACTAATTGCCTCGTATACACCTCAATCAACACGTGATGCACAAAAAATTTGAGCTTCTTGAGCCTTGACGAAGCCGCAAGCGCGAGCAGTGACAAATTGAGAAGTTTCCGGGGGAATCGTCTTGGGAGGCACAAACTAGATTAATTAGTAATTTTTTCCTTTCAAAGTGAATTCGAATTATTTGTAGATTTGAACTTATGTACGAATACGATAGTGGGTTTGTATGACTAAATTTAACTTTGAGATTGATTAAGCATAGTTTTTTTATTAACCATTATGTTTAGATGGAGGTTGGAAACACGTTTTCGACAGACTAAGTTTTATTAAACTAATTGAAATTAGCTTTGTATCCCTTCAGACATGGATCATGAATCATGAATCATGTTATTTGTCTCAACCATACCCTGATGATAATGTTTTTATGGTCAAATCTATTTTGATTTAAACTTATTTTAGTAATTATATACTAAAAAAAACAATTTTAATTATAAATTTTCAAACAATTCTGTATATCAAAATCAAATTTCTAATATTTATTGTCTGAACAAAAATTACATTACTACAAACTTTGTAAAAACACGCTGAATGTGTTTACTCACTCAATCAATCAGTTTTCTTTAAACATTAAAAAAAAAACCCAGTTAACCCATTGTGCTCTGTCTCCACGTTAAGTGTGTTTAGATCTTAGGCAAAAAATTCGGTCACACTTTTTAATATAAAAACCTTAACGTTTAAAAACACACTCTACACTTTTTGACTTGTGACAACGCCAGTATTTCCAAGCACCGGTTATTGATAGCAATTAAAAATTAATTCATAGTTTTTTATTTTTATAATTATGGATAAAAAATTATTGTCTATTAATTTATTTATCATAAATAATAATGAAAAACTGTTCTAAACAAATTTAAGAACAGTTTTATAACTGTTATCTAATAATATACCTGCTGGCCAATAGAGAAAAATCATTTTCATAAATTAAAATTTTCAAGTGCAAAAATCTTTTTACTCGTACTACTTAAAAAAAGCTTTAAAATGCAATTACCCTACATAAACTTATGCTTGATCAGTTTATCCTAAATGATGTTGCACCTAAACTTATAACCATTGCATATTAATTTATGAAGAACAACGAACTAAAAATTGTTTTATAAGTTCTAAGAGTTCTTATTTTTTATTTTTTACATGCAACAGTTAAAAAAAACATTGAGAAAAACTAATAGATTTCAAAAATTTCTTTATTTGAATAATAGTTAAATAATTATTTTCATTTATTATAACCAAAAATCAATCTCATAGAATTAAAGAACGGCTATATAATTGTTTCTTAAATAATTTTCATAAATAATAAAAAAAACATTATCATAAGTTCAAATAATAATAATAATAATAACAATAATTTATCTCTACATAAATATTAAATGCAACATAAGAATATAATAAATGTAACAATATGAGAATTTGAACCTGATGGGTTGAGAGGGAGTATATATATTTAATTCAGAATATACAAATTTCTCTTGGATCAGCGACAGCTGTAAAACGGAATTAATCTCCAGCCTAGTATGCCAGAGAAAACTAATTGGGGACAAAAAAAAAAATTATGAAAATTAGGTTTGGCTTGAAAATGTATGCATTACCCCTTTTTAAGACATAAATTTGATTCTCACCTATAACATAATTTAAAATACTTTATATATTGACTAGTTTAAATAGTATAACAGATGTGCATGCTTTTAAATGTGTACTTTATTAAGGTATAAGTAACACCTTATACTACCGCACTTTAACAATTATTGCTTATTCCTAAGACAATGACTTTACCATTTTATATATGGAAATTGGGGAAATTTGTTTCAAATTGAAGTATTCTTAAATAAATTATTTTTCACGATGACTCTAACAAATAAATATATTTTTATCTATAGAACCTAGAATCATTTATATTGAACTAGTAACACTATATTTTTAACTGGAGGGTACGAGATAAGATAGTCTCAATTCTAATATGATCAAGATTTTAATTAATGTTATAGAATATTGAATTCAAAAGCCTCAATTAAATGTGATAATTCAACCCAAATTACGAAACTATAGGAAGTCTCAAAAACGTAGTGCAACAAACTTTCACCGAGAAATCTTACAAGAATTACATGGAATTGGAATGCATTAGAAAAGTCAAGTGCAGAAATGTAAATGACATAAAAAGGGGGGGGGCTACAAAAGACAAATAGAATTTGAAACACAAAGTGAAAAATTAAAGGAGTTTGAGATGAAAAGGAAAAGAGTAAGGAAAGAGATTGCAGAAATGTAAAAATGCAAAAGAGTAAATGGATGAAATTAAACAAAAGCAACGTAAATAGAATTAAAAATTATGTAAGAATGTAAATGAAAAGTTATAAAATGCAGAAAGAGTAAATAGAAAGCAGTAAATGGAAAAGTAATGACAAATGGCAAGAAAGAAGTGGAATTTCACTAAAAGTAAGAGTAAGAACATATAGATGACTCCTTTACTGTAAATGGTTCAACTGAGAAAAGAAAAAGTCTCCTTGGTTCTTTATTTATAGATTTTCTATCTTTAACAGTAAAAAAAAAAAAAAGATTCATACACATATACATTAATATAAAATCAATTATCTAAGATGTCGTCGTTATTTCGATTGGACATCTTCAATAACTGTTTGTGAATGAGACGGGTAATTTCTGTGTTCTTCTTGTCTTTAGACGTTTTCGAACATTTTTATATAGGTCTTTTTTCTCTAACCTTGGTCATCTAAACTCTAAACTCTGCTCTCACCTTCGATATTATCCTTGAACAAAGTATTCTGTTGTTTAATTAATCGAAATCACCTTGGACCTTTCATTTGTTCGATTTTCTATAATCACCGATGCAAATATCATATTCTCTTTGACATCACTGTCAAATGATCTCAAACTTCCGACACTTAGAAAAATAATTCTAAGTGACCCTAGTTTTGAAGTATTGTCGTAGATGAAAAATATTGTAGTAGATACACAATATATACCAAACTTATTTCTCTCTTTATAAAAGGATTTGCATAAAGAACTAACTAACGTTCAATTAAGCAAATGAAACTGTATTGCTGCGCACGAATGAAATACCCGTGCTATATCATAAGGGTTAGTTTATGGTTTATAACTTTATATAGAAAATATGTTTTGAAAATGTTTACAAATAAAATAAATATTTACTTTAAAATTAGTAGGTTAACTTAATTGCAAACGGCTCCTAGAACTCATATTTATCTTTAAAGTCACAGTTGCTGTTTACATTTTTTTTTATTATTTATATACTTCCTTTCCTTTCTTATTGATTTTTTTTTTCTAAAAAACTACTCTCTAAACACAAAAAAATAAAAAAAACAATTAGGTAATAGTAGATTGCCACTATTTATAATCTTAATTAATCTTTATATTATGTCTATTTAAATTTATAAATTTTTAAAAATAAATTAATAACACTATTAAATATTATATAAAAATTAATTGAACCAAATAACTTAATGATAAACACAGTCCTCTGTCTCTTTCTCACTCCCATGTACCTCTTGAAAACACACCCCTGGGAACATGTTCGGTGCGCCCCGGGAGATAGATTTGCTGAAGATTAGAAAGCCAAACACTCGGGTAATACAAAATGCATACCATTTTATCATTCCATTTCTCTCTTTCAACATTCAATTTAGTTGCTCCACCTTTAACTGATTCGTGCATTGCTTAATGAAACTTCATCATTCATATACAAATAATCAATCAATATATCAAAGCTCAATCGACCAGCATTGGCAACTCAAGTATTCTTGCACGTTCCCTCTCTGTCGACAAAATTGAGGAATATGCACAAACCACTGGTATGTCCTCTCATCTCTCATTGTATTCACACTTTTCTTCGCTACTCCATAATTTAAATCTTAATTAATAAAATTCGATATTCTTTTTTTCTTTTCTGATAAAAATACCACATTCTATATATAATCCATGGCCACTCAATTGTAATAATTCATCAAAGAAACAGAGCATTTGGTTCAATCTAAACAAAACTTTAGCAACAATCAAACATAAAACATCATCACAATCACGCAATTTTAGTTACCACAATGACGCCCACTTTCTCCCCCACCTGTAATGGTGAATCAAATTCCGAAACGTTGGCCCCCTTTCACGCACCAGACGCGGTGAAGAAAACGCAGAGGCTTTGGGGTTCAATGGCTTGAAGGATTGTCGAGAGGATGGGAAAGATTTTCGATGAGCAAAGCAAGCAAATTTGTGGTTTGATGAAATTCATGCTTCTCTCTGTTCCCCCCATTCACAGATTGGTCTACGGTTAGGAAGTAAAGGGCCATGAGAGCCCTTGGATCCCACTAACCTCCACTAACACCGCTGGGCTGAAACAAAGAGGCCCATCAGAGGCACGCGGAAAAGGGGCTGCTATTTCCAATCCCTTTTTTCTCTTTGCACCGCCTTTATAATTTTTTTACCAAAGCTATCATTCACGGAAATTAATTTTTCTTATGTATGATTATATAACAGAAATTAGTTTTTGTTGTATATCTAAATAAATATATAACAAAAATTAATTTTTATTATATAAGCATACTCAATGGAAATAAACTTTTGTCACATCAGCGATAAATGAAAAATATAATTAACAAAACATACCTAGAGAAGAAGGAATACAAAAATTCACATGTAGAATGAATTTAAAAATTCATATGGAGAAAAAATGAGGGTAAAAATAAGATGAGACCGGTGAAAATGAAGATAATGACGTAGGAGTAAGGGGTGTGAGAGAGAGAAGGGTAGGGTGTGATAGTAAGGGTAGTTTAAGTATTGTGTAAGTTTTCAAAAATATTAAGGGTGTGAAGAATAAAAAGGGGAGGGCAAATAGCAACCCAAAGAATAAAGAGTGGGCAGTCAAATAAGCATTGTTTAAAAAACTAAATTTAACTCGTCGGTGCAACTAGTTTAATCAGGAATCATATCGATCTATTTATTCTAAAAAATCATATCATTTTATAACTAATTAAAATCGATAAAAAAAAATCAATAAAAAATGGTGTAGAGAATCGATTTGAATAAGTGATTTAAAAAATATTTTTATTTTTATTTTTAAATTATAAAATTACATTTATTTAATATTATTTTATATATAATTTTTTATTATTATTATTATTATTATTATTATTATTATTATTATTATTATTATTATTATTATTATTATTATTATTATTATTATTATTATTATTATTATTATTATTATTATTATTATTATTATTATTATTATTATTATTATTATTATTATTATTATTATTATTATTATTATTATTTTATTAATATTAAGCCTGAAATGAGTGTCCTACCTGGTTCGATCAATTTTAAAAACATTACCAAGACGAGTGGGAAAATATATATAAGGCTTTGCAATTTGGTGGTTGGGAAAGAGAAAAAAAATACTCCAACCCAGTAGTTATTTCCTTACTAATTAATCTAATTAATTAATTTAAAAATAAAATAAAATATTCACATATAATAAGCATAACTTTTTTTTAATGTAATTCACAAATTATTATAAATAAAAAATTTATTAACTTTAGTAATTATTATTTTAAAAGTCAAATCAAACACAATTTTAGTATCCATCAAACTCTTAAATTTAACCTTCGTATATTTAATTAATTTAACTCTCAACTAAATTTCTTAATACACGTACAACAAGTCATACATTTTTCTTAAACAACCTTTTATTACTATTTAACTTTACCAATTTTATTTGACCTCGCACAAAATTTTTAATTTATCCAAAAACAATTCTCCAAAGATTACCAAAAAAATTCTTTAGATTATTTTGGTTTAGTTAAAAATACGATTCCATTCCAACTGTTTTAGTTAGAAATAAAATTTCACAAATAATCGCAATCATCATTCACATATTAGTCAAAATAGTAAGAAGCATAAAAAAAAATATACTAATACTAATACTTAACTTTACTAAATTTTTTAATCTTATGCACAAGTTTCAAATTATTTAAATGTATATTTTTTTCTCCCAAGATTTAGAAAATAATGATTCTTTCAGTCATTTTATCATTTTTGTTTTAATCAAAACTATTACCTCATCAACAATAACAAAATATTAACACCCAGAATATTAATGAATATTTTAAAATACTATTTTTCATAAAATAGTATTTTTAATATTAATATTTTTACTAAGATTTTAATCATTACACCATCCTAAATTTATTTAAGTTTATGATTTTTCTCTAAATTTAAATAAATAAGAGTCCTTTCAAATTCATATTTTGTAAAAAAAAAATAAAAAACAGTTACAAACATCATTAATATTAATAACTAGTATTCTAACATATACACTACAAATTTATAATGTTCATTTTATATAACTAATTTTTTAATAAATAAATAATTTTAAATATATAAATCATATTATGATTACAATTAATAATAAATAAGTATTTTTAAACATATAAATTATATTTTAGATTTATAATAAACAAATTATATTATAATAAAAGGTTATTTTTAATTATTGATATTTGTTTAAATATTAAATACAATTTTAAAAATAAAGGTAAAAGATAGATTGAGAAAATAACAGATTAAGAAAATTTCTTAAAAATATTTTTGTTGTATAAAAATTTATAAAAATACTTATGTTGAAGAATAACTCTTAAAAAATAATCTTATTCAAATATTTTAGAAATATAAGATTATTATTTTAATAATATTATATATATATATATAATAATCTTATATTTTTTCGTATTAAACAAACTAAAAAAAATAGATGTTACAGCTGCACCCCCTACAATGGATCGCAATAAAAAAAAAAAAAGAGAGAGAGAACCAAGACCTAATGGCTAATGCTCACTGTGACTATAATAACATGGGCAAAGAAGAACCATGGCTGCAAGCAAATTAACATCAGAATCTACGTGATGCTCAATGAGTATTTAACAGCATTCTTCAAAATAAAAAATAAACATCAATACCCATCAATCCAGAGAGAAGAACTACTGCATAACTAAAAGCTTATTTTATTAACAGGAAAACTTGTTTAAATAAAATAAACGTGCTTAATAAAGTAACTTATTTTTATAATTTGTAACATTTTTTAAATTGTTATTCTAAGTAGCATTCCCATATTTCAATTCCTAATTTCATAATATCTTTTATGCCTATTTCTTTTCAAAAAATCCAACACTTTCTCATTCAATGTTTCCCATGCTTCTTCATCACTCCCTCGGTCACCATGGTGTTTAATCCAATCACATCATTGTTTTCTTTTTTTTCAACACGTGATATGTATAAAATATTTATTAGTTTACCTATCACTAATCTTACGTATAAAATATTTATTAGTTTAAATATGATTAATTTTCGTCAAAAAAAAAAATTTAGTTGAGCATGTTTAGTAGTATCTTTCCTATCAATTACAATTTTTTTATAACCATATTATAGGTGTTCCGTCTAATTACATATTGTTTTTTAAATCTTTGAACTACTATTTTGAATAATTATTTTAATGTTATGCTATTTTAGTTACTATTCTGTTTATTTTATTTTTAATAAAATATTTTATTTTATTGATAAAAATTCAATTTTATAAAGAAAAATAAATATTTTTCCAAAGAAATATTATTTAAAATTTTATTTATACAAAAAAAATAAAAATTTTAATTTTAAAAAATAGAAATTTATTTAATTAAATTTTAATATTTTTATTGAAAAGGAAGAAACACTTCACAAAATACCAAAACATAAATAAATGTCACAACACCCATTTCTTTTGAAAACAATAGATTGTTGATCTCTTTAGAAGGATTCAACAAAAACATCAAATTTCAATTATTTATATTATAAAATTTTCAAAATAATAATATAAATTCATTTGTATTATCTCATTTTATTTAATAAAAATATTCACAAATGAATATAAAATTAAAAAATTATTATCTTATTTTTTAAAATGATAAGTGATTAAAAAAAAATCAAATATGAAAAATTACAATTATTTAAACAAATATAGATATCAAATTTTGTAAACAAGTAATTAATTATATCTGTTCCTATCGTTTTACGTTTATCAATTAATAAAATTAACAACTAAGCAATTTCAAATTTTCAATTCAATCAATTAATTTCAAATTCAAATTGAATTTTAAATCTTAACTTAGTTATTCCTTAATCCTTAAATTTGCCAAATACACCATAGACTTTCAGGTCTTCTCCCGGTACCGGCCACAACCACAACTTTCCAACTCTCTCTGCTATTATTAATTAATTAATTTTTTTGTGCTATAAATGAAAAATATTCGCTGATAATTAAATATGTACCCATACCTTCCCGAACGTGGCCAAGCTTGACCAAACTTTTCTATTATTATTCTTACCCGGAGAGTACATTGTGTTGTGTCATGTGTGACATCAATAATGTCCATGTGGTATGACATATGGTCTTTATCCATATTTAGATTAAACCTTACTCTCACTGTTCATATCTTTGTTTTTTCCATTGCCATACCATTTTGTGGGATGGCAACCGTTGAATGCCAACTCTTTCTCTCTCGGCCTTTTTTTATTTTTTATGAATTATTTGGTCTGTGGTAATCCCAAGTGGAATCCATTCTTTATCACTATATGAATATATAATGTGAACATGAATAAGAGATATGCTTTTCCGCTTCTTTTTTGGACATGGGTTAGAAACACTGCAATAAATAAGGGCTATGAAGTTTGAACACGACAAAAGTGAATGAAGTAATCAACCAAGTCAGCTTGAAACTGTAGGTGCTTTTTCTTTTTATATGGACTATTTGTATATTTTATAAAGAATAATCATATTCAAGTTAGATAACATTATTAGAAATTGCATTTTTTTTAATATTTAATTTAATAGTACATTCAAAATTTGAACTTAAAATTATCAATTAAACTGAAACGTTACAAAGTGAGAAGGGCTGATTCCCACATTTGATGTTGAAAGTGTTTGGTTTTCTGTGGTCTAAACTACCACCAATACTAAATTAAGAGTATTTGAAAAGTCAACGGCGGAGAGAAGAAAACATCTACAACTTGATGTCCCTGTCCTTTTCCATCCGTGAAATTATGGCTTGTGAGCAGGGGCAAGGGTGAAACTAAAATGGTCTTTTATTCTGGTGGTTGGGGAAGTTTCGTTTCTAATGGAGAGGTTTGAATGATAATTGTGGGAGGGTTGACTTCACTAGGAGTTGAAGACAATGGGTGAATATAAAAGGAAACGATGGAAAAAGATAGAAAGTGATTGTGTTTCTAGAACTGGTTCTTTAAAGTTGAAGTTTGAGAGAGAGAGGGGAGCATGACACAAAGCAGTTGGCAACAGCCAGAAAGTTCAACACCCCAGATAGCTGTTTTCAAATAAATTCTGTTCTTTTCTTCACATCAAGTCCACTTACCACGAAAGGTTGTGTCTTGGATGAGGTTCTGGGATTCGCTATTTGAATTGAAAGGGTGATGATATTGGTGTAGTGGGCTTTTCTAGTAGTTTGGTGAAATGAAGGCTGTTCTTTCCATCAGCTTCTTGTTTTGTTGCCTGCTGCTGCTTTTGGATTCATCAGTTTCACTTCCTCTATGCGTTGATTCGAGTGAGTTTTTCTCTCTCTAGTGTGTGTTTTATGCACAGTTTTTGCCTGTGGAGCAAGATCAGTTCCCAATGCTCGATTGTTTCTTGGTGTAGGGGCCCCCTTTACCCTGAACACGACACTTGGATTTTGTCCTTACAATGGAAGCACGTGTTGCAACTCCACAGAAGATGCACAGATAGAGAAGCAATTCCGAATGAGCAACGTATCTGATCCTGGCTGTGCCTCCGTTTTGAAATCAATACTTTGTGCGGTAAGATTTTGTGTTTTTCCCACCCCCCAAAAGCATGTATTTTGATAGGGACCCCGGAGAATGTGCTTTTTCTTTGTCCCCTTTGATTGGGATATACTAACTGGCAAGTTCTTCATGTTTGATATGTGGCATTAAGTAGCAACCAACGATTAATGAATAAGTTTGATTTCTTCTTCACGTCATGAATATCTGGTTTATATACTGATATTTGAGCCTCAAGAGCCTCCTTATCAATTTCTCATGGATGGGTAGTGCACTTTACAGGCTTCAAAATCTGAACTTGGTAATAAAATTTTCTTGTATGGAAAGGGAATAGTCATGACTCATGGCTATAGTTTTCTTGAAGCTATAATTTTCTTATGAATATGTTGACATCTGTAATAGAGACCACTGTTACACTTCTCTATCCATAGTAACTTATGCCTTGGATTCATTCCTTTGATGCCTTTGTTGGTAGAGGTGTGACCCATTTTCCGCGGAGCTATTTACAGTTCAATCCTCACCTAGATCAGTTCCTGTGCTTTGCAATTCCACCATACCAGTAAATTCTTCTCAGTCAAAGACAGAAGTGGAAGATTTTTGCTCTCAAGTATGGGACACATGCAAAGATGCATCCATAGTGAATTCTCCCTTTGCCCCTTCATTACAAGGTCAAGCAGGAGCACCAGTTCACACCAATGCTACCAAACTCACTGATTTATGGCAGTCCAAAACAGACTTTTGCACTGCATTTGGTGGAGCATCTAATAACTCATCAGTGTGCTTTGAAGGGGAACCTGTTTCACTGAATAAAACTGAGAGCTCTATTATCGCCCCTCGCGGCTTGTGCCTTGAGAGAATTGGTAATGGATCTTATCTCAACATGGTGGCTCACCCTGATGGCTCTAACCGCGCATTCTTCTCTAACCAAATGGGCAAGGTTTGGCTGGCAATACTTCCGGATGAGGGATCAGGAGGAGCATTGGAGCTTGATGAATCAAGTCCTTTTGTTGATCTAACTGATCAAGTTTATTTTGATACTCAATTTGGAATGATGGGCATGGCATTTCATCCAGATTTTGCCAAAAATGGACGATTCTTTGCTTCGTTTAACTGTGATAAGTCCAAGTGGTCAGGATGTACCGGAAGATGTTCTTGTAATTCAGATGTTAATTGTGATCCATCAAAGCTAGGTACTGATCATGGTGCCCAACCATGCCAATATCAAACTGTTATTGCAGAGTATTCTGCTAATAGCACTGCATCTCAACCTTCCTCGGTACACACCTCTTCACACATAGAAAAGTAGTTTCCATAATGAGTTTAATTCATTGAATATAGACCAAGTTATTAATGTTTTTGCAGGTGGAAAGTGCTAAACCAACTGAGGTGAGAAGAATATTTACCATGGGGCTCCCATTTTCATCTCAACATGGAGGTCAAATACTCTTTGGACCTGATGATGGGTATTTATACTTTATGACGGGATATGGAGGAGGTTCAGGTGATCCTTACAATTTTGCACAAAACAAGAAATCCTTGCTTGGAAAGATTATGAGGCTTGACATAGACAACATCCCAAGTGAGTAATGCTCATATATGTATATATACATAGGGTTATTTACAGACATGAGAAGATTTAATTTTGGCAATACAATTATGCACGAATGGTCAAGATTCACTTTAGTCAGGGCTCTCACTCTCTTGTAATGTGTATTTTTTTCTCACTCTCGGCATTGATAACTAAGCATCTATCTTTAATCTTCAGGTGCAGCAGATATTAGCAAATTAGGTCTTTGGGGTAACTACTCCATTCCAAAGGACAATCCATTTAGCGAAGATAAAGATCTGCAGCCTGAAATATGGGCCTTGGGAATGAGGAATCCTTGGCGCTGCAGTTTTGATGCAGAAAGACCTTCCTACTTTCTTTGTGCAGATGTTGGACAGGTTTGTAAATATTTATCCTAAAACAATTTGGTGGTGTTCAATTTATACAACAACGTTACACAGTCAACATTACTGCATTATAGCTTGTCAAGAGACCAAAATGTGTATTTCTTAAGTGAGACATAGTTGCCAGTTTCCTTAATAGAGAAGCTTGTGATTTTTTTTTTTCTTTGAATTTTGATGACTTGATCATTATGATTATTGAAAACTGTAGAAATCCAAGTTGCAAGCACCAACTTGACTTATAATATCCTTTAATCATCACATCTAGCATAGCACAGTAAAGTGTAAAACAGGTTCATTACTAGACCTATTAAATGTTACATAATTTTGTGAGAGTTTGGTGGAACATTCTCAGTTTTGAATTGATTTTCAGGATGTTTATGAGGAGGTGGATCTCATCACAAAGGGTGGAAACTATGGCTGGCGTGTCTACGAGGGCCCCTATCCGTTCCACCCTACACAATCACCTGGAGGAAATACTTCCCTAAATTCCATAAATCCAATTTTCCCAATAATGGGATACAACCATTCCGAATTAAACAAGAACGAAGGATCAGCATCCATCACTGGAGGATATGTTTATCGATCTACCACTGATCCTTGCATGTATGGAAGGTAAATAAGCTTCTTCCACACAATACAGTTTGTCAAATATAACAAATTATAATTTTATCCAAAGTTTTAAAAAATAGTCCACTACAGCGATTTCACATGGTAACAGCACCTGATTTTATTTCCAAATATTTCTTCTGCACAACACGTCCCCACCATGATGAGAAATTGAGAATCCACTAGAGCCAATTTACATAAAATTTTTTACAAACTTTTATAATAAAAAGAAAATAAATAAATTAAAGATAAAATGAATCATATTTTTTCCTCCAAAGTAGAAATCAACTAATGTAAGTCAATCTGTAAAGAAGTTTGATGAAAATATTTCCAACTTAAAGTCATGTAAGAAATTTAATTTATTTTCTTTTTAATTCATGTTATTATTTTTTTCTATAAGAAACTTGTTCCTATACTGCTAAACTCTATTGGAACAAATTAAGCCAAGGACAAATACTAGGAGGAAGGGTGGTCCCTAGTTCACCTCAATTTTCTTTTTTTGTTGTTGATATAATTAATTAATTATATATTTGAAATTTGGTTTCATTCCTATCTATGCAACATGAACATTGGTTATTGTTGAATCCCTGAATTTCAGGTACTTGTATGGAGATCTGTACGCGGGTGCAATATGGGCAGCTACGGAGGACCCACAAAACAGTGGAAATTTCAGCAGCAGCAGAATTCCCTTCAGTTGCGCACGTGATTCTCCCATACAGTGCGACTCTGCACCCGGAAACTCCCTTCCCGCTTTAGGCTACATCTTCTCATTTGGCGAAGACAACAACAAAGATGTTTATGTCCTCACAAGCAGTGGCGTTTACCGAGTTGTTCGTCCAAGTCGCTGCAGTTACGCTTGCTCGCAGGAAAAGGCAACAACTACCACGACCCCACCTCCCTCTCCCTCTCCTTCTCCTTCCCATGCCACACGTTGGACTGTCCTTTCTGGATATCTGGTTTTCCACTGCTTGTCTTTCATGTTGCTTTTGTTGGGTTTTATGTAGAATGCTATCATCTTTGTACATTATGTAGAGATCTCAAGAGGATGTTTACTTTAACCTTTCCTCTGCCTTTTCTACATTTTGGTTTCCTTCTTTGTGCTTAATTAATAAAAGGTAAGTGAGTCACTCAGTTTAGATACTGAATTTCCTTGTTTTTAAACACAATCCTGTGCGTGAACAAATTGATTTAGGGCATATTTTGTTCAACTTTCTTTCTTAACCAAGAAAGGCTAATGACTTTCTTTCTTAACCAAGAAAGGCTAATGCATAAATTTTTTTTTCATAAAGATAATTGTTAATAATTTATTATAAAAATAATGTTTAATCTTTACTATAACATTCTAGTTAAAAAGACTCAAGTAATTAGTACTTGGTTATTAAAATATATGACAATTATCTTTATGAAAAAAAAAAAGATTTTATACATTAACTTTTATATATATATATATATTGGTGCACAAGTACTAATTATTTGAGTCTTTTTAACTAGAATATCACAATTTTAATAAAGATTAATCATTATTTTTGTAATAGATCATTGATAATTATCTTTATAGAAAAAAAGATTTTATATATATATATATATTGGTGCATAAGTACTAATACTTGAATCTCTTTAGAATGTCACAATTTTAGTAAAGATTAATCATTATTTTTGTAATAGATCATTGACAATTATTTTTATGAGAAAAAAAAGACTTTATACATTAACTTATATATATATATTGGTACACACGCACTAATTACTTGAGTCTCTTTAACTAGAATATCACAATTTTAGTAAAGATTAATCATTATTTTTGTAATAGATCATTGACAATTATCTTTATGAAAAAAAAGACTTTATACATTAGCCTTTATATATATATATTGGTACACAAGTACTAATTACTTGAGTCTCTTTAATTAGAATATCACATTTAATTAGAATGTCACAATTTTAATAAAGATTAATCATTATTTTTATAATAGATCATCGACAATTATCTTTATGGAAAAAAGAAAGACTTTATACATTAGCCTTTATATATATATATATATATATGTTGGTGCACAAGTACTAATTACTTGAGTCTAACTAGAATGTCACAATTTTAGTAAAGATTAATCATCATTTTTGTAATAGATCATTGACAATTATCTTTATGAAAAAAAAAGACTTTATACATTAATCTTTTTATATATATATATATATATATATATTGGTGCACAAGTACTAATTACTTGAGTCTAACTAGAATGTCACAATTTTAGTAAAGATTAATCATCATTTTTGTAATAGATTATTGACAATTATCTTTATGAAAAAAAAAAGACTTTATACATTAATCTTTATATATATATATTGATGCACAAGTACAAATTACTTGAGTCTCTTTAACTAGAATGTCACAATTCTAGTAAAGATTAATTATTTTTTTTTTGTAATAGATCATTGACAATTATCTTTATGAAAAAAAAAAGACTTTATACATTAGTCTTTATATATATATTGGTGCACAAGTACTAATTACTTGAGTTTCTTTAACTAGAATGTCACAATTTTAGTAAAGATTAATCATTATTTTTGTAATAAATCATTGACAATTATCTTTATGGAAAAAAAAAAGATTTTATACATTAGCCTTTATATATATGTTGTTGTACAAGTACTAATTACTTGAGTCTATCTAGAATGTCACAATTTTAGTAAAGATTAATCATCATTTTTGTAATAGATCATTAACAATTATATTTATGAAAAAAAAACCTTTATACATTAATCTTTATAATATATATATATATATATATATATATATATATATATATATATATATATATATATATATATATATATATATGTATGTATGTGTGTGTGTTGGTGCACAAGTACTAATTACTTGAGTCTCTTTAATTAGAATGTCACAATTTTAATAAAGATTAATCATTATTTTTGTAATAGATCATTGACAATTATCTTTATGGAAAAAAAAAGATTTTATACATTAGTCTTTATATATATATATATATAAAGATTATCATAGGTAAAGTAATTAAAGGCACCAATATATATAACATATTTAGTGAGATTGTCAATTTTACATGAGACCGAGAAGAATAAATTTAAATCATACAATCAAGTCAAAATTTTAAAAAATATATCTCTTATATATATACAAATGGAGATTTGGTAACTTAAACACACTTGGTTTATAGGAGTAAATTAATAAGGTATACCTTGGGTGTAATTTAAAAAAAGTATAGTTATAATTTGCTAACGAACTACTTCTAAAAAAGAATATAGTGTATGTTAGCAATTTCTACAAACATTTGCAAAATTACACCCCATTTTTTTTTTTTTTAGAATAAGTATATTAGCAAACTACACCTTAGGTGTATTCTAAGATAATTATAGTTATAACTTGATAATTTACCCCTTTTATAAATTAAGTGAATGTAAGATAACAAATCTCATATATAATTAGAAAAAAAGAACATCATGTTGTGGTGAAATCCTTGATGCACCAATAAGTTGTGCATCATTATTGTAATGGTAGTTTTTTTTTGGATATATTTTTAGTTCCTATCCAATATTTTCAATCAAATAAAGTCAAAGTATTTGCATTTTTATATTGATGAGTTTTGTGTTCAAACTTAAAAAATACGTGGATTTAGTCTCTTTTAACTTTAAAATAAACATAATGAATTCTTAAGGAGAGACTAAATCCACGTATTTTTAAAATTTTGAGGATCAAATATATTAATATAAAAGTATAAGGACTATGGTCACATTTGACTAAAGTACAGAGACTAAAAACAATTTTTTCCTTTTTTTTTTATTAACAATGACACCAACATTTGAATCTAGAATATCATACAAACTATTCAAACCTCACTATCATTAGGTTGACCCTAGTAGGTTATTTTTGGAGTGACAATGATCTACAAACTCCTCCTATGTTGAAAAAGAAAACAATTCAAAATTTCAAATATTAATTTGAGTGAACTGAAAATGCAATAATTTGATATATGAAAGGTTGTAACTATTGTTATGTGTAAGATAATTTTTAAGGGAGATTGTGAGAAACAATTAATTGATGCTCATTTGATGAGTCTTTAGAATTTATTCATCACACTATAAATAACATTTATTGAGATGAGAAGAATCACTTAACTCAAAGTAATAGTCATCACCCTAGGTAAGATAAGGTTGTGTAATTTAGAGGGTTTTATCAAGTTTGTAAAAAAAAAAAACTTGTAATTGAGAGACTTCTAAATTTATCAAGAAAACTTGTAATTAAGAGGGCTTTTCAAGTTTGTCTTGAAAACTTGTAACCTTATTTGAAATAGTGAATATTTGTTGAAAACTTGTAATTGGGAGAGTTTTAAATTTATCTAGAAAACTTGTAATTAAGAGGGTTTTTTCAAGTTTATCTTGAAAACCTGTGAACTTATTTGAGGTAGTGAATATTTGTTGAGATGTTCTCATGGATAAGAGGTATTGAACCACGTTAAATTTATGGTTTTTCTATATGTGTTATTGTTTTGTATGTGTTACATCATTTGATCCTCATTGTGTGCGAGAGGATTTTTCTCCAATATTGGCATCAAAGATGGTGGTGTAGTCAAGTGACCAATTAGACGAGTATTCAAGCAAGATAAAACTAATGGTGGATCCACTATTAAGGTTGGGTTGAGTTGAAATTTTCAACCCCACTGAACTCATTTTTTGATAGGTTGAGAGCAAGTTAGATTAGGTTAACCCATTTTGACATTCTAGAAAAAGCCCAAACATCATACAAAACAATTAATACAAATCATAATAATCCAACGATGGGGATTACTTTGATATCACTTGTTAGAATTTTAATATTTATTTTAACAATATTAATTCTTTATGTGGAAGCAAAGATTTACAAGTATATATCCTAGAACAATATACCAAAAGCCTTAAGATCTACGATGTGTCAAATTATCAAGATTTCTTGATTTTCATAAATTCTTGGATCAATGGCCAGCTCCTAATTTAAGTGTTCTTTAACAAATGTTGCGGAAGCTTTGTAACAATCCATCATAAGCACAAACAATGGTCTTATGATTCTTCCTCAACCTAATCATTGGAGTTCTTCAATAGGACCTTATCTTTTCTTCAAATGGAGAAGAGAAGACGAGTTTTATGATTTGGTGTAGAGCATAATTATTCATTAGTGTATTTTACCAATTAGGGTTCCTATTATATGTTAATAGGCCAATATTGATATCTACTCATTAAGCTCATGTCAAGTTTCCTAGTAGTCTAACATGCTCACTTAATTTCTACCACTTAAATAGAAACTAGTTTTATGATAAATAACTAATATAATTGTCATATTTTATGTGTCCACATAAATAATTGGAAATATAAATTTCCAACAAGCTCTTCCACCTAACCATAGCATAAAGTTATGTAATTGGAAATATAAATTATATAACTTTATATAATTGGAAATATAAAGTTATGTTAGAACAGGTACTAACCATAGCATACATGAAACTCCTAACAATCAATCTATAGGGGATGCTCTACATCTCTTCTTTCTCAAGATCACTAATGTGGCACTACTTAAGCCTAAATTTGTCTCTTTTAGCAATGGGTGTATTCAGCACTTAGTGCAACAACATAGCGCTAACATACAACATACAACGAATCTTCTAATTTCAAGTTATAGTTTGTGCTTAATGCAACTTCAACTGCTTAGCAACCTCTATCTAAGAGCTATTCATTTAAAATTCCAAGTAACCTTTAGCATGACGATTATGATGTTTAGTGCTCTACATCCAAAGAGATACTTATTCTAAGATTTAACTGAAGCTTAGTGCTACGTCACAACACTTTGAGCGACGTCATGATGCTTAGCACTCAACCCACAAGAAATCATTTTATTTAAAGTTTAAATACAATGCTTAGCATGTTAAAGTGACATTTAGTGCTTTAAGACAAGTGGTAGCAAGGTTGATTGGTGCTTAGTGAAAAAAATGTAGTGTTTAGCAACCTATACAAATGTAACACTAAGCATCTAGAGGCTGATAGCAAGTCCTGCTCTATTAAAGTAATTAAGAAGAATTCCTAATTGAAATAATAATAATTATTGAACTATATGAATTACTTTAAAATTTCTTTTTTCGTTTCTATCTATGTAGTTTTTTTTTTGTGAATCTGTATAACCTTTGTTGTTATTTTACCTTAAATTTTGAATCATTCTTTGAATTCTCCATTTTTTTTTAATTTCTTTAGTCATTGAATATTCAATTCATAATTAGAGATGAAATAGAGGGACTTTGTTTTTTTTAATCTCTATAGAAATTTAGGGTAATAACGAGGTAATGAGGTTCATTACTTAGTGCAACCCCTATGGTGCATAGAGCTATATCAAAAAGTTCATTAATTTTGAAAATTTATTTTGAAAATCTCTCAAACTTCTAACCACACTAAATCCATTTTAAATAAAAGAATTTCAAGACTTTAAAACTAAGTTTAATCACCACTATTCAATATAAGCATACCATCAACATTTCAATCATCTAATCATGCATTTCAACATCAAAACCATTTAATACCAACTTCATAGCATCAATAATAACCTCAACATAAAAAAATCATTACGACAACATTTTCACCACTTAAAATCAATCAGACAACTTAGACAAGTAACATATAAGATGAAAATAACAAAAAAATGAGGTGGACTTCCTTTACCTCTTGTAATCATAAGATGTAATCTTTTAGGGAATGGAGAAAAAGTGATCTCTTGAATCTTTTGAATGTTTTTTCCAGCAAAAATACCATAATAACAACAACGAACATGATCCATGAACCAAAATAAGAAATAAAAGTTTGGACATGGTAGAAAATCATTTTGACCAAGGATAAAAGAGGAAATGCTCACCAATAAGAGCTAAGCTAAGGAAGAAGAGTGAAAACTTGTCTTAACTTAACTTAAACCTCAAGTCCATGGAGCTTGGAAGAAAGAGTTACTTCTTTGAGATGAGAAAATAAAAAAAGAGAACAATGATAAGGGAGAGGATTTTTAAACAAATGCAAGATATGGGAGAAGTGAGAAAGTAGGAAATGTGATTTGAGGGGAATTTAACATTGAAAAGAAGAAGCATAAGCTCCCACCAACTTGTCTATTTTTGGCAACTTAATTTAAGGACGGAGGGAAAAGATTTGTACTTTTATGACACTAATTGATGTTAACATTTGAGTTGGTAAGTAATTGGAGAGAGAAAAATATCTTAAAAAGGTATGGTAATTACTTGATCAATTGTTAATCATTTATGAATGAGTTAATGATTCACTAACAATAATTTAGAACATCTATAAAGAATTTTGGACGACTAAGAGAAATTCTTTAGTTCCTAGAACTTCAAAACTTGTGTAGTAAGAAATTGGATTAAAATATTATTATTTTAATAAACAATGTCTAAATAAAATAATTTTTTTACAAAGACTTGATTAAATTAATATTGATTAATTATAATTAAATCTATGAATTTCTTAATTGTTTTTTTCACTTTCACAATGTAATCTTACATTGTCAACTTACAATGTAGTTTTATTTTTGATAGATTTTTTTTTTACTGAAACTCACATAAAAAACATGCATATTATTTAATTAAAATTTTTAAGAATAAAACTTTTAATTTTTTTATAATTATTTTCAATCAATTATAATCACAAATTAAAACCATAAAAGTGTTACACTACAAGCCACTAATCACTAATTTGATCACGTCCTAAACTTTTTCTCAAAAATTAGTTCGATCCAACAATAAATGAATTTTTAGTTGTAAATTTACAATTACTACACAAAAAATAGTTATTTTGTAATCATAATAACTCATGTTGCAAGATGAAAATCACTAATCCAACTGTTTCGATAAAGAATTAAATCACTAATCTAACTGTTCCGATAAAGAATCACATATCCTTAACTTTTTGTAAAGAATTCAGCATGATCCAATGACGAAACAATTCCCTATTGTAAACATGCATTGATTATCTAACGAGTATGCAAGTTAGCTTTATCTTTTCTCTACTCTCTTGATGACTATAATTTTTCTCTAATAAAAGATTATAAAAAAGGTCCACAATACCCAAGAATAAGAAGGAAACCTAATATTTAACAAAATTCCTCATCATTAAAGAAGTTTCAAAAGTAGGATTAAGAATCATGCATCAAACTCATTCAAGAAAACCATATCTAAGCATGAAAAAAACAATAAAAACTTGAATCCTTTAATAATCAAATAATGACATTTTCTAATACCATTTGTTGAATTTCAATCCTTAATTTAGTATTCCTTATTCTTTATGTAGAAGTAAAAAACTGAAAGAGATGTGTCCTAGATCAATACACCAACACCTTAGGGTTCATAACATAATTATTAAGAATTGAACTCATTTATATTATTTACCTTGGTGATTGTGAAAACTTATAGCAATCAAAGTTACAAACAAAAGAGTCAATTTTTTTACGATTCTTTCTCAACCTAAGCTTTTTATTTCCTTAATGGGACTTTAGTAACACTTTAGATGGGGAGAAGAGAGACAATTGTGCACCTTGGTATATTGGAAACTATGATTGGAGTTCTTTATTTATTGACACCACTAAGGTTTTCATTATGTCAAAGGGCTAATAAATGTATATTGTTAAACCCTCAAAGAATTTTGAAGCTGAAAACAATATGTTAAAAATAATCACATTTTTCAAGTATGAAAAAGAACCTCATAAAAATAATACAACACATTTTAGATTTATGTTTTGTTTGATTTATCGAGCGATGAACATGTATGCTTGTGTTATGTATCATTTGAATTATGTAAGACCACGATGTAAGTATCAAATGAATGAATAACTAAACACAACATTTCACTTAAACCAATATATATTCGACTATTTTATACGAAATATTATTTTATTTAAAATATCTCATCAAATAAGCTTTCAAGTTTTATTCTTTTTAAAAGGTAACAAAGTGATAAAAAAACATCACATCGAAGTCACATATCTCAACAATTATTATCAATGTATCTTTTGATGAAAGACAAAGTTAGAACAACACGACTAGAGACAAACACATTGCTTTATCATATAAAGAGTGACCAATTGGTAAAAGACATTTAATGTAAGCATTAAACGATCCAACGTCTCTATAGACTCAAAGACTTTGTTTGAAATACAAGGGAAATAATTCTAAAGACCTTCAACGACTATTCTCATCCAGTAGTTTTATAAATACCCTAGTGTTAGAGAGTTTTTGTAAGAAATGATTTCTAATGCACATTTGTTAAGATTTCTCTTGTAAAACCTTGCTCTTTCTCTCTCTTAAAGATCTATACTCACTCTAAAAGACTATACATTTATCAGACTATACGTTTATTAGACAATAGGAGTCTCTTTTTAAACACTCATCTTGTGTAGTGGTTTTAGCCTAAAGAGGATTGTTGTAAAGAATACTTGAAAGATTACTTGAAGAGGCAATTGAAATAATACTTGGGTTAATTGCTTGAAAAAACAATTGAAAGACTACTTGGGTACAAGTCTAGGTTGACTTGGAAGTGGATCATATATAAGCAAAAAAGCTTTTGCTTATAGTAAAAAAAGCTTGGTAATGTTACTAAGGACTGGATGTAGTCTTTTAACAAATAAACCAATATAAAATTTTTGTATGACTAACTCTTTCCTTTCTCTTTTACTTACATCGTCTATCAATTTTAAGCTTATTTTTTTTGAATGTTTTAACAAAGTTTTTAAATTTTCTGATCTCAATAAATGTAGGGTTTCTAAAGAAAAGATTTGTGAAAATTTTTAAAGAACACAATTCAACCTTTCCCCCTCTTGTGTTCAATTGTTCTAATAATATTCATTCATTAAACTCATATTACATCCTTTTAGTAGTCTAACATACTTGCTTAATTAACATACTTGCTTAATTAGATAATTTAAAAAACAATCCACTAAATATAAATAGTTAATATAATTGTCATTAAAATATGAGCTCACATTAAATAAAGAAATATAATTTCTAACAAAATCATGTAAATATTAAAGAATAAAAGTAAATCTTACAAGTAAAACAAAAAATCTATTTCGCTTTAAACATATGTGCTTATTTGTCTATTTTTTTAAAAAAATCATAAAAAACTAGATGAATTAAATCAAATAATAATGAACTTATAGAGATCCATTCATGTGTTTATGTTAACAGTTATTGAATTTGATTAGTTAAGTTTTCATAGTTTCTCAAGGCTTAGTTACTTTACATGTGGGATTGATTTGTTTGAGATGGACCAAGTTGATGTGTTTGAGGTGAACTATTGACTAATATATTAGAGGTGGATTGTTGACTAAGACTAAGTTATAATAAATTTTGATCGGTGTTTTTTGAGTACTTAAGATTCGAGATCTTTCAAATTCGATTGTTTTTTTTGCTAAGGATAAGGCATTGTGGAAAATGGGTAGGTACTTGCAAAATACACGCTTAAGTTAGTAAATATTCTATAGAGTAACAATGTATATTAAATGTTTACCTAATACAATGATATCTATATTTATAAAGATTTAAGAAATATTGGATTCCTTGATATGAGCCTCAATGCCTCTCGAGGACAATAATACTTTCTCTTGATGTAACGATTGAGTACTCCGAGTCAAGGTATGATATACTATTCATAAGTACATCTTAGATATCTTGCATCTTAGTGTTGACTTTAGTTAACACTTTTACTTTTTGGTCAAAATAACCTGTTATGCGAATTAGGTCGACATACTTACTCTGGGTACACAAAAAGGCCAAGCTCAGCCGATCTCACATCGAAATAAGGAAATTTTAGCCCTTGAAAGTAGCTCACTACGGAGTCTCATACAAGAGAAGGATTGACCTTTTATCTCATTCATATTGAAAAGACTAAGTCAGGACGAGCTCTTACTTAGAGAGAGTTAGTTGGGTAGAGTCAATAGTTCGAAGATCAAGAAATCCTGAATAAGTAGAGAGATTCACCACACAAACGAACGACCCGTCAGGTAGGTCATAGGTAGAGGTGGAAAAAATGACTCAACTTAGTGGGATGACTTGATGAGTTAGGTGAGACTCTTTAAATTTAGGCCCAAAAATAGTTAAGCCAATTTAGTCCAACCTGATGGGCAAGATAAACTAGGTCAAGCTTGAGAAAAACATGTATGAAAATCATTAGGTCTATTTAGCCCTATGTTTTTTTTTTCTTATAAAAATATATAAAATCATGCAAAAAAATAAAATAAAATGAGCCAATTTAACCTAGTATGATGAGCCAACTAGACCAATAGGTCAATCCTACTTGCTTTCACGCTTTAGCCTACTAGGTTGGGTGACCTATTTTTCTAACTAGCCATTGGCACAATCTGAAACAAGGACCATGATGAGGAAGAAGGTGAAAGTGTAAGCACTCCAGGACTTTAGTTAAGGTATTGATTAATTAAGTAATATGATGTATACTGTGAAACCTAATATTTATACCAATAATTTATATATTATGATTGTTTACAAGTAAGTCATAATTATGATATTTGAACATCAATAGGAAATAATTTCTACAAGATGTGAATTTTGTTAATTGGTAAATATTTTGCTATGGATGTCAAAACTGATTGAATCTAATGGATCAACCTGTTTAACTTCCTAAATGAGTTGGGTTGGCTTTGCATGTCTTAATCCACCCATATCTATAACCTAACCCAATGCAACTCACTACAACAATGAGTTAGATTAAGTTGACTTGTCAAGTTAAGTTTTTTTTTTTTGTAATTTTAAATTAAGATATTTGGATGGTCTATTATATTACCATGGTAATTTATTTGTTTGTTTTATGGTTAATATATATAATAAGAAAGAAGATCAAATTATTCCAAAAATAATTATAAGAGAGTTATTCTCCATCCCACTATTTATATAATAATTATTTATGTTTTTTTTTATAGTGAGATAACCCACAAATTATTTTTTTAACTTATTTTTATTTTTTTAATAATTTTTGTAAGGTCAACCTAATATAACCTATTAAAATTGGATTGAGTTAGAATATTCAATTCAATAAAAAAATAAGTTTTATCCAATATTTTTTTTAGTTAACAAGTTAAATTGGTTGGATTTAAGTTTCCTCATTTTAACACTCATATTTTATAACTAAAACATGTGATAAAATTATTATAAATACTTTTATATTTTTTAAAAAATAAATAGAAAAGAATAAGATATTATTAAATAATAACAAGTGAATGTAAAAAATAATAATTTTATCAAAACAATTATAGATAATAAATTATCCATGCATCAACTTTTTATTTTATCTTATTTTCATTCTTTTATCTTTCTCTTTATTTCCTGCCATTTAAATTTACCCATTGACGTTGAGTACTATCTTATCTAATAGGTGAAAAGATGTTCGTGATCTTCCTATTTAAGTGTACCATGTATTGTGTGACATAGGTCCTTATAGAGTAGGTTCTAGCATAATTGTTCTTCCATACTTTGTTTTATTTAGACGTAGCCAGAATTATAACCCAAAGATATTCACTTATTTAGAAATAGAAATATCATCGTGCTTTTCACTTTTATTTTTGACAGAAAAGAGAATTTTTTGTGTTAGATTTCAAGTTTTTATATACCAATAATGAATTCGCAAAATACAACCTGATTTCCTCAATCACCCGAGGATACTAATTGCATAGCCATGCGTTAGGTCAAATCGGGCATGGAGTTGGCAAGAGAAACAAGTGACACCCAATACTTACTTTCCTTTCGTTTAGATATTAGTGCGATTTAATTTAAACAAGACAATAACGAAAATTAAAATCAATTTTCAGCAGCATAACTCAGAAACAAAGCATATCAACCGTACGATCTTAAAAATAAAAACAGAAACAATTTTAGCAAACAACCCAAAGTAAAAAAAATAAAACAAAAAACCAAACCTTCAAAGTTCAAACCCAAATTTCTGGTACTGTGTTTCTGACCCTCTCCAACCCATCCCTCTCTGCTTCCTTGAGTTTCCTATATTCGCAGTCGCACACGACACAAGAACCACATAGGCACATAGGAACATGTACCTTTGTATTTGAGGGTTTGTGACCCTTTCTTTGGCCCCTTAAAAAAAAAATCACTGCTCCAAATTTTTTTTTCCAACATTCGTTGTTTCTCTCTCTAAAAAAAAGAAAGAAGTGCCTCTCTCCTCCTCTCTCTACAACCCCTTCTTCTGCACTTTGATTTTCCGTCTTCAATGCTAGCCCATGATCCTCTACACGCAATCCCACCGTACCCTAACCTAAAACCCTTTTGATCTCTCTCTCACACCATGTCCCAGGGATCTCCCCCTCCCCCGCAAGACACCGCCGAACCCTCGCCGGAACCCGATTCGCGCAAGGAGGAAACAACCACCACTGCCACCGCAACCACCGCCGCCGCCGATGCTGCTCCTCCCGCGCCCACCCGAAACCGCCCCTCCCGCGCCTGCACCATGCGCGCTGCGGCACGCCTCTACACGGCGTCACAGCCGGCGAGGCCCAAGGCCTCAAAGAGGGAGCCTCGTCGGGAGGAGTCGCCGCCGTCGCCGCCGCAGCAGCAATGCAGCAAGATCGTGACGCCGCTGGTGGAGCCGCCCCCACCGGCACAGTTGCCGCGCTATAACCTCCGGTCCATGTGGGAATTGGCTTCAATACTCAATTTTTTGCATGTGAGCTTCGAAACTGTTTTTTGTTTTCCCTTTACATTGGGTTTGTTATGCATTGTTCCGTATCTGATAAGGTTTTGTGGTTGTTGTTGTTGCAGCTGTTTAGGCCTCTTTTGAATATATCAGTAGAATTCTCGGCTGAAGAGTTTGAGACGGCTTTGCTCACCCCCAATGATACATTGGGAGATATACATATGCCTCTGCTAAAGGTTGGTGCTTTTTGATATTTTTTGTTTTTTCTTTGGTTTGTTCTTGTGCATGCACTGCATTTCTTTTTTCTTCTCTGAATGTAGGTGACGAGTCTTTGTTTTTGTGAGTTGTGTTAGTTTTGTGCTTGTTGTTATTCTTTTTGAGTTTGTAGAATGTTGCATTATTGTGTTTTTGTTGAATTTGAGTGATTTTATTGGAGTTTGTGTGCTGGTTAGTTGAGTGCCATTGCCTGGGTGTGAGAGAAATTTGGAGCTATGAAGTGGAATTCTTGTTAGTGTAGGGTATTAGGAGGTTACTGTTGTTGAAAGAGAATAGAGTGCGCAATGGGACAGTTGCTTTGGTTAGTCTAAGCTTAAATCTAGTCTAATGTTTTGGGGATGTAATTAAAATGATAAAGGTGAGAACTTGTGCAGATTTTCTAAGTGAATGGGTTGAATTTGAATGATAAACTTGACTATAAGTCACTACTCGACTGTTGGAATCAGTCTTTATTCAATGGGGTGGTTTAAACTTTTGGAATCTGGTAATTGATGGAAGGAACCGATAACTGAACACTCACAAGTATTGAGTTTGTAAGTGCATTTCTTGTGTGATGGACTCATGGCCACAATATGGTTGATCAATTTAATATTGTGAGATGGCCAATGATTGTTTTGCTACTGAGTTGAATTTTTGACAATAATTGATAAGTACAAAGCAGGTACTTGATTCAAGGTTTTTGTTGCATGTATGAGAAATCCTTTCTTTACTTTCTGAAAAAAGATAAATGTGTGTCGTTCCTTTCATGCACATGAGTGTTAAACTGGGGACTTCTGCTGATTGTGTGTGCTCTCTGCCCTGATTTAGAGGCCCATTTCATTGTTGAAGGATAGTGTGCAAGTGTGCAACCATTTAGTTTTGTTTATTTATTCCTATTGTTTTTAAGTACAAAGTAATATGTTGTATTGAAAGATTACAACTTCCAAATGTACCTGTGGGATTTTTTACTGGGTTTCAGCCTTGTTGGCCCTATTCCTAATTTTCTGAGTTCAAAGATAATCAAGATCATTATTGCAAGATGCTGATGTATAATTTGCTGGGCAGTTTATAAAAAGTATGTAGGCATCATCACAGAAATTACTAAAGAAAAGGTCTGCCGGGAAGAATTTTCAGAACTTGAGAGTTGAGACACTTCTTTGTACCTAATTCTTACTTCAAAGTTTCTAATTTAGAACTATAGTTTCCTAGTAGATTTAAATATTTTAGGAATTGTTCAGTAAAATATTTGAGGATTTGGCTCTGTATTGAAACTCCTGTGCTACATTGAAAAAGTGTTTGTATTAGAGGTGGTGCATATTCTACACACACGTCCCTGATGTAATGAGTTTGTGGATGAAGTTGAATTGATCAAAAGTGGTACTTGAACTGTTGAACTTATCTCTATTTTGAAATTTAGCTTTTGATTTGAGTATTATAATGACGTCAATTTTGCATGAGTCTTTTACTTGTATGTTAGGTGCATTGATGAGTGATGAAGAGATATTGGGGACTGGGGAGTGAGAGAAAGTTTAGTCTGTTACTCTGTTTAATGTTATTGGTCATACACTTCCAGATTTTGCAGAGGTGCTTGAAGTTTTGTATTTTAAGCTGCACTAATGCAATGAACTTTGTCTCTCTCAATGTCTATGCCACTATAAAGTCAATACTTCCACTGGTCCTTCATATATTGAGTTATGTGCAGAGTGGCTAATCAAAACTTTGGCAATACTTGAACTCATTTAAGTTTTTTAAAGTTGGATTAAAAATTATAATAATATCAATCTTGCTTAGTCTCTTTTATGAGTGGACAGGCAGATATAATGTTAAATGAGTGAGAGAAATTCAAGGCTTATTAATATAAGTGGTTTTGCAGTTTAAGAGCTTGCAAGGGTTGTTTGACATTGTCTTTTAAGCCAGAGTTATTATAGGGTAGTGATGCCTCTCAATGTCTATTCCTCTGCAAGATTAATACTTACTTCTGTATTCAATGTGACAAGTTTGCAAAATTGCTGCTGGTCTGATAATAACATTTATTCTATCTTTTTATAGGCAATTCCTCCCGTTACACGAATGGCACTCTCACGTGATACTTGGATAACCGTATTATGCAGAAAATTGAGGGATTGGTGGCACTGGGTAATAAGACATTTTTTATTCAGCAAGCTGATAATTCAGAGTAATGTGACATTTTTTAGTTTCAAGAGCTAATATGAAAATGGAATTCAAATGCAGGTTGCCGTTGGGGATCTTCCTATTGTTGCTTCACATGGGTAAGTAATCAGTTAGTCTTGCAATATCTAAAATCCGGTTTATGTGTTTACTAAGTTTCATGTTATGCTGACATGACAGAGCGGAGGTTGAAGTATATAAATCACTTGATCCAGGGGTTCGTGTGGTCATTTTAAAAGCATTATGTGACATTCGTGTTGAGGTACTCTTACTATTTAACGTTTATGTATCTATATTTCTTATATTCCTTTCCTTGAACGGGTGGATGTCAGTATGGTAGGATGAGGCCACTCTCCTTGATGTTAGCTTGGATCTTTGAAAATTATGTAATCTACTCAAGATGAGTACTGAATTAACTGCCGTTATGATCTATGCTTGAGATTTGTTCTTTATTCACTATTTTTGTTTGCTTGGTTTTGTGTTCAACTTTTAACCACCCTTTTTAGGTTTATTTTATCCTCTGTCTCTCACATTGAGTGGTTCTTTGGGCTTGTGTATTTAACAAAAGTGTGATAATCACCCTCAATAGTTTGTCTTGTAATACAATGTACACAGATTTGTGGAGATGTCCACTATTTTAGTGGGCCAATGGCTATTGTGGCTAACTAGGCCACACTATTCTGCAATAACTTTCTTTGGGGGGTTTGAGAAGGGGGGGAGGGTGTCCTAAGATCAAAACCTACTAAGGGCATTCATGTATGCAGATTGAGGGGAAAATCATTCATAGCCTGACTACTAACATATCTTACTTTGATCATCCCTCTTGGTAATGTACATGATTAAACTTGACTAGTGTTTTGCAGCAAGATGATATCAGAGGTTACATTGACAACTCACTCAAACACGGTGTTCAACTTTCAACATTCCGGAAGGAGCGTATTGGTGGTGATTCTCATGGAGTTTCTTATTGGTAATATACTTGTGCTTTCACTTCAACCTTTCAAAATTTGAAGTGTCATACTGGAAAGTTAATGTACATTTATCTGTTTTTGCTTTTTATTTACTTGGCATTTGATTAGTGCAGGTATGAAGATGACCCAATTATTGGTCATAGGTTGTATCGGGAAATAAGGAAAACTGAGGTGGTTCAATTGAAGAAAGGGAAACCAAGAGGTTCCCAGGTTCTTTCTAATACAACATACCAGTGGGAAACAGTTGCTACCAATTTTGATGAATTTCAGGATGTTTCTGTAAGTTACTGAAGTTCATCTATCTATGTTCAGTGGGCATGTTTTAAAAATTGTTCTGTGTTTTGTGGGGAGTTGGGACTTCTGAGTTATAAGTTTTGATCTAGATAATAAATCACTTGATAGATTAATAAGTAAATTAATATGATGTAATATCTGGAATCACAAATTGATACTAATTTTATTATGATTTAGAAACCCTAACTTATTTTTTAAGTGAACTTTATTGAATAAGCTGTTATTTAGTTGAAAATCCAAAATTAATTATTATCCTTGAACAAAACCATTATATAATTATTGATCAAACCTAATAATAACAAAAATCAAAACCTTGGTTGTTAGAAACATATGATATGCTTAAACATTATTTATATTTTTCATATTTCATTCTTTATCATCATTTCACATGACTACTAAAAATGAATAATCTTTCTGAAGTATCAATAAGTGAATTGAGAAATCCTGTGTCCGAGAAGTTGAGTTACTAGTAATAGAAAACTAATGTAAGAACTTTTTGTCAGTTTATATTATCAATCGAAGCCTTTACATACTATATCTGTATGCTAAAGAAAAAATAATTTTGCCAGAAAGAGAAATTTATTGAAGTGGAGTGAAAGTACAAGTATAACTCATCCTGTAGGACACATGCATAAATAATGAGAAACAAAAAAAGAGAATGAAAAAGTTATTCTGTTTGAGATGTGAGAGAAAATCTTGAGAATTAATACCTCAGATGCAAGAAGCACAATTTGCTCTCTTGAAACATATAAGGTGATAAAGCTTGGTTTCTGAAGTTCCAGGCATTTGTTTTATTACTGAGGCAATAAACCAAGTGAAAGTGACTCATATTACTGCAAAAAATTCTTCCTGTCATTGAGTTATGAGAACATTTAATCATAGTTGTCAATCCTGCTGATCCCAAAAGTACTATAATGGAATAGTGGATAGTGGGATGGTCGCTACACCAAGGATTATGGATTCACAATAAATAATTCATACTACACATTTAAATGCCCCAGAATAAAATTAACCAAAAGATGTATTCATCACAAATAATTAGAAGCCAAAGTACAGGCATACAAATCACCATCAATCTAAAGCATAATTAAAAAGTCAATAATCAAACAGCAAAATTGAAGCAGGGAAGTGGGTATACCCAGAAATAGAACAACAGTGGTTGGCAAGTTGCCAAAACTGAGCAAATAGCAAAAGAGAGTTTAACAAGTAACTAATAACAATTGCCTAAAAAGTTTGTGTGCTGACACAATTATGTGCTTAAAAACTATAGTTAAATAAGTAACAAGTATAATCAAATAGAAAGGAAAGACTACTTAAAATAACTAAATAAAAGACCTATGCAAAACAGTGATGGGCAGAGATATGCGAAAGAGGAAGAACCTGATGAGAAGCAAGAAGTCATACCTAACAGAGGTGATGGATCAAAGACTTGAAAACAGTGGCTTGGGCTCCTGGATAAAGGACATGTTTTGGTCAGAAAATGCTTGGCTGCTGCTGGGAGGCAGTCTGAAAATGTGTCGGAAGAGAAGAACACCAAGGTATGGACAGAGCGTGGGACTGCTGGATTTTTCTGATGGATGAAGAGATTCAAACAATAAAGTGCTTCTGATTTAAAAAATTGTACAAAATCAGAAATAATTCCCTAAAAATTGAGCAGACAATGGCAAAAAGGTGGATGCACAAACCAGGACTTTTGTCCCTGTTCAGAGTCACGGCTGCTATAGGAAGAGTTTGTCCATGTAAGACTACAATCTCAGCCACAATATGCACGAAGAGAAGACACAATGCAACAGAGAACTTAAAGCTGTCAGAGGGTGCAATTTTGCTATTAGTATTAAGTGCTTTCCATTTATAATAAATTAGTAGATTCCAACAAAAAACTGTAATTAGTTAATTGCACTTCATAAAAATGAAAGAAAACTCTCCCAATAGTTGGTCAGACTGAAGTCTTCATCAGTGTTGGGAACCAGAGTAATCAAATTAGCTGCAGCAATTGTTTAATGAGATCAGATGTTTGTTTAATTGTCTTGTTCAATCCTATCCAATGATCTACCCTTTGATCAATATTATTTCATAGTTTCATTATAAAACTTTCAGAATGCTGATACAACAACTAAGCCTTTTGTCACTCTTTACAATTCCCTCTATTTCTATGTTGTTTTCTATGACAGACCCAAGAATACTGATATATAGAAAGAGAGAGAGAGAGAGAGATGATAGGATTGACCATTATTTTCTTTTTTTTTTTCCATTTTTAAAGTGAGGGAGATAATAAAAGAAAGAATCACCTAACTCTGCCATTTTTCATAAGGATTGCAATTTTTTTAATTGAGCTTCATCTTATTTGCTTTTATTCATCTGATTGTACAGGAGAAGCTTTTCACAAGTAAAAACAGAACAGAGGTTTCGGTAGGGAAGAAGATGAAGATAGACATGCTCCCTGAAATTGAGAAAGTTCACAAGGTACTTTATTTTTGTGTTTGTTTACTGCTCCCTCTTTCATGTTATGGGTGGCATGGGTTGAGAAAATTGAGAATATGGACATTCCAAGAATTGAATTTGAATTCACATTTGGTCCTCTTTATCTTGATATATTGTCCATGAGGAATCCTATTGTGCCTTTCACTGACAAAATTGGTCTGTCTTGTGCAGAGAAAGGAGAAGTTGCTGAAAAAACAACACAGACAAGCTCTTCTTCTTGATAATTTCTTGGTTGTTGATGGGCTTGCCCCAGGGCGTTCACTTCGTGATAGGAAACCTGTTACCTACACTTTTGGTAAGAAGGTGGTTTAACATAGTTTGCATTTTGTTTTCACAGCTGGAGTTGGCTTCATTTTCCTCATCTTTTTTCTCTTTTCCTTTCATGGACTACTGGAGTTTATTTTTATTTTTATTTTTATAGTTGGATTGTTGTGGCCTGTGGGTATGTTAGGACCCTCCTAGGTACCTTCTGGAGCAAGTAGCCTGAATATGGTAATCAATAACTATTTCATTCTTAGGGAATGTCTAGTTTTAGTAGAACTATAAAGCTTTCCCCATGGACAAGGGGGCTGTTGGTTCACAAGTACAGGCAGGGATAATTTAGTGGGACTTTCTGATGTCTAACTTTGGTTTTTGGATCATCCAATGAGTCATTGGATCTGATGAATGTTTCATTGGATTTTACAAAGCTACCATGGTCAGCCTTTTTATTTTCCATACAACCACATTTTTTAATGAAAAAAAGTAACATTATCACTAAGCTTTTTTTAGTTGTACCTGCACTGATAGTGGTAAGCTGTGGTAAGACAATCTGGACATGAATAAGTTGACAGTTTCACTGTGCATCCAGGATGCAACTTTATACTTCAGCTTCCAATTTAGCTATAATTATGATAAAAAATTTCACCTGAACTACCTAATTTTTTGTTTGGTTGGACAAGAGTCAACTTATTTCTTGAGTATTAGTGTCTGCTGATTGACCTAACTTCTGACATCACTGTCATTGCAGATGATTATGATCGGTCTATCAATGAGGCAATTAAGATAACCAAGTATGGAATTCATCTTTTGATCTTACATTTTTGCCCCTCTATTTGGCTGTTTGATGTGTTTGTATTTTGTCATGATAAATATAGAGAGAAAAGGGGCCAATCATGTGAATCTGTTATGCTTTGTACTCATGGCATAATATCTGTTTCTTCCTTTGTCAGACGGAAACCACCATCCCCAGAGCCTATACCCAGGAGAGAAGTGGGAGCAAAACCTGAAGCCGTAACTAATGGTAAATGGAGTGGTCCTTCACATGACCCTGAAAATTTAAATTTTGGCATGCCATCTCCAAAATCACCTGACTTTGATGATATGGAGGAAGAGAATCAAACTGACATGTTGGATCAAACTGACATGTTGGATCGAAGGTTTGTAGTTTTGCTTTTTCTTCCTTCAAATCTGTTCTGATGATGACTTGTATCTTATTTCACTGATGATTGTTATTTCACATTAGCAATCGACGAAGACAGAGGCCCAAACGGTATTCAGAGAAAGAGTTTGTTGAAGCAGTGTCAGACAATGAGGCTGACTATGACAGTGATGATGATATTGTTGGAGAAGCCGTGTACGATGAAGAATATCTCCGGAAACGTAAGCAGAGAAGGAAGGCTTCTAGTAGCTCTGGCTCTGAAGGAGATGAAGAATATCATTGGGACGAAGAAAATGTTGAAGATGAAGAAGATGAAGAAGATTCCTTGAGTGTCAGTGAGGATAGTGATAAGCCCCGTAAATTGAAGCAACTACGAGGCCGTACCAGGAGGGGAACTAAACTCAGGTCTGTGGATGAGATTCAATCAGGTCTAAGACGCAGTAAGAGGGCAACAAGAAACCGTATAAATTACCGACAGTATGAGATGTCTGATTCAGAAACAGAGTTTATAAAACCTGACAAGTCTAGTGCTTCAGATGATCACTCAGATCCTACTGAGAATGGGGAATATATGATGGAAAGTGAAGAATCTGATGGCAACAATGACGAAGACCAAGAAGCCAAAGTAGTTGAGCCTGTTACTTACCCTGCAGAAGGAAACAACCAATATCCTGCTGTTGGAGAGAATGAACAAAACAACCAAAACCAGCCTCCTGAAAAATCAAGTAGTCCAGGTCAGGAGGAAGTTGATGGCACTGCGAAGCGACGTTTCCTCGATTTGAATGAGCTTGCCCCTAGCTCAGGTTTTGATGATGGTCCAAATACAACAAAAGATGAAGGCAATGATGATTTCTGAAGCTTCCCCTTTTGCTTGAAAGCAAGACAACTAAGTGACATGTATGATAATAGAACTATAAATTTTGTTATGTGCCTCAAAGGAAGTTACGGCCAGATATCTCTTCCTATGGCAATCTAAGCAGCCCTTGGTGCATGATTTGCCACCAGAAGCAGCATGATACTGAGTTGTGTAGATTAGGTAGTCATTTTTTAGTATTTAGTATTTCTACAATCAAAGGGTCCAAGGAAATGAATGAGAATTTGTTGGGCGTTATTTGGCCCATCCAATCGGTGTACAATAACTGTTAACAAGTACTGTAACTTTAAATAGATATGGCTTTTGATTATCAAGCCCTGCAGTTCTATTTCTTTTTTATTCATGGACTCCATTGTGATCGGCTTTTGAGCTATAGGGTTGACCGTTTTTCTTTGTTCATCTGATCAGATAAAAGAAAAAGGTCTCACTTTCGATTTCTCTGCAGAATTGCTACTTTTCCTTGACTGTTTGCAGATTTATATGCTTAAGTGTATTTGCAGATTGAGTTCAATTGAATGCCAATCCATCCCCTCCAATCCTTCTACGTTTGCAGCTTTGGAAAGTGCAAACTTTCGTTTACAGGCTTCAAGCGGATTTCCAATTAGACCCTAAATTGTCTTCTTAATTTTGGGTTGTGGTTGTGATTTTGGTATGTAAAGTAATCCTTTTTTTTTTTTTTTTCTTTTTTGCTATACAAAATAAAATGTTTTAATTGTGTTTTTGGCATATAATCTGCAATTCTAAAGCACTGCAACAAATTCAAACCATTAAAAGTAATATAGCATGGATAAAAGTTTAGGCTAAATTACATTGATACCCTCGTGATTTCTTGAAGTTTCACACGATATTCCTGTCTGTTTAATGTTTACAGTAGTTTTTCTTAAAACAAATTTAAATTTGGGATTGGACCTAGAGATACTTTTATAATTGGAAGCTAGATATGAGATTAATCTTCCAAAAAAGTAAAGTATGGTTTAAGAAATAACTCTTTTATCCATAATTGTTGTTTTCTTTCCCTAGAATCAAATTTCTGTTATATGCTTAAAGGGTTTCAACTACTATTAACAATGACTGACAAGTGATAGTTGTTTATGTTTCTTATCAAGATGTCAAGAGTTTAAATCTTGACTTTGAATATGAAAAAAAAAACATTTTGGAAGGGGAATACCTGTCATTTGGTAAATTCATGGTCTTTGTCAGAAATTTGTTACTACTTTCGATGGTGGATATTTTATACCTATCCTATGAGTAACTAAAAAAAAAAAATTCAAGCTACTAGCCACTTGTATCACATTTTGTGGGTATCTCCCTTTATTATTTGAAAAACATTATATTATGTATTTTTGTTACTTAAAAATACATATTACACCATATATTACTATAGTAATATCATTGTAGGTGTTAAAAAAGCAGAGATATTAAATAAAATTTTTAAAAATCACTAGTTAGTATAATTTTTCCAAGTTTTTACTCTTCTAATGTAAACTTTGAAGAGCCCTATAAAATGTTAATGTATATGAAGAAAAGTGAGAATGTAAAACATTATAGGAAATGACATTCTTAAAAATATTTTAAGAAAATTATTAGGAAATACAAAGGGGTAAACATTCAATTTTATTTTTTTTATCAATCACAAGTTAAACATACAAGTAATTGGACACAACCAAACCAAAACCTTACCATATGAGACATTAGATTTGTGGGTCCTTGTGACTTTTATATTGCTCAACATGTTCATCTTTATTCAATGTAGGACTTCTTACTTGATCCTTCAACATTAGAGTAAACTAGATATTGACTTGCACCATGCATGGGTTTATAAATAAATGTATATGATATAATTTTAAAAAGTTAAAAATAACTTCAATAAATTCTTTTAAAAAATAATTATGAAATATTTGTTGAGAACTTATGAATTAATAAAGTTGTCAAAGACATCTATAAATTAGACAATGATATAAAAAAATTTAAATTTGTTTTAAAAAAATGTAAAAAAAAATTCTAACAAAATGTTTTAATTTGATAAAATTTTAAACAAAATTTATACAAAATTTTAATTTGATAAAGTTGGATTCATAAATTAAAGTTATAATGATATTATATCTTAAAATTTTCTAAAATAATGTTAAAATAAAAAAAAATATGACTACCTATATCATTCTTATAAGTTAAACATATAATATTTTACATATTTCTATGAGCATATTTTAAACTTCAACTCACACCATTTAACCAAAATTGTTGAACATGAGGATAATAGTAACAATAACATTTTGTATAATAGCGATAATTATGTATAATAAAGAAAAAGTAATGTTGATGTGAATGAAGCATAAAAAAAATTTATCTAATAAAAGGATAATATAAAAAAATATTTTAATATAATTTATATATTCAAATATATTTTTTATATTTATTTTTTTGCAGTTACTCATTGATTTTTTTTTGTGCACTCTTCTTTAAACTTTGAATTAAAATTGACTTTTCATCTGTCAATATTTTTTAGAGCTGTCTTTCTTTTTAAAATATTTTAAAACAAAAAAAAAATACATATTTTACATATAAAAAAAATTATAAATTGTTCACGTACCATCAACCACTTGTTGTAGAACATGATTTTTTAAATTGTGATTTTATACTAACTTCCTCTTTCTTTCCAAGATTTTCTTTGCAGGGATCTCTTCAAATTCATAATCATTAATTTTTGCTAAAAACTTAACAATGGAAAAACTCAATTTTAAAAATTAAAATTGACAAGAGTGAAAAAAAAAGAAGAAGAAAGAAAAGAGGAAGCACAAGAAAAAAGACCAAAATAAATGGATATGATATAATTTTGAGAAATTAAAAACAATTTCAATAAATTTTAAAAAAATAATTGTAAAATATTTGTTCACAACTTATGAATTAAGAAAGTTGTTAACCTTTCTTTTAAAAAAAAGTTATGTGAAACTTTTTTCTAGTGAAATGTTTTAATTTGATGTTTTAAAAGAAATTTGCACAAAATTTTAATTTGATAAAGTTAGATTCATAAATTAAAATTACAATGGTTCTATATCTTAAATTTGTCCAAAATTAAGATAAAAAAATTATGACCACTTGTATCATTTTTATACGTTAAATACATAATATTTTATATTTTTATGACTACTTGTACCAAAATTGTTGAAGAGGAGGATAATTGTATAAAGATAGCATTTTATATAACAGTGAGTATTATATATAATAAAAATTGTTGAAACATAACATAAAAAGTTTATGTAATAAAAAGATAATATAGTAAATTATTTTAATATAGTTTATTATTCAAATAAAAATTTCACATTCTTTTCAGCATTGACTTTTTATTTTTGTAGTGCTGCTTTTTAAACTTTGAAGCAAAATTGATTCTTGACTTGATGTATCATTTTCAATAGCTTCCTTACTCCTTAAGTATGATTAATTTTCAAATAACAGTTGATGTTGTTATTATATTTTAATTCTAGGAAACGTATAACACATAATTCAATACAAATTTAAATAATTATGCATAAATTATAGTAAGCAAACTTAATCAAAATAATAAATATCTTCTGCTATGCAAAATGAATGCAACATTAATGAAAATTTAATATATATATATATATATATATATAATTTATTAAATTATAAATCAAATGATAAAATTGATGAGAAAAAAAATAAAAAAAGAGTAAAAAAAGGAAGAGAAAAGAAAAGAGGATGAAGGAAAAAAATACTATAAAAATATGATATTCTTAATATTACAGTGGAACAACAATGTTCTTTCCCATCCATTCTCTCTTGCAGATTTACAAATAATTCAGATTTAAAAAGAAGTAAAGTAAAATTAGAGTTAACAAAATATTCAAAATAAACTCTGAATATGATTAATTTATTTACGAAAAATATATATAAATCTGATGAGAGTTTTTTAAATTTTAAATAACAATTGGTATCATTATTATATTTAATTGTAGGAGAGATATAACAGGTAATTCTGACGAGAGTCATTTTAAATTTTAAATAACAATTGGTTTCATTATTATATTTAATTGTAGGAGAGATATAACAGGTAATTCACTAGAAATTTGAATAATTATTCATAAACTATAATAAGTATTCTTTTTAATAAAAAAATGCAAAATTAATGCATCATTAATGAAAATTTAATGTAAAATATATAGGATTTATTAAATTATAAATCAAATCATACCAATTGATATAATTTTCTTATATCAAAATAGCACGCACAAGTTGAATTGATATGCATAATTATAATAAAAAAATTATGAGTAAGGAAAAAAATAAAGAAGGATAAAAAAAGAGGGATAAAAAAAAAAGACAAGATACAAATTTTTTATGATATTCTTAATTTTACAATGGAACAATAATATTCCTTCTCTTCCATTCCCATTATCTTCCCCTACAGAATTAATAAATAATTCAAAATTAGAAAAAAAAATCAAAATATTATTCAAAATTAACAAAATTATTCAAAATCATACAAATTATATAATTTTCGGATGCCAGAATAGTATGTATAATCCTAATTGATATGCATAATTATAGTTAAAAAAATTGAGTGAGAAAAAAATAAAGAAGATTGGAAAAAGAGGAAGAAAGAAGAAAAACGAAAGAACGGAAAAAAAACACAAAAAAATCATGATATTCTGAATTTTATAATGGAACATCCATGTTTTTTCTTTCCATTTTATTTTCTTGCAGAATTAACAAATAATAACATATTCGATTGTAGGGCAAAAATATCAAAAAATAAATAAATAAGATATAAGAAAGAAAAAAGGAAGAAGAAAGAAAATATGAAAATTATAGTGCAAAAAAAAATTCACCTTTATATTGTCTTTGTCCATGATTTTGAACAGGACCTTCGATGGTGGGTAGAAAATGTTGAGAAAAACAAAATGAAAAAAAAAAAAAAAAAAAAAATCAAAGTGCCATAGAAAAAAAACTTCACCTTTGTATGATCTTTGTTGACAATTTTGAATAGTACCTTTAATAGTTGGTTGAAAATGTTGGGGAGAATGAAAAAAAGAAAAAGGAATAAGAAAATAAGAAAAAAAAGTACCAAAAAAAAAAAATTCTTTGTGTGGTCTTTTTTCACGATTCTGAATAGGAACTTTGGTTGTCGGTAAAAAAAATGTTAGAAAAATTAAAAAACAAGAAAAGAAGAAAATTAAGAAAATAAAACATTTGAGTACGTAGAAAAAAAGAATAATATACAAGTAAAAAGGTTGAAAAGTTAAAAAGAAAGAAGAAAGAAAAGAGGAGAAAAAAATAAGAATAGGATTGTTGATAAAAAGTAGGCATTGATACGTAAGCAAAACCAATATAGCCATATGGTGGCACATGAGTGTGTTAAAATATGTATAGCTATAAATTTTATATATTATAAATAGATTTGATCTTTTAATCGCTACAACTCTTGATACCACTTCTAAACAATACCAATACCAGTAGTGGTTACATGGATTTCAAATAAAGAGATAAAGTCATAATCAAAGTTCTGGCAAAGAAAGTATTTTTTCTATAAAATAAGGGTCATTTGAAGCGAAATTACCTATACAAGAAAAAAGATAAGAAATCAAATTTTGGTGATGTATCTATAGCTTCTGATGGCTATGAGTTCGTTGACACAATGATGGCAACAAACAATAAAGTAGGTGTAGATTGGGTGTTAGATTTAGAATGTTTCTTCCACGTATGTCTTGTGAAGGAATGATTTCATTGTTCTAATAGCATGGATTATGGGAAAGTGATCATGGACAACAACACAACAAACCTAGTGACTAGAATTGGCAACATAAGAATGAGAACTCATGAAAGTAGTGAGAGAATTCTTGGTAATGTAAGGCATGTCCCAACATTAAAGAGAATTTAATTTCTCTTATAATGATGGAGAAGATGGAGAAATTGGATGTTCTTATAAGGCTGATAATGAAAAATTAAAGATTATGTTTAAGTCATCATTGATCATGAAAGAAAAAGAAAGTAATAGAATTTATGTTCTATAAAGGGTCCACTATTTTGGTGAAGTTGCAATAATAAGTTCAAAGAAAGCTATGCTTTAGAACCAAAGATCGGGGAATGTAGGTGAAAGAGGCCTTGGAAGGAAAGGTTTGTTGTATGAAAACAAGATTGAAGGCCTTGACTTTTGTAAGCATTGTCTTTGGAAAGAAGGCAAAAATTGAAGTTTCAAAAAGGCGTTTACAAGACAAAGGATGTTCTCAAGTATACTCATTCAAATATTTAGGTGAGGAAGGGGAGGGAGTGCCACAATACCATCTCATGGAGGTCTTAGGTATTTTATAACCTTCATTGATTATTTCAATAAAAAATGTGGATTTACTTGTTGAAAATAAAAGATGAAGCTTTTAAGACATTTAAATAATGGAAGGTAAGGTCGAATATTAATGAAATAAAAGAATTAAGAATATGAGAACTGTTGTACCCCAAATTGGTCCGGCCCAATCTCTCAGAATGGGCCAAACCTCTAACCTCAGAGTCAATCCTGAGTCAACCCTGGCCCGCCTAAAGGTCACTCGGACTCAGTCAAACCGAGACTGGAAAACATAAGACGAGACCGAGTCAATCTCACCCACGACCCCGATCCACAGCCGAGTCGTCCAGGATCTTAGGTGAATCTTAACCGAGACCGAGTCAATCTTACCCAATCCATAACCGAGTCGCCCAGGATCTTAGGAATCTTAACCACCCCCCCCACACGCTGAGCCGCCTCTGTTTCAACAACAACCACCATGCGAAGCCCAAGGGGAACCACCCAACCACTACCCAACCCTATATAAATCCCTACTACGAAGTGAAGAAGGAGGAGAAGGAGGAGGAAAAAGAGAAGAGAGGAAAGAAGCGGACGGAAAGCTGACGATTGCTAAGAAAGGAAGGAAACGTTCCGAGTCCAGACTGAAGGGTAAGCAGAAGTGTTGGTCTATAAGCAAGAGGCGTCTACTCGCTCCAGTACCCAGGTTGGTTGGTTCCCTTTTCTTCTCATAATTAGCATAGTGTTGTTCGTCGTCAAGCACGATCCCTCCCCGAATCCCCTCTTAGCCTAGTAGTCCCCAGCCAGAGAGAAACCGAGACCTCACCCAAGGCCGAGTCTGTCTCGGCCAAAGAGAACCATCCACCCCCATCACCGCCCCATCACAAGCCTTTCGCCTCTTGACCGAGCATGACTCAGCTAGAAAAATGAGACCACAGTCAGCCTAACTCCCCACCCGCCTAAATACCAGAACTACGTAGACTTTGAACCCTCTAAAGCCGAGGTACGTAGGCCTAGAGGGCACACCTCTATCAAGTCGAATCTCAAATCCCTAAATCCAAGGAAAACTCCGAAAATGCCAGAATACCCTGCCTGAACCTCCCTCTATCCAGAACCCAGGCTGAGGAACCCAACCTTAAACCTAAGCACGGTCCCCTGCCCCGCCCCTGAGGGTAACTATCGAGTGATAGGCATGTTAGAAGACCCTAGCATGTAACCAACTCCCGAACCCATATCCCTGACGTCAGACCAGCCTTTCCTTAGGTTTCCCTATGTTCCTAAAAAATGTAGGTGGCGACTCCAGATGGCCGAAAGCAATTCGGTCATAAGTGGGAACGAGGTAAACTCAACCCTGCAGCCGGTGAGTCAGTCATGCGTCACGATTTTTGGGTTGTGACAGATGGCGACTCCACTGGGGATGATATTCCATCGAGAGTTGAGCCCTATTAGGTTAGCCGCGTTGGAGGGGGATCGTGCTTACGATACTAGGTATTGCATGTTTTCAGCTTTACTCGTCTTTCGTATGTTTTGTGTGAAATCATAGGGTAGACGACATATCTTGCTATTATACTGTGAGGATCATACGGGGGCACCCCTTTTAGAGGGCTGTCATGATGAGTGTATATGTATCCACGAGCCTTGATCTATTCTCGGACTGAGAGAGTTAAGGAGTGCAGGCGTGTAGCGGTACCCATCTTGGAGATTTCTCATCTTGGTGGACCGTGATAGTTCCACACGGGGCGATGACCTGAGGGAGCCAGCCACACTCGGGAAATTGGTCCCTGTTTGTGTTGGAAACCTCAGGGAGTCCATAGACCCAGGAGCCTAATGGTGAGGGAGTCTAGATATCCAATGGTGAGAACCTAAGGGGAAACAGATGGGGTGAACATTAAACCGAATCCACCAAACAAACCCTAGTCCGAGTCATAAACATAGTCCAAGTCAGCCAACTAAACCTTAGTCCGAGTCGTAAACCCTAGCCCAAGTCAACCAACTAAACCTCAGTCCGAGTCATAAACCCTAAGTCCAAGTCAGCCAACTAAACCTTAGTCCGAGTCGTAAACCTTAGTCCAAGTCAACCAACTAAACCCTAGTCCGAGTCATAAACCCTAGCCCAAGTCAGCCAACTAAACCTTAGTCCGAGTTGTAAACCGTAGTCCAAGTCAACCTAGTTCGAGTCATAAACCTTAATCCAAGTCAGCCAACTGAACCTTAGTCCGAGTCGTAAACCTTAGTCCAAGTCAACCAGCTAAACCCTAGTCCGAGTCGTAAACCTTAGTCCAAGTAGCCCGACCCGAGCCATAAACCCTAGCCCAAGTCAGCCAAATAAACCTCAGTCCGAGTCATAAACCCTGGTCCAAGTCAGCCAACTAAACCTTAGTTCAAGTCGTAAACCTTAGTCCAAGTCAACCAAAACCCTAGTCCGAGTCGTAAACCATAGTCCAAGTCAGCCAACTAAACCTCAGTCCGAGTCATAAATCCTAGTCCAAGTTAGCCAACTAAACCTTAGTCCGAGTCGTATACCTTAGTCCAAGTCAACCAACTAAACCTTAGTCCGAGTCGTATACCTTAGTCCAAGTCAACCAACTAAACCCTAGTCCGAGTCGTAAACCATAGTCCAAGTCAGCCAACTAAACCTTAGTCCGAGTCGTAAACCGTAGTCCAAGTCAACCTAGTCCGAGTCATAAACCCTAGTCCAAGTCAGCCAACCAAACCCTAGTCCGAGTCGTAAACCATAGTCCAAGACAGCCAACTAAACCCTAGCCCGAGTCATAAACCTTAGTCCGAGTCACGAACCTTAGTCCGTATCAGCCGTCCGAGTCACAAAACTGAGTCCAGGTCAGACAACTAAACCCTAGTCCGAGTCGTAAACCCTAAGCCAATTAAACCTTAGTCCGAGTCATAGCCCAAGTCTGCCCACTAAACCCTAGCCCAAACCGTAAACCTTATCCCGAAACCTAAGTCGGCCAATTAAAATCTAGTCCAATTGACCCTGGTCCAAGTCAGCCACCCCCAAATCAAGGCTGAGCCTGTCCAAATTAGCCCCAACCCGAATCGGTCCAGTCCCTCCTCAACCCGAAACCGTCTAGCCTTTACTTGGTATTGCATGGTAACTTAAACTAATTACGGGACTTTCAGAAAATGATAACCAGACACATCCTCAGCACCAGAATAGGGTATCCCGTCCAAGTCAGGACTCCAGAATTGCACACTCTCCGCAACATCAGCAGTCATTTAAAAGGGCAGTGGCGTAGGAGCTTCGAGAAGATGAATGGCAACCTCCTGCAAATCTTGGAGATTGAGACCCAATCCGAGGCCCTTGAAGCCCTGATCCAGTATTATGACGCGCCGGCAAGATTCTTCACTTTCACCGACTTCCAAATGGCCCCCACGATGGAGGAATACGAGCGCCTGCTCGGCCTGCCCTTGGTAGACGGGATACTATACTTCCACCAAGACCAGACGCCGTCCTAGGGCACCATAGCTCGTCTGTTAAAGACTTCGGAGGAGGACATAATCCGAGTTAAGAAAAAACGCAATGGCACAGAAGGCCTCCCCAGAGCTTACCTGGAACAGAAACTCGATCATTTTTTACTAAGAGAAAACTGGCCCGCCTTCATAGACACCCTCGGGCTACTAATATACGGGATCCTACTGTTCCCCCAGTTAGAAGATTATGTGGACCGCACAGCCATGAAGGTATTTCTAGCCAGGAAAAACAAAGGAGAAAACCCCACCATGGCGGTTCTGGCAAACACATATTATTCCCTCCACCAGTGTGGCGAACGAAGGCGGGGGATCCTAAGATGCTGCACTCCCCTTCTATATCTCTGGTTGACCTCCCACCTCTTTCAATGCAAACACCGCACCACCTGTCCTATAGAGGATTTTAAATGGAGCTGGGTTCCCCCCATGACTAACAAGGAATGGGCTCGTAAGCTCGATGAAGCGTTTGAGAGATCCGTCCGCTGGTACCCACCATGGAATGAAAGAGAACACGTCATCGTCAAATGCGAAGGTATCCAAATGTACCTTTGTTAGGAACACAGGGGGCAATCAACTACAATCCAGAACTGGCAGTTCGACAAGCCGGCTATCCGATAATCGTCCCGCCGTCGGAGAAGGCTTTGACCCCTTTCGCATTGCTGGGACTCGAGGCATGGGAAGGGATCCATCACCGAAAGATACGACGCGCCTGGATTAACCCGACCAAAAAAGGGACTTTGGAGAAGCTCCGGAGCTGCGGGGCTTCATCAGAATACCGCCAATGGGTGGAAAAATGGGTCAAGGACCTCAAACTTCCATGGGACAAGGTTCAGCCTCAGGACCCAGATACTCAACCGTACGAAGTACAGGAAACTCTCGAGGTCGAAAGGCTTAAAAGATTCTTGGACCAAACAAAGGCCGAAAGGGCACACTGGAAACGGAAACTCGAGGAAGCACTGGATGAGGTTTACCACGAAAAGCACGTGAATGATGAGATTACTAAGAAGGTCAGGGCAGAGCACGAGGTCCGGGTAAGAATCAAAGCAATGCCTTTTGGGCTGCCGACCAGGAAGAAATGCGCAAGGAGGGCTGAGCGCAACCAAGTAACCAAAGACAAGGAACAACTCGAAAGGGCTCTTTGGGAGGGTCAAAGAAGGGAGGCCGAACAACAAGAGCAACTCCATCAACTACAAGGGAAGCTGCGCCTCCTAGAAGAAGAACTCACAAGGGCCAATCTTTCCAAGGAACTCCTAAAGGAGCAAGAACGTAAAGCCCTACTAGAAGCGGTCAGGGCTCGCACAAAGGCCGAGGAAGACGAGGCCCAACTTAAGGAAATCATCCAAGAACTCAAACAGGAGGCCGAAGGGTGGAAACGACGATGCCAGGACATAGTTGACAGCGCCGAAGAACAAGTAAATGCGGCCACAGTCGAAACCTCGTTCTGGAAAGATAGATTCCTCAAGTTAGCAAGTCTGGCCAACCAAGCGCTAAAGGACATACCCCAGGGCCTCCGAGCAGTAGAGGGCATGGCTGACTTCATAAAATTACCTAGAGAAATAACAGGCTTTTTAAGTCTTTGTAGGGAGTTTTATGACCAATTAAGGGCCCGGGTTCCCCCGCTCTGATTAGATTAGGCCGTGTACTGTTTTTGAATTATTTGTTTGGTGACCCGTTTTGGAAATACGCCCGTAATTAGATATGTTTTGCATGCATACCCTGTTCCTCTCATCCGTTTCGGCTAAATTTTGTTTTTCCTTTCGTCTAAACCAGGCCAACCACGATACACACATCCAGCCACCAATATCATACTCGAGCTCGCACCCGTCACATGGAGCAGGCAATAGACGAGCTGGAGCAGCAAAGCATCCAAACCAGGGTAGAGGTTGGCCAAATGAGGGAAAACATGGGCGAAATAAAAAAACAGCTGAATAGAGTGTTCAAGCTTCTCACTCGAAGCATGCCCCCACCCCCTCTTGCAGACACAACCGGAACCGCCTCTAACGCCGCCACCCAGGGAACCCCAACGTACCCCTGTGCTTCACCCACAATACGGAATGCCTTTGGGGTGGAACGCACTACTGAAGCCCCGACACTGGAAGAACCTGAAACAGGGCGACCTTTGCCCCCGGCCACGGCAAGCCTCCCCCACTGCCCTTATTCCTCGGCCCAGGCAGGGATCACCCTCAGGAACTCGGAGGTCACCCCAGTCCGCGACAAAAATTAGTTCCCTCGAACAACGGGTTCGGCTCATTGAGGGTACTAGAGGCCACGGCCTAGATGCTGCAGACCTTTGCCTAATGTCCGACGTAGCCCTCCCGGCAGACTTCAAGACCCCAAATTAAAAATACAAGGGTAGCTCTTGCCCCGAGTACACTGGCTATGTATCACGGAAAATGGCAGCCTATGTCCACCACGACAAGATCTTGGTGCATTGCTTCCAAGATAGCCTTACAGGCCCCGCCCTGAATTGGTATGTCAACTTAGAGAAAGGGCAAGTGAAAACATGGAGAGATCTCGCAGAGGCATTCGTCCGCCAGTACAGATACAATGAGGATATGGCGCCAGATCGGTTCCGTCTCCAAAATTTGTCTAAGGCTGACTCTGAAGGGTTCAAGGACTATGCCCAACGGTGGCGTGAGCTGGCAGCGCAGGTTAAACCTCCCCTAACCGAGAAGGAAATGGTCTCCCTATTCATCGAAACATTGCCAGCCCCCTTCTACGACAAAACTGTGGGAAGCGTGACTTCTAATTTTGCGGACCTGGTAATCGTAGGGGAGAGAATCGAAGTCGGCATCAAACGCGGGAAACTCACCAACAATTCCGCCAATCCCGCAAGAAAACTCCTACCCGAAAGAAGGAAAGGGGAGGCCAATGCCGTGACCATTGGAAACCCGAATACTTCCCCAATCACCCTTAGCCCTTCAGGGATAATCGTTCCCCAACACCCCAAGTCCAAGCAGAGTCGAAACTGCAAGCCCGACCAACGCCCAAGATCCTAGGACAACCCGGCTTAGGAGAGTCTTCACCCCCATACCGATGTCATACACTGCCCTCTTCCATCAGCTCCTGCAAAAACAGATGATTACGACGATGCCATTACGACCTCTGGAGCCCCCGTATCCTCGGAATTACAACCCGAACGCCAAATGCGAATACCATGAAGGGGGCCCGGGCCACACCACGGAGAACTGCTGGCGTTGAAACACAAAATACAGGATCTCCTGGAAGGGGATGGCTCAAGTTGGAGGCAAAGAAGCCCAATGTAAGCACCAACCCCCTCCCACCTCACGAGGGAGCATCAGTCAACGCCCTAGATCACAAATCCACCAGGCAAGACACCGGGGGGTCGACCATCTCCCAGATCACGGTAATAGAGCAAGACGAGCCCCCACGAAGGGAGCCAATTACCATTTACTACGATCCGGTGCAAATGACGAGCCCTTCCCTCACCATCAATGTCGCAGCCCAGCCAGCTTACCGTGACTACCATGCCGTACCATGGCTATACGAACCAGCACCATCGGAGATAGCCAAAGAAGAAGAGCATGCAAAAGAGGTCATCAATATAGTTGAGGAAGGAGGCCTCACTAGAAGTGGACGCATCTATACGCCCGAGGCTCTCCGAGGCCAGAAAGCTCAATCTTCTGACAAAAGGCCCGTCACCTAGACAACGTTAAATGCCGAAACACCCATTCAAGCACCAGGAAAAGAGGATGAGGAATTCCTGAAGATCATAAGGCACAAATGAGCACCCGGTTCCTCGACCAAATGAACAAAACCCCACACGAATCTCGCTCTTATCCCTCAGTTACTCCACTCCGAGGCCCATCGAACCTCCTCCCGAAGGTTTTACAGAAGCTCATGTGGCCCATGACATAACCACGGAAAGATTCGGCACCTTGGTTAACAACATCACAAAGCAAAGGTCATCCGACCTTCTCCGATGATGAGATACCCAAGGGAAGGAGGGCCACAACCAGCCGCTCCACATCTCGGTAAAATACGGTGGCTATATGATTGCTAGGGTCCTCATCGACAACGGATCATCTCTGAACGTCCTCCCCAAGGTGACACTAGATAAGCTCACCCCCATGGACACACAGGTTGAGGCTAGTTCCATAGTGGTGCGGGCATTTGATGGGTCGAAGCGAGAAGTCATGGGAGAAATCTCCCTACCCATCCTTATCGGGCCGGTCTTATTCAATATCGACTTCTAGGTCATGGACATCCGACCAGCCTACAGCTGCCTCCTCAGACGACCCTAGATACACGTTGCAGGCGCCGTCCTCTCTTCACCAACAGGTGAAGTTCATCAGTGACCACCGCATAATCAGCGTCACGGGAGAAAAAGAGCTAGTGATCACCACTCCCGTCCTTGAGGAATACATCGAGGGAGACGAAGAAGCACTTGAGACCTTCTTTCAATCACTAGAGATTGATAGCGGACAAGAACCCAAGGGCGCCACATCCCCTCAGGCAAGCACAGCGCTACAGATCATGATCAAGGGAGGATACCAACCGGGTAAAGGACTGGGCCCCCACCTAACAGGCACACCAGCCCCAATCCAGGTGTCTGAAAACCCAGAACGGTTTGGAATAGGCTACTAGGCAAGCAACCTCCAAGGGGGCACTCAGGGGCCCGCATTTGTGCGAGGGAACGTGTCAGCAATTGGGGAAGGGCTTGAAGACTGGAGCCATGGGTATACGCCACGCAAGAGGAGCTCACCAACTGAACCATGGAAAGATTACTAGACCTAGACCTTTTGGAAATGTAATTTGTTTTTGATGGCTTGTTTTCATCTCTTCCTTTCATTTATTTTTTTGTAAAGACCACCCAGACAATTCCATTGCCAACAAGTTTTAGCATGTCTTATTTTCTCTTTCGCCTTTGTCCTTTCTTACGTCACGCTAAAATAAATCTCCTCTAAAAAACAAAAACAGCCCGATAAATGGCCCGCCCCTAGGGAATGAAGAACTTGACCGACCAGACACGCCAAGCGAAAGCATCGACACCGAAGCCGAAGCTCTGGTAGACATAGAACGGGATGTGAGCAGAGAAAAACCAAGATTCGAGGCCCCAATAGGGGACCTCGAAAGGGTGAGCCTGCAGAAAGAAATAGGCGGGAGGGAGGTCCGCATAGGCAAACAAATACCCTCGGCATCACGGGTCAAGCTCCTCGAACTTCTAGAAGAGTACGCAGACATCTTCGCCTGGTCATATCAGGACATGCCCGGTTTGGACCGGCAGATTGTCGAGCATCGATTGCCCTTACTTCTAGGGGCCACCCCAATCAGGCAACAGCTACGGAGAATGAAACCAGAGGTGGCCCTCAAGATTAAGGATGAGGTAGAAAACAGTGGAACGCAGGGTTCCTCGCGGTGGCCCATTACCCCAAATGGGTAGCTAATATAGTGCCGCCCCCAAGAAAGACGGGGAAGGTGCGAATGTGTGGATTACGAGGGGGATTTAAATAGGCCAGTCCCAAAGATAACTTCCCACTACCCCACATTGACGTACTCATGGACAACACCGCTCAACACTCATTCTTTCTCATTCATGGCCGGATTCTCAAAGTTACAACCAAATCATGATGCTCCTAGAAGACCAGGAGAAGACAACATTCATTATATTATGGGGACTTTCATTTACAAGGTAATGTCGTTCGGCTTAAAAACGCGGGTGCAACATACCAGCGAGCCATGGTAGCCTTGTTTCACGACATGATGCACAAGAGAAATTGAAGTCTACGTGGGACTACATGATCGCAAAATAAAAAAACAATAGAGCAGCACATGAGGACTTTTATGAAAGCTCTTCACAGCTCGCAAGTATAAGTTACGGCTAAACCCGGCCAAATATACCTTTGGAGTAAAAACAGGCAAGCTGCTCGGTTTTGTGGTCAACGAAAACGGTATCGAGGTAGACCCGGACAAGGTCAAGGCTATCAGGGAGATGCCAGCCCCTAGAACAGAGGCAAAAGTCAGGGGATTCCTGAGGCGAATCAACTTCATATCTCGTTTCATCTCCCAGCTAACAGCCACTTGTGGCCCCATTTTCAAGTTCCTAAGGAAGAAGCAAAGGAAGGAATGGGATTCGGAATGCCAGGAGGCCTTCGACAAGATCAAGCGGTACCTAGAAAATTCCCCGGTACTTGTACCAGCCGCGCCAGAGCGACCACTGATATTGTATTTGATTGTACTAGAAGAATCCATGGGAGGCATGCTAGGTCAGCGGGATTCCGCCGGGAAAAAGGAACAAGCCATCTACTACCTCAGCAAAAAGTTTACAGAATGCGAGGCGAGATATTCAGCACTCGAACGGACTTGTTGCGCCCTCGTCTGGGCCGCCAAAAGGCTCAGACCATACATGCTGGCCCACACAACCTGGCTAGTAGCCAGGAATGACCCGGTCAAATACATCTTCGAAAAGCCTGCCCTCACCGGACGAATCGTACGTTGGCAAATGGCCTTATCCGAGTACGTTATCCTCTATGTGAACCAAACGGCCGTCAAAGGGAGCGCCCTAGCTGAACAGCTTGCCTACCACCCCCTGGAAGACTCGTAGCCATTGAGCTATGAATTCCCAGACGAACATCTCATGGCCGCCACGGTAGACAAGGACAACGCAGCGACGAATGGACAATGTGGTTTGACGGGGCCTCCAATGTCGTAGGAAACGGGATCGGGGTCGTCCTAATCTCGCCAGATAATTAGTGTCTCCCTTTTGCCGCCAAGCTAGGTTTTGACTGCACCAATAACATGGCCGAGTACGAGGCATGCACCATGGGGCTCTTGATAGCTCTAGAGCACCAAGTAAAAAGACTCAGAGTCTTCGGAGACTCAGCTTTGGTCATTTACCAACTCCGCGGGGAATGGGAGGCAAGAGACGCCAAGTTAATCTCATACCATGACCATGCAAAGGAGATCATGTCGGCATTCGACATGATCACCTTTAATCACGTCCACCGCAAAGAAAATCAAACGGCCGATGCGCTTGCCACTCTATCCGCCATGGTACAGGTAAATGAGGGACAAGAAATGGTGATCCAAGTTCGGCAGCAGCCGCAAACCGCATATTGCCAATGCCTTTCCCGTGAGACGGTAATATCAAGTACAGAACCATGGTACTTCGACATAAAAAGATACCTCGAAACAGGAAAATACCCAGACGATGCCCCCGAAAACAGCAAGCGAACTCTACGACGCCTAGCTTCCGGTTTCCTACTAAGTGGAACTACACTCTACATAAGAAACTCCAATATGACACTTCTCCGTTGTGTAGACGAACAAGAAGCTAAGCAAATCATAGAGGAGGTGCACGAGGGAATTTTCGGCACCCATGTGAACGGACATGCCCTGGCTCGCAAGATACTCCGGGCAGGTTACTACTAGACCCAGATGGAGTCAGATTGTTACCAGCACGTTCGGAAATGCGCAAAGTGCCAAATCTATGCCAATCACCTCAACGTTGCTCCCTCCACACTACACAACCTCAATGCCCCCTGGCCCTTCTCTATGTGGGGCATCGATGTAATTGGCCCTATCGAGCCAAAGGCGTCCAACGGGCACAGATTCATTTTGGTGGCTATTGACTACTTCACCAAGTGGGTGGAAGCATCCTCCTACTCCTTCGTTCCGCGCAGTACGGTGGTACGGTTTATCAAAAAGGACATCATATGCCGATATGGCCTCCCCGCTCACATCATCACAGACAACGATACTAATCTGAACAACAAAATGATGTCTGAACTTTGTGAGCAATTCCGTATCACCCACCACAACTCCACACCCTACCGTCCCAAGATGAACGGAGCAGTAGAAGCGGCTAATAAAAACCTGAAATAGATAATACATAAGATGGTAGTCACCTACAAAGACTGGCACGAGATGCTACCATATGCACTACACGGATATCGTACTTCCGTGCGAACATCCACCGGAGCAACCCCGTACTCACTCGTGTACGGCATAGAAGCAGTCCTGCCAATAGAGGTAGAAATACCCTCCCTAAGGGTACTGGCCGAAGCCAAGCTAGACGAAACCAAATGGGTCCAACAACGCTTCGACCAGTTAAACCTCATCAAGGAAAAACGACTCACTGCCTTGTGCCATGGCCAGTTATACCAAAAACGGGTAAAGAGAGCGTTCGACAAGAAGGTGAAACCCCGCATTTTCCAGAAGGGGGACATGGTGCTAAAAAAGGTCCTGCCCAACTTCAAAGAGCTGAGGGGTAAATGGGCACCCAACTATGAGGGACCATACGTGGTGAAGCAGGCCTTCTCTGGAGGAGCATTGACCTTAACCAACACCGAAGGATAGGACCTGAGCTACCCTGTCAATGCAGATGCGGTTAGAATGTTCTACCCCTGAAATGCCCCAGAGTGCACGGTAAAAGGTGGAAACTCTCGCTTGGACGATGGAAGATCAAGGAAAACACGCTCAAAATCCAAGTAGTTTTCGTTTCATTCCCAAATAGTTAGTAGGGGTTATTGTTAAAATAATTTGTAACCTTTCAACAAAGTAATAACAATCTCCTTCCTTCCTTTCCCTTCTCTTCGCTTGAGTCTTTCAATATTTCGACGCATGCTAAAATTATCATAAACAAAATACATTTCCAAATACGTCACGAACTGGTAATCCCCTAAGTCCAGAAGGACTCACGCCTCAGCTCAACCTATACCCCATGACGCTTCTAAGGGAGCCCACAGGACCGAGTCCACCCCAGCGCCGGGTCCACCCCGAATCTTTAGGATACCAAGAAGCACCCGGAGCCGACTTCCAAACGGCCGACTCATTCACACCCCACCTCCCGACCCGAGTAGGCTAGACGGCCGAAACGGATGATCCAAGACCTTAACCCACCTACAACTCGAGCAACCACCCCCAACCCTTTCGAACCGCCTTACCCAAACCGAAATCACTCTCACACGAGTCAAACCGAGTATAAGGCAGAGCCGGCTGGATATTCACCCACTCTAGTTGCCATGCCTAACCTTTGCATCTCCAAAACCAATCACCAATCTCATTGAGAACCGAGTCTGACCTAAAACAACCATAGCCAAAAGACCGAGTCTAGGCTAGGACCACCCCCAAAAGGCCGAGTCCAAATCAGAACCACCCACTTGTTCCAATCCACTACCTCCCCAGAGTATTAACCCCATTAGCCCATGACCCCCAAACATTGAGTCCATTGAAGTCACCATCCCCTTTAGTATTATTTCCATTAAGCCATTATACCCAAATACCGAGTCTAGACGCCGTCATTTCCTCTAATATTATTTACATTTCCTTTCATTAAGCACCGAGTCTAGAAGCCATTATTTCCCGTGGTATTATCCATTTTCCCTTAAGTGTTAACCCCATTAAACCACTATACCCAAGCGCTAAGTCCAGTAACCACCGCCCCATTCTTATTAATCCCAAACCCTAAGCTAAAACCATTCCTACCCTTAGTATTAGGTCCATTGCACATTAGCTCAACCCGACTGACACCATTAATAAATAACCAACAGAAAACCCAAAAATAAAAACAGAACACGAAGAGAATGCCAAAATCATTTCATTAATAAATAAGTGTATTACAAGTTCAAGGAGAGTCCAAGAGGGAAATCAATTTCCCATCTTGAACATCCTTTGTCATATCATAAGGGCTGAGGTCAAAATCTGGGGCCAGCAGAGCTATCTGCCTGAGGGCTTTGTTGAAGCCGTCTTCATGCTGCTCCACAATAACTCCTTCCAAGCAAGCCACCCTCTCAGAAAGCCCCATGTTCTCCTCTTTCAACTTGCCCGCCTCCGACTCGGCATTCGCAGCCTTAGCCTCCTCCACCTTCAAAGCTTCCCCATCAGAAGCAAGAGCAGCCTCCACCTCCACCACCCTTGACTGAGAATCAGCAAGTGTAGACTTCAGCAAAGCTACTTCATCCTCTGATGAAGATGCCTTTGTGTTCAGCAAGGAGGACTCGGCTTGAGAAGCAGCAAGTTGGGCCTTCAAGTCTTCAACCTCAGTGCAAGCCTTCTGATTAGCCTCTTTCAGCTTTTCGACCTCAGCCAAGGACTCGGCCCTAGCCTTTTGGGCTTTCTCCAACTCCTTCTTCGACATGGCCTCTTTGGCCACAATCTGCTCGGCCTTCCGCAGCATGCCTCGCCAGATCTCCAAAGAGGCTATTGAGCGGGCCATATAAGCAGTCACCATGTCAACCGAACTGTCGACCCCGGCTGACACCAACAACCCTCGATCATGTGGAGGTATGCGACTGGCAGAAAATAGGTTGCGCATGTCAAATCCGGGACCCCACAAAGAACCAACAGTGGGGGGGGCCACATAGCAAGGTAAGCCCCCAAGAGGCAAACCCGGCCCTGCCGTCACCACCACTTTGCCTTGAGGTTGTGTGGGCATAGGTGGAGAAGAAGGAGCAATGGCCTTCCCTTTCTTAGCAGCCGCCTCCTCAGCCGCGTTGGAGTCGGCCTTCCGCTTGGTCGCCTCCTTGTCGGACACAGTCGGAGCCGACAACTTCTCAACCACGTGGGCTGAGTCCTTCTCGGCCAAACTGGTATTCGGCCTCTTCTCAGTGTTGGCCGCAGCAGTCTCAGCACCCGAGGCCTTTCAGCCAGAGCTCCTGGCATCGTTGGTAAGGCGGGCTTTCTTGATCAACTCGGCCATATCAATGCCTTGTTTCTTCAACATACCTGCAAGCCAAAATATAGCACATCAGTACATTCGGCGCGAGGCCGAGTCCGAAGACAACTCAGAAAGCTCACTCTTTAGGCGGAGGGTAGCATCCCCTGAAGAGATCCAGGTCACTATGTCCCGGCAACTCATTCCTCTCGGCAGGCTGTCCAACAATTGCAGATCAACCTTGGCGTCTAAGGAAAGTTGACTCCTCGCCATCCCCTTGAACTTTGAGGGCTCCGCCAATACAAAGGTAAAGGCCGCGGGTCAATGCAGAAATGACCCGCCTCAGCCGCCTTGATCTTCACGAAGCGGCTCTTGAAACCCTTGTAGGAGGCCGTGTAAGAAGTGAAGAGGCCCGAGTTAGGCAAAGGGGTTAATGAGACCCACCCTACCGATGGGCCGACTCTGGCGGTGTAATGGCTAAGGAAGACTGAGGCGGCAAGTAGGAGCCCCAGGGCCAAGAAAACCACCCTAAAGGCTTCAATCGCCGCCCAACCATTAGGGTGAAGCTGGGAAGGAGCTATCCCCAAGACCCTCAAGACGTCCGCCTCGAAGAAGTCGAAGGGGAGAGTCACCCCTAAATTCGCCAACACCGTCTCATACATGAAGACGAAGGGCGCTTTCCCCTCCTCGGCGACATCGCACACGCGCTCCCTCTTACCATAGCGCACCATCTCCAACATACCTATATGCGAGTCGCGAATCCATTTTCCTTCCACCGCCAGAGATTCCACCTCAGAGCGGGACATCTCTGACATGTGCTCCAACACATCCTTATGGATCCACGCCGCTGGACCCACCTTCGGTACCAGAGGTTTAGGGACTGGTGAAGCCCCTCCCTCAGCCACAACCACGGGTATGGCATTTAGAGCCTCACCCGATGAAGAAGAGGAAGAAGAAGAGTAGGTCTCAGAACTCGAAGTACCTGACATGGTGCTCGAGGAGGCGAAAGTTGGTAATGGTTGGAAGAAGACGAAGGCTCGAGAAGAACGAAGTACAGAAGCGCAAACCCAAGTGAGAATGAAAGGAAAAGAGAAGGAAAACACAAGCAGATGGAAGAAATGAGCGCTCTCTTGAAACCCCGTAACTAATGATCAGGGGTTTGCGCTTCCCCATAACGGTGCAATCATGGCGCCACCTCCCAATCAATGCAGCGCAAAAAATGAAGGGTCTTGTCCGAAGGGCGGCGAAGTGCGTCCCTCCACGCGCACCCCTTCAACTGCCCCAAAATTCAAATATTGGAGCCCAAAAAAAAAAAAAAGGCCCAAGTACCCTCGGCCCATTACTTCACTCAGTGCAGAAGTAGTCTCGGACCGCCTAGACCTCGGAACTTCCAGGACCGCCTGAGTCTCAGTCAGCCCTGCGTAGGCCGCCTCTGTCTCCACGCACCCCAAGGACCGCCTCAACCTCGATCACCCCTGCACATACCGCCTCTGTTTCCACGCTCCCCTAGGACCGCCTCAGTTTCAGTCAGCCCTGCGTAGGCCGCCTCTGTCTCCACGCACCCCAAGGACCGCCTAAACTTCGGTCACCCTTGCACAAGCCGCCTCTGTTCCCACACGCTCCCAAGACCGCCTTTACTTCAGTCATCCAAAAAAGAAAAGAAAAAAAAATAAAAATAAAAAACAACAACAACACATATGAAATACTTTATGAGCTTGGGGACCAACCAGTGGATACCGCACTTATCTCGGAAATTTGGAGGGCCTGGGTACCAGCCAGTGTGTACCCCGCTTGCTGCCAAATACTTACCTTGAAATTTGGAGGGCCTGGGTACCAGCCAGTGTGTACCCCGCTTGCTGCCAAATACTTACCTTGGAAATTTGGAGGGCACAGGTACCGGCCGATGTGTACCCCTTCTTTGCCAAATACTTACCTTGAAATTTGGAGGGCCTGGGTATCAGCCACTGTGTACCCCGCCTGCTGCCAAATACTTACCTTGGAAATTTGGAGGGCCTGGGTACCAGCCAGTGTGTACCCCGCCTGCTGTCAAAGACTATGTACCCCGCTCGTCCCGAAACCTAGGGGGGCCGGGGCCCCAGCCAGTGGTTATCTTGCCCGCTGCTAAACACTTTACAAGTTGGCGTACCAGCTGGCCAGCTTGCACTTTGACCACGGTCATAAGCCTCCATCCTCACTCAACCAGTCCAGGTCTTTATCTTTATTTACGCTTATCCAAAAAAAGGATCACGTCCTTTTTAGAAAAAGCATAAATAAAGAGGGGGCCACTGTTGTACCTCAAATCGGTCCGGCCCAATCTTTCAGAATGGGCCAGACCTCCAACCTCAGAGTCAACCCCAAGTCAACCCTGGCCTGCCTAGAGGTCACCCGGACTTGGTCAAACCAAGACGGGATACATAAGACGAGACCGAGTCAATCTTACCCATGACCCCGATCCACAGCCGAGTCGCCCACAATCTTAGGCGAATCTCAACCAGGACCGAGGCAATCTCACCCACGACCTCGATCCACAGCCGAGTTGCCCAGGATCTTAGGTAAATCTTAACCATCCCCCCCACAGGTGGAGCCGCCTCTGTTTCTAGCCCAATAACTACTACCATGCGAAGCCCAAAGGGGTCACCCAACCACTACTCAACCCTATATAAACCCCTGCTACGAAGTGATGAGGGACAGAAAGAAAAGGAGGAGAAGGGAGGAGAAAAGGCATTGAAGTCGACGATTGCTAAGAAAGGAAGGAAACGCCCGAGTCCCGCATGAAGAAGCAGCAAAAGTGCCGGGTTCACAAGCAAGAGACATCCACTCGCCCAGATCCGTGTTGGTTGGTCCCCTTTTCTTTTCATAATTAGCATAGTATTGTTCGTATCGCAAGACGATCCCTCCCCTGAATCCCCTCTTAGCCTAAGTAGTCCCTCAAAGGAGAGAAACCGAGACCTCACCCAAGGCCAGTCCGTCTCTACCGAAGGAACCATCCACCCCATCACCGCCCCATCACAAGCCTTTCACCTCTTGACCGAGTATGACTCGGCTTAGGAAAAACGAAACCATAGTCAACCTAGCTCCCCCACCCACCTAAAAGACTGTAACTACGTAGACTTTGAGCCTCTAAAGTTCGAGGTGACGAGGGCTAAGTGGCACACCTCTATCAAGTCAAATCCCAAATTCCTCAAATCTTAAATCCCAAAACTCGTAACACCTTTCCCGAACCTCCTTCTTCCCAAGACTTAGACCAAAAACACAACCCAAATACAAAGATTGTCCTCTTCCCATACAATTTGGTAAGTACCTATCGAAGTCGATAAGGTCTTTACGCCTATCTTTACAGAACCAACTTCGTAACCCATATCCCTCACGCCGAGGCAGACCAGCCTTTCCTTATGTTTCCTATATTCCTAAAAATGTAGGTGAATGACTTGGCCCGTAAGAATTCGGTCATAGCGGTAGGTGAGTCGACCATTGTGTCACAATTTTCGGGTTGTGACAGAGAGAAAACGAGAAGGATCCCTAACTGTCCTTCCGAATGCCTTCCTGGGATGCTCAACTTCGGATTGTGTGGCCATTTCAAACTGTTACAATATATCAATTAAAAAGAATTCCAGTAAGGGAAGAGATCATATAGAGCAAGTGTTTGTCTCTCAGTAGCACATGTGAGATTGTATAGGCTAAGCTGCATTCTCCTTGAGTTTTTTTATTTTGTTTTTTATTATTCATTTAACACATTATTTGCAGTACATCACACTGTTCTATGCAGCTTTATGGCATGCTACTCTATGCAGCACTGTGGTGAAAGGTCCTGTCGCTTTTCTATGATTTATGCAGAAAAAAAAAATACAAATATAAGCTCCTGTCGCTTATACATAGATAATCACGAAAAGAATAATCCACTACCTGTGACTATATAAGAAAAACCCCTGCACCAAATAATTAATATATTTGACATAAATACAAATATAATATATATATATATATATATAATAAAATAGACTATGTAATTTTTATTATTATTTAATTATAAGTTATTATATAAGATAAATTTATTGAGTTTTAAAATAATTATATTAAATTTATATTAATAATAATTTATAATTAAATATTTATATTATTATTACATTATATAATAATTAAATTCATATATTAATTATAATTATTTAAATTAATTTATATAATTTAATTAATAACCTTTTAATTTTTATTTTTTAATATATATAACATAAATACAAATATGTTGAAAGTAGTGATTAATTTTTATTGAGAAATTAAGAAAAATTAAATATATTCATAGATCGAATTTGATCATAGAGATGTCATTTCTCTTTCAATTAATTAATCATTGATCTAGTATCCGAATTGATTGAAACACGGCTAATAATTATAACATGTGTGTTTTTCTGGAAGAAAAGAAAAGAATATTGTGAATCACGTGTAGAGCGTATGATTTATTGTAACAGTCAGAAAGTGCAGATTACCAATAAAGGGGTCCAGTTGATAATAACGTATGTTCAAGTTGAGTCTTGGTTTTAAGGTGAAAATAAACTCAACTTATTTATATTTTTTAAGAAAAATAAAATGAAAGTATTTGATTTGGAGGTTTCTTGCTTTAACCTCATCATCCACCAAAAGCTGTATGCTTTTGTTTTTGAAAGAGCATATAAATTTTATCGCTTGAAATTGTTTGTTCCCCAATTCCGTGTTGCATACAACTTCTTCAATTTTTAAGCACGTGATAAAATACAGATAAAAGAGTAGAGATGAAGATATTTCATTTCAATTTGAATTATTCTGTCTATGGATGAACATGTTATTCTTGACATAAACTCTTGAGCAATCTGAGACTTTTTCCACGTACGGAACAATAATTAAAAGTTTGTTTTTACATTTTTTTATTAAAAATATAATTAAATTGTTAAAGTTTTATTATTTATTGTTGTTATTATTTTATATAAATCTCCCACCTTGTATCGATTAACAAACATGTTTCTTGTAAAAGTAAAAAACTAAAACATCCTTTTGCTTTCCATTTCTTCTTTTTTTACTAAGAATTTAGGTTGAAACACTTATATGAACTCTTTTCCATTTCCTTTTCATTGTTCATTATTCAAGGAGTTCATGAATTGCTAATAAACCACACACACGTAATAAACCCATGGCTTTTTGATGTAGGCATGATTCCATTGGTGGTTAATAAACCCATGGCCAGGTCCATTGTATGTACGCTGGACTTATCAATTTCAACTATTTAGGTAGTTCTAAGACTAAAATTTTCCACGGCCCCAAAGAATATATCACCTATTCACGTTATAAACATTCACAAAAGTTAAAATTTATTGCCATTTTTAGAGTCTCTAAAATGTACGGATATTATTAAATTTGTGAATTTTAAACTTACATATATAGAAAAAATTGATATCAATAACTACATAATTTGGGATTGACAAAAAAAATACAAATATGAAAGAAGTCACATGATATATAAAAATTACAATAGACTAAAAAAAAGTTATTTCTAAATAAAGATTCGAATTTAATATTTTTATTAAAACCATCAAATTTTATTTGAATTAGAATTTAGACATATGTAGGATATATAACAGATATCAACTAAATGAACTTGATTAATGATGACTATCCACATTTACCAAGATCATATACACCAAAAGGAAAGATTAATCAAATCTCATCAATGAGAAAAATACTTTATGCTACAATATATCTTAAGGGTGATATTATATTGCATATATATATTGACATATATATAGAAAAATAAAATATATATTAACATAATATAAGTAAGGATTATAAAATTAATATTCATATTTATAATAAAAATATTAAGAATTATTTATATATTTAAACTTGATTAGGTCGAAATTAAAAAAAAAACATATTTTATTTCATACACCACACACACGATATACAAATGTTAGTACTTCCACGTAAGACAGATCCCGCGTGAGTACTTCCAAAAACCAAATTAGGTGGTGACGTCGACAAGTGTCTTACAAGAAGATCAGTGATTCTTCTAATTTTTAATTTATTACTTCGTTTATTTTTCTTTTATTAAATGTATTAACATCTTTTCAACTTTTATTTTCTTGAGTTTTCATATTTTTATAATTTTGTATACAAATTTTAGGCATATAAAAAAGAAAAATATAAAATATTTTTTATATATGGAAGTGATATATATTTTGTTCCATAAATTAATCGTAAACACAGAAAAAAGTTATTATCATATTTTTAATATTTCAAGTTTTATTCATTTAAATTATTTATTTATAAATTTGAAACAAAGTAAGAGTTAAAATTACATCAATCTTATTTAATTCATAAATTATATTTTATTATATAAATTGATCACGAAAGGAAAATATTAACAATATACATTCAATTTTTAATATAAATAAGTATTATTTTAACTTGTTTATAAATTTTATTGTCTTTTAATATTATCCTTACAAGATTTAAGGAAACTAATATTTAAATCATTTTAATTTAATTTTTACATGCTTAATTGTTAATATATTTCTATAAATAAAAATTATCATATTATTTAAACTTTTATTATTCTAATTTTCTTTTTCTAATATTTTAAAATGAATAAAAATTAAAAATATATTAATTCTTAATAAATAACTGAGTATATTTTACTTCATATTTTTCTTACAAATTTAAAAAAATACATTAATATAATATAAGTAACTATAATTTTATATTATTTATAAATTTTATCTTTAACCTTATTCTTACAAGTACTGATGAAAAAAAATATTTAAATAATATATATTCAATTTAACTTTTCTTGTTTTATTAATAATTTAATTATTTTTTATAAATATATAAATAATAAGAAGTTTATTATAAATAATATTATATATATATTATGAACTAAAATTTTATTTTCAATAAAGGTTGCATTATTTTGTTGAACTATTTTTTTTAATGAAACATTTATAAAAAGTAGTAAAATCTAAAGTTAAAAGTTATTCAAATTAATATTGATAGGTATTTAGCTTAGTTATTAATGCATGGATGGTATTTTTAATAAAGTCTTAGTAAATTAAATAAGTTAAATAATGTAGCAACTGTAGTTGCAACTAGAAGACAAAAATTAAAAATAAATAAATTAAAAAATAGAGTAATAATCAATGTTTTATATTGAAAATATTACATTTAAAATTAAATATGATCTTCGGAATTAAATTACGAGTTTAAGAATTAATTGTGTGTAAAATAATATTAACATCTAATTAATTAAACTAATTATTTATAATTTTAAAAAAATATTCTATCTCACCTTAAAATACAATTAAAAATAAATAAGAGCATTACTTATTTTTGGGTTCGACAAAAATGTCTCGTAATTCAACGTATCTCAGATGGAATAAAATTTTCATAACTACATATTATTTTAAAATATTGTTTGTTGATATTTTTTAATTTTCTGTGAAAGAATTTTTAGATTTTATGAATTATTACAGGACATACATCCTTAATTTATAATTAATAAATTCTCACACACAAATTAACATTTTGGAGTGCTTTAATTTTGTTTAAAATATTTTTATTTTAGAAACGAGTTTAAAACATCAAAATATTGTAACTTGTGTCTTATAACCTTAGAATTAAAGAAAATATAACATCTAATCAATTATTTCTCTATAGAAGATTTCATTATTTAAGTGTGTTGTTGTCGTTAAGAATTATTATTTTTGTATTATTGATGATAATAATAAAAGGTTAAGAAAGAATTATGACTCAGTAGATTGTCACAACTTTTTGTCAAAAATTCTAAAGATAAAAAAGATATCATGTCTGCCTGATTGACCCTTTTATTTATTTATTATAATTTTCCTGTTATTTTTAGTTGCATTATAAATTTTTGATTTTAATTATTATTTTATGGCTACCATTACTCTTGAATTATTATAAACTAAAATATAAATTAAATATGTTGACAATATAATTTTTACATAAATTTAGAATTTAGAATTTATATATTTGTTAAAATTTCCCTTATTTATTTATTTATTTATTCACATATAAAGTATATCAAATATTAATAGTTACATATTTACAATTTTACAAAAATAAAACGAGTCCACATCAGACACATGTAACATTCAGCCAAAAACAATTACCTACAATTGCATAAAGGCAATTGTTATCTACATCTCCTAGTATTACTAATATACCTCTTCACTATTTATTTTTCTAAAAATACCCCATTTCCGAAAACACATATCTAGAAGTATTAACAATTGTAATAACATACTGTAAAAAACATCCCACAAGTGAAATTGTCATTGTCTCTAAAGACATGACAATAGTATAAGACCGACATTGTTGAGTTGAGTGTCTCCCTCTTCGCCATTGCAACACATACTCTATTTTTAATTTTACTTTGCACCGTGATCATTATTTACAGCGTCACTTGAATGTCGAATTCGTCATCCCTACCTTTGCCAATACAAAAGTAATACAAAAGCATAAATCCTAAATAAAAAGACTAAAATTATTTTGAATGTTTATAGTTCAATATACATAAAATACAATACTATTTTTTATTTACTTGTCACGGTACTTTTCATTTGTATTAGTATATATTTTCATTAATAAATGTTTCAAAAAGTAAGAAACTTTCCCTACCAAAAAGACACTTGCATAAAACTTCTAGTGCTATTTATATGTCATCTATCCAAATGATGAATGATGCTTAATTTGCGTGAAAAATAATGTTTGGAAACCATGACAATTTCACTTGTAGGAGATATTTAACTCATCAATGTCTCTCTTGTACAATTACCATAACTTGGGAGACTAGCAATCTTACATGTGTGGTGTGTTTTAATCGTGTTGTTGCAATTGTTAACAAGAATTAGGATGGAGACATGTCTAGGTGTGGAGAGGTAATGACAGTACTTATGAAAGTTTGTTTTTGGAGGTGTTAAATTTTAATTATTTCGAAAATGTGTTTCCGGAGGGAGGATATCTTTAGAAAAATTAATATAGAATGGAGGTGTCATGATAAAAAGAGAAGTACAAATAATAATTGTTTCACATAAAACGAATTGGCCCAAACCCAACCCAACAATGATATAAAAGAAAAGAAGTAGCACACATCAGACCAAGCCCAACTATTACTGGACCATTCCGTGATCTCAAACATCTCATAATATAGAAATCAGAGTTACACGACAAAAATTGAGAAAAAATATTTAAGAGTAAATTTGTATTCATTATACCATATTTTAATATAATACATAGGGCATAAGAGACACTACAATACTTTAACTTATATATATTACTTATAACTTAAATTTATAGGATAAAAAATATACACTTTTAATGTGACTATATAAACAATATATTTCCATAAAATTAAACAATATAATTTATACTTTTGAATACTATATATTTTAAATATAACTTAATCTCTTTAAAAATATTTTTTTTAATTATTCATTGATTTAATGACTTTTTTGTATTTCATGAAAAAAATGTTAAATATAAGTATAGTTGTATATTAAGTTTTCTATATTAATATTTTAATTTAATATTAATAATTTGTATAATCTTAAAATAAAAAATTGCTTTAAAGACTAAAATAAGATATTATTATTGATATAAAAGTTTTTTTAATGATATACTAAAAAAATTAAAAGGTTACTATAAATTTTTAAATTATTATTATTTATTATTATTACAAAATTGATTTTTTTTTATAAATAAAGAGGTTTAATTCCCTTGAGTCGATCCTTTGAGAGATTACAAAATTTCTGATTAAAAAATTAAAATACAAAATAAATTTTTAAGATATTATTTCTAAATTGATTTTGATTATAAGAAAAATTAAAAAAAAATATATATATATATATATATATATATATATATATAAAGATATTATTCTATCCTGATGTTTGATGTTTCTTAATCTAATTTTTATTTAAATAATTAAATTTATATTTTTCATAATTTTAATAAATTTATATTTATCAATTCTTTAAAATATAACTCTGTATGTGTGTAAAAGAGAAACAATAAAAGAAAGAATGGAGTAATGATAGTTATATTTTATATTTTGAAAAATAGATTATATTAATATATTGTTATCTAATTAGGATAAGTTGTTTGCTTTTTATAATAAATATTTTAAAAATATATTAATAATAATTTATGATTAGATGATGATATAAAATTTAGTTTATTATTTTTTAATTCTTATTTTTTACACTATTTTTTTTTTAGTATAAGTTTGGTCACGTTTTATAATTAATGTTTTGTATCATATTTTTTTTATAAATAGTGTATATATTAATTAATTATTTGAATAAACAGTTAGCAACATATAGATATAAAAACTGTAACCTACCTATGTAACATTTTTGAATGAAAATAAATACTACTTATTGTTGGTTGTCCTTTCCTTTTCCATTAACTGCCTAACCCAAACAGAAAGAAAGGGCTGAGTTATGACATAATATATATATATTTTTTATCAAGATCCTCGTCTTCTTGAGAGGGCATATTCAGTAAACCTGTCAAAATATCTATTGTTAGTTCACATTTTATAATTAATATTTTATCATATATTTTTAACAAAAATATTAACCAGAGCACTGATTAAAGAATTTAAAATATTTTTAATTAAAAACATAACAGTATACTACTCCATAATTTCTAATATATCTATTTAACGCAATTTTTAACAAAAAAAAATTATTTATCAACTTCTTAATTTATGTCCTTGTCACAAACTTTTTTTATTAAAAAATTGTATATATGAATCCCTTTATTCACAGGTACTAAAAACACGAAAATGTTTGTTCCAAAGAAAATAAACATGATTTATGGTAGGTTGTCCCTCACCGATTATAGTACGTACAACAGCCACAAAGTCACCATCTCCGTTAAAAATTATTGACACTTGTCGAAAGCAGTGCCAGCACGTAACACGCACTCGCTAAATAAGGCTCGATTATGGCCTTCCTTACTTTTTCTCGTACGACAACGCGAGGTTCAATTTAACATTGAAGTTAAAGTTATCAGTCTAGTTATCTTTGCAACTGAAATGGCATTACAATCAGAGATGGAGCATCCCAGGAAGGCTTTTGGATGGGCTGCTCGAGACTCATCTGGGCTTCTCTCCCCTTTCAACTTCTCCAGAAGGTACACTCTCCACTCATTCTCTCTCTCACTTATCCCTTCCTTTCATTACAAATGCTTTTTCTTTTTTATCTACTCGTCAATAGATTAATTTTGAATAAATTAACTTACGAATTTGAGTTTTTTAACGGAAGAATTCATCTTTTTATTTAGACGATGTAATGTGAGAATCAAGAAATGAAAATCCACGACCATAACGATTACGATGACAAAATCCCAATGGTGCTTTCTCTCGGGAATTGCATTATCTTACCACTATGCATCCCTTCACACTTTTTCTTCCTCTTAGATGTAGAAGTTGAGATAAAAAATAAAAAATCTACTGAAATTTGATTTTTGTGTGTCAAAATAAATAAGCATGTTCTTGTTGATGATCAATTTTAACTGAGTTTTGATGAGAAGTTGAGATGCATAATAATTTTTTTTGGTTTATTTTTACAGGGAAACGGGGGAGAAAGATGTGACATTCAAAATAAAATACTGTGGAATATGTCACTCGGATCTGCATATGCTCAAGAATAAGTGGGGCGAATCAACCTATCCTATTGTTCCCGGGTATGACATTAGTAACGTGTGGTTTCCTTTTCTTTTTCGACATTATGATGCAATCGTAATACTTATCACATGCTTAAAAAAAGTTAGTACTTGTTGTAAGGAAAACTTGACACAATTAATGTCAAAGGTAAAGGGATCAAGGAGAAGAAGCTCCATATTAAAGCTGAAACATCAAAATCCCAAAAAAGAAACGTCTTAGTTACATTTATACAAGTTACAATTACAACTATTAACTGAACTAACAAAATTAGTTTGAATTAACTGCCAACTATCTTGAGAACTAAAAATTGTAACAATTAAGAAAGAAGGAAAAGATAGTTTCTTTTATAACTGAGAAATTATAGACGTCTATCTTTTTTTTGGGTGAAAGAAGAAAGAGATAAGAAAGAAAAAGAAAAATGGAAAAAAGTGAGACATGTAATGTAATGTGACTAGAAATAAAAAAAAAACAGAGAAGAAGGGATAGAAGCAAGACAGAAGAGTGTGAATACATGAATATAATTTCTCTTTATAATTTATTCATCCGAGTCTCCATATTTATTCCTAAAATTATATTTATATAGTTAAAAGTAAAAGGATAAATTCATCATATCACTTTACCTTGGATAGATTTTTGTCAATGTGGATCTCAACAATTTTTTTCTCTCTTCCCCCACTTCACTCCCTTACCAAGTAATTGAACACCCAAATTGAATTAAGGCAGGGGATATGAGACTTGCTGAGGTAAATTTAAGTTTGAAAACCCAATTCAATCATTCATTATGCTTTTGTTTATCAATTAATAAGTTTGCAAATGATTTACAATGACAATTCATCATGTTGTACAGGCATGAGGTTGCTGGTGTGGTGACAGAGGTGGGAAGCAAGGTGGAAAAGTTCAAAGTTGGAGACAGGGTAGGTGTGGGGTGCATGGTTGGATCCTGTCGCTCATGTCAAAGCTGTGATAATGATCTTGAGAATTATTGCCACAAAATGATTCTTACATACAGTGCCAAGTACATTGATGGCACCATAACATACGGAGGCTACTCTGACTCAATGGTTGTGGACGAACACTTTGTGGTCCGCATTCCAGATAGCCTACCACTTGATGCTGCTGCACCTCTCCTCTGTGCTGGGATCACTGTGTATAGCCCTTTGAGATATTATGGACTTGACAAGCCTGGCCTGCATGTGGGTGTGGTTGGTCTTGGGGGACTTGGCCACATGACTGTGAAGTTTGCCAAAGCTCTTGGAGTTAAGGTGACAGTCATTAGTACATCTCCTAACAAAAAGAAGGAGGCCATTGAGCATATGGGAGCTGACTCATTTGTGGTTAGCCGTGAACAAGATCAGATGCAGGTACGTGTTTAAATTTGCCTTTGTTGTAAATTAATACCTTGGACATATCAGTTAACTAAAGATGTGATCAAAATATTATATATATAAGAGATAAAAGAGATAATCTTCATCTCATTATCAAGATTAAATATATATTTTAAGATGTAATAAAAATCTATCTATCTTAATGGTCGTTGTTAGACACATGTTTTTTAGGCCATTATATATAGATATTGTCTGGTTTTGTAAATTTAATCATCGATGGGAGGAAAGTGAATTGGAGATTCCTATAAATGGATGTCAACCCTCAACTTCTAATGTTGTTCACTAAATGTTTATGTAGTCTATAATGGGAACCTTGGATGGTGTCATTGACACAGTTTCTGCTGCCCATGCTCTTGTGCCTTTAATTGGCCTGTTGAAGTCTCATGGTAAACTAGTCATGGTTGGTGCGCCGGAGAAGCCTCTGGAGCTGCCGGCATTTTCTTTACTTCTGGGTAAGCATATAAATAATGTTACAAATTATGCGCTTTTTTAGTATAGAGGTCCATGCGTGTCTTAGAATAAAATGTACTACAGAATGATTTGAAGTCTGAAATTAAATTTGAAGCTTACTATTACTCCACATAATTGGCAGGGAGAAAGATGGTTGGTGGCAGTGCCATGGGAGGGATGAAGGAGACGCAAGAAATGATTGATTTTGCTGCTAAACATGATGTCAAACCTGATATTGAGGTTATTCCAATAGATTATGTGAATACTGCAATGGAGCGCCTCCTCAAAGCAGATGTGAAGTATCGATTTGTAATTGACATTGGAAACACATTGAAGGAAACACATTGAAGGCAAGCTCTTGAATGTAGAATATGCATGCGTGCTTCAGATTTCCGATACTGAACAGGGGGCAAAATTGAGAGTTGCTCCTTTTTGTGAAGCATTATGTGTTTGTAGTAGTGAGTTTTTGCTTTAAGGATTTAGCTACAGGCTCTTCATTGGTTATATATATATATCATCTCGTAAATAAGATCTCTCATAATGGTGTTCTAGGCTATGTGCAAATCTTGATAAATAAAAAGTAATTTTAAGTTCAAACAGGTAGAAACGCCACAAGAGCATGCAAAATGAATATCATACCTGCCCTCTATATCTCTAATTAGGCCTCCAAATCTTGATTTATTAGGATTCTTTGGGAACTCCCATTAGTGTGATGGGAGTTTAACTTATAACTGTTAGATTGTGGTGGATCTCATCTAATCAATAACATTAAACCAATAAAAGATGTACATGAAATCTGCATTTTCAACACATTTTTAGATAAAACAATTCTTGCACGAACCACTTGGCAGAGTTATGAGCTATTTTTTTCAAGACTTAATTATTTGGGATGAATGTCCTTTATCTTTGAGTCACTTTTTATTTTTAGATGCCATTGACATCGTTATCTTAGTTTATTGTTTATAATTTCCAACTGATAAAAAAAATTCAATCTCTAAATAGTCAAATTTAAAAGATAGGTTGATGGACTAAGCGGAGACAATAATTGTTAATTAAAAAAATTAACAATTAAGATTTTTATAATTTTATAATTTATTTTATATATTTATATATTTTAACCCAATCTCAATTTTGAATTTATTATCAATATTATTATTATTATTATTATATTTTATCTTTTAAATTACATTTTCAAATTATTTATGAGTCAATTTCTAGGATGGTTTGGATTAAATCATCTCACTTTAATTACTTAGGAATTTAAATTTAATTAACTCAATCTAAATCTGTCATCAAAAGATAAATCTTATAGACAGGTGAGTGGAAGAAATTATTACTCATCAATTCAACTTTATTGAGGAATATATGATATTATATTAAATTAGCTAATTAGGTTAATTTGCATGGATAAAAAGTCTTATTTTTTAACTCAATATCTTACTTGGGACTTGGGATAGAAAAATGTGAAACATTTACCTCAATTTTGTTTAGGCGTGTGAAAGAAAGAAAAAATTTTGTGATAAGTGATATAATGAAAAAAAAGAAAAATAAAAAATATTAATGTATGTTTATTATTAACTGGGACAAAATTAAAAGTTGTACCTTGTTAACCCTGTTAATGACATATAATAGTTCAAACCCTTTTCTGAATGCATCACAAACTCTTCAAAGTTGAAGAAATTAAATCTCATTGGCTGACACCAAATGTACCTTGCTTTCTTTCTGCCAAGATCCTACATCTCCAGGCAAAGCTATACCAACGTAAGCATTGTTAGCAGGTTGTGGTCTCCCTCCTCTGATACCATGACAAAGCAAACAATTCAACTCGCCTACATAAGTTGATTGGGTGGAAGGAAATCTTTTATTCCAACGAAATCATAAGGTCATTTTCCGACTTCTTTGGATAACTAATTGAGCAAAGAACAATAATATACTATGTCATAACATAAGCCCTATGGATAACTAATTGAGCAAAGAACAATAATATACTATGTCATAACATAAGCCCTAAACAATAATACCGCAGGTGAGGGTGTGGTTAGGGCCTTAAGGGTAATAATATGCACCTGTTCTACAGCATCTGACTACAGAGATCGAAACTGAGCTCTATTTGGAGCAGAGTTAAAGGTAGACAAAAATTGGGCCAACATGAGAGGTGAGGTCTTGTTTAATGGGCCCAGCATTGCGGAACTCATTACTGGGCGTTATCATCCAGAATCCTTCAGGCACTAAATTATCTTCGGTAATCCAACCATGAACAGAGTTATCTTTGTTCTCACTCGAGTATTGGTATTTGTCATCCACCTAAGTCAATACAATTCACGAGACCATATCATAAAATATAAAAAATCCATGTGAATTAAAACAAAAAAGAATTACCTCGTCTTTAAACTGTTGATTAGATGGATGAGTTAAGAGAACAGCTTCAGGATACGCCAGGCTTTCACCCCTTTCTCTATCTTCCATAGACGGCATGTTCCTTTGCCTGCTATTGGATATCGCCATATAATGGAACCTGTTTCATTGGTTTTTTACTACTTCAGCTTTTTTTTCTTCCACTTTTTTTAAATTCTACTTTAAAAGGATTCATATATTCTCTCAATCTAATCAACCCGTATTACACTGTGTTTTATTTTTTTTTTGTTATTAAAAATCATACCTCGACTAAATATATAATTAGAATAGAGTATATAAATAAAAAGAAAACTCTCACTATAACTAAATTTTGTAAAAATAAATTATACTAAAATTTAATTTGTAAAACATTTTAATTTGTTTATAAAAACTTATTATAATAATAACTTAATCAGGGTGTGTACTGAATATATAATAATCTATTGAGAAATAGTTAAAACATTAAATAATGATAGGTTATAAACACTAATTCTATTTTCTTTTATGTTTTCTCACGGTAACATTTTTTCCAGGTAATCCTGTGGTCGATTAAATATTACGTATGAATAAAACCCAGAATCGCCTCTTCGCAAAATATACCTGCGCGAAAATAAATTTGTATTGAACAATGTCGGTGAGCTAATTCTTAATTTTTTTTTTGTTTTACTTTAAGAGAATGAAATATTAGTTTTTCATTATTCTATTATTATAATGAGTGGTAAAAGTATAGTTGGCTTCTATATCTAATGATTTAGTTTAGTAAACCTAAGGTATGGGTTGAAGTTTCCTTAACTTCAAATAAGTTTAGAAATATTTATTTTCAAAAATTATATTTTACAATAATAAAATTAAATTTTTTATATATATATATATACACTTCGATGAGTTTTTTTTTTTTATATTATTGAAGGGAAGACAGCTTAGGGTGAGAAGACAGAAATATTAGCTACTCCACCATTACATGAGTGATATTTGGAGGTGGGAATTGACGCACTTGAGAAGTGGGAAAGGACTGTAACGTCTATCTTCTTTCTTTTTTTTTTTTTTCTGTTGGTCGGGAGACAGAAATATCAGCACTTCACCATTATAATTAGCGGTGATGGTGCTTTCATGTTGGAAATCTCATTCTCTTACCACCACCATAAATATATTCACACTATCTCTATATTTTGTTGTCTTTTCCTCTCAAGCAGAGAAGACTAGATACCATAGATGACTCAGATTTCTCCCAACCACCCATGGATACATCTTCACAGTTCCTGCCCTTCGTCGTGAATGCTACCCTTCGTCGTGAATGCTGCCCTCCTCTTATTCGTTATCCTCTTCGGCCTGAGCAACATCTTCTTGTGCTACTACTAAATCTGAGGATATTTCTTTCATCCCGATCCTGCACCCTCCCACACTCAATCCTCACCATCCACGGTAAAACAAAGCGACAGTGACAGCTTACCCATGTTAATGCCTGGGGATGTAGTGCCTGGACAAGATCCTGGTCACTGTACAAAACTCACCGCTTGAAGATCAATGATGATGGCATTGAATTTGAAGATGGGAGTCAATAGGTTTTTCTCATACTATTTTAGTGAAACTTATTGTATAATTACTTGTATAGTAGTTTGATCAGCTTCTTGCCACAGTGTACTCTTCTACATAGGCATAAGCAGACTGAACTGAATAAGTACCATTGAAATAGCTTCTGTATACATGAGAGTATTTGTAATTTCCTCTTACATCCAACCAGATCTTCTTGGAGTTCATTGGGGTTAAAAATTTACCAGAGGGACAGGAAAGAGATCTGTGTGTGTTATTTTTCAAATCAAAGCCTGATGCATTCTTTGATGCTAAAAGGAGACTGAGTATTTTATCAGAGTCCAGAGAGAAACAGGTTGCATCTTTCCAGTGTCAACCTATAGTAGAGCTCCTTTCTGAACTCATTTGCCCTTCTCTTTGAACTCATGTCCTCTTCTTCTTCCATGGATGCGGTGTCTTGCTATGGTATTGTCATCGCCTATTTTCCCTGTTGAGAAGTGGGGAAACTTAGCTTTTGGGTCGTTGAACCTAACCTGATCACCCATCTCAAAAAATGTTAGCGACCATCCACAGCTGAAAAAATGATCGATTATGTGAAAGAAATTAATTGATGCACCTCCAATCTAAACCTGTAACAGTAAAAAATACTTTGAGAAAGCGGAAAAAGAGTGAAAATTATTCCACTTTTTTTAAATTATACCCACAGACTAAATTCTACTTTAAAAGGATTCATGTATTCTCAATCTAATCAACCCGTATTACACTGCTTTATTATATTTTATTATTATTAAGAATCATACATCAACTAAATATATAATTAGAATAGAGTATATAAATAAAAAGAAAACTATCATTATAAATCAATTTTGTAAAAATGAATTGTACTAAAATTCAATTTGTAAAACATTTTAATTTGTTTATAAAAACTTATTACAATAATAATTCAATCAGGATGTGCACTGAATATATAATAATTACTGAGAAATAGTTAAAACAATAAATAATGATAGGTTATAAACACTAATTCTATTTTCTTTTATGTTTTCCTCGTAGTAACATTTTTTCCAGGTAATCTGGTGGTCGATTAAATATTATGTATGAATAAAACCCAGAATCGTCCCTTTGCAAAATATACCTGCGCGAAAATAAATTTGTATGAACAAAATGGCGGTGAGCTAATTCTTAATTTTTTTTTTGTTTTACTTTAAGAGGGATTTTTTTTTTTGTTTTACTTTAAGAGGGAAGAACGAAATATTAGACTTTCTTTACTCTATTGTTATAATGAGTGGTAATGTTATAGTTGGCGTCTATTCAACTTATTTTATCATATATAAGAAATTAATTTTTTAATTATGTATTCATAAATTATTATGAATTAGACAAGATATTATATATTTAGAAACATTTATTTTCAAAAATTAAATTTTACAATAATAAGATTAAAAATATATATATATATATATATATACTTAGGTGAGTGATATTTCTTTCTTCTTTCTTTCCTTTCGTTTTTTAGCTATTGAAGGGAAGACAGCTTAGGGTGAGAAGACAGAAATATCAGCTACTCCACCATTACATGAGTATGAGCGATCTTTGGAAGTAGCAATTGGCGCACCTGAGAAGTGGGAAAGGACAGCAACGTCTCTCTCTTCTTTCTTTTTTTTTTTATTTTGTTGGATAGAAGACAAAAATATCAGCGCTTCACCATTACAATGAGAAGACTGGATACTATGGACGACCCAGATTTCTCCCAACTCCCCATGGATACATCTTCACAATCCCTCCCCTTCGTTGTAAATACTGTCCTCCTCTTGTTCATTATCCTCTTCGGCCTGAGCAACATCTTCTTGTACTACTACCAAATCCGAGGATATTTCTTCCATCCCGATCTTGCACCCTCCCACACCCAATCCTCACTATCTACAGTAAAATAAAGGGACAGTGACAGCTTATCCGTGTTAATGCCGGGGGATCACGTGCTCAAATTGTTAACCATTCCTTATCCGCGTGAGCCTTCGCCCCCGAACAAGATCCTGGTCACTGTCGAAAACTCACTGTCCAAAATACTGTCAGTCCAGTTGGTTCCTCTTACTCTTATTTGGAGGATTTGATTCAATACATAATATCGATCAGCCAACAAAATAATTTATTATAACCCCTGTCCAAATCATTATCATATATGCGGCCCAAGTTATGACCTTATGGGTTTTGCCAACTTAATTTGTGTCATCACATTTCTTCCCCAACTTTCGGCCCTTTCCCTCGTTTCTCCCAAAACAGTACTAATGAATTATGAGCATAATTTGAGGTCTTGATAAACACTAGAAGGAAGAGGCAGAGGAAAGATACTTGAGCTCAAATTGAACTATAAACAAAGTGGATTGTCGCGGAAATATATTTAGTTTGTCTCTGGTTAAACTTGTGTTAATGAAGTTATGACATCTTGTTTGATTCTTTTTCTTATAATATCAATGAATTACCTTTCCCGCATCCTTGACTAAATAAATATATGACTCAAGAGTATCTTTGGAAAAGCACTTACTTAGATAATAAAGAGTAACTAACGTTATGTTTATTTGTTTTTAAATAACAGTTTGGAATAATATACTAGAATATTCAAGGGATTATAAAATATATTATATAATTTTATTGAATAAATAACACAACTCTAACATGAGGTTAACTAACTTTCCAAAAGTCTACGCACATAGGTATGTTAACCAGACAGAGACAAAATTTCTGTAAACTTTAAAAAGTTTAAAACAAACAAGTCACTGCGGTACGACTATGAGCAAGAAAGAAACAAAAAATATCTTTGGACGGTTTTTTTTCTTCTTCTTAATAATATCCTTTTAGACACTTATTTTGACGAACAAAACTAATTCGCAGGCACTTATGTAGTTATGTTATGGGCATGCCAATCTACGTTATTATGGAGTCAACAAAAATAAAATCGAGCACAACTTTCGAACGCTCCTATATTAACAATTACAATTTTTAAAGCTTAAACTATATTGCTTCTTAGATCAATTATGAAAATTCAATAATTTTACTTATTTACATTAAGAATAACTATAATTGTGAGTGAAGCTCAACACTTTAATTTGAATAACATTTTTGTTATACAAAATAGTTTACCAAGTTGTTTCGCTGTTTTTGTATTTTTCTCCTCTTTACACTGGGTAATAGACTTGAAAGTTAAAAGAGGGTTACTAATTAGTATGAAGAGGAGCTCTACGAATTTATTATGAATTCATATGTTTATATTTTATTGGACAAAAGTTAAATTTAAAATTAAAAAAATGAATTTGATAAAAATCAGACATGGATTTACAATATAGTTTTTATAAGTTCAATTCGTACAATAAAATGGTACGATGAAACATTTCTCAAGTAAAAAACAGTCAAAATAAACTAGTCCACGGGTAACTTTCTCATCACTTGGTTTTGTGATAATACAAAGATTTTTACATAATTAACTAATCAAAAATTATTTTAAATATATATTTTTAAATAATTATTATACAAATTAACAAATTTATCTTACAACTTGTGATGGGATTACCATGTAAATTACATTCAAATTTTTTTTAAATCAAGTACCTTAAGATTTGCAATATCTAATATAAAAATAGATGAAACACATGGAGGTCCATTGACCTGCCTATTTCCAATGATGCTGCTGGGCAACAGTATAAGCACAAAGGTAACAAACTCAACCACTGGGGTCCTACATTAACTGCTTAATAAAAATTAGAATGGACTATACGCTCCCTCCCTGACCCTGAGGACATGTGTGCCTTGTTGCAATTAATCAATTTCTCTTTGCTCAAAAAAGACAGACAAAGTTACAAGACCACCTTTTCTCATGTATGCTGCTAGGTATCCTATATAAAATATAATATCCTGCATTCTATTGTACCCTTCGGTTTCTAGTAACATCCCCTCATTATTCTTTATAATATCATCAAGTATTTCACCAATCGCTCGCTGCCATTATATTATTCTTATATGCATTTTTTTATAACTTTTTCATAATTCTTTTTTTTTTTTTGAAGTCTTAATCGTATTATCTTTTTTATTTTATATGTCTCTTTTCCCTTTTTATCTGTCTCTTTATCTCTTAATTGTAGAGATAGTTGTAAAAACATAATTAAAGAAATAGTATTTCTCTGTAAAAATATATAAAACCGGAAATTGACATTGCTGATGAGAATCATTTTCAATTCAGAAAAATTAATAAATAAACATGTAGCCATGTATTTCAGGAAAGATTTAGTACGTGTTTGATTTGTATTTTCAATAATTATTTCTAGTTTTTTAAATATAATTAAATAAGGTTATTCAGAGTGTTGATGGAGAGTGGTGCAAGACATAGAATAAAATGTAAAAATAATAAGAAAAAAATTTGAACAAGATAAAAAAAAAAAAGAGAAAACATTTGTCAACTACTTTGTTTTTTTGGTTTTTAAAACACTGGCTTTAAAAATAATGTTACAAACTTAATAGATTTTAGGTGAGAAATAAGTTATTAAATAGTATGAAATTGTTTTAGAAAACATGTTTTATGATCATCATCATGTATTGTATAAAATCCTTCCAATAATTCATTCCACGAGGAAAATTGAAAACTCAGGAAAATGTTTTCATGAAGTATGTTGTTGACATTTACTAGTAGAACTAGATCGAAAAAAATAATAATACTGTAAAATAAGTGAAATGTTTCTTCTCTTTTTTTACTCAGATGTAAAATACCGTAAATTTATCAAACAAGTAAGTATTTTCATCTCAACATAATAGTTTATATATATATAAAATCAAAATTCGAACTTTAAACCACATGCAATTAAAAAGAATTCCAGTAAAGGAAGAGATTATATTGAGCAACTATTTGTCTCTCAGTAGCACATGTGAGATTATATAGGCTAAGCTGCATTCTCCTTGAGTTTTTTTATTTTGTTTTTTTATTATTCATTCATTGAGTCTTGTATTCACACATTATTTGCAGTACATCACACTGTCCTATGCCGTTCCTGTTGTGTAAGGTCCTGTCCAGCTTTATGGCATGCTACTCTATGCAGCACTGTGGTGCAAGCTCCCGTCGCATCTCTATAAATTTATGCAGAAAAAAAAAAATACAAATATAAGCTCCTGTCGCAGCTTTATAGCTTATACATAGATAATCACAAAAGGAATAATCCACAACCTGTGACTACATAAGAAAAACCCGCACCAAATAATTAATATATTTGACATAAATACAAATATAATATTGTACCGTCCGGACTTAACCGTCCGATATACCGGATGGTTACCAGGATGGTTACCAGGACGGACGGATGGAAGAGTAAAGTCAGTACAAGACGTCATTTTTTGAGAACCATTAGGGAGCGAATCTGACATGTCAGATGTCGCTACCAGAGCAGCGCCTTCACGTATCTGACCTGTCTGTACGATTGTCGGGTGACGTGGGAAACCAAAGGATCCCTCGTATGTATAAATAGGAAAATGAATAGTGATAAAGGGACTCTTTTTCTGAGAACACAACATTGGCGCCCACCGTAAAGAAGAACCTTGCGACCCAAGGACAGATCGCACCAACACTAGACAAAATGTCAATCACCCGAAATCAAGCCAGTTCCATAAATGAGGGAGAGGAGGACACCCTCCAAAGGTTGCTGCGCGCCGTTGCCTCGCTTCAGGCGTGAAGCGATGAGCAATCTCGGCTTAGCGCTGAGGCTGAGCAGAGGCAAGCTGAAGCATAGGAGCGTCACCGACAGGCCGAAGAACGGCACCTACAAGCAGTAAGGATGGCAGAGTTCAGGGAGGAGGAACTTCGCCAACAAATAGCAGCACTCAAAGCTGCTAATCGGCCGGAGTCTACTCGAAAAGAGGATAACAGTAGCCAATCCTTGTGGGGCCAGCCGTTTTTAGAAGAGATTGATGAAGCTGTGGTGCCGGCCAACTTCAGAGAACTACTGATCGAGTCCTTTGATGGGACACAGGACCCCCATGCCCATCTGCAAGCTTTCCACACACAGATGTACATCAGTGGAGGCGGCGACTGACTCAGCTGCAAGTTATTCCCGGGAACCTTAAGAGGGGTCGCTATGCAATGGATGACCACCTTACCACCTAGATCCATCCATACCTTTAATGACTTAGCCCGATTGTTCCTTTCGCAATTTGCGGCTAATAAAGCCAAGAAGTTGGAGGTGGCCAACCTCTTTGACATCAAGCAGGCCAGTGGAGAAAGTTTAAAGAGCTTCCTAGCTCGATTCAATACCGCGACCGTGCGGGTGAACGACCCCGACCAGAAATTTTTTGTTAAAGCCTTCCAGAAAGGCTTACGCGCCGGTCCGTTCAGTGATGCGTTGGCCTTGAGACGGCAGGCCAACATGGAGGAAATCAGAGCGCGAGCAAAGAAGCATATCGAAGTTGAGGAGGATCAAGCTGAACGAATGGAGGCTGACAACATGCATCTCAAAGGCAAGCAGGTAGAGGAGAACCCTAAGCAGAATCACGCAAGGGTCAAACAGACAAAGCACCATTTCACTCCACTAACAGAGAGGAGAGCCCAGATCCTAAAGGAAATATGTCACACAAGACTGCTTAAATTCCCTCAGGAGCCAGAGGGAAAGGTATTAGGGTGCAATAGAGATGAATGGTGCGATTTCCATCGCACTTGTGGCCACTCGACAGAGGCATGTTGGACCTTACGCACCTAGTTGGAACAGCTAGTACAGGATGGTCACCTCAACAGATATGTTCATAAGAGGATACCAGGAAACCCAAGAAGAGATGGGGCGGATGAGAGACAAGACCAGTGCCGCCCGCATGCGAATGAAGGAAGAAAGTCGCGAAGTCGCTCGAGGGATAATATTCCAACCAGTCATAGAGGCACCATATTAACCATTTCTGGGGGGGTTGGAAATGTCAACCCGTCCGGACACAGGATGGTGGAAGTGGCAGAGTGTCAGGCCGTGTTGACTGGGGCAAACGCTACACCATTGGGGAAACGGCAAACAGGCCCGGTCATCACCTTCGACGACTAGGATCTAAAGCTGGGACCCCCCATTCAGGACGAACCGATGGTGATATCAGTCATCGCTGTCGGGTATAAGGTAGAAAGAGTATTGATCGACCAAGGAAGCTCCGCTAACATCTTATATTGGTCGGCCTTCCGGAGGATGGGACTACAACACTTGAATGAGAGTCAGGGGGCACTCTCTGGTTTCGCAGGAGAATGCGTGCCAATCAGGGGAACAGTTGAACTAGACACAGTCTTCGGAGAAGGAGCAACGGCCAAAATCATCCCAGTGCTCTATACAGTAGTAGATGTTGAAGCGTCTTACAACATTATAATTGGCAGACTTGCACTAAACCGGCTTGGAGCCATAGTATCCACATACCACTTATGTATGAAGTTCCCGGTCGGTCGGCGGATATGCAGTATATGGGCAGACTCAAAGTTAGCCCGCAGATGTTATGAGGATAGCTTGAAGATTGGAGGCGGTCCACTAGCGCCGACCGTCAATGCTCTGGATTTTGACTTGGATCCTCGGTGCGTATATGAAGGTGAGAGACCGCACCCGGCCGAAGACGTCAAAAGCGTGCAAATTGGACTTTCGGCCTCACACGTAACGAAGGTAGGAACGACGCTAAGTTGCGAAGAAGAAGAGCAGTTAGTAGGTTTCCTCAGACGAAATGTGGATGTCTTTGCCTGGACTCCTCAAGATATGCCGGGCATTGATCCCAGCTTCATGAGTCATCACCTATCCGTAGGGAAGGGTGCCAGGCCTGTCGCCCAGAAGCGAAGAAAACAGGGAGAGGAGAGGAGAAAAGCCGCCAAGGAAGAAACCAGTCGGCTTCTAGCGGTCGGCTTTATCAGGGAGGTGCAGTACCCCACTTGGTTGGCTAATGTGGTGATGGTCAAGAAACCAAACGGCTGATGGAGGATGTGCACGGACTACACGGATTTAAACAAAGCATGCCCTAAGGATCCGTACCCATTGCCAAGCATCGACAGATTGGTAGATGGTGTATTTGGGTACACGCTCCTCAGTTTTATGGATGCCTACTCTAGCTACAATCAAATTCGAATGCCCCTCAAGGATGAGGAGAAGACGACCTTCATTACAGAGTCCGGGGCCTTTTGTTATAAAGTCATGCCGTTTGGGCTAAAAAATGCTGGAGCTACATACCAGTCTCTAATGGATAAGATATTCAAGGAAATAATGGGAGTCAATATTGAGGTCTATGTCGACGACATGGTGGTGAAATCCACCGAGGCAAAGAAGCATTGTGAAGCGCTTGGGCGTGTGTTTGATATCTTGCGAAGGCACCAACTTAGGCTCAACCTAGAAAAGTGTTCGTTTGGGGTCCATGTTGGAAAATTTTTGGGGTTTATGCTGACAGAGAGGGGCATAAGGCCAATCCAGATAAATGCCAGGCCGTGATAAAAATGCGCAGCCCTCAAAATGTCAGAGAAGTACAACAACTTATGGGACGGATAACAGCTTTGTCGCGATTCATCTCTCGGTCGGCCGAGACCGCCAAAACCAATTTTCGGGACCTGAAGAAAGCTAAAAACTTCGTATGGACAGAAGAATGTGAAGAAGCCTTCCTCAGATTCAAAGCCATGTTGGCATCCCCGCCCGTATTAACACGACCGGTCGAAGGTATCCCTTTGCACTTATATATCTCTGTATCTGATGCCACAGTTAGTGCTGTCTTAGTGCAGGAGCGAGAGGGCAACCAACGGCCGATATATTTCATCAGCAAAGTACTGCAGGGTGTAGAGTTACGATACCAAAAGATCGAAAAGGCTGCATTGGCCTTAGTAATCGCTTCAAGAAGATTGCGCCCATACTTCCAAAACTTTGAAATCATAGTCAAGACTGACCTCCCGATTCGCCAAGTATTGAGGAAACCAGACTTGGTCGGCCGGATGGTGGCATGGAGCGTACAGTTATCGGAGTTCGAAATTTCATTCAAAAGGAGAGGGCATGTAAAGGCTCAGGCACTGGCCGATTTCCTAACGGAGTTAATTCTGGGAGGGGCGGACGGTTCAGTAGACGAAACCAACACGAGAGAATGGTATTTGTCAGTAGATGGCTCCTCCAACCATTCAGGAAGTGGGGCAGGGGTTATCCTAGAAGGCCCGGCGGGTATAGTCATTAAACAATCTTTGCACTTTGAGTTCAAAGCCAGCAACAATCAGGCAGAGTATGAGGCCCTGTTGGCAGGCATGAGGTTGGCGCAGGAATTAGAAGTAAAAAAACTCACTGCCAAAAGCGACTCAAAATTGGTAACCGGCCAGGTGAATGGAGAATATCAGACAAGAGACCCTCAATTGGTGAAATATTGGGAGAAAGCCAGGAAAATGGCATGAACGTTCGAAAGCTTCGCGTTGGTACATGTGCCCCGGGACCATAATGAAAGAGTTGACTTATTGGCTAAACTAGCCAGTACGCAAAGGCGACAGCAAAAATCAATCATCCACGAGAACTTACATTCACCAACGATCGGACAGCATGAGGGGGTCGGGCGGCCGGAGGTTGGATGCGTGGACGGGAAGGATACATGGGTAACTCCCATCCAGAGATACATCCAAGACAGTTACACGCCAGGTGATCCGAAGGAGGCCCGAAGAGTAGCTCAAGAAGCATCAAAGTATGTAGTTGTCGGCCAATGCCTGTACCGGAGGGGTTTTGCCTTACCTTTGTTAAGATGCGTGGATGAAACTGAATCAGAGTACGTGATCAGAGAAATTCATGAGGGCATGTGTGGTGCGCACATCGGAGGGCGAGCATTGGCTAGCAAGATAGTCAGAGCGGGGTACTATTGGCCAACCATGCGAAACGACTGCATGAACTTCGTGAAAAAATGTGATAAGTGCCAAAGATTTGCAGAAGGCCACAAAGCTCCACCCAGACGTCTACACTCCGTTATGACCCCATGGCCATTCCGCAAGTGGGGTATAGACATCTTGGGACCTTTCCCTATAGCACCAGGATAGCTAAAGTTTTTAATAGTTGTTGTTGACTACTTCACTAAGTGGGTGGAAGCCGACCCAGTAGCTACTATTTCTGACGAGCGGGTAAAACGTTTCCTTTGGAGAAAAATAGTGTGCCGGTTTGGAATCCCGGCCGAAATAATCTCAGACAATAGCATTCAATTTGCCTCTAAGGTGACGGCTGAATTCTGTGAGGGGTTGAAAATTAAACAGCTCTTCACGTCAGTGGAACATCCTCAGTCGAATGGGCAGGCGGAAGCTGCGAACAAAGTCATATTACAAGGAATATGGAAGCGCCTAGAAGAAGCCAAGGGAAGATGGGCGGACGAATTGCCTCAAGTATTGTGGTCATACCACACGACCCCCCATTCAACGACGGGAGAAACTCCTTTCCGCCTGACATATGGAACCGAAGCCGTAATCCCGGTAAAGATCGGGGAGCCATCACCCAGAATGACCTTCTTTGAGCAGGGCAACAATGAAGAAGAGGTAAGAGCAAATCTTGATTTGTTACAGGAAGTACGAGAGATAGCCCACATAAAGGAGGATGCTGTGAAAGCCAGAGTTGCCAAGAAATACAACGAGAAATTGATCCCCCGCCGCTTTAGCGTAGCTGATTTGGTGTTGAGAAGAGTAACCAGAAAGGGAGAATATAACAAGTTGTCACCACTATGGGAGGGACCGTTCAGAATCAAAGAAGAAGTAGGAAAAGGGGCTTATCGTCTTGAGCAGTTAGACGGAAAAAAGGTACCCCGAACTTGGAACGCAATTTCATTACGAATGTATTACAGTTGAAAACTTTATAAAGCATAAACGAACAACTCATGTGTTACAAACAACGACGAAATCTACATGTACCTGATAACGGTCGGCCCTAAAGAGGCTAGTCTGGGGGTACGGACTACATCTACGAACGACGAAATCTACATGTACCCGATAATGGTCGGCCTTAAAGAGGCTAGTTCGGGGGTACGAACTACATCTACGAACGACGAAATCTACATGTACCCGCTAACGGTCGGCCCTAAAGAGGCTAGTCCGGGGGTACGAACTACATTTACAAACGATGAAATCTACATGTACCTGATAACGGTCGGCCCTAAAGAGGCTAGTCCGGGGGTACGAACTACATATACGAACGACGAAATCTACATGTACCCGATAACGGTCGGTCCTAAAGAGGCTAGTTCGGGGGTACAAACTACATCTACGAACGACGAAATCTACATGTACCCGATAACGGTCGGCCCTAAAGAGGCTAGTTCGGGGGTACGAACTGCGTCCACAAATTGTATGTCGACCGCCACAAAAACGTAAATTCAAAAATATTCTAATACTAAAAGACAAGACATACGTGGCCGACCGCCATATTGTAAGAAATAAAGCGTAAGTTCGAAACAAGGAAATAAACGAACAACACAATATATTCCTTAGTACAAATAGTCAAAAAAACAAACCAGCAAGTGTTCATAAAATTAAAGTACTATAAATCCTATCTAGGCGACGAGTGAATCTGGAGGAGTAGGCACATCAACAAGACGTCCGTCAACAATATCCTTATAAGGATCAGCTTCAGCGACATCCAAGTCAGGATATAACACTTTGACTTGGGCCAAAGCCCTGCGAAAGCCAACCTCGTACTGTTGAAGAATGGATGACCCCTGCTTGAGGATAGTGGCATCTTTAGCTGCACTTTCATCCCTGATCTTGGCCAAATCGGATTCCATTAAGGAAAGGCGCTCGCGGGAATCTGCATTAGTGGCCTCGAGCTGTTGGCAGGAAAGAGATAAGCCTTCTATCTTCAAGCTCAGCGACTCTCGCTCGGCTTCTAAAGTTGATTTGGCTGCCAATAGCTCCTCGTTCTGGTGAGAAGCTTGTCGTAATTCACCCTGCAGGCCATCGACCGTGCGCTCATAATTACTGATTTTAGTAACGTTCTCTTGATGCACGACCGTCATGCTCTTATTCTTTTCCTGTGCTTGAGCAAGTTGATTTGAAAGTGAAGTCATTTGATCGTCCAACCCGCCAAACTCGGCCTCAGCAGCACGGGCAAATATGAGAGAACATCCGGCGAGCTGGTGGAAAATGTTAAGAGTACCTTTAACTCCCAGCCGCTGCACTCGAGAACGGTCAGCTGCCAAAGAAGCATCCAAAGATCAAGCATGACCTACAAAAATGGAACGATCCCAAAGCGAAGGACTAAACGGACCCTCGGTGAACATTGCCTCCTCATTTAGAACTGGGGCAAGGTCGTCAAAAAGATCATCAAACTCTACATGTAAGCGCTTCCGAGGACGTTCCTCGTTCGTATCAGCTGAGTTCGGACGATCAGGTTCCTCAATGCCTGGACCTGTTTGGAAAGGTGAGTTGCTGGGGGAATCCAGTTGAACTACTTGAGGTGGGGACGCTGGAACTCCAGAAGGAAGTACTGTGTCAGCAGCGGTTTGTGCTCCCGCCGGTTTTGGATCACTGGGTTCGACTGGCGAAGCCTGAGAGATCTTCTTCCTGACATTCTTCAGATACTTAACAGAAAAACCTGCCAAGAAAAGAAAGTTAGAGCAAAGAAAATATGTGAGAAAGAAAAAACTAAGAGAAAACAACCAACCGGTGCCTTTTATAATCTCGGCGGTCGAAAGAACTCGCAAACCATGCAACTCAGCTACAAACTCCTTTTCCCACTCCTCCAGGTGCTTTTCGGTGACAATGATTGGGACGGCCGGTTGGGGAGTCCAGTGAAGTGGAAAATAAGGGTCTCCAGAATTATCAACAAGGATATCAGGACCGCCGACCCCTCGGCTAACTTTGAAAAAGCGATCCTTAAAAACCTTGAAGCTCTCTAGGAAGGGCTTCAGCAATTTGCGTTTTGGGCGGCTACTTAAAGAAGTCCAGCCAACTTTAGCTGTCTTACGCAGAGAGAAAAACCAGAAAAAAACGCTAAGAGAAGGGGCTCTCCCCAAATCTTCACAGATCAGTTCGAAGGCCCTCACGAAACCCCAGCTGTTGGGATGAAGCTGGGTAGGAGCAACATTAAGGGCCCGAAGGACCGACCGCTCAAAGGAAGTAAAAGGAAGTTTAATACCTAACTTAAAGAGTAAGGTTTCATAGAGAAAAAAGAAAGGAGGATCTCCGGACAAAGGTCAGACGTGCGCAGGTTCATCCGGACGGCAAGGACGGATAGTTACTGACCAGGTGCCCGGTTGGCAAATAACCTTGGCCGTTCCCAACAAAGCGCTACCACATGTGAAGGTAGAAAAAACCTTCTTCACCTCCAAATCCACCCATGAGTAGGGATCAGTAGAAAGATAGTCCTCCGAATTGTCACGGTACCAAATCTCGAAGGGAAAAACCTCGGCCGAGTCAGAAGACGAGCTAGATAAGGGGCTGGAAAGGGGAGAGCTAGTCTGAGATGCAGCCCTCCCTGGAGACTGGTTTCCCTGAGCAGAGGAACCAGCGATACCCCCTGAAGGGCCACCTGCGACGAGATAGGCAAGGGTCAGTCTAGGACCCAAGCAAGAATAGGCGCAATATCGCCTCAAGAAAAGGGATGTTCATCCAAAGATCACTAGAAAAGGAAACAGCCAATAAAAACCAGAGAAAGAAACTAAGGAGATTACCTAGATCCATAGACGCCGTAGAGGAAGATGAAAGTATGAAAGGAATGAGGATGTTCGCAGCAGAGGAAGTCACGAAAACAGAAGAGAAGCAGCAATATGCACTGATAGCAAAGAAAAATATGAACAGCCTGAGGGTTTATTGATTAAATCCTCGGGTCAGAAGACGAAGCGACGCGATTTAATGGGACAAGCGCCAAAACGCGAATATTCCCCAAAATTCAAAATTTTGGAAGCTAAAGCGACAAACTACGAAGAAAAATCAGAACGACCGGTTGGTCAAAGATGCAAGCTTTAGTCTGAAGATAAAGTTTGAGGGGGTATGTCCGGATTTAGACTTAAGTCCGAGTATACTGGGACGGTTACTGTGGGACGGATGGAAGAGTAAAGTCAATACAAGACGTCCTTTTCTGAGAACCATTAGGGAGCGAATCTGACATGTCAGATGTCGCCACAAGCCGAAAAAGCCTTCACGTATCCGACTGTCATGACGATTTGTCGGGTGACGTGGGCAACCAAAGGGTCCCTCGTATGTATAAATAGGAAAATGAATAGTGATAAAGGGACTCTTTTTCTGAGAACACAAAAAAAAAAAAAAAAAAATATATATATATATATATATATATATATATATATATATATATATAAAATAAAATAAAATAGACTATGCAATTTTTATTATTATTTAATTATAAGTTATTATATAAGATAAATTTATTAAATTTTAAAATAATTATATTAAATTTATATTAATAATAATTTATAATTAAATATTTATATTATTATTACATTATATAATAATTAAATTCATATATTAATTATAACTATTTAAATTAGTTCATATAATTTAATTAATAACTTTTAATTTTTATTTTTTACTATATATAACATAAATACAAATATGTTGAAAGTAGTGATTAATTTTTATAGAGAAATTAAGAAAAATTAAATATATTCATAGATCAAATTTGATCATAGAGATGTCATTTCCCTTTCTGTTCTTGTTGGGAGAACCTATCTGGAGTGTTTCACTCGATGCCTTCTGAATTTCTTCCCCTATCTATTTATAGAGAGGATTTTCCCACTTGGGGCTCTTATCCCAAGGAAATCTTCGGGTGTCAGAAAAGATATCTTTTGATGGGCCATTTCCCCACTTGACATGTGTCAGCGCCTCCTTCAGCTCTGACCTCTGATGCAGTCATGTCACGTCACATCAGTCAACTCTTTCCCATACTCCTCCTTCGCACGGTCGGTCTCTATCTTGACTCGGTCGTTTATCCGACCGCCGTTACGATTCTTCACCACGACGGTCGGTCATGGCCGGACGGTATACAGCCCCTTAAGTTTGACCGTTCAAAAGTCAAACTTAACTTACCTAGGCCGTGACTGTGCTTCATTCGTTTTACTTACGCGAGTTGAGTCGTTTTGACTTCTTTGAGAAACTTCCCTTTGAAGCATTGGAGGTTTTCGTTTTTTCGCGCCTGAATCATAGGGCATTAAATGAGCGCCGTTTTCCCTTCCCAAGGAACGCGTGATGATTGCTCAGTCATTAATGCGTTTTAACTTCTACTCTCTCCACCTCTTATTCTCATCTTTCCTTCTTATGCCAACATCTTTTGCTATTCTCCTCTGTGCTTGCTGCTTTTGAATCAGGAATTTTCGTTTTCCTCCTGCCCACGTTTCATCAATCTCTTCAGTCGTCTTCGCGCATCTCCATGGACGCAGATATAGGTATTTCGCGTGCTTCCTCTATTCTACCCTTTTGTCTATGTGTGTTTTTCTCTTTTGTATTTTGGTTTTCATTTCTATTCTGTCGAGGGATTCTTTTCTTTTCTTCTTTGGTTGGGTCCGAAACTAACCCTACCTTCCTTCGTCGCAGTGGCCCTTCAAAAGGTGTAGCTGGTTTTTCTCAAGAAAACCGGTCCCCCATAAGAGTCGCTTCGGGGGTCGACTCTTCCTCTTCGGACGGCCTCCAGAGTTCGTCCAGTTCTGGGGAGGTTTTCCCCTTCGAGATATAGTATAGGGATAATTCTGAAGATGACACATCTAAAGATCCCTTTTCATGGGTGGAGACGGACGTCAAGAGAGCTTTCTCACAATATACCCAAGGAAGTCTCCTTTTGGGGACAGCGCGAAAACTGCTACAAGTCGACCCGTGGACGGTGAGGCTTCGTCACTGCCGGCCGAACGAGTCTGTGAATAACCAGGCTTCTCCAGACGAAGCTCCTTTCTTCTATATTTACGAGCCGGTATTTTCTAAGCTCGACCTGAAGCTTCCGTTCACATCTTTCGAGCTGTCGGTCCTTCGGACTCTCAACGTGGCTCCTTCCCAAATCCATCCCAATAGCTGGGCCTTTGTTAGAGCTTTCGAGCTCTTATGCGAGGACTTGAGTAGGGAGCCTTCTCTGGGGGTATTTTTCTAGTTTTTTCGCGTTAAGAAGACCCCTAAGGTAGGATGGATGTCTTTGAGCAGTCATCCTAACCGGAAGCTTCTGAAGCTGTTTTTGGAGAGCTTCAAAACTTTCAAGGATAAGTTCTTCAAAGTCTGCTCGGGCAAATCCGGCCCAAATATCATGGCTGATCCATTGGGTACTCCCTACTTCCCCCTCTACTGGACCCCTCAGCCGGCCGTGTTAGTTACAGTAGTACGAAAGGACTTAGAGACGTGGGAGGATGAATTCATACGCGAACTGGAGACCCTTCCTCGTCTATTTTGTTCCGAGTTAATAAGGGGATCAGGTCGGTCACGTGTCTCTTGTTTATCTTGTTTCTGGTTTGCTCGTTACTGACCGTGAATGTTTCTTTCACAGGTTTCTCCGTTAGGCTTCTGAAGGGTATTAAGAAGCAGATTCCTCCAACAGCCGAGGAAAGAACAAACGTTGTTGAAGAAGTTCCACAGGCCATCCCTCCCCTTCAAGAGGTACCTGCTGACCCTTTGCCCCCATCCGAAGGTTCCCGAGCTGTCGGCACTTGGTCGACCAAGATCAAGCCGGTCGAGGAGGATAATGAAGAGAGGTCGTCTAAGCGCATCCACTTAGAAGAAACTGCTGAGCCCCAGGACAGCCACCCTCTTATTGAATCTGGTCGACCGACGAATCCTATGTGGGTGCGTTCGGGGTTAATTTCTGATGCTGTTGATCGGAAAATGCTGACTCCCTCTAAAGGGCTACTGGTCAAACAACTGGGCATCTCAGGCACCTTGGATGCTATCCAACGTTTGGCTGGATGCTCGGTCGTTTTGGCTCGCGCGTTCGAGGTTGAATTTGGTCCGATGGCCGATTGTTTGGCTCGGGTTGAGGATGAGAGGCAAGTTTGGATCAAGACTCGTGCCGAATATGATTATCAAGTTGATGCTTTGAAGAAGTCTGTATCCAATCTTGAAGAGGACTTACAACGCTCCTCCAACCAATATGCCTTCGACCGGGATGAGTGGAACGTGAAGCAAACTTCGCTGAACGCTGAGGTGGAGGATGCCAAATGTGCTGTTCAGGTTGGCCAGGAGAAGATTTCTTCTTTGGAGTCAGACGTGTCGGCTCTTCAATATAAAATTGCTTTGCTGGAGGAGCAAATGAAGGCCAAGGATGCAACCATTCTTCAACGGGGAACGGCCATGGTGCGATAGTATGAGTATGGTTTTAATCATGCTCTTGCTCAAGTCAAGATCTTGCACCCCGATTTGGATATCTCGGGAACTGACCCTTTTAAGGAGATTGTAGATGGCCAAATAATTGATGTTCCCTCTCCTTGATTCTTTCCTTATTTTTTCAATGTACTTTTGAACCCTTTAATCAGTTTATTTTGAAGTTTCTGCTATTGCACTGTTGCGTTTATGTCTTATGAGTTTGATGAAAAAATTTCTTTTGGTAAGGTCGGTCCATTGGCAGATCTTTATATCGTTTTTTCTTTTTTGACAACACGTTTAGTAAAAGACCGCCTTGCTGGTTCTATGGTTGTCCGTCTTTATTTCCCGAATGTTGTTTCAACGAAATTTCCTAAGTTTAGTTTTGCTGTCGACGAGATTTTCCAAGTCGCGCCGCTGGTCTAGTTTCGTGACCGACCGTTATCAGGCTTTATTATTTCCGAGTCGCGCCCCCGGACTGGTTTTATGACCGACCGTTATCTAGCTTTATTATTTCCGAAGTCACGCCCCGGACTGGTCTTATGACCGACCGTTATCGGGCTTTATTATTTCCGAGTCGCGCCCCCGGACTGGTCTTATGACCGACCGTTATCGGGCTTTATAAAAAACGAGTAGATGATCTACAAAGAAACTTTCATTATAATTAACTGTAATACATGCGTAAGGAGGCAGCATTCCACGTTCGGGGTAGCGTTTTCTTCTCCAAGCTTTCTAACTTATAAGCCCCTTGGCCTACTTCATCAATCACTATAAAGGGTCCTTCCCAACATGGTGTTAGTTTATTTTTACTGGCCGCCATGGTGATTTTCTTCAAAACTAGATCCCCTGTTCTGAAATTCCTTGAAATGACCTTCCGATTGTATCTTCGTGCTGCTCTTGCTTTCATCACATATTCTTTTAGGTGGGCTATCTCTCTGGCTTCCTGGATTAAATCTAAGTTGGCTCTTAGCTCTTCTTCATTCCTGCTTGGTTCAAATAAGGCCGTCCTAGGAGAGGTTTCTCCTATTTCGACCGGGATCATTCCTTCGGTTCCAAAGGTGAGTCGGCAAGGAGTTTTGTTTTTTGTTGAATGCGGGGTGGTATGATAGGATCATAAGACCTGAGGCAGTTCTTCCGCCCATCGTCCTTTCGCCTCTTCTAGCCTTCTTCGCAACCCTCGCAAGATAACTTTATTAGCCGCCTCAGCTTGACCGTTGGATTGGGGGTGTTCGACTGAGGTGAATACTTGTCTTATTTTTCGTTCTCTACAGAACTCGGCTGTTCCTCTTGAAGCAAAATGTGTGCCATTGTCAGAGACTATTTCAGCTGGTATGCCGAACCTGCATACTATTTTTTCCCAATAAAACCTTTTGATTTTCTCGGTCGTGATTGTCGCGACCGGCTCTGCTTCGACTCACTTTGTAAAATAATCCACTGCCACGATCAAGAACTTTACTTGCCCGGGTGTCGGGGGAAAATGTCCTAAGATATCCACCCCCATTTAAAGAAAGGCCAAGGTGACGGAACTGGGTGTAGGCTTTCTAGAGGCGCTTTGTGTCCTTCGGCGAACCTTTGACACTTATCACATTTTTTTACGTATTCCATGCAATCCCTCTTCAGTGTCGGCCAATAATATCCTGATCTTGCTATCTTACTAGCTAGTGCCCTTCCTCCAATATGAGTGTTGCAGATTCCTTCGTGTACTTCCTTTATGACATAGGCCGACTCTTCTTCCTCCAAGCATCTGAGGAGGAAGAAAGAGAAACCCCATCTGTATAATTGTTGACCCAGGATGGTGTATCTGGTTGCCTCTTTTGCCATTCTCAATGCTTCTTTTGGATTGTCTAGGATGGCTCCTTTTTAGAGGTAGTCAAGAATTGGTGTCATCCAAGTGACTTTTTCGTTTTCTATGTTCAAGGCCTCCGTCCGCTCAATGGCAGGTATACTTAATTTTTCATGTATCACGGTCTTTTGCTGTCCTCTTTTTTGAGTACTGGCTAATTTTGCCAGTAAGTCGGCCCTCTCGTTCTGATATCTGGGAACGTACAGGAGAGTGAAACTATCGAAAGAGGAAGCCATAAAGGTCGCCTTGTCGCACAATTAGCACCCCGGTCGGTCCTTCTAAGATGACTCATGCGCTGCTTCCGGTGTGATTAGACGAACCGTCCACAGAGAGGAACCATTCCCCTTCCTTCTCTTCGTCTGCTGCTGGTGTCATTTCGACGAGGAAATTTTCCATGGCCTGCGCCTTGAAATGGCCTCTGCTTTCGAAAGTGATGTCGAATTCTAACAGCTGTACTCTCCAAGCCACCATTCGTCCGGCCAGGTCGGGCTTCCCTAGCACTTGCCGAATTGGCAAAAGTCTGTTCGCACGATTATGCCAAAATTTTGGAAATAAGGCCTTAATCTTCTGGAAGTGGTTACGAGGGCTAGGGCCACCTTGTCTATCTTCGGGTATCAAGTTTCTGGTTCTTGCAAGACTTTACTTACAAAATAAACCGGTCTTTGCTCCCCATCTTTTTCCTGTACCAGAACAGCACTAATTGCTTTCTCCGAGGCGGAAAGGTAAAGATGGCGTGGGATACCCGGGCCTACCGTGTCGAATGGGGGGGGCGAGCGTTGCTTTCAGATGTTGGAACGCTTTTTCGCATTCGTTTGTCCAAGTAAATCTTCCCCTTTTTAGTGCTCCAAAAATTGGTTGAGCCGTTTCGGCCGACCGAGGGATGAAGCATGATAAGGCGGCAACCTTTCCCATGAGCTATTGGACTTCCTTGACATTCTGAGGACTCCTCATATCAATTATGGCCCGGCATTTGTCGGGTTTGGCTTCAATGCCCCTTTCAATTAACATGAATCCCGAAAACTTGCCTGCCCGTACTCCAAAGGAGCATTTTTCGGGATTCAACCTTAGCTGATTTTTCCTTAATATGGCGAATACTCGCTCGAGTGTTTGACAATGTGTTGCTGCTTTAGATGACTTAACCACCATGTCATCTACGTATACCTCCATGTCTTCTCCAATTATCTCTCCGAACACCTTGTCCATCAGGCGTTGGTAAGTAGCCCCTGTGTTTTTCAATCCGAATGGCATAACTTTGTAGCATAATTCCCCTTCTTCGGTTATGAAAGCCGTCTTTTCTTCATCGGAAGGGTGTATCCGGATTTGGTTGTATCCTGAATAAGCTTCAATAAAACTCAAAAGGGCATATCTTGACACCCCGTCCACCAATCGATCGATGCCTGGGAGAGGATATGGGTCTTTTGGGCATGCCTTATTGAGGTCAGTGTGGTCTGTACACATCCTCCACCGGTCGTTTTCCTTTTTTACCATAACCACGTTGGCAACCTAAGTGGGATATTGGACTTCCCTGACAAAGCCGGCTGCCTGTAACTTCCTAACCTTTTCCTTAACGGCTGCTCTTCTCTTCTCCTTGCTTCCTTTTCTTCTGTGCCACCGATTTTGAGTCCGGGTTGACTGATAGGTGATGACACTCATCACTGCGAGCTTGCAGTGAGGCTACAGTGTGGAGTAGTCTTTGAAGAGTGTCTTCCTCTCTTACATCGGTGGAACTGCCTTGGTTTCTAGTTATAGGCATTTTTTCTTGAAGGCTCTCTCAAACTCTTTGGGTGGGAATAGAAGTTTACCTGGCCAATATTCTTGTTGGGAGAACCTATCTTGTGTGTTTCACTCGATGCCTTGTGAATTTCTTCCCCTATCTATTTATAGAGAGGATTTTCCCACTTGGGGCTCTTATCCTAAAGAAATCTTTGGATGTCAGAAAAGAAATCTTTTGATGGGTCATTTCCCTACTTGACATGTGTTAGTGCCTCCTTCAGCTCTGACCTCTGATGCAATCACGTCACGTCACATCAATCAACTCTTTCCCATACTCCTCCTTCGCACGGTCGATCTCCATCTTGACTCGGTCGTTTATTCGACCGCCGTTACGATTCTTCACGACGACGGTCGGTCATCGCCGGACGGTACACTTTCGATTAATTAATCATTGATCTAGTATCCGAATTCATTGAAACACGGCTAATATTCCTCTCTATTGTTCAAAGAAAAAATATATCCATATGAATTTGGGCAAATTTTGAGAGAGAAGAAAAAAAAAGAGTAATTATTTTTATACGTTTGCAATTAAACCCAAAGTTTTTTGTAAAAGCTTTTCAAAAGGGACTGAGAGCGAGCCCTTTCAGTGACTCTCTAGCCTTAAGGCGGCCGACCAGCATGGACGAGATCAGGCTAAGGGCGGAGAAGCACATAGAAGTAGAAGAAGACCAGGCTGAACGAACAGCAGAAGATCGTTCACAAAATAGAAGAAACGAAGGACGGACAGTGGTCACCCAAAAGGCCGAAGCGCCAAGACGCCTAGAATTAACGTAGAAGGAAAAGCATTTCACCCCGCTAAATGAAAAAAGAGCTCAAATTCTGAGGAAAATATGTCATACAAAGTTACTACATTTCCCCCCCCCCCCCCCCACCTCAGAGGGAAGAGTGTTGGGTTCTGAGGGCTTCTCATGTTGAATATGGCCTGACATTTATCAGGGTTGGCCTCAAGTCCCCGCTCTGTCAACATAAATCCTAAGAATTTTCCTGCTCTGACTCCAAAGGAACATTTTTCAGGGTTCAGTCTCAACTGATTCTTTCGCAATATGGTGAATACTCGTTCGAGTGTGTGGTAGTGTGTTTCAGCCTTGGATGATTTCACCACCATATCATCTACACACACCTCCATATCTTTGCCAATAATCTCCTTGAAAACCTTATCCATCAAACGCTGGTATCTAGCCCCTGCGTTTTTCAATCCGAATGGCATGACTTTATAACAGAAAGCCACTGCCTCTATTATGAAAGCAGTTTTTTCTTCGTCGTCCGGGTGCATTCAGATTTGGTTATATCCCGAATACGCGTCCATGAAGCTCAAGAGGGCCTATCCGGACACCCCGTCTACCAGTCGATCGATGCTTGGCAGTGGGTATGGGTCTTTTGGACAGGCTTTATTGAGATCGGTATAGTCAGTACACATTCTCCACCGACCGTTTGCCTTTTCCACCATAACCACGTTAGCCAACCAAGTGGGATATTGGACTTCTCTTACGAAACCGGCCGCCAATAGCTTTTCCACCTCTTCCTTGATGGCTTTTCTCTTCTCTTCCCCCTGCTTCCTCTTCCTTTGCGCTATCGGTTTTGATTCAGGATTAACTGACAGTTGGTGACACATAAACCGTGGATCGAGTCCTAGCATATCCTTTGCTGTCCATGCGGAAATGTCGGCATTTTTTCGTAAGGTTGAAATGAGTAGCTCTTCTTCTTCTTCGCCCAGGGCGATGCCAATGTTGGTTTTTTGGCCGGCCGAGATCCCGATTTGTATCTCCTTAAGGTCTCCTACTGGGTGGGGCCTTTTTTCTTCGGAAAAGTATCGCGGGTCGAGATCTATGTCCAGGACGTTTACTTCAGCTTCTTGGTCGGCCAGTTCTATTTTTAGGCTATCTTCGTAGCATTTTCTAGCTGCCGTTATATCCGCCCAGATAGTAGCGACATTTCGGCCGACTGGGAATTTCATGCATAGATGATAAGTAGAGACAACAGCTTCTAACCTATTTAAGGCCAGTCGTCCCACGATGATATTGTAGGAGGCTTCGCTATTCACCACTGTATACGTCACAGGTATCGTCCTTGCTCCATTCTTATCCCCAAACGTTGTCTCTATCTCGACCGTCCCCATTATGGAACGCGTTCTCCTGCGAAGCCATAGAGGACGCCTTCACACCTGGTTAGATCTCTTATTCCCATTTTTTGGGCCGTTGCCCAATAGAGGATGTTGGCTGAACTCCCTTCATCTATTAGTACTCTTTCGATTTTATACTGTCTTGCCGTGACTGATATGACCATAGGCTCATCGCTCCCTGTTTCTTGCCTCCTGCAATCCCTTCTTGTAAAGGTAATGACCGGCCCTAACGCCCATTTTCCCAGCGGGGTGACATTCGCTCCTGTCAACACGGTCTGAACTTCGCTTCTTGGCTGGTTGCGTCTTGGGGAATGTACTCGTGCTCCCCCAACAATGGTTGAGATGACTCCTTTGTGTGGGGTCGGGCTGTTCTGCCTTGACCGACTTCGTCTTCTGTCTTTGTTTTCCTCTCCCCGTGTCCACTGTCTCCTCGTATTGACGTATTGATTTAGCCTTCCCTCCTGGATGAGCCGCTCTATTTGGGTTTTCAAGGTCCAACAAGCTTCTGTGGAGTGCCCCATGGTACGGTGGAACTCGCACCAATCGGACTAGTTATTACCCATCATTCTTCCATCTGAAGTTGGGGGAAAGCGTAGCAGCCTTGTGTGGCATATCTCCCTTAGTATTTGAGCCCTCTTCTCGTTCAATGGAGTGAAGTGCTTATCCTTGTGTGTTATCTCTGTTCGTCTTGATGTTTCAGTCTTCGGCATAGTTACTCATCCTTCATTCTTTCGGCTTTGCGCTTGTTCCTCTGCTATCCGTTCGGCTTGATCCTCCTCTACTTCTATGTGTTTTTCTGCTCTCGCCCTGATTTCAGCCATACTACTTGGTCGTTTCAAGGCTAGTGAGTCACTAAACGGGCTTACTCTTAAACCCTTATGGAAGGCTTTGATGAAGAACTTTTGATCGGGGTCGTTTACTCGTACAGTCGCAGTGTTGAATCGGGCCAGGTAGCTTTTAAGACCTTCCTCTTTTGCTTGTCTTATGTCAAACAGGTCGGCCACTTCCAGTTGCTTTTTCTTATTGGCTGCGAACTGGGAAGTGAAGGCATTGGCTAAGTCGCTGAACGTTCGGATTGTCCTGGGCGGCAGCGTTGCCATCCATTGCATGGCTACGCCTTTCAGCGTTCCCGGGAACAGCTTGCAGCTTAATTTGTCGTCTCCCCCGCTTATATACATTTGTGCTTGAAAAGCTTGCAGATGGGCATGTGGGTCTTGGGATCCATCAAAGGGTTCAACCATGATTTCTCTGAAATTTGGGGGAACCCTCGTTTCATCAATCTCCTGGTTGAATGGTTGTCCCCAAAAGCTTTGGGTGGTTTCTTGCTGGGCAGGGGCCTCTGTTCTTTGGGCTCCCTTCATGGCTTCCAATTGTTGCTGCAGTTCCTCTGCTCTCTTCTGAGCGCTTCCTGATGCCTTTCTTCTGCCATCCTGAATCTTCTCTCCGCTTCTTCGCTTTGACGCGACTGTTCATCACTGCGTGCTTGCAGTGATGCTACAGTATGAAGCAACCTCTGTAGTGCATCTTCATCTCCTCCGTTGGTAGAACTAGCCTGATTTCTTGTTACATGCATTTTGCTTTTTCTTTTAGCGTTACAAATCAAATCTCTGCGGGTGGGAATAAAAAGTTTACCTTGCCCCACAGTGGGCGCCAATGTTCTCGTCTACAAGAACTCTCCCCTTCTCACTTTCTCTCTCTCTTTCTCTCTTTCTCTCTTTCTTAAGTTCACTCTCTCTTTTATCTTTTAAGTTCACTCATGTTATCCTTCTTTCGAAACCTGCCTTTGTCTTCCGTGGTTCCTCTATTTATAGGCTATGCCTCCCACTTGCGTGGCTCGTATCCCGTAAGATCTATGTCAGAGGAAATCTTTTGATAGGTCACCTTTTTCTGACACATGACGACGCCACCTTTTTATCCTGACCTCTGATTCCTGACATCTTGTCACCTCACGTAGCTTCTCGGATACTCTTCTTCATTATACAACCGTCCCCTATGGTCGGTCGTCTGACCGACCGTCAAGGGCTTGTCCCTGATCGGTTGGTCATGGCCGGTCGGTACAAGTGTGATGAAAGTTTAACTTATAACTGTTAGATTGTGGTGGATCTCATCTAATCAATAACATTAAATCGATAAAAGATGTCCATGAAATCTGCATTTTCAACACATTTTTAGATAAAGTAATTCTTGCACGAACCATTTGGCAGAGTTATGTGCTATTTTTCTCAAGACTTAATTATTTGAGATGAATGCCTTTCATCTTTGAGTTACTTTTTATTTTTAGATGCCATTGACATTGTTATCTTAGTTTATTGTTTTTAATTTCTAACTGATAAAAAAAATTCAATCTCTAAATAGTCAAATTTAAAAGATAGATTGATGGACTAAGTGGAGACAATAATTGTTAATTAAAAAAATTAACAATTAAGATTTTTATAATTTTATAATTTATTTTATATACTTATATATTTTAACCCAATCTTAATTTTGAATTTATTATTAATATTATTATTATTATATTTTATATTTTAAATTACATTTTCAAATTATTTATGAGTCAATTTCTAGGATGGTTTTGATTAAATCATCTCACTTTAATTACTTAGGTTTTGAAATTTAATTAACTCAATCTAAATCTGTCTTCAGAAGATAAATTTTATAGACAGATGAGTGAAAGAAATTATTACTCATCAATTTAACTTTATTGAAGAATATATGATATTATGTTAAATTAGCTAATTAGGTTAGTTTACACGAATAAAAAGACTTATTTTTTTTAACTCAATATCTTAGTTGGGATAGAAAAATGTTAAACATTTATCTCAATTTTTGTATGTTTAGGAATGTGAAAGAAAGAAAAAATTTTGTGATAAGTGATATAATGAAAAAAAAAAAGAGAAATAAAAATATTAATATATGTTTATTATTAACTGTGACAAAATTAAAAGTCAACACAGTAATGCAAAGTTAAAATCATCGAATAAATAAATATTTTTATTAATTCTTAATAAATAATTGAGTTATATTTTACTTCATATTTTTCATACAAATTTAAGAAAAAATACATTAATATAATATAAGTAACTATAATTTTATATTATTTATAAATTTTATCTCTAACCTTATTCTTACAAGTACTGATGAAAAAAATATTTAAATAATATATATTCAATTTAAATTTTCTTACACCACCATAAAGACTACATGCCATAACGAAATGAAAATTCACGACCATAACGAAATGAAAATTCACGACCGAAATGAAAATCCACAACCATAAAGATTACATGCCAAAATCCCAATGGTGCTTCCTGTTGGGAATTGCATTTTCTTACCACCAATATAAACATCCATTCACACTTTTTCTTCCTCTTACTGTGTTCGAATCTTATATTTATCTCGATCCTAAATAGATGTAGAAGTTGAGATAAAAAGTAAAAAATCCACTAAAATTTAATTTTTGTGTGTCAAAATAAATAAGCATGTTCTTGTTAATGATCAAGTTTAACTGAGTTTTGATGAGAAGTTGAGATGCATAATATTTTTTTTTTTGGTTTATTTTTACAGGGAAATGGGGGAGAAAGATGTGACATTCAAAATAAAGTACCGTGGAATATGCCACTCGGATCTACATATGCTCAAGAATGAGTGAGACGAATCAAACTATCCTCTTGTTCCCCAGGTACGATACTAGTAACGTGTCGTTTCCTTTTCTTTTTCGACATTATGATGCGATCGTACTACTTATCACATGCTTAAAAAAAAGTTAGTACGTGTTGTAAGAGAGAAGAGAGTGTGAATACATGAATATAATTTCTTTTTAGGTATTGAATCTCCTCACTTTTTAGGTATTGAATATAATTTGATTAAATCATCCCACTTTAATTACTTAGGTATTGAAATTTAATTAACTCAATCTAAATCTGTCATCAGAAGATAAATCTTGTAGACAGGGGAGTGGAAGAAATTATTACTCATCAATTCAACTTATTGAGGAATATATGATATTATATTAAATTAGCTAATTAGGTTAGTTTGCACGGATAAAAAGTCTTATTTTTTTAACTCAATATCTTACTTGGGATAGAAAAATGTTAAACATTTACCTCAATTTTTGTATGTTTAGGCGTGTGAAAGAAAGAAAAAATTTTGTGATAAGTGATATAATGAAAAAAAAAAGAAATAAAAAGTATTAATATATATGTTTATTATTAACTGTGACAAAATTAAAAGTCAACACAATAATGCAAAGTTAAAATCATCGATTAAATAAATATTTTTATTAAATAAAACGTTGGCTTTATTCTTTCATCACTATTCCCACTTTTTAGCCAAAATTTCTGCTATGAGTGCCTTTATGCAAATTGCACGATGAAGAATCTTAATGCACGGAGTCACTTGTATTTATCGTCCTCCATTACAAGTTCTAAGCACAATCAAGTAACTTTGGTTGGAGGACTTTCAAAGCGGATATAATCATACATAATTCCTCCGAAAGGACCTATTACTTTTGACTGTGTCAAATAGATTATGTTCTTTCCTTTTATCAAATTATTATTACCTACAACTATAGTATACATCCTATACAATCCATGGATGCCGTGTCTTGCTATGGCATTGTCATCGCCTATTTTCCCTGTTGAGAAGTGGGGAAGCTTAGCTTTTGGGTCGTTGAACCTAACCTGATCATCCATCTCAAAATATGTTAACGACCATCCACAGTTGAAAAAATGATCTATTATGTGGAAGAAACAAATTGGTGTACCTCCAATCTAGAATCAGTGGCAGATGCCAAGGCCAATTGTAGTGTGTAGTTTCCTCTTTGTATCATATTTTGAAGTTCAAATTGAATCTGCCATGTGGTTGGCAAGTATGCCTTATTTGTTGTACTCCTACATATATTAATGTAGTTTAGACGATAAAACCAACAATAATTGAGGACTAATGTGAAGTATCACATTATTTAACACTTCTACCACGTTTTTATTACTAATAAAAATTTCTTAAAAACTATAAGATTACGAGTGAACTCGTTAAATAAAAAATAAAAAATAAAATTACTATAATTTTATAATTTTTAATAAATTTTAGATGATAATAATAAAGAGTTTGTTAAAATAGTGTATTAAAGAATAGGTTGGTATTTCTCTGCTTGACCATTACGACAAATTCTTTATATTAACAAAGCTTACCTGGTAACTTGAGCAAAAAACCAATCCTTGTGATATTCAGCGGCACCAACCGTGTAAATGAGATCATGTTTTGGATATAACTCAGTGTAACGTTCCCACAAGCCGTATTGCCTAAACCTGTAACAGTAAAAAATACTTTGAGAAAGCCGAAAAAGAGTGGAGATTAATAGAAGTTAACATTAATTGTTGATAATGGGATTTGGACTAACTTGTTTCTGGTATTGTTGACGTATAACATGTTCACGAGCTTGGGGTTAGGGTCTGGTACATAGAATTCTGCAGCTGAGCGATCTGGGATCCCAATTTCCCATAGAGTAGGACCATTTCTTGGAGGATTATATACCAGTGCCCCCAAGTTGATGTTGTCCCCTACACGTACATTACATATGAGTCATTGTCTAATAAAGCATGTTATAATCAATTTGGGAATGCACTAACTATCTCAAAAGTTTAAATTATTAAGCTTGAAGGGTTATTAACAATGCACGGGTTTATAGTACCTTATATTGATATTTAACTTTTTATTTGAATGCATTAGGACAATAAAAATGAAATTAATGACTACTTGGTGTCATGAATCAAGTGCTGCAAAAACTTTTATCGTTGCTTGAAGGCACATGAACTATTTTATATTTTACCTGGTTTGATGATAATTTTAGTTGTATATCTATAATCTCCAATAAAACCAGGAACCCATGCATACAAATTGTAGTCCCCAGGTACAATATTTTTAATTACGAAGTGTCCATCTCTGTTTGTTTGAGTCCAGAATTGATAACCCTGTTAATGACATACAATAGTTCAAACCCTTTTCTGCTGAATGCATCACTAGCTCTTCAAAGTTGAAGAAATTAAATCTCATTGGCTCCTACACCAAAAGTACCTTGCTTTCTTTCTGCCAAGATCCTACATCTCCAGGCAAAGCTAGACCAACGTAAGCATTGTTAGCAGGTTGTGGTCTCCCTCCTCTGATGACCATGACAAAGCAAACAATTCAACTCGCCTACATAAGCTGATCCTATGTAATCAACGAATAAAATGCAGGTAAATAAAGTATTGTCATATATACCCATCTTGGACTTGTAATCGTCCTGACACTGTTCCCCGTTGATTGGGTGGAAGGAAATCTTTTATTCCAACGAAATCATAAGGCCATTTTCCGACTTCTTTGGATAACTAATTGATCAAAGAACAATAATATACTATGTCATAACATAAGCCCTAAACAATAATATCACAGGTGAGGGTGTGGTTAAGGCCTTAAGGGTAATAATAGGCACCTGTTCTACAGCATCTGACCACAGAGATCGAAACTGAGCTCTAGTTGGAACAGAGTTAAGGTAGACAAAAATTGGGCCAAAAACCTTTTTGTAAGTCTCCCCTTCGTCAAATGCCATGATTACCTCCTTACCAGCATAGTGATTGCTCACAAACATCTAAACGCGAAAATAATAATTATTATTATAATAACAACACCAGAAGGAAAAATAGAGAAGAATTTAGTTTTCACTTATTGGGTTCCTATGTGAATGACAATTGACATTCTAGTTGTATCTATTCTAAATTCTAAACTTTGATTACGCCTAAATTCTAAATTCTTAAAGATACAATTTTGAAATTGAGCAGTCAATTGGATTTGATGAGTTAAAGAGAGAAAACGAATTGATGTAAAATAGTCCAATTTTTATATGGACAATATTTTATTGGTATGGTGGAGTTGTACATCACTCAAACTAATTTGAATTTGATTTTTTTTTTAAAATATTTAAATTTCTAAAGAAAAATATTAAAAATAATAATGGGACAAACTTTTTCAGGGTCTGACATGGTCTATTAGGTGAGGGTGAATTGATTGGATTCAAGTGAAAAATTTTAAGTTGATCCTAATTCAGTATACTAAATCTATTTTATCACCTCTATACTTAATAAATAAAATGACAATATTCAGATAATAATACTTTTTTAATATATAATAAAAAATACGTTATATATTAATAATATAAAATAACTAAACATTATCATTTAATTATATATTATTATATATGATAAATTTATTGTTTTTATAATTATTATCTTTAAACTAATACCAACTATAATTTTATTATCGGATAAAACTAGAGTATAAATCTACATCACGAATTGCCTTTAAATTCATATTATAATAATATATATATATATATATATATATATATATATATATATATATATATATATATAATATTAAATGAGTGCTTATATATAATAGAAAACACTAATAAAAAATTGTTCATGCATTGAAGGGGGTTGGTGAAGTCAGGTGTTGAACTTACGGAAAGAGTAATTGGGCCAACATGAGAGGTGAGGTCTTGTTTAATGGGCCCAGCATTGCGGAACTCATTACTGGGCGTTATCATCCAGAATCCTTCAGGCGCTAAATTATCTTCCGTAATCCAGCCATGAACAGAGTTATCTTTGTTCTCACTCGAGTATTGGTATTTGTCATCCACCTAAGCCAATACAATTCACGAGTCCATATCATAAAATACCAAAAATCCATGTGAATTAAAACAAGAAAGAATTACCTCGTCTTTAAATTGTTGATTAGATGGATGAGTTAAGAGAACAGCTTCAGGATACGCCAGACGTTCACCCCTTTCTCTATCTTCCATAGACGGCATGTTCCTTTGCCTACTATCGGATATCGCCATATAATGGAACCTGCTTCATTGGTTTTTAATTAGTTCAGCTTTTTTTTCTTCCACTTTTTTTAAATGATGCCCACAAACTAAATTCTACTTTAAAAGGATTCATGTATTCTCAATCTAATCAACCCGTATTACACTGTGTTTTATTTTTTTTTTATTATTAAAAATCATACCTCGACTAAATATATAATTAGAATAGAGTATATAAATAAAAAGAAAACTCTCACTATAACTAAATTTTGTAAAAATGAATTATACTAAAATTTAATTTGTAAAACATTTTAATTTGTTTATAAAAACTTATTACAATAATAATTCAATCAGGATGTGCACTGAATATATAATAATCTACTGAGAAATAGTTAAAACTTTAAATAATGAAAGGATTTAAACATAAAGACTATTTTCTTTTATGTGATTTAAACATAAAAACTATTTTCTTTTATGTTTTCTCACGGTAACATTTTTCCAGTTACCTGGTTTTGTCGAGTTTGAAAACAATCCTAATTTGAACGACTTGCACTGCTGGTAATCCTGGTGGTCGATTAAATACTACGTATGAATAAAACCCAGAATCGCCTCTTCGCAAAATATACCTGCGCGAAAATAAATTTGTGTCGAACAATGTCGGTGAGGAAATTCTAATTTGTTTTCAAAGTGTACCAAAAATGAAGGTTTAGAAGCCACCTTTGGTCAATGTTTATGGGGACACTCGAGCCTTCCATAGAAGCTGTCCATGTTCTTAAAAATGAGACCTCCACCATATTCTCGTTTGCTACAATGACTGAGAATTTTGTCCCATGGATTCTGCAGTACAGTTTCAATCTTAAACTTGTCTAGAATTCTCTCAAATATGTATATATTAATAATTAATAAGCTTAATTGTATTTTTTTTCTCAACAAATTTTACAATCTTCCAAATTTTGCTCTATAATTCTTTCTTGAATTTTGTCTCTTAATTGACAAAAATCATAATCTGTCTTAATCGTGACCATTTTAAAAAAACTGTCTTAACTGTGACTGTATAAAAAAATTACTACAAAATTGTGTTAATTATGTTAATTATGACCATGCATACAAGTTGTAGTCCCCGGGTACAATATATTTAATTACGAAGTGTCCATCTCTATCTGTTTGAGTCCAGAATTGATAACCCTGTTAATGACATATAATAGTTCAAATCCTTTTCTGCTGAATGCATCACTAGCTCTTCAAAGTTGAAGAAAAGATTAAATCTTATTGGCTCTTACCAAATGTACCTTGCTTTCTTTCTGCCAAGATCCTACATCTCCAGGCAAAGCTAGACCAACATAAGCATTGTTGGCAGGTTGTGGTCTCCCTCCTCTTATGACCATGACAAAGCAAACAATTCAACATGTCTCATTATTTTTATTCTCATAAACCAATGGTGGTGGCGCAACTGGTTAGTGCCTATATCTCATAATTTGGGTGAGTGGTCCGGATGTTGTGAGTTTGAGCCTCTCTCATCTCCGAAATGCATTTTTTTGTCCGCTCTTGATAAGTCGAAAATGAAAAGAAAGGACAGCTGAATTGAAATGAGGAATCACAGGAATCACACAAAGGATAGTTGAAGTGGAAATCGACACACTCTTGAGAAGTGGAAAAGGAAAAGAAGTGAGACCGCTCTTGAGAAGTGAGAAAGGAAAAGAAGTGAGATCGCTCTTGAGAAGTGGGAAATGACAGCTTGAGAAGGGGGAATCGACATGTTCTTGAGAAGTGAGAATCAACACGCTCTTAAGAAGTGGAAAATGACAACTTGAGAAGTGGGTAAGGAAAAGAAGTGAAATAACTTTTGAGAAGTAGGAAAGGACAGCTTGAAAAGTGGGAAACGAAAAGAAGTGGGACCGTTCTTAACAGGTGAAAATCGACACACTCTTGAGAAGTGGGAAAGGACAGCTTGAAAAGTGGGAAAGGACAATTCAGAAGTAAGAAAGAAAAAAAAATGGAAATCGGCATTGCTCTTAAGAAGTGAGAAAGAAAAACAAAAGACCAAGAATCACTCTACGTCCATAATTACTACAAAATTGTGTTAATTTAGATATTTTTTTCATGAGACAGTCGGTAAAAGAAATAATTAGAAACAAATTTATAAAAAACATAAAATTTTGATAGAAAAAATAAAATTAAGCATAGTTAATAATAACTAAAATATATATGTACCTTTCAAACTTGAGACGTTTTCCTGGTTGGTTCCAAACAACATCGAAGTACCTATAAATATGAGGGCAGATTATGTCAATCAAACCCGGAGTTATGTGGATCCAATTTTGACGGCATTCTATAGTATTTGATTATTTGAAGAAAATCCTAACTCTAATGTAATTTATTTAATACGAAGTAAGTTATAGGCATATACCCTCTATCCTCTGCATCATTTTCAGGATCAAGTACATTGTTAATTCCAGTGTATATTCCAATGATATAGCCCTCCGGCTTTGACAAATTGAGTGAAACGATGCCATTGTCAATCACCACCTGAAAATCAGGGCATTAATGGTTTTTTCTTTTATTTTTTTTCAATATTTTGAACCAATTCTATTAAAATAAATGATATATATACCTGGCGGGAATTTTGGGTATTCAACTTCACTTGAGGAGGAGGCTTCGATGCTAGGTTATTGATCCCCGATGAATCTCTTCTGCAAGAAGAGAGTTAGAAGCAAAATAAAATAAGTTCAAATTGTGATTCTGTCATTTGTCAATTCTCATAATTAAATAGAAAAAATAAACAAAATGATTATAGGATACTACAGCTTGATCTGAATGCATAGTTGGCTTAGTTGTGCAGTGTTTCTGTACAATTTTTTTATAAGAAAGAAACATATAAAATAATAGAGTAGAAGTAATAAAGAAGAACAAATATAAACAAAGTTGTATAAAAAATATAAGTGATGGATATAAGAATAATATAATTCAACATTTATAGTTCTTGGAAATGTTTTTTTTTGTCCCTTCTCCTATTTAGTGCTCAATTAATTATAATTCCTCTTATTCTTCTTTGAAAATAACCATTTTTGGTAACCTAGTTATTGGAATTGGAATCTACTACAATTGAATTCATCATTTTGGTTTTAAAAAAGAAAAAAAATGTAATAAAAAGGACAAATAAAAAATAAAGAAAATAATTAGCTTATTGAGTTGCAACTTCAAAAATGGAAAGAAACGGGAGAAAAATAATGAAACTGCCCTCAAAAAGTTTTTATCCCTTCTTTGCTTGGAAAATTGAATTGGAGATATGACTTCTCTGTAAATAATAATAATGTCCATAATTTATTTTTTTTATTCAATTAGACAAATACATAGAGAAAGTAACATTCATATTTACAAGTAAAAATCCTACATGATACAGTGTATACTTTATTTTTAAAATAATAAAATAAAAACTTCAACACATTTTTTTTTATCTTTCTTTATAACAAAAAAGTAAAAATAGTATACAAAATTTAATACATAATATGAATTTAATTTTAATACACTGTTATATAAATTTTTTATACAATTAATTAATAAAAATCACTATATATAATTTTAAAAATAAATACTACAAAAATTAATAATTTTTCATACATAATAATTTATAATTAAATAATAATATAAAAAATTTACCTTATCCATAGTTTGTCAAGGGCAGTTACTATTGACAGTTTGTCAACTTAAAAGTTTGTTGGTTGAATTTTGAAAAATAATTTACTTCCACCCATATTAATGTAAAACCACCTCCCTGCCCTCGCACATGTGTATGCAGTGTTCTTCATATGGAGTAAAAACTAAAAATGATTAATCTTAATTATATATAAATAATTAAATTATTTTTATTTAAATACTACTTATATTTAACTATATATCAAAATTAGCTAGCAAGTTCTCACCTAAGAAAAAGAGAGAACAAAGTTAAAAGGTTGGAAAAGCATTTAATTAAATGCTGCCATAACTATTTTATATGAAAAATGATAAGTTTACATTCCATTTTTTCAATAGAGAAGAAAAGAGAGAAATAAAAAAGGAAAAACGGAGCGAAAAAAATAAAAGATCTAATAAATAATATAATATAAAAAATAGTGAAAAACAGAAATAATGAACCAAAATCTATGAATATAATTGTTAATTTTTTATGAAGATATATACGGTAAAAATAACAAATGTATAGATGTGAAATAAAAAGAAGACATAAATAGCAAACTTCCATTTTAGGATGCAGGTGAAAAGTAGCATGCCACAGGAACCATAGAAGAAAAGCAAGATTGGTATGTAACGATAAACAGAGAAGCAAGAGAGCAGGGAGAACCTAAATGAGTATCTATCAGAACAGGCACCCAACAAGATTAAGCTGAGCTGCACAGCCATTCTAAACCAACACTCACATGTCATCTTCATCTTTTACCAATTATAAGATCCTGCAAATTAATAACATGAAGCTTAATTTCTAAAGATACAAACTATTATACAATAATTAAATTCAAATAACACTTAAATAAATAATATAAATAATTTATATCTGTGAAGAAAAAGAGTCGGTTTCAAAAGAATTAAAAGGAATCAATTTAAAAATATAATTAATTAGTTGATAAATGGATTTTAATATTATAATTAAAATAATTGATATAAAAATATAAAATTTAAGGAAAAGGAACTTTTAACATCCAAAATTTAAAAATATAAAATCTTCAAAATATAAAAAATATTAAATAATAATAAAGTCATGTGATAAATAAAAGCCCTCAAAATTTATAATTAAGCTGGAATTATGGAGACTAAAGTAGGTGTGAAATATGATTTGGATATAGTCCAAAAATATTTAATTTAAAAATTTTAGGATTTTACAACAAATTTTATAAAAAAGAAGCATCGAAATGTAATTTTAAAATTCTGGTCTAATTTATTAGATTACTTAAAAATTTATTTTATATTAAGATATTTAATTAAGTCAATAAAACTAACTTTTTAAATAAAGAAACAAGTTAAATAGATTAATAAATTTATTTTTAAATAGATTGATAGATTTAATTTTTAATCATAATAATTTATTTTTAAGAATAAAAAATTATTTTATTTAAATATAAAAATATAAAAATATTAAATTTATAAATATAGTATTATATTAAATTTTCAATTATACAGAGAAAAATAAATAAACTGGTTCATTAAATTTGATAATTTTTTTTATAAGACCAAATAACTTGTTAAGGAGACTTTTCACATCCCTACATACTTCCTAATCACTTTTTCAAAACCTTAAACCCAGTCTCCTTTTTATTAAAAAGACTTAATTAGGTTTTAAGGAGACTTTTTTCATCTCTACATACTTACTAATTCTATTTTCTCCATAATTGCGCATAGTTACAACAATTAACAAAAAGTAAAAGATAGAAAATGATTTTTTTTGGGGTTTTCAAATACTGATAGGTAAGAATAAAATTAAATTTTAATAACAACGATTGATATTCTTATAATTTATATAAATATGTTTTCTATTTCAAATATTTCTCTGAATTTGTGTATTTTTTATTTGTGATTATCAGTATCTTTCTTGAGAAACATTTTTATTTAAGTTGAAAATATTAATTAAGTTGGAACCAATTTTTCAAACAAAAACTTTTTTTCCTATATAAAAATTCAAACTTGAGATAAGGAAACTTATTAATTGAATTTGTATATTTTAAACTTTGTCATTACATAAAACAAATTTATTTGGAGAAAAGCTGATTTATTACTATTTTATTTGACATTAAGATTTTGACAAATTTTTAAAAAAATATAATTAATATTTTATACCACAGTTAGTTATGATATGAATGTTAACTTAAAATATATTCAATACCTCATTAATATTGTGAAAATGATATATTATATATATATATATATATATATATATATATATATATATATATATATATATATATATATATATATATATATATATATATATATATATATATATATATATTACTAAAATGTGAAAAAGAGAGAATGCTTTTTTTTTTCATCCTAAAAGGCTGTTTAGACTTTAGAAACAGGGTAAAGCATCTCGATCAAAAAAAAAAAAAAAAAAAAAGAAGAGGGAGGGGAGAAACCAGGTTATTAACACTGATAACCACTAAAATGATGAAAATGGATAACTCATGAAAGAACAAAGGATCTGAACATTAGTCATGACAAAACTTGTCAACATTGTCTATTGTATTTGTCCTTCAGATAATACGGTGAGTTAAGTTGATAAGGAACACGTAAATAAATAGATCTTAAATGAGGAAAGAAAGGTCAAAAAACTGCGCTACGAGACAAGTCGAAACTGCACATATACAATATATGTTTAAGTTAAAAATGGCTTCTTCATTTTACTTTTGTGTAGTGTCTATATTGTCATGTAAGTAACATTGGAAAAGAGAAGAAAAAGAGAGATCAGAAAATGCTTTACGGACCTGTGCCTCTTAGGATGATTTTTGGAGCATGTTCATACGCTTTTCCGAAAAAATTAGTCTCCCATATTATATATAGGCATTATTATTCAATTAATAATGAATATTATTGGCAATAGTCAAATTTCAATAATTCCATTCAAATATTAACCAATTTAGTAAAATTATAATCTATTCCTTCTGTAAACATAACAAATATTCTATTCTTTAAATGATATAAGTTGAAAAAGTCATGGTTCTCAATTATATTTTTCCAGAAATTAATCAGAAAGATTAACAGTTTCCTCTTATATAACAAATTCAAAATGGATTAGTATTTTATTACTTGTATTCTGACTTTTCTCTCACATATTTATGCATCTCTCCCACCTTGTGAAAAATTGTATTCTTTTTTTATAAATAGCATATATTCTTTACTCGAGGTATTTTTAATACAGTCAAATTATTTGCAAAGAATCGTTATATGCAATAAAGTTGTTTATTTGAGGGATTATTTTGATATAAAATTACAAATAAAAATATTATTTTACTTTCTAAGAGACTAACACGTGGACGGAGAACTACATCCTAATATATCAAAACAAAAAAAAAATTGTTTATGTATATATTTAATATAAATATATATTTAAATCTTCAACTTAAAATTATTGATTAACTTATAATAACTTTATACCAGTAGATCATGCTTATGAAATATTTCTTATAAAATCAAATTACTAGCATTCCGTAGGGAACTCCCATCGATGTGATAATAGTTTAACTTATAACGATTAGATTGTGGTAGATTTCATCTAATCAATAATATTAGATAGAAAAAATGTCTTTAGAATCTGCATTTTCAACACAATTTTAGAGAAGACAATTCTTGTGCGAACCATTTGACAAAGTTATGAGTTATTTTTGCTCAAGACTTGATTATTTGGGATGCATGTCCTTCATCTTTGAGTCACTTTTTATTTACAGATGTCATTGTCACCATTTATAGTATATCTTAGTTTATTGTTTTTAATTTCTAACTGATAAAAAAAATTCAATCTCTAAAATAGTCAAATTTAAAAGATAGATTGATGGACTAAGTGGAGATAATAATTATTAATTAAAAAATTAACAATTAAAATAATTTTATAATTTATTTTGTACATTTATATATTTTAACCCAATCTCAAATTTGAATTTATTATCAATATTATTATTATTATATTTTAAATTATATTTTAATATTATCTATGAGTTAATTTCTTGGTTGGTTTTAAACCATTCCACTTTGATTACTTAGGAAATGAAATTTAATTAACTCAATCTAAATCTATCAATCACAAGGGGAAGAAATTCTTACTCGTCAATTTACTGAGGAATATATGATGTTCTATCAAATTAACTAATTAGGTTAGTTTGTACGGATAAAAAGTTTTTTTTCTTTCAAATCATCGAATGAATAAATATTTTTGTTAAATAAAATACTGACTTTATTCTTTCATCACTATTTCTGCTATGCATGCCTTTATGCAAATTGCACGATGAAAGAATCCTAATGCACGGAGTCAAACTTATTTATCGTCCTCCATTACAAGTTCTAAACAATCAAGTAGATTTAGTTGGAGGACTTTCAAAGCGGATATAATCATACATAACTCCTTCGAAAGGACCTATGACTTTTGACTGTGTCAAATAGATTATGTTCTTTCCTTTTATCAAATTATTATTACCTACAACTATAGTATACATCCTATACAATCCATGGATGCCGTGTCTTGCTATGGCATTGTCGTCCCCTATTTTCCCTGTTGAGAAGTGAGGAAGCTTAGCTTTCGGGTCGTTGAACCTAACCTGATCACCCATCTCAAAATATGTTAGTGACCACCCACAGCTAAAAAAATGATCTATTATGTGGAAGAAATTAATTGGTGTACCTCCAATCTAGAATCAGTGGCAGATGCCAGGGCCAATTGTAGTGTGTAGTTTCCTCCTTCTATCATATTTTGAAGTTCAAATTGAATTTGCCACGTGGTTGGCAAGTATGCCTTATTTGTTGTGCTCCTGCATGTATTAAGTGTAGTTTAGACCAGAAAACCAACAATAATTGAGAAGGACTAATAAGAAGTATCACATTACTTAACACTTCTACCGCGTCCTTATTACTAATAAAAATTTATTAAAAACTATAAGATTACGAGTGAACTCATTAAATAAAAAAATAAAATTACTACTATTTTATAATTTTTAATAAGTTCTAAATGATAATAATAAAGAGTTTGTTAAAATAGTGCATTGGTATTTCTATGCTTGACAATTAGGACAAATTCTTTATACTAATGAAGCTTACCTGGTAACTTGAGCAAAAAACCAATCCTTGTGATATTCAGCGGCACCAATCGTGTAAACGAGATCATGGTTTGGATATAACTCAGTGTAACTTTTCCACAAGCCGTATTGCCTAAACCTGTAACAGTAAAAAATACTTTGAGAAAGCGGAAAAAGAGTGGAGATTAATAGAAGTCAACATTGATTGTTAATAATGGGATTTGGACTAACTTGTCTTGGGTATCGTTGGCGTATAACATGTTCACGAGCTTGGGGTTAGGGTCTGGTACATAGAATTCTGCAGCTGAGCGATCTGGGATCCCAATTTCCCATAGAGTAGGACCATTTCTTGGAGGATTATATACCAGTGCCCCCAAGTTGATGTTGTCCCCTACACGTACATTACATATGAGTCATTGTCTAATAAAACATGTTATAATCAATTTGGGTATGCACTAACTATCTCAAAAGTTTAAATTATTAAGCTTGAAGGGTTATTAACAATGCACGGGTTTATAGTACCTTATATTGATATTTAACTTTTTATTTGAATGCATTAGGACAATAAAAATGAAATTAATGACTACTTGATGGAAGCACATGAACTATTTTATATTTTACCTGGTTTGATGATAATTTTAGTTGTATATCTATAATCTCCAATAAAACCAGGAACCCATGCATACAAGTTGTAGTCCCCAGGTACAATATTTTTAATTACGAAGTGTCCATCTCTGTCTGTTTGAGTCCAGAATTGATAACCCTGTTAATGACATATAATAGTTCAAACCCTTTTCTGCTGAATGCATCACTAGCTCTTCAAAGTTGAAGAAATTAAATGTACCTTGCTTTCTTTCTGCCAAGATCCTACATCTCCAGGCAAAGCTAGACCAATGTAAGCATTATTAGCAGGTTGTGGTCTCCCTCCTCTGATGACCATGACAAAGCAAACAATTCAACTCGCCTACATAAGCTGATCCTATGTAATCAACGAATAAAATGCAGGTATGTGAAGTATTGTCATATATACCCATCTTGGACTTGTAATCGTCCTGACACTGTTCCCCGTTGATTGGGTGGAAGGAAATCTTTTGATCCAACGAAATCATAAGGCCATCTTCTGACTTCATTGGATAACTAATTGAGCAAAGAACAATAATATGCTATGTCATAACATAATCACTTTACTCAAATAATGTATAATAAACTATCACAGGTGAGGGTGTGGTTAGGGCCTTAAGGGTAACAATAGATACCTGTTCTACAGCATCTGACCACAGAGATCGAAACTGAGCTTTATTTGGAGCAGAGTTAAGGTAGACAAAAATTGGGCCAAAAACCTTTTTATAAGTCTCTCCTTCATCAAATGCCATGATTACTTCCTTACCAGCATAGTGAGTGCTCACAAACATCTAAACACAAAAATAATAATAATTATTATAATAACAACAGAAGGAAAGATAAAGAAGAATTTAGTTTCACTTATTGGGTTCCTGTGAATGACAATTGACATTCCAGTTGTAACTATTCTAAATTCTAAACTTTGTTTCCGCCTGTATTATAATTTTAGGTTGGGTGATGAGAAGAAAATTTTAAAGATACATTGCTTATCAGCTCTACTTAATTAAATGAATGGATCGCCCACCTTTACTTCACAGGTTAAGGACAGAACAAATCAATCTAGGATAGTTAGATTTTTATATTAGACAATCTTTTATTGGTCCAATTTGGTAGTTCATTATCGCTCATCAATTTGAATCTGATTTTTTTTACTTAAAAATATTTAAATTTTTAAAAAAAAATTAAAAATAATAGTAGAGCAAATTGAATCAAGTTTTTTTCAATCCAATAAACCATCAAACTAAACCTATTTCTCCACCTCTATATTAATAGATGAAATGTGATATTAAGATGTTGATACTTGTTTAATATAAGAAAAAAATATGATATATATTAATAATATAAAACTACAACATTGTGGTCTAATTATATGTTATTGTATATGATAAGTAGGTTAACTTTTATAATTATTATCTTTAAAATTATGTAAACTAAAATTTGTTATTGGATAAAACTACATTATGAATTACCTTTAAATTCCTATTATAATTGTCTATATATATATATAATATTAAACGAGTGCTTATATGTATAATAGAAAATACTAATAAAGAATTGTTCATGCATTGAAGGGGGTTTGTGAGGTCAGGTGTTGAACTTACGGAAAGAGTAATTGGGCCAACATGAGAGGTGAGGTCTTGTTTAATGGGCCCAGCATTGCGGAACTCATTACTGGGCGTTATCATCCAGAATCCTTCAGGCGCTAAATTATCTTCCGTAATCCAGCCATGAACAGAGTTATCTTTGTTCTCACTCGAGTATTGGTATTTGTCATCCACCTAAGTCAATACAATTCACGAGACCATATCATAAAATATAAAAAATCCATGTGAATTAAAACAAAAAAGAATTACCTCGTCTTTAAACTGTTGATTAGATGGATGAGTTAAGAGAACAGCTTCAGGATACGCCAGGCTTTCACCCCTTTCTCTATCTTCCATAGACGGCATGTTCCTTTGCCTGCTATTCGATATCGCCATATAATGGAACCTGTTTCATTGGTTTTTTACTACTTCAGCTTTTTTTTCTTCCACTTTTTTTAAATTCTACTTTAAAAGGATTCATATATTCTCTCAATCTAATCAACCCGTATTATACTGTGTTTTATTTTTTTTGTTATTAAAAATCATACCTCGACTAAATATATAATTAGAATAGAGTATATAAATAAAAAGAAAACTCTCACTATAACTAAATTTTGTAAAAATAAATTATACTAAAATTTAATTTGTAAAACATTTTAATTTGTTTATAAAAACTTATTATAATAATAACTTAATCAGGGTGTGCACTGAATATATAATAATCTATTGAGAAATAGTTAAAACATGAAATAATGATAGGTTATAAACACTAATTCTATTTTCTTTTATGTTTTCTCACAGTAACATTTTTTCCAGTTACCTGGCTTTGTCGAGTTTAAAAACAATCCTAATTTGAACGACTTCAACTGCTGGTAATCCTGGTGGTCGATTAAATACTACGTATGAATAAAACCCAGAATCGCCTCTTCGCAAAATATACCTGCGCGAAAATAAATTTGTATCGAACAATGTCGGTGAACTAATTCTAATTTGTTTTCAGAGTGTACCAAAAATGAAGGTTTGGAAGCCACCTTTGGTCTATGTTAATGGGGACACTCGAGCCTTCCATGGAAGCTGTCCATGTTCTTAAAAATGAAACCTCCACAATATTCTCGTTTGCTACAATGACTGAGAATTTTGTCCCATGGATTCTGCAGTACAGTTTCAATCTTAAAATTGTCTGCAATTCTCTCAAATATGTATATATTAATAATTAATAATCTTAACTGAATTTTTTTTCTAAAAAAATTTTACAATCTTCCAAATTTTGCTCTATAATTTTTTCTTGTATTTTGTCTCTTAATTGACAAAAATCATAATTTGTCTTAATCGTAACCAATTAAAAAAAAATAACTGTTTCTGCGACTGTATAAAAAAAATACTACAAAATTGTGTTAATTGTGACAATTTTATTTCATGATACAAAATTCGTGAAAAAATAATTAGAAACAAAATTTATAAAAGTATGAAATTTTGAGAGAAGAACTACAGTTAAGCTTAGTTAATAATAACTAAAATATATATACCTCTCAAACCTGACAGGTTTTCCTGGTTTGCTCCAAACAACATCGAAGTACCTATAAATATGAAGAGAGATTATGTGAATCAAACCCGGACTTATGTGGATCCAATTTTGAGGGCATGCTATAGTATTTGATTATTTGAAGAAAATCCTAACTTGAATGTAATTTATTTAATACGAAGTAAGTTATAGGTATATACCCTCTATCCTCTGCATCATTTTCAGGATCAAGTACATTGTTAATTCCAGTGTATATTCCAATGATATAGCCCTCCGGCTTTGACAAATTGAGTGAAACGATGCCATTGTCAATCACCACCTGAAAATCAGGCCAATTAATTGTTTTTTCTTTTATTTTTTTTCAATATTTTGAACCAATTCTATTAAAATAAATGATATATATACCTGGCGGGAATTTTGGGTATTCAACTTCACTTGAGGAGGAGGCTTCGATGCTAGGTTATTGATCCCCGATGAATCTCTTCTGCAAGAAGAGAGTTAGAAGCAAAATAAAATAAGTTCAAATTGTGATTCTGTCATTTGTCAATTCTCATAATTAAATAGAAAAAATAAACAAAATGACAATAGGATACTACAGCTTGATCTGAATGCATAGTTGGCTTAGTTGTGCAGTGTTTCTGTACAATTTTTTTATAAGAAAGAAAAATATAAAATAAAAGAGTAGAAGTAATAAAGAAGAACAAATACAAAAAAGTTATATAAAAAAATATAAATGATGGTATAAGAATAATATAATTCAATGTTTAGTTCTAGGAAATAGTTTATTTTTTTGTCCCTTCTCCTAGTTGTAGTGTAGTGCTTAATTAATTATAATTCCTCTTATTTTTCTTTTGAAAATAACCGGTTTTGGTAACCCAGTTATTGGAATTGGAATCTAGTACAATTGCCTTCATCATTTTTGGTTTTAAAAAGGAAAGAAAATGAAGAAAAAGATAAAGAAAATAATTAGCTTATTGGGTTGCAACTTCAAAAGGAGAAAGAAACTTCAAAAGAGAAAGAAACGGGAGAAAAATAATGAAATTCCCCTAAAAAAGTTTTCATCCCTTCCTTCCTTGCTTGGAAAATTGAAGTGGAGATATGACTTCTCTGTAAATAATAATAATATCCATAATTTTTTTATTCAATCATATAAATATATAGAAAAAAGATTTTCTTTTGAGCATAACAGGATGCAAACCATCTAAACTCTAATACCAAGTAAACTAGTTTATGAGAGAAGTTTTTGTTTTATTTTTTTTTATCTATTTTTAATTTAACTAAAAATGTATAAAATTCACTCATTTTTTTATTTTTAAAGACAATTGTCCGTCCTAATTATGAGTTATAGGTTCTGATAAGTTAAATTTGAGCTTAAATTTAATTAACAATCAATGAAGATATTCAATAAGTATATAGATAACACCTTCAAACATAGTAAATTGAGAAAGTAACACTTCATGTTGCATGTAAAAATCTTACATGATAAGAGTATGTACTTTATTTTTAAATAACAAAATAAAAAAATTCAACACAATTTTTATCTTTCTTTGTAAAAAAAAAGTAAAAAGAGTATAAAAATTTAATACACAACATGAATTTAATTTTGATACACTGTTATATAAATTTGTTATACTTTTAATTAATAAAAATCACTATATATAATTTTAAAAATAATTATTACAAAAATTAATAATTTATAATTAAATAATAATATAAAAACTTTACCCTATCCATAATTTGTCAAGAGCAGTTACTATTAGCAGTTTGTCAACTTAAAAGTTTGATGGTTGAATTTTTGAAACACGATTTACTTTCACCCATCTGTGCACATCACAATTAATGTAAAACCACCTCCCTGCCCCGCACATGTATGTAGAGTTGTTCGTATGGAGTAAAAGCTAAAAATAATTAATCTTAGTTATATATAAATAATTAAATTATGTTTATTTAAATACTACTTATATTTAACTATATATCAAAATTAGTTAGCAAGTTCTCACACCTTAGAAAAACAGAGAACAAAGTTAAAAGGTTGGAAAAGCATTTAATTAAATGTTGCCATAACTATTTTATACGAAAAATGATAGGTTTACATTCCATTTTTTCAATAGAGAATAAAGAGAGAAATAAAAAAGGAAAAAATGGAGAAAAAAAATCTAATAAATAATAAAATATAAAAAATAGTGAAAAATAAAAAAATAAAAAAGAATAATTAACCTAAATCTATGAATATAATTGTTAATTTTTTATGAAGATATATACGGTAATAGTAGTAAATGTATAGATGTGAAATAAAAAGAATATGTAAATAACAAACTTCCATTTTAGGTGTATAGACTTTAAATGATTGTTATGTTCGAAAGGGAGATTCGGTTGTTACTGAAGTAGACCATCAACCTATACTATTGATGAGGAGTCGGTTGCAATAATGCAATTTGCGGAGACTTAATTAAAAAAATGTAAGTTGATTATATTTTCATCAAATTTTGCGTCATTAAATACAGATTATCTATGTGTTGACTAAATATTAATTAATTGTGAAAACATAAAGGAGACATTTGAGACACAGTCAAAGAGAGCACTGTGCAAGATATATGTGGATGTAAACTAGCCAATAATCACTGTTCAGTTTGCACTGCCACAATACCTAGCTTATAACATGTCCTTTTATTATCATAAAGTAAAATATGCAATTTAGGGAAAAGTAACATCTATTTTTTTTTATTAACTACAGTATTTTGATAGATAGAAATATTTGAAATAATTGATTTTTAAATCAATAAAAATATAATGTTATTCGATTAATATTTTATTTGTAATTAGAGGTAGAGATAATTTTCTGAGGTTAGTAGGTCGAGACTTACCTAGTTTGCAGTGTTTTTTTTTTACTGTTTATGTGCTTATTTTATTCAACAATACTTAAAAAGTTTGTGGGACCAATGTTGGTAAAGTACTAATATAAAATTCATTGACAATTGCATATAATAAACTTCTAAAATTATAAGATTTAAATATATAAATTTTAAATCGAAATAAAAGATAAGCTTGTGTTCGCGATTGATACATATGATGCTATATACCCCAAACTTCATATTAACGAGTGAGAGTGACATAGATACCAAGAAGACCAGCGTAGAAGGAAAAAGAAATGTTATCGACAACAACTTAAATACTAGTAATATATAAACTAACTGAAAACTTCTAAAATTAAAAGGAGTACCATATCATTTCTCTTTTCTCTTTTGTTAAATAAAAAGGACATGCATTAAAATTCTTATGTTTTCATCTATAAACACGACACAAGAGGGAAAAAAAAAACTTTTCAGTTATATTGAATCTTCTAAAATCATTACTAGTAAGTAATTTTACATAAAAAAAAATAATATATTTTTATCCTTAAATTTTTTAGATTTCACTTAAACTTTTGTGTTCTTATTACTTTTAGTTTGAATGGTTTATTTTTCGTTTTTTCTTTTTTGTGTAACTTGTTATCCCTTGAAAAAAAAATACTGAGGTAGTATTTAAATAGTAAACAATTTCGTGACAATTTTTTTTTTAGAAATAAAAAATTATCTGAATTTATTTTGATCTTAATCAAATAATTATGCCTATTTTTTATTGCAAGAAAAGAACCTTAACAAAATTGTTTTATTATTTGAAGGTTATATAGAAATGTTTTTCACATGACAACAAGTCATATACTAATTATAAGCGAAAAAATCAAATGGTAAAAACAAAAAAATAATAACGAAACAAAAATTAGTTAAGTAATTTTGACAAATTTTGACCTCAAGAAAACAACAACTATAAAATTATTTATTATTTCAATCCTATTTCAGTATTTTTTTCATATGACAAGTTGTATTCCAACTGTGTACATAAATAAGAAAAACGAAGAAATTAATCGATAAAACTAAAAATAATAATGAAACAAAAGTTTAAAGTAAAAATCTTAAAAAATTTAAGAATAAAAAAAATATTAAACCCTATAAAAAAATAACATTTACATAAAACCGGTTTGTTTTCAACTTTCAAAAACTCGTTAATGTTCAAATTCTGAAGCTAATGATGAACGTGAATTTTGAATGCCTTGAATGCATTCTCTTACCTCATGAATTTCTTTTGGATCGATTATTCACAAAAAGATAAGCATAGAATAAAGGCAACATAGCTACGTAAGTACACAGAGAAGAAAGATTGTAAGAACCTAAATGATGTGCTCTCATAACAGGCTCCAAGCAAGACTAAGCTGAGCTGCAGAGCCATTCTAAACCACCACTGACATGCCATCTTCATCTTTTACCAATATGAACCTGCAAATAATAACATGAATATATAGGAACAGGAGAATATGTCAAAGAATACCAAAATGAATAATGCAGTTAGTGGTAAAAACTCAAGAAGAAGACTGTCACACACATAAATATATATATATACTACCATGTGGCTAACTGAGTAGACGAAATTAGCAGAAAACATAAATCCGCTAAATATTGAAAGACATTTACAAACCTTGACATTCACCATATGTAGGAGATGAAGAGTTTATTAGCCGATAGCTGTTTTTTCTTTTGGAATTGCTAATTTTTCTATAAAAATCTCTTTGGAACGTTTATAAGCACATTCAAAAAAGGTGCTGGAAATGAATGACCTTATATAGTAAATACTGCTCAATGAACAGCTAGCTTTGGCTTTTCTGGGTGTTGCCACTTTCTCCCACGGGTTTCTACATACATTTCTTATTCCCTTTTTTTGGCTCTGCCCCCTCAATTTTCATAACTTCACATGACAGCAAGTCTTCACGTCAGCATTGGACTAAGGTCCACGTTAAGGGTACGTATAGTTGTCTTTCTAAAAAGAATTATCTGGATGAATTTGGCAAAAGCTATATGATCAAAGAATGAGTTAAAAGGGTAACATTGATTTAGCATTTTGAAAAAAATTAACGAGTATTTTGGTATATTGTACTGGTATTTTTTAATTTAAATAAAACTTTGAAATATAAAAAGTATTTAAAATTATAAGATAGTGTGAAAAAATACATCATAAAAAAAACTTGACTTTATTATAAAATGGTATATTTTGAAATATGTTGCCAAATCATTGGCCAAATTTGCAAAATTCAAGTATGTATTTGATTAAATTAGACGTCTATATTTTAGTCCTAGCAACAACCTTTATAAATATCGAAAAACACTTGACAACAGCAATAATCCAGTTAACAAAAATATTAATTTAATTTTTTTTTCTATTGAAAGGAAATATACTTTTTGCTAAGGGATTTTGTATAGTTAATTATATCAGAAGGATGTGCGACTAAATTTGTGGCACGATATTAATTTTGTCAATTGATATAATTAAGGACCGAAAAACTTCTGGCCTAATTATATTCCAACAAGTAAAATAGAGAAGCTGTTGGTACATACCTAATCCTTAGTCTCAGAAAATAATCAAATTGTAGTCATTATTAGAATTAAATGACCCACTTCTTATTCTTCTCCAAGTCTACAGTCTACACGGCATGGTATTAAGATATGACTTACTTAAGAAGACCTATATTAGAAAAATCTATTTGGTTTTAATTTTTTAAGATTTCAATCTCGGTCCTACTTGAATTGTAGGTAAGAAAAACCTGCAAAAGTTGAAGCTGCCCAGAAGTTTAAAAATTCAGAACCTATAGTATATTGCACAAAATTAAAGCGAACTTAAATTCTTTGCGAACCCTGACCAGGAAATCTCATCTCATCATTCTAAGTGCTCCCATAGGAAGTTGTAATAGCCAATATATCAACTTGCATCTCAGTTGATATTCGACAAGACCATATATATATATATTACCCACATATTTCCCTAGGTAAGACCTTTGTTCAGATAACTTATAAACTCAATCACCATGTAGCTAGGAACATGACCAATAGATCAAAATGGGACAGCAACCATCAATAATGCTATTTCCTTTTCAATATATCTTGGCTTATTTGGCATTGGAAAGTGTTTGGTAAATTATAATCAGTTAAGTTTTGTGATTTTTTTAAAAATCAAAATTACTTATATACATTTTACAATTATTGATTAGTTTTAAATTTTCTAAAAATTGTTTAAAATTAATTTGACTTTGGATATTAACTTAATTTTAGAAATTGATATTATAGATAAGGTAAAACATATGATTCTTGTATAGCATTTAAAAATATTACAAAATATAAAAAATTATTTTTGTAATATTTTAATAAATATTATGTTTGAATCATGTTATAAAATATCATTAAAAACATTTAAATTATATTAAAAATATAAAAATATTTATAATAAAAATATTAATAACATTTTTATAATAAAATATTATTAAAAATAATAAATATATAATAGTAAATAAGACATGCATTATTAATTTCTATAACCAATTTTAATTTAAAATGGTTTATTAAATAATATTTGTTTTTAACGAAACAAGAAATGGACACAATTCATCCCATAGTATAAAGAAACATGTTTTGTTAGTTAGGAAGAGTGGAGGAATCATAGTGGAAGGAATAGAGGACAAGTGATATAAGGTCAAAGAAAGCATCGCACTTGACAGTTGGCACATGTAAAAAAAATCTTTTGACTTTTTAAAGAATTAGGAAATGGCAAATGAACGTGGAGCATAGCGGACTAAATATATAGTATATCCTAAGGGACGGTGTAGTTCTTTGGAGAAAACACACCTAGGAGAAGACTATGTGGGTAGGTCTTCATTTGCTAAAATACTTTCTTAATTTTTTCCATAAGATAACATCTTTAATTTAATAATTTTAAAAACAAAATCTACCATTTTAATAAAAAGTCCTCCTAACAATATAACATGGGTATGGAATCATAGTATTGTTCTTACAAAAATTTGGTTGCTCCCTGCTCTTGCTCTGTATTCGAACTTCTCTCTACTTTTCGTTGGTTGGTCTGTCTGTCTTCGTAGAATCGTAATTGAAGAAAATACCTGACACTTTGATACTCTGATACTCTGATACTCTGAAGGAGGTTATTTTAAGCATTTTAAAATGAGTTAAAATCATCTACCGAGTATAATATTTTATATAATATTTATTATCCTTAATAATAGGCTAGATATTTAGATTTTTATCAGTATTATAATTATATTTCATATAATTTTTTTTAAGAGATAAATATAATTATGACAATAATTATGTTTCTTATAATTTTTTTTTAACATAAATGTCTTTATAGCAGTAATTATATTTTATATAATTTTTTAGTTAATAATATTAGCAGCTAGATTCAATATGTGATTCGGTTAATATGTACGCCCTATCTTGTTCATTAAGCTAAATTGTCGACTTTTATATATATATATATATATATATATAGGTAATATTGAATTCAAAGATTTTTAAATAAAATTTCAAATTCAAAAAGCAGTGGCTGAAAATATTGTAATTAAGTAAAAAAGCTCAAAAAAGTGGCCTGACAAAATTTTTAATAAAAATTAATAAATACATTTCACTTGCAACATGACAATTAAAAAAAGGAAATGACTACTCCTTTTGCCGTAAAAGGAAATTACTCAAAATTTTATTCAGCTGGAATTCCGGTAACTCTTGCAAGTGTGAAATATGATTTGGATCTAGTCCAAAAATATTTAATTATACAACTTTTAGGTAAGATTTTTACACAGAAATATGATGTGATTTTTAGTTCCAGATTTCAAAATTTTTAAAAATTAAAATAAGTTTTTAGTAATTTTAATTTTAATTTAAAAAAATATTTTTTAGTTTAAAAATAAATCTACTTTAAAAATTTTTAATCTTTGCTAAAATTAATTTAAAAATGTATTTGCATGATGATAATAATAATGATAGTGATAACAATAGGATTGATATAGACTTTAAAAAATGATATTCAATATAAACTAGATCAATTCACCTAGTTTTATAAGTCTGATGGGTTAGACTAGACCAAAAATTATTTGTCAGAAATTTATCAAATGTAATAATTATTCTTACATATGTTCCATCAATAATTTAAATAAAGAATTCATACTATGAAAATAAAAAAGAAAAGTAAAGGTGTACAACAACTCTAATAACCTTAAAATTTGTTAAAAATTAATGAAATTCTTTTAAATTTTCTAAGTTCATACACAAAAAGAAAAACAACTAGAGTGAGAGAGTTAGATAAAGTCAAAATGAGGATTTCTCACTTTTTTATTCATTTAAAATTATGCATGTGATTTTTATCTGGCACAACTTGTAAGTAATAATAGAAAGAAAATAATTGATAAAAAAAAGACATATTCATTACTTCTTTTTCACATATATATAATACCAAATCTTTTCAATTTTAAATTTTTAAAAAATTATTAATCTTTAATTTTTCAAGAAATCTTTTATCGATGGTCATTAACAATTAATTTTTCTCTATTTTTATAGTTGTTTGTACCAAATTGTGATAAAAAATATTAAAAATAAGAAATAGAATTATTTATAAATTTATTTTAATTCGAATTATAAAATTTTTATTATAAAAATCTTTAAAACAATTTTATAATCACTACGTTTTTATGTAATATTTTAAAACCTATAATATTTTTTATGTCAAAATAATATTTTAAAATTTCAGTCTACGACTCTTAAATTATTCGAAGAAGGTAATTTTATTTTCTTCTAGGCAATAAGTACCGGGACTGTGCTAATTCATCTGGTGTCTGGCGCAGTTTCAGTATTCGCAATTTTTGGAGTCAAGATTTTTCGATTTGGCGCAAATTTAATTTGGACAAGAATCAGCCTCGAACACATGGTTGGCAGCTAATTTTCGGTCTTACTTATTTGTAAAAGACGTAATGAGGTGATTTTCGATCTGATTATGGAATTCACGTGAAGGTCAACCATATGATAATCTCCAAGCAGCGAAAGCAAAAAGAAAACAATAGACTTTTGCCCTCTCACGTAGTTTCTGAACAAACTAAGGAATGGTCAAATTAAATTGTGATGGAGGTCATTTTTACCATTGGGGTCTCTCCTTCACAGGTGTGGCATTATCAGGGACCACAATGGCCACTTTATTACTGCTTTTGCTGAAAATTGGGTTAGTGCTCAATTGTAAAAGCACAGCTTTATTCGCTGTTTATAACCACACTAAATAATGAAAATGGATCGCTTACAAAAGATCTGAAAATTAGTACTGTATTTGTGAAATCATTAGAGGATAGTTTATAAGTTGATTTGATTATTAAAAAAATAAAAGATAATTAAAAAATAAATTAAAGTCTTCAATTTTATAATGTAAGAATCATTTGTATAGATACTACAAGTAAAATATAAAAAATATAAATTAAAAACATTTAAGAGATAAAAATGATTTATTAGTATCAAATATATATTAAAACAAAACTAAATATATGCATTTGAAACTTTAAATTTTGAAATGTTCGGGAAGTTAATCTAATTAACGTAGAATTATTTATTACAAAATTTTAAATATCTCTTTGTATAACATTAATTAAATAAATGCAAATATTAATTAATTAAGGAAATTAAAGAAGGCTTTGATTTTATATAATTAACTAAGTAATTAGTGCAAAAAAAATTATTATATGCTAGTAAATCACTAATTTATTTCTTGAAATTATAATATTTCATTAAATTGATCTCTAAAATTAATAAAATAATAAAATAGTTTCTCAAAAATGATATGTTATTATTCAATTTAGTTTTAGAAATATTAATTGATGATCAAATTAGTCCTCCGAAAATAAATAAAATGTTAAAAATGTAATTATCAACTAATTTATTTCTTAAAATTGAAATGATTAATCAAATTTATTTCTAAAATTATAAATGATTAATTTCATATTTTGTCTCAAATTAGTCATTGAAAATTCTTTTTCTTGTATAAAAACTCATAAAATTATAAGTTTAGTATTAAAATGTGTGTACATAAAAATTTAAACTTTACAAAATTTTAAAAGTTATGAGACAAAAATGTGTAATTAACTTTTTTTTAACTTTAGAAACCAATTTGATTGACTATTATATTTTTAAAAACTAAATTGATAGACCATTATAATTTCAATAACTATTTTAATATATTATTTATTTTTGGACCAATTTGATCATCTATTATAATTTCAAATACTAAATTGAATATAATTTGAAAGACTATTTTATTATTTATTAATTTTAGAAATTAATTTAATGAATCATTATAATTTTAAGAACTAAATTGATGATTCCTTTGATTTTATACAAAATATTTCATAAACACCTCTATCAATAGGTAAGTACTAGTGATGAGTTCACAACATATTTTAAATCTTTGGAGGGTGTTTAGTGCCAAAGTTAATTAAAATGCTAATTGAATCTCCCAACTAGCTAAATTTAAACCATGGATTAGCTGATAAGGTAAGGGGATTAATTAACTTTTCTAAAGTATGGGCATATGAGTACACTAATAAGCTTTAATTAACACTTAAGCTTTTAATTAACAAGTTACAGAGTAATGGAAAGTAAAAATCAATGAATAAATAAATATTTTTCTTAATTAAGAATAATGGATTTATTCATTCATCATAATTCCTACTTTCTAGCTTATGCATGCCTTTATGCAAATTGCATGACGAGAAAATCACAATGCACAAAGGTATGCTTTTCTATCGTTCTCCGCTACAAGTTCTAAGCACAATCAAGTAGCTTTAGTTGGAGGACTTTCAAAGCGGATATAATCATACATAACTCCTTCGAAAAGACCTACGACATGTGACTGTGTCAAATAGATTATATTATTTCCTTCTACCAATTGATTACTACCTACAACTACAGTATATAGCCTAGACAATCCATGGATGCCGTGCCTTGCTATGGCATTGTCACCTCCTATTAGCCCTGTTGAGAAATGGGGAAGGTTCACATTCGGGTCATTGAACCTAACCTGAACACTCATCTCAAAAAATGTTAGTGACCACAGTCAATAGTCATAGTTGAAATAAAAGATCAATTATAGAAGAAATGAATTGGTGTACCTCCAATCTAGAATTAGTGGTAGATGCCAGGGCTAATTGTAATGTGTAGTTTCCTTCCATTGTGATATTTTGAAGTTGGAAATGAATCTGCCATGTGGTTGGCACATATGTCTTATCTACCGTCACCCTGCATACATTAATGCAGTTTTGAAGAGAAAACCACAATACTTGACAATTATAACAAATTTTATATATTAACAAAACTTACCTTGATACTTGAGCAAAAAACCAATCCCTGTGATAGTCAGCATCACCAACCGTGTAAACCAGATCACGGTTTGGATATAACTCACTGTAACGTTCCCACAAGCCGTATTGCCTAAACCTGTCACAGTAGAAAATACTTTGAGAAAACAGAAAAGAGCGTGAAGATCAATAGAAGTTAATATTAATTGTTGATAAATTGGTTTTGGGCTAACTTGTCTCGGGTATCGTTGGCGTATAATTTATTCACGAACTTGGGGTTTGCGTCTGGTACATAGAATTCCGCAGCTGATCGATCTGGGATCCCAATTTCCCATAGAGTAGGACCATTTCTTGGAGGATAATATACAAGTGTGCCCAATTTGATGTTGTCCCCTACAGGAACATTACATGCAAATCATTGTCTAATGAAGCAAGTTATATATAATTATTTTTTATGTATGAACTAACAATCTCAAAAGTTTAAATTATTAAGTAAAACTGTGAAAGTTCACAAATGGTTTTATATTAAATAATTTAAGCTTGAAGGGTTAACGATACATGGGTTTATACTATAGTATCTTATACCAATATTTAACATTCGATTTAAATGAACGAGGGCAACAAAAATGGAACTATACATATTCCAATGCCATGTCATGCATCAATTGATCCTAAAGCTTAAGTCATTGGATAAAAGCACATACTATTCTATATTTAACATACGTTAGAGGCGGAGACATTTTACCTGGATTGGTGGTAATTTTAGTTGTATATATATAATCTCCAATAAAACCCGGAACCCATGCATACAAGTTGTAATCTCCAGGTACAACATTTTTAATTAAGAAGTTTCCGTCTTTATCAGTTCGAGTCCAGAATTGATAACCCTGTCATGGCATATAATTTAAACCCGTTTTAGCTTAATGCATCACTAGCCCTTCAAAATTCAAGAAATTAAATCTCAATGATTTCTGTATGTACCTTGGATTCTGTCTGCCATGATCCTGCATCTCCAGGCAAAGCTAGACCAACGTAAGCATTGTTAGCAGGTTGAACTTTCCCTTCCCTGAAAGCAAGAAATTCAGCTCTCCTCTGTAAGTTGATCCCGTGTAATCAAACAATAAAAATGTAGCTAAATAAGGCATTGGCGTATACCCATCTTGGACTTGTAATAGTCCTGCCACTGTTCCCCGTTGATTGGCTGGAAGGAAATCTTTTGATCCAACGAAATCATAAGGCCATTTTTGGACTTCATAGGATAACTAATTGATCAAAGAACAACAATATATTGTGTCATAACATAATCACTTCACTCAAATAATGTGTAATGAACGTGTGATTAAAGGCTAACAATAGACACCTGTTGTACAGCATCTGTCCATAGAGACTGAAATTGGTCCTTGTTTGAAACAGAGTTAAGGTAGATAAAAACTGGGCCGAAAACCTTTTTATAAGTCTCCCCTTCACCAAATAAAATGTTTACCTCCTTGCCACCATAGTGAGTGCTCACAAACATCTAAACATGAAATTAATAATAATAACGGACAATATTAATCTCAATAATTGCTCTTGTATGGAAGTGAATTGTGAGGTCAAAGGTTGAACTTACGTTAAGAGTAGTTGGGCCAACATGAGAGGTGAGGTCTTGTTTAATGGGCCCAGCATTGCGGAACTCATTACTGGGCGTTATTGTCCAGAAACCCTGGGGTGGTAAATCATCCTCGGTAATCCAGCCATAAACAAGGCTATCATTGTTCTCACTCGAGTATTGGTATTTGTCATCCACCTAAGCCACGGGTTCATATCATAAACAACCAAAATAGCAAAAATCCATGTCAATTCAAACAAACAGCAATCATAATGCAAAAAAGGGTTACCTCTCCCTTAAATCGTTCGTCAGATGGATGAGTTAAGAGAACAGCTTCAGGATACGCCAGGGGTTGACCCGTTATTCTATCCTTGGCAGTTGGCATGTCCCTTTGCCTAGTATCAGATATGGCCATATAGTGGAACCTGAGTCGGTACATGTTTGTTAGTTAAGCAAAGTTTTCTTTTTTCCCTCCACTTTTATAATGATAACCTCAAATGTTACAATAATAACGAATTAAAATTGAGTCTGTATTTCAGATAATATAAAGATATTTGATCTTACCTGGCTTGGTCGAGTTTGAAAACAAACCTAACTTGATAAACCTCGGCTGCAGGTAATCCTGGTGGTCTGTCAAATACTACATATGCATAAAATCCAGAATCCCCTCTTCGCAATATGTACCTGCGCGAAAATAAATTTATATCCAACAATTTCAGTGAACTAATTAAATCTGTATTGGTTTTCAAAGCGTAAGAAAAATGAAGGTCTGGAATCCACCTTTGATCTATGTTTATGGGGACATATGAGCCATTCATGGAAGCTGTCCATGTTCTTAAAAATGAAACCTCCACTATACTCTCGTTTGCTACAATGACTGAGAAATTTGTCCCTTCGATTCTGCAGTACAGTTTCAATAGTAAACTTGTCTGGAATTCCTAAATATATATAATAATTAATAACTAAAATATATATACCTGTCAAAAAGGCCAGGTTTTTCTGGTTCGTTCCAAACAACATCGAAGTACCTATAAATATAAAGGCCAGATTATGTCAATCAAACCAGCACTTATGTGGATTCGTTCTGGATTACTTTGAAGAAAATCCTAACTTAATGTAATTTATTTAATACGGAGTATGTGATAGGTGTATACCCTCTATCTCCTTCTTTGTTTGTAGACTCAAGTACATTGTTAATTCCAGTATATATTCCAGTGATATAGCCCTCGGGATTTGACAAATTGAGGGAAACAATGCCGTTGGCAATCACCACCTGAAAATCAAGTATTTGATGAGAAAATCAGGTCAATTAATAGTTATTTATTTTTTCAATATTATGAACGAATTCTATTGTTTTTTAAAAAACTGGTATCACCTGTTGAGGATTTTCGGTATTCAGCTTCACTGGAGAAGGAGGATTCGGTGCTGGGTTGTGAATCCCCGCTGAAACTCTTCTGCAAGAAGAAGCAGTGCAGAGAAAGAAGAGAGTTAAAAATAAAATAAAATAAGTTCAAAGTGTGACATTGTACAAAAGTTACTATATCATAGGGAGTGAAAGATAAAAATAATTAATCTTAATTATATATAAATAATTAAATTATTTTTATTTAAATTTATTTCTTACTATTTATATTTAACTATATGATCAAAATTAGATGATAGGTTCTCCCACTGTAGACAGAGAGGGAGAGGGAGAGCTGGAGAAAGAAATGAATTAAGAGGTTGGACAAGCTTTTAATTTAATGTTGCCTTGTCTATTTTATATGAAAAATGATATATGTTCATTTCATTTTTTGTAGAATAAAAAGAGAAGTAAAGATAAATAAATATACGAATATATAATTGCTAATTTTATACGCAGCTATGAATAGTAAAAGTAACCTGTAGGTGTGAAAGTGATCGAATGAAATAAAAAATAAATGTAAATGGCAAACTTCAATTTTACGTAGATGGACCTTAAATTATTATGTTTTGAAAGGGAGATTCTGCAGTAACTGAACTAGACCATGAGCCTATGCTATTTTGTTATGTTTTGAAACACAGTGAAAGAATGCAAAGGTGCATGAGAAGACGCAAGTTAACCAATAAATTCTTGTCATTGCCACAATGGCTGGCTAGTAAAATTTCTTTTAATTATCATAAATTAAAAGATGCAGGTGAAAAGTAGCATGCCACCAGAACCATATATATATAATATGAAGAATATGCATTGATATTCTTATGTTTTCGTCTATGAACAGAATACAAGATTAAAAAAAAAAAAGTCTCTTCTAGCTATTATATGGAATCTTCTAAAACTGTTATTATTTACTTGAAGATAATTTTTCATAAAGTATAAAAAAACATCTACTTATATATGTAGAATGTCTTCGTTCTGAATGCAGTTTCTCACCTCAAGAATTCCTTTTGGTTCAGCCAGAGTAACGGAAAGATAATCATAGAAGAAAAGCAAGATTGGTATGTAACGAATAAACAGAGAAGCAAGAGAGTAGGGAGAACCTAAATGAGTATTTATCAGAACAGGCACCCAACAAGATTAAGCTGAGCTGCACAGCCATTCTAAACCAACACTCACATGTCATCTTCATCTTTTACCAATTATAAGATCCTGCAAATTAATAACATGAAGCTTAATTTCTAAGGATACAAACTATTATACAATAATTAAATTAAAATAACACTTAAATAATAAACTAAAATAAATAATATAAACAATTTAGATCTGCGAAGAAAAAGAATCGGTTTTAAAAGAATTAAAAGGAATCAATTTAAAAATATAATTAATTAGTTGAGAAAGGGATTTTAATATTATAATATAAAATAATTAATATAAAAATATAAGAAATTTTAAAATAAAATAATTAAAAATATAAACTCTTCAAAATAAAAATATTAAATTAAATAATAATAAAGTCATATAATCTATAGAAAAATATATTCAGAATTTTTTTGCCCTCAAACAAAATGATTCAAAATTTGATTTTAAAATCTTGATATAGTATATTAATTTTCTAAAAAACTTATTTTATATTAAGATTTTTAATTAAGTTAATAAAATTAATTTTTAAATAAAAAATAAATTAAATAGATCAATAGATCTATTTTTAAACAGATCGACATACACTTAATTTCTAAGGATAATAATTTATTTTATTTAAGTATAAGAATATTAAAATATTAAATTTATAAATATAATATTATATTAAACTTTTAATTATATAAAAAAAATAGACTATTATAATAGATTTGATAGATTTTTTTTATAAGTACAAATCTAGCCTATAAGACTTTTTTCATCCCTACATACTTCCTAATCTCTTTTTCAAAACCTTAAACCTAGTCTCGTTTTTATTTAAAAAAGCTAAATTATGTTTTAAGGAGACTTTTCTCATTGGTATGTACTTACTAATTCTATTTTCTTCATAATTGCGCATAGTTACAACAATTAACAAATAATAAAAGATAGAAAATGATTTTCTTTTGGTTTTCGAACACTGATAGGTAAGAATTTTTAATAACAACGCTTGATATTCTTAAAATTTTATATAAATATTTTGTTATTTCAAATATTACTCTGAATTTGTATATTTTTTATTTATTTAAGTTGAAAATATTAATTAAGGTGGAACTACTTTTTCAAACAAAAGCTTTTTTCCTATATATAAAATTCAAATTTGAGATAAGGAAACTTATTAATTGAATTTGTGTATTTTAAAACTTTTTCATTACATAAAAAAAATTTATTTGGAGAAAAACTAATTTATTAACATTTTATTTGACTTTAAGATTTCGACATAAATATTTTTAAAAAATATAATTAATATTTTATATTCCATAAAAATATATTTTCTAATATACTACTCATTATTATTTTGATTATCGTTCATATTAATTAGATTATCTTTTTATGCAATTCTTTTTTATTTTCTCATTCCAATACAAATGATGAAGAATATAATAAAAAAAATATGAAAAAAATAAGTTAGGTAGTATAAACAGTATTACTTTTACATATTTATCTAATTATAAATTATTATGTATGAGAAATTTTTTTATTTTTATAATACTTATTTTAAAATTATACCACAGTTATTTATGATGATATGAATGTTAAACTCAAAATATATTTAATACTTCATTAATAGTGTAAAATTATGATTAAAATGTTTTTTTTTTTTTACTAAAACGTGAAAAGGAGAGAATTTTCTTTTTTTTCTTCCTAAAAGGCTGTTTAGACTTTAGAAACAGGGTAAAGCATCTCGATCAGGAAAAAAAAAGGGGGGGGAGGGGAGAAACCAGGTTATCAACACTGATAACCACTAAAATGATGAAAATGGATCACTCACGAAAGAACAAAGGATCTGAACATTAGTCATGACAAAACTTGTCAACATTGTCTATTGTATTTGTCCTTCAGATAATACGGTGAGTTAAGTTGATAAGGAACACGTAAATAAATAGATCTTAAATGAGGAAAGAAAGGTCAAAAAACTGCGCTACGAGACAAGTCGAAACTGCACATATACAATATATGTTTAAGTTAAAAATGGCTTCTTCATTTTACTTTTGTGTAGTGTCTATATTGTCATGTAAGTAACATTGGAAAAGAGAAGAAAAAGAGAGATCAGAAAATGCTTTACGGACCTGTGCCTCTTAGGAGGATTTTTGGAGCATGTTCATTCGCTTTCGGAAAATTTAGCCTCCCACGTATATTATATATAGGAATTATTATTCAAATAATAATGAATGTTATTGTCAACTATCAAATGTCAATAATTCCATTCAAATATTAACCAATTTAGTAAAATTATAATCTATTCCTTCTGTAAACATAAAAATGTTTTTTCTTTAAATGATATAAGTTGAAAAAGTCATGGTTCTTAATTATATTTTTCCAGAAATTAATTAGAAAGATTAACAGTTTCCTCTTGTATAACAAATTCAAAATGGATTAGCATTTAATTACTTGTATTCTGACTTTTCTCTCACATATTTATGCACCTCTCCCACCTTGAAAATTGTTAAGACTATTTTCAAAAAGAATCATTATATGTGATAAAGTTAGTTTATTTGAGTGATTATTTTCTAAGAGACTTACCTCATAATATATCAAAACTAAAAAAAATTATTTATGTCAATATTTAATGAAACTACATATTTAAAATTTCAAACTCAAAATTATTGATTAACTTGTAATAACTTTATACTTGTTGACCATGCTTATAATATTTCTTATAAAATCAAGTTAATATTTTTTTTGCATTAATTACTTAATTAATTATAGAAAATTAAAGTTTTCATCAACTTTTTTAATTAATATTTACATTTATTTAATTAATATTAAACATGTGTATTTTAAAATTTGTATTAAATAATTCTATGTTAATTATAGGCTTAATTATATTTTTAGTCCCTATAAAATAAGCAAGTTTTGCTTTTAATTTTTAAAAAAATTTTAATTGATTTTCATCCTTTGAAAATTTGTAATTACTAATTTTTATCTCCTAAAAATGAACAAATTTTAGTTTTGGTCCCTGTAAAATATTTTTTATTTGTTTTTCATTCCTCTAAAATTTAAAATGTATATTTTTAGTCCCAAATGTTCATTGTAATATAGATAAATAATATTTATTTAAGAATCTAAATTTTTTTTTGAAGATGTCACGTATTAACATGATACCACATAGATTAGTGTGTATAACTTATGATGGTTACTTGACATACCTTTGAAAGTATATATGATTGACAAGTGTCACATAATAGTAAGAACTAAAAACAAAAGTTCAAATTTTAGACGGATGAACATTGATCAAAAATTTTATAGAGACTAAAATTAAAATTCACTTATTTTACATTTCAGTCATTACTTTTATATATAAAGATATCTAATTTTGTATAATATTTATAAAAATATTAGTTTTGAAATATATCTAACTTTTTTATAGTGAGTGAATCATCAATTTAGTTTCTAGAATTGTAATAGCCAATCAAATTGATCCTTAAATTTAAATAGCAAATTAATCCTTAAAATTGTATGTCATTAATCAATTTAGTCTTTTAAATTGTAACGAGCAATCAAATTGATTCTTTAGATTAATAAAATATTAAAATAGTTCTACAAATGGTAAATTACTGGTCAATTTAGTATTTAAATTTGTAATGCTAAATTGGTCCATAAAATTAAAAAAAAACAATTACACTTTTTTCTTCATAACTTTAAAATTTTGCTATATTTCTTCATGCATTTTTTAATAGTCATGGAATGGGTGTAAAATATCCATTATAAAAAATAATGACTAATTTTTCCGAGATATCATGAGTCACCACTCAATGAGTATTCCTCTCCCACCATAATTTTTCCACGAATTTTACTTATTTAGTTTATATATAAAAATATATATTATATATAGAATTATTACATTTGTTAATTGCACTTTACCTTTTCTAAGTATATGTTTATATTTATTATATAAAAATATTTAAAGTTAAGATGATAAATTTATTTTTTAAATATTTTTATTTTAATTATATAAATTTATAAATTATATAGATTTATTTATTAAACCATATAAAGTAATTTATTAGTTAAATTATATAATACCTTATAATTTTTAGCAAATATTTTTATTTTTGAATAACTACTTTGCAAATAAAATGGTAGAAGATGTATAAATAATTTATAAATAATAAATAATTTTGTATAATTAAAAAATATTTAATAAATAATGACTTTTGTGGTCATTAAAATTTATAAGAAAGAGACAAATTTGATAAATTTATATAAATTTATGGTAAAAATGTGCAAAAAAAATATATATGAGAGATAAATTCGTGAAATTTAAAAGTTAAAAGGCAAAATTATAATTAATTATTTTTAATTTTTGCAACTAATTTGACCAACTATTATAATTTTAATGATTAAATTGATTTCAAATATTAATTTCATTGTCCATTACAATTTCATAAACTAAATTAATTGATAATGTACAATTTCAATGACTATTTCTCAGTTTATTAATTTTATGGATTAATTTAACCAATCATTATAATTTCAAGGACTAAATTAATTATTCACACTTTTTATCATATTATAATATTTAAAATTATCATTATATGATTTATATATGTATCTTTTATCTATAAATTTCTTATTGACTTAAATATATTTTTAGTCCCTATAAAATAAGCGAATTTTGATTTTAGTTTCTATAAAATTTTTTGATCGATTTTCATATTCAAAAATTCTTAGTAATTGATTTTGGTCTCTGTAAAAAAGAGTAAATTTTAGTTTTGGTCCTTGTAAAATATTTTTATTTGATTTTCATCTCGCTAAAATTTAAAATATCTATTTTTAATCCTTAGTTTTCATTACCAGATGATAAATAACATTTATTTTAGGAATCCAAATTTTTTTAAGATGTCATATGTTAACATGATACCACATGTACTAGTGTATATATTTTATGATGATAACTTGATCCTCTTTTAAAAGTATGAGACTAACAAGTTATATAATAGTAAGGACTAAAAATAAAAATTCAAATTTTAGAGGGATGAAAATTGATAAAAAAAAATTATAAAAATAAAATAAAAATTCACTTATTTTATAGGAATTGAAAACATATTTAAGCCTAAAAGTAATGTACACTCCCTATTTTAAATTGATTGATGATGTAAAATTCAAGGACTAATTTGCTATTTTATTAATTTTAAGGATCTTTATGTATAAAAGTTATGTCCACTCCATATTTTTAATTGATTGATGGTGTACTATTTCAAGGACTAATTTGATATTTATTAATTTTAAGAATCAATTTGATCGAATATTACAATTTTAGAGACTAAATTGATCATTCACTCAGGTTAGATATATTTTAAAACTAATTTTTTTTAAATATTATACAAAGTTAGATATTTATATATATATAAATAATGTACACTCCTTATTATCCTCTTAAAGTTAGGGTAAAATTGAGATTTCATTCTATATGCTCCCAGACATTGTAATGATATGTAAAAGGGTGGATCTTTTATTTATTGTTATTAATAGCATTGATTAGATGCAATTAAATTATCTATTTATTACATTTAATCGGCCATATTAATAGATTAAACAAATGTAATTACTATGAAATTTTATCTAATAATTAATTTTATCTTAATTTTTTTAACATTTAATATTTCATTTAATTTAAAATAAAATTTTGAATGATGCAACCACCCAATTTTTAATTTTATTATAACTTAATTATTTTAAAATATATTTTACAAATTGTAATAATTTAAAATAAGGAGATTAGAGATAAAAGTTATATATATAAATCATATAATAATAAATTTAAATATTATAATATTATAAAAAATTTACACATATATTTCAAAATTAATGATTTTATAAATATTACATAAAGTTAAATATCTTTATAAATCACTTCACTTAATATTTTTCCTTCTTATCGTTGGGGGTAAAAAAGAAACTTCATTCCATATATTAAAAGTGTGAATTCTTTATTTATTGTAATTAATAACCTTGAGTAGATGCAATTAAATTTATTTATTTATTACATGTAATTACTCACCTTAATGGATTGCTATCAAACTTTCTTTCTATTACTTTTAAAACAATTTAAAGTAATTTATGTTAATACTTATAAATACTTTAATTAAATAAGATAAAAAAATAATTAAAAATGTAGCTTAATTTATTTTAATTTTCATATAAGAAAAGTTTATAATTTAATTTTTTCCAATACCTTAATTTATTTTAATTTTCATATAATATTTATTTGCAATTTAATTTATTTTTTATTTAATTATTAATTTTATCTTAATTTATTTTTAAAATTTACTATTTCATTTAAATAAAAAAAATTGATTGATGCAATGACACAATTTTTTAATTTTATTTTAATTTAATTACTTTAATTACTATTTCAAAACTAATGTTTTTATAAATATATAGTTAAATTTGAAAGTATTCATAATAGTTAGTTTTAATTAATAATTAAGGATATAAAATAAGAAGTAAATTATTATATATTTTATATAAAAAAGTTATATATATATAATCAGGAGTCGAAGACTTCTTGAACTATAGAATAAGAGCTCAACTCATCTCTTGGGTAACCCGACAGATAATGGATAACGTACTTAAATTCATTGACATTATAAAAGGGGGAAAAAGGACGGACACAAAGTACATTTTTCATTTGAGAGTTCATTAGAATAAAGAGAACTGATTGGGCATCATAGTGTCTCCCATAGGTACTTTGGCCACTGACAAAGTGGAGAGCTCGGAGATAATGCAAAGAGCTGAGATAGAGGGAGGGGTTCGAAGACTTGTGGGAAAAGCTCAAAACGTCGTTGGAATATTCCTCAAAAATGACTTTAGGTCAGAATATTTGGCGTCTTTTGTGGGATGAGTAGTAAGGAGAATAGGATGACAAACCAAAGGTCAATAGAGGGTGAGACCTCGGCTCCCAAGCACAATAAGAGGAGTTATCTATGCTCCAGTAGATAATGGCTTTGTGACATAAAGTGTTCGAGATGTGAAAAAGGAACGTCGAAGAGATTGAGACGCTGCAAAGATTAGAAGGAGGGCAAGTCGGTATCCGATAGGGGCGGAGGTGCTTTACAAGAGAGGATTGTCCATGCCCCTAGTTGTTGTCATCAAACATGTGTAATGAGGGATCACAAAATCCAGTGCAAACAAATTACCTCGGATGCCAGCGTTAGGAAACAAGCATGTTTCATTATTAAGGCCCAAACATATGTTTTCTATACTCTACTTCGTCATTAAATGGATACTACCATTACCATTTCTAACTGAAGCTTGAATTAAAAAACTAGCTCCAAGAACGAATCTTGTGCACCTCAACCAGCTACATGTCCTGTGGCACCAGAGAAGCCTATCTAACCCATCTATTCGGGAAGAACAGTCCTTAAATCAACCACAAACAAGAGGCTGTTAGAAGTAACATTTTGATTCTCCTAGCTATGAGGGTAATTGACGCACTTAAATTTTTTGTGACAACACCCATTATTTGGTTGTTGTATGCATTTTTAAAGCGGAGTCAGCACTAAAACATCAAGGGAATCCACCACTTTAAAATTGAGGAAGTTGACTTCACCTCGTGAACCAGCATCACAAGAAGAAAATAATTCTTATAAGGTTTTGACCTAATTCAAAACTACACAACAAATTTGTAAAGTGAGAATTGTCCTTCATGTTGTCTCATTAGATAATGTGAGATTTTCAACACACCTCCTCATACTAAGGATTGGACATTTTAAGCATGAAATTTCCACTATTTAAAGAGAGTTCGATAATAGCTCGATAACGAGTCGTGTGGTAAGCCCAATAACAATTGTTGAGATAGATTCTAATATTATCTTACAAGGATTTAGGTCTCACTTAATATTATATTCAAGTTGTCTCATTAGACCATGAGATCTCCAAAATTTTGAGTCTAATTTAACTCTACAAAACCAACAAATTGTTTCTGTGCTTATATATATTATTCAGATCATTTCACTAGTTGATGTGAGATCTCCAACAATATGTTGAGGACTTAACATCAACAAGTAGTCCGATAATAACTTCACAACAAGTGTTTTAATATGTTAAACAACAATCGTTAGGATAAATTTTGATATCATATTAAGAATGTGAGTTTTAGTCTAATTCAATCCTATAAAATTGACTTATAAGATGAGGATTTCTCCCTACTTATATACATATACATTAATCAATGTGAGATTTTTAACAATAATGATTAGGAGGAGAGACCTAAGGCTTAGAGGCCTTGAGAGATGTTGATGGGCATCACTTTAAGAGTCTATTTGGGTAAAACTTATTCATAAATATTTATAGAAAAAATAGAAAAAAAAAACTTTTCATATAAGATAAAATTTGTTCATGCATAATCAATTTTTGGAAAAGCTAATAAAAAAAAATTCTACCCATTATCTTTTAATTAAACTAATTTTAATTTATAGAAAATTTTCTTCTAGTATTTATAAAATCTTATCCAAACCTTAAATCTTTAAAATTTTATATTATAATATGGTGAAGCGTTTCCGTATATATTAATAAGAGGGGGAAAGATGAACAGCCAAGAAAAATAAATAATTCAAAAGCATATGACGAAGACAAATGACTTAACAACTAACATAGAATGCATGGATTAGACTGTGTACAGTGAAGGAAGGGTGGTCGAAACGATGAAATTTCGAATTTGCATACGACGAAGTATCATATGTCCTCGGAGGGTACAATCGAACTAACACAATTAATACTAAGCAATTAACGAAGAGCCCAATTAAAAAGGTTTATAATTAATTCTTATCTTAACGAAGAAACCAATAACTTACAGAAATCTCTATTTGTCCCAGTATTTTGTTATATAATTGAATAATAATGTCTTAATTAGGTGTTGGGAAATTTCCACAACTAATGCATAACCATATTCAAAGAACCTTATTAAGGTAATTGTGCTCCAGGTCTGAAGCAGCTTTCCTGCAAAGGTGACTGAAAGGTGAATGTCCCGCATGCATGTCTGCAGCAACCTTTGTTAAAATCAAAGGTGGCTGATTGTCTATTAAAAATGTGCAAGCACAAAGTTCTAAAAAGATATGATCAAGTGTTGTCTTGATATTTGCAAATTATTTATCACCTTTTATAAATAAAAGAGTCTAAAATTTGAGAACAACAACCCTCCTCGAGAGAGATAAATTAAGAGGGACATGCCTAGTCGAGGGGGAAGGAAAAACCTTTGAAAAAAGAGAGAATCCCTTGTAATCCTCAGATAATAATAAGTTTAAGAGAGATATAATTGTAATCCTTGTAAGAGAAAGATATCTCAAATGATGGGTATAGTGTAAAAGACCACTTCATATCATTATCAATCCTAATGAGTTTGAGACAACAAGAGTGAAAGTGGAAATTGACCACCATATGATATTTGACAAGCAATTATAATTACTTTTACACCATGAAATAGAGATCTTCTTATATATATTAAAAGAGATCGATAAAGATAATTATTTTTTTATTAGGTCCCGTATTTTTCTTCACCGACATCAAGAAGGTTTTTCACATTAGTAAGGTAGCATATATTTTATAAAATATATTTTAAATAAATAATATAATTATAAATATAATATCATATTATACAAAATAAATAGTATTTATTAAATAACTTTTTATTAATATATAATTACTAAAAATTATATATTTTTTATAAAATATAAGACATTAAACTAAGATAAAATAATAAAAACATAATTTGAATTTATTCTTAAAATATATTTGATCTAATTTTAAAATTCGAATAAATTAAAATTAATTTTGAGCAAAACTGAATTAGTGGAATGAATCAAGTCAGGTTGAGTCCAAACATGTATATTATTGCTTTAATTTCTGTTTGCATGCATATTTATCTATTTGATTATCGTCAACATTTCCTTTTTCTTCACGGCTCAGCCGATGAAATGGATTATGCTGAGTCTAATGATTCAAAACATGGTTAGGTACTTATCTCCCAAAAGAAATTGAACATGGCTTTTAAATCAACGAGTGCGTAAAACAAGCTGGTTACTAACGTAAAATTAGTTTGCAATTGAAGAATTCCACTATGACCTAAGCTAAGAAGAGAATAATGCCAATGGTTTACTATAACATAAATGAGGAGGATATGTTATTAATGGAAGAAACCATTCAAGAACCACACAAATAACTTTTGACACACAATAATCAAACGGGAAACGTTTTGTTATTATTAAAAGCGATGATCATATCTCCTTCAACTCCGATGGGTCTACAAGGCTGCTTCGAAAGACCAGCTAAGAATGTCATGTGTTTCAACCAAGTCACCGGTGGAGGCAGAGAAACCAACTCTGATCCAATCGGGCAAAACGGTCCTCAAATCAACGATAGTAGAGACCGTGGCATTCCTATTGTCCCCAGGGTAAACCACAAACACAGTCAATCTCTTGGACTCGGAGTTATAGTTTATGGTCGCATGTGCTATAGCAGTATCCGGTTCAAAGTCACTTAGCCAAGGCACACTTGCCACTGACTTAATAGAGTCAACGTCAATTCCAATGTGAGGAAGCTGGGAAGGTGAACTTGGGTCCCACTCATTCGTGTAACTATCAAACTCAACCGCCACTATTTGGTTCTTGGAAGGGTCCAGTGCGGTTTCGGGGCTGAAAATCCCAAGATAGCCACCGCTTGAGTTTTGGGGCAAGTGAAAGCTGGCCGGTGCAAGAAAGAAGGCAAAGCCATCGGCATGAAGCGTTGAACCCTTTGGGTTCACGACGAAGGAGAAGTCAGCGCTGAAATCTGCGAGGTCTCCGTTGGTTTTGTCCCAGAGGTGTACGGGTGTGACGTGCACTGCTCGGCCAACGCTGTGTGGGACTGGTCTGCCATATTGGTCGGTGTTGGTTAACCTTAGAACCCCGCCAGATACTGAGGCATTGCCCAATAACAATATGTTTGGATTATCTTCGTTGAAAAGAGGCAAGCCGAAGGAAACGGTTTCGTCTGCTGATAGTGGCGATTGTTGTGATTTGACATTGTCATATTGTAGCAAGAGGAAAGTGATGATCAGGAATTTGATGAGTAGAGTAGAAAGGGGACTTGGAGATTGAAGGAGTCCCATTGTGTGATCGATGGAGGAAGCACCGTGGAAAGTGGTGTTTTATATAGGCCATGCATGCGACTTTGGCCAGCTAAGAAAATAAAATTGCCGAAATACGGCATGCAAGGTAGGTTTTTAGTTATTGCCGTTTGCCAACTAATTAAGGTGGAAAACCCAAGGAAATTCTACTAAAGTTCCAAAATGTAAGTCCAAAACATGATGGTTAATTAGCAAAACTTTGGATATCTCTCTTTCTGAAAATGACCAGGATATAAGATATTAATGATTGACGAATATGCTCCCGTGGATTTTGGTGAGAAGTATTTGCAAAATGCATGGAAGCTAGTCATCAATGAATTGCCCATTACCATAAAAACAAAATAGAAGTCATTGGTATATATAGTGTCCTCCAATGTATGACATTCGGTAACACCTAGTTTATGAGGTCATATTTAACTTGTCTTAGGACATAAATAAAGATTGCCATCTGTAAACTAGTTACGATTATATTATTATTATATAGGTACGGACATTCCATCATATATTGTGATATAATCTGTAAATCCTACGTTACGGATGGATGGACATGAAGTGGTCAAATGGGATAAGAAATATTATTGTGTCGAATTATCATGGTTGTACGATTCAGGGGCCTTTAATTTTGTGATCTTAATTACATTTTAAGTTAAAAAATTATAAACACATAATTACTTTTTTTTCTTATCTTTTTATCTTTATGTTTTTATTTCACATCACTCTTTTTTTTACCATATCATTCATTTTGTTTATTTTTTTTATTACTCTTCTCTTTCTGCTCAAGTTTATGTGACATGTTATTAACTATTTTTTATAAATTAAAAAATATGATTACACGCGAGTAAAAATTAGTTAAGACTACATAATATTCAACCATGTAACAATTTTTTGTATTAAGCAATGTGTTATTAACTTTTCCCGTACGCATACACTCCTTGTTCAAAAAAAAAAAGAAAGTACGCACCAGGACAAAAATTCATCTCTAAGGAGACTAGATAAATTAATAATTTTTTTAGAGCAATATTATTTCAACTCAATTTTTTTATAATTCTGTTTTTTTATTATCATTCATTTTATTTTATATTTCTTTCTTCTCTTTTTATCTCTCATTGTTATAGAATATATTATATATTATAAGAAGGTTTTGTCACGGTAACATTACTAAATATCGTTTTAAAAATCAATTCCACTTGATCCAAACAGAATATATACATACACATTTATTTTTATTTATAAATTTATAATATCATTCATGTTTATATTTATATTTTATATAATTGAAAATTTATCTCATAACTTATATTCATTTATGAAAAAATATTTAATTAAAGATTATTTTTTTAATCAGTATTTTGCAAAGGGATATAAATTAAATATAAATATTAATTTATGTCAATTTATTTTTAATACTATATATTTGAAAAGTTACATTATTATTAGCTATGTAATGATTTATGGATGAGATATTTGATTTTTTAAACTATTTTTTTATATTTATTATATATCTTATTATCTATTTAATATTTTTTCTAAAGAAAAATAAATATAAAATATGATTAAAACCGAAAATCGATCCATTCCAAACTCCTTTAGATTGGATTAGATTTAAAATTTAAATTAGACTAATTGGATGATGAAGTAAGAAAATTGAAGTAATTGGTTATGATACCTTTTCTCCAATCTAATTTGTAACCGCAGCAACTACTACATGTACCTTGCAACTTAGGCTTATATTAATACATTTAAGATTGATTATCACTTTCATTACAATATTATTACTTTATCTAATTATATTTCTTTTCTTATGATGTCTTGTTTATTAAATTGCATTTCACTAAACACTTTCTTGTTTGGCAAACTTAAAATATTCATAAAAAATGTTAGTTAATAAACTTTTAGAAACTTTTATGTATGTTATTATTTACAGTCACTCAAGGATAATTTAATTTTACATATATATATATATATATACTTTTTATTCTTTTTAATTAAGTTTGACTTATGCAATTCAAACCCTAGTCACCGCTATTTACTTATTTTCAACTCTCTTTTCTGGTTAATTCTCCATACCACACCGGAAACTAGTGAGGCATAAACAGATATATTGATGTAGCATGAAGGGAAGAATATATTAATATTAGTAGCTTCAATGGAAAGAAATATTATTCATAATTTTAAACCAATCCTTATTAGGGAAACCAAAAACAGAAGCATCACAACAGTAACAACATCATATCCATCAAATCATAAAACAGCGTCATATCGATAATGCATGCATTTTATTCTCTTCTCTTCTCCACCGTGCTGGTCTACAAGAAGGAATTGAAAGACCAGGAAAGAATGTCATGCGTTTCAACCAAGTCCCCGGTGGCACCAGAGAAACCAAAGTAAACCCATTCGGGCAGAACAGTCCCCAAGTTAATGGGATACGATAAAACAATGGGATTCACCTTCACAGGACTGTTCGGGTAAGTCACGGAGACGCTCAATATTTTGGAGGAAGATAGATAGCTTATGCGCGCCCTTCCGACGACTCCTTGTTGGGCATCAAGCGGCCACGGCGCGGTTGCCACCGACCTAATGGAATTCACGTCAATCCCTATGTGAGGAGAATCGGACACCGGGAAGTTGGGATCCCATTCATTCGCGAAGCTATCGAACTCCACGGCAACCACTTGGTTCAAGGAGCTGTTGAAGGCCGTTTTCTTGTTGAAGAGTCCGAGGAACCCACCGCTGGAGTTGTCAGGGAAGTCGAAATCGAGCGAGGCCAGAAAGAAGGTGAAGCCGTCGCCGTGGAGCGGCTCGCTCCTCGTGTTCACCACGAAGGAGAACTCGGTGACAAAATCTGCGACTCTGCCCGTTTTTGCGTTGGAGAGGTGAAGCGCTCCGAAGAATGCCGAAAAGCCAACGCTGTGTTGCTTTGGTGTGCCGTTTAGGTCCCTGTTTGTGAGTTTTAGTACTCCGCCTGCTATGTCGGCGTCGCCTTCGAGTATTATGCTTCTAGTCCCGGCCTCGAAACTGGGGAAGTTGAAGGAAAATGAGTCTGATTTGGCGCTGCTTATTAGCGCCAGGAACAAGGTGAAGGTCATGAAGTGGAGTTTTGAGTTGGAGTTCGCCATTGTGGTGTTGTTGTGAGTGATGATGAATGGAGCGAGGGGAGTGTGTGGCTATTTATAGGCCTTTCAGTTTTGAACAAGATAATTAAACAATGCATTTGGACAAAGTATGCAGGGAAATTGCATAGTTTGGCCTTAGTCAAACATAGGCGAAAAGAGCGAGGAAGATTAATATACTATGAAAAACAAACTTCCAAGTTTAGTCCGAAATGGTTTTATCAAGATGTTTGGTATGTTTCAAACATTGTACGACATTTTTTTAATTGGGATATTTCCAATGAATAAGATACAGCTCATTTGAGTGGTAAACTTTAAATTATAATGCAAATAAGTATTTCGATCTGTATCTGAGGTCTCTTTTTAACAAGTTTTTTTTTTCCATATTCGTCAATTAAGATTGAAACTTCTAATTATATATTTAAAAAACGTACGTGTAATATCGTTCGGATGTGTTGGTGTTAATATACCTTGTTATCAACTAATAAAATTAAATGCATGTCTCAGTCATAGCATGAGTGATTGATTTTGTCACTATACTTGTGAATAAGAAATGGGTCAATCATTAGCCCATATAAGTTAAACCCATTAAATCCAGCCGGCTATTGATAATTCAGGCCCTCCATCAGTTGTCTACTGCTCAGTAACAACAGCTATTATTTGTGCCGTTCTTATATCAATTGACTAACTAAGCTAATAAGCTAAGGAAATCATTAGATTGTAAATGCAACAATTTTCTTATTGATCAAAGATTCCCTTGGCTCAAAATACGTTTCCAGGTCTAGATATTTTTGGAAGTCATTTGTTGTCTTTAATTAAGAGAGATTCAGTTTGTTTCAAATAATGTATGGCCTGTATGCCATTTAACAACATTTAAAAATATTACAAAAATATAAAAATGTTATCTATTAATTTTAATAAATGTTTTATATGAACTACGTTTCAAAATGTCATTAGTAATATTTTTTCTTTAATAAATATTATTAAAGATATAAAAGAATTATTACTAAAAGAAATATTAATAACTTTATTACAATAAATATTACTAAAAACATAAATGTAGTAGTGATATATATAACAGCTACATTTTAAGTGAATAAGATGCGGCTAATTAATTAGAGTGTCAAATTATAAATAATAAGCAAAGTTTCATATACTTTACGAGTATTTCTACATTTAAATAAAATGTATATATAAAAATAAATTAAAGAGGATAATAAATACTTTAATGTTAATAATGAAAATTTTATCTTATTAAGTGAGAAAAAATTAAATAGACAAAAATTTTAAAATTAAGGAAAAATTTATAAAAATAATTATTTATTTCAATAAAAACATTATTTCAATCAATATGATGTGTCAAAATTTAAAATATATTAGTCTTGAAAATAGTTATTTAAAAATGCTATCTTTAATTTGATACAACTAAAAGTTAAATTTTAAATTAATTAAATTTAAGTAATATTGTCTATAAGGAATAAAAAATTACATATAAAAAAAGTATATGATGACACTAAAAACAATGTAACTTAATAAGGAAGAGAATAATATATAAAATACTCTTATTTAAAAGCAAGAAGTAAAATTTATAATATAAAAATAAAGGAGAAGTAAACAAAATCTTTATCGAGTTCTATCATGTTATCAACTAATAAAATTAACTCTTTCATTCGTAGCATTATTTTTTCAAGTTTCATTCATAAATTGGTTAATTTTTAGAAAACTGGTGGATAAGAAATGGGTCCTCAATAGCCCAATATAAAATTAACTTCAGTTATTTCGTAGTCCAGCTCGTTAATTATCCATTTAGTGGAAAAGCACATACCCAATATTCCTGGTGCTGATTTCTGTGACTGGCCCTATTTGTCCACTATTTAAAGATCTTTTCCCCCTTATGATAAAAAAAAAAAAAAGACTAAATTAAAGTTCAAAGAAAGGGTAATATTACATTGAAGTAATCTTGCTGAATAACGAAGGCCGTAAGGAAGTAATCTTGCTGAATAATGAAGGCCCTAAGATATATTACCATTCTCATAAGGAGTATGGGTTCTCCTTTCACGTGGGCCCTAATGATTTTATTCAACTAGCATATTTGAGGCCAGATCCAGTAGTGGAGCCCAATTCCTAGAGTTAACAAAGTCTCTTATCCGTGAATATACAAAAGGAAAAGCAAGGGAGGTTGGTTCTTCAATTCTCAAAATTCTAATAAACTGAGGTTTATTTTTAAGTCAGCGGCCCCATCAATCTTGATGTTAGGCCCAAATATGTCAAGAAAGATAGGCCGATAAATATAATAATGCATGGATATTCTTAGACTGATACCAATATCAAAGTTATCAACTACTACTTATTTTTACTTATTTTTATCTATCAAGTAAATTCTAATTATCTCTATTTAAATAAAATTTGTGTTATCTTTATTGCTATTTTTTTATATTTGTTTAATCGCAATCTTTGCAACTATTCATCTCAATAAATTTTCCTAACTTATTAATAATAACAATAATAATAATAATAATAATAATTATTATTATTATTATTATTATTATTATTATTATTATTATTATTATTATTATTGTCGTCGTCGCCATCGTCATTATTATTATTATTATCATTGTTGTCATTGTTATTATTATTATTATTGTTATTATTATTGTTGTCATTGTTATTATTGTTGTTATTATTATAATTATTGTTATTATTATTATTGTTGTTATTGTTATCATTGTTATTGTTGTCGTCTTCGTTTTAATTTTAAGGACCAATTTAGCATTACAAATTTAAATACTAAATTGACCAATAATTTATCATTTCAAGAATTATTTTACTATTTTAATAATTTAAAGAATCAATTTGATTGCTAGTTACAATTTAAAGGACTAAATTGATTAATGACATACAATTTCAAGGACTAATTTACTATTTAATTTTAAGGATCAATTTAATTGGCTATTACAATTCTAGAAACTAAATTGGTGATTCACTCACTATAAAAAAAGTTAGATATATTTCAAAACTAATGTTTTTATAAATATTATACAAAGTTAGATATATAAAAAGTAATTATTGAAATATACTTGCCATCTTTATAAAATAAGTGAATTTTAAATTTAGTCCCTATAAATTTTATTGATAAATGTTCATCCATCTAAATTTTGAATTTTTGTTTTTTGTTCTTAATATTATGTGACACTTGTTGGTCACATATACTTTCAAAGGAATATCAAGTGACTATCATAGATTATAAACACTAATATATAAGAAGTCTGGGTTGACCCGATCTTATTTCATATTTTTCAACTTCCAACATAATTTTTTCACGAATTTTACTTATTTAGTTTATATATAAATAAATATATTATATATAGAATTATTACATTTGTTAATTGCAGTTTATCTTTCTCAAGTATATGTTTATATGTATTATATAAAAATATTAAAAGTTAAGATGATAAATTTATTTTTAAAATATTTTTTTTATTTTAATTACATAAATTTATAAATTATATAGATTTATATATTAAACCATATACAATAATTTATTAGTTAAATTATATAATATCTTATAATATTTTAGCAAATATCTTTATTTTTGAATAACTACTTCACAAATAAAATGGTAGAAGATGTATAAATAATTTATAAATAATAAATAATTTTGTATAAATAAAAAATATTTAATAAATAATGATTTTTGTGGTCATTAAAATTTATAAGAAAGAGACAAATGATAAATTTATATAAGTTTAGGGTACAAAATGTGCAAAAAAAATATATGAGATAAAATTCATGAAATTTAAAAGCTAAGAGGCAAAATTGTAATTAACTATTTTTAATTTTAATGACTAATTTGATCAACTATTATAATGTTAATGATTAAATTGATTCCATATATCAATTTCATTGTTCATTACAGTTTCAGGAACTAAATTAATTGATAATGTAAAATTTAAAGGACTATTTTGTCATTTTATTAATTTTAAGGACTAATTTAACCAATCATTGTAATTTCAATAACTAAATTGATTATTCACTTTTTTTATAATATTACAATATTTAAAGTTATCATTATATGATTTATATATGTAACTTTTATCTATAAATTTCTTATTGACTTAAATATGTTTTTAGTCCCTATAAAATAAGCGTATTTTGATTTTAATTTTTGTAAAGTTTTTTGATCGATTTTCATTATTCAAAAATTTTTAGTAATTGATTTTGGTCCCTATAAAATGAGCAAATTTTAGTTTTGATTCTTGTAAAATATTTTTATTTGATTTTCATCCCTCTAAAATTTAAAATATCTATTTTTAATCCTTAATTTTTATTTTTAGATGATAAATGACATTTATTTTAGTATCTAAATTTTGTTGGAAGATGTCATATGCTAAAATGATACCACATACACTAGTGTATATATTCTATTATGGTAACTTCTTCTTGTTATTGTTATTGTTATTTTTGTTCTTATTGTTATTATTATTGTTATTGTTGTTATTATTATTGTCATTGGCATTATTATTATTGTTATTATTATTATTATTGTTATTGTTGTTATTATTATTATTGTTGTTGTTGTTATTATTATTATTATTGTTATTGTTGTTATTACTTATTATTATTGTTGTTGTTAAATGCATGTTAACTAGAGGTTTTAAAAATGGCCTAATAGGCTAGCTAAAGTCAAGTCGGACTAGACTTTAAAAATATACAACCTTAATAAAACTAGAATAATTTGGTCCGAATAAGTGAACTAGGTAAGACTTGTAAGAAAGAGGGCAAAAAATTATTTGACTTATCTACTGGCTTAATATTATTTTTTTTCTAAAATTCATATATATTTAGGTAAAAATTGGTAAGATGGTTTGGTCCAACAACCCCTATACTAAGTTGGGCTAAAAAAAGAAATAGCAACCCATATCAAATTCAAGTTGGGTCAAGTTGGGTCAAGCCAACTTATTTTTCACCTTCAACTCATCGAGTTAGACAATTCATTTATTTAAACCCAAACTTGACTTGAAAAATATGAAATAAGATCGGGGCAACACAACTTCTTAATATAACGTATCAATCTTAATATTATGTATAATTAAATCATAAAATGAAAAATATAAAACTTAAATCAAGTATATTTTATAATTTATTTTAAAATAAATAATTTTATTTACAAAATGGTATCTGTTAAATCAAAACATTATTATTTATACACAATTGTTAAAAAAATTATATTTTTAAGATAATATAAGATATTAAATTGAGTTAGGATAATCTAAAACATAATTTAAACTCATCTTCAAAATATAATGGATCTTATTTCAAAACATGAACTCGTATAAATCAACTTCAGTCGGGTCATACTCAATCATATGTCAATGTGATAAACATATATTTTGTACCAGTAGTGACCACAAAATTCTTTGATATTAAATTTTTAAACTATAATAACAAATTAATATTATCATCATAGAAATATTTTGTTTTTCCATAATGATGACTTGGAGACTACTATAACCAATTGAAACGATTGACGATTGAAGTACGATCACAACATTGTCTTAATGACAAATTTTTAGATTATTAGCGACAAATATTATCACCACTATGATGACTTAGTATTCATTCTTCTATTGTTTTGCATTTGAAGTTAAAAGCATAATAATCCTTAGTTAGAGATTCATTTTGATGAATGTCAAATATTTCGTTGTCCACAATCTAGAGACATGTAAAATTAAAAGCATTAGATTGATATGCTAGCTAGTAAATCCTTATCCTTTTTAACCCACTTTATGTAAATATCTTTAGCCATAACGATCACATATCTTTGTTCGTAAATTTAAAATAAATAAATAAATACTTTAATATATATGTCTCAATGAAGAAGTGATCAATGATAAATTATTTAGGTTGTGGATGGCATAGTGTGTTGCGCACGTCTTTTGTCTTTGGATTGTAATGAAAGACAGAGGACAACCATTAACAAATATGCATGATAGCTATGTTTCGAAAGGAAGCATAAAAGCCTTCATGGTTCACTTCTATGAGCAACTACTTTTGAGAACCATGTTGGTGAACAGAACACGTAAGTTGGTGATAGATATGACTAATGAGAATCATAATTCAACAGGAGAAGAGACATACATATGTAACCTACGAGAAAAAGTCATGTCGTCTTTTCCTAAGTGCCACAAATTTGACGAGGGAGTATACTTATAAATGATTAAGTTTCATGTGCTTCACTGATTACATGTGTCGATAACTCCTTCAGAAAAAGAACTACCTATCAATTGGCACAATGACCAGTAAAAGCAATATTTTTCAATGTTGGAATAATTAACAATAAAATATTTTTGAATCCTGGGACAAAGTTTCCAAGTCTCGCATTAATTCTAGATAAAAAATTTATAGTGGAGATGAATCCTTACTTATTGAAGTAATTTTTAAGATTAAGTTAGATTAAAATTTATTTTCTAAAAAAATTAATATACATAATTGATCATTATCATGTGATTAAGTTATTTAATAAGAACACTAGACTAAACTAATTAATATGTGATAATACATATTAACTAGAAATAAATTTGAAAAGAATTTACAAATAAAAAATAATTATTATCTATTAAGCTAGTTTTTTAAAATTAAATTAAATTCAAATTCAGTTTTTAATAAAATCCGTACACACAAATGATCATCGACACTTGGCTCATTTTCTTAACAAGAGCAATAGACTTGCACTAATCAATCCCGCGGTATTACACATTACTATATTTACATTAATCAAAGTGCCATCTTAAAAATTTTCGGTAAGATCGAATCTTATTGGTGAATGAAACCTCGTTACTGTTATCGTGGGTTTAACCAATCAAAAGAATATATAAAAAGGTGGATATATTTGGAGACAAAGACCAAGCTTTATGAGAATTTGCACCTTCCCTGGTCACTTTATGCATTACAATAATGTAACCAAATCGAGTATTTTTAAAGTTCCTAGGGGCCTAAAAACCAAGATGTATATTTCCAAGTATAGTAGCGCGTGGGGATGTCCCAGTCTGTGACTCAACACTTTACGGGTCGCGCAAACAATGTTACGAATTTGCTCACAATTGGTCTCAGCTCGACACACGCGTGCGAAGGCTTCCCTCGATTGGCGAACAGTGTTCTTCAACTGCTTCGCATGTGTGTGTGTTCAGTCACTCACTTGCACACCAATATGCACCTGGCAGCTTTTTTATCATACTTCTTATTCACATTCCTTACCTTAGAACCATACTTTTAAATTAATGTAATTATAAATTTTAGTAGTACTATACTCAACTTTGTTTTTTAACTATATGGTTAGAGGTTTAAATTTTAATTAATGTGTATGGAGAAATTTCTTTTTTTTTAAAAAAAAAAGATCTATTTATAAGTGTCATTTGTAAAATAATTAAAATCTCGGCAATTGATTGAAATATCATGCAATTATTCATGCTATTAAAAAATTGTGATGGATAATGTATGGTTTTTTTTTAACTTACCGCAACGGCAATTACAACCAAAATCAGTCACATTTTTTTTGCAATATTAATTATCACAATAAAACTGCAACACAAACCACAATCATATATTTTTTAGTAGTGAATATTATTGTAAAGAAATTTTTATGTCGATCATTGAGATTAAGAATTCTTAACTATATACGTAATAGACTCAAATTTAATATCACTCTGATCAATCTCTTGTTGATACCACGATCGTAATTTAAAACCATGAAGACTTCTTTATTTTTTAAAATATTTAACTATAAGTGAAAAAAAAAAACAATTTTCATAGTCAAGAAGATGAAATGAATGACGATTTATATAAGTAAACTGTACAAATATTCATAAGTATTTTATGTATAGTGTAAGATAAATATTTGTTTTTATATAATTAAAATTTAAAATCAATAAATATTTTTATATAAAACTATATTATAATTAAATTTTATTATAAATAAATTTTTTTAAATATAAATTACATAATTAAAACATATAATAAATAGAAATATTTAAATATATAAATTATATTTTATATTTATAATCAACCATTTAAATTATGATATAAAATTATTTTAATTATTAATATTAAAATTTAACTTAGAAATAAAAATAAAATAGGACAGATTAAAAGAAATAACTAAATTATATAACTAAAGATAAAAAAAAAAGGTAATTTAAGATGATGAAGAGAGAATTTGCAAAGATAGGATATAAAATACATATCTAAAGAAAAAAAGAAATATAATATTAAAAATGTCTAATTGAGATAGTGAAGAGAATGAGAGTATCATGTATTATACTTTATAATATAAGAATATATTAAAAGGAATAATAATAATATTTAATATAAATTTTTAAATAGATTATTTATTATTAATTAAAATTTATTAAAATTTGCAAAATTATGTGTGAGGGTTAATAAATAAAAAATAAGACCGCTTAAGTCCATAAATTCTAATAAACTTCAAGTAATAATAATAAATGTATATATTATAAAATGCATTACTAACATTTTTCTCAAACATAATGTTATTTGAAGTTTTAAGTTAGAAGTCCTTCCAAATATTGTTCTAAAATACTACGTAATAACCAAGTAAAACTCCACGCGTGGTTTAGGCACTCCTAACCTAACACCTTTTAACATAGGTATGCATAATGCAGGCTTCCTAACAATTTTTGAAGAAAAAAGTTAGAGCAACGTGGACCGACTAAAATGTAAATTATATGTAACTTTTATTTAAAAAAATAGTCATGTACAAATATTATTATTTTAAAATTAGACAAATAATATCGACTTGACTGTATAATAACACTTCATTTTAGCTTGAAAATAAAACTTAAATAGGGCTATTAAACTATAATTATTATAAATTATTGTAAAAAATATATATATTATATACTACCAGGAAAAACTATTTTATTATAACATAATATATTATAATATATATACTATAGCTTATTAGTGTGAATTTAATGCCTATTCTAACAGATTAATATTTATTAGATAAAGATATCTAAGACTATATATTGACGAACATAAACCTAACATTTAACATGGTATAGTACTATATGTTTTTTCGTCTTTCGCCTAGGGTCATCGTGACAATTTTTTTTAAGACTATATTATTTTTTACAAGAGACAATCGTAGTCTAATAAGGTTATCATGACACTTGAGCAATGCTAAACATAAATACGTTTCAACACATTATGTGGTATTTAGGTCTAGCAAATCAATTAATGTCCCTAAATTAGGTAAGCAACTAATTATTTCAAGGGAACTGAATTTTTCAATGCTAAATATAAATTTGTTATTTGAATATAAAAGAATTGATACCAAATGTGATATCGTATATAATTACTTTTTCGTACACACATCTTAAAAATACACCTAAACATTAAAAAGCAACTTCTTATTGTCCCATTTTAACGTTCACAAATCATTTTTTAAAATTATATATTTAGTTAATTATTAAATTTTATTACAATAACAGTATAAACTTATATTGATATAAACTTATCATCTTTTGGATTATTATTAATAATGATTTTGTTTCTTGAATGGTTACAAAGAAGTTAACAAGGCAAAACACCTTACTTGTCTTTCACCAACTAATTTGTACATAACACACACTCGTTGCATTTCGTTAGGGTGTTCTCTTGATTGATGTGACACAATCATAATTAAAAGAGCATCAAAAATTTTATTGGTTTTTTGCTTATAAAAGATTTGAATTTTCCTTCTTAATTTTAAAATGAGGGTCCAGTCCATCTAAATCATCTATCGTACGTAAATTAAATTTTATCTAAATTATAAAATCGTACTTTATTAAACATATACTTTTAGTCGTAGATAAAATTTAATTTATAATTGATGATTAATCAAATTGATTCAACATGATTTTCTTTTAAAATAAAGAGAGAATTCAAATTTGAAAGAAACTACCCACATATTCCATATCATTGTCATATATATATATTCATATAGTATTGATGGAAAATAATGTTAAATTTAATATTCATTAAAAGAAAACATTGAAATAACATCCATATCTTAGTATTTGATGAGGAAAAGTCACTACTTTGATAATGGGAAAATAATACGGTACTAAAAACACCAATAAGGCACCACCAATGTGGTGACACAACGCAGTGGATAAAAATTTAGGGTTTAGGGTTTAGGGTAAAAATTCCCCTAACTTTTAAGAATCCTTAAAGAGTAACCACAAATGAGAATAAAGTAATAATGAGAAGAATTATACAATAGAGTGACCAATATTTTTAACGTGGAAAACGTCCTCAACGTGAGGAGTAAAAAAAATCACGGGTTGTCCAGACCAAAGAAATTAATCCACTATGATTAATTAAGAGTACAAGAGTTATTTTCTGTATCTCTCACTCACTCTGTGAGAAATTCACTCTCTCTCTCACTCTGTGAGAAATTCACTCTCTCTCTCACTCTGTGAGAAATTCACTCTCTCTAAATCTGACCCCTTCTCCTCTTATAAAGAGAGACCTAGCGGGCTTGAGAGTATTGGGCTTTTGTCCACATAGTTGGGAGCCCAAAAATAACCCAACATATCTCCCCCTCACAACTATGTGGAGGTAATTGTCAGTCCGACGATCTCACAGCAAGCTTCAAACATCCCTCTGGGAACAAGATGAATTGTACTCTGACTATTACAGAATAACCAATGTTCGTCCTGAATAAAACCAACCTCTGCCTTTGTAGTGGACAAAGCAACATACTTCTGCAATTTAGATTGCCAAGCCTTTTGCCTTTCTTCACTCTCTATGGACTCCTGGTAACATTCATGTTCTTCTCCATCTGTCAAGGTCACATACTCATCAGAAGTATACCTTGTAGATGATTGTCTCTACCTATTAGACCTCCTGAGTTGAACTGGAGGAAATTCAGGAGCATCACCCAGATTCTCATCTTGTGACATCTCTTGCTCCTCTTCAACATCATCATCAAGAGGAACATCAAAGCCATCTCCAAGTTTCTGATCACCATAGTTATGTTGCTCACCATTCTGAACATTATTATCAGTTGTATCCAGATCATGTATAGGCATTCGAACTGGATCAATTTCAGACAAACTATTGTCTTTCTCAGGTGTAAACTTCTTTACCTTATCAATATCTTCAATGGTTTGATCTTCCATGAATTGCACATCACAGCTTTTGACAAGTTTCTTCTCAACAGGATCATACATCCTGTAACCATACTCATCAAGACCATACCCAATGAAGATACACTATCTAGTCTTCATATCCAACTTGGATCTTTCATCCTTTGGAACATGCACAAAGGCCTTACAATTGAAGACTCGCAAATGATCATACTTGACATCTTTGCCAAACCAAATCTTGTCTGGCACCTCAGTATTCAAAGCAACTACAGGACTGAGATTTATAACATGCACTGTTGTGTAAAGTGCCTCACCCTAGAAATGCTTAGGTAACCTTGCTTCAGAAAGCATGCACCTAACCCTCTCAATCAATGTCCTGTTCATCCTCTCTGCCAAGCTATTCAAATGAGGAGTATTAGGAGGAGTCTTTTCATGTCTGATACCTTGCTGCCTGCAATATACATCAAATGGTCCACAATATTCACCACCATTATCAGAACGAATACATTTCACCTTCTTGCCTGATTGTCTCTCAACTAAAGCCTGGAAATATTTGAACTTCTCTAACACTTGGTCCTTTGACTTCAAAACATAGACCCAAAGCTTCCTAGAATAATCATCAATAAAGGTAACAAAATAAAGTGCACCACTAAATGACTTTACCTTCAATGGGCCACAAACATCAGAATGCACCAATTCTAGCAACTCTGACTTCCTTGAGGAAGGATGCTTCTTAAAGGATACTCTAGTTTGCTTACCAGCCATGCAATGAGAACACTTCTCCAACTCTGCATTCTTCAATCCTGGAAGCATGTCCTTTTTGGCTAAACAAGTCAACCATTTTTCACTGATATGACTAAACCTTCGGTGCCACAAAGATGCCTCCATATCCATGGCATTCACACTATCTTTAGCAACCAAAGCTTTTGTCCAATACAGTTGAGAAATTTTCTCCCCTCTGGCCACAACCAAGTTACCTTTGGTGAGTTTCCATTTTCCATGACCAAAGTGATTATCATAACCACCATCATCAAGCATATGCACAGATATCAAGTTAAAACGAACATCTGGAGCATGTTTGACTCCTCTAAGCCACAACTGCATTCCTGTGTTAGTTTGCAAGCAAACATCACCAACACCGATCACCTTGGTCACACCATCATTACCCATCTTCAACACTCCAAAATCACCTATAGTGTAAGATGTAAAGAACTCCTTCCTTGGTGTAACATGCAGTGTAGCACCGCTATCAATAATCCACATGCTCTCATCGGATACAAAATTAACTGACTCAAAGTCTCGAAGAATGACAAGACCATCACCTGTAGCAGTAGTGACACGATCATCATCCTTCTCTTTTAACTTGCCCTTTTTGCCTTTGTTCTCCTTTTTCCACAAGAAACAATGCTTCTGTATATGCCCTGTTTTGTGACAGTAGTGACACTCCACATTCTTGTATCTGAACTTGGATTTACTTCTACTCTTTTCTCTTTTCTTTTTCTGACTTCTCCCCATATTTTCAATGACAAGTACTTCAGATTGAGATGAAGAACCTTGTGTCTTTCTTCTCATCTCCTCGTTAAGGATGCTACCCTTTACCATTTGCAAAGAGACAACACCATTAGGGTTGAATTTGTGATAGAGACCTTAAAAGTCTCCCAAGACTCAGGTAGAGAATTCAAGAGTAGTAATCCCAAAATCTCATCTTCAAACTTGATGCCCATTCCTGACATCTGATCAATAATCCCTTGAAATTCATTCAAGTGATCTGACAATGAAGTGCCTTCCTTGAACTTCAAACTCATAATAGAATTTAACAAAAATAATTTGTTATTCCCACACTTTGAGGCATGCAAGGATTCAATCTTCTCCCACAAAGTCCTGACATCTATCTCACTTGCAATGTGATTATAAACATTATCATCCACAAAAAGTCAAATAAAACCACATACATGTTGATGCTCAAAGTCCCATTCTTCATCAGACATAGATTTAAAGCTTCGAGCAAAAAAAATAGGAAGATGCATTTTCTTCACAAATAATAAATCTTTCATCTTCCCTTTGCACAAGTGATAATTAGTGCCATTCAGACTCACCATTCTATTTGTATTACCCTCCATTATTCTGGCAAGTACAACATCCTTCAAACCAAAGAGCTCTGATACCACTCTAATGGGAAAAATTCACCACTTTGATGATGGGAAGGTAGTATGGTACTGGAAACACCAATAAGGCACCACCAATGTGGTGACACAACGCAACGGATAAAAATTCCCCTAACTTGCAAAGAATCCCAAGGAGTAACCACAAATGAGAATAAAGTAATAATGAGAAGAATCACACAAGAGAGACCAATATTTTTAACGTGAAAAAACGTCCTCAACGTGAGGAGTAAAAAAAACCACGGGTCATTCAGACCAAAGAAATTAATCCACTATGATTAATTAAGAGTGCATGAGTTATTTTCTGTATCTCTTATTCACTCTATGAAAAATTCACTCTCTCTCTCACTCTGAGAAATTCACTCTCTCCCACTCTGTGAGAAATTCACTCTCTCTCTAAATTTGACCCCTTCTCTTATAAAGAGAGATCCAGCGGACTTGAGAGTATTGGACTTTTGTCCACATTAGGAGCCCAAAAATAACCCAACAGTATTGGCCCGGCCAATGCAAAGGGAGGCAACACTTTTGAATTTTACTTTTTTAAAGTGTAATATTATTTAGCATCAATAATACTAATTTGAATTATGTACTTGATAGTATGTGAGCGCTAGTATATTAACGTACTAGATGGTTTGAGTTGGTACCAACACTAAAAGAGATATTAACCACAACGTTGGTCCAGTCAACACTTCAGTGTGATTTATGAACATGATCTTTATGATATATTTAGCTTTTAATGTGGCGTATGCTAGAATGACGCTACATTAATATTTTTTATAGCATCGGCTACATCAAAACTAAGTTGGAAGCCAAACCATAATGGTCAAGGGAGAAAACATAAATATGAGAATAAGAGGTGGTGATTGCCTCTCTATGGTTCTAAAAGAATAAAGTCTTCATGGGCTACTAAAGCATAAGCTTGAAATATACATCCATTAGACGTTAATTAACTCAATTATAAATTAATTTTATAAAATTTAATTGAGTTATAGAGTAAAACACACATCTATTGTTAATGAATTATTTGAATCTCTTGATGATTGAATTAGCTTTCAGTGTGTTAATGAAAAGCATAAATAAATTTGTGCTTAAATTTTTGTATGTATCTCATTTCATTTCAATATTTATAACTCAAGACATGCTTAAAATACTGCATCTATGCTAAGATGGAAATTTTCCAACTTAAAATATAAATTCATCCATGATTCAAGCTGAAATTGCTTGTGATTTTTTCATGAGTAATGTATATATTTTTTTTAAGATTTCTATAAACACTAAGATAACCTCAAGCATATTTCTAGAATTCAAGTTATGACTTAAATAAGAAAGAAAAGTCTGTATACATTAAAATTAAAAAATTAATCAACATTTGTATTAAGTATCAATTAATTCAAAGAATATAAAACTCTGTTAAAGTATCAATATTAGACATAAAAAACATTTAATCAAGTCAACTACAAATATACAATAACTGTATTAATATTGATTGTTCAAAGTGCTATACGAGCTAACACCTAACTCAAGCACATATAAGTTGAGTGAGGGTTCCCCATGCAACCTTTGGTTATAATGAGTTTTTTGACAAAAGGAAGAGGCTAACACATAAAGGAAATAGAAAATTAAGGACTTCTTTAACATTCTTGAAGCTCTTGAGGTCTTGGGAAATGATCTAACTACAGGTATGCATTTTATTTTTATCTTTATTTATTTTGTCGATTTCTTTAATTATGTTATAGCATGTGTAACTAAACTCCTTTTAGACGACTATGGTTGACAAACGTAAATTGGATTTCTGTGTAATATGAATTTTTTTTTCATTTAAAACAAGCTTATTTCATGATATTTGTGCCCTCACCTATGTGCTTAAACATTTAGATAATCTCTATTAAAACTTATTTAGAGTCTGATTTATAATTGAGAAATTGAGTCCAAATTAGAATTGAGATTGATTAGTGTAGCTGTGGTGTTTTTAGGAATAAAACATTATAATTATGAGTTTTTAAGTTGCTCTCATTATTTAATCAAAATATAGATTATTTAATGATTAGGATTTATAAGTTGGGTTAAGATGTTCTCTTTTTTGGGTTATTAATCATTATATTAGTGTTAACTTTATTAATAATAATTAATTTTTGTTAAAAAATCTTGTGAAATATTTACTATCTTTATTAATAATTAATTTTTTCAAAGAATTTGATTGATTATCTTTTGGTGAGATCTTGTTTTTCTGTTTTCTTTTAGATTCGTAACTACATATTTGTTATAGCTTATATTAGATGTGAATTCATATGTAAAAGAAGACAAGGAAGGGAACTCTTGTCCTAATTATTTTATAATTATTAAAATTGGCTAGTTGTTCCTGTTATTATGTAAAATTTTAATCCTAGTTTTTAATTTGTGTTGCTTAAAAGTATTATTTTATGTATAATATTATATTTTTCTACAATTTTTTTACATAAAAACATATATTTAATGTATAAAAAGGTTCAATACATACCATAAAAAAGTAGTTAAAAAATATTATAAACAAATTTAAAAGTATTGCCAGTTAATGAGGGATTTATAACTATTCCTAGTATGTACTTTTAACGTGTCAGAGGCTAATACGGCTGACGGCGCCATAAAAATTCTCAAAAGTATTGAAGTAATACAACCTAATAACTTATCCTTGAATACTTCACTGTAGAAAGTATAGCACAGTGAGAGTGACAAGTTATATGAGTGATCCAATTTTTAATTTAAACCCACATAGTAATCTGCCCCACTGTCACAAGCGGCGTACCTTTCACCCAGGAACTGCCTTTTTTTCTGCTTATAAAACTCTTCCAACTTGCCACCCCAAAAAATGGAAAAAGCCAGCGCCACGCTATTCTTGCACCATCTTGAATAGCGACCATCCAAGTAAGGATTCATTCATTTGTATTTCAGCTTTACTGAACTTTGTGTATTCCTTCATTTTTCTATTCTAACTCAAAATATATAATTATTAATTATATATATATGTGTATATATATATATATATATATATATGCTTCAATTCACAAACCCTAGCTGCGTAGAGGTGAAGAAGAGAATATGGGAAGGGGGAAGATTGTGATTGAAAGGATTGACAATTCCACAAGCCGGCAAGTGACTTTCTCAAAGAGGAGAAAGGGGTTGATCAAGAAAGCCAAAGAGCTTGCAATCCTCTGCGATGCACAAGTTGGACTTGTCATATTCTCCAGCACAGGAAAGCTTTACGAATATGCAAGCACCAGGTTTCATCATCATCATTTTTAATTAATTGCTATAATATGTACCATGGATGTTTATGTATGTTCAATTTCAATAACATGTCTGCTATATAAATATGCTTATGATGTGAACAGATCTTGTCCGAACATGTCTATGTTATCTGAACCTAAATTTAATTAGTTAGCCTCTATTTCACTGAAATTTCATCTAGTCATAGATGTTTTTTTCTTTTTAATATATATAAATCTCACTTGAAGAATATAATGTAACTAATATGCATGGCTATAAGTTCAAAGAGATACGATCAAGGCATGTGCTTGATATATACTAAGAGAATCTCCTGTAATCATGTAATTAAATTATGTTACATGATTACAAGAGATTCTCCTCATACTGACGGTCCTAAATTAATGTCATATGAATTAACAACACTTTTCTCAAGTTTCTGACAATAGAGAGTAAAGCCTGTGAATCAGGATTCAATTTTAACCTGCCAGAGTTTGTAGGATATTGGGAGAGTATCATCTTGGAAACAGAAGAAATCCGTGCACTATGCTGAAGTCTATGATGAAAAAAGAACTGCGGTTTGATTGATTGGATAAATATTATATATTTTTGAGGGAAAACTATATATCTTTAACAAAAATGCTGACCCATGTTTTTAGAGTAATGGTTAAGAAATAAAAAAAAAAATTATCCTGCTGGTTAAAAAATCAATTTTTTTATTAAAAGTATAACGGTGTATTTTTCTATAATTTCTAAACTTCAACACAATTTTTAACACATAATTTTTAAGGGTGCTGGTTAATAAGATCCTATCTTTAAACTTATCCTAAAACCTTATGAATGGATGTTTCATCACATCTGTGAACCTAACCTTCCTGTGGGCTCATCTAAAGACAGAGCCCCCGAGAAGAGAGAAGTATATTATTTTGGCTAGTATTCACTATTTCTTTTAGTCTCAGCTCTCTCCTATAGCATGGCCTGTATTATATTGAACATTTACATATTCTTGAGTCGTAACTCACCAATCCAACCTAATAGTTTACTCAGCAAAATATTGAGAAATTCTGTATATGACAATGCATATATGGTTTAAGACTTTAAGCAAGTGATATATAGGCAGTTTCAGGAAATATTAAGGTGGAAAAATAGAAATTTTAAGTAGAACTTTTATGCCCATTAAAGGAAAAAGGCATCTCAACGTATTATCTACCAAATCGTTGGCCAGTAGAGCTACAACCCACATAGATTATACAGTTTGGTTTTGAATAATATAAACAGCTGCATGTTTAGTACATCTTTTACCTTTGATGCATGTCAACCTAGTTTTGCTAATTTTAGAAGGTTACATAAAAAAGTATGTGTGTGATTAATCCCAATATTTGTATAACTTTAGCTATTGTCGATCTAAATGATTTTAGGTGATATCATTCAGGATGTGGATGTGTTAGGTAGCAGCACACTGGTCGCTAGAGCATGACCCTTCCCAAAAGCAAATATTCAAATTCCATTTAGGATCATTATCATTGGTAAATGCATGCATCTGATGAAGTGTTGTCACCACTAGTTTTGATATAACCTTATCAAGTCATCATATAATAAAAACCTAGCTATCTAAGCAATTTTTATTTGGTAGGTTACATTGTCATTATATATATATATATATTTATATATATATATATATCCAAGTTGGAATGAGTGCTTTTCTATCATGTATTCTTGTTTCGTAGTCTTAGACCATGATAACCAATATAAACCCCAGTCTGCTTGGAATTTGAAACAGGAATATGCTAGTAGATGCATTGAACCCTTCGGCTTTTAACCAAGTACAACGTCATGTAGAATAAGGACGCGTTTTGGATAAGTTTTTAATTAAAAAAAACTTTTACAATATATTTTGCATTTTTTTTCTTTCTAAAATAGTTAAAAAAAGAAACATTGAAACTGCTCCTTTTCTAAAATTACCTTTTTCTAGTTAAAATAAACCCTAAACCCTAAACTAGCCTACTAAATATGAAATAGTTGCACTCTTTAATGGAGTTGAGATGTTGATGGAAGCACCCCAAAGAAAAGGAGCTATTGTCCCTTATGAGGAAAAGTTATAAACTAAGAGATATCTTATGTCATTCAACAATAATGATATTTTAACACAAAAAAATTATGTAATTCTTACACTATTTTGACTCTTACGTACACATGTAGTGAATAGTATATTTTTCCTACATAAAAAAAGAAATTTATATATATAAGTCCTACCCATAAACCAACATGTACTGGGAAGGTAAAAAATGATATAATAAATTATATATGAATAAAAATCAATATTAAATTAATCAACTGAAGTGAATAAATATAATAGAATAGTTGAAAGAATGATTACAAATAATAAAAAGTTGCTATTACATAGAGAAATACTAAATCGCACAAAAATTTTGTGAAATGTCACACAAAGAAAAAAGAAATAAATATATTCTGTCATGTAAAGAAAACTAGGAATTTACAGTTTATTACTTCTTCTTCTTTGACTTTATATGGTAATTAAAGATAGACAAAAGGTCAAGCTAGATTTTACCTTAATTAGACTCCATCTATTTTCTAAACCTAAGACTTGAATATAAATTATTTACTTAAGTTTTTTGTTTTTTATCCTAAGCATAGCACGCATGACATTTCTAAAAATCAGGCTTTGCCTAAAAAGGCTAAAATCTTATTTTGATTTTTAATAAGGCTTTTTAGACAGACCGACATACCTATATCTATATAGGTTAACAAACCTAAACCTTTATGTAGGTGGACAAAACTAAAACTTTAAATAAGCTAACAAATATACAAGTTATTAAAAATAAATATTTAATACAATAAAACTAAAAAAAATGTCATTTTCTATATTTATTTAAATAAATTAAACAGTTAGACTTAAAAAGACATTTTAAATAGTTCAAAGCTTGACCTTTTTAATTTTAATAAAACCTTAATTAACCCAGTATTTAAGAAATATGCCTAGAACAATCACCTAGGCTTGATATGGGACAAGGATTCCTTAACATAAATTTATATATGCCTAGCATTTATGTTAAGTAATATTTAAAATATAGATAAAACAAATTTTATAGCTATCCTTGCTGAATAGGGACACAAGTAAAAAAAAAAAGTTAATTACAATTTTTTTTTTATCTTTTATCAATATGTGATTTTAGTTCTTCAATACAAATAAATAAAATATAAAAATGAAAATTTTGAATTTAATAAAAATAAAAATTTTAAATATTTTAGTCATTAGTGGATCCATTATATGTTTAGTTAAATATTATACTACATACATAAATCTTAGTATGTTATTAATATCTATTAGTAATTGAATGACTTATTAATAGAACAAATTGATTGACTTGAGAAATTATTAAAGAATCAAATTACATACTAATCACATAAAAATAACAGAGAATAATTAAATAAAACAGGGATAATGATTATTATTATGTGAGGACTTTGCTAGGTCCAAGGGTGTGGGGGATTGGGTATGGAATTTAAGGATCGCAGTGTTCGATTTCTACTACTTTCAACACATATCCCGAAACTCTATTATTTGAGCTCTCAACGGGGGACATGTGTGAGTTCTAATTAAATGCATCAACAAGAAGAATAAGATAACTGAACCAAACATTTACTGTACAATGTGCAAATGTTTTATGTTGAAGTCAATAGGTCACTTGAAAAATACATCATAAATTATAAAGTTTATTTGTAAAGAAGGCAAACACTGAGTAATCACTGAAAAATAATTATCTCGGGTCCTTGACTCAATACTTTCCTTTGCAGGATCAGTACTCTAAGTTTGTCTCTTTTTGTACTTCTTAATCGGCTTTCTAAGACTTTTGTTTATGAATTAGAGTTTCTTGTACTCTGTTTTCATAATAATATTATTCTTATATATATAAAAAAGAACTACTCTTAAGTCTTGTCCCATTACTAGTCCTTCACAATATATTAGAGTCCATATATACCACATGCTAGTAGAACTGCACCAACATTGAATTGGAGCCAGCAATGAGACACTAGTAAAACTAGAAACACAGTTAGTGCATAATGCAGAGCTATAAATTTGCAACAATCATTTCATAAAGTAATGAATCTCTTATCCATAAAGTTGTCTCATTAATGAATCTTTGGATGACATAACACATGAACTTTATTAGATTCCTTTACATTTTCTCATGGAAACCAATCTATTGATAAATATATCTTTTGGTGGTGTGATGTGCTATGTGTTTTAATTAACTATGTCTTCTCCAGATACTGCTTTCCTTGATCAATGGAATTCTTAATTTCGTAAAAACAAAACAAAGTAAATGTAAAGATTTTTTTATGTTACCAGCATGAAATCATTGATCGAGAGATATGCCACATGCAAGGAAGAACATCACCATCTGATAAATCCAGAATCCGAAGTCAAGGTATGTTCTGTTAACCACTCTTTAGAATTATCCCTTACCTTTTCTCAGACATAAATAACAGCTATAAGCAATATGTATTTGAAATCTATCATCGATTATTTTTTGTTGTTACATTGTTTATTCATGTATTATTGGTTTTGTTCTTTATATGTAAAGAGCAAGATTAAACCTCTCCCCATAAATGAGGTAATCATATCTCTGGCCAATCTCTCATCTGTCAACAACTGAGAACTGTGACAATACTGCTTATTTTATTTCACATAATTCCTAGATTTCTCAGCATCAAGTTTATCAATTGAATCCCAAGCATCAAAACAAAACCATTTTCTAGCTTCATAACCCACAAATCCATCCTCCCATGTTCATGAATTGAATCCCAAGCATTACAAAAATAACCATTTTCTAGCTTCATATTCCATCAATCCATCCTTCTTTCGATCTGGGGCCAGCCCTGAGCTTAGGTGTGGTGCCCAGGGTCTAGGGCCCAAAAAATAAAAGAAATTCTATATACTTGAGTGATAAATTTGTTTCTACGTTATTGTTATTTTTATAAATATAATGAAATTAGTATTTTTATTATATATTTTTTATATCTAAATTAAAATATCACATGTGTTTATATAAGGTATTATTCTCTTGATTGTTAGTTTTTGTCCATGGGTATTATATTTATAAATCTATGTTAAATGGACTTTTATGCAGTGAATATATGATAAAGTGTAGATTTAAAATGTTTGTATTTATTGAAAAAGAAAAAACTAAAACTCAAATTATAAAAGAATCTATTCTTATGTTATAAATTAAAGCCTCTATCTAGGATAATAAATTTCTCACTTTCTTAATTAAGAATTTTCAATCCTTTTTTTTCTTTAGGAAATAACTTCTCCATAATAAATTTCAAACTTTTCTATAATTAGGTAAAAATATCATTCTCAATAATATTAAATTACTTTCTATTTATTTTTATATATACTTAATTTTCTTAACTGTCTATTCGTTTTAATTTAAAAATAATCTTATATCATAATTTAAATTACTTATTATAATATAAACTATAATTGATATATTTAAAAATACTTATTTATTATGAAATTTATTAAAAACTTCAAAATATATTTATTTATCATGAATTATATATATATAAATAAATATTTATCTTGTGTAATATATATTAAAATATTAATTAATACTAATGCATGTAAGATTTAATATGAAACAATGATATTTTATTAATGATAGATGATAATATAATAATAAATTGAATGAAAAATGTAATAATTTTTTTTAGATTTATTAAAATTATGTTGTTAGCTTAATATAATAAAACATATTTTTAATAAAATTATGTGTCTATTTTATTATGTAATATATATATATATATATTATAATACTTATATATAAATTCCTTATTATATTGTTTCATCCGGGATCGAAATTATATTACGTGGAACATCCTAAAAATGAATGAACAAGCATGTACAAAGTTCAAAACAAAAAATAAAAAAACTTGTGAATATTTACCAATTAGTTCAAGATCCTTGCATATAATCACAACAATAAATCTATGAGTATACGGGGTCACACCTTGCAATCATTATTGGTATCACACAGAATGTGAAATGTGAGATTAAACAGCTTTCTAGTGTTTTTGAATAAGAATCTTAAATATTTAAAAATGTCAAACCCAATGAGTGTAGTTTTTTTGTTCATAAATTCAAGCATAAAAAGAAAACAAGGAACTGCCAAGATAGAGATCCTTATGGTCATCATTAAGTTGATAGAATGTATCTTAGCTATATCATGTAACTGTGCAAGTAATATTGAAAAAGAAATAAGGCAGTATAGCCCGTATAATTGTCTTCACAAGATTACAGAAAATCCTTTATTCCGTATGAAGTGGTTGATGGGAATAACTTGAATGAAGTAGCACATATCTATGTGATGCTAAACTTCTACAGTAGTGTCAAGAACTGTCTTTACCAAAATTTTAAACTGCTTGGTAGGTAAAAGTCTTATGAATTGTTTTATACTTAAACATACCGCCTAATGCAATCTCTTTGCACTCGAACTGTGGTTTGCATACATGCCTAATCCAAGTTTTTATTTAGAAGAATAGGGACAACAAAGAATGAACTCTTGCCTTGTTAACAACCAATTCTCCCAAAAATTGAATTTAGTTAGCACATGCATTGTCTACATTTCATGCCAAATCAGCTCTTATATGATGGGACATGTTAAGAAATATAATAAAATCATGGTTTAATTACTGATTTGATCTGTATACTTCTTTTATCTTTATATTTTTGGTTCCTATAATTAAAAATTAGATGTTTAGTTCATACACATGTAATTTTATTTTTGTTTTAGTCTTTTTCATTTAGTGTATCTTAATACTGTTAGATAAAACAAACACAAAATATAAATTGGTAAGGGAAACTATTATAATTTTTTAATGACAATTTAACTACTATCATAAATATTGTAGTGATTTTTTTCTGACTAATATCTAATTTTTAAATATGAAGACAAAAACTTAATTAAACCTAAACCCATTTATATGCCTTCATCCAACAACTAATATCTGGACAATGTATGAGCCCATTTGTTCTCATGCGCAGAAATTCAACTTTTAGATGAATGGGAGAAGCAAAGACCAAATTCCTAATCACTTCGTCATGGAAAATTTAATACTAAGCCAGAGACCAACTCTCCTAAAATCTACAGCTATTAGGTGAAAACTCATAAATGGTTTTATATCCAACAGGTAGTACTAGCTTGTATAAACTGCCTTTGACAAGAATGAAATTTAGGATAATTAATTTTTTAAAAATTACTTCGGAGAGAATTAGTTTTATGTTTAGGAATGTTCACTTAAAATATTTTGTAAGAGAAGAGTGTGTTTTAATAGTGTAAATTAAAATTGCTTTGGGAGTGAATACTTTAAATAAAGTAAAGCATTATGTTGTGTAAATATTTATTCTTTTAATAAAGCTTAAGTGGTGCTTGAACCTGAAATGGATTTTGGGCAAAAGTATCAAAATGTTACTTCTACAAATATAGTTTGAGGATACCAGAATGCATTTGGGAATTGCAAACCATTTTTATCCACTAGAATTCATTCCAGGGGCAAGAATTCATACGTATCCTCCAGAATGATCACGATTTAAGTGTTTGTATTTCTATAGTGTCATTCATATCTTACAAATTCAAAATAACAGCAGAATGCAACATATAAATTGCTTGTACTAGAAAAATGTAAGCAAGGATCAAGCATGATTCCTAAGATCCAACTTTAATCCGGGTTAACAATCACATTCATTTTTTTTTTTGTCATAATTGATATTCTAGAATCATGATTAGCCAAATCAAACGAACTATTGTTTTGATGGAGTTATGTTCATACGGCAGTTCATAACTCATTACATGCAATTAAGCATATATAAAAGCGATACACAAGTCAACAACATTTAACTCTGAATTGAAACCATATATTTGATCAAATGGTCCTTATGGACCCAAGAACCTGTTTGGGATGAAAGGAAAAGAGATGGATGAGGAAGGATTGGAGGTAGCATTCTGAAACAGAGGAAGGTTTAGAAGGAAATTCATCCCTTATTCCCTTTAAAATGCTAACGATTTTATTTCCTCCAAGTTGGAGGAAAAAAGAAATGAATACCACCACAACCACCTATAGGGAGTTAAACAATAACAAGGCTTTTTAAAGTACAGTTTTATGCTGGAGTTAGATTTTTATGCTAACTACGATTGTTAATTTTGGGGAACTATGCAAGATTACAAATTTTACGTTTTTCCTGGAGTGGATATTAATGTCCTAGTTTTCTCTATTTAAGACAACAACTTTATTTCTTAGGGATTTGAAGGGACTATAAATGCAGCACCTGTCAAACTTTTAGGGCTTTTTGCTTGATATTTATGGAGATTTTGTGAGTAGTCTATACTATTCTCTCTAGTGGCTTGATTCTAAATGGAAACAGCATACTGGATCTATAATTCTAATATAAAAGAAACAATTGCATCTGGATAGGACTTATTATAGATATGGCAATCAGCTCCTAAATTTTATATCATAATGATCTCATATCCCACTGTGGATCTTGTTAAAGCATTCGATTAGGACCTAAGTCAAAATGATAAAAAAAAAAAAAAAAAAGCATCCCTTTGCATTTCTTTTCCCTCCGTATTACTTACTTACATCATTTTACTTGCTAAATGATAGTTTTGGCAGAGGGAGGCAGAAATTCTAAGGCAGCAACTACAGAATCTACAAGAAAACCATCGGTACAACCTTTCTGCTTTTATTTAGCAAATATTTTTATTATTCTATAGAAGTAAATAAAACAGGTACTGTTTGGGAAACACTTCAGTGTCAGACAAGAATATATTACTGTACTAAAGTAGATTGGTTGTGTCATGGCATGCTGCATTCAGTCCATGATATACTACAATTAAGATTTTACTGTCACTGCAAACTCCATTCAGTCTCAAATCATTAGAAATAACATCCTAATTCCTGCTGACAGAAATAATCCTCCAATTGAATTTGCAGAAAACTAAAAATTAGATAAAGAAACCATGAAGTAAGCAAAGACAAATCCTAAGTCCCAAGCTAAGACATCCTATATATTAAACCACTTCTATATTTTATATTTCAGCTACTTTGATAGAGCCCTTGGAACTGAGAGAACAATGCAATGGTTAATGCCATACACTACCATTAAGTATCCACTTATGTTTGTTATCCTGTCAACACAACCAAATAAAACTTCACAATTATGTCAACATAAATATCTAAAATAAAAAAGGGAAACCTAAATTTTATTTTTTTTTCAAAAAGTGAAGACAAATAGTAAAAGGATAGACATACAACAAAATATTACTTTTACTAACAATATGAGTGGAACTTATAGAAGTGAAACTTATAGAAGTGAAATTGAGCTATAGAAGTGTGGACCTGCTGATTCTAGTACTGTATCAGTGAGTTTATAGATTACAAGAAGATCCCAAGTTATAAAAATACAGATTCTTCTACAAAATAAAAGATCATCTTGTATGACCTACTTGAAAGAAACACAGACTTAAATATTTGAATTATACACAAAATATCGCCTTGCTCTAAATCAGTCACACAAGTATATTTTTCTCTTTTTAGAGTAGCATGAAAAAACAGTCCATGCAGAAGCAACATTCACTTCTATCACCATTTTAGACTACTCACAATAAAAATAAATATCAATACTATTTCCCACCAGGTGCCGTCCATAAAGAAAGGTTTTGGTAGAAGTGATGAGTGATGACTGTTCTTCCTTCTTTACTTTTTTTTTCTGAATTAAATAAGGAAAAAGAAAAGGAAAACATCACATGTCAATCCCAGGATAATGTAAACAATACAATAGAATAAAAATTCTACCATGGAGATCCGCATCAATCAAACACTACTCTAATACACCATGCAATACACTGAAAAATAGTAAAATGAAAAAAATATTTCCCTTTTTGCTAATAGTGGTGACTAAATACAGAGAATGGATTCCCATATCTCAGTAAGCTCTATGCATAAGATCACTAACATTTTGAGGACACAGGCAATTGATGGGAGAACAACTTTATGGTCTGAGTGTCAGAAACCTACAAGATCTAGAGAATCAACTGGAAATTAGTCTCCAAGGTGTCCGCATGAAAAAGGTCAAGTGCCTTTAGATTCACACTAAGAAGGAATGGAGATAAATGTGCTTGATTGCTTAATCTCATTAAGGACCAAACTGAACACTAGAACACAATTAACAAGTTTTATCAAATTCTGCAGGAACAAATTCTAAGAGATGAAATCGAAGAGCTGAACCGAAAGGTCTTCCTGAGCAATAACTTTGCTAATTTTCCTCAAAATTTTGATAACACTTACTGACCTTTATATTTTTGTTTTTCACAAGTACAGGAAAACCTCATCTATCAAGAAAATGTGGAACTTTACAAGAAGGTAAATCTCATTCACCAAGTACACACACAACTATGCGAAAAGGTAGCCCAGCTTAGTTAATATGTATGGCATCCCCAAAAATTACAAGAGACTTATATTCACTTAGATGAAGTGAAACAGTAGAAAGTACATATTAGTTAACAATGAGGCTTGATGTCCCAGGTCTACGGTACAACAGATATGGCCATAACAAGCACAAATGCATTTGTTCCACTTCCATATGGTATGCATGTAGGAGGGCATCCACAAGAGTTGATCCAACTTCAGTTATGCCAGCCTGAGCAAGAAGTTTGTGAGACATCGGACACTGCCACAAAATGAAGGTCAAGTCTAATTTGGTCTAATATTTTATAATACATTTGGAAAAGAAAGCTATAGATATTGCAGCAATAATCACACAACTCCAAAGAAGTGAAGAGTTCTAGGGGATGAATATTATTCACTTCACTAAGAGAATCCCAGCAGAGAACAATGCACTTTCTGATATTGTATTGATTGTATAAAATCTAATCGGTAAAATGATTTGCTTGTAAAACTGCATATGGAAATATCTTGAATAACACAGCATGGACATAAATTTTTCTTTCTGTAACCAACTATTTGAACCCAAATTCTTATCTATTAACCATACAAAAACACAGAATAAAAAACAAAGCATTGCTAAGGTTAATGTAGACAAATTTAAATACAGTGTCAGCTCTAGAAGAACCTATTTTCAATACCAGGGTGTTAGAAATTTATAATTTCTTTTAATAATGTGGGCATTATATTTTAAATACAATTATATCAGTTATTTATCTAAAGTGGTTATAATCTTAAGTGATCCAATTAAGTAATCAAATACATTTCTTAATAAGACTTGATATAGGCTTAATGAGTGGATACCCAGTTTGCCTGTTAGGGAATAATGAGAACCTTATATGTAAGCTAACACATCAGCAAACGTTATTATCTCCAAAACACCAAACCAAAAACACGTTCTCTATTCTCCTCATCTAAAAGAGAAACGAAAGTCCTTGAAGGAATTAAGGTGGTTTGGTTGAGAAAGACCATAAGACCTCAATCACTGAATATTCTGCTGCAATCTCCTAGACCAAAATGGATCCAAGTATTTATTTACACAACCTCTTGTTACTTTGATAATCTAATATGACGACAGGATCAAAAGGAATAAAAAGGGTAGGAAATATCCAAAAAGAATAAAAACATAAGGAACCTAAGGGTAGGAAATTTCCAACACCTGGATCCATTTTAGTCAAGGAGATTGCAGCCGAATCTTCAGTATCTTCAATGATTAAGAGCCGTTGGTTTTATGGTCTTCCTCAACCAAATCACCTTAGTTCCTTCGGGGACCTTCGTTTCTCGTTCAGATAGGGAGAATAGAGAATGTTTTTGGTTTGATGTTTTGGGACCATAGCCTTTCCGGATGTGTTAACCTACTAAATATAGCCAACCTTTATATCCACTCATTAAACTCATCAAGTCTTATTAGTTAATTAGATCACTTAAGATTATAACCACTTTAAATAAATAGCTGATATAATTGTATTTAAAATATAATGTCCATATAATTAAAAGAAATTATAAATTTCTAACCCAGGGAACCCCTTGATATTGAAAACAACAAAGTCTTTGCAACTATGAAGGTGATTCTACCGGTTGTTGTTCAGTCCTTTATCTTTTATAAAAAAAAAAGTGCAAAATTCTAGTGTTAAGCCAAATCATTAGTAGTTCACCACCAATTATATAGATCATAGGATAAAAGATTGCTTCAGCAATTTCGAGTATGTGACCCAAATATATACAGTTAGTTGTGTCAAATGAGTGAAAATTTTGCAGCCCAGAGTTTCCTTAGAGGATACATGTGCCCCAAAAATCGTTAATATTTCATTAACGCTAGTAACGCTCATTACGCAGTTTCTCACACAATAAATAGTCTTCCACAATGCAAATGCTATTTTGTTGCATGCAACCGTTACTTTTGGTAGCCTCACACAACACTTAGCGCGTGTTAATGTTATATCCATCACCGCCAACAATCCAATCCACCAGCATTTCATGGAAGCAATTAATTAAGAGACATGTTTAAGAAATAAAAACGGAACGATATACACAATACCTCTCTATCTGTACCGAAGCACTGGGCATGTTGATTGTTGAATACAGGCATTAAGTTGTTTAGGGTGGATTTTGAATTGATGTTGCGCTTTCAGTGTGGATGCAAAGAAGGTTGAAGAAGAAATGGTGGTTAATTGGTACCTGTACTGCACCGTAAAAGGATGGGATTAGGGAACAGAATATCTAAGGAAAGCGCGGGAAAGAAAGAAGTTTCTTTATCTGTTCTCGCAATCACTTTTTAATTAATTTAATATTATATTATTTTGGCGGAGAAAAAACTTGGATATTACAGTTCCAGAAAATAAAACGACCTGGATAAACTCAAGCCAAGGATTTCCTTGTAAAGCAAAAAATATTAGGTTAAATTATATACTTCACCTTTCTCTTTATTTATATTATTCAATTTATTCTTTTTATTATTAAAAAAATTAATTTATTTTCTTAATTTTTAAAATTGATGTAATTTTATCCTTGTGGTTTAAATTAGTAATGTCGTTAAACTTTGAAACGGGAACAATACTATATTATAAATAGTTGTGGTTGAATTTTATTTTTACAATATAAAATAATAATAAAATATTATAATTTAATTGAAAATTTTATATTTTAAAATAGTAGTGGTTAAAAACTATCACAATGATAAATTTACCTTTTAAATTATAAAATAATAAATTTATAATTTAAAAATAATTATGTTTTTAGTTATAATTATAATAATTTTAATTTTAAAAATATTATTATTAAATAAAAATTAATATATAAATAATTTAACAACTTTAACTATTATAATAATTTTAAAAGTATAGTCATTTTAAATTTAAAAATGTTATAATAAAAGACAGACACTTAAATTATATTATATTGAAACTTATAAAATCATAGTAGTTTAAAATTTTTTATTAATATTTATATATATATATATATATATATATATATATATATATATATATATATATATATATATATATATATATATATATATATTAAATTTTATGAAAATTATTATATTGTGTTATAAATATTATTTTAAATAAGTATTTTGTTTTAATTTTAAATTATATATATATAAGGAATATCACATAATAAATATAAAATAATATAACAATATCATATTTAAAATATAAAAATAATTCATTTTAAATTATACTGATCATCAAATATACTTATTATATTATTGTATAAAATAGTATTATTATATTATTAAATATACTAAAATAATATTTTATAATCATTATATTTATTGTATTATTAATAAAAATGATATTTTATATTATGTATAAATTTATTATATTATATTCATTATATTTAAAAAATTAAAATTCAAACAAAAATAATTATTTAAAATAATATTTATAATTTTCATAAATTAAAAAAAATTATATATATATATATATATATATATATATATATATATATATATATATATATATATATATATATATATATATGCGCGCGTGATATTATAAACATTATATAAGTAACATTTTAAAATTATTATAATAGTTAAATTTATTGAATTATTTAAATATTAACATTTATTTTGATACTAATATTTTTTTAAATTAAAATTATTATAATTGTATCTAAAATTTGTGATCATTTCAAAATTATAATTTTTATTAAATTATAAGTTTATTATTTTTTAATTTAAAAATAAATTTATTACCGTAACAGTTAAAAAACTATTGCTATCTTAAAATATAAAATTTTAATTAAATTTTAATATTTTATTATTATTTTATATTATAAAAATAAAACTATTCGGTTAAAAAATCACCACTGTTTATAATTTATTAACGTTCCATTACATTAATTTTTAGAATTGAAAGAACAATTTAATTTTTTTATAATAGAGGAACAAAATTAAGTAATATAAATAAATTAAATATAAAATTTAACCTTAATATTATATTAAACAAGTGGTCCAACCCAAGTCAGATACATAGCAACCTACGCTACACTTGTAATCCACGTGTATTCCACTCCAAACACGTTACCTTCTCATTTCCGGCAATTAATTAATACGTTACTTCACTGAGGGATCAAATTTTCTTCTATTGGAAAAGTCGTGTATTCATTGCTTTTTACTTACCATTTTTTTTAAAAAGTGTAACTATATACATAAACGCTTATAAAAACTTCTATGTAGGTTGTGTAGTTGATTTTTTTTTATGAATATTCATCACATTTGATATTATATTTATATATATATATAATAAAATAATTAAAGATTAATATATATACCTATATATTAAAAAAAGTGAGGGAAGAGAATTATCATTGCAGACATTGGATATGTCACTAGTTAATGTCATGGTGATGAACATTGTGAATAGTGTTAGGATAATATGATTACAGTTAAAATGTGTTTTTGGTCTTGATTGATTAAAATTGATCTTGGTTTTATATTTTAAAAATGGTAATTTTAGCATTTTTTTATTTTTAAAATAAAACAAAACTAATTTTTTATATTATTGATGATTGTATGACATAAATGACGTGTACATGTGTTACGTGCGACATATGTCATTTTTAATAATATTTTCATTTTATTGTTTAGCTTTTATTTTTTTTTCTAAAATAATGGAACACTCACATGTGTCACATGTGACAATATTAGTTTTAATAATATTTTATTTTGGTAAATTGGTTAAATATAATATTGGTATCTATATTTTTAAACTAGTGATTTAGCTTCTTCAATTTCTAAAATATAGTAAAAGTAATCCTTATTACTGCAAGACAAATGACTCAAATCGAAAGTAGGTATTAAAAACTTATAATGTTGCTTCTTAGTATTGTTAAATAACTAAAAAAATTTCAACACTTAGATTCAAATTCAACAACTTTTGCAAAATTATACTAATATCAAGAATAAGACCTCAACTTTTTTTTTATATTAAATATCTTATTTACATACCTTTAAGATTTTTCCAAAGTCGAGTGCAAAAAAATTTAACTATGTAACACATGAATACCAAAGAAATTTTAGGCTTTATCTTTGATATTGATAGAGTTTTGTAATTGTTGAGTTATTTCAAAGGGTGTTAGAGGATGAATTATAAGTTTTTGGCGCCAAATTTATATTTGAATCATTTGTTTATTCTTATAATAGATTACATGTCAGTAGATCAATCGCCTAACAAATTTAGTAACATGACTGCTTCCATTTTCAAAAATTGGAAGACTTAAAACCATTGATTTTAAAGTATATGGACCAATATTATATTTGACCAATTTTCATGAATAGAAAACAAATTTGACTAATTTTATAAGGTTAAAAATATGATTAAAAATTACAAGTTATGTAATTATCGTGTTGCGGCTACACGTTAGTAGACAACTATGTCACCAATTAAGACTAACAAAGTTAATATCAAAGATTAATTCTATTGTATTTTTTTTAGAAAGATGAGGACTAGAATCATAAATTTAAATAATATATGGACTACAACCAATTTTAATCAAAATCTTTATAAAACCAAAAATACATTTTACTTAATTTTGATAATTAACAATATTAATTGAGTTAAAAAAAATAAAATAAAAAGTAATCGTGGTGCATATTTTATATATATACAAGAAAATAAAATATTGTATTGATAGTGTAAAATAATTTTATAATATTATCTAATCATAATCCATCTTGTATAATAAGTTAATTATTTTTTATAGTAAGTTAAGTTGATTGATTTTTATAATAAATAACTTAAAAGTCATACCAATGATTATCTATGATTGGATAACAATATAAAATATATTCAATCACAAATAAATTACGAGTGATTTTAAAGTAAATAAGATAAAAGATAATAAACTTAATATCTATAGTGATTTGTGATATAGTGTAAAATTATTTTACATTATCCGTATATAACATATTCTCTTTATATATATATATATATTACAAATTAAAAAAATAGGAAGAGAAGAAAAAAATTGTAAAATAAGTAAATTATAAAAATTTTATAAGATTTTGTTACAAAATATGCATTCAATTTTGATATATTTTTTAGAGAAGAAATTTACTTACTCAATAAGTAACTTTCAATTCTTATCCTTATCTTTCATTTTTTTTTTAATTTAACAACACTAATGGGTGATATAAATAAAGATAGAGTTATTCTTGAAGTAAGTGCATCTTTTATATTTTTTATTATAAATATTTTTATACTATTAGTTATTTAACTATTTATTACAAAAATTAACCATTTTCTATCAACAATCGATAGTTTTTAATATTTGTAAATCTAATATTATAATTATAAATTGACTATATAATATGAAATATATTGAAAAATAATTTATGATATAAAAAGTATAAAATGAGAAATGAAATTATTTTTACATTAAAACTATAAAAAATAGAATATTTATTTTAAAAATTTTCATTACCTTTACAATGAAAATTATAAAGAAGACTAACATATTTTTATAATATAAAAAGAAGATAAATAAACTTTAAATATCAAACTTCTAAGTATAAATAATTATTATATTATATACATAAAAAATTTTGAAATTAAAAATAATAAAGAGACATGTTCTGAGTGTAAAAAAAATAACTCATCCCTTTGTATATCCGAGAGTGGAATGAGTAAATCTGAATAATATACGAATATATATACATATAAATATTATTTTATAATTTAAAATTTTTAGATAATTTATTATTTTATTTTGTCATGTGTATGTATTTTCTTAAAATTTTTATAATTTAAAGAAAACATGTGGTGAACACAGTAAAACGCATGTCACAGTCGTAATTTTTCTTTTCCCTTTTTCATTTCTTCCTACATAATGCAAGCATGATATTTTGAAGTTGTACTTTCACATCCGCTTCTAATTTCATATCAGCATCTGATTCTAGGAATAATTGTACCTTTATGCGCTATAATAACAAGAACAACTGAAGAAGTGAAGTGTCTAAGCTTCCCAAAAACGAAAAAAAAGAAAAAGTTAAAGAAATAAAATATGCAGATTTCTGTACACAAATTCCGGATACCACTAGCATGTTCTTTTTGTACATGTAAATAAATTAAGGATATATACCCCACAACCACACTCCATCAAAATGACAATCAAACAAACTAAGATGCCGAGCTCAATAATTACAATTTTGCAAACGCATTACAAATCTTAAACAATTTCACTTCAGTCAAGAGACTAGAGTGCAGTGACTTTTTAGAAGTCATAAATACATCAACCATACATCATATTCCTGAGACCTCTGCTAGAAAGTCATTAACTGCACATCCCCAGAATCTGCTTTCTTCTGTCTTTGTAATCCAAACAAAAATTCAATTGCAGAGCATCTCCTTTTTTCTCCCCCCTGAAAAGAATGAGGGGGGGTTCTTATATTTATGAGTCAGGCTAGGCATGCTCTAGTTCTCTGACTAGAAACTGCTAGCATCATGTGATAAAACATGGGTAACCATCAACCAGGTACTGCTTCATGTTTTTTTTTTTTTATTGAGAATCCAACCGATGGAACACAGAAGTACTACACATAAACCACTAACATGAAGAATTAAAGCAATCAAAAGATTGCATAGTAAATTAATAAAAATAAAGAAAAAATTTAGATATAGTTGTATACGTGTTTAAAATTAGAGTTTTACTGCAGTAGCATGCATAATAAAAATTTGCTATATAAATTATCAAAGTGAAACTTCAATTTTAATCCAACAACAATACAAACAACATTTAAGAAGTGTATATAAGTTTTGTCCTAAGAATAATCAGTACAGGTAGATCCAGTTTAGTGATTGACAAAAAATGCATTAACTTTCAATCAGTAGAACTTTGGTATTATGACATATGAATGAGATACACCATATACAACCTTAAAGAAGGATTTGTACCATATGGTAACTAAGAGTTGTCATGTGTCAAAAGACTCAAAACAAAGGCCATTGTCCTTCTTACATTCAATCCTAAACAGGCAACCAGAGTTGTATAATAAAATTAGTGATGAAAACCCCACCTAACATCTTGCAACCCTGGCCTAGGTTCATCAAGATGGCAACCCTCATCGAAGTTCTGGGAGTAGCTAACAGGATCATATTGAAATGACAGAGGTTTGGATCTACACAAGGTCTTTCTCTCCCTCATGAACCTTCTGAGGATGTTCCTCCACCTTTGAACCCTCTTTCTGGGGCTGTTGCAGTAATGGATTCTCGAGTACTGGAACTCGTTGTGGATTGGCAAGCACGAAGGGGACATCATGCACCCGGGGATGTAAGAAGATCGCTGCACTGTCATTGTGCGATCGTTTTCCATTTGTGTGGAGTTTGACATGTTTTTTCTTCCTTTTGAGGTGGGTGCTTGTGTTTATGCTTCTTTATCTTCTCAATTATTTTCTTTTGCAATGAGTTGGTTTGAGGAGCCTATAGTGCCTGTTAGGCTGTTACCATTTGTACGTTGTACCATGCTGTAAAAGGGTAACTCTTTTTCAAACTTTTCTACTCATGAGCTTTGTTAAATGTGTGTTGATTTAATTTGTTCATTAATTATATCACGTTAGTTTGTCCTATTCTAGTGATTAATTGGAGTTAACAATATGGATTAGAAAATAAATAGACATATGTAAGTGACAAAAGAACAATCGGTGTAAGGTATAATGGCAAATCTGAAAATCAATTAATTGAATTATTATTAGCAAACCATCCTATTACTATCAATTATTAGTTTGACAAAAAAAACATAGATATTTATTTTTTTACATTATATTTCTTAATTCATTATTCTTTTAAGTGTATCTCAATTTTAAAGAATTAAATTATAAAATGAGAGCATCTCGGGAGATCTCTAAAAGCAAAAAAAAAAACAAAAGGGAATAAGAAATGTAATTAGATGGTTAAAGGATATTGCATTATACGAATTATAAACGGAACTCCATGCCATCGAGAAGGGGTAATCAATATGGGGTTGATGAGGACATGCACCAGCCCTTTTCTGACTGACCTGGATGATGAGAGTAAAAGAGGGGAAAGGGAAAAGACACAATACGAGCCCAGCAATTCCTTGGAATAATTTCTTTCAAGACCATTCAGTAACGGAAACATTCAAGAAAAAACATTATGTCAAACAGAGGGTAAAAAATAATCAAACGATGGCAAAAAGAGCAACAAATCATAAGAATGGGGCATGTGATTTTGGTACAATCACAACTCCACAAACCATACCTACCGCTGTATTTGTGTGTGGGGACTTGAGAATTTGTCGTGTCTCTCTAATTCACCAAGTGGTGAAGCAGAGGATAGTGTCGTTAGCTAAACAATATTTCAGCACCTTCCTTGGTTTTTGGTGCTATTTTTTTTTTTTTGCTTGCCTTGTTTCACCTGTTGTGGATTCCATTCACCTCTCGGTTCTCATCCAAACAATTGTTTTTTCTTGAATCGGTTGGACAAAAAGTTATTACACTGTCCCGACCAATTTATATATAATATTTTTATTTTTTTTTATTTGATAAAGAAGTTAATAATATGTGACACGAAAATTAATCGAGATTACAAGGTTCCGAATTATATAATAATTTCTAAAAACTTTAAAACTACGTCGAGTGATTGACTAATATAAATATGAAACTTTGAGATTCAAGAGAGGGTTTTGGCTTATAGTTACAGTAATGATATTATTTTTACTAACGGATCGAATTATTAGTTTGTTTTATTTACACAATAGTGGTAAATAGTTTTAGTTTCAGTACTCATTGAAATTACTCAAGTCCCTTTAGTCATGATAAACACTAAACCGGTTTGAGTGGTTTGTGAATTTGTAAGTTTGGAAAATGAGCATTTGTAGCCTCGATGCTTTCAATTTGAATCGTGTGTGGAATTCTTGTCATGACCAACGTAGACAAGAGTAAGGCCTATCTGGAGCTAAGAATCTTATGCACATGTTGATTGTGGAGCAGAAGATGGGAACAGAAAGATTGTGAGCCCACATGCACGCACCTAGTGAATGATAAATCCCTATCCCCTACCCTTGTTTGTTTCCCGTGCTCATTCAAGCTATAATTAGATATTAAATTAAATTAAATTAAATTAACTTATTGTTTTATTATGTACATATTTTATAGAGGAATGTAAAACAACAAATAAATGATTATATTATTATTCCGGTGTGGTAAAAAAATATCCCATACCACTTAAAATTGAGACTAATGTATCCTTCTTTAATTTGTTGGTACTTTTTAAATGGAATAAAATTGAATGCATTTTACGTGGTTTAATTTTGTTTTTTCATTTTGTTCAATATATTCTTTTTATTTTTCAGTAATTCATAGGTTTGGCCTGTCAGGCGAAAAATTTACTGCAGGGATTGGTTGATTACTGCGTCCATGCTCCATGAATGGCTATCAAGTGTGCTTACCCTGTAAAATGAATAGTGGTAATAATAAAAATCAATTTATATGACCCAGAATATACTTATCATCACGCGTTTGAAAAATTTGTATGCCTAACTATATTGTGCATTAAGAGATGAGTATGATATGAGTTGTACATGAGGGACCCAAGCACAGCTATAGCACATATGAATTATGATGACCTTCTCCTGATCGATCACATGCCTCCAAGTTCTATGAGAATTACTGGCTAAGTTATATATTTAGGTGAACCATAAATCTGGTTCTGGAGATTTTTAAGTTAAATATTTTAGTATTTAAGGTAATGAATTTTATACTTGGACTATTATATGTTGACTTTTACACCAGAAAAAAAAAAGGATTCTTATTTTTTTTTTCTTTTTAATGGAAAGTGGTTGTAAATTAACTACAAAACCTTTTGCAAATTTGTATAAAATTGGTTTTTTAACTGACAGAGAACGCAGACAAATTAAAAAAAAGAATGAAGACAAATTTATTTAGCAGCAAGTGAAGAATCCAATTAGAAAGATTCGCTATATCTACTAGATTGCATGGAGATCAAGAATGGAAAGAATAGCTAAGGGTATGTATCAAGTTTATTCTATTTTTTAAATAATAAAGCAACATAAATCGTAAGCTGGAATAGCTCAGTTGGTTAGAGCGTGTGGCTGTTAACCACAAGGTCGGAGGTTCAAGCCCTCCTTCTAGCGTTTTTTAATTTTTTTTATGGCCCATGTACGTGCACATCGCTGTAGTCATGGGTTTAGCCCAACTTGAATGGGCTATGCCCAATCTTTTTTTTTTTTTATTCCTTTAGTTTGAGAAACGTAAATGCGTGACTTTTCATTATAATTTTAGTTTTCTTAAACAGGTTGACTAAAATCAAATAATTGAAAATTTTTATAAAAAAGGATATTTTCAATTGTTTAAAAATATATAATAATATTCAACAATCAAATACTCATTCAGCTCTTTATTTATTGATTTGGGTGCAGAGACAGGTGAATGTACACATTGAACGAACACCTTTTTTATGCGTGTACCATGAGAATGAGATCATGTTGGTATGTGGGATTCTTTGTTATTACCCTCCACAAAATAACATATAAATTGTTGATAAAATGTCCCAACTCGTCAGAGAAGCAATAAAAAGCTTTGGTGGCAACATCTGTTTCAATCATTTTGACTTACCCTATCAACTTACATATTCAAAGGACCACTTGTGGCCAGGAAATGGTGGTTGTGGATAGGGCTTTCATGGCCTGTTTTAGTTGCCAATATATATCTCAAATTTCTTTCACAATTATTATTTTATTATCTTTATTTTTTTGGGGGTAGAATCAGGTACAATATTTGCACTCAAAAATGAAATTATAAGATGTGCTGTACTAAGGTCTCTTCACGTTTAGCAGTTTATTTTTCACCAAATTTCTTTTTAGGATTTTATTGAAATATGGTTTTAAAAAAAAAATCAATAAGAAATTGAACATTAGCGCATTTCCTCATTCCCAATCCCTACCCCTTGTCATAAACTAATACTCAAATGGTATAATTCAAAATTAAGAAGTTAGTAAGAAATCTATATTAAACAAAGTGAGCAAATTTGTCTACGTTGAGATTAAAGGGTCATGAAGTTACAACCACATTTTCATAGTTAACATTCATTTATGCCTACACCACAATTTTTTATAATTACTTTTAATTTGAGATGTAATATTTATATAATAGTTCGTTGGACAATTTAAATAACATTATAGTTTGGACACTACTAACTACATGAATCAACTTTATTATATCATGTTAATCAACAATTTTGAATTTAAATATTATGATGCAGTTGGTTAAATTTTTGTATCATTCATCATAATTTTACTAGTTGAATAAAATATTTCCCATGCTTTCAAATAAAAAAAAAAACATTTTAGACTGTTTTCTAATGTAACATGATCACATAAATTTTGAATAATTATTGTTGTTGGTATGAGATGTCATGCGACAAAGGAGTGGATCATTACTATCCACCAAACCTTAAATGTGCGAGACAAAAACAAAACGACCAAAACTGTAACTGAAGAAACTCATACAAACACAGTGTTTGTCTCTAAGATGGCAATGGCAATGGCCCTTCGCAGGCTTTCATCTTCCATCGACAAGCCTTTACGTCCTCTCTTCAATGCTGGCTCTGTTTACTACAAGGTACGTCCTCCCTCTTCAAATCAAATCAAATCAAATTCCAATCATCTTTATATTTGCAAACCTTATTCACCAATTATCGTAACCTGAGATTTTTTTTGTTTTAACGTAGTCCTCTTTGCCTGATGAAGCTGTGTACGACAAAGACAAAAGCCGTGTTACGGTATATGCTGATTATAGATAATATCATCACTTATATTTCATGTTTCATGCAATAGACTTCTGGATTTGTTGCTTGTGTTGCGAAGCTTATTCCCATGCACTTGTTATTCATGATGTTTTCTTTGAGAATATATTAATTGACTTTGCAGTGGCCAAAGCAATTGAATGCTCCACTTGAGGTTATTGATCCTGAGATTGCTGATATAATTGAGCTCGAGAAGGCTAGACAATGGAAGGTATATATATATACACTTTCCAGTGTTGTGTTTATATCATTTGCTTGCATAACAGCCATATTGAACTTCAAAAAAGAAAAAGAAAGACTCCACCTGTTTTGAGTTTTGTGTTTTGTGTTAAAACATTTGGTACGGTTGTTGATTTGTTGTGGTGATGCTTGATAGTTAATATGATACTCACTTCCCCATAGGATTTTGTTAAAATTTTGCTGGTCATGTTGTAGAATATAGAGGACTTACTTGCCTTTCTTTTGATGAAGGGACTGGAACTGATACCCTCAGAGAATTTCACTTCTGTGTCTGTAATGCAAGCTGTTGGCTCTATCATGACTAACAAATACAGTGAAGGATATCCTGGTGCAAGATATTATGGGGGAAATGAGTATGTCAGCCTTTCATTTTCTGTGTGCGCCTGTCTTGATAATTTATGGAATTTTAAGCCAATAAATATAGACACATAGTGTTCACATTTAGAATTGTATTCTTGGAGAGCTATCCAATTCAAAGATTGTGGATCTTCATTATTTCAGGTATATTGACATGGCAGAAACACTATGCCAGAAGCGTGCCCTGGAAGCATTTCGGTTGGATCCGGCTAAATGGGGAGGTAGAAAGAGAATATCATTTTATTTTTGGCTAGACTATACTATTCCCCCCTTGTTATAGTATTTTTGGCTAAATGGTGGTTGATTTTTGTCTCAAGCATACAAGTATACATACTCTTTGTTGGGCTTCATTTTCAACTTTTTTGAGTCGTGTTTCTTTTTCACTGAACTCTGAATTAGTAATGGACATGACATGAGACTAAGGATTGAACTGTTGAAGCCTTCTATAGACTTTGCTTTTAAAAATTTAAATAATCTCCCATCATTTTTCCTGAGGTTGAATAGATATTTTTTTTAAATATATTAGATTGTAAGTTTGCTCATTTATCATTGTTATTCCTAATTTGCAGTGAATGTGCAGCCTCTATCTGGTTCTCCTTCCAATTTTCATGTTTACACTGCATTGCTAAAACCTCATGATAGAATCATGGCACTTGATCTTCCACATGGAGGGCACCTTTCTCATGGATACCAGGTATCAACTTCCATCATTCATTTCCTGTTAAAAATAATAAATCTATAATAAATGTGTAGTTTATTGATCACTGATGACATGATTCTGAGAATTTCTTCTGTGGTTAGCTAAAGACGATTTTGTAGTCATTTATAAAAGTAAACATTAAACTTGCTTAGTATTTATATTTATATTATTAGGACATTGCTTTAGCAATTGACAATTATATATCACTTAAAACTGCTTACATTTAACAGACAATTATAAATGCCTTCTTTCATTATTTCTTTGTTTCTTCTTTTTCCTCCTCTAAGAATCTTTCTTTATTCTTTCACTGTCTTCCGTTTAACTATCCTGATGAAAAACTAATGGTTACTATTTTCACTATGCAGACTGACACCAAAAAGATATCTGCAGTCTCCATATTTTTCGAGACAATGCCATATAGATTGAATGAAACCACAGGATACATTGACTATGATCAGGTATCTTTGTAGTTTCTTTTTAGTTTTACCACGGTCATGATCCTTTTGGCAATAATCCTCATTTCTGGATTAGTTTTTCATTCACAGTTGATCATTCTTATTGTAAGTGTCCACTGAAGATTGAATCTTAGGTTTAAGATACTCACATGATATACATGTGATAAGTTCAGTTACATGCTGCATACATATAAATTGAAGAACTCAACAGTTCCATGGTTCAACCAAATCACAAATAATTATCAATAGTTGATGTCCTATAGTCTAAAGTTCTGAAATCAAATTGATTCGAAGGCTAATTAGAACCAACATAAATAATGTTTCATTTTATTTACGTGGACAATGATGCCATTTTGCTTGGTATTTTCATTTAATTAACTTCCTTGGAGCTTAAAGGTTAGAAATGAAAGATAATAATTAAACTGGTAGTGGAGAAATGATAATAGTAGATTTGTCACTCTGTATGAAAGGCAGTGTGAGTTTAAAGTTTACTAGTTTATCAAAGGCAATGTGAATTGTTTTGCTCCATATTTACAGCTGAATGATTCCAATTGCATCACTATCCAAGCTAGTAGACAATTTGGTAAACTTACTTGATTTGTCTTTTCATTGTTTAACCTTTTTGAGTTCAATTGAGAGAGCTTGTTTCTCTAATAATCCATTACAATTTACTGGGCGATTAAAATTTCTTCAAACTCAATTAGCCACGAGTGAGCCAATTAGCAATTTGGCAGCACGGTATTCTGTTCTTACTCCTTAAGATCAGAAATATATTTATGTACTACTCTTGTGTACATTTTTATGACATGAACAACTTTGAAATGCAGTTGGAAAGTACGGCTACACTCTTCAGGCCAAAATTAATAGTTGCTGGAGCTAGTGCTTATGCACGTCTGTATGATTATGCACGCATACGCAAGGTAACAAATTGATTATGCAAAGTGATTTTTCAAAAATAAATAGATTGTCTTTCTTAGAATTTGTGGTTTTCAACTTGAATGGTTATCTGGGACACACCAAAGGTTGAACTCATGATGCATGTTACAGGTGTGTGATAAACAGAAAGCTGTGTTGTTGGCAGATATGGCACACATAAGTGGATTAGTTGCAGCTGGTGTTGTCCCTTCACCTTTTGATTATGCAGATGTAGTGACTACCACAACTCACAAATCACTTCGTGGCCCGCGTGGAGCTATGATCTTCTTCAGGAAGGGGGTAAAAGAAATTAACAAACAAGGCAAAGAGGTACGTTCCTGAACAAAATTTATTTGACATTTTTGTGTACTTTTGACTTGTATATCAAGTCTTGTTTTCATTATTTTGGCAAGTTGTGCTTATGTCTACAAAAATTTATTAAATGCATAGCATGAGCCAACGGGCAACACTAATTCTTCTTACTTATTTGAAGGTGTTGTATGACTATGAGGACAAAATCAATCAAGCTGTGTTCCCTGGACTGCAAGGTGGTCCTCACAACCACACTATTACTGGTTTAGCTGTTGCATTGAAGCAGGTATGTAATAATCTTTATTTTACTGTTGTTTTAATTATGAGAGACCGACAATAGACAATAAAATGGATATGAAATAAGCTTTTCCTTCACTTGATTTGAGTGGTTGATTTGGAGTGACAGGGTTTTTGAGTGATACTATTGGATATTAAGAGAATGTATGGTGTGTAATGCATACTGACCAAGAGATAATGTCTTTTATTTTTCCATGTGTGAACCAGGCTACAACTCCAGAGTATAGAGCATACCAAGAGCAGGTTCTCAGTAATTGCTCAAAATTTGCACAGGTATTTTAGAAAGAACTAAACAGCTTTTTCTCACAGATAATGGATTTTGTTACAACATTGGGGTTGGTCTCCTTGAATGACCAAGGAGATAACTCTCTGTATTTTAACACTAAATATGTTCCAGGCACTCAGTGGGAATGGCTATGAGCTTGTTTCTGGTGGAACTGACAATCATCTAGTTTTGGTTAATCTGAAGAACAAGGTAAACTACTACTTTTCATACAAGTTTCAACGAGTCTAGTATGTTACGAAATTAGAACATTTACTTATTTGTGTGTTACAGTCATAAAGCAGTCATGAAGTTACAAATAACTAATCATTGTCGTGATTTACTTCGAGAGAAATTATAAATCCTTGTTAAAGGGGCATACTATGTTAGATACATACAAGAAAGTAGCAATTTTTCAACTAAACAGTAATATTGAAGTGAGACTAACGTTCTTTTTCAAAAATCTTTGTCAGGGTATTGATGGTTCCAGAGTTGAGAAGGTGTTGGAATCAGTTCACATTGCAGCTAACAAAAACACGGTTCCAGGAGATGTGTCTGCTATGGTTCCTGGTGGCATCAGAATGGGTACAGGATCTTCATTGCATTATATTTTGATTTTGATGTCTTTCTTCAATTACTTGATCTTAATAGCTCTAGTGGATTTCAGGAACTCCTGCTCTTACTTCTAGGGGATTTGTTGAGGAGGACTTTGTTAAGGTAGCAGAGTTTTTTGATGCTGCTGTAAATTTGGCTGTGAAGATCAAGGCAGAGACCAAAGGTTATTGAATCTTCAATATCCTTCCCGAGTTTGTGTTTGTTTTTTCTGGATACTGCTTATTTGAGTTGCTGAGGGTTGGTAAGTGCTTGAATAAGCCAACATATAGTTGCTGATGAATTTTTTTATTCAGGAACAAAATTGAAGGACTTCTTGGCCACATTTCAGTCTTCTTCTTACTTTCAGTCAGAGATTGCAAAGCTGCGCCATGATGTTGAGGAGTATGCGAAACAATTTCCAACCATTGGTTTTGATAAAGCAACCATGAAGTACAAGAAATGAGAAATGAAAATTTTCCATTAGGTATGCATTTATGTCAATCATATCATATTGTTTTCCCGAATGTTAATATATTTTATTGATAGATAAGGCATACTAATATGTTAACCTTGTGGAAAGATACAACTACTAAATGATACCAGTAATCTGATATTAACCTTAGGGAAAACTTCTGAAGTGATATCTAAACATGAGATTTTGAATTCGTTTTTCTTTTCCTTGACAAAAAAGCTTGCACTTGACACTTCTGACTCTCAGATCAAAATTGTAGTTTCATATTATCTCACGTACTTAGTTTGCTATATTGCAGTGGAAGGTAAACACTATGGTCTGGTTGGCAAGCAGTTCAAGGGGATCACTTTCCTGATTCATGGAAGAGGAGGACAGCATATAAAAAACATTAGCCAAGAGCCTTTATATGTATGAGCCTAGAAACTTAATCAATAGATATCTTCTTGCAATGTATAGATACATCATACATATATGCAGTGAAGGCTTAAAACAACCAAATTTCTAGAATAGTTGCTTGTTTGTCCAATGTTTTAAATTGTGGTTTCGGAATCTTTGACATTCTTGAAAATTACCGACAAACGTGGCTAATGCAACTGTAACATGAAAATGTTGATGTTGCTGCTGTAATTGTGTTATTTAAAACTCTGTATTTGTCTTTACTTCCTTTGGAATGATCACTATGATATTCTCCCATAAATCCGATCACCTTTTACCATTGCATAAAATTCAGCTCGGAGCTGATTCGAATTCTTTTGCCTCATAAGATATTCCAAGATCACTGACCAGTTTAAGTATGCAACCATTGTGATACTGCCACCTGATGCAACATGTTACAATATTGCTTTACTATGACTGGTTGAAAATGTGAAAGAACTAGGAATTTCAGAGACAAGTTACAAGACCAAAACAAGACAAGGGGAATCATCACACAGAACCAAAGCTAAACAAAATCCTCACCAATCCCCACCTTAGCGTATTTTAACTTTAACAATGCATCCAAGCTTCAGAGCTGTCGAGTAAAATTAAGCTTTATAATGAGAATTTTCGATCTTTAACCGAGTATATCATGACTTAGTTAAGTATTTAAATTATATACAACCACTAAGTACTTGATTTATATCTAATTACCTAAGTATCTGATTTATATACTACAAATGAAGTATTAGATTGATAACTGCTTACACTCACTAATGATTGAGAAAATATTATCTACCCGAATAAGAAACTGCTTATCCTACTGTACCATGCACTTTTATTCTTTAACCTTATAAAAAGATACACATTTTTTTTCATGGATCAATTTAGGTGCAAGAGGTATTTATACCAAAACAATAGCTTTAACAAAAATATTAAATAGGTTATTAGATATTTGAAAAAATATAAATCATCGTTCAAATAAAAATTTCTATATCTATTGATTAAAATTTTAGAAAGGATGGATATAATCTAGTCCAAAAGTAAGACTTACTTTTACCATACCGTAAACAAATTTCACTTTCTAATCTACATTGAACTCAAAAAAATTTTTATATTTTTTTACAAAAACGATACTAAAGTTTGAACTTAAATCCTTTACAGTAAAGTTCAATACTTATATCTATCAGTCCAATGCTGAAAAAGAAAATGTCCTTTAACACGCATACCCAAATGATAAAAATGACACAAATATGAAAAGTAAAAACAAACAAAAGTATCTCATCCTAGATTTTCGATGAAGCTGGCCAAAAAAGTCATTCTAAAAAGAAACAGAAAGTTGTAAAAATGAAGCGCTCAGCTCTACTCGGTGCCCTTCTTATAGCAAACATGTTTATGGCCACAACACGCTTGACCCTCACTCTCCCTTTCTCTCGTTCCATCCCCCCACTCCTAAACCGCACTTGTCGCTCCATTAAACAATTCCCAAAATCCCATCCCTGTCCCCTCTGGTCTTCTTCCTTCTCCTTCTGCCTCCACACACTCCGCAAGTCCACTTCCCCTCTTCGCGCTTCCTCTTCTCCTCCCTCCATGGCCACTTCTTCGCTCAACGACGTCGTCGAACCCAACCCTCTTCTCCTTGACTTGGAGTTCCCACCCTTCGATGTCGTCGAACCCAAACACGTGCGACCCGGCATTCGTGCCCTCATCGCCGAGCTGGTAACAAGTTCCCTCCTTTTCTCTCGTTTTGGATTATTCGTCGGGTTTCGGGAAATGGGTCGGGGCCGATTCGGGGTATTGGGGGTGGTTTCCTTGATGTGGTGTTTTTGGGGTTTTGCTAGGAACGTGAATTGGAGGAACTTGAACGCGGTGTGGAACCGTCGTGGCCAAAGTTGGTGGAACCGTTGGAGAAAATCGTTGACCGGATGTCTGTGGTTTGGGGCGTGATCAATCATCTGAAGTCCGTTAAGGATAGTTCGGAGCTCCGTTCTGCCATTGAAGATGTGCAGGTATTGTTTTTTTAAATAATAAAGGAGTAAAATGTGCTTTGGGTCCTCAATTTTTTATTAAAATTTGTTTTAGTTTCTATACTTAAAAAACAAAGCTTTTGATCATCGTATCTTATGTAATTGGTGAAGTTTGACCCTCACACTAGTATCCTAAGTTCCATGACAAGGGACGAATTTAACCTATTATAAAAAATACTAGGATCAAAATCATCGATTTTAGTATATAGAGACTAAAATTTTATAAGTTAGAAAATAGATTATGTACCACCAATGGAAAAATAATTTTATATAGATCATTAATCACAAGTCACCATATATACTAAATTTGTTGGTTTTTACAATAACTATCTTAAAGTTATATCAAGGATTTGTGATTGGTTGGATCTACATTATTTGTGGCCGACTATTAAACACAATTTAATTTTGACCAAAAATTGAGGGATCCAAAATGCATTTTATCCAAAGTAAAATAAAATATAATAACATGGGTGTTTTTGTGATGTGTGTTTGTGCATTTATGGAATTTTTTTTATGCTAGTGGGTAGTGTTATGCTTTTGTATGATGTATTTTTTTTTCTCCATTTGGGATATAGTGCAAAACATCATGGGAGTTAGTTTATTTGCTTCACTTTTAACACTAGTCATGATGCAAGATGTTATTCTGCTCTGAGGTCAGTAGTTTTGCTGTGTTAACAAGGATTAGTGGAATACTTTTTTGTTTGCAGCCAGAAAAGGTCAAGTTTCAGCTTAGACTGGGTCAAAGCAAACCTATTTATAATGCGTTCAAAGCCATTCAAGAGTCTCCTGATTGGCAGACACTTAGTGATGCTCGCAAACGTATAGTTGAAAGTAAGTTATTAAGAAAGATATTGTGTGTGTTCTAGTTTTTGTTTTGCTTGGAATATGCAATATCTGTGGGACTTTGTTTTGCAAGTCAATGAAGAAGTTCTATAATCTGTACTCATGAGCATGATGCCATGCTGAATCTCAAACTGTTGTTCCATTTACCATTCACTTGATTTTAAACATGTATTATTTGGGGCTTGTCATTTTACATTTACCAAATAACAAAATACTTGTGCCTTTGCAGGCCAAATAAAGGAGGCGGTTCTTAATGGAGTTTCTCTTGAAGATGATAAAAGAGAAAGTTTTAACAAAATTGAACAGGTGTGCTATTTTAACTAAAAACAAACGTAAATGGTAGCTATTTGTAGTGCATGCTATTTGATTCCCATCATTTGTAGTGATTATGTACTAGGTTTGGTTATATCTTGATCTCTGTTCTCTGTTCTATGGAAGCAACCAGGCCTATCCTTTTCTTAGTCAAGGGTGGAAAATGAGATCTTATTTATACATATTTTGAAATTTTGAAAAGTGTGGCTTACAAATAACAGAATAGGCAACATGAACTGGTAAAATTCTGTTGAAATTGAAAATTTTGAAAATTGAGAAGGATCCATATTCATATGCAGTATATGGATTTTGAACAGCAATTTGAAGTCCCAATTTTATTAGCAGTACATGTTGGTGGAGGATTTTGCTTAATATCCCATAATCCCAACTCCAAATTAAACCAAGTCATAAAATTTTGATTAAATAATACTTTTCTTATGCTCAAACTCCAGAAACAAAATGATTGGACTTTATAACTTAACTATGTAATGGTGCTTTTCTTTTAGTTATATTTTTATTTTTATTTTTATTTTGCATCTTGATTTCATACATAGGAGCTGGAAAAGTTATCACAAAAGTTTGGGGAGAATGTTCTGGATGCAACAAAGAAGTTTGAAAAGCTAATCACAGATAAGAAGGAAATTGAAGGATTACCTGCTACTGCCCTTGGGTTGGCTGCACAAAGTGCAGTATCAAAGGTATATCATGTTGATATGTTTTGTTATTATTCTCAAGTTATGACAAGCAGCTTGTTTTGAGTTCTGAATCTTCTGATTACTTAATGGGAAAATGCAGGGGCATGAAAATGCCACCGCTGAGAATGGGCCATGGATAATTACATTAGATGCTCCTAGTTATATTGCTGTTATGCAACATGCTTGCAACCGTTCTTTGCGTGAGGAAATCTACCGAGCATTTATAACACGGGCATCTAGTGGAGATTTGGATAATACAGGAATAATTGATCAAATTTTAAAGCTTAGGTTGGAAAAGGCCAAGCTTCTCAACTACAATAACTATGCCGAGGTATGATTCATATGCTATATTAAGGATACAATCCTGTTGTAGGCTGCTAAAGTATAATCAATCTATCAGGTTAGCATGGCAACCAAAATGGCAACTGTTGATAAAGCAGAAGAACTTCTTGAAAAGCTCCGCATAGCTTCCTGGGATGCTGCAGTGAAAGGTAGTGTGTATAAGATGTGTTTCCTTCAGGCTTCAAATTGTATATATTTTTTTCATTAGTTATGTATGGGGAAAATGCATTGCGTATAAGCTTTCTGGAGTTGGCCTTTCATTGTGATTGAATATTCTAAAACAGCCACAAGTAGATATCCCTTTGGAAGAATTCCAAATTTCCAACACCTAATAGGTCTGACATATACACCATAGCATAGGTGACTGTATTGTCTATATAAATTTGGTTTTATACATAGGTGTGCACGGGTCCTCCTTTATTCAGGCAATAATTTAGGGGTTGCATCTTTCTTCCTTGCAGATATTGAAGACCTTAAAGAATTTGCCAAAAGTCAGGGTGCAGCAGAAGCTGGTGATTTGACTCATTGGGACATTAACTTTTGGAGTGAGAGGCTACGTGAGTCAAAATATGATATTAATGAGGTTGCTCTCTTGCTCTCTCTCTCTCTGTTATCATTTAGAAACAAAAAAAAAAAAAAAAACTTTTAAGAAAACAAGGTTAATTAACTGTCACACTGGATGATAAATAAATTTAGAATGATTAGAAGATTAATTTCCATTCCACATTATTTGATATTTAATACATTGTTCATGCAATCAATATTTCTTGACAACTATTTCTAATTTGGTTCGTCGCACTTTTTAAATTCTGAAAGCTATTATTTCTATTCATGTCAATTGCCAACCACATGTACGATTTTCTTCCCCAGTCCCACCCTGTAATTACAGTTTATGGTTTGCTAATCCTTGTTCACTCCATTGACTAATGTACTTGCTTGTTTCAACAAGATTTTATTAATGTGTCAGTCTTTCTTTTTCAATGTAAACATTATATCTGCCTTGGTAAAGCTCATGCTTCTGCTGTTGTATCTCTTAGGAAGAACTGCGTCCCTTTTTCTCTCTGCCAAAGGTTATAGATGGACTCTTTAACCTTGCAAAAACACTTTTTAGCATTGAAATTGAGCCAGCTGATGGTCTAGCTCCGGTAACTAAATTCTCTTTTGTCCAGCTATTGTTCTTGTATGGGGAGCATCTATTTTAAACTTACTGATACGTGATTAATTTTTATTCAGGTCTGGAATAAAGACGTCAAGTTCTTTCGCATTAAGGATTCTTCTGGTAGTCCAATTGCGTATTTTTATTTTGATCCTTATAGTCGTCCTGCTGAAAAAAATCAAGGTGCATGGATGGCTGAAGTCTTTGCTCGTAGTCGTGTATTATCACGTGATGGTACCTCAGCAAGGTTGCCTGTTGCTCACATGGTGTGCAATCAAACTCCTCCTGTAGGAAACAAACCAAGTCTAATGACATTCCGTGAGGTAACCTTAATTTTACTTGATGTGTTTATTTATTTTATATCATTTGCAATAATTAGTATTTGAATTAGCTTATTTTGGGGGTAAAAAGAGCAATTATTTTTCCAAAATAACTGTGTACCAAACTTGGAAGCACTCAGCCTTACTTTGGAAACTCCAGTTCTTGGGTACAAGTGTGAAATCAATTGTGTAAATGATTTTAACCTGAATGAAACATATCAAGATTAATAACATTTTAAATTCTACACTATATCTTGATGATAGCACAATTAAAATATTCATAAATTAGTAAGTAATGCGAAAACAGAGTAGTTGCAGTCTAAGTACTCTTCTAAAAAATTCAAGGAAAACTTTGGCTTTTGAATGGATTTCAGTCTTGAAAATTGTTGGATATAGCGGACACAGTCAAAGCCATACTAAAAGTCCAAAAATTTCAAGGTTTTCATGTTTTTGCCAGTTGTTAAACTACTCAGTACTTGCACCAGGTGGTTGCTTATAATAAAATGGCTAAAATGCAAAACAGCCCTTCATTTATAGGTCAATTTCAGAAAATCCCCATGTTTTAAGCTAAACAACTTGACATCCCACTTAATCAAATTCAGGTTGGGTTATCATGTTGCTCATATTTAATTTTTATAAAATTAATAAGATTAAAATTTTGGCATAATAAAATATCTACTGAGATGCAATACATTACTGACAATTCTTATTGTCACAAACTATCTTTTTCATCTTTTCCTTTTTCTCAGGTTGAGACTGTCTTCCATGAATTTGGTCATGCACTTCAACATATGCTTACTAAGCAAGATGAAGGTCTGGTTGCGGGTATTAGAGGGATAGAGTGGGATGCTGTTGAATTACCTTCTCAGTTCATGGAAAACTGGTGTTACCATAGGTAAGCAAATATGTCCACGTGAGGTTTATACCCTTGTCTTTACTCAGATGTTACTCTCATCCTTCCTTTTGTCATAACCAAAGTGAAGAAAGAACTTTATGTTTTTCCCAACTGTATATAATTATATGCTTGATCCACTTTTTTTGTCAATGTCTTCTGAATAACTTTTGCCTTATGTTTTGGAAATTTGAATCTTTTCAACTCTTCACTGTCCACATGAGCATTACTTGTTCTTGTTTTTATATTCAACATTTCAACTTTTTCTAATTGCATCTTTTATGGGGTACTTGAGCATTCTTAGGCATGTTTGTTGAGTCACCTAATCCATTTTAACCCCTAATGAGGTTATGTGTTGCATATTAGTATCCTCTTTTCAGAAGCTAACATTTTAAATTTTTAACCAAAGCATCATGTATTTTGTATTTATGGCATTTCTTTTTGTTGCTATAGAGAAACTTTAATGGGCATTGCAAAGCATTTTGAAACTGGGGAGAGTCTCCCTGAAGAAGTATATTTGAAGCTTGTTGCTGCTAGGACTTTTCGAGCTGGCTCTCTAAGTCTTCGACAGGTCAGTATGAGTGCATTGGTTGGCTATTCCTTTCTGCTTTTTTTTTTTTTCAAAGTTGGGTATGTTACTCATTAACTTATCAATTATGTTCTTGTCTTGTTCACCATGGCATCTTATGGGTTTTGTACAATGAAAGCAGAATTACTTCATTTCAAGTTCAGAACTTTATTATGTGATAACTAGTTTGTTCTTGTGGATTGGTAATCTAAAGAAACAATATGCATCCCCATCCCTTTTTCCATTATCTGCAAATGGCTTTACTTGGTTACCCAATATTTTCTTTGTGTACTTTCTGTAGTTGCTTGTTTCTAAAGGACAGAATAAAATTTATTTATGATGCCATTAGTTCTTTTCAAATTTTTTGTTATAATTGCATTTCTTCATGAAGATATTTTCTTGGGTTCTATTATTCTTAGGTGAACTAACTAACTGTCTGTATGGCTTCAATGTTCTGTTAAGTGGTCCTAGTTCTTAATGCTGATTCTGACCTTTCTTTCTTGTATTGTGTTACATTTATGTTTTAAAATACATGTTTTTTCCTTGATGCCTTCTAATCTATGACCTTAAATATAATTTGCAGTTAAAATTCGCATCTGTAGATCTGGAACTTCATACAAAATATGTTCCAGGGGGACCTGAGACAATCTATGATGTTGACCGGAGAGTTTCTGTGAAAACTCAAGTGATTCCTCCATTACCAGAGGATAGGTTCCTTTGCAGCTTTAGCCATATATTTGCAGGTTTGCCTTGCCTCTTGTTTCTCTTGGTAATTATGCAAGTGTCTCAACAAAACTAAATTTATTTTTTCTGGGTTTTGCATTTGTTAGGTGGATATGCAGCTGGATACTATAGCTACAAGGTATATTTCACATTTTTTTCTGTTCTGATTATGGCAGACTCCCTTTTCCCCTATAGAACTCTCCCCTGTCCCTCCAATGGATGGAAAAATAACTACTTATATCTTATGGTGAATTTATCTGTTATGCAGTGGGCTGAGGTGCTGTCTGCAGATGCTTTCTCTGCATTTGAGGATGCTGGATTGGATAATAATAAGGTATTTTTTTTCTTTGTTGAGGGGTACTGCCAATATGGACTGACTTTACTGTTTAAGGACTTGTCTTTGTGTTTAATGTTCAAAATCTCCTATTTTTCACTATTACTTATGCTTTAATAAACAGCATAGCTTATCTCCTTGTATAATACTTTTTAAGAATAAACTGCCTTTTTGTTCCTAAATGATTGGTTTGATATCAATTCGGTCCCTGAAAGATTGTTAATATCGACTAGGTCCTCCACTAAAGAAATTGACATCAATTTAGTCCCAAAAGGAGATTTGATGTTTACTTCCCACGATTGGATTTGGAGGACTAAGTTGATGTCTCTTATCTTTCAAATGACCAAAGTGATGTCAATGGAATCTCAAAATGAATGTTTGCTCCTTTTTCAATGTTATCTATTAAACTAGTGGCACTGTTGGAACATCTATAGATTTATGCATGCCACGTGTGTTGTAAAGCACAATTTTTGGCATCATAATGTACAATCACATTTCAATAAAGTCACTACTTATTAAATTACAGTGTTTATCCTACATTGTTGTGTGGGATATACAATCTGAATTAAGTGAAATTAGTTGAGTTTTGCTATCTTGGTTGTTTTGTTGAAGAGTCTTGAAATGTTGGTGCTTGTGTTCTAGACTTCTAGTGTTCGGTTATTTTCTGCAATGGTAGTAGTATTATTCTCACCTTACCTTGCGGCTTCTTTTTCCTCGGTTGATGATGCCATGATGATCCTGCAAACTCAAACTATTTCGTGATGGTTCAGTACAATTTATTATAATAATAATGAAATGAAACATTGTGATGTCAATTATGAGTCCTCTATCTGGAACCTTGTTTGTTACATGTTTGATTTTGATCATTATCATGTTTTTACACTTTGCACAGGCTGTTATAGAAACGGGACACAAGTTCCGGGAGACCGTTCTTGCTCTTGGAGGTGGCAAGGCACCACTGGATGTAAGACTTTATCTGTTTTGTGTAGTTTCAAATTAAGACAAGTTCAATATGTTTATCTAATATTAATAATAATGCTGTTGTATGCAGGTTTTTGTGCAATTCCGTGGGCGTGAACCAACACCAGATGCATTGCTTAGGCACAATGGCCTATTACCAGTTGCAGCTTTGTGATAGAGTTAGCCATTTTTATACTCAATAAATGGGACTCAACTTTTTTTCATATATAGTTCTTTTTTCTAGGTTTTTTAACTTAATTTTACAACATTTAACGGAATTTAAATTGTGAAATTAATTATTCTGCCTAACTTTTTAACATTATAATCTTCTGTGTTCAATATTTATGCACAGTTAGTATAATTCACGCTTAAAACTCATGATAAATACGATTTTTAATTTAACTATTATAAAAATAAATTTGTTAAATATGAAAATTTGTAATTAGAAGATAGTGTTTAACTACATAAACCAAACTCTTTATCTGGCCAGAAATAAAAATCAAGATTGACTGATCGATGAGCTTAAAATAATTAGTAGTTACTAGATGCTTGTGAAAGCTACGTTCGAACAACTTGTATTCCTTGCCTTCACGTCTTGCAAAGTGGTGGATGGATGAGTGACTAGGTGGGTGGGCTATCTATCTACCATGAAGAAACCTCCTTTGTTTCAATTTTTATGTTCGAAAATTATCTTTGATTTTTCAAGTAGCAAATGATGAAACAAAATGAAATTGATCAAGGATACGTATCCTTGTCAGTAAGAGTCAAATATAAGATAGGAGTATCGTTACATTTTATTTCAGCATAAATCATGTATCGCTAAATGAAGCTACTTTAAAAGGATCGGGCAACCATTATGCATTAGGAAGCCTTTTTTCTTGTGAAGTAGGTACCAAGGAGATTCGGAGTGAACTATAGATAGTTCTGATATGCTATTTTTTTTAGTTAATTTTTCAAGAAATTTAAAGCTTTTCCTTATTTTTATTTTAAAAATAAAACAAGAAAAAAATGCATATCAAGAGAAGCGTCATTATATAATGAAAGGGTGATCTTGAATTGAAGGGTGAGGTTAGGTTAGATTAGCATTATCTTTCATTTCTTTTACGGGCAATCAAGTAAAGTAAGTTGGTATTGCAAGCATGAAGTCAACCCCACGTACTCAAGTCCTCCATTACTTTCCCTCTCGTTGGTGGGATAAGCGTGTCAATAGAGCCATTATTATTCAACTTACTTTGTAACTTCCTTCCACCACAAAAAGAAAAGAAAGATCTTTATATCCTTTTTACTCTGTCAAAAAAAGGAGAAAAAGAAATATCTTTCAACACATACAAGTGAATCATAAAAACAATAGAGTGAATCTGTCAACTAATTATTTTCGATTCCACGTATCCTTCTCATCGTGTCAGTGAAAATTATTTACCACCTTTTTAGTTCTATTTTGCATTAAGGATATGATAGTTAAGAGACTAAATTTTTTTAAAGGATAATAAAGGAAATTTTGTTTTTCTCAATAAAAAATTTCTATATACATACTTGAAAATTAAATTCTTGTCAACATGTTTAAAGAATTAAATTGCTCTAACTATACCGGATTTTATTCGTTTCAATGCGCTATTTTGAAATCCATAAAGAAAATTAATTTATCATGTAGGTAAAAAAATAGAAACTATTAATGAACATAAAAAGAAGAGATTAAAAATTATAAATTTAATAAAATTATACTAAGTGTAAATTTAATCCACGAATTTAATATTTATGTCTGACCATTATAAAATAATTTTATATAGTGAATGTTAGTATGACTTTTAAATATTTATTGTAAAATTAACAACTTTATCATCATTGTATATAACAAGTTGTGATTGGATATCATTCTAAAATTATTTTATTTAATGCATAATCTATTTTTTTATTATTATTATTTTTTTTGTATAGTTTCATAAATTGTTATTTGTTCTATGATAAATTTTTATATTAATAATTAATAATACATAAAAATTAAGGTTTAATATTTGTAAATGATAACCAAATTAATTAGGTGAAAAATACTCGTGTGTACTTTTTCATTTAACAAAAAAGTTATTAATTTATGTATTTGTGTCTAGTGTCCATACCTGTGTTAAATATTAAAAACAAAATGTAGGAGAGTAGTTAAATTTATGACAGCAGTGTATCTGGGTGGAATAGTCCTTTAGATGAATGTAAATTACATTATTAAACTGAAAAAATATATATATTTAGTGATGAGAAAGAGGTGTGGGAAGCAAAGTGTGCATTCTAATCTGCAGAGTGCATTTGTGTTGGATCTGGAAAGTGGAAACGCGTGAAAGAAGAAAGAAGAAATGTCTCGTGCGGGAGGGATAACAAACGCTGTTAACGTTGGAATCGCGGTACAAGCTGATTGGGAGAATCGCGAATTCATCTCTCACATTTCTCTCAACGTTCGTCGCCTCTTCGACTTCCTTGTCCAATTTGGTACACACACTTCTCCCTCTCTGTCTTACCATCATGCTGTCGTTTCATCTATCCATGAAACACCATCACCATTTTCTCTTTTACGTTATTGGGTATCCCGCCACTGCTGGAGCACATTGAATCACACAAATAACGTCTCAAAGTTTGATTTTTTATTCTGCCCCTTGTTGTGTTTGTTTTTCTGGGGTTCCTAACATCCCCATTTGTTTTGGTTCTTTCAGAGGCTACGACGAAGAGCAAGTTGGCGTCTTTGAATGAGAAGCTGGATGTGTTGGAGCGTAGGTTGGAACTCCTTGAAGTTCAAGTCGGCAATGCTTCGGCCAACCCTTCTCTTTTTGCCACATGATTTTGTGTTGTATTATACGGCTTTCCAGTAAGCACTCTCCACCTATAATGTAAAATCTAAACGGAATTCTTTTTTTGTAAGTCTTCTCTAAATCCCAAGTGAAGTGTTTGATTAGTGTCAGGCTTTGTCTTGCAACTCTAGCTCTTAGTTTTGCATTTTATTGGGTGATCATATATGGTTAACTCACTGCTTTATTTGCAATTTTGGAGTAAAGAAATCCTATGGCTCTTACACACGAGTTGTTGCAATTTTCAGATTTTTACCCTGTTTAACTTAGTCCCATCCTACGAAGCCAATAGCCATAGATAAAATTTTCGATAAGAGAAGAAGGTAAAATGATTTAAATTTCTTTTTTTAAGTTAAAGTTAATTTATGGATAAGATAAAATCATTTTTATGGAGAAATTTGATGGGAAAACTTCTATAAAAGATGAGGTGTGTAAGTTGATTTTAATTTATGAGAAAAGCTTAATTCATTTACTTTGTATCTATAAATATTTATTAAGAAGATTATCTAAACAGGATCTCAATTTCTTGGAACACACGGTTAGTCATCTTAGTTGTAGTAATGAAAAGAATACACTAATGGATCAAGAGTATTATTGTACCTTCCATTTTATAGGAAAAAGAAGTTCAGTTGGAAGAATATGGATTACTACCACTAGATAGAAATGGATGATTACTAATTTGATGAAATGTGACATAAGTCACACCCAGATTAAAGTACACTAACAGTCTCCTGAGTTTGACCTTCTCCATATACACCTTGAGGAATATTATTATTATCCCTGACATATTTTCCCTTACATAATCTCTTTTCTCCCTCTTCTTTTGCTTGTTCTCATTCTAGTTCTAATCATAGTGTTCTTAAGGAGACATCATACAACATGGAAGAAACAGTGTAGTTTACAAAGTTCAATATGCAAAAGTCTCAGTGATTAGTTGTTCAATATGATTGTGTAGGTCAAATTTTCCTTGGAGGGGAAAAATTATTGCCACTTTACTGTAACTGCAGAACACAAGCGGTCAAGCCTGCATTTTAATCAGAAATGAATTCTTATGCGAACTTTTAATATTTCTACTGCATAACTTGGCAGATATGCTGTCACTAAAATTTCAGACCTTTTCTTTGGTATTGTCTTCAACTCATTATTTCTTAGGAAGCGGCATATTAGGGATGAAAAGGGGACGAGGAAGATTGTACGTACTGGCCCTCTATAATCATTAGTAGTTGTCTGTCAAATTCAGGAGAGGATAAATATTTGCTTCATTTTTTGTCCCTTCTGTCTGAAACGGGAAAAAAAATAACTTTGATTGAATCGAATGCCACTGACAATGTCTTATTGCCGTACATTATACCATTTAATCCAGCACTAGGACACATTTGTTCAAATATGATTTATTTTGGTCTAAGGACGTTTTGAAGGTATCAATTTCAAGCCTATTAAAAATGTGAAATAATATTCCTATACATCTTTCCTATAACTTTTACTACTATTAAGAGAAAGATAATAACCATGGTTAATACAAATAGAAAAGTTACTTAGATTTCTTACCTAAAATATTAAATGTTCGAATTCTGGTATTGAATATTGAAAAAAACTATGTCGATAAGGAAATATCTACCATCTTACGATTCTCTGGAGAAATTATGGATACTTTATATTTATTTTATGGATATCAAAAATAAAATAGAGAGTAGATAAAATAGGTAACAATGTCAAGATAAGCAAAAATAAAAAAAAGTTGTAAGAAAAGTTATCATAGTGTAAGTATACAATTCATTAAAATTTATGCACGATGAAATTGTCTTTTTTTAAATCATTTTTAATAAAGTTGTTTCACAAAATAGAATAAAACCCTTTTTCCCTTCGGTGTCATTTGAGAGTTAAGACATTCCGAAACATAAAATAATCGTTAAGATTTCAGTTTGATGAATGCTATCTAAAGAAACAACCTGTTCAGCTAAACGTGCCTGACCTTTCTTCTCAATACATTCCTCGTCCGGAAACTGTTGATCTAGGAAGATACTAACGCAATTACTGTAAATTTATCACTAGTGTTTCAATCGTGATTAAATAATAATAATAATAATAAAGAACATGTAAGTCGCCATCATTTATGGGTTACCATATTTCTACCCAAACTAAGAGATAAAGGAAGAACATGTAAGTTGCCATCATTTATGTGTTACCATATTTCTACCCAAACAATAAGAGATAAAGGAACTCTTAATAGTTATTAGGCTGGACTCAGTATTCCTCATAATCATAAATTTGGGTGTTCATCCTGCATTATTGAATTAATCAAAGTCCAACCAATGTGTCTATAGCTCTGTTGAATGCACGGTTGAACTCTTAGATTATTAAATCACAATCAATTTTGTTTGCGCAATTTTTTACCAGTCAAGTTTGGACTTGGCAAACGATATGGCCTTTGAATTCTGCACCATATTGTTACACTTGCATTTGACCCAATTTATTCTTTTCACTCATAGAAATAAGTCTGAGGAAGAGAGATTAGTTTCAAGATGCATAGAGTGGATGAAAGTACAATCACAAAAACGAGTAGTATTTTCTCCTTTACTATTTGAAATGTATTGTGACTAAAGCAGTTATCAAAAACGAATGAAAAGAATTCCATTCACCCATTTACTATCTGGGCTGTGGGTGGGACAAGGCTTGGGTTGTGATGGTTGATTCTGCTGTTGATGAAGTTGAGGGCAGCACCCTTTTCTCTATGACAATAGAGTAGCGGTTGGATCCTCCAAGGCTGTCTATGGACTTCATGTATTCTGATGCATTGTTTTCTATGATGAGAGCATCTTCTAACTCGCGAACTATGTCAACCATGTTTGGTCTATATGCTGAGAAGGGTTCAAGACATTGCAGTGCTACTTCCACCACTCTCCACATTGCCTCTGCATGGTATCCTCCCTTGATGCCAGGATCTACAATTTCATCCATCTTTGATGCTCTTATATATGGTTTAGCCTGCAATGCATGCAAAGTTATTTCTTAGTCACGCAAACAAAATGTGATTTAGTACAATCCAGTATAAATAAAAAATAAATTGGTGCATGAACCATACCCATTCAACCAAGCTCCATTCAGTCCGTGGTCTCTTTATGTCTAGAGGCTCCCTACCACTCACAATTTCAAGTAAAACCACGCCAAAGCTGAAGACGTCACTCTTCTCAGATAATTGCTGGGTTTTGTAGTACCTGCATGGGAATAAATCTTAGCTATTGTGAAAGTTTTGGGATCATAATGCATTCTGTAACACAGGAAACATATAGGAGTAGGAGTGTCAGATTCTTCATCTCATTTGAATTCAATGAGATAATTATCCCTTGTATTTGTAGTTACTGATATATGGAACAGTCTAGTTACTGTATCTTTATGAATAAATAAATATACACTTCATAAAGGAAATATAATCAGAAATATTTCTTCAGTCTCTCTGTGATTGACAGTGCCTCCATGACACAGAACACAATGGAGTAAATGATAGGAGAGTCAATCATTTTTGCATATGGTTTTTTGTTTTTGTTTTTGTTTTTTAGGGCTTTTCCCTTTTCAAAATGATTCCTAGAAACCTTTATGTGGGAAGTGTAATATATCTTCTGCTCAAAGTGATGGAGTAAAGCAGTATTGAGAAGTTCAGGTTAAAACATGATCAAAGATGTTCACTTACTCAGGATCCAGGTACCCTGCGGTTCCTCTCACTTCGAGTGAAACATTACTGTCTCCTTCCTGAGGAGCATACTTTGAGAAACCAAAGTCAGCAACCTTAGCACACATGCTATGATCCAGAAGTATATTGCTTGATTTCACGTCCCTGTGTATTACTGAACGTCCTGGAAATGTGTGAAGATATGCCAAACCTGCTCAATCATAGATAAAAATTGTAGTGAAGTCAGTTAGGTCAGCAACTGAGTTATTCATGTGAAGAAAATTAAGGATGCATCATGCCAAGTTTCTCTTTATATCAACGTAGTATTGGACCAATACAAGCATTGTCAGATTTTACTTAGTCAATATTGCCCCTTTCTTCTTGTTTATTGCAACTATTCAGAAAAACTATCAACGATCTGTTTCCTGTCCCTTTCATTTTCCAAAGTACTAAAACAACAGAGGTTACAATAACTTGTTTTTATGCTATACTTTGAATTATGCTGAAAGCTCACTGTTTTATTAATATTGCCTGAACAAAGATAATGAGTAAAGAAGCTTATGTTATCTGAGGTACTGTAGCCTCCTTTGCAGCTATGGATATTTCTTATGGGGTGATAGTCGGACTAAACCTTATATTTTCTGAAAATGTTATATTCCTCCAGTATTCCTCCTCAAATATCTCAACACTGTCATCTTAATCACTATAAACTATAAAGTAGAAACCAATATGATTCCCCCGTCACTGTCAATCAGTAAAGCCTCATCACTTTGCTTATGATTTCCTCGAGTTCTTTTATTCATTAGAGAATCAATATGCCTCTTATGAATCTTCTTATTTTAGTGTCAATGCCTATGGCCATGCCTAGCTTATTGCATATGCTTCATCTTGTTCACTGTTCATTTCAATTAGTTTCATCATTTGTTCTGTAAGTATTGCATAAGATTTCATTTTGTCCCTCCTTTCTGATATGATGCAAGCTTATGTGTTGATTAAGTATATTTGGTTCAGCTTAGTAAAAATAAAACATAACATTACTTGCCTCGAGCTGCACCAAGAGCAATAGAGAGTCTAGTTGGCCAGTCTAATATTTTTCTCTTTGCAGGTTCCCCTGTTGTCAAGTTGAATATTAGAATTAATTGGCACCAAAACATATAAGCTAAAAGGATTTTGGAATGTTTACCGTATAGCCTATCTTGCAAAGAACCATTGGACATGAAAGGATATACAAGAATTTGTTGATCATTTTCATTACAGTAACCAAGAAGAGGCACCAGGTTCTCATGCTGTATTGCAGAAAGTAGGTTCAGCTGCAGATGCATCACAAACTAGTCAGATGGTATGATGTAGAAAAGTAGGCCATTTTGTTAAAATTTCAATGAAGAGGGGTTGGGGAATGCAAGAGCTGGGGATGTAGTGACAAAAGGAGAAATTTTTATATTCTTCTTTAGCATTTGCTAGGATGCAAACATCAGCTTTTGGATTACTCTTGCAGCCTAAACATTTTTAATAAGGAAAATTTCATGGGAATTGCTAGTAAATTAAAAATGCCTATTGTACCTCATTATCAAATTCTCGAGTTCCCTGAGTTGATGTGGCTGACCGGACTTTCACTGCCACTTCTTGACCGTCATTTAGAGTGCCCCGGTAAACAGAGCCAAACCCTCCTTCACCTATCAAAGTTTTATACTTCCCTGTTGCCATCTCTATATCTTCCAAAGTGAATGGTTGAATTGTCACGGACTTTATTAAGAAATCATCTTTGCTGGGCAAAGAGAATATTACGTCTGCATGTTTTTGTAGAAAAATGTCATATATACACATTCTAGACTGTAGACTGAACAAAATCTACATGCTAAAATCAGCATTTCCTTCTTACAGAATAAAAACACATTGATAGCAATGTTCTTCTACACAAATATCATCTGTCATGATCATTGTTGTTGTCCTTGAAGTTTTCGTTACTAGTTGTGCAAACTTGTAGTCATTTATGTAGAAATTTGCACAAGATATGTTAATTTTCTAATATATTTCCCTTTCATTACTTTCATCATTATACACAACATTATGTGCAAGTTCCTGACCGAAATGCTAGCTTAACCCTATATTTGCTTTAGTTATGTGTATGAATTACAAGCGAATCTATAAAAGAAAAGTGGATTTAATCTTTAGGGGACAGAGGCTAAGGAGATCTATAAACAGTGAAGAATGGTGCAATTTAAAGATATTTGGCTCCTTAAACCTTCCTGCAGAACAGTAGAAACTCATTCATATTTACCTTGAGTGTTTGTAGAAGCCAATATAAGTTAAAATCTAATTCTCACTGAATGAAAATCCATGTTCCATAATAAAGGTGACATCTTTCTAGACCGATGATCTTATGATCCTAGATTGTCTTTAAAGAATGAAGTGAGTATATTTTTTTTTGTTAAAATTAAAAGCAAATATATTTTTTAGAATGCATGGACACATAGGATGTCAAGGATTAGAGAAGACAAAATGCCTACTTGTTTCCATTAAGTAGTTCTTTCCACCAAATCCTTCCCATGGAATCAACTTTTGTCTGTAGCGGCAAACAAAAAGGATTCCAACGGCCAAAGCAATCAAAAGTGATCCACATGTAATAGCACCAATGACGAATACTTGTCCAAATCTAGGTTTTCCTTTGCATCTTCCGTAACTGAAATATTAATGTTAAAAACAAATATCAGCTTATGCTTTACTTTTTAAAACTTTTGTTGTTTTGTTTCAGAGAGAGCATCATACTCTGTGTTGATTGAACTGTTCAATTTTTCTGGATCCTCTTCGCTCATGTGTTGATTGCAACCAAAATACCTGAAAATCAATAAAATACAGGCTAAATTTGTGGAAAGTACATTAAAAAATTTATAATAATTAAAAGTAGCTTCCTTAAATAGATGAAGTAGAATGCCAACACATAGAACTTACAATGATTTTAAATATGGCAGTGAGACAATTGATTCTGGAAGTGATCCAATAAGATCATTGTAGCTCAGATCTCTGCTCATCAAATTTAAATCAAACAACATTTGAACTAGTTTCACTGGTAATATTATAGATGACACTAGTAACAGAAGGAAATTTCTCTATGATTTGAATCTAAGTGAAGGAAGAAAGGAATCAGAGCAATATATGTAACATGATAATGTCAAACCATATCTTTCCAAGTATTATTCATACAGACATTGCACACCGAGGCATTTCTGCACCTACTAAAAGTGTCATAGAGAAGGGCCTTACTTATAAGGGTTAGGATGCACATCAATATTATAGACAATGCTTAATGCATTGATATTTTCTACCTCTTGTTACTGATTTCATGCTATAGAGTTATGCATAGGATAAATATTAGAGCATGTATATACAGAAACGTCAAGTCAGAAGGACTTTTTGAATTGAGTGGTAGCTCTAATCCAGTTATGTCCATATGTGTATAGGATACTCAATCCATGTAATACTACACAGTTATGCTTCCTCGCTGCTTCAAAATGGAGAATGAAGGCTAGGAACTTAACTTGTTTACTAAATCATGCAATTTGTTGCCATCCATCTAAATCAAATTTCAGTCAGGTATGCTTGTTGAGCTATGTAACAGTGAATCTTGCTAGCAATTCCATTGAGTACTAAGGTGGCATGGTTCTGCTTATTGTTTATGATAACATTAACAAGTATAATAGAAGTACTATAATTCATAGTGTGTCATCCAGAGTCGTAGCTAAACATAAGCAGTGATAATTACATTGATATCAACAAGGAGGACGGTGGAAATGAGGGGATATAATCATCGAAATTATTGTGGCTCAGGTTCCTGCACATAACAAATAATTACATCAATGCATAGAGTCCCAGATTATCGACCAAAAATAAATGCAGAAGCAATTGAACAAGAGTTTTGAAGGCAATACAGTAGTTTTAAGTTGGTCATATCAGTGACACTGGAAGGAATTGGTCCTTTGAAATTACTTGAGGAAAGATCCCTGGAAATAAAGGAAAAAAATGTAGATAACAATAAAAATTTTTTTGAAAAGGGGAATAGGCACATAAAGAAAAAGACTTGATTTATCTAAAGAAGAACCTGCTTAGCTAGAGATATTGATTGGTTGATAAATGCATGTATCAATGCATTAAAGCCATTATCTATTTTTTAGTCTTTAACTAGGTATTCTCATAGACATGTGAGACTGAGTGCATGTTTGGGGAAGTATTTCATGGAGGAAAAATATTTCTTTCTTTTTTTCTCTCGTAAAACTCTCCGCTGATCCGCTGAGAGTTTTTGAATCCCTTAAGAATTCAAATAACTGACATTGTGGCCTGGGGTCACATTTCATTTCCACCGTGACCATCCACTGTTTGGTCCTTAAAGCAATAATCTGAGTTGATATACTTGTGGCAGTATTTTAACAAGGATTGAAGGACTTACAGCTTAGTGATAACAGATGAACCATTTGAACCATCACATGATATTCCTTGCCAGGGGAAAAAACAAGGGTCTCCAGTCCAACTCTCCAGCACTTTATTGTCTTGGTTTTGCAACAGCAGTTCTGTTCTAATCTTCTGAATCACTTCCACTGAAGTAAAAATTGTTTGTGTAAGAGAGAAAGAGATTGAAGATGGTTACAGATTAAAATGCATCCATACAGAAAACTCAAGTTTATAAATGAATAAGAAAATTGAATGTAAAACAGCTAAATGACAACGCCACCCAGAAAAAGGAGGAAAACAACAACATAGGAACACTTACCATCTTTTTGGTTGGTCTCTTCAATCCATGGTCGCGTCTGCAGGATCTCATAAGCATTCAAAAGGGGTCCAAACTCAGCTCCAGATGTCTTGACCAAGGTTAGATTAAGTAATCCATTTGCTGAAACGTTCAAGATAGTGTATGTATAGTTGGACCCCCCAGCCAATATGTCAAATCTCTCCATTTTAATCTCACTGTTAACATAGATGTCAAACACCCTTTTGCCTGCCTTGACAGTGCTATTTAACTCAAGGAAGTAGAGAAATACACGATAGTCATAATCCTCAGTGTCAAGGCCATTGTGAATGAACTCCAACCGCTCAGGGTGGGTAAGAGCTGTTTGTAGGACTTGTAGAGGTGGTGTCACATTGGATTTGAGGTCAACATTGCTGACATTGTAAGACAATAGGAGAGCAGATGATGGACTTGAAGTTGCATTCCAGATTCTATCACTTGGGTCAATTGGGAACCTAAAATTGGTAAATAGCCATATTATAACCTTTCTGTCCATGTACATAGTCCACAGCATCAGAGAAGCAAAACAAAGTTAAAGACAAACACTACAAATTACTTGAATAGAAAACAATGGATACACCTCATTGATATCCTCTTTGCAGTTTGCACCACTTAAGGTATCCAGAACAAAGTGGCAACAGTAATTCTTGTGAGTTGCATATAATGGATTGAATGATAGATTTCTGTCTTCTTGTTTCTTTATTTGTTATTATTTTCATTTCATCATAAAGAAAAAAGTTGACATAAAGGTGTACATGAATCTTACAGTTTTGTGTATAAAGTGAAGCACGAGTTATCTTATCTTATGCATTTGTAGGTAACACAAATTGCACTTATATATCCCCTAAATATTTTGATTATATATTTAATATCTACTCCATGTAAGAATATGGTGTTTCTATAAAAACCATAAAGTGATAACCCCTAAACCTTGTAGGTTTCTAGGGGATACACTTTGACAACTGGAGGTGAAATTTTACCTCAAAATAAGTACATCACACATACCTGATTTCATCTTTTGTGCCCCAAAGACCATTTCTGCTTATCAGTTTCAAAACACTGGCAGGCAAATCATGTAGGTATTCTTCAGGCACTGGCCTTAATTCAAGCTGAGAAATAAAGGGATCCACCTCCCCCTTCACTAAGCAGAAGTCTATATAGTCTTTGGTAGCTCTGAAAACTCCTTCAATTTCCAAGTCCTGGAGGCTGGATGATCTCACTGAACCTAACTGTGTTACCCCAATTGAAATATTAAAGGAAGAATTTACACTGTCGAATGGAAATATGCCCCTTATCAGATATACTTCATTCTTAATTGTTGGCAAATTGTAACATCTCTTTCCTTCATCTATAAAAAACAGTCGAACTTTTTCATTGCCTCTATTATTTAACACATTTTCAGTTCTTCTTCTGCAACTTCCTTTATCAGAGAACCATCTGTAATCTGTTATGTAATTTAAGGTGGTTTGCGGATCTATGTAGTTTGAATCAGCACAGCATGCTATGCTTTCAAACCCTGCACAAAAATGTCACAGATTATATTTATTTTGTACAAAATGGATTTTCCCTTAAAGAAATTTGAGAAACATCATTAAAAGAAAGTGTGAAATGGTTTCAGGATTCTCTCAGTATTGAAAGTATGGAACTACCAATTCCATTTCTGCATCCTCCCAAAGAAATTTCTTTTTTTCCCCATTTTTAACTATGATCATCAGTAGACTTGAGTTTATATTAAAATTTCTAGCTATAATTAATCGAAAAGAAATCAAATAATAGACATAATATTCTAAAAGAACTATAATATTAAGTTACTAACCTTCAGTTGTAGAGCCAGAAGCCGATCTGATAACTATATGCAGACAAACAAAACATGCCACAAGCAGTCTTAATATCCAAATATATGGTAACTCCATCATAATCTGAAAGAGGGTTACCCCATTGGGCTGTCAAACTTGAATCATGCCATATAACACTTCATCTTCCACCTAGTACCATAAAATTTCTTTTGAATTTCATTTCTTTCTCTTCCTTGATCACCAACACCCTTGAGTTTCCCTATATCTCAGATTAGGGAATAAAAGAAAGAAAGCATGCTTGGCCAATCCTATAATTATGAGAACCTGTCCCTTGTGGAAGAATTTGAAGCCACTTTGCAAAAGTGCTGTATTGGATGGAGGGTTAGAAGAACAAATATCCTTGAAAAATATGGGTTTGACTTCCAAGCCTGGAAACTGCAGGAGGTAGTAGCTAGGAAAGAGATGGAAGACGAGTAAGGAGATTGAATTAGTATAAATCCATTGTTAATTATTTCTTTTATGGTTTTATATGTCATTGATGTTAGACATTATTATTCATGTTGTTGTGGTGGTGGTTGATTGATTATGTGTATTTAATATTGATATGGTTTAAAATAATTGGACAGACCAGTCCTTCGTCTTCTTCTGCCTTCGTCCCTCTCTCATTTGAAACCATGGATGCTACATTATCAAAATAAAGAGTGGTATCTTGGATTGGAACAAATTTGAACTTTTCTGGTATTCATACGTAGCAATTGTTAGTGACGTATCATTGAAGATGTTTATTATATATATATTGCATACTTAGCTTTCCACTAATGTTGACCTATGCATTTTTATACTAATGGATATGAGCATTATTATGAGAGTCTCATGTTTCTGATTTCATGGGTAATGGGGGGAAATCAAACAAAAATAAAAGAAACTAAAAATAAAGGAATTATGAAGAGTTTCAAAGCTGAGACTGCTCAATCTCTTGCCTAGCACTATCAACACACCAATTATTCCTTTTCATATTTTCTATAATATTTTGCTTAGATAAAAATTTGAAATCAAGTATTAAGAGGAAGTGGCTCAAGGAAACCCCAAAAGAGCAGGTAACCCCTTCACATACTTGTAGTACTAGCCTAACTGTTCAGCGTGAACAGACTGAAAATTACTTTACAAATTAAATTAACATCCATCTATCAAAATTTAGCAGAATTTGTGGTCAATGTAATTGTTTACCTAATCTCATATATAGCTTAATTGTTATATAGAAAGAACACTCCAAAAGGAATACAAAACTGACTCCATACTTCAGCTTATTCATTATTCCTTAATTATCAACATAATTTTCATTAATTTATTATATAGAAATAAACTGTGATTAAGATCAACTCCCATTTGTGTTTGAGGTTGTTGGATATATTGATTAAAAAATCTACATAATGAGTCAAAAGTCAGATGGTCAACTGTGCTCATAATATTATCATGAATTCATGATTAAATTTGTTGTAATGTGAAGTGATCAAATCAGGTGGTTATGTGATTAAATACCTGAAGGAAAATTAGAATGTAGATATGAGTATTTTTAAGGATTTTTTTAGGTTAATAATATTACTGATCATTGAGTTATTCTTCCTCTTCTCTATTTCCAGTTGAATAATGCAGCAGGTTTAGTACGCTACGTGTAATATGGGAAGGGTTTTACATCTATTATCTTATAAAATACATAAAAGAAAAATTAGTTGTTGAAAACAATGTCCTCAGGTTCAAATTAAAAAAAAAAAAAAAAAAAAAGTCCTCAGGCAGTAAAGGTTGGAGTGGCTATCACGTTGAGGAAACCCAAAGTGCCATATTTAATTGGAAATGATAATTAAGATTTCCGAAAATAGTTTCTAGTTTATAAGTTATACCTATTAATTATCTAGTACTAAATAATCCCTTTTTCTAATTCAAGCAACCATTGGCAAGGAGAATTTATAACTACCAGTTTAGTAAAAGCATTTTTCTTTATTTCAAAATTTCAGGACAAGATCTTTTAACACCATGTTTAAGTCTTTAAACTTATATTTAGTGTCAAGGGATCTTATTCTTTTCCAATAATATATTTTTTCTCAGTATTCTAATTTTTATCTACCTAGAGGCATAAAAGTCCAGAATATTGGAAGGCATTGTAGATACAGAAAGGATAGATGTTGATATGCCTTACATATAACCTTTTGCTTGGTTTGCTTGGTCAATCCCATAGCATGCGTTCAAGCATATCTGTTTTTACAAATATTAATTTGTTTTGTGTCCAAAAGAAAACTGTGTTACTTATAGTATTAGCCAGGGTAACAAGTTGCATAGAAAATATTATATATTGCCGGTAATTTCAAAGCTGGTAAAAGGATTCAACAATTTATTGAAGATTAATTAATGTTTTAAGATACAGTCATTATCATGCATACTACACCTGGCTAGCCAGTTTTGATTATCCTTATCCTACTTAGCCTTTATTAAGATAAATTAAATACTTGTAAGAGAAAATAAATAAATAATAAAACAAATCAAACTCTTTTTATTAGTTAAAGTCAATTTATATACTTTATTTTTTAAAAAAGTTAGACAAGAAAAAAATTTCTAAGAGTTAAAGTGTATAAACTAATTTTAACTTTTGGTAAAACTTAATTCATTTTTAGTGTTTTACATTCTTAGTTTTTTTTTTCCTGTAAATATTTATTAAAATGTTTATATAAACAAGACCTTGCGACTACGAAAAAATTATTGAATTGTTTTTCCTTATTTCTCCTATTATTTTTATTATTTAATATATTATATAAATTGAAGAAGACATTACGTGTATTATTTTTTAATCTTTAATTAATATATTTTTACTAGTATTGTTCATCTATAATTAATTGTTTTTTAAGCCACTTCTATTTCATATATTTAGCTGAGTTGGATTTTGGATATAAAATTTTATTGTGTTCTTCCCTGACTAAAGAGGGGAATTTTAGAATCATTTTAGTATTCCATTTGGGCTTTTCACAAACAATGAGACTTAACCTTGGTGCATGTTGATTTAAGTAAAAAGAAATTTTAGAGCAACAACTTCTAGATTTGAATTTCAAAATCTTGATAGTTTATTTCCCAATCACTGTCAGGTTAATCAATTTATATATAATTGTATGCTTAAATATTTTAATTTGGATTATTTTACCTATAATTGATAATTATGTATTTATTTTTCATTGCGATCATGAAAGTTGTAGATAAATGCAATGGCGGGTACTTGTTTCTAAATTTTTACATCATCATGTACTTGAATGACTTTTTGAAAAGGAAAAAATGCACTGATAATTTTACTCTAGGTTGCAATTCCATGACAATAAAATTATTTGGTTATAAAAATGGAGAAAATAAATTATGTACGCTTATATTATCATTCAAATCAAATTAATATGAATAATAAGTTTATATATTTTTATATTAACTATATATATCAAATAATCATAAAAATTATTTAATTAATATCTATCATAAAAAAAAAAAAAATTTTATGTGAAAGGTGTTCTCGGGTATCTTGCTTGATTTTAAATGGTTGATGATGTTGAGGTGTTTTAATAGAAGATTCCTCACTTTGCTTTTTTAACTTTTTTTTTTTAATTTTTGAGTAATAATATATATATATATATATATATATATATAATATTTTGAACACGTCAACATAAGTTTGTCATAAACTGAACAATTGAAAATTTAAACGATATCAATTATGATAAATGTTTAACATAAGTACTTAATAATAATTTGGTTTTGGTAATTATCTTACTTATTAAGCAATATAAGTGATTGATAAATAATTATGTTTTTTAAGTATGTAATTAAAAATTTGAACTTTAAATTTCTACTAAAATATTATCAATTTCTTGAATGCATCTCAATGCTTTAAAATATTAGTCATTCACCATAGGACTACTACCTTAGTTTCACCCAAAAGTAATGTACAGCATATAATTGCTTGAACATTTCTTTATAATCATCTTTTCTAGCTAGCTAACTATAAATGGTTAATGTAATCATTTGCTTAATCTATGCTTAAAAACCTTAGGTGCGTCTGAAAGTAATTTTAAAGTAAAAGTAATTTTTTTAGAGTATTTAAACGCTTCATGCTAAAAGACTTGATTTCAATATATTTAAAGAATGTTGGAATATTGCGCTGAAAATACATAATTTAATATAGTCAATAAAGAACTATAATTTAGAAATCTCTTAATTGAGATTTTTTCGGAGATAAGGTTGCTCCCATCAGCACTCAAAGAGGTCAGCGGCCATTACCATAGGATAAAACTCTTTTTTTTTTTTTTTGTCTCTAGGGGCGCTTTATTACACGGAAAATCATAAATTTTTTTAAATAATGAATATTATGTTAATGATTACTAGGAATTAAGAAAATTCATTTGCTTAGTCATCTATATTCTTCGTTTAGATATGATTCCTGCAAATTAAAGTTTTATTTTGGTTTAGAATTTTTTTAAAGTAGATAACTTATTTTTCAAAAAATATATTTCTTCATTAGATAAATTTATATCAAATATTTTTTATAAATTTTAAAATTATAAATATATTGATCTAATTTTTTAATATTTTTTATTTAATTTCAACATAACAAAATTTTCATTCTCTTTATTTCTTTTTACAGTTTCTATGATAACATTTTCTTCAACGTTTACGATAATAATATTTTTAAACAATTTGGGTAACTGATATTTTGACAATTCTTAAAGACTTAAAAATAAAATATTTAAAAATATAATGCTTAATATATTAAAAAATTAAAATAATATATTTTATAAAGTAGTTTATATTTAAAATTATATTAGGTATACTAAGAATATTTATTATTATTTATTATTTTTAAATATAGTTATTTATCATATTTAATAAAATATTATTTATAAATTTATAATTATATTAAATAAATTAACGAAGATACCATATTGTATTTGCATCTTTAAAACTTTCAACCAATTTTTCCCATAAGAATCTTAACTAAAAATTATTTTTTCAATAAAATATTTTTTTTGAATATTTTTTTATAATAATATATTAAATATGAAAAACTAACTTTTTCAACTTAAAAATCCTAAAAAAACTAAAAATTTCTCCTCTACCAAACATGTCTTTAATGTTCTGATTAATTGTTTTTCACTTTCTTAGCAAGACATATGCGACTTAAACCCTATTTAATGGAAGAGGAGTGCCAACATAATCGGTTTTAAAAGTTTTTTTTATTATTAGTTAAAGTTTATTAAAAATATATATAAAAATTCATTAAATAATAAATAATAAATTTTAATTAATAATAACATAGAGTATGTTTAGAAGAATACTAAAAAAAATTAATGAAATGTTATTTATTGTATTTGGAGGAAGAGTTTGTTTAGGGAAGACTCTAGAGATATAAAATTGAAGTTCCCAATGCACAAGTTTATTATACTTTGAATTAATTTTTTAATGCTAATCCATGGTGACATATATTAATAAATCATCTTGGAAAAACTTTTGTTAAATTAGCCTTTTCGGTATAGTTAAAGGTTTTTCTCATTGTGTATATATTATATACATTTTGGCTTGCCTATACCCGACAAAGTGAATTTGATGCTTCCAATGGATTTACTGGCATATTTCTGATTTAAGCTTTGTCTGCTAATAATACATATGGCCAAAACCTTTATTATAAGGCCAAACTTGACCTCTCCATATTATATATTATATTTGATAAACAAAAAAATCATCGAACATGCACTTGGCACGATAACTGGTACAAGCTAGACCTTTCGGGATATAAGGAAATATTTTATCATAATCAACTAATTATAATCACTCGTCAACCAAAATAATAATAATAAACATTCAATTCACCCCTCATTAGTCAATCTAATTGAAATTGTCTACTAAACATTATTTTTATATTATGTCAACGGGAAATCCCAAGATTACGAAATTGAAGCAAGATTTGATTTTCACTCATTTCAATGGATTTGATGTCAAATTCTTCTTTCAATTGGAGATGGTATATTTTATATCCATATATATGACTCTAGATTACATAAAAAACTTGAGGCGTGACGGAAAAACTAATTTTACATAAAATACTGTTTTCTGAAAATCCAACTTAAGAATAGTTTCAGCAGTGAATTAGGAAGCTCATACATTGTCATAAACTCGTACACACATTACAGCACAATCATTTAAAGAAATTACCTACACTTGTCTTGATTCTAGTAAAATTCTAAAATTTAATTCACCCACATAAATTTTTTCCTGTAAAAAAAAACAAAAAAACTTACAGATAGTTCTGCTACGGTGCTACCCATATCAGCACTGGTTTTCCCTGAATGAAGTCAGATCATTAATAAATCTTTTTTCTTTCTTTAATCTTTGTAAATAACAAATTCAATCACTGGAACTATGATTTGTTAAAAAGCTTTCTCTAGTTACTCTATTCACGAAAAATGTAAAGACTTTCGTCTAATTAAAAATAGTTATGTATAATAAATTATTATTTTAAAAATTATATTATTATTATTTATTTCTGACTTCAAGCCATAGAAATTAAAGGAAAAATATATTTGTACACTCATAATGCTAAACAACACCCGGAAAGAGAGAAGAAAAAAAAAAAAAAAAAAAAAAAAAGAGTACAGTGTGATAGGTAATATGATTTGATAAAAAGAGAAAAATAAAAGAAAAATAAGAAGTGATGGTGAAATGTTAAAAAAAAATGGTGTTAAAATATCTTCCCAAAATTAAACTCTTAATTTCCTGTAGGAGGTAAAAAGTCCATTAAGTTTTATATATATTATAATTTATAAAGCTGGATGCAAAATACAATACAACGAAGCAACAGATCATTTAACAGTTCCTCCAGCATAAAACAATGTTTGAAGTGCAAAACAAATCAAATGGTTAAGTCACACACATTAATCCCTTAGATATAATTTACTACGACCTCTGGTTCTTTGATGCAAAACGAAGGACTAAGTAAAATAAAACCCTATATAGCACAGCCCAACCAAACATAATAAGCACAACTGTCTTCTTCTTATGTTCCTCAGTCCCAATATGTAGACTATCCAAGATTTGAAAACCGGTAATAGGTGCACCATCAATCACCCCAAAGGACTCATTGGTCTGGTACTCGTTCATCAAGAGCCCCTCGTAAGGGTATGTCATGGTTGAAATTTTGTTCATCCAACGCCAATACTTGGGAATGTCATGGCTGTTCAAGAAGTATCCACAGAACAAGAAGAACAAAGCAGTGAAGGCAATAACCATAGCATACCCCAAGATATAGTTTGGCACCACTGAGCTCACAAACACCACAAACGAATTGGTTGACACAAGAGAAACGAAGAGAACAAGCAAGAAGTAAGGGAAAGGGCCTCGAAGCTCTAGGGCAAACCAAACAATGCCTGCATAGACAGCTGCTTGGAGAAAGATAAATGGCATGTGAGTGATTAGGCCTGCAATGGTGTAAGTGGAAGCTCTATAGGCATTGTGAGAAGTTTCCCTTATGAAGATGAACCTTTCTTGGATGAAGGCTGGGACGGCATCGTTGGAGGAGAAGAAGAAGAGGCACACTGTGAAGATGAAGAAGCTGAGGCGGTTGGTGATTCCTTGCAAGTTTTTTTTGGGATTGTGAAACATGCTGGCCATCATGACGCCCATGAAGGTCAGCACCAACAGTCTTGATAGGAAAAGCTCAGGGGTGCGCCTTATGTTTATGAAGTTGCGACGAATAAGTATCCAAATCTCTTTTAGGTATGAGTTTGCGAACTTTGGACCAAGCTGCTCTTCTGTGCCGTTTGAGGGAGTCAGGTAGTCGTTCTCATTCACAGTGTAGTCACTACTATGGGGTGTTGGTGTGGCTTGGAGGATTTCATTCGAGTATGTGTAGTACCCAGGTGAAGCAATATTATTTCTGCGCATCACACAAATCATCAACCATAATGACTTTAAAAATTAACTATTTTACTAGTCCATTCGATTAGAAGACAATAAAATTCTACTACGTGCATGAGTAAAGTATATAATGTTCAATGTAAAAAAAATGTACACATATATTTAAATATAATATTGATAATATAAAATCATTTTATATTATACAATCTATTTTTTTAATAATTTATTTTATTTGTCACATTTTATTAATGAATAGAATGATATAGTTTTAAAATTTTACCCTTAAAATTCAAGTCATATTTGTTTGAGGTAACTTAAGCTTCTATTATACGATAAAAATTATGATATAAACACTTAGGAATAAATGCTTTAATTAATTTACCTTGTGGTATTTTGCAGCTTGTGATCATTCTTAAATCGGGAAGGTGTGAATTTCAAGAAGGCTGCACTATTGCCAGCGCTCCACGATATGGATGTATTGTTATAGGGACTTCTGAGACTGTGATCAAAGTCATCTACGACCCTTCTACTGAGTTGTGAGGAGCGAGAGAAGTCCTGAGTATTTTCCTGGTATGGATGGCTTAGGTGTGAGGAGGGGGCAGGTGAGGGTGCAAGGTGGTCGATGTGGGACAAAGGAGGGGGTTTGACCCCAGTGCGTGCAAACTCGGCAAGAACCTCGACTCCAACATGAGACTGGTCGTACTCTTGGATGACGTCAATGAGGAGCTCAATGGGGTTCTCCCCTTTGGGGATTTTACGCGGCATGCGACCCAAGTGGAGGGCCACGTCATGGGGGGAACCTTGGAACATGAGCTGACCTCTTGCGAGGATGATTAGGTGGTCAAGGAGCAGTTGGATGCGGGATGAAGGCTGGTGGATGGTCAGGATCACGGTGCTCCCACTTCTTGCTATGTCGTGCACTTTCTCTATCACGCTGTAAGCGCTCGTCGAGTCTAGCCCTGATGTTGGCTCGTCCAGAAATAGAAGCGATGGCCCGTGGATTATGTCCACTCCGATTGACACCCTCCTCCGCTCTCCGCCCGACACTCCTCTTGTCCCTTCGTCTCCTATGTACGTGTTCCGAGATGACTACACCGCCACAACAATTATATACGTCTTCAAAGATTGGGAAAATATTCATTCACACTCCCATTGAAAGAAAATAAATAAAGGTGTAAGTAGATGTATGCATTATTTGTTTTTAATTTCAAAGGATCGGCCCTCTAAAAGATGAGATATAATATCAAAGGTAACAACTCAAATTTTCTAATTGTTTGTTTATGCTATAATATCAAAGGTTATATTACCAATAGTTATAGGCTGTTACATGTTTAGAACATTATAGCTAGTCTAATCAATTCTTACATGATATTTAATTGAATTAAAATTAAAAATTTTAATTATACATCATGGAAAAATTGATAAAAACTAAAAACATGTGATAATTTTAAACTATATAGAAATTTATCGAATTATTGATTCTCGTAATTTTCATTCTTTTGTAATAAAAGTTGAATTTTTTAGTGCAAGGTAAATGAACCTATATATGCATTATATATACAGGTTTCAAGCCTAAGGTCATCTTGCCACAGTTAAAGATGTATACACTAGAATGCAAGATGCATCGCAGAGAATAAAGTGTCAAGATTGAAATATTCACGGTTAGACAATTTTGTGTGTTGTTTGAGTAATATTAATTGTTAACTGAGATATTCTCTAAACTGCATGTATTTTAAAGGAGCCAAACCCTAAAATCATTGATATTTCTTTATCTATAGCAATTAAGCTTTAGAATTGTTGATTGATGACAACACCTAATCAAGAAAGCATATTAAAAAGATATCAAACAATTGGGGAAAAAAGTATAGAACAAAGGAATTATTGGTAATAATATTTCCTTTGTTAATAATAAATAATTAAACAAGTCAATTAATGAGTAGATTTAATTATAGTTGATGTGGAGGATTATTTCAGTGTCTGCGAAACATTTACCGTTAAGCCAAGCTGGTCAATGAGCTTGTCCACCCTCTGTATCTTATCAGCAAGTGAGAGTGGGCCAAGGCGGAAATCAGCAGCAAACATCAAAGTCTCATACACAGTAAGCATTGGGAAAATCCTATCATCCTGCATGATATATGCAGAATTTCTTTTGATCAAGCTTGCACTCATAGTTGCTCCATCCAAGGAGACCCTCCCTTTAAGGCTCCCACTTGCAATCCTCCCAGCAAGCCCATCCAAGAGAGTGGACTTTCCTGCCCCACTGGGGCCCATCACTGCAGTGATGCAACCCTTTGGTGCATAACTAGTGATCTCATGCAGCAAGTCCACCTCTTTCTTTGACAACTTGCCCTCAACCTTCTCCTTCTTTGTCACAGTGTAAGTCAGACACTCAAACGTAAGACCCCCAGTGAAGCTCACCGGTTTCTTTATGTCTATCACTGTTTCAACACGATGCCCATTGGCTTGAGTATTCATGTTTCAGGTTAAGCTGTGGGAACTTCACTGTTTGAGAAAATTTTGAGAGTATAACCTATTCCCAAGAAGGGCTCCAAAACTGAAAGGATGGAGGGTCGAGGATGTATTAAAAGAGAAGAAAGAAATGAGAAATTATTAGATGATGCGGTACTATTATTAAATAATGTGAGATTATTATCATCGTCTCAATTAATTTTTATATAATAAATAATTAAATTAAAATTTTTAAATATATAAAAAATAGTTGGAATTATACGCACGCGATTTCTTGAATTACTTATTAATTTATCGAAAAGAGAAAAAGAGTTTGTGCAGCCGGTGAAGATGTTTGAGGAGGTGCTTCCAAAGATATTTGCAGTGCTGTCTTCATTGAAGAATCCATAACTGAGGGTTGTTTCCATCGAAAAGGTGAAAGTGGCTTCTCGTTTTCTTCATCATTTGGTTGATTTTACTACATTACGCCATGTATATATATAATTCAGTAAAGAAAGCCTGGCTATGAACTAAACCATACCCCTTTTGGAGTTATATACGTTTCGTTATTGTATGTATGCGTAACACTCAACGGACTTACCAATTTTGTGAACAACTATTAGAAAAACAAGAAATTGGTTACTTTCGATTTTTTTTTAATAATTAATTAATTAATTGCTATTTAACAATGCAATAAGATTTATTGGAAAAGTTATGATATCCTATGTATGGCACCATCCTTTTCACCAATGGTTATTGAGCCGTACGTTGTGCCTCAGCATTCGGCCTAAGATCCTTATCCATGTTCCTTTTCAAGCAGAACTTACCATTAGCTATTGAACAAATATTGAAGGACAGTGAAGTATGATTTTCTTAGCTGGAATTTCTTTTCCTTCCGAATCAAAGAGGATCTATAGCTGTTAATGGCCGATGATCTACAAGCTTTTTTCTAGTAAATAATTATGTTTTGAATTTGATTAACTTCAACCTTTTGTTGTCATGAAACTCTAAAATGGATTTGATTTTTTTGTAAAGTACGTGCCTTAAAAAGATAAGGCAAGTAATCTCATTGTTAATTAATAAATTAATCGTTGATATTTAATAAATATATGATTTATTATGTATGTATATATAATATTGAATATATAATGTGAACTCACAGTTTTAACAAATTAAGATTAACTATATATTAATTTTAACGATAAATATTTTATCGTTATTTCATGAATATATATATATATATATATATATATATATATATATATATATATATATATATATATATATATATATATATATATATATATATATATATATATATATATATATATAATATCAATCATTAATCCTTTCCTAAAAAATTGAGATTAATTTATTTTATCTTTTGAAGTTTATTTCTCGCTTCAAATGAGATAAATCCAATTAAAACATCAATTCGGGTGAGTTACTCTAAACTCTATTGATTTAGCATTAATATGTATACCATATAATGTTGGAGTTTAACTTATTTATTTAAATAAGTTAAATTTAAAGTTATGAAATTAAATTTAACTTGTTTAGACTTTTTACTTTGGATTTTTTTATTATTATCAAATATATTTTTTTTAAGTATTATTTAATAAATTTATTATGAAAACTTCCTAAGTAGAATTGTAAACTCTTATCTAATACTTAACATTTTGTATCCTTATTTCACACCCTAACACTATCTACTTATCATGAGTTTTTATGCTAATCTTATAAAATTTAAACTTAACTCATTTAATTTTACAATCGAAATTCAAAATAAGTTTATTTATTCAGTAAACTAATTATTAGGCTCAAGCAAGTATTCAACAAATTAAATAAATAAAAAATAATTTGCGAATAATTTAATTCAATTTATTAAATATTTATTTGGTTAAATTTTTTCATAAACACTTATATGAGAAAAAATATAAATAAAAAATGAAATAATTTTTTCCTATAAATTAAAATTTGTTTATGAATAATCTAATTTATAAAAGTTATTTTATATTAACTTATTCAAAAACTAATTTTTTAATTTATACTTAAAATAATTTATTTTTTCTCCCTATAAATACATAAAAAGTTATCCAAATAAGTACTAAATGAAATTTCTAACTCTTATGAATGACATGAGAATAAACTAAATATATATTATATATCGGTAATGTTTTCGCACAAAATTCTGTGTATTTTCAGTCATATCAAACACAGACGAATTTGTAACTTCGCAGGAATCGAGTTCTATCTTAGAATTCGTCACAATGGCATCACAAAAGTGTCCTGTGGTTCTTGACTTGACAAATCAGATAAAATACTAGCAACCAAAGTCCGCAAATATGTTGAACATGTGTGACACTCATCAATTAAGGAATTAAAATGAAAGGAATATACAATAAAGGTGATGACTATAGTAAAGGAAAAAGTAAAGAAAAAAAAAACAATACTTTGTTTTGCATGCAAGCTCATTTTTATCTGTATTCAAGTAATCAACCCATCACCTATATAACATTTTGTTGCCGTCAATTATGCTTTTATTTTTATTTTTTATTTATTTATTTTTACTTTTGTCAATAGTTTTCTTAATAAATATTTTTCTTGTATTATTTTATTTGACGTTTTAATAAAAAAATTATCTAACTTAGTTTTTACAATATCCATAAAATATTAAATATTTTTCTATTATAATCTTAATAGTTTATTACAGAATGAGAAAATAAAAAAAATCATGTGACAAGGAATATATTAGAAAATTACACATAATTATTATGAATTTTAAAATATTAATTATATTTCTTAATTCTTGTGCTAAAATTTTAAGCATCAAATAAAATAAGAAGAAAGGCGTAATATTTAGATGCTTAAACTTGGACTTTCGTGGGTTGCGGGCTTTTTGATCGGCCCGCCAGCTTTTAATTTATTGGTTGATTTTTCTACTTTTTTCAAAATTTAAGATTTAAATATACTATAATAATTATTTTTACTGACATATTAATTTTAATGTAATATATAAAATTTTATATAAATTATTATTTTATTATTTTATTATATTTAGAAAAGGATTAAAATGTGATATTATAATGATCTATAATTATTTTTAATACAAAAAATACCTATATATTATAAGGTAATTTCGTATATTATTTTATAAAATTTACTTATGTATTTAATGATTTACGTATATGAGTTTATAAACCTTAAAAAGGTTGTATAGCATTACAAATATACATAGTTTAAGAAGTATAAAATATAAAATAATATATAGAGGGATGATAAAAATAATTTTAAAGAGTTACTTTTTATTTTTATTTTTTAATTTAATGATCAAATATTAGTTACTTATTAAAACTATTAGATTAAAAAAAAGTAAAAGTTAAAGATAGATAATAATTTTTTTAAAGTTATTTTTATGCTAATTTAATCCCTCTTAGAATATATTTAATTTTGTAAATAACCTATATGTCAAACAAATTAAAATTTAAAAGATTTAGTAGCACCTTAAATGTAGGAAACTAAAAATACAACAACAATATATAATTTGGAATCTTGTACTATTATTTTATTAGTTTTTGTCAAAATCAAATATTCTAGGTTTTTGTCAAACAAGTGAAAGTTTAAGATAATACGTACTTTAAGTAATTTCTCTTTATCCTCGTTCTCTTGACAAATTCTAAAAAAGAAATAAGTAACCCAAACTCAACCAGGTTTACCTAACTTAAGCCTAATTATGACACAAACTTTGTGCCTCCCCATTCTATTGTTTTACCCAAAAAAAAATCAATATATTTATAATTGAAGTGTCAAAATAGTTTGAAATAACCACTTAGATTTTAAGAAAAATTGTATTCATCTCTCCTAAGAAATTTTTAATGATACTCGCACTCCTTCTAGTTTTTAAATAGATATTCATCTTTTTTTTTAAATAGATATTCATATTTTTTATGTTTTAATAAAGTGACATTCAACCTCTTTATTTTATTTAATAAAGTAATACATACATCATTTCTTTAATACTATCCCAGAGAAGTAAGTATCCGATTAAAAACCAAAAATCAAAAGAAATGTAAATGTCATTTAGAAAGAAATCAAAAGAGATAAGTGAAAATTTCCTTAGACTTTAACCTAATAACAATATAAGCGATCACTTGCCAATTAATTCGTACAAAGAAGAGCATTAGTATATTACATTATTTGTACTATATTATTTTTACTTATTTAAAATTGATTAAAAATATAAAATTATTAATATTTATTAAATAAAAAATAAATTATATAATTTTATAATTCTCAATATATTCCAATAATAACAACTAAGAGAAAATAGACTATATATTAATATTGTAAAATAATTTTAAATAGTCATCAAAACATAAATCAACATGTATAATATAATTTGATAATTTTTACTATAATTACTTAAAGTCGTGTTAATAGGGATTTATTTTTAGACGATAATGTTCTATTAACATTAAACTTAATAAATAATATATTTGTAAGAGTGTGTCAAAGTGTATCTTACCAGTGTTTTTATTTTACCAATATTTAAAACACACTTAGAAAGTGATTATTGTAAAAAAAAATTATAAAAATTATCTCATAAAGTTGATGGTTTAAAATAAGATCAATCAAACACCTTAATTTACATGGATTATATTTAATAATTTAAAATACTATTTATAAAAAAATATCCAATCTCTTTTTTTAAAAAAAATTATTTATGAATGAAAAATATTTCTGTCTTTCAAATATACAAATATCACTATTTTGACTTATATATATTTTATCTGTATAACATTTTATTTATTTTAGTCTTTGTAAAATTATTTTTTAAATAATTATTGTAATTTTTTAAATCTCTATTATTATTTGTAGCCTTTGTAATAATTTTTTTAATTTTTTAAATCTTTATTATTATTTGTAGCCTTTGTAATAATTTTTTTAATTTCTATAATATTTTGTTTATTTTGAGATATCTCTAAAATAATATAGAGATTATAAAGATTAAAGTAAAAATAAGAACTAAAAATAATAATAATAACTAAAATAAAAATAAATAAAATTTACAAAAATTTTAAAAAAGCAATAATTTTACAATAATTAAAATAAAAAATAATAAATTACGTAAGCCAAAAGTATGAACCCACTGTTTTTTGTTTTTTCAAAAAAATTATATTTTTATTAATTTATTCATAACTCGCCTTAGTTCAGAAACGGATAAGATGATATATAAACAATTCAGGCAACGTTGGGTGTGTTGTCTGGCATCTGAAGAGTGAAGCGTGAGACACTGCTGTGTTGTAGTCGAAGAAACAACAACCTTAATATGAAGGGGTACAAGGTTTGGACCTCAACTTTCAACACTTTCATCCCTTTCAATAATAATCTCTCCCCAACTTACTCTATAACTCCTTCCTCCTATAATGCTTCCAAGTACTCCCCATCCTTCCAAAACCAAAGACGAATACTCATAACTCAGAATTTCAAACCCCATTTTCTTCTATGCGCCTCTATGCCCAGTGAGTACCACTTTTCAATTATTCTCCAGTCACTTTGTTCCCCAGTGTTTATTTCTTAATATGCTCTATTTTTTATGTTCTCAACATGGGTTTATGAAAAAGTTTAAATCTTTAGAGTTGGGTAGTAATATAATGTGAAGGGGAGAGCAGACATGCTGAATTCACACTAGATATTACAGTGACATGATGCATATACATCTTTTTCTATTTTATTTTATTTGTCTGGAATTTTTTTGTTTTACTTTACTAAATTGTTGGCAGCGTAAGACCTAAGAAATTAGAATGTTGCTGATTTTTCCTGTTGTGCTAACTTGTAAGAATTTAGATACGAAATTATTTATGAACGAATATAGTTTGTTTCCGAAGATACACATATCACCTTTTCTGTTAAAAAAAATTATTCTTATTAATTTATTCATAACTCTGCCTTGTTCGTGAAATGGATAAGATGATATGTAAAAAGGGTTCAGGTGAAAATGAAATTAGAATGTTGCTAAATTGTAAGAAATTAGAATGTTCCATATCTCTATAGATTTGGCCTTTATAGAACTGAATGGTGTCATTTGATCCATGTAGCCGACCTCATTTAACGTGATAAGGCTTTTCTTAGTGGTGGTATTAACAAACAAAAAAGAAGAGTGAATGTTTTCTGAGTAATTTCTAGGTGTATTTTTTTGTGTTGCACTAAAAAATGAAACAGCTTAATAGTGATGCATGAACACCCGATCACAAATTACTGTTGATACGACTTTTAAGATAGTTATTGTAAAAGTTCACAAACTTACCATACATAATGGTTTGTAATTGGATAACAATGACAAACTAAACTACTTTACACTATTAATGACCTATTTTCTCAAAATGAAATTCCTTGTTACGGGATGTTAGTGATGTTATTAGAATTTAGTTAACAGAGAAGCAATTAGTCAAAGAGTTTCAATTCAGTTAGGAGTTAGTTACTTTGTTAATAAGTTCTCTGTAAATAGAGCGCTATCTGATTCATTATCAAATTTTCAATATGATTCCCTTTGAATTTTACTCATTGTTCAAGCTCTCAAGCTATGGTTCCATTCCTTCCTTTCAGGTCCACAGGCTAGCAGTGCTTCCACAGCTCAAGCCGAGCAGGCTGAGGAGCAAGAGATTGAAATTGTAAAGGGTTACACTATGACTCAATTTTGTGACAAAATGATAGATTTCTTTTTGAATGAGAAAACCAAATCGAAGGAATGGAGGAAGTACCTGATATTTAGGGAGGAGTGGAAAAAATACAGGGATAGATTCTACAGTAGGTGTCAAAGAAGGGCAGACATGGAGAATGACCCAATTATGAAGGAAAAATTTATTTCATTGAGGAGAAAGGTGAAGAAGGTAGTACTCTGTTTTTTTTTAATGTTCTTCACAACCATGCCCCCTTGCAATGTTGATTTAAGAAATAGATTCTTCTGCTGCTGAATAAAAGTTGGAAAAGGTGAAGAAACCTTTTTTTTTTTTTTAAAAAAAAACTATTGTTTTTATACCTTTTTTTGCTCAAAATGTAGAAAAAAAAAGAAGCTAATCCAGATTTTGTCTCAGAAATAATGCAGATACATTCCTGCTACGCTAATAAACAAAATAATATTATTATTCTTCACACCAAAAAAAAAGTAACATTATTATTCCTATTGTTAATTAATTACTTCTGTTAGAAAGCACAAACCTATGCATCATAGTTTACTTTCATATCTAGGCACTTGCTTGGTTTTAGAGCTTCTTCCTCGGTTTTGTTTGATCAGGAGTAAGCATTGCAGATTGATGATGAAATGGAAGGACACTATGAACTCCTCAAGGAAATACAAGATAGCCCAACAGACATTAATCCCATAGTTGCACAAAGGCGTAAAGATTTTACAGGAGAATTCTTCCTCTACCTCTCTCTTATTTCAGAGACATATGATAGCTTGGAGGATCGTGATGGTAAGTATATAGCAGGACAAAAGAAATGTTTGATTTTGTGCTTTTTATCTCAATTGTTATTGATTCTATAATCAGTAATCACAGCAAAGAATGAGATGAGATTTGATAGTTAAGAACATTTGTAGTTGTAACTTCTAACTAGTAATAAGAAAAAAAAACAAAATTGGTCATAATAAAATTGCTCTATTGATTCTTGAAACTTTTCTTAAAATAATATGGAAAATTAGACTTCTTCTATAGAGGAAGAAGATATGGGATGTTTGAAATTTGTCTAGTGAAAAATTTATAGAATTAAGCTTTGATGGTTTATTTTTAGTCTTACATGTAAAATTTTCATAATGAACCCACCCCTTGCACCCTGAAAAAAGTTAATACTTGTCCCTTATGTAGGATGTTTTTTATGATAGGCATTGGTGTATTTGTTGAACAGGGATTGCCAGGCTGGGGAGTAGATGCTTGTCAGCTGTCAGTGCGTATGATAATACTCTAGAGAATATGGAGACATTAGATGCTGCCCAGGCCAAATTTGATGATATCCTCAATTCTCCTTCTATAGATGTTGCTTGTCAGAAGATCAAAAGCCTGGCAAAGGCAAAGGAACTTGATTCTACATTGATATTGTTGATAAGCAGCGCCTGGGCTAAAGCAAAAGAATCTACGACAATGAAGAATGAGGTATGAATTGGAAATATGATACCCATGGATTCATTACTGTTATTTCATCCTCTTCAAAGATAGACCAAAGATGCTTCTAATTGTGCCCAGCCAATGTTAATAAGGATTTATAAAACTTAAAACAAAGTTTAATGTGTTCCTCTTGTGAGTGTATATATAAGCATATCCAAAAATTTCTTTTTCTGGTGCTATCTGCTTGTTCTGCTTATTTTAAGATGGTCTTGGCTGCACATTCTTATTTTTCAAGTTTTAATGGTACAGGACATGAATGAAAATGTTGGTCGTTGTTATATTTCAGAGTCAGAAAGACATTCAAATCACACACTCTCTTGTGAAAGATACTTGTGCTCCAAAACCAAAAAAGACAAGAATCTAATGCTAACTTCCACTTCTGCATTATCCTTCAATTATAATTTTAATTTTATATATATGCATTGGCTATGACTATGAATGTTGCATGGGATGGAAATTAAGAGGTTTCCAAGTCTTTCCCTGTTATGGGCATGTTTGAATAAACTTTTCCCTATATATACTTATAGGAAGTCAAGATAAAAAAAAAAAAAAAAACTTTTCTATTAGTTTATCCAAAAATTAAATTTTAATTTATGCATAAGTTAATTTTAGTTTATAGTAAAGTTTATTTCATTTTTTTTCTTATAAGTATTTACGGAAAAATTTATCCAAATAAGTCCTATGTAATGCTGATACTAGGACAGGCAGCCAACATATGAATGTCTGATACATGGGTGAATATAAAGGAAACAAACTGGATTGATTGTCTGATTTTTAAATCGATTTGTATAATCTGAAAACCCTCTTCCTTTTTTTCATCAAGCATAGAAACCATGGAACCTTAATTTTGATTGCTCAAGCTTAGAAGAGATGATTAGACTGCATTGTGTGCGTTTGCTGCTCATCAACCTTGATTTATATTGTGCAGGTGAAAGATATAATGTACCAATTGTACAAGGCCACAAAGAGCAGCCTAAGGAGTATTACTCCAAAAGAAATAAAGCTACTCAAGCATTTGTTAAACATCATAGATCCTGAGGAACGATTCTCTGCATTGGCGACGGCTTTCTCCCCTGGTGATGAACACGAAGTCAAGGACCCTAATGCTCTATACACGTGAGAGGATTTCTTACTGGTTCATTCTTAAGTATATCTTTTTTGTGTGTGTGATTAGTCTGATATACTGCTTTAATTTTGATGTGATTAAGCAGCACCCCAAAGGAGCTGCACAAGTGGATTAAGATCATGCTTGATGCATATCATCTGAACAAGGAAGAAACAGATTTTAGAGAAGCCAGGCAGATGGCTGACCCTATGGTAATTCAGAGGTTGTTTATCCTCAAAGATACTATTGAACAAGAATATATGGAAAAAGGTACAACTCAGAAGTCTGAGACCGAAGATGATTCTAAATCAGAAGAGTTTTAAGGTGCTTGTCACAAGCATCCATTCTTGCCCATGTTTTTCTTGTTCTGTGCCTTTTTTAGATCAAGAGAAGAAATGGTCGAACTGGAGAAAAGACTAAATGCGAGAAAAACTAATGAAGTTACTACCCTTTTCACATCTGAATAAACGCTATTAGTTTTAGCTTTTATGTCGTTTCACATCAGGAACATGATTTGTTGAATGTAGAAACATGTTTCCAAACACAGGCTTAACATATTTCACAGGATTTTCATTGCAAAGTTGATGATTGTAGTATTGTACTTCTAGGTGTAAATTATAAAGCATTTAGCAGAGCAGGTGAATGATGACAAACCAGTTTTAGTTTGAGGTTTAACCTAGAATAGAACCAATACCAGTGGGAAGTAAATTGCCCTTTTTACATATAACAACAACCCTTCATGATTCTTTGAAAAATTTTGTTGAAAAACTAAGTCAAAGCAAGAAGTTGGGTGGTAGGAAATTGGTTAATAAAAAGTTGTTAGTCTGTGCTCATAAACAGTTAACAGTCACAAACTATATGACATAATTTACTAGTTTTACTCTACTCCTACAACGTATTCACATGCCTGTTTCATAATTTATTTACTCTTTCGGCTAGATAGTGATGGAAACCTGATCTTATCAACTCGTGAAGCATCAAGCTTCAACCTTGCCCTTTAACGTATTATTCGGCCTTATCGATTTCTAATATATATATTTGGTCATTTTCTGAAATAAAATATACAAACTGCGTAAACAAGCGGTCACCTTTCTAGCTGATTCGTACACGAAAAGAGAAGAGAGGAACAACATGGCCAAGTTATGGTTGGATGAAAACATGCCCTCAATTTGTTTTTTAATATCCGTATGGATATTTAACCATAAATGTCTGTTATGTTATAAAATATATAAAAAGAAATTTCAAAAAATAGATCTTAGATCTTCGAGGATAACGACAAGGTAGTGAACTTATGGCAGTTCAATTATTCTTTGATATATTTGAGTCAATTAACATAGTCTATTACCCTAGGCTATGAGTAATCTTGTTATGCCTAATCGGTTTTCATGTTTTTTGTTTCTCATTGCTCCTAGGCGTCATGTATTTTATTATTATTTTTCAACGGAATAATAAGCTTAATTAACATCGCTTAGTTGTGATTTTGTTGCTTATTTATCAGTGATTTTCGTTATTATTATTTCAATTCAATTGTTGAAATCAATTTTTTTTTAAATGAATGAAATTCAATTCAACACTAAATTATCAGTCATGTTTATAATGATTTAGCTGAGTTTAAGTAAGACTTAAACTCATTACACTATGGATAAGAATCAATTATTCGTTTAACTTATGTAGTGTATATATGAAAAATATATTATGTATAATTTTAATGGAAGAATAAAAAGAGTTTAATAGTGATTGTGTAAAGAAGATTTACATCATTAACTAATTATTATAAAAGTCAACAAACTTATAATACTCGATAATTTAATTACATGACAATGTAAAACTACACGGATAATGCATAGTCTATTTTCTTGATAAAAATATACATGTGTTTACTACTACTAAATAAATAAAATAATATTGTAAAACAAAATAATTGATAACTTGTACTTCTTAATAAAAATATATCAATTATAACTTAATCATAATGTATTAAATAATTTATTATTTTTATAAAATTTTTATTTTAATTTTTTATATATTTTTTTATACTTTAGTGAGTGAAATAAGATATTATTATTGACATAATAATTTTTTTTTTTGTAAATTACTAAAAAATATTGCTAAATATACTTCTATAATCAATTTTCCGCAAGAATTTTTTTTAATTTCACACAAAACAAGCTATATAGTTTTAGTGAGAAAAATATTATTGATGTATAATTTGTTTAATGAAATACAAAATAAATAAAATAAAAAGATTATCATTAATTTTCAAGATATTATCAATAAGGTTATCTTAAAATATTGAAATACAAAAATAAAATTGAGATATTATTGAATTTTTTTCTAACTTTAACTGTTTAGTAAAATAAAAAGTTATACATTAATAACAATATCTTATTTATGTCGAAAAATACGAAAAGAAAAAATAAAACAGTATAATTCTATAAAAGATATTTATAATATAAATAAATAATTTATAATTAATATATATAATATTAAAAAATATAAATTATTATTTGTTTAGTTTTATAATATTATATTATTTATTTATCAATAATAAATATATGTGTATTTTTTCTGTACATATTTAAATCATATATAATATATTTCATATATACATTTACAAGTTAACTGGTCTAATGACTTTTATATATGATGTTAAAATATTAATTTTATTTTATTTATTTTTTATTTTTAAATTTAATTTTTAAACATTACATGTTAGCGCCACGTTAATTTTAAAATTATGAAGATTTAATACGAACAATTAAAATTATGAAATTACTCGTTAATTAAACTATATGCATCAACAACATAATTAAACCAAAAATGATCATAACTTTCTTGGCTTCAATAAACATGAGTAAAATGTGTTATCACATTTTTTTTAATCAAAGAATTTCATCTTTCAGTATTATAAGTTTCACAAAGAAGAACAAATTTATCAACGGTAAAAAGCACACAAAAGCAAAATCATTGTTTTTAATATATAAAACATATTTTTAAAAATCTTGACTAAAGATTTAAGATTTAACACATATTTATCCGATAATATTTAGTCTTTATAAAGTATGTGTTTTTATTTTGCTTTTCTTAAAAAAAAAATTATGTGTACCTATCAATTTTTATTTATTTTAGTTTGTAATCTCAATTTTTTCATTAAATAACCGTGTGATTGACAGAGATTAGAAAATAAGTTTGATATTACTTAAATAATAAGAGTTAAAATAAATTTATTTTGGTATGAGATATTTATATAAAAAACGAATGAATAATGAGGATAATGAATTGAATGTCCCGTCAAGGATTGAAATAAAATAATAAATAAAAGACCTGAATCGTCTACGTTGAAAACAGCACCGAGTGTAGTTATGAACCCCATTAAATTTAATTTTAAATATTAATTTATTATATTATATAATAAAATAAATTGAATGGGTAGGATTGATGCAGGTGAAATAAAACTGCAGAAGATCAAAATCCTAAATAAAAATATAAATAGATAAAACATTGTAAGACAGCCTAAACGATAAAAAATAAAATAAAAATTATAGGGATGTTACATAAACCTAAATGTTTTAAAAGAAAAATCTAATAAGTTTCACAAAAATCACTTTAGTTCCCTTTGTCCAGAATTGAGCAGAAAGAAACCTTATTTACATAGCACCAAGGTTTTTTCTTAAGGTCAACTTGTGTTGGTAGATAAAAAACAAATACATATTTTTATTAACAATTAACTAATATATTTCCTATTTACTATATATTTTAAAAATGAAAATGATTAATAGTTAGTTGTACTATTAATTAGATCAGAGGTACATCCTTGGCACCGGTTTCAGCTGTAGTACAAGTCTATAAATTATACAGTTCTTGTGTCTTACAATGCCTATTGCAATGTCAGAGAAACAGAACAGTACATAAGTTTATACAGATTCTTCTTTCCAGGTCTGCAGCTATAGCCTATCTGCCTCACTTTCTGGGTAACTCATAGTCCCAAATGCCTTTTCTTTTTCTTCTCTTCCTGTGCTGTTTATAGAATAGACTTGTGTATTGGTGTACGTTGTGGATCATGTTTTACTTGAAACATTTAAAGGTTTCCTTCCTTTTTCTCTTCAACTTTTCTCGTTGACCAACCTGTGAATATCCTTTTTTCTGGGAAAAAAAATGTGTCCTTGATCATGTATTTTTGGTCAAATTTATTTCTAATTCTTGTGCATTTAAATTGATAAAATTAATCTTTTAATTTTTTAAAATACGGGATTTTGGGTATGTTTACCAACTTGATTAGTAATAAAATCATATATTAAAAGAATAAAAATCACATCTTTTTAAATTATATAAACTAAAACTAAGTTTGACGAAAACTAAGCCAGATCAAAAAGTACATGGATCAGAAACACAATTTTAGAAGTTGGAGTACTAATTAAAAGGTTTTTCTTTAAACATGAGAATATGACACTTTTTTTTTCCTGATAAGATTCCTTAGGATAACTATGGAGAAAATGAAACGGGGAAAAAATGTTTGTGGGACAATGTTTTCTCGTGGATGAATTTTCCATTTTGACTGCAAAATTTGAGACAAATGTGTCTGAGAGGCACTTTAACTTAAACAGAAAGTTTCTGGAAGATTGCTGTTTTTCAGGTTGAATTGAGAGATGGAACCACAGCAAGAAATGGAGTGGAATGAAGCACAAAAGATTCCAATAAGCGTGGACCTCGTAGTTGTGGCAAAAAAACAGCTTCAGTTCCTTGCAGCTGTTGATAGGAACCGTCACCTCTATGATGGCCCTGCCCTTGAGAGGGCTATCTATAGGTGAACATTCTATGAAGTATTTCTTGTATTTGTTGTGGATAGAGTTTTATGCTTAAAATAGTTTCAAAGAACAATTGTTTGTTAAGCGGGTTTAGCAACACATTTTTTTCACGCAAGCTTTAATATTGGTTAAATTTACTAAAATTATAAAATCAAGGGAGAATAATTAAATGAGAAGTGAGACCTGCCAAAAGTTGTAATTTTCAATAAATTTTAACCAGTAGTAAGGAGTGTATTGTTAGCATTTTTTTGTTTGTTTTAGTTTTTTTTTTTTCTCTAAGCTTGAGTCAAGAATTCTATAAATACTTTTAGTACTGCTGATTTTACAACAATGAAAGTGTGTGATCAGGTATAATGCTTGTTGGCTTCCCTTGCTTGCCAAGCATTCTGAGTCTCAGATTTTTGAAGGGCCTGTGGTAGTTCCTCTTGACTGTGAATGGGTTTGGCACTGTCACAGGCTCAACCCGGTAGGTTTTGGACCAAGAAATATATATATTTTCCTGATTATTAGCCATGCTGTTTGTTTGATTCGGTTGAGTTACTAGTAATAAAATTTGGTTTCGTTCTATTACACAGGTAAGGTACAAATCTGACTGTGAGGAACTTCATGGACGAGTACTTGACAACTTTGGTGTTGTCTCTACTGTTGAAGGAATTTGTGGCAGGCAAACTGAAGAAATCTGGAATAAACTGTATCCTGATGAGCCCTACAATGCTGATTTGATTAATGTTCTTCCAGAGGATATGTCTGAAAGGATTTCTAGGCTTGAAAAGTACACCAAGTATGATCTGATTTCAGCTGCTAAGAGGCAGAGTCCATTCTTTTACCAGGTAAAACAGAGTTAGAGTTTGTCCAGTTGTGCTATTTCACATTGCACAACCAATGAAGTTAAATTTGATATACTCAATGCTTGATATTCTAACAATTAATTAAGTCACCAAGTTTTACCAGGTCACCTGTAGTCTATTTTTGCCAAAGTCCTGATTTGGATGTTAGCATGGTTTAGGCTGTGCTCAACCTAAATCATTTGCAATTTTATCAATTTGTTATTGAGTATATTTTGCATGATTGCTAATAGATTCACCGTGGTTTCAAAATACCTTGTTTTGAAAAATCTTAAGTTCAGACAGTCTTATTCTGAACATCCTTAATTGTAAGGCAGCATCTCCAAATAACATTAATATCATATTTGTGGTGATGTATGAGTGCAGTGTTCAGTTATTTGTCTGTTTGGTTTAGTTGGATAATTTTGTGGAATTCATTTACCAATGGTCTTTCTTGTGCACGGCTAGTGCATAATGCTGTATCTTAATGGATTCTTTGTCTTTGTGATAGGTATCAAGACCCCACATGAAAAATGATCTCTTTATCAAGGAAGCTGTGGCCAGATACAAAGGGTTTCTGTATCTCATCAAGAGAAACAAGGAAAAGGGTATAAGACGCTTTTGTGTTCCAACCTATGATATTGACCTAATCTGGCACTCTCACCAGTTACATCCAGTTTCTTATTGTAAAGACCTCAATGAAGCACTTGGAAAGGTATTGGAACACGATGATACAGACTCAGACAGAACTAAAGGAAAGAAACTGGATGTCGGTTTTTCTGGAACCACCAAGCAGTGGGATGTCACATTTGGTACAAGATATTGGAAGGCTGGAGCAATGTATAGGGGTAATGCACCATCTCCTATTACAAGTAACCCCTTTTCATCTATCATAACTTGCAAGAAGGTTGTTTCATCAGCTGAGTACCCGCAAGAAATTTCACTACCAGATCGGAAAGTTATGGAGGTAATTTAAGATCTCCTCTTATGTGCCATATGTTACATGTTTTAAGCTCTAGCTCTGAATTATGTGCATACATGTATTAACAAGTTCATGCATCATTTATTGGGTCATGTCCAAGAATATGCAAATATAAGTGCATGCCACATATCATGAGAAGTTGTTTCATGGGATCAATCTTAGTGAAAATGTACCCCCTAGAATAGTTCAGTGGCTTTCAAGGCTTTTCATCATAACAAGGATATAAACTGTTTGAACCAAGGACAGTTGGAAAGTTTGTTTATAAAGATTTTGTAAGCAACAAATTGGTCATGTTATCTGTGCTCTGGAGCTTAAGGGGGACTGTTAAGATAATAAACTGATACATGTGATGCTACAAAGTCTAACTGTTCTTCTTGTGTATATAAATACAGACAAGGAGAGCCTAATTGTATTATACTAGTGCCTCTAACAATTTCTCTCTGAGTATGTTTGTCTGCTTTGACATAGAATCATAGTTGTTTAGGATAGCAAAGCAGATGTAATTTAGCAACTAAAAATAAAGTGGATAGTAATGACAATTTTCTTGACTTTGGGGATCTTAATACTATCACTTGTTTTGAATCAGCTTCTTGCCACATTGTACTCTTCTGCATAGGCATAAGCAGATTGAACTGAATAACTACCATTGAAACAGCTTCTGTGTATATGAGATAGTATTTGTAATTTCCTATTACATCCAACCAGGTTTTCTTGGAGTTCATTGGGGTTAAAAATTTACCAGAGGGACAGGAAGGAGATCTGTGTGTGTTATTTTCCAAATCACAGCCTGATGCATTCTTTGATGCTAAAAGGAGACTGAGTATTTTATCAGAGTCTAGAGAGAAACAGGTTGCATCTTTCCAGTGTGAACCTACAGGAGAGCTCCTTTTTGAACTCATGTCCTCTTCTTCTTCCATGTTATCAATAAGAAAATCAACAAAGACACTTGGTTCTGCTTATTTCTCTATGAAAGACTATCTTGACCCAGTTTCAAAACTCTATGTTGAGAAATGGTTGGAGTTGGTGCCAAGTTCTGGAACTATGAGCTCAAAGCCAATCTTGTTACGAGTAGCCATCTCATTTACTGTCCCAGTTCCTGCCCCATATACACTCAAAATGACTCCATCTCATCCATCTTCCAAAAATACCTGTCTCTTCAATCTTCCTGTTAGGCCCCAACATGCTAAGAGCTGGATGCATGTCACAGATGAAAATGGAACTAGAATCATCAGTCTTCAAATGAGGTACAATCTATGCACTTTATGCCGGATATTAATAGAAGCTCCCTGCCAAAATATGTACATCATTTTCTTACTGCTTCAAACGTGATTTGTTTTGCTGCTTGTCTAGTGTCTTCGAAATATCGACTTGTTTTAATTGCATTTGAATAATGCTCGAATTACCAAGTGCTTGCAGTCATCTAATTGTTAGACTATCAATTATGTTGATCCATCGCAAAAGCTTGTAAATGTGTAAATTGAAAGCCAATTTCGACTGTCACTGTAGCTTTCTGTATGTAGATATTGTTTGAGGCTTGCCATTCAGTGTATCCTAAAATATAATAAACAGTTGAGAGATGATGGATTCTTATATATACAATTCATATAACCTTTAAGCATAATTATGACAAAGTTGTGGTTCCAAAATAAGACCATCAGTCCATAAATTCGTTTAGGCATGTAAGTATTATATGTTACAAATAGGGTGGATAAATAGATGCAGAAGAGAGAAGATACATATTGCAGTTGAACCAGTTGAGCAGAATTATCTGCTTAAACAAAGTTTTTCCCTTTGGTTGCCTTGTAACTTAGTCAGGGAACACAGATCTGATTCTCTCTGTCATGCATGTTTGAATTCCATATAATCTATCTTGTATATATGATCCAGAATTATTGCCATTTGTAGTGAAGTCTTGTAAATTAATTAAGCTCAAAAATGGCCTTTCCTATCTCTGATTAATTTAGGGATTTGAAGAATGCAAAAAACATAGGAAACCCTGGAAAAGAGGTTGTTGGCCTCATGAAGTCTGGAGAAACTCGCACTCTTGCTGAGTTCATGGAAGATGGGTGGTCTGTTTTGGAGAATCTTTGGTTGTTTCACCTTCCAAACAAATCCACAAATGATGGTCATCTCTTTGAGCTTACTGGTGCCAAGACGGTATGCATTTATTCTGAAGTATTCCATATTAAAAATAACTTGTCATGCTAAGAGCTCTCTTGGATCTTGATTACACCCGAGTAACCACTGGTTCTTTGTTTGATGTTGACAAATCCAATAACCAGTACATTTATTCAATAGCACTGCTGGACATAAGATTGTTAGAGATGAAAACGTGGGAAATGAGATGGATTCAAAGGTCTAATCTTAAATTCATGTGACTATGGTACAGGTGAAATTTTTTACCGGAAAAAAGCTAGACTACGAACTGAGACACAACGGGAAACGGGGAAATGAAATGGACTTCCTAACAGCAGTTGAATTCTCCTTGGAAGAGCCCTATGGCAAAGCAGTAGCATTGCTTGGCTTGAGATCTGGACATGTCACGGTACTTTACTTTCTTGCTACCATGTTAAACATTTTCTCTAGAGGCATATTTTTGTTTTATATCAAGGCCTTATCAAAAACAGTTCTGTGTTTTTTAAATTCTTTTTGTCTCCTGAACACACTTCAAAGATTCTGTTTTTCTAAAAGTTTATCCCTTCAACACTGAACGGATCACTTGAAGAAAACAGAAAAAGAGGATAAGAAATAATCTCCCAGTTGTTTTTGTTTTTTGGTTTTTAAAACACTTATTTTAGAAACAATTTTTAAAACTTAATAACTTTTGGATGAGAAATTGATTGCTGAGTAGCGCGCCATTGTTTTAAAAATACTTTTTAAACAAAAAAGTGAAAAGAGAATCAAACATACCTTGATTAATTTGTTTTCTGCTCTTTTTTATTTTTTATTTTTCTCCCTACTTATTTTTCTAAAATTTGATAGGCAAAGGAAAAGTGGATGGTGCTGCCCGGAATCATTTTGGCCTTTATTGTTTCTAATATAATGAAAAAGGAAGGATATGAAGGCATCATTCCAACAAGTAAAGATTTGAAGGTGAATGGCCCAAATGAGGAAAATGAAAGAACAGTCTTGAACGGAATGGAGTTGAGTTCTGATGTGTGCAGTGGAGACAATGGGATAACAAATAAGTCTGAACTTTCCAGTGGAGGCTGTGGAAATGCAGTGGAAAGTGGTGCCTGCGGGGGCTGTGGTGCTGGTTGTAGAAGTATGATTAAGAGTGGTGGTTGCGGTGGTTGTGGTGGTGGTTGTGGGGGAGGCTGTGGCGGAGGCTGTGGAGGAGGCTGTGGAACTATAATGAAGAGCGGTGGTTGCGGTGCTGGTTGTGGTGGAGGCTGTGGAGGAGGCTGTGGAGGAGGCTGTGGAGGAGGCTGTGGAACTATAATGAAGAGTGGTGGTTGCGGTGGTTGTGGTGGTGGTTGTGGTGGTTGTGGTGGTTGTGGTGGAGGCTGTGGAGGAGGCTGTGGAACTATGATGAAGAGTGGTGGTTGCGGTGGTTGCGGTGGTTGCGGTGCTGGAGGCTGTGGAGGAGGGTGTGGAAGTATGATGAAGAGTGGTGGTTGTGGTGATGAGCTTATGGACAGTAAATGCGGTATTGATGAACAGTTCAACGAGGAGCTAAAGTGTGTGAATGAAGAAGCAGTCGCTGCATGAAGCATGTTTCATGAAGCATGTTTCATGATTATGCATGTCACCATTGTATATATGAACCTGTGAAGTTTCTCAATTTCGCTTCTCTCTCATTGATGCCTTTCTTGAACTGAAAGGTAGAAAAATAAGCAGGAGAGGGTTGAGTGTGCAATAATCAACTAGGGGTAATGACTCTCAATTACCTGTACGTGAGTGTGTTCTTATGCTTTTCTGTTTCTGCATGCCCCATATGTAATGATATTAAGATATTTTCATGTGGTATAAATTCTACTTGCGTTGCAAGTTTTTCTCCTTCATTATGGATTTTGATAGCCAGATTCTCGACACGTACAGATAAAATATGATTTTTAAATAATAATATTTTAGTTATAAATGTTTGTTTTTTTGTTCATAATAAATTATTTATAAATAAATATTCATAAAATGTTTTTTTTTATTGTGTCACAAATTAGAACATAAGAGATTGAAAATGCTATCTCGTAATCTTTTTTTTTTCTGGCTCATAGTGGATGTAAGCGAGAAGGCCATAAACCATGTCAAAATTTGTGTTGTATTCTCTCCTCTAAATTTTGTTGTATGGTTCATCAATAGTACAATGGTTCCTTACAATTGGTATAGAACTAATAATTAAGTCTATCGTGTCAAGAATTTCCCTGATGGAATGAAGTCCATTGATGAGAGCAATACTTTGGTGTAAAAAATCCTCCTAAGGATGGAGATCAAGCTAGCGGCATATTTAATATATGATGGCTTTACAAGTTTGAAGATGAGAAATATTGAAAGATAGAGTAGTCAGTTGCAAAGAAGATAATATCATCAATGGTGGGGTGACACTATTAGTACCAAGCCATGCATGATTGCCATCACAGAATACAGTGGGTTCTGCCTTGTGGTTTTCGACAACGTGGGAGATAAATAGATATAAGATTATTCTAATTTAATTCAATTTCAAAAGATCAGAATCTTTACAAAAGACTTTATAAAAGCTTTTTGTCTCAATTCATGCTTATTCACGAGTAATCTATATTTATGATGTCGTATATTTTGCTTTGTAGGTAATCCAAAGGTGGCCATATAAGTAATTTTAAGGAATTTGTTATTTGTAATTGTCGTACAAGCAGTGTGTTGAAGCAAGGAAATTTGAACATATTGAGGCAGTTATTAGTTAAAGTGCGGCGACTATAACAAGAAAGATATACTTCATTTTAATTTTAAAGTTTTTCCACTAAAGTTAGAACATGGCATTTTCTATTTTTCTTAATTATTTCAATTAATTACTTCATTTAACTTTATTTTATCAACTTTTCATTTACTAAATGCATATGTTTCTTGATTTTTCATATTTTCAACCCGTCAAATTTTAATTTTTAGATTTTTTAGTTATTTTCTATATTTTTAGATAAATAACAATTCAAAGTACATTATTTTTAATAAATTATACAAATTTATTTTATTATAATATTAATTTTAAATGAAGAAAATATAACTATATATTATAATATTTACTAATTAATAATTGTTATTTTCAAATATTTTTAAATTCTATTTTCTTTTAAACTTCCATATATAAAATTTTAACTTCTCTTTTAATTTTTTCATGTTACAAAAGATGTCTAAGTTAGTACATTTAAGAAAAAAAATAGAAGTTAGAAACACAAAAGGTAAAAAAACGTATATACGAGATAAATGAAAAGTTTATCAAAGAAATTTTAATGAATTAATAAATTGGAAAAATTAGAAAAACGAAAAATTAAAAGAATGTGACAACTGTAAGCAGAGCTTTTATACTATATATATAAATAGATAAATAGAAATAAATATATTACAATTAAAATTGTTAAATTAAATAATTATAAATACACTGCACACGGTACCTGCACAAACACTCATTGCAATTTTCTTTCTTTGAGGCTTTCCCTTTTTAGTTTTATATATTAAAAAAATAACGTTTCTTGAATTGTATAAACAAAGAACTGTATGTTACACAGAGGTTTCTTTTATTTAATGCTTTAATATTAGGCAACAAAGATTTTGTAACGAAGAACAAATTTAAGTGCAAACAATTTGTCTGTGTTGCTTAAAGTCAAATTAGTCTTCTCACCTTAACTATGGTCCGTATGTTATAATTCACAAATGTATGAAAATTTACAAATAAATAAATAAATAAATCCTCCCTAAATGCTCAATCAAAATTTCATGTTATATGTAATAGAAGTAAAAGTTTACTACATTAAACGACAGAAAGGTGAATTTTATTCATTCATGGAGAAAATTTTTCCTTGTAATTAATTCAATTTATAATTTACAAACGAAATTAAAATAAACAAAGAACAAGTTAAATTGTTAGAAAACTACAAAGAGGAGAAGAGATTCTAGCATTCTACCCTGCAGAAATATTAGTTTATTGCAAAGACTCTAAAAGTGCACACACACAGAGCTTTGGATAAAGTCGCATTGCATCATTCACATCGTATGCCAAGTTACTTTCCACATTCCAAAATTCCAATTCCAAATCCAAATCGAATTCAAATTCAAAATGATACGACATAAGACAAAAGACAAAGATAGCTGGGGAACAGAGGGACCCAATTGAATTCACTATAATTGTTTGCTTTCCACGTTACAAATCAAATATGTGGAAGAGGAGAACCATACCACGAACATCAAAGACCAAGTCAGAAACCAGGTTAATCAAGCACAAACATAAAATTCTAGACAAAGTAAAAATATACAACTACACATTTTACTTGTATCTTGTTTATTTTATTTTTCTAATTGCAGCAACTTTGATACTATCAGCTGATAAATATGATTGAGGGGTCACAGCAGCACTCATCTATGAGGCAGCAACAACACAGAGCTGCAAGACTGAGGGAAGAAGAAATAGAATTGTGTCAATTACACAAAATTAATACAAGTTGATTAAAAAAATAGAAAAAATAATTTTTTGTGTGTGTTCCTTATGATAATAATAATAATAATAATAAAAGAATACAAGTAATTAACATAGGAATAGAAAGTTGGGAACTAACCATCCCTCAAGGAATCCAGCCTGGCTTCTCTGTGGTGGTGGAGCAGCATAATATTGCGGTGGTGCCATCACGGGAGGACCTTGATAATACCCTGCCAACAAAAGTTCCCCATAAAGGAAAATAAATTAATGCATAAAGAAATAACACAACCAAATTTGGAAAAAAGAAGAAAATTCAATTTTTATCCCACAAAAAGAAAAGGAGCAGTTCTCTCCACCATCAACATATCATATGGGAGAAAACCAACTCTTGTTTTACAGGATGAAACTTAAGAGTACTACCATATGATAGAACCTCTTATTTTAAATATTTTGTATAAAGAAGACAATCTGAGACACCAATAATAAAAAAGAATAGATTGTATAACTTTTAGTCTTATAAAAAAAAAATCCAAACCAAAATAATTAGATAAAATTGTTGAGAGAAATCTTATAATAATTAATATCGTGAAACTTTAGTTCTTAATCATGTGAAATAGTATCTCGTGATTCTTGTAATCAACTTTATTTAGTACCATAAGAATTTCTTATGTTGGTGCAAAGTAGTTAATAATTCAGAATCAAGAATTGTGGTGCAGTGGTCATAACCATGAGAGAGAGAGAGATAAATGAAGAGAAGGTTACCTTGTCCTTGAGCAGGGTAGGGATAGGCATACTTGGGGTCACTCATTTCTATCAAAAAGGGCACAAAGTAGAGACTCTTAAGATATGAGTTAGTGTGTGGCGAAAGCGAAACACAAATACACTCTCTTATGATTTAGTACCAAGCACAAGAAGTTTTTCTACCCTGTTTTCTCTCCAAATGACCTCACCTTGAGGAATACAAAAAACTATTTTTCTATTAATAAAAACTCCCAAAGAAAAACAACTTTCACCATTTGCAGCTGTCATGTTCAAAACTCATCTCATTATTATTACTCTTACCCAAAGAAAGTTTAGGTTATATTTCACATCATTTTAACTTATCAAAATTTGTAAAAGTCAAGTTAATTAGTATTTTTAAAACACTGATGAAGAATAAAAATATAATTTTTTATTAAAACATTTTGTTAACGAATCTTATAATTATTTTTAATATATTTTAACATAATTTTAGTTTTAAGTTCTCAACCAATACGTTTTAAGACACTTGTAAATTTTAAAATAAATAAATAAATAAGAATAATTCTATATCATTTTCTTTTTATTCTTTCTACAATTCTCCTCGCTTTTAAATAGAATAAATATTATATATATTTATTTTTTTATAAAAATAGTCTAGGTAATGATAATGTAAATTCTTTTATAATATTCTTAAAAAAATAACTATATACGATAAATTTATTGAAAAATTACTTAGAAATTATATCTGACATGATATTTTATTAGTGACTATGTAAATTAAAGTTTTAATGTTTTTTAATTAGTATATTAAGAGAATCTCTAAGAAAATAAATAAGATGTTATTAATTGGCATTGCTCAATAAATAATGATTATTTTCATGTGGTCCATGTGATGTGCGGATTAGGTATTGAACAAATTGCAAAAGTCAAGGACCTACGCATGAAGGGTGTCTTGTGGTAACTTCTAGATGTTATTCAATTCGTCCATTTTTCATCCTAATGACTGCTCATACTTATCTTGACCACTTTTTGCATGCTACCATGTCTTGTGCTTAAATATAGGACATGTTTTTCGTAATATTCAATACTTTTTATTTCAAACTAACAATTATTTATAAAATCTAACATGACTTTATTTTTAAATCATATCATCATCATATCTCTACAAAATAAAATAAAATAAAAACTCTTATTTATCCACTTAAGCAAATAACACATAAATTGAATGGTGTAAACAATATCTTTATTAATGTTAAAAGTATTTTTATTTCTTTAATATAATAGCCACTGTTATTTCTCTCTTATTTGTGACAACGGTATAAAGTATTTAAGAATTAGATAAAAATAGAGATATAATTGGAAAGATAAAAATTATTGTCTTAAACTTCTAAATGAAAAGATAAGCAGAAACAATGTCTTCTTCTAAAAGTTGACAAATAAATAGAAATATAATCTTCTTTTAATATCTCTACTAAGTAAAATAAAAAATGTTAAATAGAGTAAAAGAGTAATTTAGTTAAATATAATTACTCTCCCCGTTTCTGTTTATCTAATATCTATCCACTTTTTTTTAAATAGTTATAAGTTTAGTTAAAAGTTCAAAACAATATTAATTATTATAATTTTCTGACAAAAAATTAATTATTATATTTTCAATCATGCCTTTATAACTACATAAATCTTAAATAATGCATACAAGTTTTCATAAAAGAAAAAAAATAATAGTAAAAATTATATTAAAAAGCTAAAAAATAATGTAAACAAAAATATTAATTACACTCTTAATTTATCTTTAATTCTCATAACTAAATAAAATAAATTAAATAAACTCTCACGTTTCAATATCAGGGTAACGAAGCAGGAGAAATGGTCTAATAATGGGGTGTTTAGTCCCCAGAAAGAGCCTTATCTGGCAGCCTCAGGAGTGACGTTATGTTGCAACTACTTTTTTAGGTTTGATATGATTATGTGCATTGCATTTTGTCAAAAATAAAGCAAAACCCTTATCTGGTTTTGTGTTTTATTTTCTGACAGATGCCATATGTCAAATATTGGATTTCAAATTCAAATATCATTTCAAACTATATCGCGCCTCCACAATATTATTTTCAAAATTTTCCAACCTTGTTTATAGAATATTAGAGTAAGTCTTTTGTCCTCGTTCCTCGCGCAACATCCATGATTTATCAGTGTCGTTAATCTTGTAGGTCTTATGAACATATGAAGGTTGTAACAGATTTTTCACATATAATATTATGGCAGAAAATCATACAAAAGAAAACGAAATCATATATTTAATTGAGAGCTTACTACAGTTTATTAAGAGTGAAACTAAGTCATGTGGTTATTAATTAAGCACCAAACTAACGGTTTTATTTATTTTTGGCTTACTTTGTTATAGTTTATTAAATAAATAAGTTAAATTTAAATTTAAAAAAAAACATTTAATTTGATTTTTCATCCTATGTGCTGGATAATATATTAAGAGAGTAAGAAAAAAATAGGAAAGAAAAGTTATTGTAACTATAAAAGTCCTATGTTATTTTAATTTTTTTTTATTCATTAACCTATGCACCAATAACATGGTAATCCAAAAATATATATGATAAAAAAATGTATTTAAGTAAAAGGTCTTAAAAAAATTAAACCTATTAAATTGACCACTTCATTAATATTAAATATATAATTGAGGATTAATTAGGATAGCGTGTATCTTTATAACAAAGTTATAAAATTAGATTTTTTACTAGATAAAATAATAGTAGTAATATGAAGTTTAATCTCATTAATTAGGTGAACATTGGAGAAAATATTGTCACAATAATCTTTGTGATTGAACTCCACATGTGGATCATCGTGGGAGGTGTCACATTAGTATGCTTAACATTATTATGATCTTTAATTTTAAAGACTAATTTGGAATTTTAATAATTTTATAGACTGAATTGATAATACTTAATCTATAAATTTAAGGACTACAATATAATAGTATTGAGTTTTCATTTATGGGTCATGCAACATTAACACAATAAACTACTTGTGTCACATTAATCTATATGATGTCATTAGCTAATTAGAGGTGATAATAAAATTAATTTAGGGATAATTTTTAACTTAAAAAATAATTTTATAATTTTAATAATTTCAAGGATTAAAATAAAAATTAAAAAAATTTAGAGATTGATCCACTCATTTTTTTATATTAAGAATATCTATAAATCAAGTGTAAAAATTATTAAAATAAATTTTAGGATTAAATACTTTTCGTTGCTACAAATAAACCGCACTTTTTTAATTTAATCCTTGTAATTATTTTTATGATCCATAATTGTAATATTCTTCCAATTAGTCTTTGTTAAAAAACAAATAATTACTTTATTTCATGGTGTCATGTTAGCATTTTTGTATCATGATGTTGTCACGTATCAATATTTGATAGAGTCATGTAAATATTTTTGTGAAAGAATCATCAATAAATAATTACATGAACTAAAAATAAAAAGTAATATATTTTCAGCAAGAAAAAAATATTTACATTTACGAATTAATTCTTATTACAATCATATGTGATACACAACAATTCTCTCATAAAAAATTTATGCCAATATTTTAATAAAATTATATTATTCACACATATTAATTAGCAAAAACTTCACATTAAAAATTTTTCTTTGGTTAATAGTTAATTCCACTTTAATTTTTTGTACACTTATATTCTCTTTTATATATACAAATGCACACTTATATGTTGCTTTAGCATACGTACGTCTGGTCTGATGATATTTGACAGTTATTTTGTAAAAATTGTTAAAAAGTACAATTAATTGAAAGAGAATTCAAAATTTTCTTATGTAAAAAATTTATCAATAACGAAAAGGAAAATTAACTGAAGGAGAATAAAAATAAGATACTAACTTGCTATCAAGTAAATATACTCTAAATTAATAGATAAGAGTGTATTATATAATCTAAAACAATACATATTTATACTCTTGCAGTATTCCTTTTCCATTTTTTTTTTTGCAGTTACCTATTTTTGTGACTTAATTATTTCCCAGAAGTTTTTGAGGAAAAAAAGAATATAACTGATCACAACTTTCCTTAATAATTTTTGCTCATTGAAAATAATATATCAGAAAAATACATAAAGCCAAATGAAAAAGGACACTGGAGTTTTCAACTGGTGAGATGCTGATTAATGTAGTAGTTTGATGATGACTGTTAACCACGAAAACTTCCAAATAACATGACGACCAGATGGCAAATTAAGGGGGTGGTTGGCACTTCAATTCACTTGGTAAAGTAAAAGTAGCAACATAAAAGTTACATTATTAATTAAAACTAATTAATTTAATTATTTTTATTAATGTTGATAAATTAAGTATTTATTTTTAATTATTTTTATTGATGTTAATAAATTAAGTATTTATTTTTTATATATAAGACCTATTAAATAATTGACACCTAAACCGTATAATTGTATGATTATTTTCTTGTTAAATTAAATTCATATACATTACTTTGGTAGATTTCACCTCTAAAGACACGATGATCATTGCAATCACTGAAGGGGGTTTCTACCTATGATAATCAAGTGTTAAGATAGGTTAGGCTATTTACTGAAGTCCACAGTTTAATTTACATTAGACTCAAGTGAGATTAAACTTATATACAAAATGAGTTAACTTAATATTTTTTTTAAAATTTATCTAATTAAAATAAATAAGATCTAGACAATTTAAAAAATCCTCTACATTTAATAAATCAACTTATTTATGTAAATAATAAAAAAATTCTTACAACATCTTTTTACTAATTCTCTTATTTACTAAATACAGAAATTATTAAATATTTATTATATTTTCAAGAAACTAACTGTATTTATTTAATTTAATATTTTTGTATATATAAAGTATTAGAAAGATTTATAAAAATATTTGTAGGAAGATATAAAGCTATTCTAATAATATGTAAGCACATAATAATGATATAATTGTTATTCTATTAAATTTATATTGTACTAATATTTTAACTCTACTAATTTAGATTAAATTTAAATCTATTGATTAATTTTAAAATAATTTTTCAATCTGTTTAAGAAACTTTATTAACTACGGAGGATAAATGTGTTCTCTACAAACAAACAAAAACTTTATTATTATTTAAACTTTTAAATAATTTTTTTAGATTAAAAATTTAAAAATTTAAGCTTTATAAAACTTAAGCTAATCTGATTTATTTTCGGGATGATTCAATTCACACAATCACATTCTTCAACACATTCTTACTAATACTGCCATATCAATATCATAGGATTCTTCATCTTTGACAATATGTGAGTTTCTTCGGCAGAATATACGGGATTTATTATTAAACTAATTATGTAGGGGTAATTCCAGAGATGTGGATTGACAATCTCTTACTCTGTAACACCTTTTTGGAATAAAATAAATCTTTTTTTTTTTTTCATAAAGTCGTTTAATGTGAAATTTATGAATATTTAAGCAGCAGTAACCTTTTTCTATATTGATTGTGATGGAGTGACCAACTCCACAAAATCAAATTGGATATATAAATATATATTCCTTTTAGGTTTTCGCAATTCCTTACTTTGTAGACAAGTAATTACCCGCCACCATTTTTTATTACGTTGGCAAATAAATAACCACGAGATGAAAGCTCGGGTATAATTAAATATGATTGCAAAGTTCCAACTACTTAATATCTACATTTGAAAGTACTGATTAATTAATATAACATGATATTTTCTGTAAATACCAAATTCGAGTAGTAAACATCTAAATTAGGAAATATAAATAACTATCAGATGTATCAAATGAATTTAGAAAAAATATTTTAATAAGCTACACTTTGGATGCATTTTTCAATACCCTATCAACATATAATTATTCATACTACGCATCTAGTATGTAGTGTTAGTATATCATTTGTCGTTCATTTTTTTTGTGTTTAATATGTCCTGAAGAAAGAAAAAAAAGAAAAAAACATATACCTGTCTTCATTGTTCCTAAAAAGCATGGACAACTTTAAGCCTAACCTCTGGATAAAAAATTGGAACTGTTACGATTAAAAGGTGTCCTTGATTCATGATGATTTCACTAATAAGTCATTTACAAATTTTGTTATAACTGGAACCAGTGATCAACTGACCATGGCCTTGAAACAGAACCTTCTCTCTTCACATTTTTATCCAACAAAAAAATCTGTAATAGACAAATTCATGACTAAAGAAAGACTTGGGTTCTCAACGAACCCTATGTGGCATACACATCATTTAAATTTTATAATATCTTTTGTTTAAATTTTTCAATAAATTGACAACCCTTCAATAAATTACATATTTTACATTTTACAAGCAATCAATAAATTTCAATTGAAACGACATGCTGTACATCCCCTAAGCTCAAAGTGTGGGGGCCCAAGGGCAAAATCCTTTTTCCTTGCTCGTCTGCAAAGCTTAAGTGTTCACAAGGATACACCAAAATGCTTGTTTCAGTAGATTTGTTGGAAATAGTATGCAGACGGCTGAACCCAACCAATTGGCTTTCTGGAGAGCCTTCTGCAACTTTTGGCCCTCTAGAGAACAACATTATAACATGGCTTCCATCCAAATCACCAAGGTTCATCACAGAAATATGCACTGAGAAACTCAATGAGTTGCAATTTTGCAAATCTTTAACTGGAACATAATCAGCTCCATAAATCTCTTTCTCTGCCTGATATAATAATCTCTTTCTAGAACCATCTTTGATGATTCTAGACAAACTAATTTTAGTAGGAGCTGATAAGAAATTGTATGAAAAATTAGTGTAACTTAAACCGTGCCCAAATCCATATACTCTACTTCCAGTATAAAACCGGTAGGTCCTTCCTGGATAACCACGTGAAGGATCAGCTCGCATGTTCATGTCATTCATGGGAACATTAGTAAATTCCTCAGGGTACCAAGTCATTGGCAGCCTTCCAGCTGCATCAAAAACCAACTTGGATACTTAAAACTCTGCTGTAGATACTTGAAAAAGCAAATTTTAAATTCAAGTACTTCATAGGTACCCACAATAACCAGATATAATTTAAAAACAAAGCTACTAAAACACTTAATTGCGACTTTTTATGCCAAAGTAATGTTTATTTAGTAACTAATTACCCAATCAGAATACTTCAAAGTTCTTCTCCAATCAATTTTAAATTTTCTTATATATCGAGCATATCAAATAAGTACACTTCATATTATGAGAAATGAGAAATATAAATATAGACCATTAAATCTTATTTGAATGGTTAAGATTAAAAGAAAAATACACATGACTTTTTTAAATGATCATGTGAGCACTAAATAACTTTTAATCTAACCATCTATATAAGATTGTATGACCCAAATTTAAAGTTCTCACATTCTTAAAATAAGAACTGTTCTCACTTGATATACTTTCTCTCTCTATATATATATATAAGGAGCGTATCAAGTGAGATCAGTATTTATAATGAGTGTGAGAAGAGTAAATATGGATCATACAACCATACATAGAAAGTTAAAAAATTGGAGGTTATTTAATGCTCATACAACCATTTTAAAAATGTTACATGATTTTTTTATTCAATATAAATCTTCCATATATGATTATATGGTCCAAATTTATTCCTCTTACTCTCTCATATAAACACTTTCTCACTTGATACGCTCTCTCTCTATATATATATATATATATATATATGCATGATTTTAATAAGTAACTAACATTCATCAAGGCACAACTGCATATACACACATGTACTAATGCAAACACTGACTTCATTATGTGTCAAATAAACCATTTGAATACTAACCTATTTGCCGTGGTTGTTTATGGACAACTAATCGTACTGCAAATAGAGAAGAATTAATAATAATGTAGGAAGCCGAGCTAGGAGTTTAGCACCAAAGTTACCCTTAACTTCAGTGTCACACAAACTGTCATAAAATATTTCACTTAGTCTTCGTTTTTATTAGACTCCATTAGCAGGTTGCTTTTCTAATTTTCGTCATCATCTGGTAATGATAGTCAATATTGACATGAAATTGATCCGAAACTGGTATAACTGCAGAGTATAGGTAGTTGACAACTAAAGCACAAGTAACAACGAACTTTCTGCAACTTTGATTTCAGGCTACAGCTCTTATACCGTACCAGTTAAGCATTGCTAAGAAGTACTAACCACGCATTAAACATGTCATAAATATCTCTAGAGCACTATATCTGCTCTCATTTCAAGATATCAGAAATGTATGACATGCTAAAAATTATTTGATCAGATTAGAGATTTAAATTTGTATGAATGCTTTGAAGCAATTATAATTGATCTTATGGCCTGCAGATCTTATCTTATGGCCCATGATTTTTTTTTCTTCCACTTTATTAGACGAGAACAATAAATTAACTCATGTTTAACAGAAGTCCATGCAGTACCTTATAGGCACCAAGTAAACTTGTGTTTTGTTTTACATGACGTGATATCAAGTTGCCCTAGTAAATTATTTCATACCTACTCTAATTCAATAATTAGTGTCTAACTATGCCTTAACCTGGTAAAAAAACCCTAATTGTCTATTTACATTCCCTACTAAAAAACCCAGGTTGTCAAAATTGAGTTTCAGCATTGGAACAGAAGGGAGGTGTAGCATCATAACACAAATCGTAAAATTCAACTAAAAGCTAAAAAGTAAAATTTTATTTAAATATAAATATGTATGCATAGAAAATAACAAAAAAAAAACCTCTAAATCACAACAAACATTTTAAAATTGAAAAATTTGTAAGAACTTATACAACTCATAAGAGACATAAGTTTTTTATAACACATAAAACTAAAGCATAAAAAGAAAATAGTCCCAACAACAGACTCACTGCCCCAACCCCACTACCACCACCTCTTTAACAACAAAACACAACATGCAGCAAACTTTAGAACCAGGTCAAACAGAGCTTTTGGATTCAGCCACAAACAGAAGAGAGAACCAGAGAAGAGTTGAACAAAGAGAAAGAGATGGTTGAACCAGGGAGCAAACCCAGAAGAGATGAGCAAACTAGAAGAGTGAAGGAAGAACCAAGAAGCAGAAAGGTTCAAAGAATGACAAGTCAAGGGATGCACAACAGGTTAGGACATCAAACATAAACAAAAAATAAAAAGCTTTTCTTACAAATGGTCATACAACCCAACCTGGTTTATTGCTGCTGTGAACTCATTTGACAATCTAATGATTTAACGACTGGGAGCAATGATCCTGCACAAGGAGCATGGAACCTTGGGAGGCCAAAACATGGTGGATCATACAATCCTATGTGTTGAAGCATGATTTTGACAATATTAACTACTACTTAATGCAATTTCCAAAATTGCACGCAATTACAGTTTTTCTTATTTTAGTCAAACCTAATTATATTCTTATTTATCCAATCACATTTAATAAAGGATAATTTTTAGAAAAAGTACACTTTAACAGTAGTTAGTGTACAGTTTAAATTAACAACTACGACTCTGGGGTGCAAAGAGCCTCATCTAATTTCAAGTGTTCACAATGCATAAAGACACCCTTGTCTAACAGCATATTCATTTATAACTCATAAGTATACATACCTGGATTAAACTCTCCAAAGATAATTTCAGCTAGAGCTTTTCCACCAGCTTCACCAGGGTACCCCACCCAAAGAATACTTGCGATTAGTTGATTTTCTTCAGCAAAGGAGACATCAAGAGGTCCTCCACCAGTAAGAACTAGAATAACTGGATTTTTACTAGCATCAGCAACAGAGGATACAAGGTCCATCTGTTTACCGGGCAAGAGAAGACTAACTCGGTCATGATCCTCTGTCTCTTGCGTTGTATCAAGCCCAGCAACTATAATAACAAAATCAGCTTGTTTTGCAGTGTTGATAGCCTCAGCAAAACCATCATCAGAATCACACGGTACATCAGGGCAACCAAAAGCAAACGATATCCTCTCTGCAAACTCTCTAAGTCCCTCATATAAGCTTATTGAGGTGCAAGGAATTCCTACATAATATTGTTCAGTGTCAGGGATTTGAGGGATCTTCTAAAAAATAGAGAAACATTTAAACGATGGCCTAAACAATTGTAAAATAACAAATAATAAATTGCTAAAACAACAATTATTTCAGAAGAGAGAAAGTGGTTATATATTTGATATTTCAGCATGAAATTGGAGGGTAGGGTTTTGTAAAAGGGATAACCTGACCACAGGTATCTACTGCAAGCAAAATTAAATGGAACAAACAAATGAAGATGGAAAATTTACAATGTTCCAGTATGAAAATCATACCTGAGTATCCACCACCTAATTTGATTGTAGTTGCCATTGGGCCAATGACAGCTAAGGAAGCACCAATATCCTTATTCAAGGGAAGGAACTTCTTGTCATTCTTCAGTAGAACAATCCCCTGCCTTGCAGCTTCAAGTGCCAGTGTCTTGTGTTCTGGGCTGCAAACGTCCTTTGGTCCCAATTTGCCAAACTGGCCTTTCATAGGGTCTCCATCAAACAGTCCAAGGCGCAGTTGAACAGAGAAAAGGTTAAGAAGAGCTCTATCTATATCTTCCTCTTTAACCTTTCCTTGTTCAATAGCAGATTCAGTATGTCGAAGCATAAATGTTCCACAATTAATATCCATACCTGATGAATTGGAAACAAACCATCCAGTTCATATGAAGTTGCTGAAACAAATTCAACGAAACCATGCATTTAAACAGACAAACAAAAACACCTGCTTTGAGAACATCAGCAACAGCATCCTCTCTGGATTTTGCATATTTCTGATACTCATAAACCGTGGCCACAGCATCACAATCTGAGGTGATGTACCTATACTCAAAACCACCAATCCTGATAATCAACAAAAGTTTTTTTTTTTTTTTTACATTTTAATTTTTCACAATGACATGAATTCCAAAGACCCTCAAACCCTACCCTTGAAACCCCCACTTGTCTCTAGCCAGTCCCAAGAGTTCCTCACTAGCACAAGCAGGAACACCGTTCACCTCATTGTAGGAACACATCAAGCAGCTTGCTTTCCCTTGCTGAATACAACCTCGAAATGGCGGCTGATAAGTGTCTTCCAAATCCTGTTGCGATACCTACAAACATGGAACCAATTGATGCCATCCAACCGTTAAACCAACCAAAACCAATTTCACTCAACACAATACCAATCCAAAACCAACGACAAAACAACAAAAGCCTTACAAAGAGAACAATTCCATGCACTTAAAAAGATTTAAACATTATCAATCAATTAGAAATGATTCTACTCAATAAACTTTCCATACATGGACAGTATGTGATTTGAACGTCCGTATGTCATTCTAATTAAATTCTAATTCTAAACTCTCCTACACTACCTTCCTACTTGTCAACATTTAATACACATGTATTCCTTTCTTTCTTTATTTAGTACTAGAATTAATTTCTCTAAATAAAAAAGAAAAGAAAGAGAACTCACCACAGCATTGAAGTTATACCTAGCGAACTGTCTCCACATGTCCAAATCATAAGCAGTGAAGTGTTTGCAACACGCAGACACCATAAGGGCATCATGGTCATCCTCATCATCTTGGATTCCGGGAAGTCGTTGGAGGCCTCTGACAAACTCAACGGCATAGGCAGAAGCGAGCATGGGGTCTTCCCCGGGAGTCTCCTGGCCGCGGCCCCATCTGGGGTCTCTGAAGAGGTTGATATTGGGGGCCCAGAAGGTGAGGCCGGCCTGGCCCACGTTGAACATGGCCCGGGCCTCGCGGGCTATGGCGGCAGCTGTCCAGAACCATAAGGACCGGTTGAAGGAGGCGGCGGAGAGGATGACCTGGGGGAAGTCGGTGGCGGAGGAGACACTGCCGTTGAAGGAGACGCCGGGGCCGTTGAGCGCGATGCCGTGGAGGGACTCCGACCACCACTGGTAAGCCGGGATGCCCAGGCGGGGAACGGCGGAGGCGTTGTTGGAGAGGAGGAGGATCTTCTCGGGAAGTGTGAGGAGGGAAATGAGGGACCGCGCTCGAATGGCAGTGGAAAGGGAAGTGTCGCAGAACGAATACCTAGATTGCTGGGGAAATTTGCAAGCGTAATTACTGCTTGATGTTGATACTTCAAAGCCCACCAAGAAGATCAACAACAACATTGAACTCCATTGCCATTGCTTCCACATTCTCACACTCACGGATCACACACCTCAACTAATTAGATTTTTTTTTCTATGTTCTTATCTTACACGTTGTTGTGTTGGCCACTTAAAATGGTTAGCGCGTAAAGTTCTTTAATTCCGTTCATATCATTGTAGAAGACTATAAACTGATTAAAAAATATTCTATAGATAACTTAAAATAAGAATTTATTTTTCATATAAAGACATTTTCGTCTTCAAAAAGATCAAGACAAGAATGAATTCTGTATTTCATGTATACCAAATAAAATTAGAAATTATAACAAAAAGAAATCAAAGACACTATTGGAATGATAATGCCAAAATCTTCCATGAAACATGATTGACACGGATTTAGAACCAGACTTGAGGTTAAATTTTCTACTCTTTATTTATTGATCCAAAATTTTCCACTTCGATATGGGCTTAAAGCAAGAGTGACCAAACTGAATTCTGGTTTTGGAGGCCCAACTATAAGATTGGGTAGTAGGCCCAGACAAGCCACATGCATTATCCATTTAGCTTTGTCTTAATCTGCTTCGACAAAAACGAAGTGACGTTTGTCTTAATCTATGTTTTTTGTTTCCCTCTAAAATCTTTACAATCATGTTGAATATATGAATAAGGTATTTGGATGAAGTTGGAAGGTGTTCTGCTAACATCAAAAAAAAAAAAAAAAAAGGCTCTACAATTGGAAACCATACCATTATTCTAGTTTCCAAAAATATAAATTCTGCACCCAAACTAATGCCAATCCAGTCAGGAAAATTTATGAATAAAGTTTGATTTGGGTGGCCCCTGTCTCTTTTGGATGATTCCAGCAAGGTTCTTTATCGTTTGTCCTGGAATCTTTCATGTATAGTTTATAGTTTGATGCTCCCCCAACCCAATCTCATCAAGAGTAAGAAGAAACAAATTATATTCGTGCCAATCGATGGATAACCGTATAACTGGTTCTTCAAGAAATCGAAATAACAAAATAAAATTGAGTCAAAGACAAAACTTCAATTAATTAAGATAAGAAAGTCAACATCACATTATAAAATGGTTTAATAATTTATATATCTTAAAAATCTCATTGGCGATCAAAGCATAATTCTAACGTGAATATGAATTCTATACACATTTCATAATATAATATTTGTTACAGCTGCTGCAATAAATTGAAACTATGAATTTATGACTGTAAAAAGAAGTTACATCTGCACAAATATAATTTGTTTTGTTGATGCAAATGCAAGTAAGGTGCGGGAATCTAATGATCACGATCTGAATTTTGGAATTTAGTCAATGGAGCGTCCCAATTTACACACATTATGTTGAAAATAATCTGGCATGTGAGTTTTGACAAAGCTTACAGCAATGATGTCTAGGTTTGATGTGGTAATTTGGTGACAGGTAAAAGCAAACAAGTATAAAAGGACATAGATAGAAGTTTCAATTCGATGTGATATAAAGCGAGCGATGTAAATAGTTGGAGGCTTGGACATGTCTCCACATGAAGCTATGGTTTCACTAGTAGCTAGAAGCCTATAAAGTTTCAAACCATGAGTATCACTCGATACTGACAATGATCGAAGATTTCTCGCAATAGTAATATCTCCATGTAGCAAAGAAAACAAAGGGAAATGATAGCTAAATACAAAATCTCAATTGGGGTATAAGCAAAGTCAATGTATGAAGTAGTGGTTTATCACTGAGAAGCCATTTTGAATTATCAGCATCAAAGTCCTAACTAAATCAAACCAAGTGGGACGCAATCATTAGTTAGGCATGATCACTACCTCGTCTTAGGTGCATTTTCAACAGCCTCTTTCGTTCATTTTCCACATAAAAAGGAATTACAGTACTAGCTAGGTGGAAAAGAATAGTGCTAACATGGACTTTTGTAAAGTTTTAGTAAATACATATATTAACATGTTTAGCCTTGACTTCAATTATTTAATTTAATGGGGAGTTCTTCAACTCTACCTCCCTTTTGGTTTACCAGTCACCTCAATATGATGATATTATATATAGAAATTTTATCATATATATGTTACTCTCATCATTAGCTAGCAAGGTAGGCTTTTATATGATATCTCTGATACTATATCACTGTGAGATTTCATTATAATTGCCATTTAATGCATCTAACTTTAATTTTTTCATATGTGAATATTGTAGCCATGAATTTGAGTGTTGCAAGTCGCAATTACTTTTGAGTAACTCTTAAAAGTTATAAGTACTCTGGATTATTCGAATCTAACTTACATGTATGATTGGTGCTAGCATATGATGTAAGTATACATTGCTTTTGATTATTTTCTTTCGTCATTTTTTCTTTAACGTCATTGTAGCCATGAATTTCAGTGTTCCGAGATGCAATCACTTGTGTGCTTTAAATAAAAGTTGTGAGTGATCTGGGTTATTCGAATCTAACTTGTATGATTGATATAACATATAATAAGTGTGCATTGCTTTTTATTGTTTTCGTCATTGTAGCCATGAATTTGAGTGTTCCAAATTGCAATCACTTATGTTATGCGTGCTCTTGATTAAAAGTTTGGGTTATTTAAACCTAACTTACATGTGTTTCGTGGACATGATAACAATAATGAAGTTTGAACATGGTTCACGCAACTATCCAATTTTTTCTACTGCTAGGCCAACATCTAACCTACATGAATGATTCATAGCATATAATAAGTTTGCAATTCTTTTGATTATTTTCTTCGGTTATTTATGTTTCCTACACGTTCTCTTGTCAACTGTGTCAATTTTTTTAATCTGGATTCCCCATTTTTAAAATAAAAATGTTTCAAAAATATTGGTTAAAGAATTAATAATAATTTCTTATTCAAAATCATATTAAAATATATTAATAATATTTTAATAAAAGTATTTTACTTTTAATTTTTTTAATTAATACCCTTAAATTGGTGATTAACATATACTTAAAACAATAGATGAACCTTTACATTGAAGTTTAAAATAAAAATGAGATTAAATATATTTTTTATCCTTGAAAATATTCTAAATGTTTAGTTTTATATAAAATAAATCAATTCGATTCTTATACTTATCAAAAGTAATATGGTTTTACTTCCTCAATAGAAATTTAAAATATGTATTTATATTAAAAAAATTATAAATAAATAAAACTTTATAAAACTAAAGCTAATAATTCATAATATTTTTTAAGATTAAATATATATTTAATCCATAAAAGTATTACTACTTTTTAACTAGTTGGAGCCTTTGTACAATGGTCACCGGCCCACTACCCAGGTATGAGTCATGAGAACTTGAAAATTAAAATGTCACTTCTTATTTAAATATTTTTTAATTTATTTTTATTTATCACATTATTCATAATATTTATTATTTATTAATTTCCCTTTTCTCTTACAATATATACATCTTAAAAAGTGTAAAAAAATATTTTTAAAAATTATATTTATAATTACTTTTAGTTTAACAATCAATTATACATGATTATGTTTACTTATTTGTAAAAATACTTAAATGATTAAAAAATAATGTAAAATTAATAAGATATTTTCTTACATTAAAATAAATATTAGTCGCATAAAATATTAATATTTAGTATTCTCATTTTTATTAAATATGTAAATTAGATATATTAGTTTTTAAAATACTTTTAGCAATATGTTTTGAAAAGGTATTAAATTAAATAATAGAATAATAAATATTATATGCATATGTGATGATTTTTTTAAATATCATAATATTCCTCAAATAATTTATATAAATTTTTATTGCAATACAATATTTATAAATTTGGTTATCTTTAATCTCATTATTACAAATTTTAATAGAGAATTTTGAATACGTACCGTTTATTAAAATTTAAGTGTTGAATCAATAGTATATTTTTAAAATTTTAAATGTTTAATTGAGGTTGAATTATTTTATGAGATGAAAAATATTTTTAACAAAATAAAACAAAATATTTAAATTTAAAATTTAATTAAACTATATAAAATATTTAATTTACTTAATTATTATTTTTTAAAATTATTTATTTATAAAATATTTTTAGATGTATAAATATGTCAAATGATTGTGAAATAAAAGTTTTTTTTAACAAAAATTAGAATTTTATTTTGATAATATATATAATAAATATTTGTATTAAAAACTAACTTAAATTACTGAAACTAAATTTCAATTATAATTGAAGAATGATATCAAATATACTTAAATAATTGTATCTAAAAACATACTTAAATTATTTAAATTGAATATCATGTGTGAGTATTGTATTATAAAAATTAATATAGTAAAATTATTAGAAAATATAATTTTAAATGTACAGAGGTGATTTAAATATTACCAAAAATCGAATACATGAAGAAAAAATTATTATATATTTAGATAAATATAATTAATCTAATTTAATAATACACTTTATTAGGTGTATTTAGTATTTAAGGTAAAGAATATTAAATAAACGATTTTAATTATTTTTAACCGTTTAACAATATAAAATAAATGAAATATTTTTAGTTACGTAAACTATACACATAATGTATAAGATAAAGATTTGATAATGAAATTTATTTATGAAATAAGTAAAAAAAAAAACTTCAATTTTATTTATAATGATAGTCCAAAAATCATGCCATATTTTTATAATATAATATAAAACGTTCATTTGAGGGTAATCAATTATAATTTTTTACTATTCATGTTATAATTGTTAATATTATTTTACTTTAGTTTAATATTCTATATTTATTTATAAATAATTTCTCATTATAAAATATTTTTATATTATGTTTCATTAAAATTTTACAATAATATTTTCTATTAAAATTTTTAAAATATCATCTAATATATTTATATTTGTATTTTTAATTTAACTTAACTTTATAATAATGTACAGAAATCTAATAGCTTTTGGAACAAAAGACTAACATAGAGGTCTGAGATAAATTTAGACGAGTTTTATATTTGTTTTCACTTCACTTCAATTTTTGAAAAGTCATTTTTTTTTAAATTCAAATCTAACTTAATTGAAACTCGATAAGATGAAGTAAAATTAAGTCATTGACAGATTATATCAATTTTAATATTATATATAGTTAAATTATAAAATTAGGTATTATTTTTTTTTTAATAAATTTATAATTTTTTTATAAAGATTAATCTCTGTTTCATATAACAGTGAATGCTTTTAGTATTTTATCAATATAAAAAATTATAAAATTAAAAAATTAAAAAATATAAAATCACAATTAAAATATATTTTATTATACATATTTAAAAGTAAATTATATCAATATCAATATAATGTTATGTTAACTAAAATAATATTTATTAAAAAAAATATATATTTAAAAATAAATACAAGGCACCAATCAAATTAAGATAATTTAAATTAAAATTTTAAAATTTATTAAATTTAATTTTATGAAATTAACTTTGTCCTTGTTACTAAGCGAGATAGTGAATCGGAACATACAATGAACACTTTTTTTTATCGACAAGAATAAAAAAAGTATTATAAAGTTTACTACACTCTTTTACCGTGCTAAATCAATTGAAGTAAACTACTATAGTGGACAATAAACAAGATATGTTACTTACACAATAAGTTTGAAATAATATTATTACTATTATTTACTTCCTTTATTCTAGAACTATTGTTGTTTTAGATTTTCTTTTTTTCCCCCAAAATTATGATTGTTTTAAAATTAAAGGCTTAATTATTTTCCTAATTAAATCATGGATAATTAATCTAAAATCATTGTACCAACAAAAAAAATTATAATAATTTCAACAAACTATATTTGACTGTCTTTTTACCACTTCTGTTCAGTTATTATTTTAGTTAAAATATAAAATTTTTTTATTAATTAATAAATTTTTAATCCATATAGTTGAACCCTAATGAAGAATAGTTTTTGAATAGGAGAAGTAACGAGCTAGAGATTTTGTACAATAGTCACCAGCACCGGCTCACTGCCCGAGTGTTCGTGTCATTATGGTTACCTTGAAAATTGAAATGTCACTTTTCTTGTTCTCCAGGTCGTAGACCTCTCATGAATCAATTAATTAATCCTTTAAAATATGAATAATAATTAAAAAAAAACTCAATTGCTCTTCGAGTATTTGTAATTACGTGATTTTCATCTTTTAATTTTTAATTATCTAAATTAGGTCTTTAGATAGTGTAATTGTATTAACTAAAGAATTTATATATATTATATATTATCAGTATTAATAATACTATTAATAAACTAATAAAAATATTTTTTAAAATTAAAAGAAAATAATTTAATTTTCAGGATTATAATAAAATAAATAAAATAATGTGATAACAGTAAATTGAAGCACATTTTAGATAAACAGTACCGATATTATTTATAAACAACATTTTTATATTGTTATTTTTTATATGACATGAATTATTTTATTTTTGTAAAGAAAAGTTAATAAATATAATATCTATAGAACTAATTTGCATAGGTCATTTAAAGAGAGAAAAAAGGGTTACTTTACCGACCATACATACTCGCATTGCATTATAGTTGCAGACCGACCAGGCAAGACCTCGTAACTTTGGGCAGTCCGCAAATTCTGCTAAGGAAAATTGAATAGACATATACTTGTCCCCATCTGTTTGTTGTTCGTATATCGAATTATGGAGTATACAACAGCCATTATTGACCCCAAATGTTTATATTCTGCTGATTTGCATACCAGATTTTTTATTATAAAAGTACTATTCCGTTTCCTATTCCATGTCTTCAACACTGTATTTTTACCTAAGGCAATTAATATTGCATGCCAATTAATATATATATATATATATATATATGATGATCGAAAGTTGAAGCTCTTTTCAACGTACAGAAAAAGGCCAAACCAAAAGCAAAACATCATATCCTACAAATTAAATACAGATACATAGCTGAATTGTTAAAGTAAATTAAAGAAAAACCTTATTGAAGTGATTGGTGAAAGAAATTAAATGGGGTTGGTGATTTGGATTGAACACGAATGAAAGTGATTTCAGGGGAGTATGAGGCTGAAGGAGCAGGGGTGTTCCCTACTGCAATGTTAGTTAAAATTCTCGTCTTTTTATGGCACTTTTTGCCCTCATTATTTGGGGTTGCACACTGTGGTGAGGATAGGACCCATGAGTGGTGTGCAATCTCTCACCAATTGCAACAACCATGATCAGTTTGGATACCCCACTGTTCATCTCAGATGCTAAGATACAATAGCAAACGTACCACCTCTGACGTTTTAAGCCAGACCTTCCATCCCCAACAGGCAACACTACACAACACCTGCCTCCGTCATATCATGCACATGGAAACCCAACCCTCACTTCCTACTCCACCCAACTTTTTTTTTTTTTTTAAGGAACTCCCTTTATCTTATTATAAATAATTATTTACATTCAAACTCAAACTCAATTAATTAGTAAATATCATACACTCACTCTCAGTCTTTTTTTTCTTTTAGAAAAGAAAAAAGACTTTAAAAACAGTTTCATTAATTTGCGATTACATAAGCAACCTTGTAAAACGGTTTTATAATATTAGTAAATAACTATTATCCTTTTATAAAGTAATGAATAGTAAACTTGACGTCATTTTTGTTTTACATCCTTATAAAATGCTAAATTACCTACCGAAGAGAGGAGAGAAGCGAGAAAAGCTGTGTACAAACAAACACAATATGAAATAATCACGATTATTATACCTACAATAAAACATTTTGGCTGCCATAAGAGAACCTTTAAAGAAACGCGAAAGGCGAAAAGTTGTATATAATATATTACTAAAACAGATGACACAAATATTCTGGATGATCTAGGCTATATGATAAATATTTATTAAAAGAAAAATGCACTTGTTAACTAGTCGGCATTAAAGTAGCCGTTGATAGCATAACTTTTGATTGACAAAAATTTAATTAGTAATATGTATATTGTGAGTTTAAAATTACAATACATTATATCATATTATACTAATAAATAAACTTGTTAGTATAGAATATTAATATTTCAAATATTAGTATATAAGTTCATAATATTTATATTAATAATTAAATAAAATGTATATTGACAAAAATAATTACAATGTTAACATTTTTAATCCGTCAGTCAAGGCTATATTTATTTTTTAATAATTTTTTAAATTACACGTATGAAAACTAATCTTGTTTGAATTATATATAATTATTAAAATAATAAAAATTTTATTTAAATATTTATGTAACTAAATATTCAAAGTTCATAAAAAAATATTTATTAAATTAAAATAATTTTATGTATGTTCTTTTAATAATCTAATCTCACTCTTCTAGAGTATTTGACAAGTTAAAGAAAAATAAAAAAAAAATGAAGAACATGGTTGCATGCAAAAAGTAGAGGACGTGTCTAAAGAGTAGCGTACATTGATCTGCATAAACGAGAGTGGGGCCAAAAATCATAGGAAATGGACAAAAGTTGGCGGTTTTGAAGGGGATATTGAATATTGTGGGCGCAACCTGTTGATTTGTGTGATTGTGTCTTTATTATGTGAATTACGTATGCAATGCAAACTTATACTTCCCTTTTCACAAAGTCACGTCCATTCCTAATTTCCTATTTCTATCACCATCTTCCTCTTTTGGCAATTAGCCTTCTTTCCCCCTACAAATTTCATTTATCCATAACTTTATTAATCACATTTAACAGACTCAACAACATCTCAATAATTGAGATCTTCCACGCTTAAATTTTGTTTAAAGCTATCGAACCATCTGTAATTATTACTTTCTTTTTTTTCTTTCATTTTTCCTTTTACACGATTTAATTAATTAGCTTTTTTTCTTTAATTGTGTGCTCCAAAACGTGCATGCGCATATTAAATATATATATATATACATACTATAGACTGAACATAAAGTTGTAGCGCGCGTGCTTAAAATTTTAATTTCTGTATTAAACTTTTTTAGTGCATAAAGCTTTAGTTTCAGCCATCAATGATCATACTTAATCTATCGTCATTATAATAATATGATTTTACTTCTTCAAATTTTAATTGTACTAATTACAATCTTTAAATATTTTAGTTACATGATTTTAATTTTTAAATTTCAGTTATATAAATTAAATATTTAAATATTTAAATATTATAATTATACAAAATATTATAATTATATTGTTCTGATTCTCTATTAGTTTTCATTAAATATTTAATAAATTTTATTAAAATAATATTAATTATCATAATATCAAATAATGTGACAATAATAATTGAGATAATAAATAACACGAACAGTTATATTAAATATTGTATTGTTATTAATGATATTTGCATCTTATATCTATTTGTTATCAGGTTTGCATTATTAGTTAATATTGCATCAACAAAGTATATTAAAATTTTAATAAAAATTTAAAAAAAAATAAAATTACACCATTTTAATATTTTTAGAATTTAATTTATATAATTAAATTTTAAAATTAAAATTATATAATTATAATATTTAAAAAACTCAATGTAATTAAAACTTAAAAATTAAAATCACACCACTAAAATACATAAAACACAGGTGCATTTGAAAAAAAAACGTTAATATTATGCGTGCAAAGAAAATTGATATGGAATATTGAACAGATCCTGCAAAAATGGAATTATAGAGCCATTTATTTATATCTTGGAGACGGAAATTAAGCAAAAGCGACAGCAGATACGAATTTTGGTAATGTTAGGAAGAAAAAGAAGTAAGAGCGACAGGAGATTCATGACCTGTCTCGTGTGGCGCCAAATGGGAACCAAATTAATACACCAAACACATGTAAAGTTAGAGGTCAAAGAATTATTGAAAAATGAAAAATAATTTGCACCAATTGTAATTAAACTTAGGTGGCAAAAGAAGAATAAAGAAAAAGAAAATCAAAGTTCTTTCATGGTAGGAAAAAGCCAGGCAAAAGAAAATTCATAAAGAGAAAAAAAATATCAAGATAGCAATGGCATGTGGCATTCGAATTTGATGGAGAAGATTGCTACGGATTATTTTCATGATTAGGTTTTTCTTATGTTTCTTATCATATTAATTATACCAGGGTCTGTCTCAGTCTGGAGGAGCGATTGCTTAGGTCCAAGGATGAGAATGACTCCAATTTTTTAAAAAAAAATATAGTTGTGTAATAATTTTTTATAATGTTTATATTTTTTATAAAAAATATTTATATAACAAATAAATTGTATAATAAAGAAAGAGAAAAGAAGAGAAAAATATAAGATATAATTAAAGATAATATAGAGAAAAAGATAGTGTTATATAACTTTTATAAATAGTTTGGAATCGTTATCTTATTTCATGTCACAATTTCTGCATCTAAATTAAAATGCTGCATGTAATTAGAAAATAATACTCTTTTAGTTAGTTTTTTTATGGGACGTTATATTCATAAATGTTAAATAAAAATACTACTATTTTGGTTGTTAGTTTGTTTTTAATAAAGAATTGCATTTATAAATTTATATTAACTAAATTTCTAGTTCCAAGTCACATCGTAATGACCTATAATAATCGCATAAGGTGTTTGCTTTTTTAAAGAGAAAAAAAAAACTCAAATTATAAAATAAAATAAAATTACTCCTACTTTAAATTAGAATACCTAACTTCAAAAATAAAACTTAATTTTCATTTTCTCATTTACAAACCTGGAAGGTCAAAATAAAGGAGAATATATTCACCCTTTAATTTCTCCTATCCGACTAAATGAGACAATTATATATCTTCATTTTAGATAGGTTGTTGAGAACCTTATTTGAAAAATAAAATAACCATGAATTAAGATGTGTTTGAATAAACAGTCTAAGTAAGTACTTATTTAATAAACTATTAATTATATGAATGCTTATATAAAAATTCTCACCATAAAACTTATTGAAATAAATTAAAAAAAAACTTATAAGAATCATAAATTATTTTCATAAGTTTATAATAAAAATTAGATTGAACCAATTATTCAGTCTGAAAAATCGGTGAACTAGTTAAGTAGTAAGTTCAAATAAGTTATAGAACCAGTTAGAAAAAAAATCAATCAAAAAATTATAAACTAACAAAAAAATTAGTAAAATCGAAAAATCAATTAAAGAAATTGACAAAAAATTATTTAAATATAAATAAAAATTTACCTAAAATATTTGTTATTTTCTTTTCCACACTAGATATAAACTTATAATTTTTAATAAATATTATTATGTAATGTTGAAATTTAGACCTAAATATTATAACATATTCGATTTGAAACTTTGTATTTAATTTGGATGTTAAAACCTTATAAAATTATGTTTTGGTTTTAATTTTTAGCATTTAAAGTTATGAAATTATATTTCTCTAATATTATTTAATTATTATTTTATTAATAACTATTCGACTATAATTTAATTACAATTCAACCACTAAAAACATTACGCTAAATGCTCTAGTGATAAACAACTTAAAGGACTCTTAATTAGTTCAATGTCAAACAAAATAGAGAACAGAAAATCAAACACAGAAAAAGGAGAAAAGTACCCTTCAATATATATTTTACAATGAATCATGGTGGACGGGATTATGGTAACGTAATCATATTGGAATTGCTCACATGCAAGAGAAACACCCTTTGAAGTGGAGATGGTGAAGGAATCGGTGGGGTTGATTTAATCAACATTCTAATTGTAAAAATAAATTAAATTAACTATAATATCTTTTCGGATATGTTATTTTAACCCGTACAACTTGTGTATTGTGGTGGAGCTAGAATAATTAATTCATTTCGTCACATTTTTTTTTTCTTATGGATTAGGCATAACTTTTTATTTTTGTTTAATTTTAAAATAAATGTTAAAGTGTACTATTAATTTTTATATATACGAATTGATTAAAAAATCAATAAAATTAGTTAATTTTTAATTAATAATGACATAAATCTAAATATTATTTTAAAATATTAATTAAATTAAATTAATAATGACACAAAGAGCTAGTGCTGGAGTATGTTTTTTATTTTAAATGAATTTATAATAATTTAACAAACTTTGTTACATTTATTATATAAAATTTTAAATTTAAATTTAAAACTTTCATTTTCACATTAACTTATATACTCAAAAGTACTCCAATTATGCTCACATCCCAACAAGTTGCGGGTCAAACTTAGAATTTTAATGGCAAGATTTTGCAAGTGTGGCGTACGTGCTCTATACATTTTGCACTACTCAACTTAAATGTAATTTATATACATTAATATCAAAATGATTACTCAAATTTGTAATTTGAAATGTGATCAAAATAACTATGCAAATTATAAGAAAAATTTCCCGCTTACCAGGAATCATTGTCGTTCTTTTCGTCATTCTTGCAGGAAAACCAAACACATCTCTAGCTCTCTTATATATTGGCAACTCACTGTGGATGTAGTCAATAAACTCGTCATTTTCATTGAGTCTGTTAATGCATTTGTAAAGGCATTCCAACACTTCACAATTCATTCCAATGTTTGGATTATTATAAAAGAATTCAGGATTTAAAGAATAACCAACTAAATGTAAAGGATGGTGAAGTTGACAATCTCATCTTCTATCAATGATTCCAAAAATATTCTTATACTAATCCTCATTGCCATTAAAAGTTTTTTGAATCACCTCTTTGACCCTATCCATTGCTTCGTAAATATAATTCATTGCGAGTCTTTTTTCATTATCCACCAACTTCAATACACGAACAATAGGGCACATAGTTTTCAAGGCATAGACAACATCTTTCCAAAATGAGGATATAAGAACAATGTTTGTTGTTTTTTTTTCCTTTGGGATCCTTAGTTGTCCTGTAGTCCACGAATTCATTCGAAGTAAACACTCTTCTAAGATTGACTTTTTGCTTGTACAATCTTTGCAACGTAAGATAGGTAGTGGTAAATCTTGTAACTTTATATGTCTCACTAATTCGAATTTGTTAGTGAACTTATGCATGCTATTCAAAGTCATTGAATGATTGTAAATGTAGCCTACTAGTTTGATGTCTCTTTGTATAACTTGTTTACTTTGACAATCTTCTCCAATATCTTCTAGTATCAAGTCAAGACAATATACAATACATGAAGTCCAAATTAATTTTGTTTTTGTGGCTCATAAAAGTTTACCTAAATATTTCAATTTAAATTTAAATAGGTAACAATTAAAAGTTATACTTCCAAAACAAATTTCAATAAGAGTTAGACTTACTCGTCATATCATAATTATTCCCATTATTCATCACCACTTGAATGACATTTTTTCTCCAAATCACAATAATAATGATGTGTATTTTAAGCATCTTGTTATGACAAATTCAATGATTTAATTTTGATGAAGAGATCAATGTGATGAACAATTTATATTAACTAAAATAGAAGTGTTTGACACATTCAGTAACCTAATTGAGAGTTAAAATAAAATCCATAACTATTATTTTTAAACTATCAACTTAATCTCAGTTTAAAATCTCTAACTATCTCACACGTTATATTGGTTGGCTAATTTGATATAACTATTACATTTGATATAAACTATTTAACAGAAACTAATTTAATTGAGGAATTACATCTTTAGATTTTTTTTTAGATTAATTTGAGAATTTACTCTAAAACTAATATTTAATCCAAGATTTACTCATTTAAAATACATCACCTTTCTATTAGAATATATTTTAAGAAAATCAAACTCAAATTCTTCCCAAAAATTCAACGTCGGTTGCGGATTGAGTCAGTTGATTAAATTCACCATATTTACCATGAAATTTCATGCCGGGTGCCACCGTCACTAAAATGTTAAACTAACAAACAATCTCTTTTACTGAAAATAAATCTCAAGATCCTTCTATATAAGAGCATGGTAAAAGATCTAATATAACATTTAAATTTCTTATTGAATTACTATTTAAGATTCTTCTTTCTATAACCGAATCACTTAACTTGTTTATTTAAGACCGCAAATTTTTTTATTTATATCATAAACATAAATAACAGGGTGGAATTAACTCTACCGACAATTACTTTTTCTGTATACAACATTGAAATTTTGGCTCATAAGCGAAAAGATAACTCAGTTTTAAAATAAAATGCAATAACTATTATTAATTAGAAAATTAATAATTTAAAATTATAGTTAATTTTAAGTTTTACATATACATTCAAATTTTATCATAATTTTTAATCAATAACTATAATTATGATTTATTCTCTAAAATACATCTCCTATTTTAGAAGAGTCAAATTCTAACAAAATTTTTATACACCCAATCAAATTATGAGTTAGTAAAATATCTATTAAAAATTTCAAAATAAAAACATTTGATCATCGAAATTCAATTTGACGGGATAATTCATGACAAAGATAAGGCGCGTGCAGACAGAGACAAATATTTTGGTACAATGAAGAAAAAAAGAAAAAGAAAAAAACAGAAAAAACAAACTACAAACTATCATAGCCAAGCTAACCCTTTTATGCCCCAGAACATAGGCAACGCACACAAATTGAATAAGAGGCACACTCTACGCAAATTAAGTCCAAAACACTACTCTTGCCCTTGCCCTTGCCCTTAGGACTTAATTAACTTAATTTTAAACATTTTCACTGCATGATTATTTGGCACAATCAATGTGCATAAATAATCTAAACCTGATAAGAAAAAAAAAATCTAGAGTTTGGATAATTTATAGAATTAGTTATTATTTTTAAATTTGAAGTTGAAGCATAATGCAATATTGAATATAACAAAAAGAATAAAGCTAATGAGATAAGCATAGGCTTTTTCATTGACGTACTTCACATGTTTCAAGGGATACAATAATGTGCTCATAAACGAATTGAGGGTGTCAATCTCAAGAGGGACGAGTCCATAATGTGATACCAGACATTCAGAAGTGATGAATGGCTTTCAGTCAAGCATGCAGAGTCTGGGCTGCGTGGTCACTGTGCACATTAAATGCACATCAATTAATGATCATCAGCTACGACCCAATTTCCCTTCTTCTTCCACCATTGTTTAAGGCTAGCGGCCAACAAAATACAAAAAAATTGCCATTACATTTACGCAATAAACGAATAAGTGGGGGGGCCTAGTCATAATTCTAGTGCATCCTAGCTGATATTGACAGATGAGCAATTTTAACTTTTTATGACAACCTATGTAGTTCATAATAGTCTGGACCCAAAACAAATATGTAGTAGTGAAATATGAAAGTCTAATTTGCTTATTGGCCAAATGGGATGTAGATCCATGTCATTTAATTGAGGATGCAATTTGGTCACCTAATATGGATATCAACAAGCAAAGTAGTAAACAAGTTAATTTAATTAGCGTTTGATTGAGAAAGCAATTTGGTCACGCGATCACTCACTGTTTAATGTTTGCCACATTACTGGGTTATTACTATTACAAGGAAGGAATTGGTTAAGGATCTATTATGAGTATGAATTCGAATTCTCAAGAACCTTTTTTCTATGATTAGTGAAAAACCTTCCCATACAGAATTTTTAATGCTTAGAAACTAATTGAGTAACTCTAATTTGGTGGATGTGTTTGCGGTTCGAGCTTGTACTATAATTTTTTAGGTGAATCTTTTTTTTATAATTTTAGCATTTCATTGACATCTTATCTAGTAATATTGGAGCGATTTTTCGTTCGACCACTTTGTTTAAAAAAAAAAAAAAGAGAAATGAATAATTTATAAATAAAAAGGTCAAGATTTTATGAACATGGTTTTGCTGGTTACCATGTTCTCACACTGAACTGTATGGTGATTTCACAAAATCCAGAGCCATGCATGCTTATTGTATGTATAAATTGTCGCCTAGTAGTGTGTACCAGCAGTTGTAATTCTACCAACGTGATCATACACTTCATCTCTGCCTCGGGAGTGGGGAAAATTGTTGGCAATTGAAGATTTTTAAGGGAAAATTTCTGAACCTTGTGAACTTATACTGGACCTACCCCGCTCAAAAGGCCAGATTTCCGTACCAGCCTTGAAATTTATCAGCTGAGGCTGAAATAAGCTTTAGGGTGCAATGATAGAACAATGAATGATTGGAACCATGTATTTTATTTTATACACGGTGGGGATACATATACTAAAACTAGCTACTAATATAAATCTTAACTGATTAAAGAAACCACTCAATGTAGCAAAAGAAAAGACAAACTGTTTTTCATTAGTCTTTTCCTCGTTAAAGATATATAAAGTATAAGAAAGAAATGAAAGCAAAACAAGACAAAACAAAGGGGACTCAAAACAATAAATTTCATTCCTTAAAATGTATTTGTATGCTAATACTTGGCCCACTTTTAATATAGCCCCTTGTTAAATATAGACACTTGTCTATGATTGAAGATAAAACAGGCTGGCATGGGAGGAAACTGATTAACATGGAGAAAGGTTGGTTAATGAAATGAACAATGTTCCAAATTGTCACAATTCTAAGTAGTGCATAAATAAATATATATATTTTTAATATTGTATAGAAAAATGAAAACTATTGACTATTGTGTATGGGGTGAAGTCTAAACTCTAAACCATGATGGGAAGGAGAGATGCATTATTTTCTCTTTGAACGTGAAAGACAGAGGGGGTTGCATTAAAAATGGAAGAAGTACTGACAACCTATGATGCTAATTCCACCCATTTTCGTTAAAGACAGAATTGTGGGTCAAAGTTTTCAAGGAATGGTAATTAAATACAAATTCTGTCTGGGTGATTATTTCGGTGAAAAGGACATTAATTCACCTTGAGAGTGAGAGAGAAAAGAGAAAGAAAGAAAGAGAAAGAGATTCCATTTTAATCTGAGGCTACCTCTAGGTGCTATTTCACTAGACTTTTCACTGTGATACATTCTGTAATCATAGGTGTTTGATGAAGAATGGACCCTATTTTAGGCTTTTACATATTACACTATTATTTAAACTCGCTCCTCCCACTTGCTTCAACTTCATCTTATTAACCCTTCCCTGTTTGCTTTTTTCACAATTCACTTCCTTTCTAAGAGGAATAGAGAAAGAGAGAGAAAAAACAGCACAAGGATGGAGCTTTCTCAACTTGGTTTTCTGGATGAGCTACTTGCTCCAAGAAAAGACACTTGGAGTGCTTTGTCCACTGGGTTGAATGAGTTACTCCCTAGTGGTTGGAGCTTTGACTCTTTTGATGAGAACCAAGGTTTAGCTTCTTTGAACCCCTCATTTGCTGCATTTTCAACACCACTAGACCACAGATTTGAATGCCCTTATGGAAGTGAAGCAGCATATCCTTTTGTTGATGGCTTCACATTGCCAGACCTTGATTCATCGTACACCAGGAATGATGAGTCAGCACCACTTTTGCCTCAAGAAGATAACCCCTCATTGGAGGATGAAGAGTTTGGCTTTCTGGGAAGTGATAACCAGAGTTTGGAACAAGCAAAAAATGGCTGCAAAATTGAGGAACAAGTGTCAGAGATTCCAGTCTTCAACATGGGGATGTGTGGAGAGAAAAAGCTCAAATCCAAAAAACTAGAAGGGCAGCCCTCAAAGAATCTCATGGCAGAAAGAAGGAGAAGAAAGCGTTTGAATGACCGTCTTTCCATGCTTAGGTCAATAGTCCCTAAGATTAGCAAGGTGATTCAAAAGATATAATATGTGTTTTTCTTTTTCTTTTTTTCTACCTCATTCTTACCTTGTCATATGACACCCTTTTTATGAATGTCTCAATCAATGGAAATGAAATTGGCTTTCTCAAGTAGATGGTCTTTTCATGATAATTTTTTACCAACACTTGCATTTGCTGTTTGATTTTTTTCTCTATAACCTTTGAACTTACAAAATGAGAATACAAATGCTTGACAGATGGACAGGACCTCCATTCTTGGAGATACCATTGATTACATGAAAGAGCTTCTAGAAAGGATAGGTAAGTTGCAAGAAGAAGAAATGGAGGAGGGAACAAATCAGATAAGCCTCTTGGGCATTTCAAAGGAGCTAAAGCCAAATGAAGTAATGGTAAGAAATTCCCCCAAGGTATGGGTTAGTTCTAGTCACTCACTCAAACAAACCCCCCCTCAACTGATGCATAACCACAAACCAAGTTCCTTAATTGCTATAATGCTTTTGCAGTTTGATGTTGAGAGAAGGGACCAGGACACAAGGATTAGCATCTGCTGTGCCACAAAGCCTGGATTACTACTGTCCACAGTGAACACCTTAGAAGCATTAGGCCTTGAGATTCACCAGTGTGTTATAAGCAGCTTCAATGATTTTTCAATGCAAGCATCTTGCTCAGAGGTTGGTATTTTTTAACTTAATTTAGTGGCCTCAATATTTATTTCCATGTTTGAAATCAAATGTGCGTTGCTTACTTCTTCTAACTTATTGTTCTCATGGTCCTAGGCAGCTGAGCAGAGAAATTGCATGAGCCCGGAAGAGATAAAGCAAGCACTATTCAGAAATGCAGGTTATGGTGGAAGATGTCTCTAGGTGAAAGATGGAAAGCTCAAATAACAACAATTTGCAAATGTTGAAAAAGAAGCAAAGTTTTCCTCTAATGTAATTCAAGGGGTGTTACAAAGTTTAGTGAGATTTCCCAATAAGTTGGCTTTGATTGATGCTTTGATTCTTACAAGTCACAACTTTACCCTGTATTTTAACTTACTATGGGGTATATATATTTAGTTCAAGCCTCACTTTCCCCTTGTGATAAAATTCCATTTTTTTTAGTAATGAAAGAGGGTTGTTGCCAAACCCATAAGCAGAATCAACCTGATTTTAATAGATTCCTGAATATGCGGTTGCTTCAAAATTTTCTTTTCTGGGACATTATTAAACAAATAATTATGTGTAACCTGTATCCTCATGCCGTGGCCACACTACAATTTTAAAAGGATTCTGGTCTGTCAGACATCTAACACTATATGAGAAGTGAGGTAGCTAGTGAATTGCATAACAACCACTTATGAAATGATTTATCGGCAAGTTGCTTTATCATTTCTCAATAATTTTAGGACGTGGTAGCCCCCTCGAAGGACCAAATAGAATGTTATGTTGTATATATTAGCTCTTTACTATGACAACATTATTATTAAAATGAACATGATCCTCTTTATTTCTAGATAGGGAAAGTTACAGCTTGGTGCTGCCTTTTCAAGTGCTAAACTTACTGCTAACGCAATATAACTGCAGAATTACTGATCTCGCAAGTACAACAACAATGATGGGCTAGGATTTCTGACTTGAAAAACTACTCATCATGTTACCCCCCAAAGAAAAAACAAAAAAACTACACATCAACAAATCACATAGGTTTAGTTCAGTTGTTCAGCTCCATTGGTTGCCAGATGAAGGGCACAAAGTCATTGAATTAAAAAGCCTGGTGGAAACAGATAGCAGTGGCATGACAAGAAATATGACTAACTTGATTTTTCTGTTATGACACTAATGTTAAGTCAACCATAAAATAAAAGCACTGTGACTATTAGTATGTTTCTCTGTTGGATATGATTTGATGCGGCATACCTACAATGTTGAATGTAAACAAATGTATTATATAATTAACATGTTTGGTTTTACGGTTTAAATGTGATTTTCAGAAACTAATAATTATAGTTTTTACTTTCTAAACATGATTCATCTATTAGCGTGTTTCTAAGCACTTAAATGTCAACACAAACTAGAGAACCATCTAATCTTAAGTAAGGTAAACAATCCTTGACTACAAATGAAATGAAATGTGTGATGGAATAACCATCTACTTTCTTCATCTTCAACGTCTAAAAGGCATCAAACTACATAGAAAGGGGTGAAAGGGACTTAAATATACTTGGCAGCTTGTTGCCAGAGACAAGCAAGGATAGTTTCCAAATAAAATTGAATATAACCCCGTTTTTGTAAGGACCTCAATGCGTGCAGTTCAAAACAAGCTAATATATTAAAGATTTTGTACGCATCAATCACTACATGTATAAAATGGGGTGTTAAAGATATGTGAGTTACCAATATCGACAAGGTAAAAGACATGAAATGGATTGATACGGGTACGTTCAAACAGATTCGGACAAGTAAAAAACTAATTCTTTGAGATAACATGACATAAGAAATATTTCTGTCACAAGTGATTGTAAATTATCAAAACCTTTCATGCATAAGAAATATTTCTGTCACAAGTGATTGTAAATTATCAAAACCTTTCATGTTCTTTAACATCAACTTAAGATTAGTTGGTTTATGACTATGTGTTTTAGAATTTGATCCTTTAAAGGAAAGAAAACCGTAAATAGAAAAAATTGCGTCAGCCGGGAGTCGAACCCGGGTCTATTGCTTGGAAGGCAATTATCCTAACCGTTGGACTACTGACGCGGCATGGCAAAGGCAATAATTTTTGTTTAATAATTATATCCAGGTTTAAAACAATCTTTTTTAGGTTGTAGTTATTGCTGACCTGAGATGAGACAAATAGTAATTTTATTTCTAAATATAAGACTTTTTTAAATTAATTTATACTTATTAAAATTATTTAATTTAATTAATAATATTAAATTTGTTCATAAATTATATTATTTTTTTAAAATTATTGAAATTTGTCATTTATTTATTTTCACTTAATTATTTTTATTTTATTAATTTATAGTATTTAATATAAAATAATTAAGAATAATTTAGTTAAAAAAATCATGCAAGATATAACTGGAGAAGAGTCATATAAAAAAAATCTTATATATAAGAACAAATAAGTAGTATTTTATTAGATTAAAAAACACGATGGGACCATACAAGTTTATTTCATTGAAACATGCACGTCCTCAACAACCGAAGCAGAACAAACAAGTAGCACCAATGCTATTTATTTATTTACCGTCCACAAAATATAAGTTGTCAGAATAAAACAAATAAATGAAAAAAATACATTAAGCTTCATAATGTTGTCGATGACAACTTCCAGTGATGTTGAACACAGCCTTTAAATTCCCATTGGCAGCACAAAAACATTAAAATTTAAAGAACAGATAGGATTTGTCATTTGTTTGGTGTATTCTGAAAATGGAATGGGGATACAAATTCGAAGATGATATGTTTATATGAAAAATTGTATGACTATTAAGTATTGACAGTGACACCCCAGAATTTTATGAGATAAACTACATTTTATACGAAGTCCTTGGTGTACATCAATCTCCCATTTTAGAGACACACCAAAAAAGAGGAAAATAAATGAATGCAACACATTGAAGAAGCTCTTCGTTTCCGAGCACTATTGCGAAGAATCAGTTATCTTTCTAAGAACAACATACAGCACATGACCACCATGAAACCATCGCAAACAAAACCAGAATCAAAGGGACTACAGCTTCTACATAAGTTAATATTTTGAATAACGAGGTTAAACCTTTAACAGAAAAAATAAAGGATTAGGATCTTTTAAAGTTAGTATATCAGAGAGTAAAAAAAAGATTATGTGTTGTTTAATTACTTAATGGTTCAGATTGATTCATTTATATATATAATTTTTAAAACTAAAAATATGAAAAATCTTAACAAAATATTCTTCCTAAAAATAAGTTCATTTCAAAAGATTTTAATATTTAATAATTTTTTAATATTTATTTTCATAAAACAACATTCTCTAAACTATTTTTGCTAAAAATAAACTCATTTTATCATATCCTAATCCATAATAATTTCTTGATATGTATTTTCATTAAAAAAATTCTCAATACTACACGACTTGACCTTTTCTTTTTCTTTTTATCTATTTGTACTTTTAACTAATTAGTATTTTAACTTGTACAATATATTTAATAAATATAAATATTTATTTTATATAACTAAACTTTATAATAAATAAATATTTGTAAATATATAAATTATATTGTAATAAATAAATATTTTTAAAATATAAATTTTATTTAAAATCTTTAATAAACAATTTATATTATGATACAAATTATCTTTAATTATTAATACTTTTATCAAAAATATTGGAATTGAATTTAAAAATAAAGATATTAAAAATAATAAATTGAAAGAATAAAAAATTAAAAATCTATAAAAATATTTTCGTTAGAAGAAAATAACTAAAAACACTAATTTAAAAATAAAAGTTAAAAATACTTTTGTTTAAAATAGTTATTATAAAGAATCAAGATCGTTTAAAGTTAACTATTTTTAGCAAGAATATTTTGTTTAGATTTTTAGTATTTTATATTCTAAAATTTTAAATATAAATTAATTAATATGAACCACTGAATAATTAAACAATAAATGCGTTACTCTCTAAAAGTGATAAGTTTAGTGCAGAAGATCCAAAACTAAATTATATTATTTCCTCGTTAAAGTGATATTTAATTTAACTTTTTTTGGTGGGAGAGATATTTAAATTAATACTATATTTTTTAAATAATTTTAAATATTATACTCCTATTTTTTTTAGAGGAGTAATACATTGTAATTGATTTTAATCTAAACGATATTTTTTTAACCGCAGTACTACCAATGAGTCTTTTGAGAATATTTTCATTATTGTACAAATTTCACTGTTGTCAATAACTAATTTTAAACATTTCGTTATTATTTAAGATATGAAACTTCAAATACACAGTAGTATTATTACTGACTGAAACTTTATTCAAAACTTTCATTTTATCTTTTGAAGTCTTAAAATTTGTATTAAGTAATAAAAATATCCCTTAGGAAATTTAATAGGAGAGAAATATAATTTTAATTTTTTAAAAATATATAGTAATTTAAGTATTTCTCAAGGGAGAGAAATTATATAGTTTACTGGCAAAAAGTAGATAATAAATTAAATTTATATTATAAATTTTACTTATTTTATTTTTAAACGTGAGAATACAGTTTATTCCAGATTTCTTCAGTTTGCCAGCCACAAATTCCTTCAACAGAAGAGACAATACCAAAGTCGTCAAGTACTGGTCCATAAAGTTCCTCACAGTCAGATTTGTACCTTACCTGTGTAATAGAATGAAACCAATTTTTATTACTAGTAACTCAACCGAATCAAACAAACACCATACCGTAGCTAATAATCAGGAAAATATATATATTTCTTGGTCCAAAACTTATCGGGTTGAGGGTCTTTGACCGATATATATTTGTCGAGGGGTATTTGTAAGAGAAAGATGAGAATATCATATTTTGAGTAGTAAATCAATTAAGGATATTTATTTTTTGTTGCAGAATACTTTAGAAGCTTAATTGTTGAGTTACAGTACTTCAAGAGTATAAATTTTGTTAATATATTTATTTTTAAATATAATAATTTGTTGTTTTTCCGTTAGTTTATAATTTTTAATTTTATTATTAAATTTGTGTTCCGTATTTTTATTATATTTGGCTTTTTTAAGTAGAACATTATAATTTTATGTTGTTTCTAATATGTTTTGTTTTTTTTAATTAATAATTAATTTTTTTATTGATATTTATTATTTATTTTATTTTTAGATAAAAATTATAATATAATATTTTGATATTATTAGTTTAGTTCATAATTTTTATTTTTATTTTATAAAATTTGTATAAGAATTCTCGAGGAAACCTTGATAGGAATTCCTCAAGTTGGAGGAGACAAGGTCCTATTCCCGTCTGTCTTGTCTGTCTTACCAAACGTGTGTTGGTCTCCTATCTTTCCTTTCTTCTTGATATCTTTCCTTTCTTCTTGATGTCTCCTCAGCCTCTATCAAGATGTCGTCGGCAAAAGGAGTATTTGCAAAGACACTTCGACACCCAAGTCAATGTTAGTTAGAGTGTGGGCAAGTGTATAATGAGTAAAGCGTATATGGTGTATGTGTATAAATCCCCTTATTTATAGAAATTTGGCTTGCATTAGGTACATGTGTGAAAACAACCCATACAGGGGCAGTTTTTGGGACATGCACCGCAAGGTATTAGTACATATCCCGTTGCGTATCACACTGGGTGGGCTGAACAGTGGTTGGCCCATGACGAGAAGGACGAGTCATGTCAAGATGTTCTAGATAGGATAAGTACATTTATAATTTTTATTTTTATTTTATGAAATTCATGTAATGTATTTTTATTATATTTATCATTTTTAAGTAGTACATAATTTTATGATGTTTCTAGTAAGTTTTTTTTTTAATTAATAATTTATTTTCTTTACTCACACACCTAATACAAGGCTAGTGTGGCACCACCTTAACACACTCAAAACACAAGGTGTCATCTAGTGTGGCGCTTCTATACAATCGCACATACACGATGGCGAGAGCCTTACACTTTCTACTTAATGAACCCTATCCCAGTCCGTTGGACACCAGTTTAGTACAAAAAAATTATTTTTTATTTTGAAAATTAGTTATACTTTTTTTACTAATTTGGTCAAAGACCCCATTCACAGTCAAGAGCAACTACCAAAGGCCCTTCAAAAATCTGATACTCAGAATGCTTGGCAAGCAAGCGAAGCCAACAAGCAATGTACCTGATCACACACTTTCATTGTTGTAAAATCAGCAGAAGGAAAAGTTTTATAGAATTATTGACTCAAACTTAATGAAAAAAATAAAAACTAAAACAAACAAAAAATATACTAGCAATACACTCTTTTAAACACACTCTTTATTATTTGTCAAAATTGATTGAAAATTACAACTGTTGGTAGGTTGACTTCTCATTTAATGAGTTTTTTTTTTTATTTTATAAGTCCGACTTCTCATTTAATGAGTCTTTTTTATTTTATTTTATAAATTTCAGTAAATTTTAACTAATATAGAAGTTTGGGTTACAATGGGCATGTTACTAGCCAATTGTTCTTTGAAACTATTTTAAGCATAAAACTCAATCCGCTTCAAATACAAGAAATTCTTCATAGAATGCTCACCTATAGATAACCCTTTTGAGGGCGGGGCCATCATAGATAGGGAAGACCATTATTGAGCTTAATTAATTTACAAGACTTAATTACAAATGACAGTAATTCTGGATGACATGTACAAGATATATTATATGGAATTCAAACACGTATGACAAACAGAATCAGATCTGTGTTCCCTGACTAAATTATAAGGCAACCAAAGGGAAAAGCTTTGTTTAAGCAGATAATTCTGCTCAACTGGTTCAACTGCAATATGTATCCTCTCTCTTCTGCATCTATATATCCACCCTATTTGTAACATATAATATTTATATGCCTAAACGAATTTATGAACTGATGGTCCTATTTTTGAACCACAAGTTTTCGTCATAATTATGACTAAAGGTTATACGAATTGTACATACAAGAATCCATCATCTCCTAACTGTTTATTATATTTTAGTATACACTGAATGGCAAGCCTCAAACAATATCTATATGGAACAACATAATTGATAGTCTTGGGATTAGATGACTGCAAGCACTTGCTAATTGGAGCATTATTCAAATGCAATTAAAACATGATATTTCGAAGACACAAGACAAGCAGCAAACACAAATCACGTTTGAAGCAGTAACTAACACGCATAAATCACCGAGAGACCAGTCCCTAAAATGACCATAAGAAAATGCTTATTTTGGCAGGATGCTTCTATTAATATCTAGCATAAAGTGCATAGACTGTACCTCATTTGAAGACTGATGATTCTGGTACCATTTTCATCTGTGACATGCATCCAGCTCTTGGCATGTTGGGGCCTAACAGGAAGATTGAAGAGACAGGTATTTTTGGAAGATGGATGAGACGGAGTCATTTTGAGTGTATATGGGGCAGGAACTGGGACAGTAAATGAGATGGCTACTCGTAAAAAGATTGGCTTTGACCTCATAGTTCCAGAACTTGGCACCAACTCCAACCATTTCTCAACATAGAGTTTTGAAACTGGGTCAAGCTAGTCTTTCATAGAGAAATAAGCAGAACCAAGTGTCTTTGTTGATTTTCTTATTGATAACATGGAAGAAGAAGAGGACATGAGTTCAAAAAGGAGCTCTCATGTAGGTTCACACTGGAAAGATGCAACCTGTTTCTCTCTAGACTCTGATAAAATACTCAGTCTCCTTTTAGCATCAAAGAATGCATCAGGCTGTGATTTGGAAAATAACACACACAGATCTCTTTCCTGTCCCTCTGATAAATTTTTAACCCCAATGAACTCCAAGAAAACCTGGTTGGATGTAAGAGGAAATTACAAATACTGTCTCATATACACAGAAGCTGTTTCAATGGTAGTTATTCAGTTCAGTCTGCTTATGCCTATGCAGAAGAGTACAATGTGGCAAGAAGTTAATTCAAAAGAAATGATAGTATTAACTTATTAAGATCCCCAAAGTCAAGATAGATTGTCATTACTATCCACTTTATTTTTAGTTGCTAAATTACATCTGCTTTGCAATCCTAAACAACAATGGTTCTATGTCAAAGCAGACAAACATACTCAGAGAAATTGTTACAGGCACTAGTATAATACAATTAGGCTCTCGTTGTCTGTTGAGTAACAACAAAAAGAATCACCCATACCTGGGGCCATGCAGCATGCAGGACATCTTATATAATGTTCTTGTGTGGATGAGTCATAATTGTGTGACCTAAATCAGTCCCAGTAGCTCAAATCCAACTACCCAAAAATTTGAAAAGCGCTTGGGGGAAAGAGAGGAAGGTTTTGGAAAGGTCTCTCTCTTGTACTGGTTAGGCCAAGATCCGGATTTGTTGTCTGGATTGGATCTGAAGCAGAGAACAATGCCAGAATATAATGAAAGTATGAATTGCTCATTTTCATTAACTACAGAAAACTACTACAGAACCTGGTTTTTCAAAAGAATTGTTTTTTACTAGGCTAGGGACTATGGTGTCTAAAACTACAAGTCAAACTACTATACAAGCAATTATTCAATAAGTTTCACTAAAACAACATGAGAAAAACCTACTGACTCTCATCTTCAAATTCAATGCCATCATCATTTTCTTCATCAGAACTACAAGTGTTACCCATGAAATTGACTTGTGACTCCCGAAATTTATTGATAGCATCTCTAGCTTCAGAAACCAAGGCAACTTTTGCAGCTTTAACTACATCCCTTTTCTGAATGGTGCTTCCTTCACCAATTATTTTTGTAGAGGCTGCTCTTCTCCTAGCTTCCCTACAGCGCAATTGATTGATATATTTCTCATGCATTGCCCTGTTCTTTACTTTCTTCAGAACTGGGGGACTAACTAGATCTGTAACAAGCAAGCCACTAAATCTTGAGAGTGGCTTCTTACGGCTTGAAGATGATGATGTTTCAGTGCAACTTTGCAGGAACCCTTTGTTTTCCTTTAGCTTCTTTGGAGTAGAAAGTGCTTCACTAGGCTGTAAAGCATTAGCAGAAAAAACAATATTTGGTTCAAGAACGGAAAATATGTCCCCTTCACAATCTTGATCACCTTTAAGATGGCGCTGTAACAGCTTCTCAACGGACTTCTGGGTAATAATGTTCTTTGGTTTTAGAACATTAGATTTTCTAACTGTTTTATGAATAGGTTTGAGAAGTTTACTTGCAGATATAGAGAATTGATGAAGGGGTGATGACTTCAATGTCTTTGCCCTCAATCGAGGTTGAGTTTTTGGTGGTGTCATATAGTCACAGTGAATTCTATCAAAGCAATCTTGTTGAGACTTTCCAGGCACCTACAACCAAAACAAGAATAAAATATATTTATAAGCTAGCTCCAAAGATGACAATGGTCCGCATGTATCTGACAACCAATTGACTACCAACAGACTATAAAACTGCATTTATTCCTTAAGAAATATATACATACAGAAAACTAAAATTTTCAGTAACAGTTCCTCCATGTTTGGACATATGAGTGGAATGAGATGTTATGGAATAAAGTTACCATGCCATTGTTTTGTATATTTTTTTGACAAAATGGAAACCAACTTGTATCCTCATTTTTATGGGGAAGGAAAAGGTTTTATTTAATTCCATCCTATTTTATAGAGCACAAAAAATGAAACCTAGTATCATCCTATTGTACATCACTTCATTCAAACACAAACAGCTATTAAGATTACATGATCACTTATCCACAGAAATCCTTGGCTACCAAAGAACATGCAAGTTCCTAGGCGATACTTGAAGCATCAAATCTGTTTTCAAAGATTTGAGAAGACAATCATACTAAATTTCAGTGATCCTAAACCATATCAAACTCTCTAAAATGTAAAGCACTTAACGGTCAGCTTTCAAGCCAATCCAAACTTGCAAATTTCAGTTAAATTACAACTACTCTCATACCAGTTTGGACACGTTTTTCCAGAAATGGGGGCTAGGCTTTGCAGCAAAATACGCTCTTTGAAGAGCCAATTCTTGTTCCTTCGTCCACCCTTTCCCAATTTCTTCGCCACCGCGCTTTCTCTTCTTCGCTCCTCCGCCAAAACCCTCGTCTAAAACGACACGATTTTCTGTCGTTTTAACTTCAACCCTCTCTCCAACTCCCTCCTTCTTTCTTCCTCTATCCGAAACGACACGATTCTCTTGCGTTTTAACTTCAACATTCTCCCTGTTTCTCTCCTTCTTTCTTTCTCCACCAAACCCCTCACCCGAAACGACACGATTTTCCTTCGCTTCAGCTTTACCGTTGTTCAACCTGGGAGATCGTCTAAGAGAGGGAAACCCAACGACCTCGTTGTTCAGCCTCGGAGATCTTCTCGACCTAACAGCGCCATTTTGGGGTTTCTTTGCCGAAATGCTGCGTTTCGCCGATTTGGGGTTGGGAGTGTTGTGATCTTGTTGGGAGAGGAACCTGGGTGACCTTCGTGGGGTGGTGGGTTGGCTTTCCAACAAGGAATTTCTGCCTCGCATTTTCACAAACACTTGACGGGTCACTTCCACTAAACACCTCAATTCAAACTTTAACTGAACTAGGTTTTTGCGTTGCAACACGGGTTCTACATTTTTTTTTATAAATTTATATATTTTTAAATGATTGAAACATATAAAATTATTATTTAATCTGTTAGTCCAAATTAAGTAATTTATCGTTTTATATTAATAATTATGATGTGTGATTTCAAACGTTGAAGAGTTTAATTGTAAAATTATAATATCAAACTTGCTAAAACAACGAATTTAAAATATAGATAAATATATTTTTTCATGTAAATTTAATATTTCCATAATATAAAAAAATAGAATTGTTTAGTATATAGAATAGTTAATGTATTTAATAAAAAAAATATATACATATTTAGGGAGTACATTTCATATAATTATAGAATATCATATATACTAAATTTCTTAACTTTCATAAATATTTATTTGTAAAATATTTATTCAACATATAGAATAAGTGAAAAACTTAAAATACATAAAATAAATATGAAATATAAAATATTTTAAATATAAATACAATAAAAAGAATAATATTATATATAATTAATACGATATTTCAACAAACACCTACAAAAGTAAAGTAAACAAGAATGACGATAGCTAAAGAAGAAATCGACGTAAATAAAATTCAAATAAGTGAAAATATAAGTTTGATATTTTCATATTATATGTAAATATTATAATAATAGATTTGCTTCTACTAAATTGAATACGCATTTTTTGAATTTAAATTTCGTGAAGCCTTGTTTTGGGTCCTAACAGGCTACAAACCTTTTTTCTTACCAACACTGCTGCCTTAACCTAAAATCAAAACGGAAACCCACGTCAACTTTTCCATCGATTTTTATAAAGATTTTTTTTTAACTTCCCTTCTATTTTATATTTAATACATAAAATTTTCTTAACTTTCTTAACTTTCATAAATATTTATTTGTAAAATATTTATTCAACATATAGAATAAGTGAAAACTTAAAATACATAAAATAAATATGAAATATAAAATATTCTAAATATAAATATAATAAAAAGAATAATATTATATATAATTAACACGATATTTCAAAAAATACCTACAAAAGTAAACAAGAATGGTGACAGTCAAAGAAGAAATTGACGTAAATAAAACTCAAATAAGTGAAAATATAAGTTTGATATTTCTATATTATATGTAAATATTAAAATAATGGGTTTGCTTCTACTAAACTGAATACGCACTTTTTGAATTCAAACTTTGTGAACCCTTGTTTTGGGACCTAACGGGCTACAAACCCTTTTTCTTACCAACACTGTTGCCTTAACCCAAAATTAAAACGGAAACTCACCTCTGTCAACTTTCCCATCGATTTTTATAAGGATTTTTTTTTAACTTCCCTTCTATTTTATATTTAATACATAAAATTTTCTACTTTCGAAACTACCACAAAATCTTTGATATAAAATTTTTTAACATGTATAATAAGTGTAAAAGTTTTAATTTTAATATCAATCAATTACTTTCTATTTGTTAGAGCAAGATTAAAGGAGAAAGAGAAGGGAAAGTGAAAGCGACCAGAAAATAAAGGGGTCGTCGTTTATTTTATATTACAATAATCAATTCTTAGATTTGGTAGTTAATTATTAATTATTTTAATTAAGTAATTTTTTTATCTGTAGGGGTCAAACATAGCAATGGAATCACATACAATTCAACTGAGCTAGATTCTAGTAGTTTTACTTTATTTAAACTAAACAAACTTATTTCTACTTTATTAATCAATTAGTAGTTTAACTTGTAAATTGTTAAAAAAAACATAAAAATATTCTCCTTGGAGAAAAATAACTAAGCACTATAGTTAAATAATGAAAACTAAAAATACTCTATATTCTAATTTACATGAAGAAAGGATTAAAATATACTTTTTATTTTTTGTATTTCTCTAAATTTTTTTAACTAAATATACTTTATTCTTCACTTTTTCAATTCACTTTTTTTTTTCTTCTTTTCTATTTTTATCTATATTATTTCTTATTTTTTTTTCCTTCCTATCAAACATATATTTAAAAATTATCATCAGTAGAATTTTTAAATAATTATTATAAAAATAAACAAACTTATGTACAAATTAATATATATAATCTTTCTTATATTAGTTTGTCCAAATATTTATTTTTAATTTATACATAAATTAATTTTAATTTATGAAGAAGTTAATTTTATTTTTTTTCCTTATTTTTTCTATTATTATTTATGAAAAAATTTATTTAAATAAACTCTTAATTAAGTACTTGTTAAATAAGTAATTATCATACAAATACTTATATAAATTGTTTTTAAAATCAAAGAAGAAATAACATTAAATTATTTTTATTTAAATTAAAAATTATTTCATAAATATTATGTAATAAAGTTAAAGATAACTTATCAACCTGTCACATGCTATAACAACACTAACACATGTGCTTAAATAATAAGCCTAAATAAATTATAAATAAGCTCCTGAACAAGACATTACGTACTTATAAATAGAATTGAGATTTTATATTAATGTATATCTTAGAAAAGTAGCATATGTTTATTAAAAAAAAATCTTTATGATTATAAATAAATTTCAAACGTGGTAAGTCAATTAGACGCTTTTAAGCCAATGAAAACATTTAACAATTTTGTGAAGATCTTAAATACTTTGCATATAAATATTTGAACTTTTAAAGAAGAAAAAAAATGTTTAAATGTTGAGTCCTCATAAACATGATTTCATGTAATTTTGATCTTTCATTTTTTATTGCTTAAGGGATGGTAAATATTAATTTCTACAAAATAATATTATATTATTTAATAGTTACATGACATGCTTATGGTAATTAGGCTTGATCATGGGTGGAGCTCAATTGAATTCGTGGCCGAAATGATCAATTCGACTCAAACTAACCAAAGTATTTTATGGCCTAATTCCAACAGCGTGACCCTTCAGTTAAGGTGGAATTTGTTCTTTCCCAGTTTAGGGTTGCGGGTTACCCAATTTAGTTTAATGGATTATACCCATATTGGGTCAAGCCAGTTTATAGCCCAAAACATATTTTTGAGCATTTTTTTAAAGATTTCTGCTTACTTTTTTAATTTTCACAATTGACTCATTTCTAATTATAATTATAATGGTAATATTACTCAATTTCAATGAAAATAAATCAATTGAAGACCAAGAAAAAAAGAAAAAATTAATACTTGATCACATATTTATATACATGTATTGGGACTGAATCTGTGAAGCATAAAGTATAAAATAAATAAATAAATATGATTTGAGTCCTTATCTACCTGATTTTATCTAATTTTGACACATATTTTTTCATTGTTTAAGTTTGGTATTTTTTAAAAATAATCTTGTTATTTAACGGTGACATCACATGCATATGGTAATTACTAAATAAACCTAATTTTCAGTTGAATTCGAAATCGACATTCTTATTCTGATATATTTATCACGTTTAGTAACATTTATAATAAAAATGTCATCAATATTTCTTTAGTCATATTTTTTATACCTTTAATTATATTTATTAAATATAAAATATTATTAATAATATTTTGCAACAACATTTATTAAAATATTACCAAAATTTAAAAGATATATTTTTATATTTTGGTTTAAATATTACTAAAGGTCATATTGTTATTACTTGCTTCAATAATATATTTTTCCTTAAAAATAAAGAAAGAATGAATGAATGTAAGAAGAACAAGAGCATTGATTTCCTCTTTCAGTTTGTCTGCTTCTCAATTTAATATGGATCAAGTTCAAACAATCGATTAGCTATATATAGGCCACACTGTTTTAAATCTAATTACGCATTAAAGTGTGAAGTTGTTGCGAAAGATTCACTTCCCTGACTTCTTCTTGTAATGTGTTAAACTACCTTATCTCCTCCCCTTACCTTAATATATATCAACTTACTTTTCCGAATTATAAATTTCGACTTTTCAATCCTGGTTTAATATTTGTAAAATTCTGGTGCCACGTTAGTTAAAGTCTTAAATCACGTTGATTGATTTGATTACTTGAATATCTCAAAACCATATAATCCTGCTCAATATTTGTTAGACATGCACTACGGTATAAGCATGATTCCCATTTTAAATAACAGAGATAATTAAAAAGCTTAGGCATTTCGGTAGAGTAAAATTTAGTTAATTAAACATGATGCATTAGTGTTATAAATTCTTCCATGTTTTATTATTGATAAAACTAAAAAGTATACCTACATGACTTTACTAAGTACGTAGTTGATGATGATATATAGTCCCCAACAATGCGTCATTTGTCAGCAAACAGCGGATTAGTTGTTTATCTTAATTAATATAACAAAGATAAGTTAATAATAAAGCATAAAAAGAATAAGTAGTACAAACAAAATGACAAAAAATTATACGATTAATATGTAAAACTGATGTAAGAATGTCATTTATGTAAGTTTTCTAATTTTTCCACAAACACACAAACTAACATAGTATATAGATTCCAACAGCAATTATATCTAACCTAATTCTGTTCATGGTAACTAGGTATATATTTATTGGTCTTTTAACGGTAGGTTCTAGACAATGACGAGGATCTTGTCCGGGCGCGAAGGCTAATACAAGCAAGACATGACTATGAATTTGGGCAGCTGATCCCTGGGCATCAAGACGGGCAAGCTGTCACCCTCGCTTTACTTCATCTCCTATTGTAATTGTAATTATAATTATGAATAAATGTAGGCATGCACAATAATATAGTTTATAAATGTGAGTAGAGTTAATTATGTTACCGTGGAGGTGAGGATTGGGTGTGGGAGGGTGCAGGATCGAGATGGAAGAGAGATCGACGAAAGTGGTAGTAGTAGGAGAAGATGCTGCCGAGGCTAAAGAAGATGATGATCAAGAGGAGGACAGCGTCTAAGAGGATGGGCAGGAACGATGAAGATGTATCCATGCGGGGTTGTGACAAATTTGGGTCTTTCGTCAAATACATTTACTGATATTGCTGATATCCAGTCTTCTCCGCTTGAAATGGAAACACCTTTGCTCTATGTAACAAGAAATGAAAGATTCAATATCATCCATAGTGTATAACTCTTCAAAGAAAGACAGTGTAAACTCGCTCCTAGGTCTATATAAAAGGGCAAAGAAGAAGACGAATATAGAAAAAGTGTGAATAGATGTTTATGGTGGTGGTAAGAGAATGCGATTTCCGGCAGGGAAGCACAATCACCGCTCTATGTAATGGTGAAGATATTTTTGTCTTCCCTCCTACAGTAAAAAAAAAAAGGAAAAAAGAAAGAAAAAAGACGTGAGAGGCAATGTGATTCCTCATTTCAATTCAATTGTTCTTTCTTTTCCTTTCCCATTTATCAAGAGCGAGCGTGCCAACGTGATTCATCATTTCAATTCAGTTGTCTTTTCTTTTCCTTTCCCTTTTCCTTTACCACTTCTCAAGAGCGTGCCGATGGGAGCAGACATTTCCTTTCTCTTTAATTCAGCTGTCCTTTATTTACCGTCTTTTCCCACTTCTCAAGAGTGTTCCTTTAATTCAGCTGTCATTTCTTTTACTTTCCCACTTCTAAAAAGTGTGCCGACGTGATTCCTCATTTCAATTCAGCTGTCTTTTCTTTTCCTTTCCCACTTCTCAAGAGCGTCTCGACGTGATTCCTCATTTCAACTTGGTTGTCCTTTCTTTTCATTTCCCACTTCTCAAAAGCGAGCGTACTGACGTGATTCCTCATTTTAATTCAGCTGTCATTTCTTTTCCTTTCCCTTTTCCTTTTCCACTTCACAAGAGCATTCCTTTAGTTCAGTTGTCCTTTCTTTTCCTTTCCCACTACTCAAGAACGTGTCGACGTGATTCCTCATTTCAATTCAGTTGTCCTTTCTTTTCCGTTCCCACTTCTCAAGAGCATGCTGATATGAGCGTACTGACATGATTCCTCATTTCAACTCAACTGTCCTTTCCTTTCCTTTCCATTTTCCTTTCCTACTTCTCAAGAACGAGCATGCCAACGTGATTCCTCATTTCAATTCAATTGTCCTTTCTTTTCCTTTTCCACTTCTCAAGAGCGTGTAGACCTTTGCTCTATGTAACAAGAAATGAAAGATTCAATATCATTCCTGATGAATAACTTCTCAAAGAAAGGTAGCTGACTCTTAACATCGCTCCTAGGTATCTATAAAAGGGCAAAGAAGAAGAGGAAAATAATGTAATGAGGACAACATAAGTAACAAACTAGAGCTCTTGAAGATAAAGAAAGAGTGAAATATAGAGAAAGTGTGAATGGATGTTTATGGTGGTGGTAAGAGAATGCGATTCCCGGCATGGAAGCCCATCACCGCTCGTTGTAATGGTGGAGTAATGAAAAACAGATATTTTTGTCTTCCCTACTACAGAAAAAAAAGGAAAAAAAGAAAGAAGAAAGACGTCAGACTCGTGGTTATTCTTCCTTTCAATTCAGTTGTCCTTTCCATTCCTTTCCCACTTCTCAAGAGCGTGCAGATCTTTGCTCTATGTAACAAGAAATGGAAGATTCAATATCATCCCCGGTGTACAACTCCTCAAAGAAAGGCAGCCGACTCATAAACTCCCTCCTAGGTCCCATAAAAGAGCAGAGAAGATGGAAAATGTGTAATGGGGACAATATAAGTAAGAAATTAGAGCTCTAGAAGATAAAGAAAGAATTGAATATAGAGAAAGTGTGAATGGATGTTTATGGTAGTTGTAAGAGAATGTGATTCTCGCACGGAAGCACCATCACCGCTCGTTGTAATGGTGGAATAATGAAAAATTGATATTTTTGTCTTCCCTCCTACAGCAAAAAAAAAGAAAGAAGAAAAATGTGAGAGCCAACGTGATTCCTCATTTCAATTCAGCTATCATTTCTTTTCCTTTCCCACTTCTCAAAAGCGAGCGTGCCCATGATTCCTCATTTCAATTCAGCTGCCATTCCCTTTCCTTTCCTTTCACTTTTCCTTTCCCACTTCTCAAGAGCGTGCAAACCTTTGCTCTATGTAACAAGAAATGAAAGATTCAATATCATTCCTGGTGTACAATTCCTCAAAGATAGGCAGTCAACTCTTAAACTCGCTCATAGGTATCTTTAAAAGGGCAAAGAAGAAGAGGGAAAGAATGTAATGGGGACAATATAAGTAAGAAATTAGAGCTCTTGAAAGATAAAGAAAGAATGGAATATAGAGAAATTGTAGATGGATGTTTATGGTGGTGTAAGAGAATGCGATACCCGGCACGGAATCACCGTCACCGCTCGTTGTAATGGTGGAATAATGAAAAACTAATATTTTTGTCTTCCCTCCTACAACAAAAAAATAAAAAAATAAAAAAGGAAAGAAGAAAAATGTGAGAGCCGACGTGATTTCTCATTTCAATTCAGCTGTCCTTTCTTTTCCTTTCTCTTTTCCTTTCCCACTTCTCAAGAGCGAGCATGCCCATGATTCCTCATGTCAATTCAGCTCTCCTTTCCTTTCCTTTCCCTTTTACTTTCTCACTTCTCAAGAGCGTGTAGACCTTTGCTCTATATAACAAAAAATGGAAGATTCAATATCATTCTTGATGTACAACTCCTAAAAGAAAGGTAGTCAGCTCTTAAACTTGTTCCAAGAGTCTTTAAAAGGGCAAAGAAAAAAAGAGAAAGAATGTAATATGGACAATATAAATAAGAAACTAGAGCTTTAGAAGATAAAGAAAGAATATCATATAGAGAAAGTTTGAATGGATGTTTATAATAGTGGTAAGAGAATGCGATACCCGACACGGAAGCACCATTACCGCTCGTTGTAATGGTGGAGTAATGAAAAACTGATATTTTTGTCTTCCCTTCTACAACAAAAAAATAAAAAAAAAGAAAAAAGGAAAGAAAAAAAATGTGAGAGATGACGTGGTTCTTTATTTTAATTCTGACCTTTCTTTTCCTTTCTCTTCTCTTATCCCACTTCTCAAGAGCGAGCATGCCGACATAATTCCTCATTTCAATTGAGCTGCCCTTTCCTTTTCTTTCCCTTTTTCCTTTCCCACTTCTCAAAAGCGTGCAGACCTTTGCTCTATGTAACAAGAAATGGAAGGTTCAATATCATTCCTGATGTATAACTCCTCAAAGAAAGGCAGCCAACTCTTAAACTCGCTCCTAGGTATCTATAAAAGGGCAAAGAAGAAGAGGAAAAGAATGTAATGGGGAGAATATAAGTAAGAAACTAGAGTTTTGGAAGATAAAGAAAGAATGAAATATAAAGAAAGTGTGAATGAATGTTTATGGCGGTGGTAAGAGAATGTGATACCCGGCACGTAAGAACCATCACCGCTCATTGTAATGGTGGAGTAATGAAATACTCATATTTTTTATGTTCCCTCCTACAACAAAAAAAGAAAAAAAAAGAAAAAAGGAAAGAAGAAAAATGTGAGAGCCGATGTGATTCTTTATTTCAATTCAGTTGACCTTTCTTTTTCTTTTCTTTTCCCTTTTCCTTTGCCACTTCTCAAGAGCAACCGTGCCGACATGATTCCTCATTCAATTCAGGTGCCCTTTCCTTTTCTTTCCCTTTTCCTTTCCCACTTCTCAAGAGCGTGCAGATCTTTGATCTATGTAACAAGAAATGGAAGATTCAATATCATTCCTACTATACAACTCCTCAAAGAAAGGCAATCAACTCTTATAGGTATCTATAAAAGGGCAAAGAAAAAAAGGAAAAGAATCTAATGGGGAGAATATAAGTAAGAAACTAGAGCGTTGGAAGATAAAGAACGCATGAAATATAGAGAAATTGTGAATGAATGTTTATGGTGGTGGTAAGAGAATGCGATACCTGGCACAGAAGCACCATCACAACTTGTTGTAATGGTGGAGTAATGAAAAACTGATATTTTTGTCTTCCCTCCTACAGCAAAAAAATAAAAAAAAGAAAAAAGGAAAGAAGAAAAATGTGAAAACCAACGTGATTCCTTATTTAAATTCAGTTGACCTTTCCTTTCCTTTCCCACTTCACAAGAGCGAGTGTGTCGGCATGCTTCTTCATTTCAATTCAGCTGCCCTTTCCTTTTCCTTCCTTTTACCTTTCCCACTTCTCAAAAGCGTGCAGACCTTTGCTCTATGTAACAAGAAATGGAAGATTCAATATCATTCCTCATGTACAACTCCTCAAAGAAAGGCAGCCGACACTTAAACTCGCTCCTAGGTATCTTTAAAGGGTAAAGAAGAAAAGGGAAAGAATGTAACAAAGACAATATAAGTAAGAAACTAGAGCTTTTGAAGATAAAGAAAGAATGAAATATAGAGAAAGTGTGAATGGATATTTATGGTGGTGGTAAGAAAATGCGATTCTTGGCACGGAAGCACCATCGCTGCTCGTTGTAATAGTGGAGTAATGAAAAACTGATATTTTTGTCTTCCATCCTACAACAAAAAAATAAAAAGAAGAAAAAAGGAAAGAAGAAAAATGTGAAAGCCGACGTGATTCCTTACAACTACATTATTCTCATACTAGTTAGGACACATTCTTCAAGAAATGGGGGCTAGGCTTTACAGCAAAATACGCTCTTTGAAGAGCCAATTCTTGTTCCTTCGTCCACCCTTTCCCAATTTCTTCGCTACCGGGCTTTCTCTTCTTCCCTCCTCCACCAAAACCCTAGTCCAAAACGACACAATTTTCTGTCGTTTTAACTTCAACTTTCTCTCCATCTCCCTCCTTCTTTCTTCCTCTATCCGAAACGACACGATTCTCTTGCGTTTTAACTTCAACCCTCTCCTTGTTTCTCTCATTCTTTCTTTCTCCACCAAACCCCTCACCCGAAACGACACGATTTTCCTTTGCTTCAGCTTTATCGTTGTTCAACCTCGGAGATCGTCTAAGAGAGGGAAACCCAACAACCTCGTCGTTCAACCTTGGAGATCTTCTCAACCCAACAGCGCCATTTTGGGGTTTGTTTGCCGAAACGCTGCGTTTCGCCGATTTGGGGTTAGGAGTGTTGTGATCCTGTTGGGAGAGGAACTTGGGTGACCTTCATGGGGTGGTGGGTTGGCTTTAATAGAATGATGGGTTCGCTTCTACAAAACTGAATACGTATTTTTTGAATTCAAACTTTGTGAACCCTCGTGTGAATGGGGACAATATAAGTAAGAAACTAGAGCTATGGAAGATAAAGAAAGAATGACATATAGAGAAAGTGTGAATGAATGTTTATGGTGGTGGCAAGAGAAAAATAGTACTTGATCTCATATTTATATACATATATTAAGACTGAATGTGTGAAGCATAAAGTATAAAATAAATAAATAAATATAATTGGAGTCCTTATATACCTGATTTTATCCAATTTTCACACATATTTTTTCATTGTTTAAGTTTGGTATTTTTTTAAAATAATCATGTTATTTAACAGTGACATCACATGCATATAGTAATTACTAAATAAACCTAATTTTCAGTTGAATTCGAAATCGATATTCTTATTCTGATATATTTATCACGTTTAGTAACATTTATAATAAAAATGTCATCAATATTTTTTTGTCATATTTTTTTATACCTTTAGTTATATTTATTAAATATAAAATATTATTAATAATATTTTACAACAATATTTATTAAAATATTACCAAAATTTAAAAGATATTTTTTTATATTTTGGTTTAAATATTACTAAAAGTCATATTGTTATTACTTGCTTCAATAATATATTTTTCCTTAAAAATAAAGAAAGAATGAATGAATGTAAGAAGAACAAGAGCATTGATTTCCTCTTTCAGTTTGTCTGCTTCTCAATTTAATATGGATCAAGTTCAAACAATCGATTAGCTATATATAGGCCACACTGTTTTAAATCTAATTACGCATTAAAGTGTGAAGTTGTTGCGAAAGATTCACTTCCCTGACTTCTTCTTGTAATGTGTTAAACTACCTTATCTCCTCCCCTTACCTTAATATATATCAACTTACTTTTCCGAATTATAAATTTCGACTTTTCAATCCTGATTTAATATTTGTAAAATTCTGGTGCCACGTTAGTTAAAGTCTTAAATCACGTTGATTACTTGAATATCTCAAAACCATATAATCCTGCTCAATATTTGTTAGACATGCACTGAGGTATAAGCACGATTCCCATTTTAAATAACAGAGATAATTAAAAAGCTTAGACATTTCGGTAGAGTATAATTCAGTTAATTAAACATGGTGCATTAGTGTTATAAATTCTTCCATGCTTTATTATTGATAAAACAAAAAAGTATACCTACATGACTTTACTATGTACGTAGTTGATGATGATATATAGCCCCAACAATGCATAATTTGTCAGCAAACAGTGGATTAGTTGTTTATCATAATTAAGGATTAAATCGAATATAACAAAGATAGGTTAATAATAAAGCATAAAAAGGACAATTAATATAAACAAAATGACAAAAAATTATACGATTACTATGTAAAGCTGATGTAAGAATGTCATTCATGTAAGTTTTCTAATTTATCCACAAACACAAACTAATATAGTACATAGACTCCAACGACACTTATATCTAGCCTAATTTTGTTCGTTCGCTACCTCCCACTTTTTTCTTAAACCAATCAAACTCCTTAAAGATTGAATAACTAGATGGAATTATTACTTTGTACTAAAGTAACATATCCGATTACTACTTTCCCTTTGAGTTTTTAAATATGTCATAGTGGAAATTACAAGTGTCAATTATTGTAGTTATTAATTCTACAAAATAATTTTTTTAGTTCTTGACTTTGTAAAATATAATTTACTTTCAGTCTTATAAATATCAAGAAAAGGTTAATAAAAAAGGACTAAAATAAAAAATAATTTACAATATTTTTTATAAAGTAAAAGTTTTGCAAAATTAGATAGTAAAATAAATTATGCTTACAACTTTTAAGGACTAGCACTTTATTTGGATGGTAAAAGGGAAGTGAGGGAAGGAGAGAATTAGAAAATAATAAAGTTGTTTTCGTTATTTTTTGGGGGGAGAGTGTGGGACAAAAACCTTACTCGTGGGAGGAAAGAAATATGTTTTTGTTTTTTAGTTTTGGTTATTTTTAATGTTAAATATTTTTATATACCATAAAAATATTAAAATTGAAAATATTGTTATTATATATGAAAAAATAGTATAGTAAAAGGTTTAATTTTTTTTATTAGTGGAATATTTTTTAAAAGTTTTCGCACAAAAAAAGTTTAAAAACCATTACAAATATAATAATATAATATTAATCATTCTTTTACTTTATAAAAGTTAGGGCTAAAAATAAGCTGGATTTTCTGTAAATAAATTTGACTTGTTTTATAAAATTAAGATCTAAGTTTGCCATATTATTTATTAAAAAAAAAATTTTAAGACCTGATCTAATATTTTTAAAAATTTAATATGATCTATTAGTTTACTTAAAAACTTATTTTATATTAAAATTTTAAATAAATTAATAAAAAATTTTAAATAAGCTAATAAGTTAAATACATGGATAGACATATTTTTTAAATATGTCAATGAATTTTTTTAAATAGTTTAATAATAATAATTTATTTTTAAGAATAACAAATTATTTTATTTTGGTAGGCGAATATTAAGATATTAAATATATAAATATAATATTATATTAAAATTTTAATTATATAAATAGATAAATAAATTGACTTACTAAATTTAATTTTTTTATAATCACAAATCTAACTTATTTAAATAAAAAAAATTTAAAAATTCTAAACTTATCTTTTTATATTATATAAGCTAAACTAAACTTTAAAGAAGTTAAGTATAGAAATTGTGTGCTGTGAACTATTCTCGTCCTGCTGGATGATGTATGGAAAGTAGAATATATGATAATTTCACATATAAAACAAAATAATGGAAGCTGTGGAATATTGTGGTATTGCATGATAGCTAGGAAAGCAGAGTGGGAAAGGGACGAATATATAAATATATAATTTGAATATATGTCGTATGATTTCTACCTAATATTTTGCGAGGATTCCAATATATAATAAGTATGAATTCATCTCTTCATCATAACAGAAAGTACTTTGTGCTTGAAATGCATGCCCCACTCCATTATGAGTCCCCAAAAGACTGGATGATACCATGCTCCCCTATAAGGCCAGGAAGAAACGCCGTGGCTCACTTTTGTTTTCTATTATATAAATCATTTCATTTGAGTCACGAGGGGCCATTTCAGATATAACTACAATTTTGTTTTGGTTGGAAGATATAAATGTGTATTTTCTGCATAATAACCCAATGATACCCTCAGCCACAGCAAAATTATGTTCAACCAGCATTTATCTTTTTGCTACTTTTCTTAACTTATTAGATATATAGTTTGATAAGCAGGCGCATAGTTGGTACCTTTGCTTACCACTTCAAAATATATAACAGAAAAAAAATTATTATTACAGATATTTAAGTTATACAGTACTAGTATCATAATATTTTAATTTCAACTCCCTTGCTCTATCAACTTTTGATATCAGCTTTGTCTTTCATATTTATTCTCTTTCTTTTGTATGAGTTATACATGTTTCACTTCCTTCATCTCAAATAAAATAATGATAATTTGACAAAATAATTGAAATATATGTTCCATAATTAACATAGTTTTAATATGTTTCAAATTCTTTACAAATTTTATTTGCCGTGCCTTTGATAAAACATATGTGTGGAAAATCCTCCTTATATTTCTATAAGTTTTAGATATTCACGTGACTATTCTTAAACTACCCTAATAAAATCACAGATTGCAATTGTTTTTTTTTTCATTGACCCTCAAGCTTGTAAAAATTCATTTCATCTGTCACTTGTGTACTTTTTATGTGTCTTGAGTGTACAAATAAACCCATCATCATTGGTCATCTGTGTTGTTCCTCTAATTAGAGCTTTGATTTTAAAGACTATAGGATATAAGGACTTTTTTTTAATAAAATCGAATAAAACAAGGAATAAGGTGAATATTGAAAGCAAAAAAAAACTGTCAAAATGGTTATAATAATTGGGTTGCCATGTATAGAAGAAAAACGGAAAATCTAACCATGCTTAATATGACACATCAACATGTTTGACATTATTATTTGACTGTGAGGGACACTTTTGCACTAATTAACTTAACCCATGACAATCAATTTTAGGATTTTAATAATGTTAAGGATTAAGTTGAATGTCTTACAATTAATTTTAAGAATTAAAATATTGATTTTTCATGACTAGGTTGCATGTATGGGCCCATGTATGCACTAGCAAGACACCTAATGTGACATATCAGTGTCATTAATTAGTTGGCTAGAATTGATGACTAAACTAACTTAATTAATTATTTTTAATTTTATAAATGATTTTAAAACTTTAATAATTTTTTAGACTGAAATTCACTATACTTTATAATTTAAAAAACCAAAATAATTATTCACTCTAAGGAAACCCAGAGATAAGAACAATTTTGTAGGAACCCACAAAGAAAGGTTGATGAAATGCAACGTTCCCTCGTGTGGTTAATTTTAGGGCATTGTGAAGTGAGAAAGGCCATGTCAATTGGATGGCCTTGAAGGATCACCACGTGATCACCAATTGAATAAAATTGATTTTAAAGTAAAATTATTTGTGTTTTAAAGTTTTTTATTCAAAAATAAAATAGTAATAAAACTCAATAGTAATTTTTTATCCAACACAAAAATTATCTAAAATTACAATCGACCCAAAATCAATTTTAGACTTATAATTAATTCATCAACATAAAATTAAAAATGTAAAAACTTATCTAATTACATCAACTAATATTTCAACTCAATTTTGAATTATATAAATCTAAAGATATAATAAATCCTATCTATTTCTCTCTCGAGTATAATTCTCGAATACAAATGAACCAAAAGGGAGCGTGCATGTTGCTCTCGTCACCATGGCCTCCCCATGTCCCCTTCTTATATATAGTAAGAATGTGTGATAAAGACGAATCAAATATAACGTAACGCCCACTACCTTCGAAAGATTGAAAGGGATATATCAGTTAGATATTAAAATATCATGAAATTAAGCTTCTGGATAAGAAATTGGTAAGAATCAGCTTCACATTTTAAATGCATACTAGATTAAGAGTTTGGTATTTGACACCCAAAACTAGAAGTCTTGAACCCAATTACAAATTTAATATGGTCCACGTATGTAGCTTACAAAGAAATTGTCATTTACTAACAAGTAATTATTAAATTAGCCTTCATTAACGTTAGATCTTTTCTAATGAAAAATAAACTGTTAATATAAGCATTGTCGGTTTATATACATACTAACAAACAATGTATTTATATATTATTGATATATACAAGAAATCAAACTATAATATATCATACTTGTTTTGATATGTTAAAAAGTATTATATAGCATAAAAAATGAGTTTAATGTAAGTTTATAAATAACTTTTACACTGAGATGTCTTTAAGACCAAGAACATAAATGTCCACAAGAGTCAAATTGTATAATATTTTGAATGTAATAATCTTCATTATAACAACAAGCTTGAGGTCGAACAGATAACTTACATTACTTTTGTACCTTAACCTTGACTTAAGACTTCTAGTATATTTACAATTTAATTTTGGTTAATTAGACAATTATATTTACAAAAGTAAATTTAACACTTCACAATCTATTTCTAAATTATATTTTTTGTCGCGGTATAATAATTGCATTAATAATTCAATCTCAAAAAAATTGTTGATCAATAGTTATCCCCCTGAAAAACTAACGAGTCCTCGAAACTTTGTAATTTTAAATTTTGCTTATTGTCATTTTAAGCTAATGGTATTTTTTTATTTAAAAGACTTAGAATTCGAGAAAAAATAATTATTATTATTTTGCAATCCATATTCTCTATCAACTTGTTCATAATTTAGTTCAAGATAAATTATGCACGATATGTTTATATTAGACTATCATACAATTATTATTTTCCCCACTCAAACATAATATCATGAGAAGATCCTGAAGGATATCTAAGGCATAGATTATATATTATTATTATTTAGATGAATTTGGAATAATACATAAATAACAATGAATTAAGATATTATGCTTGCGTTTCCATCTTTCTAAGAAGAAGTTGCATGATCTCCAAATTAGTTATTTAGGAACTGTTTGATTCCTTCTCTTTTTTTTTTTAAATTGTTTTCTAAAATCATTTCACACTACTCAACCATCAATTTCTCATGCAAAACCAATTAATTATGAAAATTATTTTTCAAAACCAAAATATACTCATGCAACAAATATTTTTTTTTAAATAAGCATGCAAAAGCATTACAATGAGAAATATAATCCTAACTATGTTGGCACCACAAGATCCATCAACTCTTTGGAGCATACTATTAAATTAATAAAAGGTCAAAAGGGATAAACAAAATCATAGGAAACATAAACCAAAACCCATAAAAAATAAGAACAAAGGATTATCTAAACCTATAATCAAGGAGACCTATTCTATTACGATTACAATCTTCTCTAATAAAATTAAGAATTTCATCTTACCATGTGAAAGCAAGATGACTAATGCCAAAAGAAACTAATTTGTTTATATAGTTATTAACTTCTCGATAAATATGAGAAACTCTAAATTTCAAACTTTTCGATAAATATAAGAAATTCTAAATTTCAAATTTTAAGTTAGATGCAAGTAATTTTTCCAATGACTCCTATGATTCTAAGGATCATTTCAAAACAATGAAAAGTCTAAGCCACAAGCAGAATCACACTCAAACCAAAATCTAGTTCAACCTTTTAGTTGCAATATCTATTGTGAAGATGACAGTTATTAACTTAGCTGAGAGAGATGTGGAAATATCAAGGTTTACAGCAAAACAACCTAAGATTGTGGCATTACTATCCTGAAAGATGGCATCACAAGCTGTTTTACCTAGAGATCTTGTAGTTGCATAGACAGAGCTTTGTTGGAATCTCCTACAATTAAGAAGACTTTGAGAATAGATAACTTTTCAACAAAGTTGACCATGACACCATGAGAGAAATTTCCAAAATTGGCAGCAATAATTTGGGATCTAGCCAATTTGAAAGGAATTTTCACATTCTTAAATCTACACTTATTTCTACAAAATCAAATCATCCAAATAACACTAATAAAAGTACCCAAAACAATATCCTTCAATTGATTATTTCAATTTTTTTTTTTTGCAAACAGAAAAAATACCTACAAATGAAATTAGATTAATGGAATAGTTAAAAACAAAGTTGAGTCAATTCTACAATTTCATGGCAAAAAGATAATGCAAAAAGAGGTGTTGTGAAAACTCATTTTTCTTACCTGTAAGCTACCACTAGAAACAGTTATGTAGCCAATGTACTAAATTTTAGAAAATAGATACTGATTTTAAAAACAGTGAACAGAGAAGCTCCTAGTGCCAAGTATTTAATTTTTTAGTATTGAGCTAATTTCATTCATATGTGTTTCTAATACTCTGTAGTTTAACATAAACTAATCCTTCGAATTGGTGAATTTTAGTCTCACATGTACTAATATATTCATTTACTTGACATGTTTTCAGCAATATTAATTTATTCAATGGAATTTGAATTTTTTAAGCTTTACGTTGATAGTTAACTATAATTATACTTTGACATAATCGGTTTAAAGAAGAAGTGGATGCATGAAATGGACATGAGTTAAGATTTCCCTCTAATTAAGAAGATTTTTCTCTTGGCTCAATAAAAATGTAACCAATTGCTGTTTAATTTAGCCCTGCATGTTTCCGGTGGCCTTCATTTGAGTATTTAAACTGCCCTGAATTCTACATACTCAGAGAGTAAATTGGATCTTTCCTTGCCTTGTAACGGGAGGAAGGAGAGAATAATCTTTTACATAGGGCATTACTTTTTTGTATATCGTATTCAATATATATGTTGCTTTAAAAAATATTGTTTTAATTTATATACCACTTAATAGAATAATAAATTTTCAAATATTTTTAGGCCATTTAACATTTATTTATTTGTTATTTTAATATAGTAACATTTTGAACTAGATGTATTATAATATTTTTGGCGGGCCTTGCTAAAACCCCTCGTGTAGGACATGAACGGTGTGTCATAGCAAGTAAAAAAATATGGTAAATTAAATTTGGTAAGAGAGAAATAGGGTAGATTTTAAGAATATTTGTTTTGAAAGAAATAGAAAAGAGAAAAATAAGAAAAATGGAAAAATAAATCGTTTTATTTGAAATTGATTTTTTTAGAAAACAATCGATCATGGAGAACAAAATCGATTTCTTTTCGTCCTAATAACTACTCTGCAATCGATATATTATTATTATTATATAAATTTATATTTTAAAGAAAAGTACATTAGTCTTTCACTTTAAAAGAATAATAAGTTTTCAATGTTTCATGATGTATGATGGAATGTGGCCATGTGGGGACAAGTTGAGTGTGGATACTGGATAGTGACAAACCCACTTGGCCACTGGTGAATCCACCGAACAAATCAGGGTATCAACAAAGGAGAAGGTGTGCAATGGAAAAAGTTATATAAAGTACTGACAACAATCACGGAAGGGTACACATCTATCTGCTACTGCAACGACTATAACCTCGAGCTCTGTTTGGCTGCCACTAAAGATAAAAACTACTATATAAAAGAATGTTCATGTTGAAGCCACAATGAAAATAAATAAAAAAATAAAAAAATAAAAAGGTCACGAGAAGCCGGTTCGGTTTGGTGTCCCCATTGCAAAACTAATCGTTTGGGTCGTAAAGTCATCATAGTTTTACGACCCTCTTTCCCTTTTATATCTTGAAAATTGGCGAGCAAAAAACAAAGGGGGACAGTGGCCAACAATCCCCACTAGCTCTAATCTTATTTTTTCACGTTTCGTCCCCTTCTTTTTATGCTTCTTCTACAAGTGAATTATGAGTGATTGCATGCTGTACTATTAATATGCAGATGGTTCTGTTGGCATACTTGATGGGATCATTCGCCTGCTACACTTGATCCTCTTGAGATTTTGGTACATGTTGTGACACCTTATCGTTGGGACCAACACATACGCAATTATATTTATTAGGTACATGTGGGCTCCTGATTGGATTGAACTAAAACTATCTGTAATCGATACATTAATTCTTGTCAATTATGATTTTCATTATGAAAAAAATGTAATGGGTTCGGTTTTGATATTAAGAATGCTCATCTTTTTATGTTTGTTTATGCCAATTTGCCGCTCTTACCCTCAGGATGTTGGCTAACCAAAATGAATATGATTAAATTAACTGAGCTTGCCTTTGTATTTTATTTTTACATGCACCTCGCCCTTAATTTATATCAGCTGCATGACAATTAATTTAGAGCTTGATTTTCGTACAAGAAGTTTACCAACATGGAATGTGGGTTGGGTTGTACTGTATTCACACACAAGTACAACCATATATACTCGCATGGCGGTGGCACGCAACTGGTACACAAATCGAATCAACTTGTATTCTAGCCAGCTACCCTTTTATTTCTCTTAATTAATTGAAACAGACAAACTATCCAATTCTCCTAGCACTAATGCTTGTCACGGCTCAGTGGGTGAAATAAGTAAAATGACAAAAAAGAAAAAAAAAATGAGGTCATGTTGTGTATTGTTTTCCAAAAGAGACAAAGCAAAATGTATGCCTCTGGTTGATCCTAACGCTCCATCTAACTTGTATAATGGGTTAAGAAAGTTAGAAATAGTAGCGAGATATTCTTTTAAATATATTTTATATTATTGATTAAAATTTATTAAAAATAATAAATTTTTGTAAACTTCTGTAAATTTCATTCGTTATTTAATGATATAATTTTATAAATTTTAATAAAGAGTAGAAAGTATGTTAAAAGAGTGTATTAAAAATTCTATATCAAAAAATAAAATTCTATCCAAAATTAATTTCATTTAGTAAACTTAATTAAAGGGCGCTTCATGAAAAAAGTAAAGCTAATATCGTTATACCAATAAATTTGTATTAAAAAAAAAAAAACAATTTTAGGTGCAACAATATCCATTTTTCCGATGAAAGCAAAGGAAAGGCGAAATTGGAAGGTTGAGTAGATAAAAACGGTTAAATTGATTAAATTAACTAATAATTACATAGAAGAAAAGAAATATGGAATCCAATGAAGTGGCGACGATCTGGAAATTGACTTGGTAGCTAGATATATATCCATTGGTTTTATTTTTTTCTCCTTACCGTTTTTCAGAAATGGTTGCAAACTGCAACATGTATGCATATATACAGAAGAGGTAGCATGAACGATTAACATGGTTTGAGCGGTGGGTTTTGGACAGTGACGAGGATCTTGTCCAGGCGCGAAGGTTGACACGGACAAGGCATAGCTATGAACTTGGGCAGTTGATCTCCAGGCATCAACACAGGAAAACTGTCACCCTCGCTTTGCTTCACCTCCTATTGTAATTGTAATTATAATTATGAATAAATGTGAATATACACAATAATATATTTTATAAATGTAAGCTGAATTAATTATGTTACCATGGAGGGGGAGGAGTGGGTGTGGGAGGGTGCAGGATCGGGATGGAAGAGAGATCGACGGAAGGAGCGTAACTTGTCCCAGTGGTAGCAACAGGAGAAGATACCGCTAAGGCTGAAGATGATGATCAAGAGGAGGGCAGTGCCCAAGGGGAATCCCAGGGACGGTCGAGATGTGTCCATGCGAGGTGGTGTCAGATCTTGACCCTCCATCATGTACACTTGCTGATATTGTTGTTCCAAGGGGCACTGGTATCATTGAGTTTAGAAAAATGAGGGAGAGTATAGTTTAAGTTGAAGGAGGGGAAGGAAGAAAGGTGGTGAGATATATAGAGATAAAGAAAGTGTGAAGGGATAGTATAGTAGTAGTATAGAGAATGAGATGAGGTACGGAACCACAGTGGGCTCCTTGGGTTTGGTAATGCTCGTCACTGACAGCGATGAGCGTTAATGAACGCTGCTTTATACCAGGATTTCGGGCATCTTTCATATTCTTATTTTATTTTTTCTATTTTCTTCAAATAAATTTATACATATTGGTATTTATATTTGGATTTATTTTAATTTATCTTCAAATCAAATATCTGATTGGATTTATTTTAATTTATCTTCAAATCAAATATCTGACAGACTGTTGGGTTAAATTTCAGTGACAACAACGTTATTGTTAACTACCACGTAGTATAGAAAATAGAAAAAAAATAATAATAAAATATATTTATTAAACTGGTGTGTTTTTAGACGCCAGGGACATTGAACTAAAGTTATAGCTTGTGTGTGAGTATGGAATTAAGGAGTCACCAAACCATATAGCGCCTTGTGTGTATTTTAGTTTGTATTTTTAAATTTTATTAATTATTATAGTTGTTTAATTTTTATTATATTTTTAATTTTAGGTAGAATAATATTAAATTGTTGTTATTATTATTTTAGTTTATATTATAGTTTAATGAATATAATAAATTAAAAAAGTGATGAATATTGCCTAAATATATCACTTGTTTTGTTGGTCTTACAAGTTATCCAAAAACTATATTGATATTATTATTTTTTAACACATGAACTAGCCTTCATTTTGTTTAATATTTTAATAATTAAAATTTATAATAAATAATTTTTTAATATATAAATAATATTATAATTAAAATTTATAATGAAAATATGTCTTTGAATATATAAGTTATATTTCAAATTTAATGAATAATTTAAATATAATATAAGATTAAATTTTAATTATTGATATTTATTTTTAAAATATTAAAATTTAATTTAAAAATATAAATTAAAAAATATAAATAATTAAGAAAATTAAATACACAATTTAAAATACTGTAGTTTGAAATGATTAAAAAAATTCAACTAATTACAAAAAAAATAGTGTTTAAAATACACATATGAAAAAAGAATATTAAAATATATAATTGAGAGAGGGAAAAAAATTAAGTTGTGAATTCTAATTTATAATATAAAGAAGATAATATTTTTCTAATTTAATTCAAATAAGGGGAATGACAAATGTAATGTTAAAATAGTATATTTTAGACAAAATATTACTATAAAGAATATTTATTTTAAAATAAATTGTCTTAATATATATATATATATATATATATATATATATATATATATATATATATTCTTAATTCATATTTAATTAAATAATTTTTTAAAGAAAATATTTTTAATAAATAAATTGTTATGAAATAAATGTCTTTGTTTCTTAAAATAGATTAATCTAGACGTGCAAAAATCAAAATTAGTGAACAGCGTCTTCATTGTGAGTTTTAAAAAATAAGCTTGAAAAGTTCATTTCATTTTATGATATTTTTATATGAAAATAACAACATATATTTCAATATATTTTTTATTTTTATCTTTTTTAAGAAAGTTAAATATAAAAAACTATTATAAATATTTAAGAATTGCCAATTTCTAATTAAGTTTTACATTCAAAAAATAAAACTTACACCTATCTATTTTCAGAGAAAGTAACAGCCGCATACGTGGTGTCGCTTGTCCGTGTCAGTAGATTAAAGTGCAAAAATCATATAAAGATTTTGTCCGATAAATATTAATTTTTAATTTGTAAATGATGTTATTCAATATGGATATTGAACATAAAAATTGATTTTTCTAAAAATAAAACTCGAGTTGTGGCAAGAAGGAAATTAACAACATGAAGGTGGTGAAAGGAAACGAAAACAAGCAGGAAATTATACATTTATACATCCTTCTATGTTATTCCCCAATTTTCACATGCTCTCCTTGTATAAAGATTTTTTACTCAACCACATTTTTAACATTTTTTTTTTCTTTCGGTACGAGTGTAAGTGGGTATCGGTTGAATTTACTAATACTTAATTAATCTTGACTCAAATTGACTTTCACAATTTAGTTTGAATTATTTTTTCAATTTGATTTTATTCACTTCGAATGTTATGTTATGTACTTACAAACCCGATTAAATCAACCTGAATCAATGGTAGAATGATTTCTCATTTAAAAAAAAATACACTATTCCCTTTCGACCTTTGTTGTTAAGAGTCCATTGTTCCATCGTGCCTAATGCATTGTCTTAATTGCTTCACCAATCGAACGATTCAAAATCGTTGTTACTTGCTACGTCGCGCAAAGGGTCCTATAACAATTTTTGCATCAATGGGGATTCTCTGTCCACGGCACCACATTGGTACCATGTTCTTGAGGACGTGAATGAAGATGAATGATGGGGTTTGCCAGAGGCTTAGGCTTCGTCACTATGACATGAAGGTGCCAAAGAGTAAAAATATTTGACAAAATGAACAAGGTCCATCAACATCAGAATGATGGTGCGGATCACCATAAAAGGAGGGATCCCTAATGTTCTCCCCAACCCCATTTAATTTACTTTGAATTTCAAAATCCTTAAACCAAATTGTGTGTGTAACACTTGCATTTTTTTAATCTTTGATTAATAATTGATTGAAAATAATTACATCTTTTTTCCTATATACAAAGACTTCTTAAAAAAATTCCTATTTATTTTTATAAGACTCTTTTTAAGTTATCTTTTGTATTAATTATTTTTTATCAAATACTCATACTTACATATAATTTTGATAGTTAATGAACCATAAACACTATAAATTAATGAGGAAAAAGTAAACACATATTAATTAATTAATTGTGATAAATAATTAAATAGAAAAGTGAGATAATAAATTACAATCATGTCATGATTAACTTTAAAAGAAATATAAATTATTAACTACATTAACCAACTTTTTTAATTAACATGAATTAATTAAAAGAATCTTAGATATAGAAATGAAGATAGTAAAAAAAAATAAAGTTATTTATGAAAATTTTAATTAATTAAATATATGTGATTTTTCGGTATAAATTTCAATAAAAAAAACTATAAATCAAGACTACATTGTTAATTATTGGTATAATATTATATTATAAAAATGGATAAATAAAAAAATATGAATTTAATTACAATCAATTATAGTTAATTTTTTGTAAAAAATTTAATTAATTCAAACTCCATTAATTAAAACAGCGTTACACGCGGAAAGAAAGCGGTTGAAGAATTAGAATTATCCTCCAAGCTATCTAACAACATGTGTTAGGGTAGGTTTTAGTGTGCAAGTTTTTAAATTTTAAAGATTAAACTGATTTTTAATTTTATTTTTTTTTTCAGAAATTATTTTTCTTTTCAAAGTAAACTCACATTTAAAATTCTTGATCTTGTTAAATTAATTTAAGCATGTATTTACGTGTTGATAGAAACGATAGTGGTGATAATGATGACAACGATAATATAGTAGTGATGGTAACAACAATAATGTAATGATATGGTATCCAAAACGACGTGGTTATAGTGGTGGTGTAGCAATGACAAAAACGATGATACTAAAAATAGTGACGATATCAACATCGATGTGGTTATGGTGGTGGTGGTAGCAATGACAAAAACGATGATATTAAAAATAGTGACGATAGCAACCAATAATAATAATAATAACGATGATAATAACAATGTGACTATGTTGATTGTAGTAATTATAAAAGCGACAATAACAAAATATAATGATTAAATGGAGTTTGAAAATATTTTTTAAAATTAAAAATTAAATTTATAAAAAAAATATAAAAAATATAAAATTATTTTAAAATTAAATTAAAAATAATTTCAATATCATTTTAACCAAATACGTTTTATTTAAAAATTTGTAATTAAAAACCAAAAACACTACCAACACCCGCACCTCAACCTATTTTAAGATGTCTTAAATTTATATAGGGACTCATTAGTCAATTCCAGCTCCAAGCTTTTGAGGTAGTATCAGCACTTAATGAAGTCAATTAGTCAATTCTTACCCAAGGTGAATTTCTTTTTCTCCCATCTACCTAACCTTATCTCTAATTAGTGTCAATTTGGTAAAGATAAAGGTCCCCCTTCCTTGATTTCAACTGGCCGAAATCATGGTCTGCATTTATCGACAATTTTGAAGTTGAGAGAATACAAATACAATGAGTCAGTCAATGACCCCAACAACCAATTCCATGAGTCACCGTGAAGCAACTGTGCCCTGTGCCAGACGGTGGCCTATCCAGAAAATGCAGACCCAACCCCACAATTCAAAAGCCTAGCCTGTTAACTAAAATCACCTACGCCAGATTTATTTTGAAAAGAAAAAAATTCTGTATAACCAATTTTTAGTGGCGGGCCCATGTTATGTGCAAATGCACTTTCTGGCTTTCAAAAATTATCAGCATATATTTAAATTTTTTGTATTTTGTCTATTTTTTATTTTTATATATTTCAACTCACTGTTCCTAATTTTTAACTTCATTGTCAAAATTTATTTTTTATTAACTATTTTCATTCTTACGCTTTGTTTTATTTTTAACTTTCCTTTAAGTACTTTGTAATTTATTTAATCACATATTACTTCTATTCCATTTCACGATGATGATCATAACAATAATTTTTTGAAATAAATTGCTACAGCCGACGGATCTTGGATTTGACACTAGATAAGTGAAGAAAAAAAAAAAAGAAACTCATGCATCAATAAAATAAAATAACTACACAGAGGAGATGGCAATTCTATCTATCTAGTATCCAATGGATCGCTATGTTAAGTGTAGTCACAGTCGACAGTAATGGATACAGCCACCATCCCAATAGTTATGTCGTGTGTGTTCAATTGAATGCTTACAATCCGTCATCTATTTTTTTACTTTACAACAACACTTCACTTATAGCCACCTTTAATTCAAAACTGTTCTGTACATGATTTTTTATTAATCTCCTATGAGTAGTTTCTGCAGCGAGGTTCTTGGAGGAAAGATTTTTAGAAGGACTCCGAAGCTTCAAGTCATTAGGGGTTAGTGAAATGAGAAAATATTTAGTAAAAGAAAAGAGTATACAGGTTGAAAGAGACATAATATGAAAGTATATATATAATTGAGGGTTACGTGACAAAGTGAATGACACATATTTCGTCTTTTAAGAGAATGAAATTTTGAGTTTATAAATGGTTCAAAAGTAATCTAATATTTAGAAGTTTAGTATAATGTTTAGACCAAAATATTTTTAAAATGGATGACCAAGATGTAGACAGCTATCAAAATAGATCTCAATAAGTAAAGATAGGATTGATTGTCTAAAAATATGTATGATTAAAGCATATCAATCTCCTGCATTATAATATTACTTACAAACTTTACCTATTATTATTATCGAAAATTTAATTATAAAAATGATTTATATATATAAAAACAAAAATATAATTTGCACATTATGTTAGATTTTTCTTTAGACCCGTTTGTGTGGATTTGAATGTCAAATCTTATCCACAACACAAATGAGAAGTAGGTGGACGCAGCTTTAGAAGAGGAAAACAAAACAACAATATCAAGAATGATCTATAACACTATGCTTGGTAAGCAAAGAGTGGATTCCTATGTGGATGGTACCCAAATACCCTGAATTTCTGTCAGGAACAGGGCTCTTTCTTATCCTCTGTTACTGATTCGCCATAAATTCTCCTTTCTATTTTTTATTCATAATTGGATTGGGGACCATTGCGAGGGAGAGCACAAAGAGAAATAGAGGACACTTTATGTACAACTTTTTGGAGATGAGCATCTATCTATGTATATCTTTGAGATATTTTTGGTGTTTGGCAATGTACACACAAATGCCTTGGTCCCGTCCTAAATATCTTGCGCTAATTTGGACCATTTCACTGCGTGGGGGATATCCATAGAAATAATCCACTTCGCCTAACCAACCTTTTACTAAAACATATGAAACCACTTGTGAACACCCACCACGTTATCCTATTAATTAAATATTGTACTTTATATAAATCCTGTCTTTCATGCTTCAACTGCGTTTGTACATGTAGGTTACAACTCAAACCAAATTACATGTGATATTGCGCAGACTCTTATTCTTTTTTTTTTCTGAGTGCTGCTCACTGATTTCATCACGACTTTAATTTATAGATGACTTTTGTGCTGTTTATTATCACCATCAAACAAACTAAAAGCATGAATAGCCAATGTGGAACATGCCATCGTAAAATAAATAAATATTGGTTAAAAAATTAGAAAAATATAAAAGGAGATCTCACAAAAAAATCACTTGTTTGTGCTGGTTATACAAAAACCAACTCGTAGAAAGTAGCAATTTTTATAGATTAGGAAATTAAGGTATTTATGCTTTTCCACCCAATTAATATTATTATTAAATGACCGGTCTGTGGTGCAAATTTATAAACTTATCTTTTAGTAGGTATATCAGTACAAATTTTGTGCATTTTATAATAAAAAGTTTTTTTTTAAGGGTATAGTTTGGGTTAACATAATTGAGTTGGATATCAAATAAATAAAATAATAATATATTTTAAAATTTTAAAAAAATTTAATTAATTCAACTTATTAAATATTCAAAAATTAGCTAAACAATAAATATAATAATTTACAATCATAGGACAATTAAAATAACAATATATATTGTATTTTAAAAAAAATGAATACTTCTCTTACCAATGTGTTTCACCTAACCTTTTTGGAGTAGAGGGAGAGGAGTTTACTTGGATAAGACATTCCTATGATCAAGTACAACTAAAAATTAATCATATTATTAAAGGTTTTAATGCATGCTTAAATTAAAATACAAGTGATATTATTTAAATCTAACACTATTAATAAATATTATAATTTTAATAATAATATTACTAGATGGTTGAGTTGGGACAAATTACTTGGATTTAAAAATTCAGTAACCATATACCTAATCTAATTATAATTGGTTCAATTAAAATAACCTAAATAAACTTTTATTTATTTAATTAATTATTCATTCAAAGAATATTTTTACTGTTATGCTCAATATTTTAATCAATATTTTTACTTTTATTTTTAATAATTTTTTGGTATGTAACCTACCCGTGAAATATACCTAATACTTGCTAGTTTTTGTAATTCATAAAACTTAGCCAAGTTCAAAACCAAGCAACTTGAATTCTAATCAGTTGGAAAAGATACATTATGTACACAGATTTTTTTAGAGGTATAAATACTTATATGTTTTGAAGATTCAAATATTTTAATCAAAATTTAAATTTTAGTTCTTTAAATTGACTATGGATTTTTTTTATCAATTTAAATCATTTTTAATTTATATTTCCATATTGTATTTTAATCAATTATATTTTTTTTATAATTTTAAATGCTTATCTCATGACTTATATTTTAAAGTTAAAATAAATTATACAGTGAACAGAATACCTATTATCACAAAATTAATAACACTTGGTAACATTGGAGACTTTGAAAGAACACACAAAGAACTTTTAACTTTGTATAAAAAAAAGATCACCTTCTTACAAATTATTTTTAACTTATTTTAATAAAATTTATATCAAATTTATTATAAACTTTCATTTTATTAATATGAGTAAACGGTATGCGTACTAATAGTATATATTTTTTTTAACTATCATATGTTTCAAATCAAATTTTAAATGCATATACAAATTCTCTCCTCATGTCCAATGACAAAAAAAAATGAAAATTTCAAGTGTGATTGATTCATGTACAAATGCCTTCAACTTGAGTGCAATACTAGTTAAATTTGATTTTTCATTGACCATGGTTAAAATTATGAGGGTTTGGAATTTCATTGAAAAATTGATTTATGTGGTTAAAACTCAAGTTTAATTAAAAATAATTTTACTAGTTTCTTTATCCATTTCAACTTAAGTTTATAAATTCTTTTCATACAATCTTTTATAGTCAGTTTTTGTATTTTAAATATACATATAAATATTTTTTATATATAAAATACATTTTTGGTAATTATCTATTTAAAATTAATTTCAATAACATATATGCCAACAATATTTTATATCAAAATTAATTTTCTAATATATATTATCTAAACAAATTTACATTTTCTTAAAATCAATTCTATAAAATTATGGGAATTTAAATCAATTTAAAAACATGCACTTCATTTTACCTTTAGTGGACGTGGTTTTCGACTTTTGTAATGAGTTTCCACAGTGGCCGTACATCTCGTTGGGAAATCCAAGGTACTCGTTGCTTTGTTAGATGCTCCCGACCCAAGGGATAAGGCTACGTAATTTTTATTCTTTTTATGAGATGGAACACAAGTTTGTTTTTATCTGCTAAATTCAACATATTGGGTCTCTTTCTCATTGCAATGTTGGGCCTCTAAGATATAACCCACAACTCGTCATAGTTGACCATTCCAACGTTATTTGAATATTTGCTCATCCTTTATCTCTTTTAAGCTACGGATCCATTTTCCAAAGACTTTGTTATGGGATACGTATAAGTGAAATTCATTATATTATTTTACATGATACAAAGTATCTACATTCAAGCATGTGTGCAAGAGATTATTAGAATGAACAACAGATATTCATGTCATTTGCGTCTGATTGTATCATTTCCCTCGTGTTAAAGTGGTGTCACCCCGCATGCTTGAATGAAAAATGCATACATCTGAGTTTCTGAAAATTTCGAGTGATCATTGCTAACAATCTCCAGTTATAAATAATCTGTTACTCTGCACCTACATTAGTCTTAGTACACCCATGAGAATGTTATCGAGTCAAACATAGTACTAGGCTAATTAGTAATCATCCAAGGTTATATACATTGGGCTTTGTTGTTCTCGATTCATAATATTAGCCTGATTGTGTATAGATGGGCCGAGATGGGCTCACAGTGGCCCAGAAGAGCAGCTAAAATTAAATGAGATGCACTCAATTTTTGTCTGTATGGAGCTAAAGAAATAGATGTCCAAGTTAAGTGAAGTAATTTATTATTGTTTTCACTTGCCCGTTGTTAATTAGTAGATAAGTTAGAAGAAGATGGATGATGGGTACACCAAACACTTGATTGGTGGGGGTAAAAGCAGAAAAAAATTACCCATAACACGATATGATATCTTTGCCAGCGAAACAATCTTCTAAACTTGTATTTATAAAGATAAAAGAAAATGAGTAGCTGCAGGAAAAGTCAAGGGCAATGTGGAACAGTGGATTGTAATTGTAATTTAATTGTAATTGTAATTGTAATTGTAAATGTAAATGAACAGGATTTGGTTCCATGAATGGTAAACATTTACCTAACTAGGTAAATAACATAAAAGATGTACGTAGGGTTAAAAACTTTGGAGTGTGTGGGAGAGAGACGGAACAAAAAGAGGAGTGGTGCACGCAAGGGTAGTGTGTGGATGAGAGGAACAGAGACACAGTGGAAGCACAGGGAGGGAAGGAACAAGCACGCACGCACGCACGCACGCAGGGTCGCGGTCACCAATTAAAGGGTTCACACGTGAGTCTACCCTAGGAATTTAGAATGGGCCCCAAGTGTCTGATTATTGGCCATTAAAAAGTCGTATTGACCCTACAGCGTTGTTGCTTTCCCTGTCAGTCACGAGCCATCCACGTGGCAATGACCTTTCTCACTTCTCAAACTCCGTTTATAACTCCAACGCCATTAATCCACTATTCACTTTCATCGAACCCCTAACCCTCACCCTCAACGTGACCGTTACATATAATGGGGTAGCGCCAAAAGCGGACTCCTTCCGGCATTGGGTCCCTGTGTCGTGCCACAGCCCCGCAAAACCTGTGGCTCCTAACCAAACCAAATCTTTTTACTTTTTTTTTCCCTTCCTTATAATCTTATTATTAATTCTCGAATCATTATTTTTCTTTAGATTCCATAATTCAATGTATATCACTCCATCTCCTTCACTCATCTAATGCTCTCTTTCTCATCAATTCATGCCCACGATTGTACCCATACATCTTACATTCACTAACTAAACACATTAATTAAATCACAATAAATTGTCTCTGTTTTACTGGCTGATCATTGTCGTGACAAAATTATTAAATCATCAAATTATCCAAAAATAAAATAAAAAGTCAACATCTTTTACATATGACGGAAGTCTCGCCACTGATGGATTTTTTTCTTACAGAATAAGTATAAAACTTGTTTCATGTCATCTAGCTTGGGAACTGACATGAATTTGGATAGGTTTATTTACTCCCAGTTCTTGACATGTAATGTGTTTAGATTATGTAAAGACGCAGAAGTCATTTTTATTGCTTTGATTTAACGCATGTATGTGAATGCCAGTTGTGAATCCAAACATGTTATTGATTTTAAAAACTAGTTTAATTCATGTAGTTCGATTGAATACAAGTTATTTATATCTAATATTCCTTCCGTTCTAAAATAATAGTTTTCCATTTTTGTTATAAAATTTGTTTTTTTAATTAAGTTATTGTTGTTTAATGGTACCCCTAGATATGATTAAGAAGTAAATTTTTATACTTATATTGCAAGAGGCACCAGCCATAAAAATAAATTGTTGAATAGTATGACAAAGTATGAAAAATTTTCATATTATTATAGTTGTAATCAATTATTATTATTATTTATTATGTGAGTTTTGAAAAGTATGAAAAATTGTAAAATAATTTATGATAATAATATAAAAATTAATAATATTTTAATCTATATTTTTATTAATTGAGTATTTCTTAAATTTTTTATAGCGACTATTTTTATTATGTTTGTTATAAATTTTGAAATAGAAGAAATAAGTTTGGAGGAAGTTTAATATAAATTTTAAACCTGTCAAAATGAGTTAAAATTTTTAATTTATAAAATAAATATATATTCCTTAAAAAGTAAAACTTTTCTATGCCTTTATGACTGCAGTTTAAGCAAGTTGGATTGGTGAATTCAATACTAGTCAAGCATAAAATTTTGCACAAAACCATCCATACTTATTTGATTAGTGTGGACTGAATTTTATTCAAACTCAACTCACGAATATTCCTATTTTATTCAACGTCTATTAATATGCTTGTGTGTAAAAAGTAGTATGCTTGTTTTAAGATAAATAATAATTATATTATTAATATAATAATAACTTTATTAATTAAAATGTTCTTGTGTTTACTTTAAGTACGTATTGTTGGTCTTGATTTTCGTAAATTTTGCATTTTTTCTTAAACGACACCTTGTTAAATCAATAAAGAAAGTATTTTTGTAAATTTAAGATTTAAGATTTTTGACATAGTCTTAGTCTAAATTAATGAGTAAGAGTGTCTTACTTTCTAATGATGCTTGTAAACTAACATTAATATAAGTAGAAAAAATTAAACTATAAAAATTAAAATATTTTTATACAGAATTAAATTGAATTATTTTTATAAAAAAATTCAACTGTTTGATAACCAAACTGAATTATAAAAACTAAACTATTTTTATAAAAAGGTAAAAATAATTTACTTTCAATTTGTCTTTTAAGAATTAGTGAAAAAATACTTTAGTTTGTATATAAGAAAACAATTTAATTTAATTTTAACATATTATTTTTTTAGTTTAGTTCTCATACATATTGATTAAGTTCAATTTTGTTGTGTATTCTTGATAATTAATTTCAACTTTTTAATAAATGTGTGATTTTTGACATACTATAACAAACTCCAAATATCTATTGGTTGTACATATGGTAATTACTAAGTCTCTTGTCGTATCCTAATTTTGTCTAGTATGCATCAATAAAAAAAAAAAACAAATGCAGTAGCAGAAAAAACAGAGGAAACAAGCAAACGTTGACTTCACGAGAGGTCACCTTCAACTCTACCACTGTACAAAAAAACGAAAACGTGAAAGCAACTTTGAGACGAAAATCGGGGGAACTAATGTCAACGCACCTCTTAGCCATGAACATCTTAACCTCTCGGCCTTTCAGCCCCGAACATCTTAACCTCTCGGTCTCTCAACCAAACCTCTTGGCCAAACCTCTCGGTCTCTCGGTTTTTCGGCCACGAACATCTTAACCTTTTGGTTTCTCAACCAAACCTCTTGATCAAACCTCTCGGCCTCTCAATCAAACCTCTCGGCCAAACCTCTCAGTCTCTCGGTCATGAACCTTTCAGTCTCTCGATCTCTCACCCTCTCGGCCTCTCGGCCAAACCATTCATGAGCTTCGTGGTCTCTCAACTAAACATTCAAAGCATCCTCAAAACTATGTAAACTTTGATTTCTCCATTGTAGTAAGAGATACGTAGGAGCAAGAGACAACTCTTGTTAAGTTATTCACTCCAAAACCAAAAACATTCTCCATCCATCCCTTATAATATATCTTCCATTAGAAAAACATAAACCATAATGTATAATTCATCTTATTTCATACATCTAGTTATGGTGACTATCAAGTGATAGACGTGAGGGATGCAGTGTATTCCTCACGTAACCAACTATTGAATTCCATTTTTCTAGTCTAGATTTCAACCTTATCCAAACACCTTCCATTTTATGATTTTCTGGCGTTTCCTTCCTAAAACGCTAATGATGATTCTCATCCTCCATTTTATGATTTCCTGGCGTTTCCTCCCTAAAACGCTAATGATGATTCTCATCCTCTTTAGTAAGGTCGCGAGATGGTCGCGACATCCTTAACCAATATGTAAAATGCTTGAATTATTGTATTGAATATGAAAAAAGTTATATTGAAAAAATAATACTTAATTTTCGTCAAAAACAGAGATTGGTCATTACTTTTAAAAATTGATATTTTACATCTATTCTATAAGTACTACACAAATAAACTCGATCGAAGTTATGGAATAAAAATGACCTAAGTATTTTACGGTTAATATTTTGAACTCAAATTATTTTATTCCTCAAATTATTTTATTCCTAAAACTTCCTTCATTGGATTAAGAAAAAAACAAATAAAACATACTATTAATGTAAAAATTTATATAATAATAATTTTTATATTTTTTTCAATCACAGCATTATTATTCTCCGTACTTCTCTCATTTCTATATTTTTTATTTTTATTGTATAAATTATTGTAATTATTTCTAAAAACATATTTATAAAATATTCTTAATATCCACTCTTAAAAAATATGAAACTTTTTTCAAATAAAAAACATCATTTTTCACGAAGATATCATTAAAAACAAATAATGTTTTATTTTGAAAATGATGAATATTCAAGATGATAAAAAAATTGACAAATAATTTTAAACAGAAAATATTATATTTAAAGAATTCATAACTATTATTTATTAAAATTATGTTAAAATTACATAAAAAATACAGTATTACCATTCTGGATAAAAAAAAGACTTTTGAATTTGTTAATTGATGACCTAACAAGACTTGGATAACTAGTAAACATTTTCGAGTATTTAAAAGCGAGATGTGATTAAGTAAGGTGAAATGAATAAAGATGCGACATGATTATTAGAAATTGAAATTAGTGAGGAGTGACGTATGGTGATGATATGGTTTTGGATGATGATAGGGAAGTGCGTAAAAAATGAGAAAGGTGGGAAGCGTAGAGGGTAGGATAGGAATGAAAGATAAGAAGAAGAAGAAGAGTAATATAGTCTATAATATAGTGTAGTAGGGTGTAGGTAGAGAGAGAGAGAGAGAGAGAGAGAAAGAGAAGTTGGTAATGATGAAAAAAGATAGAGTGATGAGAGTGGAGAGGGGTTATCTGTCCTGCTCAACACCCGGCAAACCCATTTCAATTGCCGCATTCTTGTCTCCCCCCCAAATCCTGTTTTCCTCTGTCCCCTTCTCTTCTTTTCTTCATTCATTTATTTTCCACCCTTTTTATCACCTTTTCCCACCTCTCCCTTTAATTATCTTTCACTCCTTCTAATCATCACATCACTCACCATCATTCTTCTCTTCTTGTTATCCTTCTTGCATTACACCATAATATTCTTTTTTTTTTCATATATAATTAATATACATTCTTTTTTACTTTTTTAAATATTCAATATTTTTTGTTATAATATATTCTAAAACGTATATTAGTCTATTCAAACTTGATTAACGGTCCAATTTAATTGATGGTCTTAAATTTAAATACTAAATATACATTAATATTAAATATTTAAATAAATATATTTATTGTTAATATAATCTTATTTAATTTCAGTAAAATTGTCTATTATAAAATATACCTATGATTTGTAAAAGATTATATCAATACTGATTTACATAACAACATGAGTAACGTATAACATAATGATACATTATTGTGATATGTTTTTATTGAATTTAATTTAATTTATAAAATTTTATATTATTGAGTAATTAAAATTTATTTTAATTAAAATATTAAAACAATTATTATAATAATCAGTAAATTTATCATATACAACCGTGATTCCATAATAGTATAATTAATTAATTAATTAATTAATTAATTCTCTTAATATCTTATAAAAAAAACTTTTGTTGGTGTCGAAAGATGATACATAGTATACTGAAAATGGGTTCTATAAAGTTGATATTAAAGTTTGTAAAATTTTAGAATAAACATTATATTTTTATTTTAAATTTTTAAATAAATATATGAGTTCAATTTTCTGCACTATTAGTATAATTTTCTTTACAATATAAATCATTTAGTTATGAATTTTAAACTAGTTATGGTAAAATTTAATAAATTTATTATATATAATAATGATAATACTCTGTAATGAAATAATAATATAAAATTTTATAAACCACTGGGTTACAGTTCTGGTAACATTGTCAGGAGCCCAAACAAACTATGGCAACAGTGTTTAGTCAGCAAATATATATGATTTTTACAGAGTGAGTACACGGAGAACAAACCATACAAAATAAGTAATATTAAAGCACCACCACTATTAAATGAAATGAAAGTACAAACCACAAACAGCATATTATATTATTTTACAACCATGTAAGAACATGAAACTAAATTATGCCTTCAATTGGACATTGGTCGATGGTCTAGTACCTAACATTGAATCTGGTACTAAACTTCAAAATAATATCGTTTTATAATAATGTACTATGATGCTCCATGCTTTTCGACAGGTGGAACATGTAAAACCACTCCAAAATCAATACAATAAACACTGGTCCAAGATGAGAACATTTTAGGAATGAACACGAATTAAATATTAAGTTATTCAATATTTTGTAAGAGTTTTAATCTTATTTAATATTCCGAAGGATAATTTAATTTGAATACGCTTCATACATGGTGTTTCCATCGTTTATATATGTTTTTCTTGTCCTGTGTTGATGAAACTTTCAATCCATTATAATTTATGAGAACAATTTTAAAAATATTAGGCGATTTGAGCGAGCCCCGACATTGAATTGAATGTGTGAGACAGAGGATTATGTTTGGTTTGACTTGTAGCAGAACCAGAGATCTGAAATTGTGTGTGAATCAGAAGATTATGCTATGATTCCCCCTGCAGTAATTATTTATGTCCGTAAATGCTCAGCTATGCTATGCTATGCCCAGGCTTGTTCCTTGGATACCTTTGCCCTAGTACAGTAATTCCCACATATACCATTTATATTTATATATTTTTAGATAATATTATTTAATTATAAATCATTCGTATCAGTAAGTAAAATCACATGGAGTAATGGAACACTTCATAGTGTATCACACTTTTCAGCGTTCATGCGCTTATCAGCGGAAGAAAAAAGCACGTCAAAGAAAAATACAGTGACAGTGAAAATGAGCTTTACCTTTTGAATTTGCGCATGCAACTCCCAATGGATCATTTTGACATTTTCAACGCCTTTTTTATTTTTTTCTTTTTGCCCTACCTAATCTTATTTGCGTACACAAGTCATCACCAGTAATGTCATCGCTGATTTAGTGCTTTTTACCGAGTAACATAATTTTAGATCGATTAAAAAGAAAATTTTATCATTCATTTTAATTATTTGTATGTTTTTAACTAATTTTAAAATTTTATTATATTAAAATAGTAATATTTATTAAACTAATTTATCCCATTGTTTTATAACGTTCTTTCATACAATGAAATAACATTTTAACTTATAATTTGTTATTTTTATCATCAATATCTTTTAACACAATTCCGTCTTTGTTTCTCATAATTCAGGAAAGTGTTTAACGTAATGTTTCACTAAGTTTTTTTTTAAGAAAATTGGGCCAAACAGATTTGGAAAAAAAATTCAAAAAATTAAGAAGTTTATATTTTATAAAAGAAAAAAGGAGTAAAATAGCTTAAAAAAACCAAGATACTTCTAAAGTAATCTTTATTTCTTATTGTATACTATTTTGTTTGAAATGGAAAAAAGTGGAAGGATCAATAATAATAAAAAAAAACAGACAGAAAAAAGTCACTATAATGATCCATCCAGCGTTTGGAGTCTCTTAAAAAGAGAAGGAAGGAAGAATAAAACGTGGGATTCTCACACATATATAACTCATCCAATTTTTGGCAAAAGGGGAGAGAAAGATAGTTTATGTAATCAAAATGTTAAATTAGTCTTATTTTAGTTTGCAACTTTTAATTTGATTATAAATATTTATATAATGTATAATTAAATAATACATAATATAATTTTATTTATTTTATTCTTTACCGAAAAATTTACAAAATTATCTTATTTTTTATTTATTTTCTCTTCTTTCCCTTTATTTTTTTGAAACCAAATTAATATACCCTAAGTAAATAATCTCCCTCCTTCGTAATGTTTGTTTTGATTATATTTTACAAATTTAAATTATTAAAATTAAATTTACATTAAGGTTTCGTTTAGAAAAGTTTATATACAATTTATTTAAAGTTGTGTTATATTATAAATACTTATTTTATATTACAATTACTTGTAAAATATTTGAATGAGTTTATGAAAATATTTTATCATTAATTCATAAGTAATTTTTAACTTAGTTTTACCAGCTTTTTAATATAGTTTATAAGAATAGCTTATGAAAATTTTATAAAAAATAATTATATTTAAATATTGATAAGATTAAATATATAAAGTGTGTATGTTTTTAATTTTTTAAATTAAATATTTTTTTTATTTTTTATCTAAATTAATATAAATATTAACTTAAAAGAAAATTACAATTCCCTGGTGCTGGTAAACATTATTTATATATATATATATATATTTTAACTATAAAATATATTTTAATTAATAAAATTATATTTTATATCTTATTAGTAATTTTTATACTTATTAATAAAAAAATATTTTCTTCTACAATAATATGTAATATTTGAATTTTATGACTTATTACTTTATTATATTTATATTTATCTATACGATGGATTTTTTAAGTTTATATCACAATTTTAATACACACATCTTTTTATTATATTTTGATTATTAAATATTTTAACTTAAAAATTTATTGGAGTGGATGGAGATTTTTTGTGTGTGACTATTTTTTTTAATTTATAATACTTAAATTTTTGTGTTTTAAAAAACTAGAAATAGATAAATAGTGACTAAGTTTTATTTTTAATATTTTGTGATATATAATAATATATTAATTATTTAGTTAGTTTTTAAATTTTAATTTATTTTTAATTATGATATATTATTTTTTAATTTTAAAATGAGATAATATCCTTTAAATAATTGTATATTAATGTATTTCTTATTTTGTATACTGCATCCAATCAAACATTTCATGCTTATATGTTTTTCCAACGAAATAGACAGGTGTATCATTTCATGTTTATCAAACAAGTTAATTCTATTTTTATTTCCTTTTCTAATATTCCGAATTATTTTTAAATAACAATGTTGTAAGTTAAAAAAAATTCAATAAACCGATCCATTCACATTTATATTTGTGCCAATTGAATCACAAGCTTGTTGACTACCATTTTTTTTCCTTTTTAAATTCATTCATAATTATCTGCACCAAGTTTAATCACAAACAGTGCGAACAATTATGGTTACATTTTCGTTCAGACACATAAGGGCAAATACGACATTTGGAAATTCCAAACCGGAACGGGGTCAGACCCATAATTCGTAGCACCTGTTAACAGCGACAAGATATTTAATTTCGTGTCTCCCCACAGCAAGAGAGTGGATGGTTTTGATTTCTCCGTCAGAATCAATCGCAACCGTCCAAGGCAAATTCCTGAGTGCATATCATCATCATCATTATCAAACTAACAAAACGACACTGCCTCAGCCCGTTTTACCTCTCGTCACAGTACTATCATTGCGTTTAATTGTTTTTGTTTGGTTTTTCCGTCTTAAGGCTTCATTCATTCAGTTTCTCTTCTCATCATCCCTCACCTAAAGCTTTTGTTTCTTTCTGCCTATGGAAGGCCCTTAAACTTTCTCTCTCTCTCTGCTTCACTTTCTCGCTTTTGCATTTTCTCGTGAAGAAGAACTTCCTCAAAACCAAAATCGGTTTTCTTCTGTGTCTGATCTACCAAAGCTTGTTTCCTTAGGTGCGCGCTTCATATTCTTCTTCTCCTACTCCCAACCGCTCCTCTTTTTTCAAATATTTCTTCTACGATTCTCTCTGTGTTTCTGTTTCTCGGTAGAATGCACTTTTTTTTTTTTTAAATAATCGGTAAGGATTTTGTGTGAGTGCGGATCTAATTAGCTTCTGTATAATTTGTATTTATTTATTATTATTTATTTGCGGAAGAAGCTGAGGTTATGAAGAAAGCTGAACTAGAGATAGGAAGAGAGTAGCGCGTGCTGTTTTGATAAATCTTATTATTAACTCGCAAGGTTGGTTACGTGTCTTAATGTTACGTTTCTGTTATGATTATCTATTTTTGTTGTTAACTCTGCAATAGTATGACGCATGCATGTTTTATATTCTGTAATTAATTTTCGATTAAGTTGGTTGCTAATCATTATGATTGGGGCTTTTTACACTATGTAATGAGTGTTTATCTTTTTAATGGAGTTTTGCGTTGGTTTTGTTATTAGCATAGCGTTTGTGTTACTGGTAATATGTCAAGTGGACTGTGGTTTTGACTTTTACTGTTTGTGTGTGGTTGTTTGTGACTTTGAAGTGTGATGTCGCCGCCGGCAGTGGTAACGGAGGAGGACGGGCTGAGCAAAGCGTCGTCGACCGTAGCGTCTGGTTCTTCGCAATCCTTAGACTGTTTCTCTCAGAATGGGGCTGGATTGAAAGAACGGAATTATTTAGGGTTGTCTGATTGCTCATCAGTGGATAGTTGTGCTTCTACTGTCCCAAGCTTGTGTGATGAGAAAAAGGAGAACATGAATTTGAAGGCTACAGAGTTAAGGTTGGGTCTTCCCGGATCTCAATCACCTGAAAGGGATCCGGATCTTTTCTCTTTAAGCTCAGCAAAGCTTGATGAGAAGCCACTGTTCCCTTTGCTTCCTACTAAAGATGGGATATGCTCGTCGTCGCAGAAAACAGTTGTTTCGGGCAACAAAAGAGGTTTTGCTGATACCATAGATGGGTTTTCTCAGGTGAGAAGCTTGAAGTTCTTCATATATGGCCCTTTTTAGATATTTTTCTTTCGAAGCATTTATAGAGAAGAAAATGAGAAGTGAAATGAATTGGGCTACTCACATAGGTTAAACACTTGTGCACTTAACTTTTATAGAAGCTCTTTTCATTTAGCTTCTTCAAAAGCTTTGGGATGTATAAGGAGAAGCTTGATGCATTTTACCTTTTTATATTCTTCTCTTACAGCGGGGAATAGATTTTTTTTGCTGCATCTGAGCTTGATTCCTCAAAATCTGTTGTGCAGGGGAAGTTTACTGGTAATACAGGGATGAACACAATGCTATCACCTAGACCTTCTGGAGCTCAGCCTTCTGCAATGAAAGAAATGCCAAGCAAGTTGCAAGAACGACCTTGTCCGACTAATGGAACTGGTCATAACCATACAGGTGCTTCTGTCAGTGGCAGTGCACCAGCTTCTAAGTAAGTGGAATCTGCCAGCTCGAGGATCCATAATTTTTATGAGAAAGTAGAAGTTGGACAAACACCTTAAATGGTATTTTTCTTGTGTTTCTTGTTGTGCTAATATAGTTAAATCTCTTGTATGACAGGGCACAGGTTGTTGGTTGGCCTCCTATAAGATCGTTCAGGAAAAACTCGATGGCCACCACCACCAAGAACAATGATGAAGTGGATGGAAAACCAGGTGTTGGCGCACTCTTTGTGAAGGTGAGCATGGATGGGGCCCCCTATCTCAGGAAGGTAGATCTAAGAAGTTATACAACATACAAGGAACTATCTTCTGCCCTTGAGAAGATGTTCAGCTGTTTTACCCTAGGTGAGCTTTTGCAACTCTATTTACTTAAGCTGTAAATTGGTTTTTACCAATGATTTGTTTTAAATTTATTTGATGGTTAACCTAATTTTATTCTGGAATGTGCCTTTGGTACTTGTGTACAATCAGGTCAGTATGGTTCCCATGGAGCTCCAGGAAGAGAAATGTTGAGTGAGAGCAAGCTGAGGGATCTTCTGCATGGTTCAGAGTATGTTGTCACTTATGAAGATAAAGATGGAGACTGGATGCTTGTAGGGGATGTACCGTGGGAGTAAGTTCTTTTAAATTCTGAATATGCCTTGTCATTTTTGTTTTCTCATTATATATTTTAGTAATAATAACTATAGTTATTTCTGAGAGTATGTTCTACGGTGTTTTTTTTTAGCAAATATATAATCTAAAAGGGTGTAGACTGTTATTATTATTAATCAGTGACGTGTAATTTGTTGACATTTGCCAAGAGTCAAACAGTTTCCAAATTGAGAAATTAATTCGGGTCATTTTGGTTACTAGTGTTAGACATTTTAGGCTTGAGGTTCAGGAGGGTTACGGTAATGCATATTAGTGTAAGAGTGCTGCCCCTAGATCTATTTGTGGTTTAGACAGTAAAATGCTTGAACACTGGGTCCAGTGATCGGTCATATGCTTGTTCAAAGTCAAACCATGCAACATTGATACTGATAATGATTTTTTTTTTCAAGTACTTTCAAAAGTCCAGGTAGTCATGTTTTATTTGTAAGTCCTGAATTTTGCTTGACCTTCTGTACTTTGCAATCACCTAGAAAGGTAAGCAACTTAGTTTTGTTCAAAATATGATAATAAAGGTTAAGTACAGGAATTATTTTCTACTGCCCTCTTTTATTGTTTGTTTCTCCAAACTGTTTCTCCTAATTAAAAGAGACATTTGAGAATTTTAAGGATACAAATAGTTGTGATTTGTATGAAATAGCTGCACCACTTCCTTCATGTGCATTTAAGGGGGTTTCATGACAACTGAGAAATGATGTTAAACAACTAGTTTGTGCATAACATATTTTAAATGTGAAATATGCTGTTTTGACGAATCTAATGCATAAAATGTTGTGTATAGCTTATGTGTACTGGCACCACTCAATTAACCCGAAAGTTGTCCTTTTCACAAAGGAAAGTAAAATCTGAAATTGAGACATTTAGCATGCAACATATATTCGTCTCTTTGCAGTCAAACGTCAGATTTTTTGTACTAGTTCAATAGATTTTTAAAGAAGTGAATAGAATCCAAAGTACTGAAGTGTATTTATAATTTATAATTTTCTGCATGTTGCAACATTTCCTTCTCCTTGTGATTTTGATACTTTATTTTGAGAATACTAAAGAATAGTTTGGAAATAGAGGTTTAGCACATGTGGGTAAGGAGGACAGAATGGGGAATACTAAAGATGATAATCTGCTTCTCAAAAGAATGCCCGAGTGGCAGTGGCAAAGGGGTGAGAATAGTGAGAGAAAATGTGATGAGAGGGGAGAGTAGGGGTTTGTAATGGTTGATTGAGGATTTGGGACCTTTGGGAAAGGGATGAAGCATATGTGTACCACTCATCAAGTCTGTAGTGTCTTATTCTTTTTCATCCTTTTAATTCTGTTTTTATTATCTTTCCATCTTTGATGTGTTAATCTCCATATTTTAAATAAAAAATCCAAGTTCCTATCAGAGTATTAACATTTGATGTATGCTATAGGCTTGTTCAGTAGTATCAGATTAAAGAACTTGATCATGGCCTCGGTTTTACTGCTGAATGGGATTTAAATCAGCTATATTACCTGTTGGCTGGTGTTAATGTGCTTGTCTATGTAGACATCATGTGTTGATGCAAATTTGTCTGTGTTAGTACCAAGAAAATGAACTGAACGAGTGATGGAATGAGATTTTCGTTTTGCCTTACTATGTGAATTTTGTTGCAGAATGTTTATTGATACCTGCAAAAGGCTGAAAATCATGAAGGGTTCTGATGCCATTGGCTTGGGTATGTATTCTCGGCGATGATTCATTTTATGGTCACTCACTCACTATACTTAATTATGGAAGACTATATATCACATGAACTAATTGATTGTGACCTGCTTAACTTAAAACAGTCACCATGTCTAAGAACTAATAGCCTGCAGCAGATTATGATCCTGATGTGTTCTTATATGAGATGACTGAGTCTAGACAAACATCAGTATATATGCTATTCGCGGAATATTTGAAACATTATATAGGAATAATAATACAAGGGAACTGCATGAAAGGCCCTTGTATGTTAGTGACTCGTAACCTTGATGTTAAGTACCATGCCATGATCGATCTGTGTGGCCGATGTCAATTTAAATATTAATACACTAATAATACTCTACCTTGTAACTCCAAATTAATGTGCCTCAGTCTCCTAAGTAGTTTTTCTTGCCTCACAGCTCCCAGGGCCATGGAAAAGTCCAAAAGCAGGAGTTAGGGTAATTCGGGACTGGTGACTGCCTTTTGTCTAATCAAGTTTTAGTGCTGGATCCGAAGTGTGAAAAACCCACGATGTTGACTGAATTCCCTGGCATTGGTGGTTAAACGCCCCTCCGTTTATTATTTATGTTTTCAAGTCCCTTAAGAGTTTGTTCTGCTCATGTGTATTTGCTACACTACTATAATATCATATGAAGCTACATTGGAAGGTTAGTGTTTGTGGAGTTTGTAATCATTATAGGAATCTGTTTGTTTGAATGAATTGCATCCCTGTTACAGCTAACATACGGTTCTAACACTAAATGTGATTTGCTTCACTAGCCGATTTATTTTGTTTAAATCTTGTACAGCATTATTTCATGTCCACTCTTTACGGGTTTGAAAATTGTTCAGCCCATGCTATGGGTTGGGTTACTAAAATCTGGTCCAATATTAATGATTCAATTTAGTTTAAAAGGTTGATCGATGGATAGCTTATAGGCCTATATTTTATTGTTATTCATTGTATATTTTTTTTTTCCGTAGCTGGACCGAAAATTTCGATGTCAAGTCCTTGAAACCAGTTATCGGTGCAATGAATTAGAAAATAACGTGTCTATGAAATTGAGGATATAGTAAGTGTGGATCCAACTTTTACCATTTACTGCTATAGCATGTTGGTAAAATGATGCTGATTATCGTGCCAAAACGGATGGTACTGAGTAGTTTTTTATGTTTTCTAATCTTTGAAGATTATTCTGTACTCTTCGCAAATTAAACGAGAGTGAGTTTACTTACGGAGATATAATTGCATATTTAATGATTCGAGCAAACTAGTTAGGGGAGCATGTTGGTCATGTAACATCCCTATTTTTATTCCGGCCATAATTATTCTGTTTACATAACATGATATATATGCTTAAAATTTGTTGGACGTCTTCGCTATATGCCTTGCACGTTTACATAAATCGATGTAGTGTCAAAATATGAAAAATACTAGGATGTCAAACGAATCAATTCAAATGAAATAAGTGCATGTTGAATACTCTAGTCCAAACTTTTGGGGTAGCCTACAATATCTACAGGTTACTTTAAATACTGTTGTTAAATAGATCTAGAAAGTAGCTAATCTATGTTGTCAGTTGATACTAAGTTACGGAGATATGCTATCGAGTTGCGCTATGTATGTTGCTCTGTTGGTCGATTATTTTTTTACCGCATTTGAAAGATAAGGTTACGAAGGTCACAAAGAAATTTTCATTTTGATCTGTTCATGTTTTGAAATTACCATATCATATACGTAGTCACTGCAAATTTTCATCTTAAAACCGGAATCTTAGCATTGTTTTGGTGTTGGTCAATTGCTTAATTGAATTCCTTGAATGGTATGGTCCGTATTGAGAGCTCATTTAGATTAACGTATGTGAGTACAAGATGGCATAAAAATGGTTTGTTTCTCACTTGCTCATACGCACTCGTTCGTAGGGGTCTGTTGGAAGAGTCATTGATATTTAAAAGAATCATATAAATTCTAATTGAAAACTTACTAAGCGAGCATTTGGAAAGGAGAAAAAAAACTAAAAAAGCATTTCTCCATAATATTGTAAAATCCAAACGCGCTATTAGTTGGTGGGATAATTTTCATTCTTTGTTAGGATAACCGCAATCCTGAAATATTATTTTTAATAAATAAAACAGATCTCTGTATGTATATGGTATGCTTAGAAATTAACATTACATTAGTCCAAAACTTGAATCCTTTAAATATGGTCTAAGATTTAAATTTTGCGAAAAAAATGTCATTAAAAAGAAAATTTTCACTAAAAATAATGAATTAAATTCTTTAGCAAAAATTAATTATTTGCAAAATCAGTAAATATTTCACACATGTGTCATAATAATAATAGTAATAAAAATGGTATGGTCAGACTTCCGTTCTTTAGCTGAGATAAATTTTAAGAAATGTGATCAAATTTGAAAGGCCACGCAAAATGAGAAAAAAAAAACTAAAAAATGTACGTCGGTAGATATGTTGACTTTGTGAAAACTTGAGAGATATTTATAATTGTACATCTTTTCTTTTGTCGGTAATGAAATTTAAGGGTCTGATACTAGTCAAATCCTAGTAACCTACACACCTTTCATTATTTTGTTTTAAAGTATGATACTAACAATAGAAGCAATAATCTTAGAGTTGGTGGACTGGCACCTGATCCCAGATTTCTTTCGATCAATTTTGAATGCATCTTATTGCAAGATATAATACATAGTACGAAATCGCATTGTCGTTGGTTTCTTTTGACTTCTGATTAATACTGTTGAACTTTATGGTTGTCAATACGTACTGATCTAAACTTTATGATTTATTAGTTTAAACATTGTTAGTAATGCATGATGGATTTGAATTATTCCCAGGTTAGTGCAAGATTAATTATTGATCAAAAGTATTAAATAATTATAGAAGTACACTAATGGTAGTTTGTCATTTCTTCCAGATTCTATGGATTATAATGCTTATTTGAAGTTAATCATGCTCTGCTAAATGGCAATATGATGGCGTTCCCTCAGAAGGAAACACAACATTTACATGAGAAAGATATTGACACTAGTGCGCATACATAGCTGTTATAGGTAGCTAGAATCGTGAGGGAAATGGTAGATATGTTATATTACAGAAGCAAATTTATGTTTCTGTTTATGCATAAATGTATTGTTTTCACCAAATGTTTCTTTGGAGACTATTTTCCACTAATTTGATCACATCCATATGTGTACTAGTTCATCCAATTATAAAAGTAAAGAGGTTTCACACATTAATCTTTCAGATGGTTCACTAACACACTCTTGTAAATCATTATTTTGATCCCTATAATTATACAGCACGGTTATGTTAGTCTCTAAAATTAGAAAAAAAAATCTATAGTTTCAGGCTTTGGTTAAAACTCGATGCCCCCTTTTCATCTCATCTTGATTTTTGTTTTTTTGACAGTGAAGGGAGAGTTTGGAGTAGTGTCTAAGAGATATATATAATAATCCAAGTCGAGAATCTTAAAAGAAAAGTAAGAGATATAATCCAGATTCTTAAAATGAAAGTAATAGTGTTGGAAGGATTAATTGTAATCATTACTTAATAGTGGAGAAAGCTGTGCTGGCGAGGTTGCATCAATTATTGATTTATTGAAGTTGGATGTCACTTGTTTGGAATATTCTTACTGGGATGTGATATAAAGTTACACTTATAAGTTTCTTAGTGTAATTATTTAACCCTGTTTTACTATAATAGTCCCAGTATATGCCACCACCATCTGTTCATTAGGTGAAAACAAAAATTAAAAAAAGGAACCATCCAAATGCACATCATCATGTTCAAGATGGTAAGATAAGATTTTCTTCCTTCCTTGCTGGTGACAAGGGCAAGTAATTATCCATAAATTTTATTAACCTTGCTGTGATAAATAAGCAAGAATTGTGGAGCCAAATTTCAATTTGTGGATGATATTTTGATTAATTGTAGTGTTCTTGCTAAGGTTAATAGGTTATGTTCTCATTCCTCATAGTGTCATAGTTATTGAAGATGCAAATTTATAGCTGAAAAAACTAGAAAAATAAAAACTGTGAAGTGTTGAAGTCCTATGTGATTCTTGAACATCCAGGCAAGGTTGTAAGTGGGCATTGCCCCTGCATTTGGAATATGACATGGTTTAATTACCCTCCATGCATGAAGAAGTTAAAGTTATGTCAATTAATGAGACAGAGAAAAATTGAACTCAGAAGTGCTTAATTATTTTCCCCACTATACAGTTCACTTGCTATTAAGAGTTTGAAAATTTTAAAAGCAGTTTGAAGATGGTTGAGAGCCATACAAAGTGAGCAATTCAGTGGTAATCAATGTTCATATTCCTCTTTTAATTTGATTAATAGGGTGGACTTAGTGACACAAGATTTTGTTTCCTTGCATTTATTCAAAAGCACCATGATTTAATAACAGCACTACGTCCCTTTTGGAAAGAGATAGATACTGTGTGAATGTGGGAAACAAAGTATTTTTAACAACAAAATCCTCATATAAATTATGCAAAGAATAAGAAAATGACTTATGCTAGTTGACATTAACAAAAGCTTAAACTCCAAGTATCATATAATGCAAATCACAACCTCCCCACCACCCCAACCCCCTAAAAAGGGAAAAACACCTCCACTAACAAGTTAATTTCACGTGAAAAAGTGTTGGGATGATCTTGTTAAGATCCTAGGTAATGGGGATGTTCTAGGCAGGCCTAGTTGGAGTCAAAATAAATGCTAACTAAAATTTAAATGTTATTTTTAGTTATAAATTGTTAAGTTAGTTTAGTAAATTAAAAGTGTTTAGTAAAATTAATTATTAAACTAGTTGATAAATATAAAATGATATAAGAATATGTTTATTTGATTTCTTTTCTAATATATACATTTTATTTTTTTGTAAAAAAAATATTTTTTAGTAATTATAGTTTTAGGTTTTTCAGTTAATTTTTATTTTTTTATATTTTTTGTTTAAAAATCAAACACTCAGTGAAAAAAAAAAAACAAAATGTAATAATTGAGGTGAAAATGGAAAAAAAAGCACGTGATTGTGGAAATTGGCAAATGAAACAATAACAATGATGAATATGAAAAGAATGTGTAAATATTAATCACAAATATTACTTTAAATAGTGAAAAAATAGTATCATTTATTACATTTCTCAATTTTGATCGAATAAACTCATATGTTGATGAAATAAGTTATGAAAATGACTTTTAAAATGGATTAACCCAAGTGGTTAAGAATCTTATATGAATTCTTGTCTCTTTCATAAATGTTAGTTTGAACTTTTCGATTATTTTTTTAGTGAATTTTTTAATATATAATTAAATTTTACATAGACAATTAAATATGTTGTTTTAAATATAATTTTTAAGATAATTATTATAAAAATTAATAAATTTATCATGCATAATTCCTACCATAATTTATCTAACATTTGAACCACACAAGGACAAAATGATAATCAAACGCTTATCTAGTAATCGTGACTAGTTTCTCAAATTCAGGAAAACAATGGCCATAAGTTTGAAATGGTTTGTATCTTCCGTTCAAATCACTTCAAATAATTTATCTACTGGTGGCAAATTATACATGTGCTTAGCAACAATTGTTAAATGTTATCATATGTATAGTCCCCAATACCATGCCCATCGTTTGTCCATGTTTCAAATGCCAACACTAACAGTGCAAAACGACAATAAGGAAACTTGTTAGGTTGCTTCATCAATCTCTTTCAATAAAACTCTAAAATCGTAGCCTCATTTCCGTGTTAATTGAAGAAGAAAAAAATCAAACCTGATCAACAACAACAACAGAAGGACCTGGAAATTTGTGACGTTCCCTTATTTACTATTGCCTAGTGCTCAGAAAATGTTACACTTTTTTTATGAGAATTGGAGAACATATTGGACCATTCAGGTATTTAGATGAGATCACAAATATAGCCACATCAAAACGTATGATATTATTTCATTGGTGTACCTTAGACATTAATGTGATACACACCAACCGCAAATTAAGCTAAGGCTTCAAATCTCTCTTTCCCTACAACTTTCTGTGTTCTTCAATAATGACTCCACGTGTTCTTCAGCTACCACCTCTGTAGGAGGCATGTGTCACTTGTGATACATTGTGATCATTATCAGAAATTAAAGCCCCATACAAACATTCTACACATGCATCGTTTTGATGTGGCATAATTGGTTGGGGGCTGAATCAAAACCGTGGTGTAGTTTCAACTTTGATGGAGAAAACAGTTCCTTGTTTACATCATTGTGGTATATAGGACAGAACTGGTACATAGTGTCATTTAAAAGGATAGGCACAGAATTACTGTCACACATATAAATGCTTGAGAGTAACTTGACAGGACCTTATCTGGACTTTCTGCTAGATAAATGATTCAATTCTTAATTGCTTATCTCATATAGTGAATGGTGAAAAGGGTAAAAGGAGGAGCCAAATAATGAGCTTTAATTATTGGCAAAGAAATATTGTATGGGTTATCTTGTTTTGCTTTTTAAATTTTAATCATCCACGTACTTGACTTGGAATTTTACTATGAATATAAAAATTTTATTGGTAATAATTATAATGGTAAATTATATGCAATGTGAGATTAATTAATTATAATTGGTTGGTGGGGATGGTAGCAATAACGGGTGATGGCATGTGGCCCAATCATGGTGGTGAAGTACACGATCACCATTGGCGGTCCTAAGGAGAAGCCTCTCATTCTGCAGAATATTAAATGATTAATGGTCCTTATTAGATTCGTGGAATTAATTCTCCTGCTCCTTAGTTTATACAATAATTAAATGGCAGTTTATGGGAATATCAATTTAACAGCACTAACCGCTAATCATGTGCGTGCTAATGGAAACAAAACAAAGGGTCAGGGGAAGAAGACCATTTATCATTCATATATATGTTATTATGATTAATTAGTTTATGTGTCCACCGTGCATAGACATGTCAGGTCAAGCAATTTGTTCAGTCCTATCATTGCTGACTCTGTCGTTTATGAAGGGATCTCCCATGTCTTCCATGATTGGATTCATTCAATCTTACACTCTTAATTCTTCCAAAATGCTTTCAACAACTTGACACTGTAAATTAATCAACTTTAATATCTACCACCTTATATGCATGTGTTAAATATGTAAATATCTACCACCTTATAGTATAGGAAATTCAAATTCAAATTATAATTATAATTTTAGTCTCTATATTTATTATCTGACTTATCCTCTCTGAATGCTACTTACTTTGATGGCAAAGGAGTTTATTCAAATCTTGCAAAATTTCAATGCCGTGAGGTGCCCTTAACTTGAAATTTAAAAGAAAATCTTGGTCTTCTCAAAAGGAAAAAAAATAAAATAAAATAAAATGGAAACCCTTGTGGGTCAGTCGTATCCATATGGGGTAGTCCAAATTTCTCGGGGGAAGGAGTATTCTTTTTCTAACATTTAAAATTTAAAAAACAAAAATGGTATATATACTCGTGTTATGTCTAAGGGTAAACGATTCAACATTGAAAAATCGTATTGCCACCTCTCTGCTCTCACCGCCACATTACCATTACGATTGAAGTTTATTGGAATTTGAATTTTTTGTTTATTATTTTCTCCGTTTATTATATATTAATTAAATATCCTGACCTATGATTCTAAAATAATTTAAAATTCAGATTATATTTGAATCGATTAAACTATAAATTGATTATATTTTTAAGTTAATCAAATTATGAATTAAAAGCTTGCCTCTATTCAATAGGTATAATTAACTTAGTAAGTAACACATACTAAATATATGAAAGAGAATTTAAATTTGATTCTAGCAAAAAAAAAGAAAAGAAATATTCGTAGAAAAGATATAAAATTTTATGTATTACTAATGGATAAAAATAATATAAACGAAGATATTAATTATATTTTTAATTTGTTTTATTCTCTCAAATGGATAAAAAAATAAAACAGGAATAATAATAATAATAAATAAATAAATAAAAAGACATGGAGGTTGGTTTAGGGTGACATTGGAAACCATAAGATTTAATGCTGAGTGGCAATAGTTTCAACACCAAAAACGTTTAAAAATTGAAATTATATAATGTACAGTGAATGATGTGTGAGTCTGTCGACAAGGGAAAGGTCAATGCATCTACAATCTACATTTTAATATGCTTTTTGGGTCTTTGTGTGAAAATTAGGCATCGCCCATCATGAGAGTTTGCACTAGGAACGCGTACACAACATGTCAAATTGCTCATTTTTTTATTCTTTTTATCTGTCTATATTTTTAAAATAATAACTAACTATTTCTATATAGAGTATTAATTATTATTTACTATTCATATCCTTATCTCTTCTTCGTACTATGTATAATAAATAAGAGAAAAATAATAAATGATGCCATATTAGGAAGTTAAGAATAATAATATAAAATAATAAATAAAGATATTAAATATATAAATGTTAATTAATGCTCTGGTCAATAAAAAGTGTACAGATTTTTTTTATTACAAAATGTTATTAATGCTCCTACCGTGATTTATAATACAATTCTAATTTGATTTTTAATAATAAAAAATATTATTGATTTTTAAAGTAATATCCTTAAATAAGGGCGTTGGTTAATAAAATCCTAAAAAGTATCTAGACACATAAGTTTCCATGCCTTCCAATGCTGTAAGAACTTACAGATTAGATTTATTAAGAATTTCTTACTAAATAAGGATAAAAAGGTTTAATTATGATCTTTCAACTTTCTATCATTTTTTCAGTTAACATATCTTTATGAGCCTATAAATAAGGTTAAATTCTCTCACCATCCGTGATCTTCACTGTTATTCTACATGTATTCTAACCTGCAACTTTTCTTACATGATGAGACTTTAGAACCCAATAACATCTATTTATAAGGATAATTAATTAGTGCAAAACTCAAACAACTTTTAAAATTACATACTTTAAAGACATAATAATAAGCACTATCTTTATCAAACTTAATAAACCATTGTAATATTCATAGTTTTCAAGTTGGAAGGGTGATAAAAAGTAATTTTACATACAGTTTTACAAATATTGTTAATCAAATTATGACATTTAATAATTATCTTAAAAATTGATGTCAATAGCATTTAAAAAACAATATACGTATTTGTGTAATTATTGGGAAATAAAATTGAGTGTGAGGTTGATGTGACGACGTAATGTTGACAGGTGAGTTCGCTAAACAATGAGAGAGTTGACTAACTGACACCGTCCTTTATGTGTGCATTTCTCAAGGCTACGCTCCACTAACGGCGTCAAATCCCTGGTGCCATATGCACTGCTTTTTCGATACTCGTGAAAGTAAAACACATTTTGAGACCCTTCAGCGTCATATATATTAAACATTAAAATCAAAATATGTTTTTATTACATTTCATTTTAATACGCATATTAAATACTACCTTCAAATTTAATATGTTTAATTTTAATCAGTAAATTAACTTGCTAACACATTTGATTCACTTTAGTGGACATGCTATTATCCTTATATTTTAAATCATTATTATTCAAGCTGCAATCAAAAGTCATGATTCTTCTTAAAAAGTTTTAGTATTGAAATCCCATACACGTGAGTAATGAAGAAAATATTTTTTAAAAATAAAACGAGAGTAAATATTTTTTGTTACAATTAAAAACATAATATACTTTATATTAACAATAACTTTTAAGTTAAATAAAAAATAAATATACTATTACCTAATCATTTTATAAATAATCCCTTCTTCTCGACCAATAATGGACATTAACAAACCCGAAATCCGGTTCACGCACTCTGTTCATTTGGAGAGACCCACAAATCAACAAGCAGTCAAATGGATAACACAACTATTTAGGTTTGGTTCAGCAAAATAATTCATTGGTTGGCTTAACATTTTTCTATTTAAAGAAAATTCCACTTCATAAGATTCCATTTGTTTCTCCATTTTAGAAATCCAAATAATAAAACCAATTTTTTCATTGGGCAGATTCATGCCTCAGAAAAAGGGGAAACAGCTTCTACTGCTTAGAAGGTCTTCTTGGCCTACCACAAGTGTACCAATTATTAAAGGGCTAAGCTTGCAGTAGGAAGGCATTATTTTTCAAAAAAATATTATTTATATAATAATTTATACAACAAAGTATACAATTGAAAAAGAGAATATATATATATATATATATATATATTAATTAATAATAAGATAAAAAATAAAAAATATATAATATAAGTTATTATATGAATAACATATATGTTTGTGTTGCATTAACAATTGAATTATGCAATATTATATGATGATGATATATATAAATTTAACACGACGTAGACATTCATAGATATATAATCAAATTATAACTATTTATGTATAATTTAAATAGCATACAGTATGTTAACATAAAGTGAATGATGAAGTATTTATAAATTTTTTGATTATGTAAAATTTTGTAAACTTTATCTTCGCCTGTAGAGCTTTTAATTTAATGATTGAATAGGTAAGAATTACCTGTTAATAGTTATTGGAAGTATATTTTACTAATTTAACATTCATGTCATTTGATTTTAAAACATATTAGTTAACATTTATGAGATTTTGTCAAAATTCTACGAATCTCTCTTCTCGTTTTTACTCCTATAATAACTCTCCTTCTTACACTGATAGCTATCCCTACATTAGGAGTTGCTGTAAAGTGTAACATTAAAAAATATATATGTAGAATTTCAAGGTATAATTTGATCTTTATTTTATTATAATGAAAATTACGTTGCCGTAATATTCATATATTCTGTAATGGGGTCAAACTTAAAAGTAGGAAACGTCAGCAAATCTTCATTTTGATTCTTAGTGGCTACAATTCCATAAATAAACAACTGTTAGCACAGAGTAATTACTTTAGAGTTCAGAGAATGTATGTTTGAGGAGAAAAAAAAAGTACAACAAAACTGTTTCTCTTACTTCTCCCCTTTTCGACCCGAGAGAGGATGGGATGAACAAATAATAATGTATAATTGATTGAGAAAATGATGGGGACTTATCACTTATAGAACTCATCGAAAAAGATACTTGATTCTATTCAATTTCTCAAATTAACTTTGGACTATAAATGATTCTGTTAATTCAAGTTACCTTTGGACTTGAATAGTTTGTATAATTTTTTTTATTCATTTATTTCAAATAAATTAGAGGATGAGCGTGAATGATAACTTTAGTATTTTTTGTCTTTTCTTATTGATTAGGATTAAATATTAAAATAATTATACCAGTTAAATTTTTTGTTGATAATTATTAGTATTTGAGTTCATAATTAGTATGAGTAATTTTTTATTGATTATAGACAAAATTTATAGTTGAATTTATTATTTAGTGTCATTCTTAATTATATTAAAAAATCTTATTTCCATGAAAATATTGATGTCCTTTATCATTATATCTTTATATAAATTGTTATGGCAACCATTACGAAAAAAAATCATTGTATTCTTATATAAATTGTTGCGTCAACCATTAGAGAATGAATCTCTTTACCATCTTAGTCATTAATATCAAGAAAGAAATTACTCATTCTTAAACATGATCGTTAAATGTGTCAAAACATAATTGTTATTTTTTTTTATACAAAAAGTGACTTCACATATGATAAAAAATTCTCATTAATTAACATCAAAGTCTCAATTTTACTCATGAACTAACCTAAACCTTTCTCCCGAAATGCAAATTTTAAGTTTTTAAATTTTAAATCTGAAATATATGCAAATACTTTTAATTTAATCCAATCATGATTCGATGCAGGTTTAATCCATAAAAAATCTTCTAAAAACTCTTCAAAAATCATTTTTTTATAAGGGTTGAGCTTCACTTTAGAGATTTGAATTAAATACAAACTTTTAAAGTCCAACCTATTATAATTCACAATATGCATTAAACTTGTCTGTATTAAATTCGAATAAAATTAGTCTTTAAATTTATAAATTTAGTTATAATCTTATGTAGTTTTTAATTTTCAAATTTTAAAATAAAATATGAAATTTAAACCACAAGTCATAATTTATTTCTTAATTTGAATTAACGAGTTTCACATTGAAAACAAGATGATAATGATATTATTGGTAGACATGTAGTGATTGAATTAATAATGATAAATAAAGTAATTACTAGGATAATATTTTTTAAATCCTAAATCTTAAACTTCCTAAGAGTATCTTTTCTTAATCTAAATTTTTACTTAAAAAAAACATTAGCAATTTTGATTTTTGACTAATAGTGTATTTGATTTTGTGTTAAAGACACGTGATGCACGTAAAGCTATACGAAGTAGCTTCATTGTAAAAGAAAAATTTAACACAGTTTCCTTCAAACTGACTTAAAACTAAACATATATTAAATATGTGTTTAATAACCCGTTTCAGACGTGATGTTTTGCGTCAAGAATAAAACTCCTCCGAGAGTGTTTGGAACTGCATTCTTAAATCACATCCATTACAAAAATTACATTCAAAGGCTCTGTTCTTATTAAATGGATATGAAGAGAGAATAATGATATTCATTACAATTTTTTTCCAAACACGCAAGTAGTTTTCGAATCTTTCTCAAATGTAACGTGAAAATAAGGGTATATGTAAAACTCCAATCACACACTAATAGTTTGACCTTTGTTAGGAACTTTTGTTTTATTTCATATAATATGCAAGAAAAAAAGTTATACGTATGCCGTATACGTTAATTTTAGATTTCCTAATACAAAAAAAACTTGATCATTTTTAGTTACGAATAATAGAATCCCACCATGGACACTAAACATGGATAAATCAATTATCAATCAAATCGTTCTATTAGGAAAGATACAAACAACAATATAATAGCTTGGAGAGGCAAAACAGAGGTGGAGAGGGTGGTGAGCCAACTCATATACCTATAACTAATTAGCTATACCTACACCATTTAGATTAGACATCATATCATATAATGCAGAACTGCACTAGGTAAATATTAGAGATGAGGAAGGAGAAAGGATTTAAGTTAAATTAAAACACACTATGATTTACACAATGAGGTGAAAGTGAAACCTGCTTTTTATGACCATAAGCAAGTCTGCATTTCCTTAAAATGTGTTAAGCACCTGAATATGGCTCAACCTTTCACACTTCATGATTACCCTATTGGTGAAATGTCAAGATTTCACCACTCAGTTAATTTTTTTTTCGTAGAAACTACTTTTATCACAGCTTTTTTTATCATGTCTTTCGCATAAATATTGAAATTTTGTTTTATTTTACAAAAGCACGATCAATCTATTTCTAAATGAATTCAAATATTTTATTTGCTTCAGCAGCTCACTGCTCCATTTACGTTGTTAACATGTTTGGGTTTTGTGTTTTGTTGTTCGTATTGTGAACCTATTTGATAATAAATTACTGGTTATGTAATAAATTTAAATTTCCTCTAATAATCTTGTGTTTTTCTATTAACCTATTTGATAATAATGTTGAGTTTCATCGTGGCCATTAGAAAAAGAGGAAGTGAACATAATATAGTATGTAACATATTTTTAATTACTAATTAAATTTTATAAAAAAATTATAAATTCATAAAAGACTCAATAAATAAGAAATAAAGTATCACATAATACCTAAATTAATTGAGATGGAGTTTCTATAGTTTAATAAAAGATTTCAAATTTCAATTTTAAATATGTAGCATGGTTGAAAAAAATATTATTTATAATGATTCTATCGATTAAAATTAATAAAAATATATATTTAAAATTTTTAATAAATTTTAACTAATATATTTAACGGAATGTGTATAAAATATGTCATTTGCATTTTTGTTAGGAAAAAAATAAAAGTTAACGTGCTTACTTTTAACGGCTACGTGGTCTTAATATGCCATTAATACACCGAATTGACAGTTTGTACCTGTTTGCAATTATGAACTTATAGTAATTATGAGTTTGGTTATGTATTAAAGTAATTAAAGAAATTGAGTAAAAAATGTCATTAAAAAGTATGGTAAAAGTATATTAATTATTTTATATGTAATATTTTTTTTTAAAATTGACGCACTTGTTTTGTTTCCAACAGCTACGTTGCCGTTGATATGCCTTAAAATATCATCATAAACCACGAACAGTTGTTGGTAATATGAACGACTTTTGACTGCCAATAATTACGAACTTTATCGTAGTAATTTTGAATTTTATTATTTATTATTAAAAGAATAATGATAAAGAATTTAATGAATACTTTTTATTAAAAATTACTATAAAAGTATATTAATAATATTGAATATAAAATTTTAATATATATTTTACTTTTATTTCTTTAACTATTTTTTTTATTCTTATAAGTATTTTTCAGAAACAGTTTTGTTCAAATTTTTTTTAAGGTATCAAATGTGTATTTTTTACAACAAAAATTTGAATTTTGATTCATCATGGAGTAAGAGAATATGCACTTTCTATATGTCTAATCTCGGTTAATTTTCTTGAACTATTATTCTTAGATAATGTTTAAAAAAATATTATAATATTATACACAAATTTGGGCATCTACATTGAAGGTCGAATGGGAACGATTTTTGATCCGTTTCAGATGTGGTCGAATCACAAGTTCTGTTTAGGTAACTGCCAAAGCATCAATGGAGTGTCAAATAAATGCTTGACGACCTTGACCTCACTTACAATCAATTAACCTTTATTTTGGCAGCTAATATTTACTTCTTTGGAAGACAGTTTGATCTTTATCTATGAGTTCCAATTGAATAAACGAAGAGGTGTGAGGAATATGAGTTTAGGAGTCATTAAGACATGCCCCCCATTTGGCAAATGTCAACAATAACTTGTCCAAAACAACTTTGTACCATAAGGGGTTCTAACGAGACTAGTTGAAAATTATCCTCATAAATAACCCATTAACGTTGATGTAGAAAAAGATAGGGTAACGTGGTAGTAGTAGTTCAAGTCTGGACCAAATTTTTTTCTTTAATATGAAAAAAAGGTGTTAATAACGTTGGTGGTGGGTCAATTACTATTTACTTCAGCGTTTAGGTTGGGCATTTCCTTGGGATCGATGAGGAATTAAAAAAAAGACAAAAATGATATACCCAACCAATGGCCGTTATTCTATTCTATTATTAAATTGAATGGCTAGAGCCCAAATGAATAAGTATTGTTATGATAATTAATGTGGTGAGGGAATGACGAATTCACCCTTCCCTGGAGAAGGAGTGGTCTATGTCCTGAACATCACAATTTCCCACACCATTAATATCAATTGCCAACGAAATGGAGCCCACTACGGACGAACCAGATTGTAGGTATCAAAGTTGGCTCAGCTACTTAATGCCGAATCACAGTACTACATACAGCTCATTGAAACTCGCAAGTAATTCATGCAAATTTTAAACAAACCAATAAATTACTCTAAAATTTGAAAAATAAAAAATAAAAAAAGTTAGACCGGAATGGGTGGGAAAAGGGAAAACTGACGAAGATTAAGGCGAAAGGGATGAATCAGAGTAACCATGAATGAAGCTCTGTGCGTGCAAAGGCAGAGATGGAGACGGTTCTCAACCTCACACTACTGTTGCATGGGTCGGTGACCATAACGTGGGAATGAGACAGTGATGAACAATTCCAAGGAGGGCGTTGACTTGTTACTGTAGTTAGCAACCTCCACTTGCCAGTTACCCATGTTAATCCCGAGACACCCATTTTCACTTTACCCGGATAATAATATTCCCAACCTTGTGTCTTTCTAGGTTTTAACGTGCTTATGATATTATTATATATGAGAAAGAGAGAGGGTGTTCAATTTGGAAGCAACAGCTAAGGCTTTTTTCATTGAGGTGGTCTTTTTGAGGCTCTCCAAACAGAAAAATAGAAATTACACCTAGGTCAAGACATAGATAAATACATGGTGGGGAACTGAAATAGAAAGAAGGAAAAGAGGAACATGAAAAGGATCTCTGAATCTAATCCATTTCTTCTTCTTCTTCTTCTCCTTTCCCCTTTCTAATCTACTTTCATGCGCAAAAGCATTTGTCCTCTCCAACTACAATCCAATACAATCCAATCCATCACCCAAATTCCTAAAGAGTGAGTGTGAGAATGGTTACAGGGTGGAGAAGAGCGTTTTGCACATCCATCCCCAAAGACAGAGAAGCCAAAGTGTTAACAGAGAAACAACAGCATTGCGACACCACCAATCACAGTCCCAAAACCACTTCCAAGTTCGGATTTTTCTCAAACCCATCAACACCCCGCTGCGAGTCACAGCCTGCATCAACTCCCACTCTCCGATGTCGAACCACTTGTTCAGTCCCAAACAGCCCAAAACTCCAATGCAAAACTCCAAGGTTGTTCCATAACTCTAATCCATCATCCCCCAAGTCACCATCCAGCTTCTCACTTCTCAAAGCCACTCTGCGCCTATCCAAAGTAAGCAACACAAGTGTTTGATTCCACGTTTTCTATATGAATAATTTCAAGAAACTAATCATTATAGCTTCTACGTCTTAAACTTGCTTCCTTACTTCTTAACTAATTTCCTATACCCACAAAATCATGTTATGACTATTAATGGTTGAATTTTCCCTTTTGCGTAGAGTCGATGTGGAATCTGTATGCAGAGCGTGAGGAGTGGCGAAGGAACTGCAATTTTCACAGCGGAGTGCTCTCACACGTTTCACTTTCCTTGCATAGTGAAGAAGCACCCGATCGTGACGTGTCCCGTGTGCAACACTAACTGGAAGGAACTTCCGATGCTCTCCATCCACAACGACAAAAGTAACAACAAGAGAACCTTCAAGGTCTACAACGACGACGAACCTCTCATGTCGCCAACTTCTCTCTCTCGCTTCAATCCCATCCCCGAGTCCGAAAACGAAGACGAAGAACAAGATAACATCAACACCGAGTTTCAAGGTTTCAACGTCAATCCACTTCCCAATTTACCGTCCTCGCCGGTAATCAGAAGAAACCTCGAGCTATCGCTGCTGCCGGAGGCGGCCATTGTCGCCGCGAATAGAAACTACGAGACCTATGTCGTTGTTTTGAAGCTGAAGCCGCCGCACGCTCCGAATCCAGTGCGTCGCGCTCCAATTGACCTCGTCGCCGTGCTCGACGTCGGCGGGGCCATGTCCGGCCACAAACTCCGCCTCATGAAAAACTCCATGCGTCAAGTGATCTCCTCGCTCCGCCCAACCGATCGTCTCTCCATCGTTGCATTCTCCGCCGGATCCAAGCGGCTGCTTCCGCTCCGGCGGATGACAGGCGGCGGCCAGCGTTCCGCGCGTCGGATCGTCGACGCACTCGCCGCGATCGACCAGGCCAGGGAAAACGCTCCAGTGAAGAGCGATGCCGTGAAAAAGGCCGCTAAGGTGCTGGAGGATCGCCGCGAGAAGAACGCCGTCGCAAGCATTATCGTCCTGTCCGATATCCATGACTCTCGCGCCGGAAGCAACACTCATAATAAACCCTCGGCTGTGTCCACCACGCGGCTAGCTCACCTGGAAGTCCCGGTACACGCGGTGCGGTTGGGAGATGGCCCTCACGCGCTCTCCGACGACGCGCTCGCGAAATTCGTGGGAGGTTTGTTGAGCGTGCTGGCTCAGGACGTTAGGATTCAGTTAGAGGTGGTGTCGCGATCGCGCGCCGTGGAGATTGCTGGCGTGTACTCTTTAGCAGGTCGACCCGTTTCGCTCGGGTCGGATTGGATCCGAATCGGCGATCTATACGCCGAGGAGGAGAGAGAATTGCTCGTGGAACTGAAAGTGCCTGCCGCTTCCGCAGGGTCCCACCACGTTCTGACCGTACGATCCTCCTATCGGGACCCCCTCACTCGAGAGGCTTTGAATCCCGTTGAGCAGGCAATGCTCGTTCCTCGTCCCCACACCGTACGATCCTCGTGCGCCAAGATCGAACGGTTGCGGAACCTCCACGTCACCGCGAGAGCCGTGGCCGAGTCGAGCCGGCTAGCTGAACATAACGATCTCTCTGGGGCTCGTCACTTGCTCTCCTCGGCTCGTGCGCTTCTATTGCAGTCGAGCAAGCCGGATGGGGAGTTCCTGCACTGGCTCGAAGCCGAGCTAGCTGAGCTTAATCGGCGCAGGCAGAGGCAAACGCAAGCACAGAGAAACAGTAGGGCTGACGAGAAGGTAGAGCCGCTCACGCCGACTTCGGCTTGGCGAGCCGCTGAGAGGTTGGCCAAAGTGGCTATCATGAGGAAGTCTATGAACAGAGTTAGTGATTTGCATGGATTTGAGAATGCCAGATTTTAGTTGTAATTTTTATTTTTATTTTTATTTTTTAAATATAATATTGTGTATAGATAAAAAAATATTAATAGAGAATTGTTTTTTAGAAATTTAAAGGAAGAAATGACCCTGACCCTGACCCTGACCCAGCCAATGATAATAGGGACAATCGATACCAGACGGCTAGACCCTTTCTGGGTAAGAAAGGAACCGATAGTGATAGCAAAGTGAACCCACATGAATTGATTGGGCAGTGTAGCTGTTTCTTCTCTTTTGTCCTTTTACTTCTTCCCCTTATAATTTTCGAAAATCCCAAAATTCATCTATGCAAATAATCACATCGATCCAAACTCCAAAGAGTATCCAGAGAATTAAAAATAAATATGTAATTTTTTGTTCTCAAAGACCAATTAATAATAGGCGCAGTTGGTGGGTCTAATCAACAGAATGTGATAAAATTAGTAGTACAGTTTGTTTGTTTGCATGAGCTGTTAGGTCTATTAATAAGGTTAAAGAAGCACAAGGTTGGGGCCTGGTACTTGTTACTTGTTACATATCCAGACAAAGGATAATGCCATGCAAGTGCTTCACAATTACTTAACTTGGCATCATTCGGGATTAATCTTTGATCCTGCTTTTAAGATTTTTTTCATGGAGTGGATTTTTTCCTAATTCTATCCAAAGCCAATGCATGTGAGATTCTGTTAGGTAACTTGACGCTGTATTATTCACTCTTGATTCTTGAGTACTATTCCCATGATTAAGAAAAAAAAATCTAATAGATAGTTTAAAATTTAACTTGTAGTTAAAAATTTTAAACTAATTTATTCGGTTAAAAATGTTTAACACAAATTAATTGATCAATCTGAGTGAAGAAACCTCAATCTCTCACACCCAACAACTCCCACAAGCGTTTTAGAGTTTTGCAGTCCCTAACACAGTGGAGCAAAGTTTCTGATTCAACAAGATAGCACCGGAAAACATTAGAATGACCCATACCTCGATGATTGTGAAAATAAAAGAACATCATCAGCGAACATTAAACGTGAGATAGAAGGACTGTTCCTTACAAATTTGATTCAAACAAATTTATACCATAAATTAAGAACATGCTTAATTTGATGTATTTTAGAAAAGTAATAACTTATTTTTATCAGTTTCTTAAAAAAAGAAAAAAAAACAATTATTCTTAAAAAAACTAATCATTCTCAAATATGTTCTAATTGAAATAATTTGACAAACATAACATATCCCCGGATGGATGAAAACCTTGTCTAGATTTACCATGGTGCTCTTCATATGTATTGCAGTAGCTGGTGGGGTTTTGCTTCCATGGTGCCAAACAAGTACTTCCAAAATGCAAAGTTATGTTTTGCAAGTAGGATTATGATAGTTCCGTGCCAAACAAACACTTCCAAAAATGCAAAGTTATGGTGTGCAAGTAGAAACATGACGTGTGGGAGAGAGTACCCCACCTCCATCCCTCCCCCGGTGCTAAATTCAAATTAAAAGTATTATTTTTTCAATCCTTACAAAATGTAATACATGGCAATATAGAGAAGCTGGAATTCATGTATGTTCTCTCTATAAATTTTTAATGGAGTATTCATTGTTTCATAAGTTCTAAGAAAGTTTACAAGCAAGTTCACTCTTGTGCAATAAAAAAGCAATTTAATTTATATGCACTATTATGCTCTCGTTATATGCTTTATAATTTCATGAATTAAGTTACTTAATTGGAAGAAACATTTTCTCTTTAATTTGTTATTTTATGCAAATGATGGATTTCGTAGTTTGCTTACAAGTACCACCATAACTTTACAATGAAAATGCTTTCCTGGTGAGTTATATATAGTTTGGCTTGATGTGGGTAGTGCCACGTGTAAAAATAATATCTTTTTTTTTGAAGAAAAGGAACAAAGAATAGAAACAAACAAATCATAGGATGGTGCGTCAAATCATCAATGCTATTCTGTCAGCAACGAATTTATGTTGGTGAATTGATGTGCGATTTTTGGGATCCCAGATCTGTGACTTGCGAGCTCGATCCCAAAACTACCACAACGGAATAAAAGTTTTTTTTTTTGGTTAAGAAAAAAGCTATAGATGTTAATTTCAGTAATATGTAGAATTAATTATATTATTTGTTTTTGTATTTTAAATTACATGTAATGTTACTCTCTTTAATTCTTATATTATTTTAATTATTAAAATTCTTTATTTCACCAATATTTATTTAATAATTAATGGAAATATAATATAATGTAGTATAGTATAATATGACATGACATTGCTTTCCCTCTCTTCATCATTCTTACTTCAAAATTCATCATCAATCTCTTTGTTATGTTTCTCCTCTAATTCCATCCTCACCTTTTTCATCTACACAAATTCAAAAGTTAAAAAATAATCAGATATAAAAATAATTAAATTACACTCACTACTAAAAACTGTTGTTTATAATTTCAATGTTATTTATATGCTGGGAGATGAGAGTGTCAATACCAAGTTATTGGCAACAGAAGTGGAAAGAAATGTTTTTGTTGAAGAAGGAGGAAGTGTCAATGTTTTGTTGAAAGCGAGAAAGGAAGATATAGTTGTTGTCATGGATTGAGTTTATGGAACATTTTATAAGAACTATAACAACGTTATAGTGGGTATATTGTTTTTGGACCTTAAGGATTAGATCACGTTACCTCTCCTCTTTTTCTTGTACTTTCTTTTTCTTCCTTCTCTTTCTCACTTTTCCTCTTTTCATCTACAACTTTGGTGATCACTGCTACAATGGCGTGGTCTCATCTCCTCTTCTCCTTGTATCTCTTACTCACTCTCTTGCGTCTTTTCTTTCTCTCCCTCCCCAAATCTTTGTCATGTTACCATAGATGATATTTTGACTTGCGATATATTTGGGATTGATGTATAATGCCTTGTGATTCGAATTTTTAAAAATGTTGTTTGAATGAGAGATCACAATAGTTTTTTATTTTGCTTTACTAGGTTTTTTTTTTTGGTTGAAATCAGCCTAAAACATATTTCCAAACATTATCTACTAATGAGTTTAAAATCTTCATAAATTGTATTTTAAAATCATAAAAAATATATCATTGTTAATCACATCAATCAATATTTTAACCGTATCAATTTTGATGACCAAAATAATTTATTTTCAAATTAGGAGACTAAATAAACTACTTTTAAATTTGGAGACTAAAAAAATATTTTAAATTTTAGGACAAAAAAAAATTTGATCCAAATTTAAAAGATAAAAAAATATTATTTTTTTTTTGTTCACATCACATATGATAACATGAATGTTGTTAGTCGTAACACCATTTGTATTAAGAGATAAAATAGAATATTTTTAAATTTTGAAGACAAAAAATTACTTTTTAATTTCAAGGATAAAAAACAAATTTATCCCAAATTTAAAGGACTTAAAAAATATTTAATTTTTATTTTTTAAAAAATCAAAATAACATAGTATTAAATATTTTTTTATTAATCTGCTTTTTTTGCAATTTTTATTAGTTTTCCTATTTATTTTACCATTTTGAAAAAAATAATTTTATAATTTATTTAGATCAAACACTAACATTTATGTTGAACCGACCATTTCTCTCTATCAAATCATAGCTAAAAGCTGCTTAAAAATAATTCATAAAAGACTTATGTTTCACCATTAAGATGTTAGCTTTATTTTTTAATAATCGACATATAACATTAATTTCGCAATAAAAGGAAAGGTGCAAAGTACATAGTTTAAAATTTTCTTATAGAAGTAACTTTATTTTTCTAACCAGGAGAGATCAATTTAAACCTATATGAACCGCACCCACTTTTGAATCATTCAATTATTTTTAATTAAATAATTTATATAAATTATATTTACAAAATTTTAGATTAGTTTAAAATTAATTAAGACCTCATTAATATACAATAAAAATAACATATATTTAAAAAATATAGTAAAATACAAACCATTTGATTATTTACTTACTCTTGTTCGATTTTTACAACATTTAATAAAAATCTAAGTAATATATATATATATAGTTATAATATAATGATTAGATTAATAAAATCACATTTTATATATAATTCTTTTTGAAAATATCCGAATAAGTATAATTCACAATTATGTAAGTTGACCACTTTTGCTTTTCTATTTGCAGTTTTTACTTATAGAATAAAAATTCACGTCTAAACCATACTTGAATAGGGTGGCTGCATGGACTCAATAATTGGACCCACGACTCTTAATATGAAAACGATCATTACCCCCCTTAAGCATTTACTAGTGCATGTTTTAACCTGAGACTATCCACATTTGAGCTAGGTAAATAAGATATCTCAACGCATCAACATCCTTATCTTAAACGAATATCTTATCCTATAGTAGACATTATTATAATATATATATATATAGCCTTTTCTTCACCTTGTTGTCATGACCCTGCTCAACATTCCCATCATTACTTTTGGTTTCCCACTGCTCACAGCCTACTGCTCGAGGCTTCTAGCTAATACAAACAATTAAATTAAAACAAAGGAAACACGCTAATTCTCGTCATAAAATAGAGTAAACTTATTGTTTTTATTGGATTTAACCATAAATTATTGCTGCTCTAAAAATTTTTTGCACTTTCATTTAATTTTGTGGATCATATACTATACCTTTATCATGATCAAATTCTTTTAATAACATAACAATACACAATTAAAATATTAAAAAATATCTGCATTTAAATATAATTAATTAATTGTTTTTTGTATTTGTGAAATGACGCTACAATCTTGTGTGCAACAAAGTTGGACTATGTTATGACTTGTCACTAAGTTGTAAAAGATGAGAAGGGACGCAGAGAGAGCAGGTTTTAGCCTTTAGGCAAGGCATGAAGCCTAAATCTGCCTGAAATAGAGAAAAGGGTTAATGCATGTGTTATGTTTAAAGGAATCTCTGTTTCAAATTACGATTTTATACATCAACGATATTCGAATTCATCCAAAATTGAAATGTTGGTGAAAAAGAGTTATAACACTAGTCTATGTTTGTTGTGGTAAATCATAATAGATGAACTTTGATAAAGAATACTTTTAATATTGACAAAAAAATACAGAGAAAAGGGAATGAGAAAGTTGACCATGAACTTTATAGCTTGGGAGAGGTCCCCTTCAATGCACTTACTCATAATTTGAGTCTTTTGGCTGGAACAGGGACCGTTTCTTTAACTTTTGGGGGATACTGAGGAATTCCTTAATTTGCGCGCACTTTTAGAACCCTTTTAAGTGGTGCTCATGAGTGCTAGCCTTTACTGTTACTTTTTATTTGTGCGTCTCAAATATTCTACAATGTAAATCCCAATAAAGGCACATTCTTAGCTTCTACATCTAAGCATACATGTTTCACCACAAGGATGGTCCATACAAATGTTGGGATCATAGGTTCTTCCTTGCTGACCAAATAATCGAACTTGCATGGTTTTACTTTTGGAAGACAAATCCTGTTCAGCCTGTGAGATCCAAAACAAGGACAACTTCGCCTAAATCTGCATCTACCAAATAAATGCCTGTCAATTTTTCAAGTGGAAACTTTACGTACAAATACTATATAAAATTAATTAATTTTTCCTTCACAATACCTCTACACTTTCTTTTTAGTTTTTACAGTATTTTCCTCTCTCTTTTTAATCATAAAAACAGGGTATGGAAATAGTGTATAAAAAAACAAATTTGCTATATAGTATGAAAGATAATTGACAAAAACCGACAACTAAACTGAATATTAATGCCGACCGTGATTTCAGTCAAACCTCATTTTTCTTTTATTTTTTATTTTATTATTTAACTATTCGCGCACTGACAAGTTTTTTTCGCTGAAAGTTGTAGTGAAATTCTTTGGTGATTGTATAGCAACACTCTTTACAATGATTTTTTTCCTAACACATTGTACTACTTTTGGACAGTCAAAATTTATTAAAACAATTATAAAATTAAAAAAGACTCGTTAAAACAAAAAGTAAATTTTATAAAAAATAATATATTTTAATTAATAATAAAATATATGTTTAAGAAATATATTAAAAATAGAAAATATATTGTTAAAAATAAGTTGTTACAATATAATTTTTATTTTTGTTACTCAAATTTACGGGACCACACATACCCGTGCACGGCTCAGAAAATCTGGCCCATGGTCCATTTATTCTGTCTTCCAGGCCCAGATCAAAGCTCTATTGCTCAGGACCCAAAAGGAAAACAATCATGTGCTAACATCAAATATTACATATATGCCTTTCATTATTAATAAATAATTTTTAATTTTTAATTTCTTTAAATATTATTTTCAAGATATTTTATTTGGAACTATGTTTTAACAAAAAATAAATACATAATTTCGGAAAGTTTTTGAAATATGTATTTTTTTTTTCATAATATACTTTCTGTAATATATATTTGTTTCAGAAAATATTTTTCTATAAAATTAAAAAATAAAAATTGAATTATATTTTAAAATGTAATGTTCACCATCGAAAATAACAACACTTGGAAAAAAATTAACATCAATATGTCACAGAAAATTTTCACTACACATTGATACCTATTTTGTAGAGTATTTTTTGAAACATAAATAATTATGGAAAGTATCTTTCGAAGTTTTATTTTTGTTCTATAAAGTACTTTTCGAAATATGTATGTTTTTATTTCGAAAAGTACTTTCTAGTAAAATTAAAAAATAAAAATTGAATTATACTTCTATCGTGGAAGAAATGAGTAATATATAGAGATACAATTACTACTACCACATCGAAGAAAATTACTACTAACATTGATATGTGTTTAATAAATATAAAATATAAATCACAACAAATAATATCTTATTATAAAAAATATATATGTGTGAGAGGTTTAAAAAATAATGAAAATGAAAATAAAAATACAAAAATAAGATTTAAAGAATGATAATAATGTGTAAAAATATAAAGTTTAAAGAATAATAAAAATAAAAACATATAAAAATATGATAAAAATAGTATAAAAATATGTTTCATAAAAAGGAAGAAAGATATACTTATTAACCAGCAGAGTTATAAATATCATAAGCCTTTGTAACTTTTGTTTGGGTTTATCTTAGGTCTGCAGATGCGTTAGAATGGGCTTGGCCCTTTTATTCCGTACTTGGTTCTTATGTACCGTTGACAAACAAAAAAGAAACCGAATTCTGCCACTCAAACCCAAAAAAAGAAATGTTGGACAAAAACAATCATGCCACGTTGCTATTACAAAAACCAAATAAAAAATCATGGACGAAAAACCTAAAAAAAATAAAAGGGTTAAATTTTTTTTTTCATGTAAAAGTTTTTCATTGATATTCATTCTTTCAAATTTTTAAATCAATAATATTATCATGATATTGTTTAATTGTTTATCGGTCTAATAAAAAATTAAGTTCACAATGAAAAATGGGTACGTGGTTTCATGTTAATATATGTCTTTAAAAAATTTATATTTTAAATTAAATATTATTTATTTATATTAATATAAATTCTAGAGATTAAAAATAATTATTTCAAAATTTTGAAGAATAAAACTATAAAAAAAATTGTCAGAATAGAATAAAAAACATTTATTTTATACCGAACAAAACAATCATATCAAATTTTAAATATATGAAAATAAAAGATATTTTAAAAACCAAAATTAATATTTGTTTATTTATGGATTAAAAATATATTTAACTTTAAATTTTAAAACATTAAATATTATTGAGGTGCATGCTAAATTCATCTCAATATCAAATTTAACATTGAAATATATTTCATAGTAAGAAATTTTGATTATAAGTGTTTTTCAAGTAAGCTCTAATTTCACCAAAGAGATGTTTTATTCGAGTTTGTTTTTTTTTTTTGGGGATATGAATGTTGAGTTGTCAAATGGACTTAAACTATTTTTATTTCAATTATTTGGTTAACAGTGTTTTAAATATTTATAAAATAGTAAATTTTGATTTTTTATTTGATCTCTTTAAAATTTGAAATTATTGTGTTAGTGGAAGGGAATTTTTGTTTTGATTCTAAAATAAATTCTTTAATTTGTATACTTTTAAATTTTGAAATACTTATTTTCAATTATTTAAATTCATTTTAAGATAAATAAAAATATTTATTTTAGGGTTTATTTTTTTTCAAGAAATATATGTTAGCGTGTGACCATCAATCTATCATACAACTTATTAGATGTCGCTTGAGATGTTTATAGTCCTTCGTTAAATACATAAAGACAAGTCTCATTTCATAGTAAAAATAAAAAATGTTAATTAAAAATTAAAAAAAAGTTGAAAATCAAATAAAAATTTTTAAAGCACAAAAACATGTTTCACTCTAAATTATTTTGAGGGTGAGAATTTAATTCCTAAATATTCAATCATATTTAATTAAAAATGTCTTAATTATTTTTTTATTAAGATAATTGAAGCCGAGTAGCCCCACCTTGACCTATGATCATAGTAAGATGGTGGAAAAATCAATATAACGATTTTTTCCCCTCAAATTGCTTTATTCTAAGAAGCTATTAACGAGAGGGAGGACCCGTCTGAAAAATTGGGTTTAAAAGAGGAATTGGTATCTCATGAAGTGAAAATTAAATAATAAATCTTCATTAAAAATTTGTCTATATTTAATATTCAATTGTATCTTGAATATTGAGAATAAACGTAGGAAGCTAAAAAGAAAATTAAAAATATATGTTAACAAGTTTTATTTGGAAAATTGTAGGGAGAACTCATCTCTGTCATTAATCATTTTGTATTTTTATTAGAGGTCTTTAAGACATCTCATGCATCATTTAAATACTATACAGTGAAATAATTAACACTATTTGAGTTTTAAAAATTAGAAAGTTTTTTTTTTTTACGCTAGAAAGTCTTGTTTGATAATTATTTTTAAAAATCAAAAACACAAACAAATCTATTTGAGTAGCTTTTATAAAACTATTTTTCAAACTTATTTCTATTTTATTATTTTGAAAACTTATTTCTAAACAAAAAAATCTTGTTTCTATATTCACCTTTTCTTTTTTAATTTTGAAAACAGGAAAACATGCAAAGAAACAAAGTGTTTTAATCATAAATGGAACACGCTTCTATATCTTTTTTCAATTCTGGAAATACGAAAATATGTGTGGAGAAGAGGTGCATTCTCATTAATTGAAACAACCATCAAAACATTTTCTATTATCCAAATTCTTATTATCTAAAAAAAATCCAATTCCTTTTTTTCTAATTTCAGAAAATCATGAAAAAGTTCAAATATACACAATCAAATGTTTTTTTTTGTTTTTATGTTTTCAAAATATATTCTCAAAACAAAATTTCCAAACAGTTTTTTTATTCTTTTCTCATTTTTAAATTTTTGTTTAAAGTAAATTTACCAAATAAAATTTTTCTTGTTTTATTCTGAAAAATAATCCTTTAAAACTATTTTATAAAAAAAAACACAATCAAATAAGCCTAAAGTTATTTTTTTAGGGGGAAGTGGGAAGGAGAGATTTGAATTGAACTACACTTTTAGATTGTGTTGATCTAATTCGACATTTCATTAAATTTCAAACTTTATAAATATTTTGGCAATTATTGATAAATAAAAAAAATAACTTCAAAATTTCAACATGTTAATATATTTATATTAATATCATTTGTTTAAAAATATATGTTATAAAATATCCTTAATTTCAAATTTTCATTGCTAAAATCTTATAACTATACATGATTTTTAAATTTGTCAATTTCGTCAAAATTTCAAGTTGATCCTGATGATCTGGTTATTAAAACATAATCACGATGTGTCAAAACAAAAATTTGTTTCAATTTGAAGTTTAAGTTAAAATAATTCCATGGGGCTTTATTTGTTTCTTGTTTTCATTTTTTATTTTAAAAAATTAAAAATACATTTGATAAGATTAATTTTTGAAAACTATTTTTAAAAATAATATTTCTTTTTTAGTTTTTAAAATAAAACAAAAAAATCTCGAGACTGTTCTTTTAATTTTTTATTACTCATATTCTTTACACTACTCCATCTAGCTTCTTCGCTCATTTTCTTCCGCCCCATTTTAAAAATTTAAGGACAAAAACAATCTGGAGTATTGCAGGTAAAAGACATTAATAAACACGAGAAATTGAGTGAACTTTTTTTTTCCCAGACAAATCAGGATATTTTCGTCCAAGAATCAATTTTTTTTAATATTGAGATATATTTAAGGAGCTTATATATCTCATGTGTGTCCATGCACATAAATTTAAAAATATATTCTTAATCAATAATTACACACTTAAAAGTAGAGTTAACAAATCAAGTCTAACTAGTTGGGTAAGGCTAAAATAATTTAGTTAATATAGAATCAACATAATTTGACGTAGTCGGCTAGAATCATAGAATTGAGATGAGTTCTAAAAAAAAGTTAATAAAAATAAATCAAATTTATTTGACTCAATATAATTTTTTTAATTTTTTTTTAAATTTTAAATATTTTTAAATAAAAAAAAACTATGTCCAATTTGCCCGTTCGTCATCTATGCTTAAAATACAGGTTATTCACATTCATGTTACTACATTTAGTCAGTGAGGATAAGTATCTCATGACTTGATTTGGTCACACCAATATCTATTAGTTTTATTTGCTCAGATGCTAAAATAGATGATATTTTTTATATTTTTATACTATTTTGTAAATATTAATTACTAAAAGTCATATATAATGACATGAGAATATCACGCAAGCAAAGCAGTTTACTAATTAATTAATCTACGCATGAGAGTTTACTTTTTCTTTCAAGGCCAACATTAGCAAGTGCATGATTAAAGGAATAAATAAGTTTGATAAATAGATAAGATTAATTCACATCGAGTATCAAATAATTTAACATGTTTACACATTTAATAACATTTTACAAACATTAAATTTTATCAATTTATCTATTGATTCATATCATATTAATTTCACGATCTTGTAGAGCAAATTTTGTATCATTTACACTTTCATAAATATGTAATTTAACAGTTGAATTTTACTTATAGTTTAAATAATATATTATACATTCAAATAATGAGTGTATTAGGTAGTTTTTGAATTATGTAAAATTAATTTATTTGTTTGACTACTTTTGATACAACAGTGAGATTGACAAAATTAACGTATCAAAATTTATTAAAGGTATAAATTTACTATGACCCTTGATATCAATAATTCTATCCTTGATAAAAAAAATGTTAAATTTAAATATTTTTATCACTATTTTAATTAAAATATTTATTATTAAGAAACATAAAAATATTCAATATCTTCCTATTTCTATAATTAAGAGAATTTCTAAAAATATATTTTATTGATATTTTATACATGCAAATGGAATGAAATACTTGCTTAGACATGTTAAGTAAAAAAATAATAATATTTTTTTTAAATACTCATAAACATCTACTTAGAGATATTTAATGATGAAAATATGGATGAATTCGATAATCTCAAATATTCTTTCCAAGAAATGAAAGACCAATGATTAGAGCAAAAGGTAAAATAGTTAAAGAGACTTTATCATGCTTAATCTAAGACATGTAAATTGAATAAGATTTTGATAATTAAAGTTTAATAAGAGAATTGTTACCTTTTTTATCTTGAAAATAATCTTAACCAAATTTAAAAATAACAATATCGACCAGAATGAGTCCAACATTTAATATTTATTATGTATTTATGGGTTTAAATGTTTTGACTAAATTAGTTAACATTTGAGAGTAAAAAAACAATGAAGATCTATTTTTCTTATTTTCAATATAATTTTCATACTTCATTTTATTAAAATAAACTCATATATCTTTTTATATTTTATACGTTACTTTTGAGTAATTTTAGTCCAATTAGGAGACTTGAGAATTTATTTCTTAATAGAATATTTAAAGGAAATCTTAGGAATACAAGGATTGGTGATAAATTTAGTCATTCCTTCCTATTTGTTTGCGTATTTGACATTATACTTTTATATTAGAAGGAAGAAAAATAACAAAACCCTGACAAATGTCGTATAACTTCGTAATCTTCATAAATGCGTGACAATCAATACAATAATACTATTTTTGCACTATTTTATTTATTACATTATTTTTGTAGAATTATACATACTGCTATTTTAACAACTATGTACAAAATATACAACATTTTATTTCGTTTTTTTTTTCCTAAAAAACGGAAAAATGTAAGGAAAGGTACTTGAAGTCAACGGATGATTCATTTAAGTGATAAGTGACACGTATTTGATCATCTTTAAATAAAGGTTTCGATTTGAGTCGTGTACGGAGAAAAAATCTCCATTGAGATTTGCGAGAGTTAGTTTCATTTCGCCACATTGCGAATGTTTTTAATTTAAATAAAAATACTTTTTTTTATAATGTAATTTAGAGTTAAAAACAAAAAGTATGTAAAAATAGATTATAATATTTCTTTTAGAATAATTCACTTTAAAGGAAAAATAAATAATATGAATTATTAATTAAAAAATTAAATTATCGATATATAATAATTTATAAATACGTAAATTAATAATAATTAATTTTTATTAACAAATGAGTTTTTTTTTTTACCCATCTAAGGTGAGCCAAATACTATATCTTTCGTGAGAAATATCTTCCTTACTGATTTCAAGTATTAGCTTTAATAAATTTTAATTTTCCCTTAGCCAATATACTTTGCCTCTTTTTTAATTTATTTTTGCCTATGGGGAACTTCCTAAACGACACAAAAATAATTTTAATTGTTATTACAGATATTTTATTTTAAGAGGAAAATATTAGAAAATCTTTTTAAAAGAGTATTTGAAATCAGCTAAAGATAAAGTATTAATATCATACAATATCTATTAAATAATAGTATATCTAATCAATTACACAAAATTTTATAAATATTTATTTTACTTCAATAAAAATAATATAGTTTTAATTGCTATTAAATTTAAAAAACAATACTGGATAAAATTGGTTATTCAAATGAAAGAAAAATAGGCATTAATGTAATGCTGTAATTATGATACTATTAACTGATAGAATTGGAGACACTTCAATTGGCTGGTATAAGTAGAATGGTTGAATTTCCTCATTAATTGTTAAATGTCAAACAAAAATTTCTTAAATTCTAGGGTCATAAAAACGATACTGATTTTTGAATTCTGTCTTCACCGTACATATACGGAAGGTCCTCGTCTAACTTGCACCTCACTGGGACGGTGCATTAAAAAATTGATAATAAAGATTATTAAGGGGAACTTTATATAAATAATGAAAATTTTCAGATTTTAACCCTTAAAGAATAAGAATTTACGCTAATGTTTTTCACGAGTCCATGACGTTTGTTTGTTAGACAATTTACATGGTACGTGGTTTGAAGTTTTCCCCGCAAATTGTGGGATCTTCGTATATTTGTTGTGTGGTAGATAAAATTTGAAAAATTTTATAATAATTATTTAAAAATTATATCATTAATTATTTATAATTAAATAACCGTAATGAATGCTTAAGCTTTAAAGTCTAAAAAGAAAATAATTTAGTTATTTAACACGAAATATTTATTTGTATATATGCTACCAAATAATAAGAACTTAAATTATAAAACTTGCCCATATTTTTTAGAAATCAATTTTTAGTATATCGGTCTCCTTAATATGTTGCTGTCAAGTACGTATAGCTCTGGAAATTTGAGGCAATTGGTAGTTTAATTTAATCTATAATTTTCAACGCAACTTACTAACCAAAAGCTGAAAGAATGATAAGGAATTGGTTGTTCAGTCATAAATGTTTAAATGGTATCGGTCCTCTTCGAGCAACTTGAGGGACCTAACTAGAAATTTTGAATAAAGAGCATCCGAGCAAAGAAAATTATACCCATTTCCTCGTACGTGTGGAACATTGTTCGTTCATTTACTCAATCAGACCCCGTTTATTTTAAAATTAAAAATTTAATTCTTATACTTCTTAATAAAATAAAATATATGTTCTTCAGTAATTGTAGTTTTTAATTTAGATATATATCTTAAATATATTTAAAGATTCAAAATTAATTTTACAAATTTTAAATAAAAAACAACCGAGAATAATTTACAAATAATGAACACTATATATTATCACGGTAGCTGTTAATTTTTATCTTTTGGATTGACTAGGACATTTGCCCCGCTGATTTGGGCTATTTAGGCTTTTTCATCTCAATCGACTAGGAGTGTTGTTATTCTCATTTTTTCCCCATGTTGGTCTCTTTTTTAATTTTGAAAATGTGAAAAAATTAAATAGTTGTTTAGATAAACTTATTTATAGATATTTATAGAAAGAAAAAAAAAAAAAATAAAAAAGTTTTTCTATGAGTTAAAGTTAGTTAATTTATAAGTTAAAAATTAATTTTTTGAATAAGATAACATGAGAGAATTTTTATAAATTAATTTATACACAATTAATTTTAGTTTATATATAAACTTATTTTCATTTTCTTTTCATTTTATTTTATAAGTAATTATGAATAAATTTGTTTATTTTTTCTTTTATAAGTTCTTATTAAGAAACTTACCCAAATAAACTATAAACTACTCTATCATCTTTAAACTTATTACCCCTTTTTCTTTTCTTCTCTTTTCAGAGACTCCTCATTCTTTCCATTTTTCTCTTTTCGCATCTTATGTCTTTGTGGTTCCTGTCTCGCCCACCTTACATTTTGTTGTTGTAGTTTACTTTCTTTTTTTCCTCTCTCGTATTTGACCATTGTCACTTAGGTGAGCCTTTTGTTTTCATTCCAATTTTGTTTATCATACCCATATTTGTAATTTATATATGGAAATATGCTTCTATTATGTATGGATACAAAATGAAAACACATTTTTATTGTGCAATTAATCGAGACACACAACATGAATATTTGTTGTGTATCTAAGCTAGTTTTTTTTTTTTGTGTTAAAACTCTTGTTATTTTGATGGTTTAAGAACTTTTATTATTAACCTGAGGTACAATATGTTGTCATGTATGCTAGCAAGTTGTCACAAACGGTTGGGGGAGTTCTCAAGCTATAACAAATGACATTGATGTGGTGCCTACATATAGACTTGTGAAAGTACCACCCATGCTTTAACTTGCAAAACAAGAGGTCAAAAAAAACAACTAGAGCTAGAAATTGAGGCAATAATGCTTGTTGATGCATTGAGACAGCCAGTTGTTGCTCTTGAGTCAATTGTTGAGTTATAGGCTACTAGGGGCACTAGAGATTGTTGACTAGTCTGTGTTGAGATCCTATGTAGACCATATAGACACACACTTTTAGGAAGTAAGATCTTATGTGACACATTTTACCTCGTGGTCTACCTACTAATATTTAAGCAATTTTATTTATGGACAACACAAAACTTCCCTTTAAAATGTGACATCATACAATTGTTTCTCAATAAACTCAATATAAACTAAAGGGATAAAGATTCAGATGTCTATAACCAATATCTCTAATCTCAACATAAAAACTTATCAAACATAGCCTATTGACACTCCAAATGTCAACCCTACTACTCAAGTATTAAAAACATAAAATGTAATGTAATCTAAACAACATGTTCAACCTTGATGTCACAATCCTATCAGAGTTGACAAAAACCAACACTATAGAGACATAAGAGAAATGATAGCAGCATAAAGGCATCACTCATCGTCCTATACCTTCTTGTCTTCACCTATCTAAAACAATACAAGACAACACAAAAGGAATGATAATATATCTCACTGTTATCAAGACAATCTCGGCAAGGTCGGGTAGCACACACCCAACAACAACAACAAAGGAAATACATCACAAACATCCACAATAAATATTTTGCACATCTTATGATAGTATACATCTTACTTACTACTCCATATGTATGTGGTGCCAATTATATTGAGAAAGTAGGATAAAGGCAATAGTGCTAGACTCCTCATCTAGAGTTAGTCATACCACACTAGCATGATATTCTCCGATAGTACATCAGGATCTACTCAGCTTGCATCATGTGTCCCAGCGTGGGATCAAACACGACTATTGGAGTTTCCGTACTAAGTAGTCCCAATAGGTTTAGTGACCTTATCACTTGGCTCATGTCTAATTTCTCTCACATTGATTATATTATATGATGAATGTCACAACGATTCATTTCTCATTAATTTCTCTTTAAATTGGACCAAGCTTACTTGCCACAGACTAGGTATCTTATCTCATAACCCACATATTAAGCATCATTCTCACTCACAAATAGGCCTCGATTGCTCACCTAACATGGGTCATTCGAGTTCCTTTTCTACCCACTCTTAGCCTAAGAATCTTGTATGATAAGCTCTCATCCTTACTCATTTCTTCATATCTCATACTTATCTCTTTCAATGTAATGAAAATTATATCTCAATCGATTAATGTCACAATCTCTTAAGCCACAACATACACAAGCTCTCAAAACACACACCTCTTAGACTCAAACAAGGAAATCTAGTTACTAAGTTCACATCTCGCTTAACAAGTGTACTCCCTTGCTCAATAAGTGTACTCTTTTGCTCAATGAGTGTACTTTCTCACTTTCGCCTAGCAAACCACTATATTCGCTCAGCTATACAAGGCACAAAGAGTTTTGCTTCTCTTGTTCCCCTCTCTTGCCCAGTGAAACTCCTTGCTCGCTCAACGAGCACACTTAGAAAAGGCTCCAACTCTCTATTGTACACCCTTGCTCAATGAGTTGTGCCACAAAGAGTTTGACTCTCTAACTTTCACTTTTTAGCTTAGCGAGAAATCCTTTCACCCAACGAATTGAGGGATAGAGAGTTCACACTCTCCAACCTTCTCTTTCCCACTCAATGAGACTACACTTCACCTAGCGAGTGGGAAGCCACAATGCTCCCAGGGCTGTCATTCACTCGAGAGAGTTGCATTCATCTAGTGAGTAGTCCCAATAGAGAAGAAACTCCTTTGTTTTATGCACTCTTGCCTACCAAGAAGTGGTGAACATCATTTCACAATTTGCAAATTCTACAATAAAACTTACCAAAAATCCAATATTGAATGAGAAAAGTCTAATCAATCTAAGTTCTCTTGCACACACATGTTTAACGCATAGAAACATACACAAATCATCACCCAATTTCATCCAATTCCATTCAACACGTAAATGCCCCAATTTCAAACCCCAAATCCTTCATACATAATAAACAACCATGGAAATCATCGATTAACAATTAAACATGAAATTTCATATGAAATTCATAACAACAACACATATTAATCCAGGGATTTAATTTTCCTTCAGATACCACAGATACCACTAGGAACCATACAATAACAAATATAAATAGTGGTCATAAGGACGACCTCGCTACCTGTCTCATGTAAAGGGAACCCAATTAGTAAGACAATCTCACTCACCCCTTACCTTGTACTAAAAACGGTAGAAAACATGGCTTCAAAGTTTGTCTCTTAGCTAGTGTGGTAATTGGAAAACTCATCCATGGTGACCACAAAATAAACTTATAATTTTTTTTTCAAATAAGTATAAATCATTCACCTTACATATGTAATAAAAATAAAAGATTTTATAAGAAAACAATATATAAATAAAACATTTAATTACAAATTCGACTCAGTAATTCTCAAAATCATTTAACTTGACTACTCGGTTCTTGGAACCAATGTAAATCTCATATTCACCTTCTTCATCTTGGATAGAAGAATCACATAATTCATCCCAAATACAAATGTGTTAGAATAAAGTATCTCATCCTAGAATATGGTATATGTCTTCTTCGTCTTATGTGAATGTATTTCATCTCTTAAAATAAACTTCATAAATAAACATTACTTACATATACTTTATGTATATAATTACAAGAAATCAATAATTTTCATAATCACATTTATATGACTCTATTCTATACACTATTTAGTGATCCCCAAATCATTTTACTTGACTCATTGGTTTCAAAAACTTATTTGAATCTCATATTTCCTTTTTTTTTTTAATTTTAAAATCAATGTGAGTCCCAAACTTACTATGAACCTCATATTCACTTAAGTTTATGAGGTCATATCTATATAATGACGTCTCACTTTTCCATTCTAGATAGAGGTACCTCGTATCTCAACCTAAATATAAATATGTTTAAGATGGAGGTACCTCTTACTTAACTTAATGGTACCCAAAATTGATGTGAATCTCATATTTATTTTTAATTCCAAATTCAATGTGAGTCTCAGACTCATTATGAATCTCATATTCACTAAAGTTTACAATATGAATCTTAAAAATACATATATCTTTACTAATAGTAAATAAATAATATAATATTATAAAAGATAACAAATACTAACTTATACTTTTTAATACTATATATCTTAATTATTTTTATTCAATCTTCAAATTTTATTTTATATTTAAATATTTTAATTAAAATTATTTTTAATAATAACTCCAAAATTAACAATAACCTTTTTAATTTTTTTTGTATTTTACTAAAATTTTTTACATCAATAATAATATTATATTTCAGATACTTAGACAACCTTTTTAATTTTAATATTGTATAACTTATCCAATATTAAATTAAAACTGACTATTATGAAAAATTGAATATAGAAATATAATTAGCTTTTGAATAAAAATAAAAAATTATTACATCAACAATAATATTTTATTTTACTTACTAAAGTATCCAAAATATATATAAAAATTAAAACAACACAATTCTATAAAAAATATTTAATACAAAATAATTAATTTTGTTAGTAATTAAAAATATATATTTTATTATCTTCGTATTTAACTTATATATAATATATTTTTAATATATATACTAAATAAATTAAGTATTGAACTAAACTTTATCAATCTTAAAAATATTATTATTTAGAAATTTGATTAAAGTAATTAAAATTATAAAAACTCAAATAATTTATTTAATAAATAATTATAATTAAATCTAAAGTTATTTTTTTGAACTTTAAAAGAAAGGTCAATGAATAAGTGTTTTTAAATCAATATATTAACAATAAAGTGACATCCAAACTGCTAAGGTTGGAACTCCCTCAGCCCATTCCCTCCACACCCTTTGAATTAAAAGTAATTTATTGCTTCAAGGAAGATGCGATATGCATATGCATAATATATATAAAACCTCCCCTAAATGAAACAAATTGTTGCCATACCCACCCAATGACACTCATCAACATCACAGGAATGGTAAGACGAAAGGGAACACAGAACAAAAGAAAATTGGGTCACAAAGCAACACAACTCACGACGCAGCCTCTACCACATATACCCTCCCCCGGTTTATAACTCCTCTTGTAAGGTAATTACCAAATCTCCACTTAACACTTTATTAACTTGACGCATGCTTTTCTTTTCTTTTTTAGCACTATAAGCAGTGACCTTTCTTAAGCTATTCAACTATTTTATTTAAGTTCTTTAAGAATAATTATTTCATGTGACTTGGACTTATCTGTCTTGGAACTTACCAGTCGTCCATCCTTTACAAATTACAACACTTGTAATCCACTAATTCGACCGTAAGTGTGAACAGAGATCCAAGTTTACTGGATTATATAGAATTTTAGTAGAAAATAGTGTGAAAAATATCAACCCACTTACTCTTTCGGGTTACAAAATCTGATTTAGTGTAATTTTTAGTGGATTTTTTTTATACATGTTTAAAATTTAAATTTAATATTTTATTTAAGGAGTTGAGATTTTTTTTTATTCAAATCAATATAATGTTGGTGTTAATAAGTGTTTTCGAAACATTTGTTAAAATATTAAAAATAAAAATATAAAATATTATTGATGTATTTTATTATGATTTTTAATAATAAATATTTATTAATTTTTTAATTAGTGTATTTAATTACTATGATTACTTTTTTAGAAGAATGTTAATATAGATTGTTAAATGATAACTTATTTTTAGTCGTCTTACGCGCATCAAATAAAATTAAGGTTAACTATAACACAATGTAACCCTAGGTCGAATCTTGTCTCAGGATACAGTGTGTTCGATTATGCTTTAATGTGGAAATTAGAGTTTTACGTAGAAAACGCTAAGTGTGTAGAATGTTGACTTGCTCTCAATATAGACTGATCTGATTCGATTTCGACAGAGGGAGATCTGACACAGTCTTGGCTAAGCGTAAACTCGGACCCGGACAGATGAGACAGAGTCGAACTAGACTCGATCTCGAACTGAAATGTAGGAAATAGGAGAGTTTGTGTAGAGATGCAGAAAGTAACAAAAAGTAAACTAAGTACGAAAGGTAAATACAAACTAAACTATACTAATTATCTACTGTACCAGCACAGAGTTCCATTAAGCAATCAGTTCTTGATCCTTATTTCAAGATTATGAGTCCAAATCAACCTAGAGTTCTTACGACAATCATCAAACATTCATCTGTTGCCATACCGAGGATTTACACAATCGCTACCTTATTAGTTGATAGGGAGTATGCACATGGTTGATTTTAGGTTCTCTAATTGATTACCTAATTAAATTGTTAAATCGGTTTCGATTGACCTAACCTAACATTGATCTACTTCACAATGCATAATCGTGATACAACAAAAGCAGATTAATAATAGGATTTACAATCAAGAAATCAAAAATGCAAACCAATTGTATTACTAAAATGGAGTGTTGTTATCGGGTTGGTTGAATTTATGGAATCCGCCTTCCACAATGACTGCCATGGGAGGATGGTGATGGTTCACCAACGGTGGATAGAGCGCTGAGGATTCGGTTCACCAAACCAAAGTGCATCAGCTAAACTAAGCGATCTCCTCTGATAACCTCCAGCTTCCCAGTCTCTAGACATGCACCTTTTCGATTGAGAGAGACGCAAGCACCGTGCACCACCAATGGAGTGAGAGCGAGAAGATGAAACGTAAATGAAAATAGATAAAAGTCTGAATTGAACAACCCCATAAAACGTGCACTAGGTCCCTATATATACATGAGTGGGTTCCTTGCACTACACGCTAAATCCTAACTAACCCTATAACAAAATTACAATTCTTGATTTGCCCTCTCCTCCTCCCTAATGCTTACGTGCTACCCACGCTCTTGCTGGAATGACTTAGGCCTTGAAGTTGGGCTTGGCTGGGAAAATACGAGTCTGGTTGGGACGGTTCCTTCTTGGGCCGAGGCGCTTCTCTTTGGCTGAGACTCTTGGGATTTACCTACACAAAAATTCAATCTTTTATTAACTAAGATTCTTGATTTAACACATATTTGTATTTTTCCTATTTTTAGGTTAATAATCTGAATCCTAACTAAGATGAAATTCTTAGATACCAATTAGTCTCAATAATACCCGTCCTAAATCCTCATGAGGTGTACAAAATGTGTTATCATTAAATCACTAATTACAAAATTAAGTTTGCAATTTTTTTAAAAAAAATATTGTTTATAAAACTTCATTGTAAATTTTAATAAAATATTTTTATTAATTAATATTTTAAGACTCTTTTAAGAAACACTTATTCTGTTAAAATGTTGATAAGTGTTGTTTAGAAATTGATTAAAAAAATGAAATTGTTTTATTGAAAAAAAATATCATCAATGGACTCTATTGCATTTTTTTTAAATAATTATCAATTAGTTATTTAATAAGTAATTTTAAAATATTTATTTACAAACTCCTTTTTTCTAATGTATTCTTAGATAATTAATTAAGAAATTAAATTAAAATTATAAAAATAATATCAATGTAATTTTTTCATAATTTTTAATAACTTTTTTATTTATTTTTATGTTATTTGTCATTGGTAGAAACAAAAGGAAAAAATTATGACAAGCATAAGAATCTCTTTTAGATCCTAATCACTTTTTTCTTGCTTCTCTTTGACTTTTTCTCTGGTTGAGGGGACGGAAAGATAAATGTGGCTTCTTTTTAATTTGGAGGTAAAAAAACTATACTATGACCAAATTACATAATATTATTATATATAATAAATTTATTAATTTTAATAATTTTTTTGAAACTATTAATTTTAATAATAATTACATTAAAATTTATGTTAAACCTAATTTTTAATTGAAGCACAATATAAAAACTTGTTATTAAGTTAGTTTGTTATTAGTAAAAAGTTGTTAATTTGCACATATATGTGCATACATGGACATCCTGTATCACTGTTCTTTTATATTTTAATAATGTAATACATTTTTTCGAGCATATATTATAATATAGTAGCAAATTATGTTATTTCATATTTTAGTAATACTTGTTTTCAATTATATATTAGATCAAAGTATCCTACTCTCACACCATTCAAACTAACATAATATTTATACGGTTTAATACAAAATATAGTTGAGAACAATTTAAATACATATTTAAATTTAAAATGTACTTTTATAAAAAATAATTTTATTAAACTTTAAGACAAACCAAGGTCATAAAGTCAAAATTTTTATAATTGGTTTGACATGTAAACTGCAAAGACCTATAAGCTTACACAATATATAATATTTTATTTTTATGATATTAATTATTCACAATTTATTAATGATAATTTAAGTTAATTTTACTTAAATATATATTTCAATAATTAAATAATCATAACATATTTTTTTAAAATAATAAATTATTTAAATAATTTATGTGTAATTTGATTTTATTTAACTATAATGACTCTAATTTAGTCTTTGTATATAGTTTTTTAATCGTTAAAATTATGTTATTCATCTTAAATTTCATTTTAATGAGTAATATAAATATAATAAAATAATTATATAGTATATATTGATTTGTATAGATTATGAAAAATGTATAAAATGTTTTTAAAAATAAAAATATAATGGGAACATTTTTTTTTAATTTTTCTGAACTTTTATTTAAAGATTTGATATATTTTTTCTTTATATATTTAAATAATATCTCTTTTAATTATATTCCCATTAAATATTAAATAAAAATTGATATGAATGATTTAATTTTAATAATTAAAAATTACAAAAATAAATGTAAGAAATTAAAAAATTATTAAAACTGTACATGTATTAAAATATAAATATTAAAAATGTAATTAAATAAGAATATTTTTATAAAAGTTTAGTGTGACTTTTATCTAGATAAGTGCATATAAGGGAAATTATGAATTTTATTCGATAAATAGGTCTTACATTTTATTTAACAGGTTTTATTCGTTAGTTAATTAGTCTCACATATGTTTTCTATTTTTATTTGGAGAATTTTGTTTTAAGTACCACCGAGCATTAAATGTGGACATTTATATATCAGTAAAAATTTAACATGGGTTAGTTACTTTGTGGGTGGGGAATTAACTCTTCTGGTTTAACTTGATTCTCGGAAGTAAATATTCCTATATATAAATATTATTTAATAGTATAAAGATAGTTAAAAATTATATTACTAATAATTGATATCAAAATTTTTAATCTATTTATTAACGCATAATGACTATTTTTATTAGACAAAATATAAAAGATTTTATAAATTACATGCTTTGAATAAAGGAGGATGATGTTAAAGGTATAATGTCATTAAGAAGAATAGAAAACTGAGACACTGTAATACTAAATGTTTTTTTTTTTTTAATGTTGTGTGTTATTAAAAGTGATTGAATAATTAAGAGAATAATTAAAGTAAAATTTTGTTGAAAAAATTAAGAAAATGTTAAAATGGTCAAAAGCATGTTTACTAAGATGAGTATTTCTTAAAAGTAGTTGTCGAAGCAGAGTGAATATAGGAAATTGATAAATGATAACCTTGAATATTTTCCAAATGAGTAGAATCAAATAAGTGTTATTGACACATTTTTTGGTATGATTTAGGGTTGAGCGAGACATTCACTCACTGAATGATTAAAAAGTAGTCTAAACTCTATTTTGTTTGTTGAACAAGGCTAGACTCTCGTTGAGTGAATACGTGTATAGTTGAGTTGTACCTTTTTGGAAGGTAAGGATTCGTTGGACGAATGATCCCTCCACTGAATAAATCCACTAGCAATGAGAAAACAATCAAAGTTGCGAAATTGAATGGATGAATAAATTATTTAATAAATACTTTATGCTTATGTTATGAACAATTGATGATAGGTAGGACAAGTGTAAAAGAATAAAGTGGAACCATAATTAGGTTGAAATTCATAAAATGTAGGGTGTTGCTATCTTTGAGAGATAGAACATCTATTGATGAGTAGACATATAACTTTGCTTTTGAGGGATGGTTGATGAACCATATCTTATTGTTGTGATTTTAGTTTGTCTTGGGGTAGCCGTATGGTGATGATGGGTACGTGTTGCTAGTGGCCAAGCGTCCAAGGAGATCAGAGGATCACAAGTGTTGTTGTTGTTGTTGCTTTAAGTCTTGAATAGAGATTACTGACTAGTAAGCATGTAAGTCAAGAACCACAATGAGTTGGGGGTTCACGACTAGTGCTAAATTGTGAGAGATGGGGCTGTATAGCCTTGGGATAGGTGGATGGGCATCTCCCATAATATAAGTGTAGTCTTTGCAATGATTATTGATTGTGAAATATCATTTTTCGCATACAACCTGTCCTGATCCTAATGCTTCTCAATGTACAAGGTTGCATTCTCATTCCCCAATATCAGGAGTGAAGACATGCTAAGGAAGTGATAAGAGTGGTCGTTTGACCTATAAATCTCTATGGAGTAGTCGTATAATTATGTGTATGAATGTTGAATATATATTGTTAATGATGATTGTGGAACGATAATGATGGAGATGATGATTACTTACATAAATGTAGGTTAAATTGTATGTCTATATATATATATGTATGTATGTATGTATGTATGATATGTATGTATGTATGGATGAATGGATGAATGGGTGGATGGATGAATGTGAATATGTTGATTAAATTGCTGGTTGTGTCTGTTGAGAGTTGAGGCTCATTATGATGTTGATATATCTAGATTATGTGATGCTTTATACATAATGATGGTTGTCGTCTTATTATTATTTTGTTGCTTAGATATAAAGATAATCTTGTTGTGGCTTACCTTTATGTTTGTGATATGTATGTGTATGACTATGATGATCTTGAACTACATGTTTGTAGGAGTATATGGTGAGGCTTCCATGAAGATGGTGCATGCATGTCATATCGGTGAATCGAGTTTTCAAGGGGTTTCTTCTTCTAAATCACGTTGTAGTAGTTGTGTGTCTTGAGTAGTTATTATTACTGGCTTGAGCGTGTGAGTAATGTATCCCCGACCCCTTTTGATATATGATGTAAGTGTTGGGTGGTACAAATATTTTATAATGAAGTAACGTAACTAAACTTTGATGATATATGTTATTTATGTTTTTAGCATGTACTTTATTAGCTCATGCATGAAATAAGTTGTGTGTGATGTCGTGAAAAATTTATCATTCTTTTTATAAATAAATTAAATACAAGATCTTTATTAAAATTAATTTATACGTATTATAATATTTAACTCTTGTAGCAGCAACAAGTCATTACAACTCATAAGTCAATATCCAATAAATGAATGACTAGTTATGAGAAAGAAGATTATGGTTGTATTATAGGTATGGATAGGTAACGTGTTAGATGGTTTAGTAGTAGCTCTTTATTTTTCATGTATCAATAAAGGAATGATTGGAAAAGAAACTCATGTTGGATGTTCTTCATATGCAAGACACATATTCTCATTAGAGGTACTCAAATTATTTTAAGGTTTGGGTTAAATGGAAAGATGAGTATCAGATTCTAAACAATAACAATTGAATAAGTCTTGATTGTTTCCTGATGGATGTTTTGATTATTGCTTTGTTGGGAACTAGTTATATAGTGAGGGTGGACCCTTATGTGAGTTGAGGTGACAATATATAGTTGCATAGTCTGGCGGTAATGTTCATCGATAACATATTCCATAAGTTATAAGAAATATATAATTGTTCTATTTAATTAAATGGGTAAAAATATAAATAACTTAAATTTATGAAAAAAATTGTCAATTTAAGAGTATAAATAATTGAGTTTGAAGATAAAAGAAAGGAATTTAATATTAAAAAATAAAATGATTAAAATTAAGATTAGAAAAGGAAAATTTAACAAAAAAAATACAATTTTAAAAAAATTAATAATTTAAAGAAAGATAAAATCTAAATAAATTTAAAATTAAAATTAAAATTTTACTTCAATAATTTACGCAATAAAACTTATTAAATAATAATGTAAATTATTAGAATAAAACTTCATGTTAATGATACATAATTATATCTAATTAAATTTTGTACAATAAGGAATGACAGATAATTTGCATGCATGGAAAAGGGTGGACATTATTTAAAAAGAATGTGGCAGTGGTTCCATGAAAAACATCTGACATGGAACGACTTAAATAATTTTGAACTATATGGAGAATCTGTCAATAGGGCAATACACGAGATGGACAAAGATGATGGTTGAATTGTGTAAAAGGTAGATTGTGTCAGCTTGCTGTATGTTACCTTATTTGGTACAACAGTATAAGGATAATATCTACCCATTAGGCAGCCATGGATGAAACTCACCAACTATTTTTACTTTATATAAAAGGTGCTGTCAAAATAGCATTGATTCTTCCGCTGAATCTAATGCTATGCAGTATCAATCACTATTTTTTTAACTCGTGAGCAACATTTGGTAAGTTGATGCTTAGGACAAAATTACACTAAGTGTACATATCGGAATCAATTTCTTAGAAATTATGTTTTTGTTAGAACGATATACATATGTTGGGTATATTTAAAATATTTGTGAGAATGAGAAACATAATTATATTTTTATATTATAATTTTTTTCTCTTTTATGAAAAATTTAGATTTGGATTTGACTTCCTCTCATAAAAAAGTTTAGCAAAAAATATAATTAAAAAATAATTCATAAAATGTTAGATTCCTATAAATAATTTTAAAATGGTCATAATAAACATAGAAATTTAACATTCTCAATTTATTTATTTTTTAAATTAAAAAACTTCCTACCATACACCCTAATTTTTTAGATTGTACACCATCCTCTTATCTATCTAACCTTTATAATAATTGGCTTATAAAAATAACAATGTAATATGTTTTTTTGGATCACAGAAAATATTGGTATAGTATATATTCCAAACAATTAAAAAAAATATTAATGTAAGGGCTAAAAAACAAAAAATATTGTGTGGCTCTTATATTTAATTCATTCGGGTTGAGTTCAATAAGATGATTACAAATGATAAAATATGTTTTCCACATTTTTAACACATCGTTTTTTTTTTTCATAGAATCGAAATAAAAATAGTAATTAAGTTAAAACTACCCAGATGCATAACTTAGAAAAACATATATTCAGAAATAACGTGTACACATCAGTTTTGCACCGATAGAAGTTAAATTTACTTTTATACTGTTCAGTTTTTTTTTACTTAAAATTTTATTTCAAAACTTATTATAAAATTAATTTTTTATTATATAAATTATATTTGTAAATTCTTAGATAAATTATTTAATATGTTATCAATATATTTTAAAATTTACATGATATGTTTTCAAATTTTGTTCAATTAAGGTGTCTAAACGTGAGTAGAGTTCCAATGAATGATGATTAGTGTGTATTCCAAGTTTAACTTACAAATTAGTAAAAGTTGAACAAGAGTGATAGTGTATGTTAAATGTCAATTTATTATAATAACATTAATAATATTTTTTATGAGTACGAATCTTTTACATTTCAAAAATCAATTATACAAGTCGATTTAATGATTTCTACCAACAACGAACAATTATTTTGATCGTGTGATATAGTGTATCGTGTATGATAGAGTTTATATTTGAACTCTAAAATATCCATGTCCTATTTTATAGGGGTGTAAGGTGAACTTGATTCCCCCACACAAGATCCAACCTCTAAGAGTCAATAATAATAATATATTTTGGTTAACAATAAAGTAAATTTATTTCGTATCGAAAAATAATTTGTTGTTCATTAATGTATGGTAAGACTTTCATTATATTAAATCAATACTTATGATTTTGATAAAACACAATTTTTGGGTCAAAATGAGTCATTATATAAATTGGTCAAAATTCAATATAGTAAATATATATATATATATATATATATATATATATATATATATATATATATATATATATATATATATATATATATATATATATATATATATATATATATATATATATATATATATATATATTTGATACAATATGGTGTTTGATACAAATAATAAAATTATGAATATTTGTAGTTAGTATTGTCAACTGATTGTTAATTGTGTCTTGTAAGTTGTAACACGAAGCAGTCCACCTCAAAAAATAACCCATATGGATTCTCATTTATCTTTATCTTATCTGTATCTGATGTCACATTCCTAAATCTCCAAGATTTATCCAACTATACAAGTTGACACATAGGTTTGGCGAGGTAGTTTATGGCCTTCCTTTGTTCCCATTCTTACATGCTAGATGAATCATGTGATTAATGTAATTAGACACGGGAGTAAAAGAGAAAATAATTAAGCTCTTCTTAATTAGTTAATTTTAAGTCCACGTACTGTCATATTTTCTCGACCAACTAATGTTACTTTCTCCGTTTTAATTTGATTATTTTTAAGTTTTTTTTTACAAATATTAAAAAATAATTATTTTAAGATTAAAAATATTTATTAAGAATTAGTAATATTAAAAATATTTCTATTCTCTTTTTTAATTTTTATAAATATATTATTAAGTACTCCAAGATAATAGTATTTATTAGGATATAAAATTAATTAGAATAAAAATTTTAATATTTTAATAGAAATTAGAAATATCAATCAATGTGAATTTTTTTAATTATAAGCTCAATCAGTGTAGAATAAAAGGAAAGTAACTTAGAGTAAAAAGATTTAGCTTCTCCATAACTAGCGCCATGATTCGGGGTTTTACGAAGATCCCCTTGTGGCTATGAATCTTGTTCACCCTACAGAAATTTCTATTACACTATTCATGTTGTGGGGACTTACTATTGATACTTATTACAACATAACAACACAAAAAAGTACCCCTAAAACTCTAATTTTGATTATACAAAAGTATAAAAGTACCAATGTTGTTGCATCTATATTTTATCTTTTTCATAATTCAAGCTAGACGCTAGTAGGTGAAAGTGATGTTATTAATAAAAAATAGAATTCATAAAAGAATTGTGTTTAAAAAATAGTACTTGTAAATATTAAAAAAAAAATGTCATCATATTTATTACATTGAAACATTTTCTAAAGAAACAAGTGGTTGGTACAAATAAAGATGGGTTCAGACATCTTTAGTAAATTATTAATTTTAATTCTAACTTTTGAATGTAAAAAAAATTGGCTAAGAAGAGGCAATTCACTTTTCCGTACTTTCAGATTTCTCAAAGAAAACTAGCCTCGGTGAACAATTATAGATAGTCCTTAAAATTAGGTGTGCTAAAAAAAATATTTTATAGAAAAAACCTATCCTTTTAATATTTGATTAAGTCATTTTTAAGTCCTAGTTTCTTTCCTCGTGGGGGTAATAAATACAAGTTTTATGTAATTATTTTTTAACTTGTGAGATTTTTTCTGTTTTAGATTGAGAAAATTTTTATCTTAAATTTTTAATAAAATTTAAACATATTTTCTTAAAAATAAATTAATTTAATCTATACTTTTTAAATAATAAAATGTCATATTTTCAATTTTTAATTTGAAAATATTTTCTTTTAAATTAGTTATACTTGTGATTTTAAATATTTTTTAGATTTTATTCGATTTTTATTTTATTTTTTTTTATATTTATTCTTGATTGCAGAATTGTGTGTGTATTTTCTTTTAAATTAGTTATACTTGTGTTTTTTTCTTTTAATCTAATTGTTAAAGATAAATTAATCATTAAAATCATTAGATTAGAAGAAAATAAATAATAAATATTAAAAAAAACTTTTGGAAAAAGTATAAATATAAATATAAACATTGAAATATATGTATAAATATTGATATTAATATAAATATAAATATAAATATAAATAAATTATAAATATGAATGTGACCCATAATAGCTTAATATTTTAATACATACTTTAAACTACAATGATAACTAATCCATCCACTTTGTAACTTTTTTTATAATTATATTTATTGTTTCATTTGAATTAATTTTGATGAAAGATAGTATTAAATGAATCATTTAACAGTGATATGAATAGGATAATTATCATTTATTAAGAATTTTTCAAATGATTCATATGTGATTTTATGATACACTTTCATTTGTGTAATTGTGTTTGCTTTACTTGAGTATGATATTAATTGCGTTATATGTTTTGTTGAGTTTTTGTTTATTTGTAACAAAAATATTGCAAATTATTTTCTAAATATGAAATTACACTCTTAACATGTACAAATTAACATACTATATGTACTGGCCGGTCGTTTTGGTCCAGACTCAATAAATCTTTTGATCTAATGAGGTCTAATAAAAAAAAGAGACCAAAAAATACTAACTTACTTATGGAAGCCTGTCACGTGAGTTAGTTATAGTTAGGAGGTTACTTATTTAGCAAGCAATCCATGTATTGACCCCTATAAGTATCTAATGATATTTCTATAGGGGTTGGATTCTAATTACGAGGATATATAATATTTGTACTCTTATACAAGAATACTATAAAATAAATTATTAAATTATTTATCTTAAACTCTGCATAAACTAATGCATTTTCTCACACTTTATGGAGGAATGTAAGTTACGAATTCGTTTAATAACTAAAGAAAAAAATAGAAATACCGAACTCTCAACTCTCACCTCCAAAGAAAAGAGAAAAAGAAGTATTAATATTGATAATTTATCACAAGAGTAAAATCATAAGTATGTATAAAAATAGTCAATTTCTATATTATGAAATGAATAAATTATTTACTTATTTATTATTGATTTTAATAATATAAAAAATAGAAAGAAATAATATTTTAAGAAAATTTTTAAATATATTTAAAGGAAAATTTAAAATGGTTAAAAATAGAAGAAAAGTGTTTACAGCTAAACATGCGTGGACAATGAGTGTTTGCTACGGTGGATTGCAGGTGCACTGGATAGCTATCCATTAGTCGAGGACCTTATACCTGACCCCGATTCGATTCCCGAATTATTAGATTTTGGAATTTTTCTCTTTTGGGAACTTGACCGCTGAGGGATAGGATTTAACCATAGTTATCCAACACTGGTTAACTCTTCAAGTCTGGTTTAGGTAGCCTATAAAAGGGAAACCTCAGCCTTGTACATTTCCCATCACCAACTCGACTCGTCTTAACCTTAAAACGTTCACTTCACATGGTTGTTTCACATCTCTTTCAATAATTTCTTTGTCCTACTTCGTTCTAGCTTTCCTCATTTCCGCAGGTTAGTTACTTCTTCGCGGACACGTTATTGTAATGATATATCTTGAACTGTGCATGTGTTATTATTCATTACTTTTAATTTTGGCAGAAGATTAAGATGGCATCAAACGGGAATGGCAGCGTTGCAAACGGAAACGGACTGGCCAAGATTCAGACGCACAAGAAGCACAACGGGATTTGTCACGACGACAGCGTTCCGACCGTGAAGGCTCAGACCATCGATGAGCTTCACTCGCTGCAGAAGAAGAAGTCCGCACCCACCACTCCCGTAACGGGCTCTCTGACTCCGTTCGCCACCCTTTCTGAAGAAGATCGCCATAAGCAGCAACTCCAGTCCATCAGGTATATCATACACATATCTTTGCCACATTTACAACGTTTAGGAATGCTATATGGTGTCCGTCAAATAACAATAACAAAAGGATTCCGACAAACACAAAAAATAACGGTTCGCTAGGTTCTTAAAAATTTTGTGCCTAATTTTTATTTTCACATCCATCCTGATGGTTGAGGATGGCGATTCATACGCGTTTTTCCAAATATGTAAGTATTACTGTTCAATTTTTTCCGGACATTGCTGAAATTTGTAAAAAGTTATCTTTTTTTTTAAATGTTATTTTTATGCCTCTAGAAATTTGAAGTTTAGGATTAATTATTAACAGTTTCTCTCTCTTAAAATAATGTTGTTCTCCAATTATCTCAAATTTCTTTACTACTTCTTTCTCAACCATATATATATATATATATATTTGTAATTTATTATGTAAAAGTTAATTTTTTTATTTTATCTAAATAAATTAATTATTTTTTGGTTGGAAAATCAATAAAATTAATTATCTTAACATCGTTTTTCAGCAAATTTAGTCAAACAAAATTAATTTTATTATAATTAATTATAACAATAATCCATTATATATCTAATCAATTATTAATGTATTTTAATGTTTTCAGCAAATTTATTCAAATATTTGATTTTTTTAATTAATAATAATAATAATAATAATAATAATAATAATAAATTATATGTAATTAATTGTTAAAATAATTTAATGTTCGAACTGTTCTAAACACATCTTAAGTATAAAATTTAGATAAAATCTATAAATATTTTTGGTACTGTTTTTAAATAAAATTTTATATGATTTTTTATTAAAAGTTAATATAAAATATTAAAATAAAATTTTAATTCTCGTACGAAAAATAATAAAACAAATATTTATGGAACTGTGTTTAATAAATTAATTATACTTAACATGGAAAAAAAAGTCAACATAGCCAAGCGGAAAATCCGTTCAAGGCTCCATTAATTAGAAATAAATTTAAGGAAAAAGGGTAGTGGGCCCCTGTGTATTTAGTAGATCCACGCGTATTGTAACCGTCTTGTGTAAGAAAGGAAGATGAATCTGACGGTGCCAACGAGTTTGATGATATATTTGATGTATTTTGGTGGAGTGGGGGCCGATCAGCGTTCCATCTTGGGCCTCTTGCACTTTTGCTGATGCAAGCACTTTAGATTGCACTTTCACCAATTTTGCTTTAGCCAACCCAGTTTGATTTTATTTTATTTTTTTATAAAATTGAAATTTTTTTTCTTTTTAAATGAAATGAAATATTTCTTATGTTAAAAATATATATTTTTTATTATTACATGATTGAAAAGATTTAATAAAGTATTTATAGATGCACGATAAAAATCCTTTATTTATTTATTTATCTTGTGTTGTGTGTATTACCATCTTGTGAATCAGTTTTGTAATTTGGTGCAAAGTTCTGAATCACGTTCACTCGTTGAAACAGTGCATCCCTGGCATCTCTGACTAGAGAAACTGGACCGAAACTGGTGAAGGGAGATCCAGCTCGGAAGACAGATACACAGAAGGTTACTCACGTGCACCATCATGACACTCCCACCATTGCTGTCAGTGACAGTGCTTTGAAATTTACCCATGTCCTCTACAATCTCTCCCCTGCTGGTACGCTCTTTTCTAAACATTCATGTTACATTTTACGATGATGTTATGCTTTTCTAAACACTTATAGTCTCCTTCGCAACTCGTAAGTGCATGTTCAGTTATTTGCCGATAGATGTAGTATCATTTTGTACGTATGGTGTACGAATATTAGTTCAAATTAGAACGTCACCGTCTGATAATGTATTTGAACTAGTCAAGCATAACGTTTTATTATATATATATTTATTATTGTTATTGAGTGGGCTGCTTTTCATCAAGGTCATATAGTTATTTAATAATAAAAATATATCAAATTTGATTTTACTACAAATGAATTATTCATATATTCTGAATTAATTAAACACAGTAAAGGCCAACGTAGCAGATAAAAAAGTTGTGGTCGATTTGTATTCAAATACTAATTATTCTCACTAATGCCATTAGCTTTTATTTTTATTGCTTCCTTTAATTAATTAAGAAGTCCAACGAGTTTGTGGCCGACAAAATTTTGACGAATTTCCTAACGAAAGGAACACTAAGCCCACTCGTCATGTGATAGACGTGACAAAATCTTATGAATATCTTGTTTGATAGAAATTTCATTAGCTGGTGTTTCCAGATAATTAATTTATTGAAGCTACACAATTGAGTTTATTGAATGGGGTTTGGATATTTGGTGCAGAACTTTATGAACAAGCGATCAAGTATGAGAAAGGATCGTTCATCACTTCGACCGGGGCATTGGCAACACTTTCTGGGGCCAAAACGGGTCGCTCTCCCAGGGACAAGCGCGTCGTCAAGGATGATATTACCGAGAATGAGCTTTGGTGGGGAAAGTGAGTACAAAGTTTAACCAACTAGCAATTATTATGTCACGTTATATTTTCGATTTCTTTGTCTTTATATTTCCACTTGATGACACACTTTTCCAAATTCTGTACTCCGCAGGGGTTCCCCCAACATCGAGATGGACGAGCACACTTTCATGGTGAACAGAGAAAGAGCCGTTGATTACTTGAACTCCTTGGACAAGGTTATTTCTCCTATCTTTAGAATTAAATAATAAAAAAAGTTATTATTATTTCTTTAACTAATGTTTTCAAAACACTCGAAAGTTTATTAGAAAAATGTGATGATAAGTTTTTATAAATACTTTAACGAACGATTAAAGATAATGGTGTATCTGATCTTTGGCTTTTAAGATGGTGACGTGGGGATGGTGCTTAGATTGTCTTTTTGTCCAAGTGGGCGAAAAGTTTGTCTGATCCCTTATGTAACACGACACTATCGTCATGTGTCATTTACATAGACATAGCGATGCTTTGTATGTAGTATGGATATGGGTATTTTTCGTTCTGTTAAGAAATAGAAGATATGCAATTGTGCATCCATTTTATTCGGTCAGAAAATCATTACTCAGCCCCAGGATTCATGAAGGAATAAGGATATATGCTTTTCCTAGAGCACCGAAGCCTGTGATGTGCTGTGTGTGACTCGTCTTTTTATGTTTGTGAACAGTTTATTGCTTCCGTTAGATAAGCATCCAGCTATTCGTTCGTATCTGTAATGCTATCTGCCCCCACAAAACACTGTTATCTTTTTTACAATTACCCAATTAGGCTAATTACGGGATTGGGTGGTGTTGGCTAGGACAAAAATAGAAATTATACTTAAATAAATTTATTTAGGTTGGGTTGAGTTTTTGTTTTTTCAATGAATAGGAACCAGTCCAGCTTGTTTTAAATAATAAAAATATGTTAACCTCGTCACCTAATCCAAACCAATCCAACTGAGTTGGACTGAAACAATCTAATTTTATATTAAAATAATAAGCATGTGATTAGTGATTGAGGTTGGTCGAAACGTACGGATTAAAGAAATCGTGATTGCCAAATCCAGTTCATATTTTACAGATTAGTTCGGGTCATTAACTCAATCTACACATATGCCGAATGAACAGTGTTGTAATTAATAACAATGTTCTTGTTTTGCACGTCTAAGTCAATGACCAATTTGTTGCTTAAACAACAAATATAGTTTATATCGTATCTGTTCTTATCTCGATGGCAACTCCTACTAGCAGTATTCTAAATAATAATAATAACGTGGGTGATATGATATGCAGGTCTTCGTCAACGACCAATTCTTGAATTGGGACTCGGAGAACAAAATCAAAGTCAGAATTGTCTCTGCCAGAGCTTACCATTCATTGTTCATGCACAACATGTAAGTGAAAACTAAAGAATAATTTACCATTGGCAACAGTACTTGTTGCAATTGTTTCTCTCTTCGTTCCAGAGAAAAGGTATAAGACCAGCCAGATAAGTGTCCTATCGTTGAAAGCCTTAATTTATATATTATAATATTGTCCATAACATATATGGTTGCACAATGGAGGAAAAGGTTCCCCGAATAGTGAATGTTAGTTTAGTTTAGTGTACAAGTGGATAACTGGGTGGGTGACAGGTGTATCCGTCCCACTCCTGAAGAGCTGGAGAATTTTGGTACTCCGGACTTCACTATTTACAATGCTGGACAGTTCCCGTGTAATCGTTACACTCACTACATGACATCCTCCACTAGCATAGATCTTAATCTTGCTAGGAGGGAAATGGTCATCCTCGGCACACAATACGCCGGGGAAATGAAGAAGGGTCTTTTCAGTGTCATGCATTATCTCATGCCCAAGCGTCAAATTCTCTCCCTACACTCTGGATGCAACATGGGCAAAGAGGGGGATGTTGCACTCTTCTTTGGACTCTCAGGTATAGTATCAGCCCATCAAAGGTTGCATCGGTATAATGTGCCTCCAAACAGCTACCCTACCTCCCTTCACCTCTCACTAAGCCATGCTCAATACTCCACTGCTTCTTGTCAACTATTTTATATGCTTGCTCACACATGGGTGCTTCTTATGGCTACTTTTCTCTCCCTAATGGATCCTTTTTGTCCTTTTCTTTATTATTTTTTGTTTTAGGCACTGGAAAGACCACTCTTTCTACCGACCATAACAGGTATTTAATCGGAGATGATGAACACTGTTGGGGTGAAAATGGTGTCTCCAACATTGAAGGTGGTTGCTATGCCAAATGCATTGATCTCTCAAGGGAGAAAGAGCCTGATATCTGGAATGCCATCAGGTTTGGCACAGGTATTAATCTCACACTAATTTTCACTTTTTATTTCTCTTTCACTTGCTCCTAATAAGAAATGCATTTTGACATTTTATTTTTCTTGATTGCCAGTCTTGGAAAACGTGGTGTTTGATGAGCATGATCGCGAAGTTGATTACTCTGACAAATCGGTTACAGGTAATATATTCTAGAGGTTGACCCTGATTTTGATTGTGCAATGACATGGACGGTTATTATTTGCTCGATGGCTGACAGAAATAGGATTAAGCTGCGACTTGGTCTTGCCAATGAACAGTTGACCTCATACTTGCAAGATGTTATTACAACAGCTAATTTATTATATGAGGCGATGTCACTTCTTAAAAATGAACCTCCTGATATACGCAAGAGACAAGGAAGGAATTGAATAATAAGGTCACAAGCATGTGACAGAAAAACAATTGAACATGATCATTTTTTTTTGTCTTTAATCAAGCAAGAGGACAGAACTTGATGCAGATTTTTGGGTGCTACGTGTAAATGTATCTAGTAATCATCCATTACAAGAGAACCCTGCTGACCATTGCATGATAATTTGTATTGCAGAAAATACTCGTGCCGCTTATCCCATAGAGTACATTCCAAATGCAAAGCTACCTTGTGTTGGCCCTCACCCAAAGAATGTCATACTTTTGGCATGTGACGCATTTGGTGTCCTCCCACCCGTGAGCAAGCTAAACTTGGCGCAGACCATGTACCATTTCATCAGTGGATACACTGCTTTGGTAATGTTTCACAGAGACTAACTTCATTCCAACCTCACTATTCACTAATGTTGCTTCTTCTGTTATCCTCACCATCTTTTACTTATAAGAACTTCAGGTGGCTGGCACAGAGGATGGTATAAAGGAGCCACAGGCAACTTTTTCAGCTTGTTTTGGTGCAGCATTTATTATGCTACACCCTACAAAGTATGCGGCAATGCTTGCTGAAAAGATGCAGAAACATGGTGCTACTGGATGGCTTGTTAACACTGGTTGGTCTGGTGGCAGGTATGTGATTATGTCATTGAAATAGAAGACGCTAAATAAAATAGTATTGTACCCTACAAAATCTAATGCATATGTCAAACTGCAGCTATGGTTATGGGAGCCGTATTAAACTACAATACACAAGAAAAATCATTGATGCTATTCACTCTGGAAGCCTCCTGAATGCTAAGTACAAGAAGACTGAGATTTTTGGGCTTGAGATCCCCACCGAAGTGGAGGGTGTCCCTTCAGAAATTCTGGACCCCGTGAACACGGTTAGATATTTATCCTAGAGCTATCTATACCTGTTTTCTATCCTTTGACATGGTCTTTTTCTAACATTTAAGTTTTTGATGGATTGCAGTGGTCAAACAAAAAAGCCTACGATGAGACAATATTGAAGTTGGCTGGACTGTTCAAGAATAATTTTGAAACCTTCACCAACTACAAGATTGGCAAGGGCAGCAACAACCTGACAGAAGAGATTCTCGCTGCTGGTCCAATCTTTTGAGACAATCTTATGTCGTGTGGTTGAGATTCTCACCTTTGATTATATGAATAATATTGTATTGGTTTCAAATTGGTCGATATTTCTAGTCTTCTAATGGAGCTTATTTTCTAGTCTTTACATATACTTTTTTCTTCACTTTGTCACCTCCTTATGCTTTTAACGTTTTCTATCATGTGTTGCAAACCACGTACGCCACCATCCGATGTCTGCCATTGCTCTCTTCTCGTCGCCACTAGAATTATAATGCCTACCGGGCCTTGTCAACTTCTATCGATTCTGATTTGGTTGTCATCCATGGTTCAACTTTTGATTCTTAGTGTCTAATTGACCATTGGATTTCAATTCAAGTTTGAATTACATCCCAACTTATTCATTCTGTTACCATTTCTCAACAAACAAAACATAAGGAACATATGACTATCTTGTTTAATTTAGTACCAACTCGGTTAATTTGGTGCTCGTCAACAAGATAATATTTTAGGCGATAGAGAACATCCCAACCAGGAAATTATGTGTGAAATATATATTTTTACTCTGGAAGTTAACTTGATTTGTGTGTGAGATATTTGGTTTGGAAATTAAGAGCTCAGAATTATTATTATTTCTTTATTTCATTTTGAAATGAAATTATTTGTTTATAAAGTTATAAAATAGAAATTGATTTGATTCATTTTTTGGTTGTGCTCACATAAAAATCCCCTCAAATATGATTAAATTTGAGTGAAGTTGATTAAACTAATCTCAGGAGTTAGAAAAATTCATTTGATATTATATTAATTTATATATTTTAATTATTCAAAAACACATTTCAATAGAAACGAGACAACTCTGGTAAGAGTCAATTCAAATATAAATTGTCTTTTTTTGCGTAGAGAAAATTTCGGGAGAGTAAGAGAAAATTTAGGGAGAGACAATAATACAAGGTCTAAGGTAGCAAAAAATTCCAACTTAGAATAACGAGGTGGGGGCAGATAATAGCCTCCGTCCCATCAGATTCATAAATTTTACAATTATTTGTGGCTATAAATATTTGTTGAATATAAAATTTTATGATAGAAATAAAAATAAAATAAAATAAAATAAAAATAAACATATTTTAAATATATATTTATATTTAAAATAAGTAATTTTAAAACATTTTTGTATTACTATACTAAAAATAAACATATTTGAAACTAGTTTCAGAGAAAGATATTTCTATAAAAAAAATTATAGAAAAAGAAGAAGGATGCATGGAGCAAAAAAGATAGTGTAAAAAACCGCTTCTTGATTTTATTTATGGACGGGCCAAGGTGATTGGGCCCAAATAGAGTTGTAGCCTTTATACCTTTGGTGTGGGTTGGGTTATGGGTGGGGGCGGTGGAAGGGAATGGAAATTTCTGGAACGATAGAGTAAAAAGACCTTCCCCATCTTCCTTCCCTCCCAATTCTTCTCCTCTGCATTCTTTCTACCCTAATCCACGATCCCAGTGCTGCACGCTGCACACTGCACACAGCAAGGTATGCTCCCTCGCCTCTCTTTCTCTTTCTCACCACTCAGTTCCTTCTCTCACACTTATAACCCCACTTTTTCATTCCACTATTCCAATTCATGCTTATTCTGCTTCCCCCTCCCCCAAATTCGTATCAAGGTATGAATTGTTTTTGGTTCATGGTTTTTTGCTTCACGAGTTTTCAAATTCGTTCGTTGATCCTCCAAGTGTGTGCCAATTTGGACAACAATCAATCATAGATTTTTTTATTTTTTATTATTTTTCAAGTTCTAGCGAATTGTTCTCCCCTTAACCCTAATTTTAATATTTCTTAGAAAAAAAAATTTGTAACTTTATACCGGGGTATTGGGTTCTTTCATTTTCCCTCTAATCTCCCTATTTTAACACTGTCAGTTACAGTGACTTAGTAATTCAGCTTCGAATCTAACCTCAATTTGTATTGCTCTGTGCATTGTTACCGTCAGAGCAGCTTGGTCTTCAATCATTCAAACTTCTGATTTCGTGTCCAAATATTTTGTAACAGTTGGTTCTCTCTTTCTTCATGAAACCGCAATGCGGGGCTATGATAGAGATGTAAGTGATTTCAACTTTAGGGATTGAGTTTCCCCTTATTTTCTTCCCCAATTGAATCACCCCGTGTGAACTTTTTTATGCTGTGTTTTTATTTTCTAATTTTCTCTGCAGGAACCACAGGATTACGATGATTATGAAGATGATGAACTAGAGGGAGGGGAAGAATATGAAGATGATGGAGAGGAAGAATATGAAGAGGAAGAACCTCGTAAGCCAACAAAGGAAGAAGTGAAGTACCTTGAATTGAGGCAGAAGTTGAAAGAATCAATTAGAAAGCAGCTGAAAAAGGAGAATAGTAATTCACTTGCAGATTCTACTTCTAGAAAGAAGAAACTTCCTTATGATAAGTGAGTATTACAATCATCGTTTGGGCATATATGTAGTCATATATGCTTGAACCACTTTAAACATGAAGGTTTTGATGGGTTTCAATTCTAAGAAATTATCCTATCTTGATTAGAGATCTGGTTAAAGAGTGCAATTTTATTTTATTTTTCTGTTGGTAAGTTCAATTGCAACCTCTACCTACCATGCTGGCATTGAGTTGATGCATTTGCTTGTTTTTGTTGTCAATTTGTACGAAGTTGGTTTTTTCAGGAATATAAACCTGTTATCTTATTTGCCTCATTTTTGAAAGCTTCTTTTCTGATAATTTTGTGGTTTCTTTCCCTCTACATTTTTATGGATACACTCTACTTTATTTTACCTCCCTTTGTTTATTCTTTTAACCAACTCAGCTTTTATCATTATTTCTGCTTAGTTTTGCTTGGTTATTTAGATATCTGTTATTGTCTATTTGTAACTTATAATTTTGAGGTGTTATGTTAACCTTCTTGCTTGTATGGCTAATAATTGTGCATGCTTTGTACTCTTCATATATAGTTTGTGGTTTCTTAGCATTGACAACATTGTGAAAACAGGAATAATTTTAAAATATTGTCTTCAATCTTCATCTGTTGCTGCAGTTATGGGTCTTTTTTTGGCCCTTCTCAACCAGTTATTGCTCAGAGAGTAATCCAAGAGAGCAAGTCATTGTTAGAAAACCAGCATTTGACGCCTAGGATTTCTAACTCACCCCACATTGTACGCATTCAGTACCTTTGATTTTTGCATTCCTTTTTAGTATTTTTAATGAAGTTCTGTATGATACTAGCAATCTTCATATTGAGCCGTTATGATTATTGTATGCTAAGTGTTTTTTGTTATGAGATTTCATGCGTGGTATATTGACTGTTTGGGGTCTTATGGCAACTGCACCTGTTTGCCATTTAGTAATGCACCCAAAAATTAAACCAGTAAACCAAAGGAAAGAAACAGTTACATTAAAAACTTGATCAGTTTAAATATATTATGATTCCTTTCCTGCTCTTGCTTGCCAACACATGATTAGAGGAATGCCTAAATGAGTTCTAGATGGGTCCTCAGAAGACAGTAAGAGAGGGAAAGAAATAGAAGGAAAGAATGAAGAAAAAATCAGAGTTTATTGCTCTTCCATGGGGAGAGTTTCCTTCAAACTACTGTAATACAGTTCTCATACAACTTTCTCTGAATTCCCTTAACTCCCCTATACAATTCTATTTAAAGGTTCCACTCATTCATAAGTCATAACTGCTGTGACAACCATAACCCCCCCTTTTAACTAACTAATCTCTGTCTTCTTGAATATACTTCTAATATTGGAGCCTCTTGGTTTACATGTGGTGTTTTTTCAATTTATAAATTATCATTTTTATTATTTATTTTGATGTATAAATTTATGACTTTGTTGACAAGTTCTTTAAGATTGACTCCCAATTGTGAAACTCCCTTAGAAGTGACTAGTGAAGTGTGAGATTGGTCAGAGATTTGACATACTCTGCTCCCGTGCATGCAAAACTGAGTTTCTTGCTAATTTGTCTTGTATGCTTTTAGCATTCTTCAAATTACAGTAGTTATCTGTGTTTGCTTGCTTAATACCTTTTTATCCTTGTTTTTCCCATTACTGGGTGTAGCAGCTAGGTGTTCTTTGATGTCATTTTTGTAGCTTTCTGATATTAATCCTGTCTGCAGAACAAAAGCACAAATAAAGTATCTAGTGGTGTATTGAAGTCTTCAGCTCATAATAATATTCTACCCAAAGTCAGTCAGGTATTGTGGCTATTGTATAAAGCTTGTCTTGTAATTTTTAAGCTACCATCTTCTTAAATGATTGTGAGGGGTTGTTCTGTTCAAGCAGAAGAAAGTTAAAGCCCAGAAACTCAAAGTTACTAGAGATTACTCGTTTCTTTTGTCTGATGATGTGGACCTTCCAGCTCCTAAGAAAGAACCTGCATCTTGGAAAACACCTGTACATAATTCTGGTAAGTTGCTGCTTGGTTATGTGTTTATGTCGTGTTAGATTGTGGGGGTTAGAACATTCTACTGTAATTGGGGAAACTTATACAGGGTTTTTGCTGATGTTGAAGAAGGACAGCCAGCTCAAGTTGCTGGGAAGAGTAAACAACCTTTGTTCAATGGTGGCAAGATTGTCCGTGGCAGTGACGAGAACCGGAAACTTGTTACTGGTGCTGGTCATTTGGCTCCTAAATCAGGGTCCAATTATAAGTTAAGTTCTACCAATAAGTCCAGTAAGGCATCGGCAGATTCAACAAAACAGCTTAGCAGTAACAGTGGGAATGGACCAGGCCGGTTAGTGGGGCTAAAAGGCTTGCATCAAAAGATGGCTGTTAGTACCATGGGGAATAAATCACTAACAACTGGTAGGAAAAACTCTGCAAATGGTTTGCAGAAGCCACTCTCTTCAAAGTTGCATTCTGTAAATGGTGTGCAGAAACCACTCTCTTCCAAGTTGCATTCTGTAAATGTTGTGCAAAAACCACTCTCTTCAAAGTTACATTCTGTAAATGGTGTGCAGAAACCACCACCCTCTTCAAAGTTGCATTCATCTGTTCCAAAGCAGAGTGTGGAACAAAGAAAAGACTTAAGAGAACAGAATAAACCTAAAATGATATCAAAACAACCAGTGGCATCAACCAAACCTCAGGTGTTATGTTATACACTTATTCACACATGCATAATGTTAAGGGTTTTTGTTACCTTTGAACTTGTTCCATAGTTCCTTATTAACATATATATGTTCATTTGCTTGACAGATAAATAAGCCACTTAAACAAATTCCAAAGCATTCTGATTTGCAAGATCACCGTCCCAAGAGTAAGGTGCGGAAACGATACTATGATGATGCTGAAGATGAAATGGATGTCAGTAGAATGATCAGATCAATGTTTAAGTAAGTGTTCTAAGTTCTTTATTTATACATAGATGTTGGAAAGTGGGAACTTTGAATTGATCTTTGTTAGGTCTTGTGTCTTCATTTCTACACCATGAGAAACAATCAATTACCTTTTCTTGTAGCTAAAGCTTGCCTTGTTTATGTAGGAATTCATAGACTACAGAATATGTATGTTTGAATTGTTTGTCTGACCCCGATTGGGGAAGTGTGGTAGATATATAGCTGTAACAGAATATTCTTGTAAGAAGTTGAAGAGACAAGTTTGTCTGTAATTTTTCAGATTCAGTTCATCTTTTGACTGCTATCTACTCTTGCTTTGGAGTTTTTAAATGCCTATACTGAATTGTTTGACTTCATTTTGCTTCTGAATTTATTCAAAGTAATGCATGAGTATGTTTCTGATGCTAATTAGTGACGTGGTTTTTTGGTTGTTGGTGGTTGATTTCATCTTACTGACAATTGAATAATTTCTGAACCAGTGATTCATTTTAATCACTGAACATCCTCCCCTTCTCAATATTTATGATTTCGAATAGTCGATAATCATTTTGTTGCATTTATGCAGTTACAACCCCAACAAATTTGTCAATGATGATGATGATGATGATGATATGGAGGCTGGCTTTGATGAAATAATGAAGGAGGAAAGGAGGAGGTTGGTTTCTCTAAGCTTAAAATCAAAGTCTGATATTTACTACGTTATCAAATCATACTTTCACTTGTTTATTTAGTTGAACTCAAGAGAGTCAAGACCTAGCGTGAGGATAAAAAACCTTTGGATGTCTGTGTTTGATTTGTTAAGAATGAAGCACAAGACAAAATGTTTAAATTTGTTGCTCAGTCAATACACTAGGTGACAATTTTTTGTTCAACGTCCAACACCATCCAAAAGCAGAAAAATCCAACGCTTTCTTTTTCTTCTTGATAGCTTCTTTTTCCGAGCTCATTTCTATATCTCTACCCTCATCTTCCATCCTTTATTTTCCTTCTCTCCCAAAATTGTTTGTGTTAGGCAATGATCATCAAACAACAAATAAAAAGTTGTGCCGTGACTTATCTGCTTGCGCACTTGTACTTCATGTTGTTGTCTTTCAACGTGAACTAAAGCCGCTCTTCAATTATTTCTTTCTGAAAATGAATCATCTCTGAAACTCCTGGTACCTATTTATGCTTATAATTGTATAACATGTATGTATGTGTATATTTATTTATTGGTGAATTGCACAACATCTATTGTTTCTGATGCCTGTTGCTTAGATCTTTCCATAAAGAGTATGCTAACCTTAAGTATCTTCCCTATAATCCTCTTGATACTTAAAAAAATATTGAAATGAAAAAAATATATGTCGTTAATATAATCTATAACAATAATGATGACGATATATTTACACTTTTTTTTTTTCAATTTTACCCTTCAACTGCAATATTTGTAACTTCCCACTTTCTTATTTATGCTCTTAACATCCTCTCTCTGATATTTCATATTTGATCTCCACTTTTTTAGAACTTTTGTATCCTTTAAATGCTATTACAAATTACCTCACTATTTTATTTAAATTCTCAACTTTTTACAGTTACATCGATAAAAAATACCGTATTAATTACATATGCAACTAATTTAATTCTAAAAAATTAAAAATGCAGGTCTTTCAGGTAGTTAATATATTGGGAATACAAAAAATTCAATACTTTCTTTATTAGTAATTGGGAGAATTATGAAGATTAATAATTAGGATTAATACATTCTACCAAATGTTTTTTCCTTCCTTGGAAAAAGCAAATATTGAATGGTTTGTGTTATCGGGATAATAATATTTTTTTCATTAAATACTTTCAACTTTTGTTTCTTTAACAAGTTAATATAGTAAAATCACTTGTTAGGATTCTTTATGTCATCTGCTGCATCAGTCTTTTTTCCCTAATTTTATTTATTGCCATATTAATGCTGATGATGGGATATCTATTTATTAACTATAAATTTGTTAATTTTATAATAATTATTTTAAAGTGATACTAATGATAGTATGTGATTGGATGAAAATATAAAATTACTTTTATACATTTCTTCAAGTAAAGTAATGTTGTGTGAAATATATCGGTGGCAGTGCAAAAATTGCTAAAAAGGAGGATGAGGAGCAACTTAGGTTGATAGAAGAGGAAGAGGAAAGACAGAGGAGACGACGATTGAGCAAGAAGCGTAAGGTTGGGTAGTGGCGTTGGTTCCTACCAACCAACCATACTTTGCTTTCCATTCTGTTTGGTTCAGATCACAATTACATTCCGGTCTTCCATTGTCAGATTTTCATTTAGTCAGTCAATTCATCCATCATTATTAAATCAAATGAATTATTATGCTAGTTGTATATTTTTTTTGATAAATATTAATCATACAAATTGTAGTTGTTGTAGTCTTTTTAATTTGTTACCTGCTCAATTGTCGGTGAAAATCATTCATTCATGCATGTTTACAAATAGTTTTATTATAAGACATTTTATAAGAATTTAGAAAATTATACAAGTTTATTTTTAAAAATTAATCTAAAATCATAATGGTCATTGCATATTTAATCAAATGATAATAATTTAATTAAAATTTATTAATAGTATGAGTTTTTATATTATTATTAAATTATATATGATTATATATGATAAATTTATTAATTTTTATAATGATTATTTTAAAAGTTATATTTGATAGTTGATAAAAATTAAATTTAAAGGTTTGTTTGGTGTTTGTTGGTGTACTCTTATCATGATAAGAGTACGATAAGAGTAAATAGTTGTTTTATTCTAATAATAAATTATTTTATGTGTTAATAAAATATGATTATTTTATTTTATTAATTTAATGTATTTTTTATTGAGAGAGAAAGAGTTAGAAAATAATATATTATTTTATTTTATCTTATTTTGTTGGATTAATATATTTTTTATTTTGAAGTAGCATTTATGATAATAATCTTCTCTCTTATATATATATAAGAAATAACTTGAAAATATTTTATTATTATGAGAAATAAAATTTATTAAATTATATGTAAATGATTAAGATTAAATAAATATACATAATTTTTAAAACGTCATGTGATCAATAAATAATTTATAATTTAACTATTTACGTATGATTGTGTAATTTAAGTTTATAGATTTTATTTTTCATAATAATTAATTAATACAATAGTTTCCTTATACGAGTAATAATGATATAATGTTCAATATATAACAATAAATAAATATATTTTTATATTTTATATAACATATTATAGAAAATTTATATTCAACGTAATATTTATCTATTTTATATAATAACTTTGACGTGGAGATTTAAAATATTTAATTTAATTTAAATAAATATATATTTTAATATCTTGCCATAGATATATTTTGTTTAACACTATTATTTTTTAATTTTACATTTGTCTTTCAGGGTACAAATTTGCTTTTAATTGAAATTTGTTTGTTGGAATGCGTTGTGATTAGTATCATGTAAGTAGTGGATATTCTAACCTTGCTTGTCCTAGTAAGAAAATAATTTGGATGTTTACTTAAAGAAATTTAAATATCGTTTTGTATAATACTTTTATCTGCCAAGTGAGAATAACTTATATATGGCAATATGTTTTCCTTAAGTGCTACGGTCCGGAGATTGGGTCATATTTAAATATTGTCGTCTATTAAAACTGTTTTTAACATTTTTTTTCCTCAATACCTAACATATAATGATAGTTTTGTTGTCATAATAAGGATATTGACATGCAATAAGTTTGTGGATTATCTTTTTTTTTTTCTTGGGTAATAAACTGGTTGTTTTAATTTAGGGTTTAAATATGTTTTTTATTTTTTATTTTTTTGAGATTTTTTACTTTTAATTCTTAATCAAAATTTATCTGCCAATGATCTTTTAAAACATTTGTTATCTTATATTTTTTGGTATTTATCCTTTGTTTTTTTTTATTATGTGGATAGTTGATACACATCTTTTTGTGACATAGAAAAACACTAAGATGGCAATTTTAAAACTAAAAAAGAATCGTTATAAAATTGTTAAGTTTATGTGAGAATAAATCTTTTAATAACTTTGTGTATAAAAAAAAAAAAAACGTTTGATTATTTTTAAATATTTGTAGTTTATAAAAAAATAGAATGCAGTAATTTGGAACTTATTAATACTATTTTGGTTATTATAATTTGGAACACGCATAAATAATGATGGAACCAAATTCTTTAAAAACTAACTATAAGTTATTTAGAGAAAAATAAATCATCAACATTCATTTAATTGAATAATTGAAAGAAAAAATAAGTTATATATTTATATTGTTATTTAATCAAAACTCGTATATTTCAAAATTGGTACATTAAAAGACATTGATTAAAACCGTATAATAAAAAAAATGTTATTGACATCGTATAAATGACCCGAAATCATAATTTTTGTAATAGTTAATATATTTATAATATAAAAATTATGTTATACAAATAAATAACGTTGTGTTCAATAAATTATAGGTAAAAACCTTTCTATTGATATAAATAATTTTAACATAGTTGACTGAACATTTACACAATATGGTTTATCATAGTTTTCTAAAATATATCCATAAATTATCAACAAAATATTTTGGATCAGTTTGGTAATGGATCGAAAATAAAGTGATTATAATATAAAATAATATAGTATTATTTTTTGAAAATTTAAAAATTGAAGTTAATTTACATTTATATTAGTTTATAATCAGCTAATTTTATGAAAAAACATTTAAAATAATTTCTGATTTCTAATTTGATTTAATTAAATTTTAAATTCTTTCCAACTTCTAATTATTTTAAAAAATTGAAATAAATGTTTGAAAAATAAAAAAAAAAATTATTTTTAAACGAAGTGATTATTAAAAAAATCAGAACAAATATTTTTTTTTCATGGGAAAAAATTTGCTAACCTAAGTAAATAAATACGAACAGTCGGAGAAGGGTAGGTGATGGTGTCCCAATTTGGTTTGATTGACAGGAAATTCTGGAGTTAATGTGTAAAACAAAAGAGATTTGGACTTTAATATTTGTCTTTGATGTTTAGCAACATATGAAGGCAACATAATTCACAGACAGCACATGAGAGGACACGTGTTGAGTAGATGGCAATTTGTGTTGTCTTTAATTTATGGTCCTAATTTCAAAATGGAACAATGATTTGGATGCGAGACTGTGAGACACAGTTACATTATCATGGACACGGGTGTGGTGCAAGTGCAATATGAGTCACTTGCTGCTTCAGAATTTGCAATCAGAATATGGGGACTTTGTTTTTCTTCCATTCAGCGTTTCCTCGCCTTCCACTTCCCTTCATGCCTAAACCCATTTCACTTCCTCCTCTCTCTTGTTTCAGGTCACACTTCCCCTCGCACTTCTCCACCCTCTCTATCTTCATTCTTCCCAAACAAACATCTTTGCCACTAAATTTTGTTTTTTACGATCATATTCTTAGTGGGGTGTCCTCAAAATTCAATGGTTTATGGCTTTGATCATTCATAATGTATATAATTCGTCTCACCCATGGTTTATGGCTTAACCTCTTTTTCCTGCTTGATTCTTGTAATGTATTTTCAGGAATAATGGAGATGTCAGTGGCTTACATGAACAAAAGTAAGCTTTATTTTATTTTATTTTATGTTCGCCTTTTTTTTTCTGTGTATATTAGCTGTTTCACATAGAGGCTAGTCGGAAACTAACTTGGGAATTTGTATCTTAGGTCAGAGGGTAATAAAAATGTGGACACGTCCCTGGTATGTTGCTTTTGTTTCAAAGTTGTTGTTGTGTTTTTCACACTTCCCTTTTACTCTACTTTTTCTGTATTTCGTTGCATTTTTACTGTTTTTTCCTCCTTTGTATTTCAGTCAGTATCTAATGATGACCAGGATATGAAACAAGATAATATTTGGCAATTGTTCAAAGTAGCTCAACAGAGTTAGTCCTTTCACCTCAGTCACACTTGTGCTTTGTAGAAGAGTGTTAAATAACTTCTGGTGTGTTTTCTCGTTGCTTGTAGACATACTATACTTAAACAAACAACGCCTTGGGGCGATTGAGGAACTTGACAAAATAAACAGAGAAAAACAGTTTCTACTCAATAGGATAAAGAAGTTGGAGGCAGAGAAGCAGACTGGTGCTGGTAAAGGTAAAAGGTGATAGTTTAATAGCATGTGCTTTTGTACCTCAATACATATTTGGTCAATTGTAGATAAATGCATGTATTACTTGTTAGCAGCCTCTAGGTTATCTTCTGTCACTATTGAAACATGATCCCATAGCACATGTTTGATTACATTTGGTTTCTTCCCCTAAATTAATAAAAACATTTCATTCCCTTTCCTTAAAGGACTATTTTTTTTTTTTTAAACTTCGTTTCCTCCTCTGATATATCGAACTATATATAATGTGATAATCTTGGGAGAATAAACCACAAAAGCTAACAGTTGCCTAGTTGGAGAGCCTAGGGCCTTATAAACCTCATACTAGAGTCTCATACTTTCCAATGTGAGACTCAAGTCTTATACCTTGCAATTGAATCCTAACATCCCGTCACACTTTACAGCCCTGGCGTCCACATGGGCTGCCTGTGCACTTGCCCTTTTACTAGCCCCAGGCAAACACTACAACATCGCGGACCACTTGGGCTACACATTTGCAGCTGATAGACGTGGTGAAAGGCTCTGATACCAGTTGATAAGAACCTTAGGAGAACTACACTACAAAAACTAGTTGTTGTAGTTGGAGAGCCCAAGGCCTTATAAATCACACACAAGAATCCGATACTTCCAATGTGAGAATCTAGTCCCATACCTTGCAACTAGATCCTAACATAATGACTTGAAGATATTTGTGTTAACAAAATTGAACTGTATGCTACTCTTCAAATCTATGGTAACAAAGTTTATTATTAATCTGATTTTAGCAACAATAAATTTGTCTTTGAAGTTCTTGATGATAAATTGAACTATATGTTTCTGTTTGTATTTTGTAACCCAGATAACCTATCAACTTGTTCAGAATTGCTACTTCGGATAGACTCCATGGTCCTTAGCAGCTTGATTAGCCCCGGAGAGGCATCTGCATTAAAAAGTTTGGTGATGAACCACAGAGTGAGTGTGGCTGATGTTTTTAATAACACCTCACACAAAAGAGATCCTGAACTTCTGGGAGAACTTCGTCACTTTTCAGATGGACGCAAAAAGTAAATCCTGCCTGCATTTGATCATTTTATTCTTTCATACTTCAAGCTCTCAATGAATGATCCAATGTTTGTTGTATCATGTGCCTGCTCAAGCCTCTGGAAATATTTCAAAATTCTTAGCCATTTTATTTTACTGGGTGGTAGTGCTATACAGCATGTAGCATACTCAAATTACTGAGAAGTAACTGAGCATGCAGAGGGGCATAAATTCTGAATCTTTAAAATTAGCAGATGTTTATGCTTACTGTATAAACAGTAAAAATTTAATGGCTATTATGATACTGAGTCAGCTCAGGTTTGTGATGCAATCATGGAACTATATGCTATAGACCATTTATAGATTCTGGATTTTCATGTTAGGCTATTTTTTCTGTTCGTAATTGGTTAATTACTATGTTCATTCTTCAGTTTTTCTTTCTCAGATGGAGTTTTTAAAATCTGATTGTACTTTGTTGTATCAACTTCATTCAGGAATGGTTTTCATATTGTTCACATTTGCACAGAAATGACACCATTAGTCCCTAGAGGATCAGTAGCTTCATATGTGACTGGCATATCTCGTGCACTTCAAAGAAAGGGCCACCTGGTGGAGGTTATATTGCCAAAGTAATTAGGACATTTATGTCCTTTTATTTTCTTTGCCTCTTGTGTTATTCTTTCAATTAATTGTCAACCAAAAATAAGCATGAAAATTCTTAGTCTATTTTGTGCTCTGGATCTAAGCATTTGATGTCTATTATTATAAATTTATAGATATTTATGATTCCTTAATTTGGATGCATCTAATTTTCATGTAGGTATACAAGCTTAAACCTAGATGAAGTGCAGGGGTTGCGTGAAGTTAATGCAGAGCTTTTCTCATATTTTAATGGTCAATTACATGGAAATAGAATTTGGACTGGGTTAGTTTGGCTTTCTTTTTGTCTGTTTAATTACCGTAAGTCTGCATATAAAATGGATGTTAAATAATACGTACTGGTGGTGACAAAAGCATTAATGAAACTATGAAAGATATATAATATTTCACGTCTTGTTCCTTGTTAAAATCTACTGATTTTCTTTTATTCTATACTTACTCTTAGTGTGTGGCAGTGTTGTTTATGGTATTGGAGTCACTTTGGTCGAGCCAATGTACTCATCATTTTTCAGCCGCGAGATGATATATGGCTATCCAGATGATTTTGAAAGGCGAGTGAAATGATATCTGTAATGATTGGCTTATCTAGTTTCCATCTGTTATTGTGGTAAAGCAAAGAAAACCTTACACTTTGAAGTTCATATAAAAAGCCAAGCAGATAATTTTGAAATGTTTTTGTTTAAAAGAAAATTGGTAAAATTAAGAATTAAAATTAGAGATTGGAAGGCAGGATATTTTCTTTACATGTGAGTTTTTCAGCTTGACAATATATAGTTCTAGTGCTGTCACTGTTGCAACAAAAATTAGATGAATAGGATAAACATTTTATAATTTTTGTATATCAATATACTATTTTTGAAACCCATTATGACTGACTTTTTGTGCACTCAAACTATCTTCAAAGAGGGAAATAAAAGAGATACTCTGATAGCTACTATCACATCTAAACCTTAGTTTCTGGTTATAAGTGTCAGAAAAGTAAAATCTGATCAGATTAAGGTTTTCACTTGAAAAGAGAACTGAATTGTATACTATTTTTCTGATTAATTTACAGCAGTAAGTACAACATACATATAGCCATGAAAATCAGATGAAATAAATTCTAACCTAGAGATATAGGCTACATATCTGTACATAATAATAAGAGATACATTAGAAAACTAATCCCATTTACAATTAGGAAATATTCTATACGTAATGACATATGACAACATTTTCCTTTTACTTTGGTGTACACAATTGTCAATAATCTTGATATGATTTCTTTTGTCATCAGGTTCTCCTATTTTTGTCGGGCAGCATTGGATTATATGGTAAAATGTGGGAAGCAGCCTGATGTATTGCATCTACATAATTGGGAGACTGCCATTGTTGGGCCCCTTTTCTGGGATATATTTGTTAAACAGGTGTCTGTTCTTAATTTTAAATTTTAATTAGTTTGATTTGTAAATCTTTTCCATTGGTTGGAAAGTCTCTATTAATGGAGAAAAGATATGAAGAGTATTGGCAAAGCCATTATGACTGACTTTTTGTGCACTCAAACTATCTTCAAAGAGGGAAATAAAAGAGATACTCATATAGCTACTATCACATCTAAACCTTAGTTTCTGGTTATAAGTGTCAGGAAAGTAAAATCTGATCAGATTAAGGTTTTCACTTTAAAAGAGAACCGTTAGAATATTTCCTAATTGTAAATGGGATTAGTTTTCTAATGTATCTCTTATTATTATGCACAGATGTGTAGCCTAAATCTCTAGGTTAGCATTTATTTCATCTGATTTTCATGGCTATATGTATGTTGTACTTACTGCTGTAAATTAATCAGAAAAATAGAAAAGAGAAAAAGAAAAATCATCGTCAAGCTATTTTGCTCAAGCTAATGACAAAACACAAACTTTAAAGATTGATTATACCATTTAATTCATGGAGAATAAACAAGGAAAGGGAAATTGAATTCCAATGGCCTCAAATGACACACTATCCGACAATGGAAAGTTCAAGGTCTTGTTATTTGTTTCCCCAAAAGGCTATAGATGTAATCATTAAATTCTTCTTATTGAATCAATATCACCTTTTCTTGGCATTATCTTGGAGGGTCTTGTTGCAACATTTCCACATTATTTGTAATTGTAGTTTATTGCAAATTAGGACATATTTCAGTTACCATATTAGGACAGAGTTTTAGGAAAAAAAAATAATGTGGTAGAGTCTTGTACAATTCTATAGTGTGAATAATATTTAGAAAATTTCTCGTCTAGATTCAAGTGATCCTTTTCTTCATCTGTTAGGGGGTGGAGAGCATATCTCTACTTTTTCCATCCTGTAGCTGATTGGAAACTGTACTCAGTGTCTGGTGGCTTAACCTTCTTTATCTTTTATGGCCCTTGAATTGCCTTGTCTTTAAAAAAAAAAATTGCCAACTTTTTCTTGTTATGTACAAGGATGATTTAAATATGGAAGATTATATTGCTTTGTTGCATAGATATTTTATTGTCACTTATTCTTTTGTTTCTGGTTCTTTACCTAGAAAAAAATATCATCTGTAATATTTGTAATCATTTGTTTTGTTTAGGGACATGGAGAAACCAGAATATTATTTACATGCCATGGCTTCAATTCACAGGCGAGTCACAGATGTTGCCTTGTTGGATATGCATTTTGTGTTGAATTTTCTCAATCTTGACATTTCTTCCAGCTGAAATTTACAGGAAAAATTACATATAGTTTGTTATGGAGTTTATGTTTACATTTGGTTATGTCAGTCTTGTAATTATTGGATGTGCTGTGTATATTGTAGGGTATTGAGAAACCAGATAAATTAGCCTTATGTGGGCTTGATCCTATAAGACTTCATCGTCCTGATCGTTTACAAGACAACGCTAACACACAACTTGTCAATATTTTAAAGGTGTCCCCTTTACTCTTGTATACTTTATTTTTCTCCTACTTTCATCTCTATAACAATTGCAAGATGATATTGAAAAAGCCATTGGAGATTTCTTTTCCATCTTTATTTTTTACCTTACTCTTGAAGACCCTTAGGAAGCCGTCAACCTTGGACCAGTCTGGTGAATTTAGAGAATCATTACAGTTTGTGTCTCAGAGGAAAGCTTAGTTTATTTATAAGTTTCTAGTGAGCTGTGACCTAATGCTTTAGTAAAATTGCCGCAACTGCAATGTATAGAGTCATGGATTTGATTCTTCCTAATTTTTGGAATGGGGGAGCGGGTTGTAATCTTGAGTCGACATTTATATTAAGGTTTTGTTTGAAAAGATTTCCCAAACACTTATAGAATAAGAAAATAAAAATAAAAAATGAAATAAATTTTTTCTATAAACTAAAAATTAGCTTATGCATAAGTTAAAATTAGTTTAAAAAAGTTGAATGAGAGAGTTTCTAAAAATTAACTTTGCATAAGTTAATTTTAACTTATATGAAAAACTTATTTCATTTTTTTTTATTTTCTTCTTCTGTGAGTATGTATGGAGAGGTTTATTCAAACAAGACCGGAATTTACTTTGTTGGCAATTGTGAAACTCCTTATCAAATTATACATTTACCATCTGTGACACTGTTAATGAGGCAATAAATAATCGCCTTGCATTCAAGAATGAGAGCCTTGTATCTTCATACTATTGAAAAATGCGCATGCATGTCTTGTGATGTTTATAAACTCTGCTGCTTAGTCAATGTGAACATTTAAACTTCTTTTCCAGATTATACTCCTCAAGATTTAGTATTAAATCGTTGAACAACATCATATGCTGTACCACAAAGTCTTTTTGTTTTTGAAACTACAGGTGTATTTTCTTATGACTGACCAATATGAGCCTTCCATCAAATTTGCAGGGTGGAGTTGTTTATTCAAATAGAGTTGTAATAATGTCATCTATCTATCCAAAGAACATAATTGTTCATAATTTGAGTCATGAGCTGGAATCTACTTTAAATGTTCATAGGTAAGTATGCTGTCATAACATACTTTAATCTTGTTTAATTTTTGATGAGGGGTTAGTTTGTCTTTTCCTGCAAATCAATATCAACTTGAAATTGTTAACATAGCAAATGGGCTGGTTGATAAATATATTAGATAATTTTTTAAAGGAAATTGCTAACCAGTGCCCTAAGGACACTGGTTAAGGAATCAAAAGGAGAAAGTTTTTTATTGAGAAGTGTAACAGTGCACTCCCTCATGATTTCCAATGCAGCCCTATTGTAATCTTCAATAAAAACTTTCTATTTATTGATTTCTTAACCAGCACAACAAGATCCCTTATTAAAAATAGTGCCCCTTATTTAGTTTGATAACTTGTTTTTACACTAAAGCCTCCACTCTCTGACTTTACCTTAATATTCAACATGGAAAATTACATTTGGTTGCAGGGACAAGTTGGTCATTGCTCCTTATGGACTAGAAAAATCAACTTGGGATCCTTCAACAGACTATTTTCTTCCAAAAAATTTCAATGCTGAAAATATAAATGGAAAAGCTGTTTGCAAAGTTGCATTGCTGCAGCAGCTGGGGTTATCTGAACATTCTTCTATTATTCTTGTAAGTGGATCACCCTCTTTCTCCATACTTATTTGTATGCCATGATACATATATATGAGGAGAAACTTAATGATTTATTATAATTCTTTTATATGCAATTCCTCCTTAGAATAATTCTCATCCAAGATACAATGAGCTAGTTTCAGGATATATATAATATACTTGAATTTTTTTTAACTATAGTTTTAGGATTTAGCATTCTTGATATATTTAGTTTGGACAAGTGCATGACTATTATATACTTTACACCTTAGTTTTCTATGTGTATATTCCTCACACTTTCTCTTCTGAAAGAGTTTTCTATAATCTTTTTTAGCATTGTGTCCATTGGATCTTCACTTGAAATCTACATTATAGAATAAGCAGAGTTTCAAATTCACCCTGCAAAATCTGAAGTTCTGCCTAAACCTCTAGGACAGTTTTGTGGGAAATAATCAAACGCTAGAGAGGAAGAATTGGTTGCTCCCAAGACCCATTATGAATGCAACAAACAAGTGTAACATAGTGCAAACTATATGAATGTGATAATTCTGTAACACAGATTAAAAGATGTCCAAGGCAAGCATAATGGCAAATAAATTCAAAATAATAATGTGGGTAAGAGAACTGCAAACAACATTTTATTTTGATAAAAAGAAGAATATCATTGAGATTCAAGATGGAGAGAATGGAATCACATGGAATACAAAGATGAGGGATCCTCCAAAACAAAAAAAAGGCCAAGGAAAAAGTGAAAAATAGTTTCTTGATCTTGATTTCCCGCATGGAATTTGACAGTTTCTTCTCCAAAGCCATTGGCAATGGAATCCAAAGAGAAGGGAGAGGGTAGCAGTGGCACAGAAGCAATTGGAGTAGGTTTTCATGACTATGTGTATGGAGGTGGCAGTCGAAGGCTGAACGAATGATGTAAACGAGTGTGAGGTTATTTCCACTAGGATCATAGGTGAGAAAGAACGATATAGAGGAAAAGTGGCTAAGACTCTCAGATCACAGAAAATCATCATTGTTGACCGATTCAGATTGAGCTTCAGGAACGCTTTAATGGCCTTTTTCTGAACAGAGTCAGTGAACTCAATCGGGTCCAAAACCGTTTCCTGAATCCATGGCAGTTTGTGTTTGATCCAGTTAATACTCCTGAAAACAAAGGTTTCTAGAATGATTGCAGTTTGCATTTGCAATCTTTTACTTTCTCCTCTTCGATCATTCTGGAAGCTTTACGGAATGACTTCCAATCAGGATGAAATTTTCTTCAGCAACTTCGGTATCTTTGTATTCTTTAGCAGCTGAACCATTGCTCTCTTCATGAGAGAGCTCTCATACCATATCAGAAATTTAAGAGATAGATTGAAGAAAAATACAAGTAACACCAGCATATTAAGGCCATACATCATAAAACTCAAAATAAAGTAATGGAAAACCATAAAAATACATTCCAATAGATTGATTGATAAAAGATATAATAGAAGTATATAAATGCTCTATATAGAGAGCTTATTAGAACTAACAATTATCTCTAACAAACTAATAATAACTAACTAATTTTCCTAACAAATTAACTACTCTTAACAGGTTGGATGCATTTTTTCGGAAGGACGTGACCTTGATGAGAAAAAGGTGAAGGTGAAGGAAGTTATCTTGAACACTAAGCAGCACGACATCCAGGTTGCCATCTCGGTGGAGCTTCTACTTTTCTTTTTTTTTTTTTTTTCAAAAAAGTATGGTTTCATTTCTTAAATGAGATTGAAAAGGAAGTTCAAATACAGCAGTATGCATATGAATTTTTATCTGTTTGCTTATAGGGGAAGCAGAATCTTTATTGTTCCTTGTGTTTTCATAATGAAGAAAAAGTGTAATAAAGCCTAGAAGCAAATCGAGCTTGTATGAAATGAATCTGGCTATGGCAACTTATTGTGTCAGAGGATTTCCTATTTGAAACCAGTTTGGAATAATTATTCTTTGCAGTTTATATTTATGGGGACCAGTGAAAGCTCAGTCTTGAATCAGGCACTTGAATCACTTCAGAAGGAACTCAAGGTAATTCCCACACAGTCTTGTTTTTAAGTTTTATCTTTTGTAATATCTTGTTACTGATTGGTTATATATGTGCTACTGTGGCAAAGCATTGAGTATTAGCAGTTTTGGCTCCATTTTTTAGCGAATTGCCTGGGCATATCTTGTCATACTCATTGTTCAGCTGAATGAACATTTCAATTTATCTATCCGGTCATAAAGCTGCATTATTTTGACATTATGTTATAAAAGGGACATCTAATGAGAGGCATAAGAGGTGAGAAGAGTTAATTTTAGCCATCCAACCTTACAGGAATAATAAATATTATTTTAATTAGTTCTAATATTAACCATTTATTTAATTATATAGTTGAGACGTACTCCTCTCATACTCTCTTCTCTCATTTGATACACTTCCATGTTCTAGAAACTTAGTTAATAATATTTATTTTTCCTTATCTGCTACTAATAATCTGCCATTCCATTCAAAATCTTCAGGATGTTAATCTTAGACTTGTGCCTGTATATGATGAAGCTCTGTTGCATTTAGTCTTTGCTGGATCCGACATCATCTTGTGCCAATCTTTTCTTGATCCTACTGATGAAATAGTAAGACCATTCCATCCACTTTAGTGATGATTTTCCTCCACTATTTTGTACCTCAAGTAAAACATTTATGAATTAAATTTGGTAGCCCAGCTACTAGGAAATTGCATGTTTCTATTATCAACTTGCACTATATTATTTATTTATTTTGCAACTTAGTATTAAATAATTCAATCTAATCAAATTTGTTTCTAGTGGAGATTTTCATGTATATCAACTAAATCATACAATTTTTATAACTTGAATGTGTAGCTCATAGCTTTAAGGTATGGAGCAGCTCCAATAGCACTTTCCCCTGATGCTAGCTCAAACAGGTAGTCCATAAATATATTCGTGATAGATGAAATTTTTTCTCCATACTAGTTTAACACTCATTTCATTTATATCTGCAAGGGCGATACCTTTTGATAGGAGCTTCATAAACCAAGACAACGGGGCCACTAACTACTCAAAGTTAATCAACTCTACCTTCGGAAACATGTCTCTTAGCCTTGCTACTGATGAAATTGTACGTGGTTTCTGTCATTTATCCTTATTATGTTTGATGAGGGCTAGCAACAAATTCTGAGATACATTTCACTTCTATTATTAGTTAAAATTTATTAAAAATTACAATTGTGAGTGAGACTCTTGAAATAAGTTGAGTCCTACAAAATATTGTAATTTTTAAAAAAATAATAATAATAAAGGACTCCACTGCGTGGTTATGATACATTACTTAAATGAGTTTCTTTTGCCTGTAGAGGACTAACCCTGCCATGTGGAAACGAAAAATAATGCAAGCAATGACGCATGACTTGTCATGGGATGGTGAATGCTACGATGTTCATGTTGCAGCTTACTCATCTATAAAGAATATGTGAAGTGGGTCTCATGTACACCTTCGTATATATATGTAAACATTTTTTGTTTAGTATTTGAGATATGGCTGAATAGTTGTTCATTATTTGTTATTCAATAGCTTCTCAAACTTGGTGTAACGTAGAATCTGTTGCATAACGAATAATTATACACGACAAGGAAAATCCGTCACAATGAGAAATAATGAAGGGATTGGAAGTGTAATATTAAGCTTTCCCATGTTAAGGGACAGAATAATGAAATTGTGATACATTTTATATTTCGAGAGTAATTGAGTACATTATCAGTTCTCTTTACAATAAAAAAGTATTTTATTTTAATGCAGTATAGATTATATGTACGCAAAATTGATGTGAAACAAAATCATAATTATAAAAAAAATTATGAGAATCATTTTTGTTTAATTTTCAAAGAACATACAATAACAATATTAGTCATGGAGATGGAGGTTGTTTCACATTTAATATGTAACTGTGTCTTAAACAGGTTTGTTTCAGAATATTCATAAGAAGAAGTCATACAATTAAGTTTTCATTCAAAACTTTACTAACTAAAAATTAATTAAAATTAGTAAAAATATGAATTTATTTTTTACGTATACTCAGTGTAAAAATAATTAATTAAAAAAGCACTCTAATATGACATTTAGAGTAGTTACTATATACGCTAAAAATTTGATTATGCATTTTCATGATAACATAAAAAGTATATTTAAATTAAATTGTTAAAATATAATAAATATGATAATATTTTTTATTTAACTTGCATTGAAAATACAACTGATTTTTTTAATTTTTAAGAGTTTTTTTTTAATAAAAGAGATTATTCTAAAAAATAGTTTTCAAGCGAACACCCAGACCTATATTTTCAGTAAGATATTTGAATTGGTAAAAGCTTAAAATACGCCGCAAGATTACACAAATGTATGGATTTAAATAACTTTTATTAATATCTAACTTCCGTTGGCGCATTTGCATGAAAAAAGAGGACAGTAACATATTTCAAGAAGACCACCGAATAGGTAGTTAAGAATATAATTCTGTTAAATATTTAAAAGAAGATTTTTCTGTGTATATATATATATATATATTTTAAGAAGCTATTTTATGTGATTTGTCGAAGGTTTTTTATAAACAAAATTTGAATTTAAAATTTTGTTGAAAAGAAATTAATTATATACTACTCGAACCAAATATCCATCAATATCTAATGAGTCAGAGTTTTGTAAGTATATACTAGACTAGCATTAAATTATATTATAAATTGATGAGAGGAAATGGTTTTTTAAATAAAAATGTCATTAAGCAAAATAAAAGACCATCATGTTGAAAAAAAAAATTGATTAGTTCCGATATATTTGATAATAAGACGGCAAAACATTATTTTATCATGGGAAGGAAACAAAACATAGAGCGGTAGAGTTTGGATTGGAGGAATGATTACGTATAAAACAAACATGAAAACGAACTTACTTGAAGTATAGATTAATTTAGCGTTGCTTTTCAATTGCAATTCATAACCTAAGGAGAAGTTGCGAAAATGGGATCGGTGTCTGTTCAAAGTTCCAATCCCAATCCTTCTTGGTTTACGCCGGAAAGGTCCTTCTTCTTTTGTTTTGTGCCTTTTATTCTTTTGGAAATTCAGAATAATAAAATTCATGCTTCATTACGTTACAGTTCACAAGTGTTTTGTCCTTGGCGTGTAAATGAAGTTCACAAGGCTAATTAATTAATACGTGTGGTGATTTCAGGCTTCTTATAATATTTTGTATCATTAACACGTTAAACTATGTGGATCGCGGAGCTATAGCCAGTAACGGTGTAAATGGAAGCCTTGCAACTTGCACTGACTCTGGTATTTGTAGCGGTGGCAGTGGAATTCAGTAAGCTCTTTTTATGCTAAACCCCCTTTGATTATTTTTGTTTTCATCATCTTATTGTAGCATGGTTTTTCACATTTCAGGGGGGATTTTAACTTGAACAATTTTCAAGATGGAGTTCTGTCATCTGCATTTATGGTTGGACTTCTACTTGCTTCTCCGATATTTGCTTCTCTTGCCAAAAGGTGAATTGCTTCATGTTGCATGGGGTTCGGACACTATTCTTCCTTATGGATTAACCCTGATGTCAGACTCAAAACGTTACAACGATAAGTTGTTTTTACTTTATATGATGTAGGTGTAGAGGCTAATAGTTGTAGGTTTCGCTTACGAATTAATGAGAGATGAGGGCTATGTTATCAAGTCAGCGGTAAAATGAAAATATTAGAAGATACTTCACATCCTGGCGTTGTTTTTGTAAAATTCTTGACTTGAGTCTCTTGTTCTAGTTCTGTAAAACAAGTTTTCTAGTATTAACTGTACTTAAATATTCCACTTCAGATAATATTGTAAGACTTTTTCTTATAGGAGCTATTTGTGGAGGAGAGGAATTAAATCAATTAATTAATCCCAAATTTTAAGTTGTTAGGTGAAAGCCCTAAGATATCATGTGTTTGCATTGAACAATCATAGGCATTTGGGGCTCCTAATCACATTGACGAACCAATAGTCCTGAAAGCTTCAGGTATTAGGGTGAGGCCAAGAATAGGTTTTGTCTCCGGCAAAAGGGAAAGAAAGAAAGAAAAAACTGTGACTCTAGGTACCAAATTAAAAATCAGAAAGTTCTTGCTGCCGATCTACAGCTGTGTTACTTGTCTTCTCATTTCCTGCTCTTGAAATTCACATGACTGAACACAAGCCTGTCCATGGACTACATGGTTCAACTCCTTCTGGTCAATGTACAGTGCAATAGAAATTTCACTTTCTCCTCAGTTCCAGTTTGGTTAATGTAAATCATTAAGGCAGGAGAACTCTACAGTTATTTCTATTTATTATAAATAAATTGACTTTTTTTTGTACTTCTATGGTTTATCTAATCTTTAAGGAAAAGAGAGTCACTTTATGGTTTTTTATTATTCTCATGTTGATTTCATGTTACCCAACAATCATGTACTTTGAATTTATTTGATCAACTGTGATCCAATGTTTTTTTATCATTGAAACCTATAAATTAAAGGGGAATAAAATGATGTCAGCTTTCAGCATGTTTACTGTACATGAATGCATAGCATTTTGTTACAAAGTTATATTAAAGAAATGCATAAATAGGAAACTGATAATTTGAGTCATGTTCTTCAAAAGGGCTTAGGTAGCTTAAAGTGGGATTAAATATTTGCAACCTCCATGTTTCCCCCTTTCATTGAATGATGACCTAATGCATTATCATGTTTGCAGTCACAACCCATTTCGGCTTATTGGTGTTGGATTGTCTGTTTGGACTGTTGCAATAGCTGGATGTGGTAGTTCATTTGATTTTTGGTCTATTGCAATATGCCGAATGTAAGGGAATGTTTCAGTACTTTTCAACTTTTCAATGCCTTAATACTTCATCAGTTTCTCATGCCACATTTTGAGTTGAGACTGACAGCAGTTTTTTTGCAGGCTAGTTGGTGTAGGTGAGGCTTCTTTCATAAGTCTTGCAGCACCATTCATAGATGACAATGCACCTGCTGCACAGGTTTGATCTATTCCCTTCATAATTAGTTGAAACTGTTCCTCCGTAAGTACAGGGTTGCAGCTTTAATTGTGTTTTCATTGATAACAGAAAACAGCATGGCTTGCTATATTTTACATGTGTATACCAGCTGGGACTGCTCTGGGCTATGTTTACGGTGGATTTGTAAGACTGCATACTTGTATAATCTAGCTGTGTTAAGATGACTTTTCTTGTTTCTTTTGTTTGATGGAGTGAATTGAACTCATGGCTTTTGATTATACCTGTTATTTGTGTTGTATCATTTCCTTGGACTGCTATACATTTAAATTACGTCTTAAGAATTGTTGGGACTTTTATTTGTTTAGGTTAAGTTTGGTATTTATTTATTTATGTATTGGGGGATAAGAAAGGAATAAATTAAGATAAAGAAGATTACAGTGAGATTATAGGATAAGAGATTCTTGTGATAAAAGAAAATTCAGCAAAAGAGATAAAAAGAATCAAATAAGCAAAGTTACCCAGCCTCTAAACATATCCTTAAGGGAAACCCCTCTGAAAAGACCATGAGCTTCATGTTAAGTAGAAGCCAAGCACGTACTCCTATCTCAAAGAAGCTGGTTACTCATTGAGATCTCCTTAAAGATACAAGAATTGTGTTCCAACCATATGTACCAAAGAGTGGCATAGACAGCACATTGCCAGAAAATTTTGGTTTCTTCACTTCTACCAAAACCAATGAAACTGATCCAAGGATGTAGGACCAACACTCTCCAAAGATGCCAAATAAAAAATTCCATAAAGAAACTGCTACAGAACAGTGCAAAGATAGATATGAAGCAGACTCTAAGCTTGCAGCACACATAGCCTGCACACATAGCCTGCAACATGTCATTGGTATTAATAATATTAAGCACAACTGTCCAAATAACGGACTTTACCTGAGATTCCCAAATAGGTTTTTCAAGATGGAAATAAAATGTATTCAAAAAATGAGTTAGTTGGAAGAAGGATTTGCATGGACACACCCAGAAGGATCAAGAGACCAAAACCTTGTGTCTGGATTTGAGTACAAAATAAGAGAGTCAAGAAGAGCCAAAAGAGACTCCAACTTTGAGGATTCCCTATAATTGAAGTTACAGGTTAAAAAAAATTTCAAGAGTGAAATTTTGAGTGCTTAGAAATTGGGGATTGGAGAATTGTGTATCTAAGAAAGATGAAGATGTGAGAAATCCAAACTAAGAGTAAGCTCCTACTTGATGATCCTTCCAAAAGTCTATATGAAAATCATTACCTACCTTCAAGGAATTAAAGGTAAAATAACCTTGGGGATAAATTTCCAAGGACCAAAATAGGAAGTTCTGGCTGCCACATTAGCATCCCTCCCACTCTGATCTTAGCCACACTCAACTATGCATAACTTGATGCCAAAGGGAATGAGATTCTGAAGGAAACTGCTACAGTCTGTTTGCTTTCCATGGCAATGTTCTTTGAAATCAACTTGCTAAGACCCAAGCACCCTTCTTTCTTTGCACAACAGCATATCTAATTATCTACAAATTCACTAAGTAGTCATGTTTCATATCTGCAGCACCTAACCCAAGAAAAAATTCTCATAACCTTTTGTATAGTATCTGCCACTCCAACTGGGCAGCAAAACAAAGATAGGTAGGGCAGAGGAATGGTAGATAGACAAGCCTGAATGGGGGTAATCCACTCCCTAGAGAAAAAAAGGCCCTTTTCAAATCTCAAGGTGCTTAGAGATTTTCTTCACATTGGGTGGATTACCACTTGAGGAAACACCGAAATAAATAAGAGGCCACTCCAAGGTCTGACAATCTGCTATTGATGCAAAGGTGGAATTAGTTTGATAGTCTACATTAACACCAGCCAAACTGCTTTTAGACATATTAATCTTCAACCTTGAAGAAATTTCCAAAAGATGGAAATTAGAAAGAGAGACCATTCAGAAACTTTCCTCATTCTTTTCTGTAAACAAAATGGTATCATTACTAAACTGCAAATGACAGACAACTTCCCCTTTTGAACCCACTTAAACTTTTTAATGTACCTATAAGCAACTGCTCTAGAAATTAAACAGCTGAGTGCATCCACAACCAAGGTGAACATTTTGGTTGAGTTTGGTTTAGAAGAGATTGTTTTGTAAAATGTCCTTCCAATTTTGCATCTTTTTCTTCAGCAAATGGTGATGTTTGTAACCAATTATTGCCTTTTGAGCAATTTCTATTTTCTATATTGATAAAATTGTGTTCTTGCCAATTTTGTTAGAAAAAAATGATCTTGTCTCCGACAAGATAATTCAGGTTAGTCACAGATAAGCTTGATAAAAGCTATTGTAAAATTGAAACTATATATAGTAGTAAATGTACATGAGTTTAGTTAAGCTGAGCACTTATTTTTATACTCGCATTCTTTTCAACATGAGAAAAAGAGCTGGAACCTTTGCAAAAAAAGTTAAATTATGAAGGATTGAGTATACTTGATGGACTTCTGCAGGAGAACTAATAAAGTACATTAGCCATATTTTCTGGAAAAACATTTTTAATATTGTTTTACCCTTATCTAAGGTACTTGCAAACTTAACACTCATGGTCAGCTTTTATATATTATTACATTAGTGGGCTTTAGTCGATGGTACCACATCTTGAACATTGTTCAGTGATAGTGTTAAAATCAATCAGCTTCAATGTTTTCAAATAATGTGTAGGTTGGAAGCCAATTTAACTGGCGTGTTGCTTTCTGGGTTGAGGCAATCTTGATGCTTCCTTTTCCCATTTTGGGTTTTGTAATGAAGCCTTTGCAATTGAAAGGTGACTATTTTCTTCTGTTTGACTTGTTTTAGAATAGCCTTAATTTTTTAATTCATGTCATAGTAATGCACTTTTGACTTTTAATGTAGGTTTTGGACCCTCAGAATCCAAACAGACACTAACATCAAATGTTTCAGAAACTGGAGGTATTTCTGAATCTTTTGTCTATTACTTTGGTAATTTATTATATATATTTCCTTATGATCTTTTTGAAATTTATTGGGAAAAATAGTCTTCCAATATTATTTTCGAAATATCACTTAATTTGGGAGGAAATTCAAAGACTGGACAAATTTCTTAAAGAGAAAGGAAGTTTGAAAAACAACAGTAATGGTAATGAATAGAAGAGAATAGGATGTGTGTTCTTCATATAAAAATAAATAAACATCTTATATCTATTTGTGGTTGTAAAAAAGAAAAAATTGAACACACTTGAAATCAGTATTTTGCAATATGTCCTGTTCAGTTATAAGCTGGGCTGTGATGATTTATTTATTTTGGGGAGGGGGGATTGTAGTACAACAAAAATAGAGCCCTATCCCACTAAGTGAGGTTGATTGCATGATGCCATTGGATTCACCATGAGAGCTCTCTTAACCATTTCTCTCAATGTCCTAGAAGGTCTCCCTCTTCCCTTCTTCATAGGGCTAAAAATTGTGTAATCTACTATATCCTCATTGATGCTTCCAGTGACTTTCTTTGCACATGTCCAAACCACCCTAATAGATCTTTTGTTATCTTTTTCTTAATCGGTGCCATACCAATACGTATACAATCATTTCGTATGCTTGTATAGTCACACATCCATCTTAACATTCTCATTTCTACTACTCCCACCTTTTTTCTCTTGTTGTCTCTTTAAATAAAGTCCAACATTCACTACAATAGAGTATAGTTGAATGTATAGCAGTATGATAAGACTTTCCTTTGAGCTTGATAGGTACTCTGTGATTACAAATAATCCTGATGACTTTCTCCATTTTAATCATCCAACTTGTATCTTATGTGTATCATTGATTTCCCCATCATTATCCTATTGATCCTATATATTTAAACTTTGAAACATGTGGCATGACATCCTCTCTCATTTTTACTACCAGTTCATTTTCATCTTGTTTCTTGTTAAAATTATAATGCACATACTCTGTCTTACTCTTACTCAAGCAAAAATACTTTGATAAGTTTATCTCCAAAATTCAAGTTTAGAGTTAACCTCATCCCTTGATTCCTTAATCAAGATTACATCATCTGAAAAAAACATGTAATCCTATCCTTATAGGAAAGTCCTTAGCCTCACCTTCTGGAGTTCTTACACTTTTAGTTCTCATCATACATGTCTTCTATAGCTTGGATATAAGCCACATGAACATCTTTGTTTTTAAAGTCTTCCACTATATTTCTTTTGGCACTTGGTAATATACTTTTTTCTGGGATAAAACCAAATTGATTTTCTGCAATCCTAGACTCTTCTCTTAATATATGCTCAATCACTTTTTCCGTGATTTCATAGTATGCCTCATAAGTTTTATTCCTATGTGGTTTACACAATTCTAAATAGCACCTTTGTTATTAAATATAGGTAATAAAGTGCTTCTCCTCCGCTCCTCTGGCATTTTCTTAGATTTCAAAATCTCATTAAATAGCTTAGTGAGGCAAGGGGTACCTTGTTCACCTACACATTTCCTAACTTCAACAGAAATATTATCAGGAACAACAACTTTACTATTTTCCATCCTCTTAAAGGCCTTTTTTTACCTCTTCAATTCGAATTTTATGATAGTAAGCCAAATGTTGTCCGTCCTCTTAGATTTCTAGTCCTTCCATATTACAAGTTGATCCTTATCCATCATTGAAAAATTTATAAAAATAAGTCTCCCATGTCTCTTTGATATCCTGATCTGTAACCAAAACTTCCCGTTTCATCCTTAATACATTTTACTTTATCTAAATCTTTTGTTTTCTTTTTTCTATTTTTGGTGAGCTTATATATCTTATGTTCTCAATTCTTTATTGGGAAATAGGAATTATCTTTTGAACTTAACTTTTTTATCCATCATTTTTTAATGTTATTTGTCATTTTCAAGGAAGAAGCCATGTTATTTGTCATTTAATATGTAGAACTTTTTCTTACTTCTCACTTCCCATTGTAGCTTTGTTTTCCATTTGTATAGAATGATTGCACTTTTCATGTAGTACTAAATAATTTATATGCTCAAAGTTAGAGGTTTCCCTTATAGATGATGACATGCTTGCTGAAGATCAAGCCTTGATCAGAGGGTCCAAGTGAGTGGCACTATTGTCTTTAATTTTCTAAACTTTGAATCTGTTCTCTTTTTGGTATTTGTTGTTTAGTTTGTCTTTGTTTCCTATTTCTGATTCTGATGACAAGCTGAAGAAAACCCAAAATCCAAGTATTAAATTTGTATTATGTACATTAAAGAGGGCAAGAAAAATAAAGTTAGAGACAGAATTCAACTACCATTTACCATAAATTGTCTGAACAAGTGAGAGAGTAGACAATGTCACTTGAAGCAACCATTGTACTTCTTTGTTTATTTAATCTGCTGGGAATAGTTAATATCCTAAAATGGGAATGATTTCAGTTCATGCAAAGCAGTTCTGGCACTATTAAAGATTGATAGCCTTGTCAGGAGTCAGGGTAGACTGACAATGATAAAATGCAGACACACAGAAAACAGAGACAAACACACTCACACGTGGGCATACGTACAATTGCTGCTCCTGGTGTCGAGTTTCCTTTTTCTAAAAGTCCAATACTTTATTCATAATATAACTGAAAAAGAGAAAGCAAAATTATCATTACATATTATTACACTCACTCCTACTTTTAAGGAATTTTTCTTTTAAATTTTTTTTTTATATATTATGGTTAAAAGTCAGTTTTACATTCACATGATGGGTACCCCTTCTAAAGTTCCTGTACATTTGAGATTCCCTTGATGATTATGGTCAGAATAGATCAGTAAAGTTGTTTACTTTTCCTAATCTCTGACATTGAGTAAAACATTACTTTTCTCCTTTATAATTGTTATCTTATGATTGTCAGGTCATCATCCCAATTGTGGAATCAGTTCATTAGATTCTCACAAGATATGCAGGAGCTCTTGCGGGATCAAGTGTATGTTATAAATGTTTTAGGTACTTTTTTTCCCTACCTGCAGATAAATACTTATCTTTCGTTTGTTTCCTGAACATAACAGTTGTTTAAGAAAATTGGACCATTATTATGATAGTTTTTTGTTGACCATAATGGCCAATAAATTGAAAAAAGTTTAGTTTTGAGAATTTGATATTTATATATTGTCAATTCCGAACTATCGTATTTGTTTCTTTATATAAGAATTTAATCATTGCCAGGGTATATATCATACAATTTTGTCATTGGAGCTTACACTTACTGGGGTCCAAAAGCAGGATACAGCATTTACCATATGGTATTCTCATATATTACCCAATAATTTTATGATTTCTGCTTCATATTAAATGTTAGGAAAATATATTATAAAAGTCCTTAATCTAAACGAGTTTATTGAAGATTTGGTTTTTGAAAGCCCTTTGGAGTTGACCGATCAACCTCACCTATTGGGACAAGATTTGGTTGTTGTTGTTGCTTATTCACATTATTTATATTTACATTCACTTTAGTCAAAGTCTGGTATTGCCCTTGGGCCTAATCCTTTGTGGAAATGTGCTTCTTTGACAGTGCTTTTTTTGACAGAGTAATGCTGACTTGTTGTTTGGAGGCATTACCATTGTTTGTGGGATTTTGGGGACATTAGCTGGAGGCTTGTTTCTTGACAGGATAACTTCAACCATCTCTAATTCTTTCAAGGTAAACATAGATGATTTCCATTTACATATAGTGTGAAATGAGTCAAATGACTCATAAATCCTGTTGTTAGTTGTATGCTTTTGACTGGAAAACCTATACTCAAAGGTATTGGATTCCTTGGATTTGGAAGATACCTTGACCTAGGTGCAAAAGATTCAGTTACACAGCCACTGACTAAATCTATGCAGAATATTTAATACATGATTTCCCAAATTTCATGCAACAGTTTTAGCATTTTCTTTTACCTTGTACATGAGTCGTTGGCACTTACTTTGCATAGACATAACTGTAATTAGAACTTTTATATTATTGATCTATTCTCAATGCTGGAATTCCATTTTATATAGAAGCAGCTAATAATTTTGTAATTTTGCGTGTCCCATTCTTCTTTTCCTTAATTGTAACGAGTTTATGTCTTGAACTTTACTCTGTTCTGTCTTTGTTGGGGTGGATCTACACTTCATGTTTTTATGATGTTATTTCATTTCTTCTTTGGGTTCCCTTGTCATTGCAGCTTCTTTCTGCAGCAACATTTCTAGGTGCAATCCTCTGCTTGATTGCTTTCCTTTTCAAGGGCTTGTATGGTTTCATAGTCTTCTTCTCTATGGGTGAACTACTGATTTTTGTCACTCAGGTAATTTTATGAATCACTTGGAGGTTTAAGTTTTTTTCTCTCTTAAAAGTAGGGGAGACAATTCAATCGATTTACCCACTAACCATCCAAATATAAATCCAAGCAATCCATCCAATTATAAAAATAAAATTTAATGGATTGGTTGGATTAGATCTCCATTTTTTATTGGATAGATAATGAACCATCCAACTTATTTTTGTAATCTATTGGATCAAGTACTGACTCTATAGTGTTTGGGTGCAAGAATGTGTATAAATATTGAACTTTATTTTATAAAAATGTTTTTCTTTAAATATATAATACACTTTAAATGGATGCTTTTTTTTATTATATAAGTTATGGATGAAAATTATATTACACTTTAGTGATTGGATATCCATCCATGAAAATGATTAAATGGATGGATTGGATTTTTTAAATAATTTTTACTGATCATAAATGGATGTATGGTTTATTTTCTACTCATCCATTATAATTTATTTTATAATTTATCTAATTCATCTGTTTGGCACCCCTCTTAAAATTGTTCACCTATATTTCACTTGGATACCAGTTGCGTTCTATTGGTTTCGTATTGGATTAGCTGTTGGTAGATTGAGATGCTTGGTTATTTCATATTTTTCCTACATGTGCATAAGGAATTGATAATGAGATTCAGAATGGTAATCTAGTCTCAATTTATGCCTCGTTTGGATTTCCTGGATGAATTTACTTATAATCCCCTTAGCATACATATGAATAGAATAAAATCAAATTCCAACTATAGTGGAAACAAGCCTGTATATTCTGTTTGATAGTCCTTGCCTTAAGTTAGATTTAATAATTGCTATCAGCCAACAGACTAATCATTGGATACTGTTGTTGGTTGTCTTTAGGGGAAAACCATATATTATTTAGATTGACAGGAGTGCAGACAATAGCACTATTATATCTCAGCTTTACTTTATGCATCTTGCTTTGGACTGCTGGATTTACTCTTTTTCCAGAATATGTGATCCCAATGAATGTGTTTGGTTTGTGGAAATTTCTTTTTTCCATTTTCTCATTTCAATTTGTATCTTGTTTTCTAAGATTTGTAAGGAAGTGGTGAAAATAACATTTTTGTTATTGAAATTGGGAAATAGAGTGAAAACAAGATAGCATTTTAGTAATTATCAGTGAGAAGTGTTATTCATATCTTATCATATCTTAAATTATCCTCTAGGATTAGTTTTTGTATTTCATCATTATCTCTTAGGATTCCTTACCATATTTCCTTATCTTATCATGATTTATTGCCCTAATTAGTTAGGATTGTGATCCGTTACATCCGTATAAATAAGTTTTAATGCTCTAGATTTTATGAACATACATATAATCAATTTATTATAATACATCTCAATTGTTTATTATGAACATATGTATACATCACTTACCAATGGGGGTTGGGTCTAGCGGAAAAGGCTAGTCTCCCACAATGTGGCAAACCAAGGTTGAATCTTCGTTGAGATAGATACCCATATTCAGTGTTTCATTCTCTTTTTATCTCTATTCCTCCCTCTATACCTCAAACCCATAATTTCAACAAACAGAAAATGGAAACAACATTTCGACAAACCAAACATCCTAATTGATTTGATTTGATATTTCCAGATTTCCTTGGTTGGGATATTATTTTGAGAGAAATCTGATCATTTCATGTTAATCTACTGATTATTTTTTTGGATTATATTCTTACTTTATTAATATAGTCTCAATTTTGTTGGAGTCGTTGGCTTAATATTTGGTTGATGATATGGTACATTTTTTACAGGCTCCTGTAAATTATGTTTCTCTCCGGTGTGTAAAACCTAATTTGAGGCCACTGTCTATGGCTATATCTACAGTTTCAATCCATGTCTTTGGTGATGTGCCTTCCTCACCACTTGTTGGGGTCCTGCAGGTAACACCTAAGATTTTCATGATGTTATAGCTGCGTTTTGGTTACTTTTATAACTGGATATTATACATAACAATCAGTTAACATGCTTAAATTTTATTAGATGGTGATTTGCTCCTAAAATGTAGTGTGCTAGTGAAGTTCATCTTACCCACTATGGCCTTTTCTAGTAAGCTGGCTATGATCTGTTGTCAAACATAAGTTGTGCTTTTTTTTTATGTTTGTATTATCTATCAACTTGAGATTCTGGGAGAAAATATTTAAGACTATTTGACTGAAAATGCTTGAGTGAAATGAGCACTCAGCAGAAAAATATACTTATACACAGGCTGATTATATAGATAATAATTACAAAAGACAATTTACAAGATAAAAATAATGGGCTAATAATTTCTAGTCCTATTTCTTATGTTACAATGCGTCTAGCCTTCTTGGTAAGTGGGATAATAATTAAATTATGTAATGCCCAACAAACCACAAGAAAGTTGTAGGATACAGGTTCACTTGGTTTTATTTCTTATAACTGTTCTTTCTAACTATCCTAAGGCTAAGTACATTTGCCCTCTCCAGACCTCACGTGGTGGGAGCCTCATGCATTGAGTCACCCTTTTTTCTTTCTAGCTTCCCCTTTCTCTACTTACCTCTCCTGTTGATGTGAAGGGGTTTCAAGTTTACTTTGATAGAAGACAACTAGTATACCACTTGATTGTCTATTCCAAAAATGTAGTGAGAACTGAGAACAACACTAATTTCTGTTCTGCATTTTGATGCGTCCATTGTCCAGATTTGTTGAGTTTATATTCTTGGCATATTTAGCCTTTTTTCCTGCATTTATTAGTTTAGTTTAAAGCATTATTTTGACTCTAAGCAACTTGGTTTTCCTGGGCAGGATCATATTAACGATTGGAGGAAAACAGCACTTTGTTTGACATCCGTTTTCTTTCTTGCTGCTGGAATATGGTTCATGGGTAAGTTGCACGCTGCTTTAGTTGTAATTTGCTATTCTTAATTCTTCCAGATATGAATTTAAGTTAGAATAGTTTAGGATTAATTTCTTCGTTCACATGAAGAAAATGTCGATGTTGTGCATGTGTTGAAGTTCTTCTACATGTTTATTTGTCTACTTATCTTTTCTAATTGAAAATAAAATGATAATACTCAGTAGGACGATGCAGAAAATTCTCAACTACAGTGACTAGTCTTCTAGATTCTCAAGAACCAGTTGATTAATCATTCTTTTCCTCTTATCATTTTGGGAACTATAAATCATTAGTGAAAAGTAATGCCAATTTTGGCTACTCTTTGATGATGCCATTCTGTAATTAACCCGAAGTGTGAACTGTATTAAACTTAATGAGCATGTTGCAGTAGAGGTCAAAGGTGATGTGCAGACATCTGTGGAGAAATAACCTTAATGAGTGTGAATATTGTGGTTGATGCTTTTGCTGGATATATAAATTTGTATTTGATTGATGATGATAAGTGAGAATTGTTAGTTAAGCACCCACACACTTAACTATCTAACAAAAACATCAAGAAAACTGCTACGAATTGCTTGAAGAAAAAGAAAATTATGCTGTTGAAAGTTGACATATAGCTGGGCTATAGCTAATTAATCCTATTAAATATTGCAGGAATCTTTTTGAGAAGTGGTAATCAATATAACGGAGATGATGAGGACCGATCTGCCACAACGAAGCCATTGCTTGAAGGGAGCAGTGATGCCTCCAATCAAGCCTAATTTCTCACGCAATTTTAGTACTAATATTATGCTCCTAGTGTATATATTAACTTCCAAGTATCCTGATAATTTCTTGAAGAGGGTAAAAGTCGGTAGTAGCATCTTTACTACTACCAGTCATGTGAAAAATGGTGGATGGTGGTTTCATACTTTGTTGGATATGTATGTCATATGCACATGTGGGGCCGATACCAATGTGATGACGATACTATTGAAAAAATTATAGATATATATAGGACAACTTGTATGATATATTTGGAAGAGTCTGCCGATTCTTTCACAGTTCAATTTGTTGTTCTATGTAAATTTGTAATTATTGTAATTCTGAAGTCTTACCATTAAAAAGAAACTAGCAACGGATATTTTGTGCTTGGAATGTGCACTTCCTCGTTTTTTATGCTGTTCCTCTTAACTTTTAGGAAGATAAAGTTATCAGTATCAAATTGTACGAATGCATCTTTTTCTTGGGTCATGCCGGACGATTTATGCACTACATTTAATAATAGAGACAATAGCGAGAGACTGGAAAAAATTGGACCGGAAATGGAATTTGTAACAGAGAAAGTCATCAAAATTCTTTGCAGAAAATAACCATCACCTAACTCTTTAGAATGTAGGCTAGATTATTAGCTTATAGTATTTTTTGAAATGCACTTTAATTAGTGCTTGACCTTACATTTTAATATACTATCCTACTGTATTTTGAGTTCAAATTTTTAATTCCACAGCTCACAATTTCTTGACAGTTAGTTTGTTTCGGGCTCATTGTTCTTTTTACTCCAAACGATACCAACTGCAAAGAAAAAGAATAAAATGAAAAAATAGTATAAACAGGAAAATTGTGAAAAGACAGAAGGAGAAACCAAATTAAAGACCATTCTCTATTACTATTATTATTATTATTTTTAATTAAAAGTATCTAAAACTTACTTTTTTTTTATTTTTCTTTCATCGTATCAGTCCTTTTAGAATAATATAGTATTTTCAGTTGGGTATAAAAACTGTATTACCAATAAAAAAATCTATATTTAATTAAATAATTATTTATTTATAAAAAGGCTGTGTAAGATTTGCCGTGGAGATGGATTGCACGAAGCTCTGGTATGGCAGAGAGATAGCACGATGTTATCCTCAAATATTTTATAGAAGCTCTAACTTTTTCTTTTGTCCTTATCATTTCCACGATAACCATTATCATTGTGTATATGGTCGACTTTTATAGAAAACCAACCTGATTCAAGTTAATAAATAACGCGCACACATATTAAAAAAAGACAGGTTCTCGGGTAATTAACTATTATTGACCGTAAATAAGGCAAACAATTTCCCCTATGGTTCAAATCAACAAAGGTTTTTAAAACAATTCATAATTGAAAAACTACACAAAATATCTGCAACGAATAGCGCCCGCTTTTGAAATATGAATTCAAGTGTTTAATGCAGTAAGAACAAATTTGGTGAAATGAAACGGCGTGACGTTTGAGGATTGAGGTTGGTAAACTTATCTGATATGAAGTTTACGTTGACATGACATGTCGTATTTAAAATTGAGTTTATTTTTAATAAATGTTAAATAAGTCTCATTTATCTAATATTTACTGTTTACATTTATATTTATATTAAAGAAATAAATACAAGGTTTTGAACATTAATTTGTTACTTTAAATTTAATATGAAAGCATCATTTTTGCTAACGCTTTTTTTTTTTCCTGTTACAAAGCACTGTGAGGATTAAATTCTCATAATATTTTTTTTCACAAATATTTGTTCACGAGACTATTTTACTTGGAGCATGGTTGAGTATTATATATATAATCATGCCTCTCAACAAAGATTTAATAATGAAAGATTTAAATAATATGTACAACATTTTAAAATTTTATTGTAATTATTATATTTTTTACTTCCAAAAAAAAATTATAATTATCTGAAGAGATTAACTTCTTGAATTAAACTTAGTTCTTAGTCTTGTACTAAATCTTAATAAATGTTATTCAAAATTTGTGTCGAATTATTTTATTAAGAAATAATATTACTTTATTAACCATTGTCCATTATTATCAGAAAAGGCAATGAATAAATTATGAAAAGTAATTTTTTATTGAAAATTGTAATGTCTAATTTAATGTATCTATTTAAAAAATTGTCTGACTAAATATGTTAAAAATATTTGGACGATATACAAATATATTAAACACTTAAAAATAAATTTTATTACTCATCATATCATCAATTTTTAATTTCTTAAAGGAATACTGGATTTTTTTTCATAAAGAAATAAAAAAGAACTTTAAAAACCACAATATTAATCTTTCATGTGAAAGTAAAGTAAAGTGATACCTCAATGATTAAATCCTGAATCTTAGTTAAGGAATTAAGTATCAAATAATTGTGTTAGTAAAATTTGATTTATTTTATTTTATTTTTAGTGCATGTATTTATTTATCTTTAAAATAAGATATGTTACATATATATAATTATTTCTAATTTAATTTTTAAAATAAAAATAAGTATCATAGAATATCAAAATTCTGATACATTTTATTTAAAATAGTCCAAAAACCGTATAACACATGGCGTTACACCTACTACTTGGGATCTGGACTGAAAATAGAACAAATTCATTTCATCGTATTTTATGTACTTTGTGCACTTGCGATAGGTGCATCCTGCGGTTGGTACTTGGTAGCATTCACATAATAACAAGTTATATTATTTGTATAAAATGTTTTAAAAATGTTTTTATGATATTATTTTTTATCTCCCTCCCCTTTTCTTTTTACTGCATAAATTTTTGTTTGAAAATAAATTGTATAAATTAAAGGTTTAATTGATTGGTGCACTTGTATCATTTTTTAATTTTGGTATAATATTATTTGATACAAATAATAATTACTTATATTATTTAATAAGATATCAAAAGTTTAACCTAATATTAAATATGAAAAAATTAAATTGATAAAATAATATCTGCACCACAAATGAATGTAATTAGATTAAATTTCCACATTAGTGTGTGTTGAGTGTCCACTATGAGTTAGTTTATAACATTCATCGAAGGCACAAACACAAAGACAGAGACAGACAGAGACAGAGTGTGTTTCACTTCAGAAACCCACCCACCTCAGAGTCACAGATTCGCCTAACATTTTTTCGAAGCCCTTTCAAGTTTCAACCAAAAACACCATTCCCTCTTTCTTCGTCTTCAATTGTACATACAATACAACTTTTATTCACTCTGCTTTTCTGACAAAAGTGTTGTGTTGGCTGAACTTGATTGTTTTTTGTCTATTTATTTGGGAAGCACGGTAACATTCTACTTTTTGTTCAAAAATTCATTTTTTTTAGAAGGATAAATGCACGTGCCATTTGTGATCCGATTCCTTATACCGTATCTGTATATGCATTATTCTACCTTCAGATGTTTGATTGATAAAATAGCCTTTTTTTTATATTTACTGGGGGTCTAGTTTAGTTAGACGATCATTAACTTGATTTGCATTTGTTGTTATTTTCAGGAATTTGTATTGAGTTGTGTGTGTGAATTTGTGGGTGCTTCGTTAAATGAAGCAAAAAGAGTGGAAGATGAAGTTCCACTTTCCTTCATCTGCTTCAATTTGAACCGCCCTTAATTTCTCTTTTTGTTGTATCTGGATATCCTCTGTTTATGGGGGATCGCAAAGGGATGAATGTTATATATGGCTTTAAATAAGACTGACATAAGAAAAACTATTCTTGCTCTAATCTAAGTTGCATTTTGCTGGATCTAACTCTCACCAAGTGCCTCTTGTTTTATTTTATATCTTATTTAGATGAAAGTGAGTTCTTGAAAACCTTAAAATAAATATGCTGGATGAGATGATGCATGAATATAAACTGTTTCTGTAGTTTACGAGTGGCTACTATGATTTCTATGTATATAATTGAGGAAGAATGAGAAATCCCTGTGTAGCTGTGTTGCATGTATAAACATATATTTCTTGTGTTATCTTAAATCTCTCTGTCATAGTATTCTTTCATGTCGTGAAATGACGCACATCATTGATCAACAATGACGACTAAAACATTTTATTTTGCATTAGCTGCATTCCTTTTCAAATGCATAGTTTGTGGTTTGTGTAGAATTCTTTCTGACTGTTGATGCTTTCTCATCTAACACTTCTGGAGTTTTTTTATCACTTTCAATTACAAGACATGAATCATTGATTAAGCTAGAAGAATATGTATGAATGGATAAATATTTACTTCGGTTTGCTCTCACTCCTTATGCTCTGTAGGAGAACACTTACTGTTGTTACAAAATTGTTATATTTTTCAAGCCTTCTGTTTGGTTACTTATTGTATAATTTTTTTATAACTTTGATTTTTATTATCTCTATTTAAGTCTTTTTACTATTTTAAGTTGCAATTGTGTTTCAATTGGTATGATCATGTATTTTATATCAATGTGAGTAATGCCCATCGATACATAACAACTCTGCTATCTGAGACCTCAACATCAAGTTGGGTTTCCCTATTTCCTTTCCTTTTTGGTTTCCCATGCATTTTTTGATAGAAAGGAAATAAAGTTAAAGAAACAGTAGTTCATGTATTAATTATGAGCTTTGATCTTGATACCTTCAGCATTTTCCCTTCCTTTCCTTCCTTCCAACCCTTCAGCATTCTCCACTATTGTTTAAATGGGCTGTTTTCTCGAGGATCATTAATTTTTTTGTAATGGTAATTTTACTTCACAGGTTCAAGTTGTCTTAATCCTCAGTTTTCAATCTTGGAATTTTGAATTTTCAGATGGGAGATGTGGCAAAGGACCTAACAGCTGGGACTATTGGAGGGGCAGCACAATTGATTGTTGGACATCCATTTGACACCATCAAGGTCAAGCTCCAAAGCCAGCCTACACCATTCCCTGGCCAACTTCCCAAGTATTCTGGTGCAATTGATGCTGTCAAGCAGACGGTGGCAGCCGAAGGCCCAAGGGGTTTATACAAGGGTATGGGAGCCCCACTTGCCACCGTAGCTGCCTTCAATGCTGTCCTGTTTACAGTTAGGGGACAAATGGAAACATTACTGAGGTCGCATCCCGGTGCTACCCTCACAGTAAATCAGCAGATTGTTTGTGGAGCTGGAGCTGGAGTTGCTGTTTCCTTTTTAGCTTGCCCCACTGAATTGATCAAATGCAGGTCAGAGGTCATTCATGGTGTTTTAATTGTTATGATTTAGTTGCATTCTTGCATATTCTTTCTATCAACTTCTTTTTTTCTCCTTGTAAAACGTTTTGTTGATTTTGACCTCTTTGATAACAATGACTATTCTAGCTAGAACTAAGTTATTCTTTTTCCTTGTTTTCTATGAAGCATGTCTTGTTTAAGTGCTCACTTGAAGCAAATTCAATCATGTATCTTGTCATTGACATGAAATTAGATAGTCATGAGAATAAGCTGAACGGATTCAGCTGCAAATTAGTCTTGGTTAACTTTTCCTGAATTCACTTTTCATGTTATTGTTATTATTTAAACAGAAGTACTCGAACTATGTATTGATCTTCTAACAGTTTAGTTTCATGGTGACAATCAGATTGCAAGCACAAAGTGCGCTAGCTGGCTCCGGAACAGCTGTAGTGGCAGTGAAATATGGGGGACCGATGGATGTGGCCAGGCATGTCCTCAGGTCAGAAGGGGGCATAAAAGGTCTTTTCAAGGGCTTGGTTCCCACTATGGCACGCGAAATACCTGGAAATGCTGCAATGTTTGGTGTATATGAAGCACTAAAGCGATTACTTGCAGGTAGCACTGATACCTCAGGACTGGGTAGAGGTTCTCTGATGCTTGCTGGAGGCTTGGCTGGAGCTACCTTCTGGTTCACAGTTTACCCAACTGATGTTGTTAAGAGTGTGATTCAAGTAGATGATTACAAAAACCCAAAGTTTTCTGGTTCAATTGATGCTTTCAGAAGAATTCGAGCTTCTGAGGGGTTCAAAGGCCTATATAAGGGTTTTGGTCCTGCAATGGCACGAAGTGTTCCTGCCAATGCAGCTTGCTTCTTGGCATACGAGATGACAAGATCAGCTCTCGGATGATTAATTGATAGGAGGGTTGCCATTGAGTGCCCATGCTTCCTTTTCTTTTTAATTCCTAAAACATTTTCATGCCATGCAATTGCAATATGGCCTCAAGGGCTTAACTTGTTATTGCTTCAAGGAAGCATTCTTTCACCCGTGGTAATACATGCTGCCTTTTATTTCAGTGCTGTGTCTTTTTATCTTCATGCTTGAAATATTATTAATGCACAATATTAGGATGGAATTATTTGAACTTGCAAGAATTAGATAACACAGTCACACTGTATCTTAACTAATAAAACTTTGAATTTTGGACTTAGAAAAGAAACTTGTCCAAGATACAACAGATATTCATTCTGAATTCTGAAATTGACCACCATATCTGTATCCAGTTGCATAAATCTTGAATGGCAGAGTGAATCTGACCATTTCAATGTCATGTAAGTGGCTACTGTCATTTGTTTTTAGATTCCATGGAGTAGATTAGTCCAAACATACAGTAAATACATCAGAAATTGTGGTAAGAAAAAATTTGTATGATAATAAAATATAGGCTCCAAACTCCATAATTTTAACATTCAATTGATTTAGGTTTTATAAAATATAATATAAATTATTCTAATCCATGTAAAAAATCTGACATAAAATTTGTATTGTATAAATTTATCGAGTGTTCACTGTAAGTTTATAACTCTGATTGATGGGGTTTGGAGGCACAGAGACTGAGTTTCTGACATATCCTCTGCGTTGCACATCTCATCTTTTGAACCAAAAGCATCATTCCCTCTTTCATCCTCTTCTACTCTACATACAAGAAAATACCACTCTTTTGTTCACTCTGTGCGCTGTTCTGACACAAAGTGTTGGTTGAACTTGATTCTTTTTTCATCTATTTAAAGTTTCTTAAATTAAACTTCTTTTTTTTATAAGTTAAAATTAATTTATATATAAATTAAAAATTAGTTTTTGGACAAGGTAATTTAATAAAATTTTTACAAAATGAATATACTTATTTCAATTTTTCTTCTTATTTTTTTTTACTATAAGTGCTTATGAAAAAATAATCCAAACAAACTCATATCTTGGAACCAGTGAAACCACTGTAACGTTCTAGCTTTGTTCGAAAGTTCCGAAGTTCAAATTCTCTTTTATTGCATCTGTATATCCTTTGAAATATATATGGTGAATCGCAAACGGATGTGAATGTCATATATGGCTTTAAACAAGACTGACATAAAAAAGATTCTTACTTTAACATGTATTTTGCTGTGTGTCGCCAAGACTGAAGTTTTTAATCACTATTCAACTCCAAGACAAGAATCATTGATTATGAGAGAAGAATTATATGAATTGATAAGTATTTATATCAGTTTTCTCTATAACTCCTTATGGTGTGTAGGAGAACACTTAATGTTGTTTTATTTTCAAGCATTCTGTTTGGTTATTGCCTAAAGGATAACTTCTCAGGTTTGTGATAGTGCTGTTATGCCTTTGCAGCAGCAAGAAATTAATCTTGTCACCTTTGAAAATTTTTCCAAGACTTCATATGTTTTCCTTTTTTCTTTTTTGTGCAAGATATTAACGTAGTACCCACCAAGGAAAAGATGACAAAATCGGTTAAGAATGTTTGGGCATGTGCAAAGAAGGCTGCCGAAGATACTAGTGAAAAGAGTACATCACATGGTTTTTAGCCCCGGAAAAAGGGATAGAGGGAGAGATCTAGAACATTGAAGGAGATTATTGAAAGGGATTTTAGGCTGAATAATATCTTTGAAATTTTGATTTTTTACCGAGTCCAATGGCATCATATAATTTATGTAGCCAACCTCACCTAGAGGGATAAAGCTATATTTTTCTGTTGAAATTACTACCTCCCAGAAATGTTTTCCAAAGCAACAAAGGATATAAAGTAAAGCAAAGGACTAGTTTATTTTTACTTTCCAAACTATGCTTTGCATGTTATTCGAGTCTGGAATAGTATGCTTCTCTTGTAAGTTGTAAGTGTCAGTCACTTTCAATATTAGGTGCAAGAATGAGGGTTTATTCTAATAAAGTTTAGCTTTTTCCTCTTCGTTCTAATTTTACTCTGAAAAATATCATATATGCCTTGAACTTATGACACATTTTTACGGGGACAAAAGAATTTAATAAGAAACAGACACCAAGGAATTGTGTTTTCTGAAACACTAACAATCCTGTTCTCTATGCTTCTGCGGAAATAAAATGCATCCCTAAGATTTCAAGTTTTGTCCAGTATAGTTTAAATGGGATGTTTTCTCAAGAATTATAAATTTTGTTGTAATAATGATTTTACTTCACATGTTCAAGTGACTTGTCTTAATCCTCGGTTTTCATTCTTGGAATTTTGAATTTTCAGATGGGAAATGTGGCAAAGGACCTAATAGCTGGGACTGTTGGAGGGGCAGCAAATTGATAATTGGACAGCCATTTGAAACCATCAAGATCAAGCTCCAAAGCCAGCCTAAACCACTCCCTGGCCAGCTTCCCAAGTATTCTGGTGCAATTGATGCTGTCAAGCAGACAGTGGCAGCTGAAGGCACAAGGGGTTTATACAAGGGTATGGGAGCCCCACTTGCTACAGTAGCAGCCTTCAATGCTGTCCTGTTTACAGTTAGGGGACAAATGGAACCATTACTGAGCTCACATCCCGGTGCTACCCTCACAGTAAATCAGCAGGCTGTTTGTGGAGCTGGAGTTGCCGTTTCCTTTATAGCTTCCCCTACTCAATTGATCAAATGCAGTTCAGAGGTCATTCATGATGTTTTAGTTGTCATGATTTGGTTGCATTTCCTATATATTCTTTCATTCAATTTTTATATATATATATATTTTTTTTTTGACAAAACTTAGATGCAGTATCATAGATATTTTTAGTGTTATTCTTCTATCAAAATTAGATTTTCATATCTGTAATATGCATAATAGAAGATTTTGATACATGTTAATGCAATATGACCACAAAGGCTTAACTTGTTATTGCTTCAAGGAATCATTCTTTCATCCGTGGTAATATGCAGCCTTCTATTTCGGAGTTATGTGTTTGAAATATTGTTAGATCACACAAGTCCTAGAAAAAATTTCAGTGTGTATTTCAGAGTTAAGATACAGTGTTGCAATTCAAATGTAACAATACAGTGTGTATTGGTTTGTGATCTAGTTAGGATGGAATCATTTGAACTTGCAAGAATTGGGCCACACACTGTATCTTAAGTAACAAAACTTTCAATTTGGACTTTATCTTGTCCAAGATACAGACAGATATTGGTTTTGAATCCTAAAGTCGATCGATGGCTATATGTGTATCCACTATTCAGTTGCATAGGTCTGGAAAGGCCGTGTGACTCTTACCATTTCAATGTCATGTTAAGTGGTGCCTATCATTCGGTTTTAGATTCCATGGAGTACATTAGTCCAAACATACAGCATGTAAGTGGTAAGAAAAAATGTGTACTCTTGTCAATTATAACGGACTAACCCATCAAGATAGTCCCATATACAAGGCCCAATACAATTTTCACTTAGGAGTACTGGTTAAAAATATGTCCAACAATATTAATTATTTTATCTGAGTTTAACAAAATTAACAATATGCTCTATAATTTTAACATTCAATTAATTTAGGTTTTATAAAAATATAAATTTTGCTAATCCGTGTAAAAAATCTAACATAATTTGAAAGACTAATGACAGCGAAGAATAATACTAGAGCGAGATAAAGTGCACATTTGTGTGTAGATTATAAGTAGGCTTGGGAATAGTAATAGAATCAAGCCCAAAACCAGAATGGGTATGGGACTAATAGAGAATGGGTAGCAAATCTCAAAGCAGAACTCCTTCACCTCTATGCTTGAATTCATTTACTTAAAATTATACGTCCACAAAGAATAAATTTTACTTTGATTAATGAAATATATCAAGTGCAAGGCACTAGCAGAATAAACTAATAGAACAAACATTCAGTGGAAAAATAATATTAATATTCATCGCATATATTGAAACGGCTACTTAGAAACTTGAAGACAACATGAATACTTTAAAGGTTGATGTCCGAACTCTCATTATCTCATAGCTTATTATTAAGTATGTCTCAATTTTCGAGCATAAAATGTACTCATCGAAAGTTATGCAGAGCACACAGGCAGACACGTACTTGAAGAAGAAAAAAATAAGTAATAAAATTACCCTTTTTAAATGCTAAACAACTCTGATTTCTTCTACAGAAAAATATCATTAAATAGGTAAAATTATTAACTATATTCATAAGATATAAAACACACTAAGTAAGTATGGTTATTGTTAATTTTTTAAATAATTTGATATTTGACACAGTTTAATTATGTGTCTAAATTTCAGGCAAACCAATGAGAGTAAAAATCCCATGCGTATTTGAGTTAAATACAATGTATTCATATTTTGAGGAAATAACCTTTTAAACAATAGAAAATTCTACAATATATTCGTTCTAGATTGATTCATTGATAAGACCTAGTCTAACCATGAGAGTGTGATACTACTATTCCAATCTTAATCTATCCATCACCGCAATGAAGTATTTTATAAGTGAGTGACACGTAGCATAACAAACTAATGTACGAGCAGCGAGGTGCACGTCCTAAAAAAATATCGGTCCAAGGAAAACGAGGGAACGAGTAAATGTCGCAGTTGAAAGCTCAGTCGATTTTCTTCTCTCGTTTGTTATTTCTTTGTTGAGTGGGGAAAGAAAGCACTTGATATATAACACATCACATTTTTATTATTTTATCAAAACAAAACAATCCCAACAAAGTGGCAAATGGATGACCCCAAACTACCCTCTCACGACTCCTCCATCTCTCTCATTGCTAGGCTGGATCATTTGGAGTTCATTGTGAGCTTTTCACTATCCAAATTAAAGCTCTTAATTTCTTCATTACTTCCCATAACACATCAATTTTGTCACGTATAATTCTTATCCTTTCAAACATGTTGTGTACGTGTATGTATCAATTTCTCTTTACACATATTTATGGTTCTCGTGACAGATGAAATATTTAGAAAGAAAACAAAGATGTGGCACCCATATTGTTCCTGCTGACAAAGGCAAACAATCTTTGGATTTTACCACAAAAGAGGCTTTCTATAAAGGAACATTGTTGGATCGAGTGGCCTCTCTTGAACGCAGACTTTTTCAGGTTCTAAATTAAATTACATGAAACAATTTTATGTAACTTTTTAAAAAAATATCACTAAAATTTTTGTGATCTCAGTATTATTCACGAATATTTTTTATTTTTAATAGTTTTATTGTTAAGTGTTTTGTCAATAATAATTGAATCGACATTTTTTATTAAAAGCAAATCATTTTCCATAATTAGACAACAAACATCACCAGATGCTGTCTTGATTGAAAGAGAATATATATTGATTACTGATCCGCATTCTTCCTGAGATAATCATAGAAATAGGAATGCCACAACTGCGATGACATGAACCACTTGCAAAAAAAAAGTTTATCATTTAAGAATCAATTCAAGTAGTTCGTGAAAACAAGAGTTTAATAGTGATGTATACAGTATAAAACAGATTTATATTATTATTTAATTATAGATTATCGTTAATATGAGTTTTAAAATATTTATTATAAAAATAAAAAAATTTAAATCGTTTTAAGTTGTAAATAAATAATAATATAAAACCGTTTTATATACATAATCTATTTTATCTTAAAACACAGCTTACACTGCTAACCCAACCCCACATCTACATGTAGCTGGAATATGCCTAAGAAAATGACCCTTTCACACGCATCAATTACTGAGCAACAACTATTTTACAACATACATCACACGGTCACACTCACACCTATATTGGTGAGAATCGTCACTATTTTGTGTATCTATATTGTCAAAACATCATATTTATGTACTACATTACATTAATTTAATTATATTCTAAAGTTTTAATATATTATCTACCATGGAAGTTAATACAAATGTACTTGTTCCTTTAGCTTTATGTAAAGATGGATTCAAGTGGCAGCTCTCTCCTTTTATCCCGTGCTTCCACGGAAGCTTCTGGGGAGTCTTCGTCCAGCAGTCAGGGTTCCAAGAGAGAAATATGTTACTCATTTCCAACTTTCAACAATCTCCCAAATAATGGAGAGAAAGGATTAATGCCTCAGAACCATATTAAGACACCTGAAACATCCCAGGTAAAAAAAAAAGTCCATTACTAAAATAGAGTTGTGAATTTTCTATATACTGATTGTTGATGAAAAATGAAATGTTTACATTATAGTTTATAAACTTACAGCTAAACCCTGTCAATTTTTTTATTAACTGTCACCATCCACTGGTCAAATTAAATTTCATTTTTCATATACTTTTTCTTCTAATAATTCTTATGCTACAATCAGTGCTTGGAGTTTCGGACCTGGATCTTAATATTGTCCTGTTATATCAAGAATAAATAATAAAATGGTAACCTCTAGATATGAAAAAATATCAACATATAATGTCTCTTTCACCTTAAAAAATGTACCCAATTCCATTTAGATTAGAATACTTGGTTTGGAGCTTTTGTACAAGGCGGTAGTAACATGAAATTTTGCAAGGACCACATATTATGCATCTGTTTGCTCGTACAGATAAAAGAAACAAATCATGCGCATCATGAATGGAGCTTCTAGTATGTTATCTTTTCCTTTTTGGTTGTATCTAAATAAATTAAGCAGTAAAGTCCAAAGAGCCTGCAATTTGTTTACGAAGCAAAAATGGAAATCAACTTATCAAATGTCTTTCTGTTTATATTATCATTACCTTGGAAACATCTTATGCAGCATATCTTTAAAAAAAGGGTAGTTTTACTCACAAAACGCCTAGAAGGCATTTACAAGGTGTTTCTGGTGGTTACAGAATCCTATGCTATTGTTGGAATAAAAGTGAGAATCTATGTTTGACATGTATGTTGGTGCAGGAAAAATGTGAGAGTGAGAAGCAAGAAATTAAAAACTCCTGCCCTCCTAAGCAGCATGTGGTGAAAAATATAGCCAAGAAAAATGAAAAGAAATGCAAAGTTGAGAAGAAACGTGTGTCTCCTGTTGGTTGGCCACATTTTAAACTACTAGGTTGCTGATGCTCCTAACGTTGGTTAATTTCTTTTACTACTTTTGGCGCTACCCTGGCCATGAATACACTTTTATGTCGTTGGGTTTAAACTTTGTGGTACATTGCTTTAAAGTAATAAAGTATGTGAGGTTAGATTTTGGTAGATTCACATTCAACTACTTTTAAATTCTATGTATACATATACCTTTTTTTTTATTTTTTACAGCAACCTGGATAATTTCTCTTCACATTAATTCAGTCCATTAAAAAGTAAAATGCTCTTAAATATTGTGATTTTGTACTCAGAATTTAATCCCACATATTTGATTAAAGGATAAGAGTGTCAAACTACTCATTCCAAAATAACATTTGGTTATACATAAGTCATATACTATTGCTTGGCGTTGGTGTGCATAGGGAAATGAACCATCAAAGTTTTTAAGGGACAGAAGAAGACCATGTGAAATCATGAACTGTAATAACACTACATTTGGTTTCAGATTCAGACAACCCGATATTTCTAATTATTTAAGTCGAATTATTGGAAGAGAGATGCCATCGATTTCATCGTTTGGACGGACCTGGAGTTTTTAAATGTTTATTTGATACAACATAAAACTAAAGATGTGTTTGTGGGAATAGTGAGTAACAAATTTGATATACTAATGGCTTGTTAATTTGCTACTTAAAAACATTATATTATCGCATGCTACATTTTTTAGAAATAGACCAAAGAAGTTGCACTTAGCATTGATATGAGTAAATATGGGGAAATTATATAATACATAATTTAAAAATAAAATAAGAAAGAGCTATGTTTGTATTGGATGTCTGTCTATAGTTATGCTCTATACTCTCAACTACAGCGCCAAAGAAAGTTCAATTGAAAATTCATTTGTTAAGGAGTTGGAATCAGATACACCCACTAACGAAAGGCCTAAAGAGAACTTAATGATCATGCCTTAATAATGGAATATATATAAAATAACTAAAAAATTCGAATATCTGGCGTTGGCGTTGTGCTTATTACTTTTCATGGTATCAATAAAAAACAAAGAACATTTGCCGGCTAGGAGATCTTTTCATGACCACGAAATTTAAAATGTTAAATTCTAATTTGTGGTCATGATTCGTGAATCTTGCAATTTAAATGAAATGGATATTCTCGTGTTGAAATTTTATTTAATTTTAGAAAATTGCTAAATAGTACAAAACGATTTAGCACCAAATTATCAAAAACATAAAATCAAATGGTTCTTCATAATTTCCATCAAATGTCTTTATTTTTTCATTTTTTTAACTTTTTAACCAATAAAAAGTAAACAATTATTCCGTATTTACTTTTGTAGAGATTAATTTCGAAAGATATAGGATCCCTCGTAATTTTGTCGTGCAAAAAATTGTATTTAATGTTCTCTTTTTATGAACATTTTATAAACAAAATTTTCATTATGAGGAAATTTATTTCCTATTTAACTATGCCAGTTTGAAAACAATGAGAATAATATTTTTTATTTTTTGGTAGCTAGGGACCTAAATATCTTTTATAATCTCAGTTGAGTAGAATGATTATGATCTATAAGCAGCAAAATTCTCCTTTTAAACAAGACCATTATAAGGAGAATATTTTTATTTGCTAAAAGAAAATAAAAATAGATATTTGATATTAATTTATTTTTAATGAACCCAAAATATACACTGATTTAAAGTTAAAAATTAATTTCTTAATACATTGATATTCATTTAAAACCTAATTTTTCGCAACAAATATTCTTCTACATTCATATATTTAAAATTAAATTTCTAATCACACATTTAAAAAACATATTATCTATAAATCATTTCCTACTATATTAATATATTAATTTGATAGTCATATGAAAGAGAAATATGTGCCAAGAGAGAAAATTCCGCTTAGCTGGAAAATCCGTGGAATGACGGGGACATCCAATTTTTACTTTTGAAAGAGGAAACCACGCCAGCTTCAAACTCTTTTATCTTAATTTTGAGTATGTTGGGAAACTAATCTGTCTAATTCAGATGACCTCATAATACAGCCACAGGAAAGTTTTTAGTCTAATTATCGCTAAGGAAAATAATATTTTAAAAGAAAGACTTCACTTCATAATAATGGAATTAAATGGTGGCTACAACCAGACAGTTTCTAGTTGTGCCATGAACATCATCTTTAGACTTTACTTATCTTTTCGATACACCAACCAATGAAATTATTTCAATGTCTGCTAAGTTTTATTATTTTAGCACACCATTATTAATAGAGACAACAATAATAATCCTGAACTTGCTCAATTCATCCATTAATATATTCCCTTAATGATTTCAGCTTTTATTTTCCGATAAAATATTATCATCAGATTCTTCTAGAATTGTGCTGTAGCACATTAATCTAATTAATTACCCAAGATTATGAGAATAACTACATTAATTCCTCTATTAGTCAACTTAATTTCACTTTGATTTTGGGTGCAGGATATAGTCAAATTCATGATTAGAGGTACTACTTAATTCTATCTATTTAATGTATATTAAGCAATCCATGTCATACTCCAATATAATATTTTTTAGACGATCTTATTAGAATCTTAGGAATAAAAAAATTAAATAGTTAATATAGTTATATATTTAAAATTTGAATTCAAAATTATTGATTAAATTTTAAAAAATCTCATATAAGTTAATTTATGCAGCGTTCGATAGTTGAATATAATATTATTTGAGTGATGTTATACATCAAACATTTATAACAAATTATACACAGGAAACATAAGAAGCGAAGAGACAAAAAATATGTAATGAAACAGGTGATGCAATCAAAAGATAAATAGACATGTAGAAATTATTATATAAATAATATTATTGATATTTATTATATTGAATTAGTGATGTGGATCCATGAATGTAAACACACATAAAATGATAGGAAAGGTAGGTAGCTTCTGCAAGTTGCTGTTGACATAACGCAACACACTGTGGAATTGGAAACCCCAAGCATCTTGGCAAGGTCTTGTGGGCCATTTCACTCTTACACATCCCCAGGAACGAAATGGAATTAATTATGAGCCTAAATTGTGCAAGGTATCCAACCGAAAATTAAAATTAAAATATTATTCTTTCCTATACTGTTATACCTATTTGAAATGATGAGTTCCTGGTGAATTATTCTCCTATACCTAAATTTTGTTTTCAAGTTGAAGATAGTTGCCTTTTATAAAATGTTAACCACCATTTGAATGAGATGAAGCAAGCATTAGATATTTAGTCATTAATCTAAGCAAATCAATGAATATGAATTATTATGAAAACAATTAATCATGGTCATCACTTACATGCACAGGAACTTCCAGTGACTTTGGATGCTTCGCGTAACATCTCATATTTTATTCAACTTGTCGTGAAGGAATCTTAATTGCCCCCTTTGACCCGAAACCATGACATGAATGCATTGTATTATAATAATGTGTGGGATACTACCATCTTTAATATTCCTTTTCCCTTTGCTATAAATGGGTGACGATAGCTGTAATGGGAAACCCGATTGGCACCCCAACCAAACCCATATAAAAGAATTTCATCTTTTTAATATAAATAATCATCCAGAGTAGCGAGTTTAAAAATTCAAATTAAATCAACGACACTAATTACTTTCGCTCATTTTCTACTATAGTATTTATCTTGATTTAATTTATTCTAGACCAAAAACATTATATTTAGTATCATTGTTCGCATGTTAAGGTGCATATTGCTGTTTCAAATTGCAACTGTTATTAGAATTGACTTGGTTATCATCTATGCATGTGCTTTTAGATACTTATATGTCATTAAGTTACTATATATGTTCATTAATAGTGCCTGGTTGACTTGGTGCTATACTCTAATTTAGTTTTGTAGTTATGTACGAATTAATAAATGAGTATATATCTCTATTTTTGAAACTAATCAGCTTATTTTATAAATTTTAATTTTATATTTACTGTTTTGTGATATGTATTGAACTATAGTTTGGAACTGAATTAGACTGACACTAGTAGTTTAATTTAGCTAGTTCATAAGTTCTAGTAATTTTAATTAGGGGAAATTTTATTGGAACATTGTAAAATATTGTCTAATTCTTGTAATTCATCTTTATGTATATTTTAAATTTAAGTTTTATTTATAATATATAGAATAGTTTTATGATATTCTTTTTCATATAGTTATATATCATCTCATTTTTTACCTGTATTTAATTTTTTTATATCAAATTGAATTAATGTTTTTCTTTAATTCTATACATTCAATTAAAAATCATTATTTTAATCAATATTTAATGATATTGAGAATCGTATAAATTATCATTAAAATAATATTATATTAATTAAATTTTTTACATTGTTCAAATTTAAGAAATTTTAAATACATTATCATTCATTTTATTTTTTTATTATCAGTAAACAATACTTTCAAAATTCATCATCCTATCAATTAATGTGTATATTTGCTTATATATATGTGTGTAAAATCATTCAGTTAATTAAATTCTTCAATGCAGACACATATAATTAACAGTGTCTGTTAATGACTTACTAAAGACTTTAAACGTAATCTCTTTCTTAATTAAGTTTGATCCATGTATATTAAACTTAAATTTTAAAAATAATAATTTTTTAACAAAATTTCCTTTCAAAATTATGATATAAAAGTGATTACTTTTTAAAAATAAATTAAAATACGCATATATTTATTTAAGCATGTATTTTATTTGAAAATATATAATAATATTTAGAATAAATAATAAATTATTCTACTTATTTGGAATAAATAAATAAACTTGTAGTTATAAAAAAAAAGTAAAATACAATAAACATAAAGTAAAAATACACAGATTATATTAATTAAATATAAAAAATGTGTCACGATTTTGCTTTTAAAATTTGATTAACATTTTTCTCTCAAATAAAATATAAATTTGTAATAAATATTTCATTTTGGATTTTTCATTTATTATATTTTTCAAAATATATACAAAAAATTTTAAATTAACATTTTCAATCCCATTATCTTATTCATTTTATATAAACAAAGAGAATTAATTTATTTGATATATAAAATATATTTTAAGTTAATAACATACACTGATATATTTATTCGACATTTTATTTTAATTTTATCATATAATATCTATTATTATAAATATTACAATTTAAATAAATATAAAAATATTAATATAGAAATGTTAATTAAATATTAATATTTATATATTAGTTTTGTTAAATAATTATTAATGACATTATTCATATAAAAAATATTTATATAATAGAGGATATATTGAAATATACGTTAAAAGTTTTATTATTTTATTTTTGCTTAAAAATTAGTTTATATATTTATTGTTTGTATTGATAATACTTGTGTTGAGGTATATTTTAGATTTTAAAATTGAATACATTTAAAATATATTTTATAAATAAAAATTAAATATATTTATTAAAAATATATTTAAAATTAAAATATTTTGTAATAATTCATTTAAAATAATACTTAAAGATAGAAATTAAGGTATAAATTATTTCCATAATATATTTAAGAAATTATAACATATTATAATAATTTAAGAAGTTACTCTTTATTTCAATATTAAATAGAAAGTAATTATAAATAGATAGATAGAGTTAAATATATTTTTACTCTTTAAATTTAAAAAATTATTGAAATTAGCCAATTGAAAGTTGGTGATTGTTACACCGTTCTAATTGACCTCTCCCCACATATAAAATATAATTTCGTTTTTTAATTTGGTTACCTTTAAAATATAGCTTATGAATAATAATAATAATAATTAAAAATAATAGCTTATGAATAATAATAATAATAATTATTAAAAATAAGTAGTGTGCTTTAAATTTATAGTTAAATCCAAAATAATCAATAATAGTTTAATTAAATAATATTTAAGGATATAAATTAAGTGATAAACTTATATATATATATTAGTTTATTTATATTATATTAATATACATTTAAAATATCTTTATAAAATATTTTTTTAGATTATAATATTTTAATGTGTGCATATATATTTAGGTACTGAGTTGTGTAATAATTACTTTTATTTAACAATAGATTTATATATAGTTTTAGATGAAAAATCATGTTTAGTAAATTTATATTCCATTTATTAAATTTAATAAATATAATATTTAATGCTAGTTAAAGAAGGAGCTTTTTATTTAAATATTTATAACTATATAACCTTAATTGCTACATTAATACCTATGATAGATAATAAGTTTCTCACACTATATTACATACTAATATTTAACCTTGATGTACCTACAAATCATTAGCTGTCATTGACTATAGTGACAAAGCACTAAAATGTGGTAATTTTTTATATATAAAGGCGATAATAAAGTTAAAACATAAAATTTTATTACTTAATTTTCCTTTTCACCAAGAGAACTCGAATAGATAAAATACTATACTTCTAAATGTAAGTTGCGATACTCAAACATTTTAAATAATTGTTAATATTTTATTAGTGATAATTTTTTTTTCAGAAAATTATTATACTATATACAACGTAATTTTTATTTTTATTTTTCTATACAAACTTAATAATAATAATAATAATAATAATAATAATAATAATAATAATAATAATAATAATAATAATAATAATAATAATAATAATAATTTTCCATAGAAAATAATATTATTTAAGATTAAAATATTTTTTAATTCCTATTTATAATACTTATATATTTGAAAGTTGATATGTATATGAAAAAAAAAGTTTTTAATATTATATAAATGATTATTTAGTAATGACCCAAGACCGGGTAAAGTAACTTAATCTAAATTTAATCCATCAAGGTCAAGTCCTAAAAGAATAGATAGGTCTTATTTATTTTTCGGGTCGAGTTTGATTTTCATTTTAAACTAGGTAATTAGTTGATGTTACATAATAGTTTAAAATTTATTATCTTTTTTATAAAAGATATGATTAATTATAAACTTTTTATTAATAATATTTTTATATTAATAATATTTTTATATTAATATAACTTTTTGTGAAATATCTATTGGTTTATTTTTTTTCTCCCAAAATTTTAATATAGTATTAAAATTTATACTCCACAAAAAATATTAAAATGTATACATTTCACTTAGATATTAATATAACCAATCTTGTCCTTAATGGGCCATGATTAGGTTAATAGTTGGGTTTAAACAATATTATGTCCTTAAAAAAGTTATAAGCCAAGAAATATGTAGGGAGGAATATATAAGGTACATGTATACCAGAAAAAATGGCATACCTAAATCAATCTCTCAACAATATATAAAACAACACAAGGAATTAATATATCAATTAGAAGAAGAAAAAATATGACTGTTTAATGTTGCCAAACTGTAATACCAATACCTTAATTTTTATTAAATTCAAATTTTAGCTAAAGCCAATCTTTAGCTTTTAAAATATCACCTTATTTTTTATGTAATCATAAGGACCACCAAACAATAAGCAATAAAAACATTTTCCATGTTTATTTGATTTTTTACCGGCTCTAATTCCACAATGAGATAAAGTAAAAAATTAAAGTACTATAGTATGTATTCTTGAAGAATAGCCATATTAAACCAATTATAACAACCTAATCAGATTCTCATAGAGTATTCCCATTAAAAAGAAAAGTAGTTTGAAAATTTAGGTTTAGATAGACGAAAAAAAACATAGTTAACATGTATCAAATTTAGTATTAAACCTTTTTTACAAGTTTATTTTAGACAGGACTATATCTTATAGCAATCTTTAAGTAAAAGCATACATTTTTAAAGAAATATTTTTTTACTCGTAATTCGTGTCTTCAAAATATTGAGTCTACTTCGAATCAACTCAAACTAATTACTCAACCAGGTTCATGAGTACTTCTACAAATATCATTTCTAATATCATCCTTGGAGAGTTATTCAAAATACCTGAAAGCAGATCTGGCGTAGAGTTCCTATAAGCTATAAAGAACCTAAATCTAGACAGATCTCAGTTAAATTTCAGATGTATTTATCTTTTTTGAAAAAGATTTTTACCTTTTTTTATTAGATAAAATTTATGAGAGTTTTATTTCTCATTTAGTAAGTCTCATTCCCAAAATAGTAAACCTTGTACAAATTTCAACAAATAAAAAAAAGTTAAAAATTAAATATTAAAAAAATGTATTACTACCAGCCTACCAGTCTTGTTCACACTTTAAGGTCTCAAAACCTACATCTATCATGAATCTAACATCCTAATCAAATAGATAAATGTGGCTAACAATTACTCCTACTTCAACCCATCCCCTAAGGCAAGCACCTATTAACATCTCAGCCTAACAAATTTCCTGAGTCAAGAAATACTAAATGACCCTCTCAATTATCTCCCTACAAGTGCGGATTTCTAGCAATAGCCAAATTAACATACTCCAGTTCTATGACACCCTCATTGGTCATCATCTAGACCATAATTCAATCCATCATAGATGATGCTCTTCGATTATAAATGGACGAGGGGAGAAGGTAGTTTTACCTTTTGGACTTTCTGGTCGGGACAGTACATTAATATACATTGAGCCTTACCTGAACAAACGTCCTGCATAATAACTACAATTACATATTAACCTTTAATTCTTATTCTTACATATAGCACATGCATTTTCAATTTTATCTTTACACAACACACTTCATAAACAATTATATTGGGTCTTCATCCTCCTTCTTACTAAAATAATTTTTTTTTTTTACTCATCTAAAGTAAATAAAGATAAAATAAGTAATTTCAATTATTGATAAAAAAATAATGATTAATTTTTACATCAACAGTTAATTTTCTTATGAGTAATTGATATTATTTACTTTATTCTTTAAAGTAAATTATTCATTTTAAAATATATGAATCTTAAAACAAATAATTAAAATGAGTTATATATATATATATATATTCTAATGCTTTTTTTATTAACTAAATTTGATGTCAAATCAGATCCATTAAATAAAAAATAAATCTTAAGTCATTTAATAAAATCTTATAAGTTTATCAAATAATAAAAACTATGTTAACAAAATATGATGTAAGTACTCCTTTTCTCACATGTCATTAATCTGATGCATTGTTTCCATTCAGCGATAAAAATTAATTAAACTTAACTTATTAAATATTTATTTATTTGTGTTTAAAAATAAATAAATAGGTCCAAACTTGATTTTGAATTTAATTATATGATCTAAATTGAGGACTAGTATCATTATTAACCCCAAAAATCGAAAAGTGTATAAATCTCTCAAAGTTTTACCAAATAACTAAAGTCTTTAATTACGGTAATTAAAAAAACTATCATTCATAATTTGTATATTTAAATATTTTTTATTTTTCTCTTTTGACTTTTATTTAATTTTTTATAATTAAACTTAAGCCCCATAATTTGTCCGCAAGTTTGAAGTTTAAGCACAGTTAATTTTGCTGGACTTACTAGCAAGTGGCACAGAAAGAAAACAGAGTTGTGGAGGAAAATTCCCAAAAATACCCTCGTCCGTTCCTCAAAATCTCGTTCCTTTCCGCGAGAGCCAATAGCATTAGCGTCCCCCACCCACACTCTCTTTCCCTCTCTCGCTCTCTCTCTCTCTCTCTCTCCGCGCGATGGAGAAAGGCGAGAGCTCCGCCTCCACATCGGAGCAAGACTCCGACGACAACCACCACCACACGAGCCACCACCTCCAGCCCCCGTCCGGCCTCACCCCGCACGAGTTTGCCTCGCTCGTCCCTCCGTAACGGAGCACCACAACTACATCACGGGCCCGGGCCAATGCTCCTCCCTCCTCGCCCAGCGCGTTCACGCGCCGCCCGACGCCGTCTGGTCCGTCGTGCGCCGCTTCGACAAGCCCCAGACCTACAAGCACTTCATCAAGAGCTGCGCCGTCAAAGACCCCTTCCACATGGCCGTCGGCTGCACCCGCGACGTCAATGTCATCTCCGGCCTCCCCGCCGCCACCAGCACCGAGCGCCTCGACCTCCTCGACGATGACCGCCGCGTCACCGGCTTCAGCATCATCGGTGGCGAACACCGCCTCAGGAATTACCGCTCCGTCACCACCGTCCACGCCTTCCACGACGACGACGACGACGACAACGATGCCAAGATCTACACTGTCGTTCTCGAATCCTACGTCGTCGACGTCCCCGACGGGAACACCGAGGAGGACACGCGTCTCTTCGCCGATACCGTCGTCAAGCTAAACCTCCAGAAGCTCGCGTCCGTCACCGAAGGAACCAACCAACCGTGACGGTGACGGTGACGGTAAGTCACACTCGCGGTGAACCACCTCAATAAAAATATTAAAGCCAAAAAAAAAAAAGGATTGGAATTTGAAACAATCGTTCCCTCCCGAACCAATTCATAAAAGGAGAAAAACAAGTTTTTCTCTCTTTTCTTTGTTCTTTTCTATTTTTGGAAATTCATTTAGTTTTCTTTTTTTATTTCGGGTGAGACTCTCTACTTTGGATGATTTTGTTTCCGCGCTAGCAATAGCATAGCTTCTCCTCCTTGCTCGTCGTGGATGCACCGTTGAATTTTGTTATTACAATGGGTGAGGGCATTTCGGTCAATGAACGTGTACAGGAAATGTTGACTTGTGATTTCATCGTGTCTTTTTAACCCTTCTGTGAATATCATCACCATTTGCTTTTGCTTTTCCTACCCTCGATTTTATTCCGTGTACATATCTTTTTTTTTTTTTTCTTTTTCTCCTGTGAGTGCATGACTACTTAAAGAAGATGCTTCCTTCTGTATAATTGAAAGAATCAAATAAGTTCACTGTGTAATTTTCTCTTTTATCTAGGTTAAAATTTGTTAGCAAGTTTGTAGAAATAACTTTCCTCACTTAGTTACACGATATTTCAATCATTAACTGAATATTTTTGCTCAACTTTAGTCTTGCATGTGTGATAGCGTATTTGATTTTTCATTTACAAAGTCATAAATTATGATTTGGGGTTTGAGAAATAGAAATGGGAGAGCATAGTCGTAAGAGTCTCTTTCCCTCGCACAAATCACGAATGGTAGAATCAATTCTGTTTGTCTTTTACATTGGACACCATCTTCGTCGCATCATTCTAACACATTAGAGCTAGTTAGGATTGATGGGAATAAAACAAAATAAATTTCACATAAGTTGCTGATGATTAACTTGTTGAAAATAAAAACAAAATAAAATAAAAATTTATTTTATCTTTTTTCTCTTCAATTTGAAAATACGAGATAAAATGAGAGACGAATTTAATTTATCGTTGATCATTTTTTTATTATTATTATTTCACCTACTTCTCTAATAGTAGAATAAAAACTTCACTGATAAATTAACTTTCATTTTATTTTAACTTCAATCTCATCAAATATCCGAATATAACATGGAAGTTGTGCTGGGTATTTATGCTAAACCAGTGCTGAAAAGGGTATTCATCCAAGTGATTTTGTAAATAGAAATATTAATTTTGTGGTGCGATTTGTGTATACAACTTTTAATTTTATTATTGTTATTATATTTTATTTTACTAAAAAATAAAAATGTTAATAACACTTTTTAATATATTTATTATTGTTAGTTAAATTTTATTAAAAATTATAAAATTATAAGTCAGATTTATTAAATAAATAATGAGATTTTCTTAATTTTTAATCTTTTTAATTAATTTAATTATATTTTAAAAAATCTATTACAAGATTTATCCTTCATAAAATGATTTAGGACCAATGTATAATTTTTAAGAATAATGAACATCACATTAAAAGTTATATTCTTCATTTTGATAAGAATCTTAGGAGAATTTACCTGCAAAAGATAATCATTGTAATTAGAATCTAAAGTTCTTAATTTAAGTTTCATAATTTGTAATTGGATCTTAAAATATTTGTACAATATTTCTTTCTAATATTATTTTTTTCTATTTCCTTTCCTTACATTATCTTATTTCATACTTTTTTTCTTTTTTCCTATATTTTTTTTTGTACACAATATTATGCAAAGCTACAAATACAATTTCTCTGTTAAAAATCGTGCTTTTTATATATATATATATATATATGCTAACAATAATATTGTGCCATGTGAAAACTTAAATGTTATAACAATGTCAAAAAAGAACGGAGAGGGGATGATATATATTAATTATTGAGCTATATTATTTATATTTCTCTTTTTTACCATATTTCTATAAAAAAGAAATTATCTCTTTCATTACCTCTCACTCATCTTATTACATTTTTTTCCTTTTTTATCTCTCTTGTATTGTAAGAAAAATTATATGTGTAAATTACAAAGTAATTTCTCTACACTATCTAGATATTCGAGTTTGCAGTAGAGTGGGTTTGAACTTGGTTGAATTAATTTTGTATCTAATCTTCTTTCACTTTAATATGAAATACAGAGAAATCATGTCAGAACTGGTAAAGTTCACTCAACACCCACTGTGAAAATAAAACAAGTTTGAATTTAAAAATGACTAAATTTACCCTATAGTTGGAATGGAAAATATGAATGAGATTGTGGAACCCATTAGGAAGGTATAATCAGAAGAAGGTGAGCCATGCACCTACCAGGCAGGTTTCACAGCCTTTTGTGTTCTCATATATATAGGTGGGTGGGTAGTGAGAAGAAATTGTGTCAGATGGTAGTGAGGGATATCATTAATGGAGCATCTTTCTCTGAATTGCAGTGTAGAAAAGGGGAATTTCTAAGGAAGCTAGAATTGAGAAGGGCCCGTTTTGTGCCAAGTTTTTGTAGTCTTGCATTGCTTGCTTCCATTTGCAGCTTGGGGTTAAAAGGTGGCTCTTGGTATCCAATTAAGGGCATTACCAATAATCCAAATCTTCTAGTTAGTTGCATACTTCTTAACCGTTCATTCACAATGCTAGGGGCCCCCCCCCATAGTTTACCTGTAAGGTCTGGTCCCTGCTATGATGATATTGATGCCTCGTTCAATGTGTTGCATTTGCTATTTATGTGGTGGGCCTTTTTCTTTTTCTTTTATTTTTATTTTCCCAATTTATATATGCAGGGTTTTTATTTTCCAGTATCTATAGAGCTGGCAATGTAGGGTTTTTCATTATTATATATATATATACACATTGATACAATACGAGTATTGTTGAGGCACTTTTAGGTTGTCACTATTCATGGATACTGATCGTGTCAACGTCTCCATGTTAGGTTACTGATTTTCGAGATTGGAACGTATCAGGATGGATTTGTTAGTGTTAGGCAACATATACTCTGACATGGACAATCCCATGGATGGGATTACTCTACCCACTTGCATTGGTTCCTCATAATCAACAACACCATCTCCTCATTCTCTCATAACCTCACTTAAGCCATATTTTGTTAATGCACACTTCAATGTTATTTAATATCTATAAATATTATAAGTAACCTGATATAATAAAATTAAATATAAAAACAATAATAGACGCTAAAGTTGTAACTAAACTTTGATTCTTTGAATTGTGGCAATTAAATGCCAAGCAAGATGAGGACGCTGCTATTAAATGCTTGAGTACACAATACGCTGTGCGAAATACAAAAGGAATAAACTGTCTAGATCCCTTGTTAGTATTTTAGATGGACTATCTCAAAATAAATAAAATATTATAGATATTAAAACAAAATTAAATAAATATATTATAAAACTAAAAATAATAGAACAAATTAAAATAAATAGTTTACAGACACTATTTAAAAAAAATAATTTTACAAACAATCAAAATTAAAAAAACAATAAACCACAAAGACGAAAAATATATTAAAACAATCGATTTCCGTAATATACGTAGATGAACAACTTCCGTGGGAGTTGTAGAAAAGTAAAGTACGGCGCACAAGTTCAATCAAACTTCTTTTGTTTGCAATTTATTGGTGACAACCATGCTTTATTGCTCCAGGACAAGAATATATCAATATATTTCCTTAATATTATTTATCATTAAATCACATTTTATATTCATTGTAAAATTATCTTTTTTAAGCATTGAATTAGTAAAGGACATCATTCAATGATAAAAGATATACTTAAGTGTACTTTTTTGTCACCCATATTTTACGAATTACCTATTTTAATCGTATATTTTTTGCCCCTAAATTTTTTAAAATTTACATGTTTTATTCTATTATTAGTTAACAGTTTATTATCATTAGTTAACAGTAACAGTTGACGGCTAACATAACGGGTTAACGTAAACTTAAACTGTATATATAACAAGTTGACAGCTGAGGTGGAGGATGATATTGTAATACAGATGGCAGTTTACGTGAAAATTAAAATTAAATTATACTTTTTGTCTAAATTTTAAAAATTTTACACATTTGGTGATTTAACTTTTTTTCATGTTTTGCTCCTATTGTTTATTCTCACATTTTGTCCCTACATTTTAATTAAGTATTTTATATTTAAAATAAATTAATGAACATTAAAATACAAAATATTTGTTTATAAGAATTAAAACTTTACTATTTAAATTAGTATACTTCTAATTAGTTGTAAAAAAAAAAAAATTGATTATATATTTTAATTTGTTTTAAAATAATTATTATAAATTAAATTGATTTGATTTTTTAATACAATAGATAAAAAATAATTTTAAGAAGGAACATATTTAATGAACAAATCGTGTCTAATAACCAATCCATGTTAAATGTTTTAAATAAGTTTTTTTTTCTTATATAAAATGAATAATCCACTATTATAATAAATTTTATCACTTTTACTAAATATTACGATATAATTTATCTATTATAACTTTTTTAAAGAAAAATACTTGTTTTCAATATGAAGAAAAAATTTCAATAACATACAATTAACACATATCACATAATGAAAAATAATCATTGACTATAATTCTCTTGTATGATAAATTTACTTTCTATATATGATAATTTAAAATCATAAAAATTCTTTTTATCATTCATTTTTATTTTATGATAAAAAATTATTTTTCTCGTGAGAATGTTTCCGTATGATTCATTTATTTCTTATGTTCTTTAATTTTTATCATTCACTATAATCATATTGTATTTTATTTTTTTTATGTCTTTTTGTTCACTCCTTCAAATTTGTAACTATTTATATTATCAAATTAAAACTTGTTAGACAAATAATTCTGTGATATGACTTTGTTTTAAAATGTTTAAGAGTTAATATTTTAGCTTATTAAAAAAATATTGAAATAGTTTATTATAATTTTTATGTTCTCTTTAAAAGAAGCAGAAGCAAATGCACTCTTAATTTTTTATATTTTATATTTTTATTTAAATTTAATTTGTTCTCTCCAAACTTATTCATGATAATTAAAAATAAAAGACATATCACTTTATATTTATATTTTAAAATAATTTTTAATAAATGAATCATATCTATAATTAAATATGGTATAAAATTGAAATATATGTAATTATTTATAAGTTCAAAGACAAAATATTAACAAGTGTGATTTAAGGCATTTTTTAATTTATCTTCACCCGACTTTACCCATTGATTAGCTCATCAAATATGTTTATTTTATGATAAAAAAGATGCAAGTGATGGCTCATATTAGTATTTTTATCTCCTTTTAAAATCCGTAATTTTAAAAGTAAGTATATATTTTTATTTAATTACCGTTATTATTGTTTACTTTCTATATAAATTAGAATAATTATTTTGAATGAAAATGTTTTTTGAAAACTATTATTTAATGAGAATGTTATCTTATATATTTCAATTTTTTTTTCAATTAAATTTTAATATTTTTTTAAAAAAATTATCAATAATTAAAAACAATTTTGAATCACAATCTAAATTATTTATCATAAATTCAAAATATAATTCAAATATTAAAAATATTCATTTACTCTAAATTTAAATTATAATATAATTTATAAAATTAAAAACATTTATTTATTATAAATTTTAGTTACATAAAATAAACATTTATTATTATGAACATTACATACAATGACCTACTAGTTATTGTAAATTTAAATAGATAACTGAGAAATACCATTTCAAGTTTTTTGATTGTAATCATTCACATTAAACATGGGACAATATGTAATTAATCCTAGATATATGATTTGTTTATCAAATATGCTTCTCCTTAAACTTAATTTTTATTAATTATATCAAAATATTAAATCAATTTAATTTATAATAATAATTTTTAAAAATCTAAAATACATAATCAATTTTATTTTTTTACCAATAATTTAAAGATGCACTAATTCAAATTATAAAATTTTAATTTCTAGTAAACGAATATTTAATATTTTAATTATTATTATTTTGTTCTAAATATAAAATACTTAATTAAGAGATAAAATGCAAGAAAATTGAGAGTTAAAAGATAAAATACATGAATAAATGTTGGAGACAAAATGTGTAGAAAAAATGATAAAATGTACAAAATTTTAAAAATTAAAAAAAATATAATTTAATTTCATTGTCATATAACTATTACGTGTATTATTGGGCGATCAGTTTACATCAACAGTCCACTGCGGTGAACACTCAACTAACAAAAAGACAATCTATAGAATTTTAAAAATTGAATAACAAAATATGTAAATAAAATAATTATGTGAAAAAATTCGTAAAATCTTAAAACATGGGTGAAAAAAATTCTATTAAACAAAAAAAGTATTAGCAATTCTATATCTCACGGTTCTGTTGCTTGGACGGTTGTTCTTGTCGCATTCCATACGGCTCATATCAATTGAATAATAAGAGAAATGATACAGTAATATTCTTTTTAACATTTTTTATTATTAATTAAAATATATTAAAAATCGCAAATTTTGATGTTTTAAAATTGAAATAACTAAAATTTATAGTTTTTAATTAATAATAAAAATTGCTAAAAAAAAATGTTTGAAGCACTTTCTCTATTTACTAAATAAATGTAAATAAGTGTAATGAGTTGGGTGAGAAAAATAAAATTTTGTCTTTGTGGGGCTACTGCAGCTGAAAAGCAACTTTTGAAGATGATAACTTGAACAGTTATTTTCCTGGGAAAGTAATGTTGATGTCAAAACTGAATGTATTGTCCGACGTGTGAGACAGTCCCTTTTGGCAGGTATATCCAATTATCCAACAGTGGGAGGCAACATTTTTTTTCATACATTCACATCATCATCTCATTGCAATAACCAACAAATGTTTGTTCAACCCAATAAAAATGGTTGAATTTTATCAAGGATGAGACTCATATTATAAAATAATGGATTGATGAATTTTATCGTTGAATAATCTATAAATATTTATTAAGTTTGTAGATTTTTTTTTTTTTAAACTTAACTTTCTTAAAATATATAATAAGATATCCATTTATTCTTAATTTTTATTTTTTATTTTTTTTAATCCAACAACTCTAATAGATAATACATCTTATTTATTATATTAAAAAAATAAAAGATAAAAATAAAGAGTAATTTTTGAAAAAATTATTCTTAAAATAAGTTTATATATATATATATATTTGATTGTCATTTCCCTTTAAATCAGAGCCACGTCTTCCAAGAGAGCAAAGAAGTCTCCCACTTGTAAGAATTTCTTCTGTGATCATCAATTTCAAAGATATAGACTCAACAATTGTCATGTCTTCAACATTTTGATAATATATAAGAAAACTTGAAGATATTTATAACTTTAATATACAGTAAGTTGTTAGTTGATTTTTATATTAAATATTTTAAAGATCATATTAATAGTCATATTTTAAAAGTTATTTTATATTATTAATGTATAATTATTAAATTCTTTATAAAATAAGAATCTTAACGGTGGATAGAAAAAATAACAACAATAGATAATTTAAAGATTAAAAAATAATAAGATTTTTTATAACTTTCAAATATTTATAAAGCAAAATTGCATGTATATAACTCCAAATAACTTATTAAACTAAAATAAATAAGTTTATGCAATTATAAAATAACAAGATTTTAAACAATAAATTGTATTATCAACTTCATATTACCCATAAATTGAACATTATAAGTGCATGTATATATAATTTATTGGTTTACTTAAGAAAATTGTTGGTACCTTTTGAAATATGCATACACCATAAAAATAGCCTTGAAGAAATTTAGGTAAAAAAAAAAGTGTATATCTTTACTGTGTTTCTTTTAGAATATTGAAATACAAGGTATAGTCATGTTAAAAAATTATGCAGTTTTTATTAAATAAAAATTGATTAAATATATTGAATACAAATTGTGTCCTTTTTTTCTGTGTTGATTACATCCAATCTAAATTGTTAAATATTTGCAAAATTCCGTCTAGTAAACATAGCACGTGAAGAGCACTAAACCCCACGATAAGAAAGGGTTAAGAAAGCGACTTGGCCCCTTTTGAGATCATCCAATTGGGATATTGGGATGGATACAAGTTGCCAACTTGATACTAAAGAAAGGCGAAAACTTGAAGATAGAGAGCGACAAGGAGGAATAGAAGCTACAAAGACTAGAGAAATATGCTCAAATGCTTCTGTGGTTCGAGAATCTTTTAGTCCAATTTGAAGCATTTTCCTTTTCTTTTCATTTTCCTAGTTCATTATTGGCTCTTCTCTGACCCAAAAGTAGTGGCCACAATCACATCTAAAGGCCTCCTAAAGCCAATGAAATCAAAATGTAGGGTCAAAAATATAAAATCAAGTCCAATCATATTTCTTTTGCTGTTTTAGATGCTCCTGTTAGAATTTTGGAAAAGGTTTTATGTATACAAAATGGATCAATAAAATCTGTCTCTTTTCATTTCATAGACTTGTATATATAAAAAATAAATAAAAGATACAGATGATTATATACAATTTTAATTATTCAATATTCAAAAAATAAATTTATTATCTAATGATAGTGACTCGGTTAATCATATCTAATAAAAACTACTGTATTTAAGTTTTAAAGTGATAATTAATTTTATTAGTAGATAAAAAAAGATCTCATTGGCCCATAAAATGACTTTATTCTGAGTGAAGAAGAGAAAGAGATTGTTTGCAAATTGAGCACTACGCGACGCGACTATGCGCCATCCATCTCAGTCTCAGCCAATTTGTTGATAACCTACCACAGTCACCACTAACCAATTCCCATTTCTCAAATGAATTTAGTTCTTATAAAATTGAATTTACGTGTAAAATGAGGAAAGAACAATATATTTATTGTTGATTTCAAATAAAATATATTTTAATTTTAAATTAATAAAAAGATATCTCTAATTTTCTACATATTTTTTAGTGTTCAATCCCCATAATAAATAATCTCAAAATGGAAATACTCATTTGATTCTAAAATAGGGTGCTTTCGTTTTTGTGGGGCCACAAAAGTTGAATCATATTGTAACGTGTTCACAACATCTACGTGGCTGGTTTGTCCAATTGTCCCATTGTACTTCCAATACGCACAAGTGCATGCTTGTTTTATGCAACATTTTATACACCAGCTCGTGAGATTATTAACCATCGTAAATACTCCATAAATATTTTGTATTTATAATATAATGATCTAAAATGTAAAGCTATTTAACTCATTTTCAATTAATCTTATTATTATGTTACGTTAATTTTAAGAATTTTGGTAAATTACTCTAATAATGCAATCATTAAATATTATATTTAAGGTTAAAATTGACCATTTAAATAAGAGTAATATTCATATAGCAAATTATATTTTTTATTTATTTAATATGAATGTATTTTAATTGGTATTTACTTCAAATTTTAAAAAATAAATAATTGAAAAGTCGAGAAATGTATACATGAAATAAATAAAAAATAAAGAAAATAATTAAATTATTTTTTAATATTAAAAAAATATCATGTGGCAATTTTAGTAGAAATTTAATATTATATATTTACTAATTTATTAAATTATAATATTTTTATATCATGAAAAAATTAAGAGAGTTGTTAAAAATGTATGTTTTTGACTCTTAAAATATATAATCTTCTCAGTTAGTGCCCTATTTTATAAAAAAAATATTATTTAATGTAGGGCCTTCAAGTAAGTTTTTCTTTTTCCTATAGCTTTTAAAAATAAGAGAATAATGCGTTTTTACATGAAAATAGCTTATGATGTGATTATAAGTTATTTTCTCTTAAGGATAATTTATAAAAATAGTTTATAATTTACATAAAAATATTTAAATTTTATTTATTTTAATTATAGAAACAACTTATATGAATCATGAAGATCGGATTGACTTAATTGGAAGGACGGAATAATATATACAAATTTTTAGGTTTTAACATTATTAATGTTATCAAATAAGAGCTTATTTTGTAAGAATTTATTCAATAACTACTTCTATTTTAGTAAACAATTTAATTAAATATTTATTTATTAATGTTTCATTTAGATAAATTCGTTCATTAACACTTAAAAGAGAAAAAAAATAAAAAAAATAAAACTTTTTCGTAAGTAAAAATCAATTATCCTATCTTTTGAAAAAGTTAAATGAGAACTTATCTATAAAATTAAAGAGCATAAAATGATTTTAATTTGTCAAAGAAGCTCAATTAACTTTATTTTTTTATTTTTTTCTATAATCGTTTATGAAAAAAATTTATTCAATCTGTGCCCAAATTCTTATCATGTAAGCACTTAGTATAAATTGCTTTGTAATCAAAGAAGTAGGACTAAATTGATTTCGTAAAAATTATGTTACTTTCATAAGTTATCTTCGGAAACTTATTTAAATAAATTCAAAACATCTTATGGACGTATCATAAACTATTTTCTTAATTTCTCTTAAACCTTACCCAATTAATTATGTTATAAATTAGGTTCTAATAAATTATAAATAAGTTCTTTAATATAGACGTTAATTTATTTACATAAACAAACTAAATGAAAATTTTATGTATTTAAAAGAACCAAATAAAAAAATCATGATATTTAGGACAATATAAGAATAAGAAAAATAAAATAAAATAATAACAATAAAAAAAATGAAAAATTAACAAAAGAAACACATCAGAAGTGAAAAGGTTTTGCGAAAGACAAAATTATATATTTTTTTCAAAAAAAAAAGGGTAAATAAAAAATTTAGATACTTTTTGATATATCAAAAGTATAATTTATCCAATATAAAAATATTTAGAATTAAATGTTTTTTATTCCTTATAATATATTTGTTTTTCACTCTTGGTCTTTATAAAAATTTTGTTGATCTTTGGTGCCTCTAATCTATTTTTAAAAAAAAAAATTTCTTGTCCATGGGATTAGTTCATTAAGTGTGACAAAATGTTACATCAACAATACATTTGACCATCACGTTAACATGACATGTTAGCACTTATCATGTAATCACCTCAGTAACATGACAATTTTTATTTTAATCTATTTAAATACATTATATTTTAGTTTTAGTTTCTCTTAATACACTTTATTTTTTTAACCCATCTAATATATATATATATATATTTATTGTAGTTCTTCTAGATACATGTCAATGCATGTATAGGATCATTATCGTATTTTCACTAGTAATCTTCACCAAAAACATTCCCGGACTTAGATTTTTTTTTTCATAAATTGAAACATATGATTATATATCACATAGATATTGGCTAGGACCACATTATCTTAGTAATAATTTCTCCTTTTAGGGAAAATGGTTTGCTTCATTGAGATTCATAACATTCTTTTATAACTTATAAAAGTTTTGTAGATTTGAATCACATCCACTTGTAATTAAATCAAATTTTATATTATTATTTTATCTGGTTTTTATAATAAGATCTAATTAATTAATTCATCATGATCATGAAAATTATTTTATTTAGGTAATAATTTAAATTTATCTTAAATTTATAATTTTTTCTAAAATTACTCATAAATTTAATGAGATATATTCACATTTTTTTAAATATTTTTTTATTAGTCTAAAATATTTATTATTTTAATTTTTATTGATTATGATGTGAAAAGTCAAAGTAAGATTCTTAAAATATTTTTCATATATTTAAAGTTAGAGCCTAAGACATTAATGTATTTTATTTGTTCTCTCTTGTCCTTTTATTAAGACTAAATTAACTACTAGGAATAAGGAAATTAATTTATTTAGGTGATAACATTAAATTTATCCTAAGTTTACATGTTTTTCTAAAATTATCCCTAACTTTATTAAGATATATTCTTATATTTCATAAATATATTTTTATTAATTTTAATTCTTTTAATCCCTCTCATCATTAATATATCTATTACTTAAATTTTTATTGACTTTTTATGAGAATAATGAATGTAAGATTCTTAAAATACTCTTTATATAAAATAAAGTTAAACTCTTAAAATAGCATAATACATTAATTTATTTCAGTTCCTATTTATTAACCTTAAAAGATATCTCATAATTAAATATATTTTCGTAAAAAAAAGAATTAATACATGAAACATTCTATATTAACTCTTGTAAAAATATCAAAGTAAAATTCAAAATTAGATCTTATAAAAAGGATAGGAGGCAGTACTATTTATTCACGTTTAAAAATGATAATTAAGAATATTTTTGTGAAAAATAATTAATGCGAGACATCATAAATTAGTTCTTATAAAAAAAACATAGAAAAAGTTTAAATTGGATCTTATAAAAAAATAGATATTATTATCAGTTATTATTTTTTAATTTAATAAATATGTACTATTAGTATAAATAATTATTTTACATAATTAACCAATTTAAAAATTAATTAATTAATTTTTGTGTAACTTTTATTATCAAAGTAAACAATCAATTTGAATAGGTATCAGTATATAAAATTTTATACCGTGATTGTATTTTATTTTTCTCTTATTTTTTCCCCTGCTTCTTTTTCTAATCTTTCACATTGGTTTCTTTCTCTGTATATTCAAAATTCCAATAAGAGAAAGAATATACCCGTAATCATTCATTGGGATTTGGTTTCCTTTTAATCGTCAATATGAATTGGTTTCATTTTTGTTATAATAATTTAGTATATCAAGGAGAAGAATTAAACCTCGAAGATAATCTATTCTTAACATGATACCAAAACTATCTTTCTCCAAATTTCTTCTAAATTATTCACAATTTAACTATAGTGTATTTGCATATCTGTTAGGAAAATCAAAATCACAGTTTAAGCACAAGGTACAAGAAACACTTTCCCACTGAAAATCCAAACATGCTATCAGTCTCTTGATTTCATCCGGCATTGAACTCCTCCAGAAGAACCCATATGACTTGGATTATCCAATTATCAGCCTTTGTGCTAAGAGATAGACATCATCAACCTTGAATGCATACATCCTAACTTTTTATATACCTTATTTTAGAGGAATCAAACCCTCACATCAGAAACACGCAACGAAAGTAAAATTTGATATAATGAGATGCTGAAACAAGCTTTATAAACCACACCAATTAAAGAATCTAACCGTTTGAATTTGCCAATAAAAGCAATTCAGAAAAAAAGCCAGATCAGTTTTAAAATAGTTTTGGTAAAGCAATGGTAGGATAACAGTTGAAGAAATTTTTTTTAAAAATTATTAAAATGTACAATATTTAACGTTTCATATAAATTTCCATAATATTTTTTAATAATTCCTTGCCTGTTTAAGACATGGGTCGGCAAAATCGACTTTGAAATTACATTACCGAACATTAAAGCAGTCAACCCAGAATTTTGACTGATTTACGTGAGTAATATCCAGAAGGTCGGAAAATCTATTCAACTAACATTACCCGTCTATGGAATATTTTTCATATCGACAGTGCATAGGAATTAAAACAGGAGAAGAGAGGTAAAAACTGAGATTCATGGATGTAATTGAGAACGTCTGGTGAGAAGTTAAGATTGGAGTTGACAAAAAGCAAAGGTGGAGAAAGATGCAGCACAGATAGTCAGATCCAGACGTAGAAGGAATGCATGATGGTGAAAATTTAACAGGCAAAACAACCCACCCCTATAAGATATAAGAAAGCCATTAACAGTTAAAAAAGCGTAAGGCCACTAAACTAATTAATACTTCTCAAGGCACGATACATAGAGAACTGAGTAATACATCTTCAGGCTCATGTTCTGGATAGCATGCACATGCACATGAGTTTGCATTGGAACAGCATATATTCTGAGGTAAACATAAGTTAATTTAACAGGCAAAAGAATCAGAACAAAAGGAGAGTCCAAGGGATGGTCAAGAGCAGATGATAAAATGCCTACTGGTTAAGTTACATCTAATGATTTCCAAACGCTTCACAAAAGAAGGAACAACAAAATCAACATAAATGAGTCAGTCAAGTAGCCATAATATTCTCTCTTCATCTGCTCCCTTTAAAAACAGAAATCAAATTCAAAATTTACTCGTCTATACTGAATAACATAATCTATTGGGTAAAACATAAACAACTAATCCCAAGTAAAATCATTTTACCAGAAAACGAGTCCCAAGAAAGATTAATCAATCTACTCAAAATCTACATACAAGCTGTATGCTTATTTTTCTTGGGCCTTTGGTGTGGTCTCCTTTATCCCAAATGAGGCAGCTAAAGAAATCAACTAATAAGCCATTAAATGAAATAAAGAACTACTTGAAATAAGGAAAACAAAATATGCTGAGGAAGTAAATACCATTTGTTGCAAATCACATGGTAATAACCATATGATCAGTTCTTTAAAACATCTTACATAGAAAAGATAACATGAAATTAGCTATGAACTTTAAGATGTAATCCACTATATTACAAAAGATGACATAACAAATATTGTCTGTAATCCTACTTTCTTTTGAGCTACAGATCAGTCTTCCATCTTACAGCTCCTGTCCAAATGTCCAATTGAGTTGTCTGATCTTCAATATATTGCCTAATGTAAAACTTGTCAAAGTAAAAGGATTGCAACCATTACGGTTGTCAACAAAAGAGAAACAATGAAATAAGAAATGAACACTACAGGTAGCCAAAAAGATCTCTTACAACTTGATTGTACATCACATACCAACGAACAAGCCTAGGACCTCTCCAGTTAGAAGGAAGCAAACCAAATAAAACATGTAAGCACAAATTGAGAATACTAGTGATCTCTCCACCTGGGACTTGAGATGGGAAAAAAGCCTGAAGGAGATAATGGAAACACAAGGCCCGGAGAAGGAGGAGGTTGGGGGCCAGGGCCTAAAATCCCTGACTGTGCCATGGATGAGAATGGAAAATTTGGTGTAAGCGGAGATGGAAACTGAATGCCAGGTGACAGTAGAGGATAAGGAGACCGAGGGGATAGCAAATTCATGTAACCAGTTGGGGAAGGCAGGAGGAATTGAGAGGTTGGAGAAGGTAAAAGGGGAGGGCCATTTGCTTGTGGTGAAGGGAGACTAGGCACTGGATGGTTAGTAGCATTCATAGGTGGAATAGGACCATTAAATCTCGGAGAAGGGTACATGTGCATGGGAGGATTAGGAAGCAAAGCAGACGAAGGAGGAGGATGGGGCTGAACATTGCCCGGTACTTGGGGTTGAGGATACAAATGTGGTTGAGGCTGAACTTGGTTACCCCTTGAACCTGGATCCATTATTGAATTTTGAAGGTATCGCATGTAAGCAGAGATGGGTGACTCAGTCGTATTAGACCATATATCCCCAGGCATTGATGGGTGTAAAGGAGTAGGCGATGGTTGTCCAAATTGAGCTGGTCTTGGTATGGCATTATTGTAGGGAACCGGAGGAGGGGCAGCAGGCACCGGCATTGGCGGGGCCATGCGAGGACGATTGATGGGCGTTAAAGGGGGAGGTCTAATTTTCTGCAGCCGCATGCTCTGCGGTTTCGGTGGATTGTGTGGTGGTCTAGGTGGATGATCCTGGGAGGGTGATCCAGTAAGCCGTTGAACAATATCCCTGAATTCATTCTTGCTTATGTTGTAAACCTGAGGCTGAGGTTGTTGTCTAGCAGCATTATTACCAAAATTGGGCTGATGTAAAGGGCTCTTCCTTATATTTTTCCCCATCTTGTTCACACCCAAACTATCATTATGCCTGTTTTTGGAGTTATCCATTTGTAAAACAAGCCTTACTACAATAAGAAATCAATCACCACTTGTTTCCCCCTTCAAGTAAAAAACAAACCAATGCTCATAAGCTTCCAACAACGCCCAAAACTTCAAAATCCAAACCTAAAGCACCCGTATAATTTCAACAATTCTAATAAACTACCTGAACAAACCAAGCATGAGCTGTAATCTAAGCATCCTGGAGCTAAGCAAATTCTAAACTCACAATCAACAACCAAAAATTCCCAATTCCTTTATCCCAAATACAAATCAATCCCACCAACAGCACCAAAGTTAACCCTAGAGCCAAGGTAAGAGGCAGAAAACATACCCTTTTCGGAGCTTCACCCGAAATTTCAACGATTAAAGAACGAGCTTGGGAAAATTCAGCACCGAATCAGATCGAAACCCGAAATTATGAAAGTGGGAGCTTGAGAATCAAGAAAGGGTGTAATCCGAAAGGAAAGGAGCGAGAAAGGGTTGTTGAGAAAAAACCAAGCTTTGGAGGGAGTATGACTTATTCAAAAAGTGCACATGGATGTTTGGCAAGTGTGAAAGAGGGAAAGACGAAGCAGAGAAAACCCTAACGATGGAGAAGAGAACAAGTTGGGTGAGTGGTCAATGGGGGAATGAATTAATGACAAGGGCATTTTAGGTATATCAGATGCAATTGCAATTGCAATTGACGCTGATGTGACTTCCTCAATCCACAAAAGCTTATATTTTATTACCATAAAGTAACATCAGACCTCGTTCACATGTGATCATACTTACTACTACTTTGCTTTTAAATTTTTTTCTTTACATAGATGACATATATATAGATTTTAGTATAAATTCTCTTTGAAGTTGGTCATATTTTGTTAACTTTACAAAAAAGATGTATGTTTTAATCTAAAATTTTATTATATAAAAAGTAATATCATAATTGTTAGACTTAAAAATCAATTATTGAAATTTTAATAATATATAATATTTATTAAAATTTTCATTGTTTAATTATATTGCATCAAAATATATTCCTTTTGATTCTAAAGGAATTAAATCCTGCTCATTGAGATGGAAAATGCAAATGAATATTTTGAGTCCTATTCATTGATGTGTTAAATAAATTAGTCAATGAATTTTTAATATATTATATTAAATAAATTTAAATATGTAAAAAATAAATATTAAATATATTTTCAAGTATACATATACTTTAATTGATCATCATAATGAGTCTAGGTCCATTTGAATCATCATGTTTTTCATTAGGATTTTAAAAATATATATTAACTATTAATATTATTGTATAGCATAAGTTTGTTGATTTTTATAATATTATCTTAAAAATTATATAAACAGTTTGAAATTAGATAATACTATAAAATTATTTTGTAATATAAATGCATGATCATTAAACTTTATATTTAATATATTATCACAACAACTTCATATAAAAAATAAATATATATATTTTTATCATAATTATTAAAAAATATATAGATTTATTTTATAAAATTGTCATATTTAGATACAATAAACATTTATTGAATTACGAGTAATATCACCGAATATAATCCGTATTTAAATTATTTAATTTTATAGTATATATTTAAAATAAAATTTAAATTTATGTCGTTACTAATTAAAATTAATTTATTTAACTATTTTGTATTAATATTGATAAATTACTTGTTTATTTTTATATAAAAACCAAACAAATGTATAATCTATATACAAATTATTTATTAGTTTTCTATATGGATCATCCTTCATAAAGAATATTATTTGACATACAAACAAGAGTATCTATTTTAGCAAAAATTTAAAATTTAATTCATCGACAAACTTCTTTTGCAGGAGAATATATTCTCTCATGTGAAAAAAAAAAAAAAAAACTTGACAATGTCAAGTAATACAATTTTCCCATTAATTATTTTGAATCTCAACTTTAAAATAAAAATATATTATAGTGATGAAATTTATTGAATAGCTAAGATCTCATGAATTGGTAGGCACAGTAAAGAAAATCCATTGCCATTTACCGTTATACTAGACTCATAATTTATTATTGATTACTTAACCATAATAGGTAAAATCATAAACTAGTATAAAATTATTTTCATTTAATTAATGGTTTTGAGTTTGAATTTTAAATATATAATTTCATTAAACATTCAAAAGGAAAATTTTGTTGCTCATATAATGACTTTGAAAATTTTGTCACCCATTAAAAAATACTTATGGTATGACCTATGTAAAATTCATTTAATAGTATAATACATTAAAAATAATACATAAAAATTACATTATTAGTATGGTTAGTTAACTAAATGAGAAATAATTACAAGATGGAATTAAATTTAAATTCAGTTAGAAATCTTGATATAAATTAGAGTTGCACAATTTTTGAGAAAAATATCAAATAAGACTAAAGTGGCTTGAGACACATTCTTCGAGGTAGTGGTCTTTTTTATCATAATGGAACTTCCAAACTCAAGTCCTTATGCAGTTAGTACATACTTCGATATAAATCACCAATTGACTTTCCATTTTTGGCAAAATGTGATTTTACCATTTATAGTCAACTATTTTACTGTTTATGGTATAAAAATCAAAAATCAAACTTACCAATTTGAGAAAAATGTGTTCACCCCATTTTTTTTGTCTTGTTTGGCAAAGAACACTTTTCTATTCCTAACTTGAACCATTAGACAACTCAAACCTCCTCAACCTTTGGGCAACTAGCTACCTCAAGCCCTCTTACAAGACACCAATTGAAAAAATTATAGCTCCTTACCTCCCCTCACCTCTGAATCTCATTTCCCATTTTGCCACCTCCATAGTTGCAAGCTCAAATCCCTTCAATGAAGTGTTTATACTCACTTCTTCACTCCAAGTAAGGGAAGTTCATTTATCTATGATTTCGTGGTTGAGATGTATGATATGTTAGTCTATAATATGTTTAAATGAATCACAACATGCTACACTGATCTAAATCAATATTTTTGAGAAAATTCTTAAATATATGAATATATGTAGAAAAATATGTGAATTTGAGATATGTTGTATTGTTTGGGTTTCTGATGAATGGAATGAGTTTACTATGTTATATAATGAAGTTTTGAGCAATGTTTATGAAATTTCATGTCATTTTGAGTATTTTCATGGTGAAATCGTGTTATGTTGTGAATATGTGTCGTGCTCTCGCTGGGTGAATCACCCAATAAGGATTGTTTTATGGAAAATTGTATAAGTGCTCGTTGAGCGAGACTTGGTTCTCGTTGAGTGCATAAAGAATAACACTTAAAATTGAAAAAAAAAATCCCAAGTCACTAGCAAACCCTTGTGTTCGTTGAGCGAGCATTCATTAGTTGATGAACATGATGAATAAAGATTTGTAAAAACATAGAAATTCATATTTTTGTTAAGTGAGAGCTATGTCTCGTTGAGTGAGGATCTTAAAAACTCAAGAAAACCATTAAATCATTGAGCGAGTCATCCACTCATTGAATAAAGATCGAAAACTTAAAAAAAATAGTTTCCTTGCAAGCAATTCATTGAGCAAGTCCTAAGCTCACTGAGTGATTCCTAATCTTTTTGAGTTATTCCTAATCTTGCCGAGCGATTCTTGATCTCACCGAGCGATTAAAATGGAACTTGAGAGTAAAAACTCTTTGTGCCTCAATTCACTGAACAAATCTATTGGTTCGTTGGGCGGATTTGAGAGTAAGACTCTCTAGGGTCTACCTCTGTGAGCAAAGTAGTTACTTTGCTGAGCAAACAAAATGAGCAAATCATTGAGCGAGATAAGAGACTTGCTAAGCAAATCATTGAGCGAGATAAGACACTTGCTAAGCAAATCAACACGAGAAAATTAACACTTTCTACGTGAAGACTCATTGAGCGAGAGAAGGGACTTGTGAGGAAGCTTGTTGGGGGAACCAATTGGCTCACTGGGCAAACATGAAAGAACTTTTGAACCATGAGAAATTCCTTTCACAAATCAAATAGGTTGATACCTACTAAGTTACCATAATAAAAACAGGAAGTAGCTCACTCTAAAATTTCAAGTAAAACCTTAAAGACCAATGGTTCATAAGACTTAATGAACTTGTTATTCACTATGTGACAAGTACTATAAAAGTAATGTTGGTTTGAGAATGTTATATGTGCTTTTAATGTTGAGACATGTTGAGTATGTGGGTCTGTAGTTTGATATTACGTTGTGAGTAGGGACATAAGTTTGTTTGGATTAGGCTCCCAAGCTTAGTGCCGAATAAGAGGTGTGTGGTAATTAGGTCTCAAGAATAGGAAGATGGGCGATTTCATAGGGATTCAAGGTTACTGCAAATCTTGTGTTGTGGTGAGTTACTATTCATGTATACCTATCCCGACAAACTACTTATCTCATTCATATATTAGGTCTTAGCGTTTCTCCCAATAGTTTCTTTGGCACATGTCTTGTTATGATGACTTGGTTGCTTCGAGGAGTCTGAATTTATGTTTTGTCTAAATGTTTGTACCTTATGAAATCTAGATGATTATTGTACTTTTTATGTTTTATTTATATAATTTTATATCCAGAGCTTATCCTTATACTTCTTACCATATATGTGCAACTGCAATGATCTTGAACAACATTTTTTTGAGAGTAGATACCAATGTCACTAAGGAATTAGTTCTTATCCCATATGTCATTCAACAAAATACATATAGACACTTTCTCCCTACGCTTCATGGAGACCATGGTGGGACCAGGAGGGGCCTAAACAATTAATCTAGACTTGGAGCGCATCAAATACTACAACAACATCATTATTGATTTCATGTCATGTGTCATTACCTTGATTTTAGTTATGTTATGCTAGACTTCCATATGCATATACAAGAGATATGGAGTTAGGTTATGTACCTCACCTAAGCCAAATTAACTAGAATTTGCCATTGTGAACCCATGCGTCCCAATTGTCATGAAGTAAATCCTAAAAGCTATTCAATCGAATCCTTCCCCTTCTTAGTAGATTAGTGTATGACTAACGTGAAGTGTGAGTTTTGTATCTTCTCCCTTTATAATGATGTATTAAGTACTATCTTTCGTAACATTTATGTGATTTATCTTTCATTTATTTTGGATTGTAAATGTCATAAGATGTAAACTATTACATGAGATATTTGGATTTGTATGTCTTATGTATGTTATGTAAATATAATTCCAATAAATTTAAGTATACATATATGAATTTAACTATGATTGATCGTAAAAAATTTATATGTGTTTTATTTTGTAAATTAAATAAGAAATTTTCAAATTAATTAAAATTTTATGTTTTACAAATGAATTTAGTTTTCATTGTAACACGAGGTTATAATCGGTACGAATGGTTACATATAACTAAAAAGAATTTAATTAATGTTTAACAAAATTTTTTATTTTTTTTATACAATAACGATAGTAAAATTTGAATTAATGATATTGTATATAAACTATTCCAACTCAATAGATTTTACGAACTTGGGTTATATTACACAAGACTTAATTTATAAAATAGTGTTAACTTTTCTATAATTAGTTTTTTGACTACTCTGGTTCCAATGGAAGTGCAACGACTTAGCCGTGAACGTGATAATCCATTTTATTTATTTATTTTGTTATGATCAGTTCGATTTTAAGCAAGTGAACTCTCCCTCTTTTAAAATTAAAAAAATATAGTAAATTTTCAATTTTCTCTCAAACATTACTCACTCCCAAATAATCCTATGAAATATTGAATATAACGATAACGATTAAATAACAGTTTCAAAATTTCACCGCATTATGTAATTATAAAAAATTACATTCACCTAAAAAAATTAGTGTCACCCAAAATATATATTTAGTTTATAACAAGAAGAAGAATATTTAGGAAATTTGTAACTTTAATAATTCACCATGTACTCTTCTAAAATTTCAACATGTATTTTTCATAAAAAAAAAAAAGGAAAAAGAAAGAAAGAGAAGTAAAAAGATTTTCTTTTCATAAAATTTGAAGAAACAAATTGGACAGAATAAAAAGGAAGAATACAATGAGAGGAAAAAATAATGAATGAAAAAATATTGAATAGAGAGAAAAAAAAAGGTAAAAATATAAATTTATGTTAACCACTTTCTTTAACATGTTCATTAAAATTTTGACTTTTAAATATTAATTTGACCAGTTTATTGTTATATATTAAATAATTTGACCATCTGACTCATAAGTTTGATTTTTTTTAGAGTTAGTGTGAAACTAAACTTTTACATTCACACCAATTATTTTGTAGTATACAAAAATTAATGATCAAATCGTTGAATTGATTTTTTTTATAAATTAAATTTATAAAGTTTCAAGTAAACTAAAAATTAATCAATACCTCGTTATGCTATTTATTTTGAGGAATAATATATTATTTAAAATATAAATAAATGTTAATTATTAGATAATATTAGTGAATGTTTAACTTATTAAAATTTAGTATATATGGTCACAAAGATAATATTAAAATATTAAACAATTAAAATGTTAAATTTTGTATTTAAAAAATTATTAAATTATGTAATTAATTTTTTTTTCCATAGATAGATAGATCTACCTAATTTTAGGAACACGGTGGAGGTAGTAATAACACAAGTAGGGAAGTTAAAATTATAACATATTGACATAAAAAAATTGGGGTGAGAGAGGCTCGAACTCTCGACCTCAGGATAACTCAGAAGCTATGAGACCTACGCGCTAGCCAACTGCGCCACCACCCCAGTTGGTCTTCATATGACATATGAATATATATATAAACTTTCAAGTATGACTTTCATATTGTTACACATTTGATTTCGCTTGCACACTGGACAAGACCAACTGTGTGAGTTTTGTCATATTTTTTGTCTTGACGAACACAGACAGACATAAACACCGTCTCCCATAATTCGTTGGAGTTTCAAACATCTGTTGTTCTTCTCACTTCTCCCTTTCTTTCTTTGTGGATCTGCACCCACCAAGGTAACCAACTCAGCACCTTTCTTTTCTTCATTTTCTCCACCTTTCAATCACTCATTAAATATTATGTGTCTATCAATAACCATTTCACCTTGGAACCTCAAAGCTTCTGTGTTGCAGAGCCACTTTTTCCTTACCCATATTCTGTGTTTTAAATATAATTTTTTAATCTAATTTGAGGGTGAAACCCTTCTCACTCTCACTTTAACCCCTTTAGGTGGCTAATTTTCCAGGCTTCAATTGCAATCTGTTTTGCTACATAACCCTATGACTGTAACCGTGTTGTCACAAATGAAAGTTCCCATTTTTTCTTGTCTGATTTCTTCCTGGTGCCACATTATAGACTGTTATTGGGATAACTTCATAGTTCATACCCTTTGTCTCAGATTCTTTGTTATTTTTTTATGATCTAGTTCTTAAAATCTAAATTTGGGCTTATGATCTCAACTCCAAAAGTTAGTTCATGAGAGTTCACTACATTTATATACTCTATTTTAGTTATGTCACTAGTCCATGTGAGATCTCCAACACATCCCTCACTTGGAGAACGGAACATTATGAGTGTGAAATTTGTAGGACTAAATATCTATGAATGACCCGGTTGGCCTAGTATACTTAATAAAAATCGTTATGATAAACTTTGATATCTTCTTAGATTATGAGCTTGGACCTCTCAATCCCAAAATTTAGCTCAAGAGTTGAGAATTGTCCCCTACTTATATATTTTATTTGGCTATATCACCTGTCAATATGGGATCTCTAACATATTATGATATGGATTTCTGGGATAAATTGCTTGTTGGTTATTGAAATGTAGGGAATGTATTCTGTGAAATTTTTTTAGAACTGGCCCCGAGGAGCTGCATCTCAAGTGGCACTAAGTCTTAGGGATTGCCTTGTCCAAATCTCACGGAGGTGTTTCTGCTTCCACTTTTAGTTAACCCTCATTTTCCCTCCATACACGAAGTTGTAGATCTCCTTTCTAGATTTTAAATTGCTGTCATGGTTGTAGCTTCACTGCAATCCTTGACATTGCGGACAAATGTGGCTGATGCTGCTTCAAATTCAGTCGTGATGTGGTCACAAAGAGATCAAAAGCTTTGACATTGTAGCCAAAATCGCTAGTGTTGACTGTTTTTGAAACTTAGCCTCCTTTTTAACTGAAATGGAAAAAAAAATCTTAGAATTGGTCCACGTTATGTCTGCAGATGTCCTTTTTTACCTGTTCAAGTGTGCCTTGTCTTTTGGTCTTTTTGTTTTCTTATTTGCAAGGGAATACAAAATGGAACCTACTTGCTCATTTATGATAAAGCATTTGGATAAATTTGCAGTTAAATACTTCTGTTTATTTGTTTGTTTATTTTTGTTATAATTTATGTCTAATGAAGCCTCTATGGATTAGATGAGTGGTTGATGAGCTATCAAGATCTCACACCAGCTGAGTGTATGACCAAATTATCCTTTATAATAACTTGGGGCAATCTTCTGTCCTTTTTCTGATACAAGCCTTTGAAAGTTTTTCAACTTCGCCATCATTAAATGGGATCATGGGAGCATTGAAGTTGGATAATTATTACATGAGGCCACATTTGTCAATAAGACAAATTTGGAGGGATTTAACCTTTTTCTAGACCATGTACCCATTCTATCACACTTGTAGTTGTGATCCACTTCACATCCTGTATGTGCCAATATAGGTTCCATCTTCCTATGTTGTCATAAAACTAATCATCAAGGGAGGTTCACCTCTTCTGGTTAGTGACTGCCTCTAGTCTCTAGAGCAGCTAATTCAAGAGATTCACTTTGGTAATTTGCATGGAACTTTCGAAAGGATGCTTATGGAAAGAAGCTATTCAAAATGCTAATTACATGTTGGGGCTTGGTTAAGTTTGATTTGTTGCTTCCTCTTTTTGCTGGAGATTCCATATGTCAGTAAGTTTCAAGTCTTCAAATCATGCATTTCTTTATTTTCTGATTTTCATTTCTGGTAAATTAAATAGCATTCAATACAAGAAACATTAGGTCTCTCCTTTCCGCAATTTCAATTGATAATTTTACTTACATACAAAGTCAATGAACTCTAGATACATATTTGGCAAGAGCCTATATGATTCCATGTTATGAAATTGCAGTCCCAGATTCCTAAGCATATGATCAGACGAGGTAGTGAAAGGCAAAAACACCTTTAAGGTACTAAAGGGGTTTTAAAACCTTGAAGCAAGAGGTTCCAGAAAGTGCATGCCCCACTAAAGAATGGCATTAACATTAGAAAAAGAAAACAGTAAAATATCTGAATATTTTAGTATCTTCCATAAAATAATTATGAAGCATAAAATTCATTGTAAAAAATTATACTTATTAAACAAAATACTACGCCATTTGCTGCTAAGAGTCCCAAAGGCTAACAGTTAGCAAGTTAGGTAGCTAGTTCTAAGTTCTTTTAACATTCTGACTATTTGGAGTATTTGCTCCTTGTAGCATCACAATTGGCCAGTTATATGGCTAGGCATTCAGAGATATTGTAGCGTTATCTATAGGATGCCAAAGGCACGCTTTGCATAGACTAGAAGGGCTCTGTGCCTTTTCATGCCTTTGACTACACTTGATGGGTTTACTTTTAGGGAAGATAATATAAAGAAGTCTGAAAGATATGAAAGAGGAGAGAATCGTCATTTTGTATCACTGGCAGGATAGTTTTTACATTTTGCGGGAGTGCTATAGAAGTTTGTTTTCTAATGTTTATATAATTTTGTTTTTGTTTTGTTATGTTTTCGAGAAACCAAAATTGTTATCTGCACTTCTTTGGCTTTTATAACATGTGCATTTATTTAAAATTTTTACTTCTCCATTTTTCCTTGAGGTTGTAGACGAGGCCCTGTCAGAAAAGTGGCTTCTCAATGAAGTGCAGGCACTATTTTGAAGTAGTTTTTCTCAACTTCATTTGTTGGTTATTATATAATACTACCATGCTTAATTATGATACTGGAGAGGCTACTAATGCCTAAATATAGACTAAAAAGTTAACTTGCTCTAATGAAAATATCTGATGCTTGCATCACGAGGAATGACATGGAATAAAATTCTGGATTCCATCCTTTGCTGACTTGGTTACTGCAGATGCTAGCCCTATTCTGAAAATGGAAAACAATCAAAGTGCTGCTGCAACACAAGATAGTTCTATAATGAAGTCTGCTGATCAAAGAGCACGCCCTAAGGGGCGTAATGACATAATGACTCGACGTCTGAAGAATCGAGAGAGACAACGAAGATATAGGGCACGGAAGCGGCTAGAAGCCGAAACAAATAAGTCATTTGTTGTAGAAGAGACACCAGCTGTGCAAGTAGAGCTACAACCTAAGGGGAATCACAGCAACTTCATGACCCGTATATATTGTAAACGAGACTGGAAAAAGGATGCAAGAAGGGTCCATGTTTCTAAGCATCAAGAAATGAATGAATCTATTGATCCTTCAATCCTGACTAGTATGCCTGTGGTCACATGCTTAGCCATTGGAAATAAGCCAGAAACAGTGCCAGAGAGGGAAATTCAGTCTGGATCCTCTACCATTGTTGGTGATGAAACTCCTAGAATGGTGCTGGGTCGTAGAGATTGGAAAGCAGAAGCTAGAAGAAAGAAAAACTAATTGACACTTCATTTCTCCTTTTAATTTCAGTGGACTTTCTGTTGTATAATAGACGTCATATAATGTAAAGAATGCTAGATAACCACTGTTCCATCACTTGGAAGGCCTTGAAATTATAAGCACGAAAAAAAAAATCTCGTTTTCTACGTTATAAATTCATACTTTTCTTTGCTGATGTTGAAAGGGCATTAAAGAACATACCAAGCTGATACTGGACATTGCTTGATCTTTTTGGCACAGAGGTAAATCAGAAGACCATTTCCACAGTAAAACGATGTTTATATGACCATCTATGTATGCATGGAGAGTTTTCAAATTTTATTACAAAGCATGTTTAAGAGACAAGCTACCAATCTATTTATAAATCTTGAGCCATGAAATATGCATACGCATCAATATCATATTTTTTTTGTTACGTCACATGTTGTATTGATGTGTCATGCTCAGCTTCCCTTGAGTTCTCACCTCTCCTCACCAGTTGTGTTATTATTGTCGTTGTGACATTAAAATTTTGGCAAGTCCCATATATTTGTAATTAGTGCGTTATTGCCCTTACTCTATGAATTGAACTCAACATTGGATAGAGAAGAATTAAAAATTACAATCTCCAAAATTGTTGTCTCCCACATGAAGTCCATCAATTTCATGTCATCAGATCTCGTCCAATTTCTAGGCACCTTCGCTCCTTTCATATGGCAATGCCACCGTGATCTATATGACATGTCAGCAAATTTATAGATTACAGTACGTAGATCATGAGAGCTCATTATTACACATTGAATGTTTACCACACTGTTTGCAAACATCCATGTGAATAATATTTTCTTATCTTACAATAACTTTTCAAGTGCATTCATCTAATTTCTTTTATCACTCCAAATAAAAATAATATTCATAACATTCACTAAAATTTAAAATTATTTCTTAAAACATCATATGAAAAACTAGCATAACATTCAAATAAATTGAGTTTCCACCGAAGCAAAATAAATAATTGAGTTATTATTTTTTCTTTCCCGTATGACATTAATACGGGAATGATTATGTCCATAAACCTTGTATTTACGGAAGTATTGATATTATTTACTCAACTACTTATATAGTTTACAAAATGTTAGCGATACCCTACGGACAAAAAAGGTAGTGATACTGAGGACAACTTATGGTACAGGGAATGAATTTTGTTAGAATTAAGGGTGTACACCACAACAGAAGTTGTGAAACAATTAGAGAATGGCAAAGTTGAGAATTTGGAAGGTTCATTGTATATCACAAACAACTAGGTCTAAATAAATTTCTATAATATGAAAAATTTTCTTTTCATACATTTCTTCTGTAAATATTGCAGTGGGTATAACAATACTGCAATTTGACTCATCTTTATTCTGTATATTCTTAAACTCTAAAATACTAAATTATATTTTATACCCACTATAATATTTAGAATATAAAGGTTTAAAAAGAAAATATAAAGGGAAAAAATCATATTATAAAAATTTATTTAGACTTATATTAATATATTATTAAAATAAAATTCCGCCCGTAAAAGTCACGGGTCACCATCTGGTGTTCTTTATTTTTAGTAGGTCGTTTTGGTCTCATGTAAAAGACTAAAATGCCCATAAAACATGGCGTTAATCTTTAGATCGGCGGTTAGAGATGGCGGTTGTAAATATTCATATTCATATTCATATTCATATTGATCGGATACAAAATGTTCCTCTTTCACCTCGAAGCAGGACAAAACAAACATTGTATTGATTATAAAATGGAATGAATGAATAAATTGAATGAGGAAATACAATGAATGTGAAATAAAAAATACGGTGCAAAAAAAGCGGTGATAAGTTGTACAAAATACTGCGCTTGAAACACCGTAGTTGAATAATGTAGAAGGGAAGGTATAAAAGAGGATAATAAACGATCTCAGGCGAAAGTGACTCTACGGTCTTGCTTTTCAGCAGGAAGGTCCTCGAAGCTCCAGTTTCTTCTCATTCCACTGCTGCGCATGAGTTTTGGTCCTGAGCTGCCAGGAGAATAAGGGACATCGCTGGTGCTATAGTTGCGGCGATGATCGGTCTTAATCTTGGCCAAAGGACCAGCAGGTTTGGGAAGGTCACATTGTGGCGTTGATGATGAGAGGTTCCCTGACCAGCTTCTATCAACCTGTTTGCATATTTCCTTTAATTTCTTATTTTCGAATAACTCCCCATAGGAGTCTGTCCTTTCAAGCATCTGGCAGCAGGTTAGGCAGTTGAGACTCATTTTGATGTCTCAACCAACCAATCCCTTCTCGATCTTCTTTCTTCAACTCCGATGCTTCGTCCAATCACCCATTCACTTTATATATGTTTTTGCCTTTTCAGGGATTTTTGCTTCACGTGATTTCCGCCTTCTACCACTAATTTCAGATTTTTTGCGCTCATCAATTTTAGAATTAGATCGTTCGCAATTTGGCACCAACTCACCATTGCCGTCTGTTCTTGCTACCCCAAAATGGGATTCGCTCTCTCTTTTTCTGCTGCCCTATCTCCCTCTATTTTAGCTGCTTTTTTATTTAACAAGGGTTTGTGGCTCTAAAGAGTAAACAGGTACCAACTCTAAATTCTTTCTCTATTTTGCAGTAACAATTTGTCTATTAAGTATTAGTTCATGGACAAGAAACAATTACTTAATTTATTAACTTCAATACAAATAAAATTAGTTAAATTAGTTAGTTTTAATTAATAATATTATAAATTTAAATTTTATTTTAAAAAATACATATTTATTTTAGTAGAAATAAAGTAGACAGTTCATTAATAAACTTTTTAATTAATGAAAAATATAAAAATAAATTAATAATTAATTCAATTAAAAGTATTTTTTTATAATTATGACAGAAGAATTGCTTTTATATTACAACCAGAAGTAATATATGTTTTCTAACGTATATTTTAGGAAAGCAAAAGAAAATTATTATCAAACTGTTTTATACTTTTTATAGTTTCTCGCACAATTTATATTGGAAACAAATTTATTAAAATTGGAATCCTAATTCGTCCTCTCCCTTCTCATACTACTGATCTTTACCTACTTTTTTAATAACTATAAATAAAATTGTAATATTTTTACCCAAGCCAATACACCCATATCATAATTAATATGACGAAAATTTACTATTAGGAATACACTAGAGAAATTATTATAGACAAATTTATACCTATTAAAATTTATTTCTTATTTCCTTACTCCTTTCGCTATTCTGGGGAATTCTTTGTGGGTATCTCTGATTGTATTTCCAAGTAGTAAGTCTTTCCATTTTTTTTAAAAAGGCAAAAAAAATGCATATTAAAACGGACCCAATTAGATGGGCCAATATCTTCGGCCTGTAGTGTAATACGGCTCGGCCTTTATGGTTAATGGCCGAGATTATTTCTACCCAGCTCGATATAATACACAACTGACCCAAAATAAACTTTTTTCTTAAAAAAAAAAACATTTTTCGAAGGAAAATTTTCAGTGCAATCCCTTTTTTTTAACTATTCCCCCCACATTTTTTGTTATTTGTTGTTCAAAATATCTTATACACTTGGTTAGATTAAATATTCTATAAACAAATTTTGAAACTGTGCAAACTTAACACTTCCAGAAATTAAATTCTGGAAGCTTCTCACTGTTCTGTCTTGCGTCTGAAAAAAAAAAGAACACGTCTCATTTTGGAGGCAAGTTGCAAGCAATGTAAAGAAGATAAATGAAGTTTGAAAGAGAGAAATAGAGAAGTTTATCTCTGTGAAACACTTCCAGAAATAGAAAAAGAGAAGTTCAACACGACTCATCTGTAAAACACTTCCGGAAATAAAGAGAAGTCACTACGAAAAATAAAGTCTATCTTTTTCTCAAATTAATTTCTGGAAATGTGATAAAATTTACTTTCACAATTTAATTTTTAGAAATATGTAAAAAAGATTCATATTTTTATAATTTAATTTTTGAAACGTTTGATTTAACCACGTGTATACAGCCAATATTGAAAAAAAATTATATAAAAAAAAACACGGAGGAGAAATCGGGTGTGCTAGAAAAAGGAACATTTTTTTAATAAAAAAAGCCCTTTTATAAAATGGACTTAGTTGTATACTATTTTTATTTGGTACATCAACTTTTTTTTCCCTTCAAGGTTTTTCCTCACCCTTTGAAAATGAGAGACTAATAATTGTTTAAGGCATTGAGGTTGTTTCTTCCTGCAACTGTTTTTGTGCAGGCTTCAACTCAATGAAATTGCAAATATTTTATTATCTGCAGACCTTAATTTTTTTTATAACTTAATTTACCTTACCTTATTAAGAATACACACATAAATAACAGCATACGATTTTCAATTAGATGGTTTGTTTTTCCTCCTTTAGATATGAAAGCCAGTAAAAATGCCTTAGTTCCAAAGCCAGTTAAAATGCCTATAGGCGATATAAAAGTTAGTTTTTTAATTTATATTGAAAAAGTAAAAAATATCAATGTGAAGAAAAATAATTAAATATCTAAATTCATTAGAACAATATATTTATGATTTCTATGCAAAATCAAGAGTATTATCTGCTACAAATTTCAATCTTGAAAATTGTAATTATTAAATCTATTAGACAAAATTATGTTAAAATATTTTAATAAAGCAAAAAACAATACACAATAAATACATAAATAATGAAGAATTTAATTAGAACGAGAGAGAGAGAGAGAAAGATTTCTAATTAATCAACCAAAAAAAATTTAACATACAATTTATGAAAATTAAATTCATAAAATAATAGAAGTTTATATATCCCCTAAAAGTAAAATGTCTAGTTTGAAGTAAACAAAATTTTTATTCAAAGTGTTGAAATGATTAGTGAGATCTGTCATACTGTTATCTTAACCCCACCTGCCTTTGATTTGTCTATAAGCAACTATCATGCTTTCCGCTTAGCCAATGAATTTCGACAATAACTTGAATTTCAGAGAATTTTACGAATACTTAGAATCCTTACATTTATCATGTGTCGTTTTTAATGCATGAATCATAATAAACCATCAAGCAAAAGACGGTACCTTTCTCTTTCGAATATGATTCCAACGTTGAAATTTTGATAATTGAAATATACAGGATTTTACTTTTTCTCATTCACCTTGAGACGTAATAACGCACATTACATATGAAGAGAATATATTTGTTTTTTTAGGTGTGTGTTTGTTTGCACGATGAAAATACGTACTTTTTTTTTATATATATATTTTCACGTCAAACTGATAGAAAGATGTAAAAGCTATATTTTGTAGATTCTGCCTTGAATCGGATCAATACGTGTGTGGAGATTAAATTATTTTAACAGTAATTGTTGGTGCAGTTATTTTATTTAATAATTTTTTGTGTATATTAAATTTTAATAATTTAATAATTAAATATTTTAATATTATTTTAACGATCATACATACTCAATTTTAGATAAATTGCATATTTATAATTTTGTAATATTATAATTTACGTTTATTTGTATTAAAAATATATATTATATGTTAAATTAAAATTAATTAATAAAATATCAAATAATTTTAAAATTTTATAAATTCAATCTATTTAATAAAAAAATTTAATTTAATATTTAGATTATTAAAATTTGATGTGTATGAATTACTGGTCAGAATAACTATGAAAAATTATTCTTTGATTTCATAAATGGTCTAGACGAGATTACTTCAATTACACATTGCTCATCACCTTCTTCATCTCTAAGTAATCGGATTTTATTTAATCGTTCTTTTGTACTTCCCGATCCCCTTTTATAAAGTTGTTGCGTTTTGACAATGCAAGTGTTTAGTGCTTATAATTATGCGTCGGTGTCCATATTAATTAAAATAAGAAAATAGAGTTCCCTGTATACTGTACAGTGTACACATTTGAATCGTGCATTTTTTACTAACTTTAGACACTCATCGTCGTGCTGTATGTTTTTCATGTACGATTTACATTTTCTAAATTTTGACGACAGATCAAATTAGCAGTAATATTAATGTAAATATAAATGATTCTTTTGGATTTGTTTGGACGGAATTTTTCAATACAAAAACTGTTTAAATAGAAGCGGATTGAAATATTTTTTAAAATTATTTCAATTCACTTTTGAAACCATAAAAGAAAAAAAAAAGTTGTACTTCTTAATTTTAAAAAGCTATCTTGTTTCTTTTCTGTAGTTTTGTTCACTCTTTTTTATCTTTTACATGGTCGTTTCTATCTCACCTCTATTTTTTTTTTCTAAAGATGATAAAATGGATTGATTCATCCAATCTTAAATATGTCCTATTAAACATAAAACTTGATTCTTAAATTTTCAGTATAAATTAAATTTGAATTTTTTTTTATCCTAATTTAATCATACCAGTATATGTATATATTGAATTTTTATAGAGCTTCAGTTCAATTTAATAGTCTAAATTGAATGTGTTCTTTAGCTAGACCCGATATAGCTTACAACTCACATTTCAACTGACCATTTCAACCCTACTCAATAAAATGTATGGTCATTAAGAGAAAATAAGATATAATTATTCTTTTTATTGTAATTTATTGTTTATTTCACTAGAATAATATGATAGTTTTACTCTCTTTCTATTCTTATTCTATTAGTCAAGTGTATTTCTTATCTAAAAAGAGGAATTAGGTTAGAAAATATGAGGATAAAATAGAGTTTTTATTTTCTTTTTCTTCATGTATAATATATATATATATATATATATATATATATATATATATATATATATATATATATATATATATATATATATATATATATATATATATATATATAATATTATATATAATAGACAATAATTTATCTATATATACAAAATAAAAATATAGTAAGATATACTAATTTATACAATATATATATATATATAACAATAATAAATATTATATATAATAAAATTTATATAAAAAATAAAAAATGTTATATATAAATTCATATAATATATATAAGAATAATAATAACTTATTATATAATAATATATATAATATATAATAATATATATTATATATATTTGTATTAAAATAATAATAATAATAATATTATATACGTTTCTAATAATTTTGACATGTAAACTTAAAAGTATATTATTAATTAAAATATTACAAATTAAATAATTATCATACAAATATTTTTTAAAAATTAAATAATAATTTTAATTTTAAAATTATTATATAATTTTATAAAAAAAGTAAGTGCATAAATAAAATAGCATTTTCGTACAATTTGATTAAAATTATAATTTTTGTAATTTGAAAAATATAAATTAAATTAAATGTTATCTTTTAGAAAAATATATATAATTTTAACAAAATAATAATTGTCATTTGAACATCCTTTATATCTTATCCTATCATTATCTAGTATCCTTTATATACTTTTATCATATCTTGTTCTTAGCTTACCTTATTATGTCTTCATATCTTATCTTATCCTATAGACCTATAAGGATTGGACTTTAAATTTTAAGCACAAATTATATTTAGTCCTTTTAAAATCAATTCGATCATGTCGTAATCTGGCTCTATCCCACAAAACTTATACAAAATGTAACGACTTGAAGGCTATTACAACCTTTAAACAGAGAAGGTTGATTTTAAGAAAATCGTTAATTAATTAATTTTAAAAAATAACATTGAAAATTTTCTTTTTCGTGAAACACGTCAAACATCTAAGTATAAAAATATAATTAACAACTAAGAAAAAATGTTAGCATACATTGTACGTCTAAAGGAACTTTAAACATGTTTGGCCAAAAACCTATGCTTTATGGCACATACATCCAGCCAACGAGAAAACTAACTAAAGTTAGGGTTAACAAATGCTTGAAGTAAAGAAATAGATATATCCAAAAAAAAGGGGCGAATGAGCTATGTATATACAAAACACCCTATAAGTTGATCCTTATACATCATGTACATAACTACTGTCGGGATAAAGGTGGTGTTAGTAGAGGAACTCCAGAGCCCCTCCTAGGCTTGGCAGATTTAGCTTGAAAGCATTTGAGATCTAGAGCTAGGTCAGCGGGGTCAAGGGGAGGAATATCAACCTTTTTTACTCTCGGTATCCTCATAGAAGGATCCCACATGGACCTAACCGAAAGAAACATCTCCAAGTGAGTGCAGAAATGATAGCGAACTTCACTATCCCATTCAACACGTACTTTATGACCATCTCTCCACATACCATACTCGTTGGATATCATGTCGTATCTGCCACATTCCTCTAGGTCCCACCCAGATGTCCTCAAAGTGGATGTGGATGGACCCTAAGTAGATCATTGTCACTCATGTGACATGACGCCTCCATCCTCTTGAAAGCATCAACATCTACTCCCACGAACATGTAGTTCAAATCATCGCAGTCGTAAACATACACCATACAACATAAAGATAAGCTACAATACAAATGCACTTACACATACAATATCAAACCAATCTCTAAAATCAACAAAGAGGGATCTAAGCCCTTTAGCAACACCAATAACATAATATTCCACAACCAATCGTATACGTATATATAAAAATATATAATGTCAACATTTTCATCACTACTCCATGGAGATTTATAGGTGAAGTGATCACCTCTATCACTTTTTTAACATACCCTCATTTCGATATTAGGGAAAGATGATGTGATATTATGCATTAGAGAGAGTGTTTGTTTGGATATAGGTACGCAGGTAGTGGCATACCACGGTCGAAGTTTTTTAGTACCAGGACCTTCGATGTGATATGTTTGTCAATTTATCCCCTAGGTTCACCCTATCTCACTCCTCCACTCTAGCACTAGTTGTAGGCTTTTCTCATTATGGTAAACCAACAACCTACATACCTACTCATCAATAGTGTCCTCAAGGGATGCAACACAAATATCAACCATGATTCTCATATCACTTACAACTTTCTTGAACAATGGATGCTAGCTCCACATATCCATAATCTCATGACAGTCACCTTCAAGACAAGCTGAAACACAACACAACAAAGAATGATATACTACCCATGTTCTTAAGAGTAAGGTATATCCTCTTACTCATAGTGTTTTATATTTCAAGATAGTAACATTTCAACATTTTATGCTATTATCTTCATTAAGATTCCACTTTCTATTTTTTAACCCATCCTAACCATAATCATTATTTTATAATAGTTTTTCTCATGCTTTTACATAGTACAACTAATCTTTTGTGTAGTTTTTATAACTTCAACATTTTCTCAATACTAGGAAAATTCGCTCAACAAGAGGGATAGCTCGCCGAATGATTTTCTACCTTCAGAAAGGTATAGCTCAACTACGCACATTCGCTAAGTGAAAGCCAACCTTGCTCAACAAACAAAGGCATAAAAAAGCTTAGGTCTAGTCTTATTCGCTCAACGAGAAGGTATCCCGCTTAGCGAATAAGACACTAGGACTTAGTCTGCTTATTTTCATATGTATCGCTGAACCAATAAATGCACAAAGAGCACTTTCGATCCTTACCTTGGTTTCACTTAGCGAATTGGATGAGTCGCTCAACAAATAAGTCAACTTGACTTCCTTTCTTACTACACATTTCCTGGCCCAGCAAGGACTCCACTTCGCCTAACGAGGGGAACCATAGAGAGCTCCTTCTCAGTTTATGCCCCTTTTCACTCTATGAGTGGGATAGCTCACTCAATCAAAACCTCTATGAGATTTAGCAGATTTTAAGTATCGTATCTTCGCTCAATAAAGATACTTTTTTACCCAATGATCAAGAGCTACAAAGAGCTCTAAATTACTCGGTCAGTCAACCTTTGGATTCACTTAGCAAATTTGTGAGTTTTTTGGATTTTCAAAAACTCACCTAAGTGGTGTATCGGTTCAGCAATCATTCACCATCTTCATGGTGTACTTGAGTGCGTTGAATGAGAAAGGCTCTAGCTTGATGAAAACTCATGTTTTTCCATATTCTACTAATAAATGCATGCTTGCTCATTGAGAGTCACTACTCGCTCAATAAGCCTTCAACAGAAGCCCATAAAATAAGATTTTTCCTAGCGAAAATCCAAAAATAGCAACATGCAAAACTCATAAATCACTCAAATTTCTACCAAATCAACATGCAATCCATTCATTCTCTCCAAAACAACATATAAGCATATTATAAGCATAAAGATCATGACTTTATATATATGCATGACGAGATTATCAAGATTTAGCATTTTTCATGAAAACCTTCAAAATAACTACAATGAGTACCGTAATCAAAACATATCACACATACATTATTTTAGCAATGTAATAACATCATATTAACATCATGCAAACCATGAAAATACAACAAGGGCAGTTACTTGTTGCAAACTTAGCAAACTTAAGTGAAGAAAAAGAAGACTTGATCAATAATGGTGGCATAATCCTAGCTTGTTGAAGGTGAACGAAGTGCAGTTGTTGAGGAGAAGGTTCTCTCTGATTTCTCTTCAACAAAACTTACCAAAAATTGGCCTAGGTTGCATATATATAAGGTTTATGTTAGGTCTTTATCCTTTGGGTAATGGAGGTTTGATGGACCAACGGTCCATGGGTTTCTAAAAAGGTGACAACAACATTAATGAAGGGAAATGAGGTTTTGGGTGACAACTGCGAGGTTACGTAGTTTTCTCTGAGACTTTGGTTGGTCGAATGTTCATCATGAAAAATATATTGTTGCACCAAAAGACGTATTGATGATACTGGGTCAACTTAGTTTGACTAAGAAATGTTTTTAACACACGTGCAAACATGTGTTCCAAGATTTTTCTCAAAAAACATGCAAACATGTAATTTTCTTATTTCTTTTTCAATAATATTTTAAATTTAATTAACTTGTTAATTACTCATTCACTTATTGAAAGACATGCATAAAATAAACAATCTTACATAAATTTATTTCTTACCAAGCTTTTGTCTCATTTCAAAAGCTTTAATTTAATCTAACCTTTCAGCTTAACTAACCATAATTTGTGATTCACATTAAGCCTACAACTAAGTAGAACTAAAATCGTTTGAAAAAATGTAGAATTTAGGCTTTGAATTTTGCCTATGAATAAAATATAGGCTTTTTTTTTACCAAATTTTGTCTTAACATGTAAAAAATATATACAAATGAAACTTTTACTAGGCTTAAACCTCATTTTAGAAACTCAAAATACATTTTGAATTTTGGGTCAAATCCACCATGGCCTACAATCAGTCCAATACAAATCAACTAAACAAAATGAATGACTTGGAGTTTAAATTTGGCTTTTGCTATTTACATCTCCCAAATTGCTTAGTACATCTTCTTTCTTCTTTTTTTAATATATAATTTTAGCTAAATATCATTATCTTTTTATTAATTTTGTTTTAAATAATTATACGTTTCGTCTGTCCTATTCTTCTTTTTTTCATAAATCCTCTTCCACTGAAGCCTCTCAATTGTTTCACACCTTCTACTCCTGTCATCGATGTTCCTCAATTCCTCATACTAGTGTTTTTCTTCTCAAGTGTACCTACTTTAACGATGACAAGTTTGTGTCTTGATGGTAATGAAGGAAGGTAACATTCCCTCATTTATGCATGTTAGATTAGATATTAGTTTATGAACAAAAAAATGAAAAAAAAAGTTGTAATAAACTAAAAAATATCATAACTATTTTTTCAAAAATTTATAACTATTTAGAAAAGTAAGTTTTGAAACTAAGTTTTAGTTCCAAAACTTACTTTCTAGAATAGGTATAAATTTTCAAAAAGATAGTTATGGAACTAAAACTTAGTTTTAAAATTTACTTTTGGAAACAAGTATAAATTTACAGAAAGATATGATGCGAGGCTAGATGAGAAAGAAAAAAGGTAAAAGGTTCCATGGAGGAAAGCTTGAGTACTAAGAGCATGAAGGAGAAAGCTAAAAAAATCAAAAGAGAAGAGTAATATGTCGCTAATGGGAAAACCTTAAATTGAGTTTTTATTTGCCTTGTTTTTATTGAGGTTTTTTTTTTGGCCAAGTTAGGCCTATTGATTTTTAGCCAAGGGGGTCCAAAAGGATTTGGAGAATGTTGACTTCTCTTTCTCCCTTTAACCTCTCTCTTGGACTTTGGTCTAGTGCCTCTTAGGATAGCATTAACTTAAGTCTAATCTAGTCATTAAGGATACCTACATATGTTGTTTTTGTAATTAAGCCAATCAATTTTACCATTTGAGAAATAGAATTCACGGGGGTTTTGAGAGCATTTCTCTAATTTTTATTCAAGAATCAATTATTATGAAGAATAATGGTGTCTTGTGGCGAATTAACGACTTATCTTATCATGAAATCCTAATTTCTTATGGTTGTTCATCTTAAATCTTTTCCATTTTATTATTTCTTTTTCCTTTTCAAATTAATTTTTTCATGTTTGTATGAACCCTAATTCGTGGAATTTTGATGGTGATGGAGGACCCAAATGAGGGCTTATCAAGACAGTTTCAGTAGAATATAAATAAGTCATACATTGTTAAAATAAAAACACAAGACAAGGACACACATTCAGGTAAAGTAATTGTCGCGACTATGGACAGAAACACAATTCATGGATATCTTTCAACGCACAATATTATATATAGATTTTTTATATAATAAGCATATCATATTGTTAGAAAATGCATAGTTTTAATGAATAATAAAACTGAAATAAAAAATTAGATTTTAAAGAATAATGAAGATGGAGATGAAGTGTAAAATTAGAGTTTAGAGAGTGATGAAGTGTAAATTTAGAGTTCAAAGAATAATGGAGGTGCAGAAGCATAGATTAGATTTAAAGAATAATGAAGATAGATGCAAAAAATATTTTTTTTATTATTTTATACAAAAAGATATTTTTGATAATAACAAATATATAAAAAAAACAAGGTATACTTAGTAAATTATGAGGTGTAAATAGTAAAAGTCTTTAATTTTTATCCTAATTCAATCATACCTACTAAAGGATTAGCTAGCAAAAATTTATGCATTATATGTTGTGTCTCATTTCATAAACCTGATTTGAATATAGGCTTTTCGTCTAATCTTCTATTACATGCTACTAGCATCAAGCCCATGAGAATTTCGACCTGAACTCATCTAATGAAATATATGGTTTGAACTTTAAATTTGAGTAAAAAAATTAATCTAGATCTTTTTAGTTCAATCTAATCTTAGTCCAATATGAACTTAGCCCATAAAAATATTTGTTTTCTAATCTTTAATTCTTTTTTCTAATATTCTCTCACTCTATATCTTTATCTTCTAATCACAATATCATACAAAGAGCTTTATATACTTTAGGTAATCCTTTAAGAAAAAAATTATACTATTGACAATAAAATTTTGAAACTAAATAAAAAAATTTAAACTACAAACTAATTTTCATTTTTGAAAAATTAAAAATTAAAAACTAAATGGTCTAAAATCTTTATTTTACACGTGAAAAGTTTAAACAACAAAAATAGTTGTCAATATTTTATTTTTCAAAAATATAGACTATTAAGCAAGTTTTGCGAATAACTTAATATTTGAAAATACATCTTACATTAAATAAATATTTTTAAAAAAACAGTCTGAATAATAATGATTACATTCCTAAATTCGTTAGTCATGAAAGTTTTGGTAACACAAATACATATTTTTTCCTTGAAAAAAAAAATCCAACCTATTAAATAAAAGTTGGATAATCTTTTAAAATATACTTGTTTCTTCTGGAATGAATAATTCATTTTAGAAGATGAATCAAACAATTCAATTATTAATAAAAAAAATTAATGATTGGTTATACATAATAATTAGTAAAAAAATTGATTGAAGTAGAATTGGGAATTAAAATTTTATATATATATATATATATATATATATATATATATATATATATAATTGGGAATTAAAAATTTATATATATATATATATATATATATATATATATATATATATATATATATATATAAACAAGTTGAGTAACAATTATAATATATTAAATTAGATTTAATATTAAATTCACTTATATAATTTGTTGTTGTTTCTTATATTTGCTCCCTTGTATATAAAATATTCACTTTGATATTTTTATTAACCATTAAAATTATTTATTTATCTTTCCAATTTAAGGCAAACCTTAATTTTATTTCTAAGAATTTGTCCTTTTTTAAGTATACACTAGACTGAGCTTCTTGACGTGGAAAGTTATATAAATATGTTAATTATTTTATAGCCAACTCCAAAATCATCATACTATTCAGAAACATGTGCCTAATATATAATTTGTTATTAAAGAACTAAGACAAGAACAAAATCAACCAAAAAAAGGACATGAACAGATATTAATCACTTTCATTGGGTCCATTGAATGTCAGTATTCTAAAGATAAAACCAAAGTGACGTGGATTTTCTTGAGTTGTTGAAGGAAGACATTTAATTAACTCTACATATGGTGGTATACCTAGGCTGGTCCACTTCTTTAATTTAGAATCAATTTTTGTCCAATAAACTGTTTCTCTTAAAGTCAATCAATCATTCATTATATAAGTATCTTTGATGTGATGTAAATTACACAGGTTCTATGTTTTAATAGTTAACATCTTTTTGTTTGGTCTAAAAATTCTTTCGTATGCATCTTATGGTCTGATTCAAAATTCAGGTATTATCATGAAAACTTTAGTGTATTCTTAAAGACAATACAATATACTAATATATTACACGTAATTTAATCTGGACAAACTTATATATATTTTTAGTAATAAATTTATATTTTATGTGTTATTTAATAATTAACACACAAAAACCAACAGAAATTAGATTTAATGGAAGGTTTCTGTCTCCTACTGGGATCAATCAAGATTTGAATTTTTAACAAAAAAAAATACTTAAATTTAATCTCTGACATAAATTTGATTTTGAAAAGAAATCCAAAAAAAAAAAATTAACAGAAAATAAAATTAGAAAATTAAACTTATATTCTAATCAAAATTTTCATGTAACCACCATATAATTATGTTCTTTAACTCCATAATGAAATCTTAATATATCTCTATAAATTTTGGTCTTTTAGGTCGTATATGCAATTAATATAAGTTCGAGACTTAAACATGTTTAATGTTTAATGTTTATTATTCTTCTTCAATGATGTATTTTAATTATGAAAATTTAATTTAATTTATCTTTCAAAAGTTTAATATATGTTATTAACTAAGTCACTAATCTAACTCAATTAATTAAAAATAACATATAAGTATTATAAATTTTATAATACTATATTTAATTCCTACGAATTAAAGAAATACCACGCGTCCATTAAATATGCCCTAGTACATATTTAGCAAATACTTCAAATCTTGATTTAAAAAAAAATAGTTGAACTGGTCAAATATACACTTTTAGTAAAGCATAATATATATATATATATATCATTATCTTAATAACTAAAATATTGTACCTTTTTCAACTTTAATTAGTTATAATATTTACAAAATGCAATATATTTGTATGGTTTTAACCACTTATAGTGCGATGATGCATTAATCTTTTAGCAAGGGACTTTTTAAAAAATTGTATAAACGGCCTACATGTCACACTCTCATGTGGCTACATATGGCACTAACGTGAATTGAAGATAAATTTTTAAAATGATAAAATATATAGAGATTATAGAATATATCACCCTCTCTTACTTCATTTTCCTCTTAAACCATTAAAAATCATTTAAATGGTTTGAATTGTAATATAAATAATATATAATATATAAAATTATTGCATAAGTTAATTATATTCTTAAAATACTTATTTAATGTAAAATATAGTTATTAAAATAATAATAAAATTCTATAAAAAATAATAAATAAATTATATAATTTATTTTTTTATACAATTCTCTCCCTATATAAATTAGAAATTTTAATTTAAATAAAAGTATTTTTAAGATTCTTCTTAACCTTTTGTCTATTTCTATCTATCATTTTCAATATTTTTAATTCTAGATTGGATTTAAATATTTCTTAATGAGAATTATTAATAATTAAAATAACAGTGTATCATAGTACATATATTTTATTATAAATTTAAAATATGATCTATATATTCAAAAATATTTATTTATTATGAATTTTAATTATAATATAATTTATATATTTAGAATTATTTATTAAAAAAGTAAGTTATATAAAAAAAAGTGTACAATATACATGTTAAAATACTAGTAAATATGAACATACAATTTCCACCAAAATATATAAATATACAATTACTTATATCTTTCATCTTCTTTCCTATCTCATCTTTTTCTACCACATCACTATTGTTATATTATTTATTTTAAAATATTATATTATAATTTTAATAATTTTATAATCAAATAAAAATATTAAATATTATTTTAAAAATAAATAATATAATATTAGTGATGTGGAAAAAAAAGTATAAAATAAGATAAAAAAGAAAATAAAAAACAAAAATGATTGTATGTTTATATTTATTGTATAAAAAATAAATTAAATAATAAAATATATTATTTATTTATTATATAATTTTATTATTTATTATTTTTTAACTATATTTAACATTAAATAAGTAATCTAAAAATACAATTAACTCATACAATAATGTTATATATAACATATTATTTATATTACCACTTAAACAAATTAAATGAGTTAATAATTTAATTGTTGAAAAAAAAATGAAAAATCATAAGTTATAATATCATCTCTACCAATTTTACTATTTTCATTTTCTAAATTTATTATCGGTATACTTCTGTTAAACTTTGAATTGACAAATCATAGTATTTCCCTGCATATTATTAGATATATATTCGACAATATTAGACAAGGCATTGAAGCATATTCATTATAAGTATGTGCATTGTACATAATATAATTGTTTTATTTATCTTAAATTTATAATAAATAATTATAAATATATAAATTATATTATAATTAAAATTTATAATAAATAAATATTTTTAATATGTTTTAAACTTTTAGTAAATAATTTATATTGGCATACAATATTATTTTAATTATTGATAGTTTTTATTAAAAATATTAAAATTTAATTTAAAATTAAAGATATCAATAAAGATAATTTCAACCCTTAACATTTTTTATTTGTTAGAAAATATTTGTAGTGCGAGACGAGACAAAAAAAATAAGGGGTACTTGATGAAATAGAAGGCGTTACATTCATTTCCCTTAATCCTTCCTCTTCACCCTATTTAAACAATCTAAAAAATAGAATCTAGTATCATTCAATAATATTTTACTTCATTCCACTCATTTTCATCAATTCAAGCATAGTTTTAATTTTAATTTTAATTTTATTTTTGGTGGAACATGAATTCGACAACCTGTCTTTGTACTTCATTCTTAATAATATAAGTAGTTTCTGATTCCAATCTCCTATTTGTGATTCTTGCACTTTAATCCGCTTGCTATGTCGCGATTGCATATAGTAATGAGGACAAACGTTGAAGTAGGCCAATTAGAACCGGTTTGACAACTACACTAGGTAATCAATTAGAGAACCAAATAGAGAACTTAAAGTCAACTCTGAACTTAATCTCTGCTAACTGATGAGGTTCGATTGTGTAAATCTTCAATATGGTAATGGACGAATGTTTGACGGTCGTCATAAGGAAACCTAAGGTTGATATGGAACGTAGACTTGAGTGAACGAACCAGAACCAACTTGATTGTTGAGACTTGGCATGAACACAGTAGTAGCAGTAGGAGTAGTTAGTTTAGTTGCATTTACATTCTTAGTTTAATTTTTGTTTTACTTAATCTGCAACCAAACTCATGTTTCTTGCATTTTAGTCCGAAACAGAGTTAGTCCAACTCTATTGCGTCTGTCAGCACTTAGCAAAGACCGTGTCGGATAAGGCTCTGTTAAGACCATATCGGACCAGTCTCTGCTGAGAGCAACTCAGCACCTAGCCGAGAGTGAGTCTACATTCTACACTTGAGTTTTGTAATACTTAGTTTTCGCACAAAGTCATAATTGAGCGCACTGTGTCCTTGAGAGAATTTGACCTAGGGTTGACTATACTATAGTTAGCTTTAGTTTATTTGATGCGCGTTGAGATGACTAAAAACGAGCTTACCAAATGTTACCACTAAAAAAATAAGGACCTTGTCTAAATTGAAGGATTAAAATTGCAGTAAAGATTAGAATTTGTTGGTATCACAAAATTATTGAGTTATATCAACTAATAAGTTATTAATTGATAAGCGACGGTTGAGTAAAAATTAATTGAGGAGAGTTAAAATGAATTAAACAACTTTGCTAAACTGAGATGAACTTAGGTGATACTAGAATTTGAGTTCGATACAGGAAACACGTTGTTTGACTGATAAAATTTTCAATGACAAACTTAATAACTAGTAGCTAATATACACATCGATCGACAAGCTTGGTAGTTGAACATATCAGTTGATTAGTCAACAATAAAATCAAATTACAGACAGAGTCAACATGTTACATAAATCGATTTGAATATTAATTGATGAACTTGATAATTGATACGTGGGAGTTCAAGTGATAACCTTCAGAAAATAAGGATTTAACATGTTTTACCCTTTAAATATTAGGAACAAGGATCGAAGTTGAATCAAGTAATTATATATTATCAATGGATAGAAATATTTATCTAGAGTGACTTGCTTATCAAGAAAAGTTGAAAATAAGAATAAAGATGTCCTTACTAAGTGTGGTTATATAATAAACCGAAAAATTAACTAAAATTTTCGTTGTTTGATAAATTTTTACTCATAACATAACTAATATGGTTAATTATAATTTATTTTATAGATTATAAATATATTTTATTAAAGATAATTCTATTTGATACAAATAAAATTATTATAAATAATAAGATTTTATATTGTCAAATATTTAATTCAGTTGTCTCGTAACTAAATTGAAACAAATAAATATGAGTTTAATTTAGTTAGAATGTGATAAACATGTTTAATAGGATATAACAACTAATTTAGACTTATAAAACATGATAGAACTAATTTTAACAAAGCCCAATCAAACAAAAACATTTTTATTTATCTTTACTTTTTAATCCTATACTCTTAATTATTTCTCAACTTTATTTATATTTATCTCTATCACGTTTTTCCTTTTACTTTAATTTATCTTTAAAACAAACTTAGAACATAGCTAATATTCACTTTTGATACTTTCTTAAATAACTTAAGGATCTATAGTTAAGAAATAGAGTTCTTTCCTTAATCAACATCGCATAATCAATAGAAAAATATTTATGTTTCTAACTAAGCTTAACTAATAAATTTGGTTGACATCATTAAAAAATGCGAACAAAATCTTTATAAGTGGTTAATGAGCTACAAATCTGTAGGAACTCTTAGAACTAGTATCTAATAACCTAGGACACATCTACAAATTTTAATAGATAATCAAATAAAGGAAAGAAAGAAATCACGTAAGGTCTCCATCAAATAAAACCAACAACAAGAATTGGTTTTTTTTTTACCAAAGTGTGTTTGATGCGAGGGAAATGGAAAGAAGAGGAGGACATATTTTTGTTATTAGTTTATTTTTATGTAAATATATTTTTTTATTATATATTTTGAATTATTCTTTAAAATGTATAATAATAAAAATATATATATAATTTGATGTTTGTATATTTATTTGATAAATTTTAATTTTTATAACTATCTCTTGACTCTGTCCCTTAATAAGATGATACTAACAGACGTTTTTAACTTCATTAAGAATTTCATTATATGTGATTATTTTATTATAATTGGCAATACACTGTATCAACGCAATATCTCTTAACTATTCGCTCCATTAACTCAACAATCTTAAAAATGCTATCAAGTTGGAGACATTTTCATCAAGCCATTACAATAGGAAGATTTCATGGCTATCTATCCAACATTTGTACAAAGGTCTCCCGTTTAATTTGAAGGAGTGATAAACACAAGAAAAATAATGTATCTTAATTCCATGTGTCATAGGATAGTTGATCTTATTTTATCTTTTAATCATGTCTTCTTAGTTTTAATATTGTATTTTTCGACCAGTTTGTTTATATAATAAACATCTTGAGAGCTGCTCTTACCGGTTCAGCTATAATTATTTAAAACGTCTTCATTATTAAGTTTGGATGAATACGAAGCAAAAATAAACCCCACATCAAATTAACTATCTTCACCTCAATCTAATCAGCATAAATTAAGATTAAATTTCTCAAGAGCACGCAATCTTTGACCTCAGCATAAGATTTCTGCTTGACAATGGCATTCATTAATCTATAATCTGAAAGAACAATTAATTTACTAAGCAAATCGTGGGAACTTTTTTTTATTTTTGTATGTATTATACTGATGGCTACGGCTATCTACTTGTCACTCTTTGCTCCTTCGTCGCATATCAGTTCGTTCTAAGTATGACTGAATTTAATATAATCCATATTATGAAAACATTTATATAATTTTTGTATTATTCTAGGCATTATTTTTCTTTTGCGGCCCAGCACAACCCATTGGAAAATGGTCACTCAATTTTATATATGGAACATAGTGAAGGGGGAAATGGTACGGGTAGATTTTACTCGCCAGCTCCACTTGAAAAGTTAATTTACCTTTAGGATGATAGAAATGATGGCCTTGAGTTAAAATATTCAGAAAATTGCCAAAACATTATGTAACATTTTCTTTTAAATATATTTTTATTAATAACTAAAATTTATTCAAAATCACAAAAAAATAAGGATCTCACTTTTATTCAATAATTTATGTTCATTATTTTATAATTTTTAATAAAATTTAATTAATAACAAAAAAATATGTTACAAACACGTTAAAAAAATTTGAAGTTTGGTAAAGGTCATGATCGAACCAAAAGTGTATGTAAGACTTTATAGCAAAATAATAAGGAGATGAACAGACATAATGATCATTTGCTGAGTTGCTATTCCACCCAACTGCACAATTCCCATCATGGACGTTAAGATATAGCGTTCCTTTGTTCAGTTTCTTCCGTCTCCAGATGGACTTGTACCATGCATCCTGCGCCTGTTTTGTCAAAGCCATATTCTATAACTGTGGTCATGCACAGCAAAGCACTGAACACCTTTGCCTTTGCTAGGACATCAAAACTTCAAAAGGAGAAAGTGGATTTTACAGCTGACACCCAATAATATTACGAGACCTAATCACTTTTGGTAACAAATCCGTATGATTATTGCTCAAGGCAGTTAAAGACACCCACATGGGGAAAACTGTAAGGAGCATTCATTAACGCAGTAAAGGCCTCTATTAATCGTGCCAATGTCATCTTCCTTTTTTGACGTAAGTTTGTAATGAAATTATTTCTTTATTTAATTAACTAGAGATTTCCATAATCGCAACACATACAACTGAATGAAAACAATAACTTGTTTTATAGCAATTATGCAACTTAAAGGTTTTAGTATATCTACAAGTAGTAAACTTTATTAGAAAATATATATATATCCAAAGCTGCTTGTATCCCAGGATTCCTAAAATGCCAAAAAGTCCAGCTGTGTAGCTAGTAAAGTAGTACACAGAGCCATACTGCTATAAAGTCCATTTATAACAATTTAAGTTTAACATGGCAGAAATAGTTGGTAAACGCAGCCTCAAATTTAATGCTGTTTTTAATGTAACTTAAGAGAAAGAAGCACTCTTTTGGGTCTCTTTCCAATGGTGGACTGCTTGGTGTTCCCGTGCATGTTGGTGCATTAGCACAGATTCAGATTCCACAAACATATACATGCCATAGCCTCGTACACGGACAACTTGGGACTAGAGTAGTATTCGATACCGTGTTTTTTCACTTAATCCTACCATGCATGTCGGAAGACATTTTCATTGACAAAGTTGGTAGGGTCAGAATATTAGTTAGCAGAATACCTGAAGAGGAAACTGGCTTACCAGATGGGAAAAAATAACCGAGAGGGACTAATAGGGCGAGCAAGTCAAAAACTTGAAAACGTAGCAAAGATATAGTCGCTCAAAAAGAATCCCCCATTAACATAAAGACAGAGAAGGAAGACGTATTTTCTGTTGGTATGCATTTTTCACATGGCTTAAAAGGAACATCAACTCAAAGCAGCAAGGAAATTTGGGTTCCCAATGACAACCAAGCTATCAACTCAATCACACAAAACATCACACTTTTCCCATGATAGATCAGAGAGTCAAAACACCTAATAACCTAAAAAAACTCCATCAACAAAGATTCAAAAAAGTTCTCTTCTATGGTTGAGTAACAATAAAATCCTGTAAGGTGCATAATGCATGCTCCAACCAAAAAATAACCCAGAAACTTTCAAAAGAATAATACTCTTTTATAATATCTTGAAAGAAGTATTAAAAAAAAAGGATTATTTAAAAAGAAGAAGAAGCAGACATGGTTTGATTGGCATAACTGGAATGGCAAAGTAATCACTGTGACTGATAAGCTGAAAAATAATATCGAGAACTTCCATGATGTATTATTATTATTATTATATAATATATACACAGTCTAGACAGATAAAAATACCCCTATTTTCACTTATAGCTATTATCTCCATTCCTGACTCCACCCACAGATTTGATGATGAAAACTGTCCCTAGCTAGTTCTACTACTCCATGGAGCTTCCCAACTTAGATTGCCTCAAAATTCATACTGAGCTACCCAAAAAAGAAAGAGATTATTATTTTACAGAAACAGCTACTGGGAAGGCTTAAAATATCCCAGAGCTCCACAACTTACAAAGAGCTAGCTAGCTAGCTAGCTAACAAGACACAAACACATAGCAACAAGTAATAATCTCAACGCTGCAAAGTGCAGACACGTCATCATCATCATCATCATCGTACATCCCCAACCTTAGCCGACAGCGCCGAGCGAAGCTGCTCCTGCGTGTAAAACCGACTTCCCATCTTCACCGTGGCCTGTTGGATCATCAAATCGTTCACCACGGACACGCTGGCGTGATGAACGTCCAAGTCCAACTCCATCAGCGCTGCCATCAACCTCGCCGCGGGGTGGTTCTTCTTGCTGCATTGGATCCTTATCATCGCGTCCCACCCAATAATCTTCACGTCGATTTCCAAGTCAATTAACGCCTGATTCGATGATTTGTTACTAATATTAGCCGACACGTTTTCGGTGGTTTTCTCGAGTTCCTTCTTCACCCCATCAAGCTGCTTCTGCAATCCATCTTTATCAGATTCTAAAGTCTGAAGCTTGGACTTCAACTCAGTGATGTAAGATATGGCGTCGCCAAGAAGAGACGCTTTGTCCATCTTGGACACGTTGGGAACCACAGCACGAAGCGCGTAGAACCTCTGGTTCAGCTTTTCCCTCCTCTGCCTCTCCGCTTCCACGTGGTTCAACGGCTCCTCCCTTCCGTTTGCCGGCTTCCGCCCTCTCTTTCGGGGCCGCTTCTCCGGCTCCACCACAGGGTCCTTCACCACGGAAGCTTCCAGATCCGAGTGGTCGGAATCGCCGCCGCCGCCGCCGGAGGAATTCAAATTCGTGGCCGGAAGAATCACGCCGGAGGTGAAGGAAAGCATTCCGTCGTCGTTGCTGCCGCGCGAATTCGGCGACCTTCTCTTCCCATTATTATTGTTGTTATTATTGTTCTCATCCGCAGCAGGAACAAACGGTGACTGGCCGGAGAAGAAATGGGAATTGGTATTCCCATTGACGCCGCCGTAGGAGCTCCTTTTGCTCTCGCTGAAGCTGAGAATCTCGCCGGATTCCGGCTTCAGGGAATGCTGATTGTGATTGTTCCCAGTCTTGGGGTCAAAACTGTACTCAGAGAAGTTCAATTCCCGGGAGAAGACGCTCTGGTTCTGCGGAATCGCGTGAATAGAACCTGGGGTTTCCGTTAAAGTACTAGAACCCGGGGTTTGAATAGAACCTTCCAACTGCATCGTCTTTGAAATCCCCTGTGTATGTGTGGGAACTGAAACTGACACAGAAACAGAAGGGGTGGCCGCAACAGTGTTAATCGAATCCCTAACCTCTGGATCGTTGAGCCAGAGCGAGGAAGGGTCGTTTTCCCCTTGATCGGCGCTGCTAGCGGGCCAAGAAGAACCCATATCGAAGTTGTTATTACTAAAATTGAAAAGAACCTTCACCTTGTTCATCAGATCCGGGTTCTGATAAATTAACTCCGTGGACCCCAGCTCAACGACGCCGTTTGCTGACGGTATGCAAACTAGGGTTTGCAGCCCGAAGAGGTGTCCCTGGCGCGCCCTCTCGCAGGGCGAGGTGGTAAGGCGGTCGCCGCCGGTGACCCAGACGGGGGAGGAATTGAAGAAGGCTTGTCCGGGTAAGCCGCCGCCGTTGACGAAGGACTGAGTCATGGATACGAGGAAGAACCACTCGGTGTCAGTGACCTCTTCGTCGACGTCGTCGGAGGCGGCGGAGGAGGAGCCGGAGATGAGGGAGTTGAGCTCGCGGAGGACTTTCTTGCGGTGGTCCTGCTCGGCGGCGGAGGTGGATTTGGCCTTTGCTTTGGCCTTGGCTTTGTCATCGTCGCCTTTGTAGTAACCGTCGCCCCAGCCGAGAAGTGTGGAGCCGGAATAGTCGTAAGAGGACTGCCAGAATATGGCGTAGGTCCAGGTCTCCCTGGCGCCCTCGATTAGAGTCTGGAGGCGGTGCTGGAGCGTGTCCTGGTTGAAGACTGCGGCAGATTGCGGTGGCGCCGGCGGTGGCCATATGGAGGAGAGATCGGAGGACGACATGAAGGCCTCCATCACAGATGAGTTCTCGTCCGTCCACAGATTCATTCACTCACTGAGCAGATGATTAGGGTTGACTGCGAGGGGAGTTAGTTAGGGAAGCACTTGGAACCGAATTGGATTGGGAGTGGGGGCAGTGAAGAGAAAGAGAGAAAGGGGATAAAACAGAAAGCCAACAACAGAGGCTGCATTTGGGTTTCGAATTTATTTCGAGTGCATTTAGGGTGAATTTTAATTTTGGGTTTTGAGTGCTTGCGATACTTCCGCGAAACTCAAATGCCTACCCCGAGTTATTCGCAAAAACACGGCCTTCTTGTAAGATCTTATGCTTGCCTTTTGAGTTTTGAGTAAGAAACCGAGTCTGCTTTCTTTGTGATTTTTTTTTTCCTGCTTCAATAAAAGAATAAAAGGGTAAATAACTTTGGTGGCAGAAGGAGGAATTTCTTCTTTGGTGAAAAGAAGTTATCATTTTAAGAGAGATCAAACTGGCTATTTATTCATCGGCCTTCATACTATATCAGTATTTATAAAAATATATAATTTTTTATTTTTATTTTTATTTTTAAATAATTTTTATTTCTTAAAATTATGAAATAATTATTCTTTTATGTTATTACATGAGACTCGTGAACTGTTTCTAATTTTTAAAATAAATATTCTTTATGTATATTCAAACAAATGTTCAATTATGTACTAAAAATAAATATTTTATACTTTAGAGGAATAAAAAAATTATAGACATCAAAATTAAAATTTAATCATTTTACATAGAATAAAATTATTATTTGATGAGCATTAAATTGATTTGATGATTAATACTAATTCATGTCTCAAAGTTTAAGTTTTGTAGATAAAAAAAATGTTATTGGGAAATAAAACTTCATTAAAGGTGATCAGTTAAATTATTCAATAGAGATTAAATATCAGTAAAGTCATCGTATATGTTGCATATGTAAAAGAATTATCAAAAAAATATTTTCAATTTTTAGAGAAATAAAATAATTATAAAATCAAAATTCACTTATTTTATACAAATAAAAGTATATTTTTAATTGAAAGTGCAGTTAAACATCCTAATAAATCGGTAGACTTGAACCGTATTCCTACATGATCTGACCAATTTGATTAGGTACTAATGATCTATTTTCATTGTTCAACTATTTGACAACATAAAAAAATCAAAAATTTTGTCTCTCATGTCTATCTATCCAAAAGGTATGGAAGGGCAAAGGTATTTGGTGTCCCTTTTAGTCAAGAATTAGGATCTCATAATAAATAGTCAATATATTTATTTTTATCTTATATCTTTCTTTGTTTATGGTTTAATATTCTTATGTCCTAAACATAGAAAAACCACACCAATCCCCGTGAACTTGGTGGTTAAATCAAAGAGGTTCCAAGGAAAAATAGTTTAACGTCAAGATAATAAAAAACTTAACACCTCTTATTTCTATTACATTTTCAGTTCAATATGAAAAAGTAATAGCCATCAAAAAAGATGAAAAGGTTGTCTTATTCAAAATCTCAATTGTGAAATCACTTCTCTCCCATTTTCACACCTAATGACACACTTTTTTTTTATAAAGAGACACTTTCACATCTTCTTAGGTTAGGGAAAGGAAAAATACTCGTCTTTTAGGATATTTCGAGGAACAGATATCCAGTGGAGACAATGGGATGAGACCAGCAACTCAGAGGATTAAGCCACGTGGCTACAAATCACAATGTTGAAGAGTGCTATGATATATTGCAATTGTATATTTTTGGCTTTCTTAGTTTCTATTTTTGTTAATTAAATCAATGTCATAATTGTGTAGTTTTAATTCATCCATCGATATTTCTTTAAATATACAACTTATTTTGTCTACAACATGATACATAATATGACATTCACACGACTATATAATATATGATACAATAAATAATATAACATTGATGAGTAGCATAACATATAACATGAGTATTATCAATAACAACATTTATATCACATGTTGTGTTAATTACCACTGTGAGATCATTCGCTAGGTCTATTATTGATGTTAATAAAAATTGTTGAAAAAATAAAAATTATACAATTGTGATAACTAAAACATTCAATTCACATTATTAAAATTAAGAACCAAAATTTCACTAATTCAAATATCCAATCCATGCACTAATAATTGAGTGATTAAAATTACATCATTGAAATATAAAAAGATAAAAAAAGTATAATTAAATTAATTTCAAGTCACAGTAAAAAAAAATATCATTAATTATAAAAATTAAAATAAGACATCAATTTCAAAAATTAAATTATATATTAATACAATGTTTAAATAAATTCTCTTATTGAATATTATAAAATACTAGTTTAATATATTTTGTTAAATATTTAAAATTATTTAAAAGAAGTACATATTAACATATGTTTGGTGCAATAAATATTCCATATCAAATGTTTTCTCCTATTTTTTTTTAATAATTGATATTCCAAAAACATTTCGTGACATTTGCACTTACATATTTAATTTATTTATTTTTGTCTCTTTTTTTCTTATAATTTTGTGGACAACAGAAAAATCTGCACGCCACCTCTAAATTGTCTTTCTCTGGTGCGGCGTGGGATCATTATTTATACATTAGCCCACACATCAAATTAAAAACGGGTGCGCATTTCAAGAGTTGTTCCTACACATCGGGACCACTGCCAAAATTTTATAATTAAAAAATATAAAATATAATAAACAATGTAATAAAATATAAATATAAATATTATTAGATGCAAAATGTTGTAAAAACAACAACTTGATATAGCAGTGTTGTTCCAATTTTAAGTCGCAGTTATCTTAAAAGGCTTTTTGATGAATAAAGAATAAATGTATTTATAAATTATCATTGTAAGTGATGTATAACCTTTTTTTGGAATCGGAACAATTGTTACAATAAGAAAACCAGCAAAATAAGAAAGAAGATAATTGTAAAATATAAAACTTATATTATGATAATTGTAATTTTAAAGGTTTATATTATGTAAATATATTTTAAATTGAATAATATTTAAAAATAAAATTATATAAAAAATACTATCAAATAGATAGGATTAACTAGCGTGAGGAACATCATAAATAATCTAAAATTCAAGTTTGGATTTACAACTACGTTAAATACTAAAAAAAATACTTATGTAAAATAAAAATATTTTATTAAAAAGGATAATTTACCTATAAATATGAATATTTTGATATGCATCTTTATAATCATTTGAAAAAAAAATGTTGAAGTTCAAAATTAAAATTTTAGACGAATAAATATAAGCAAAACCAATATTTAACACGAATAAAAGTGAGAAAAAATGTAAAATCTCTATGCATAAGAAATTATGTGAAAATAAATTTTCTCATGTTAAATTTGCATGATAAGGTTATGTTAAAATTTAATATTTATATTTGTCTTAATAAAAAAGGATAAATATGAAAACTTAACATTAAATACATTTAATAATCAAATAAATAAATCTTTCTCTTAATCATTATTAAATAAGTGGGGATCTGTTAAATATATTTACGACGAGAGCGATAGATACCAATTATTAATATGACCTATCGTGTACATGAAAGGATTCATTTCCAAATCACATGATTTATCAGAAAAAAAAAAGCGAAGAAAATCCTAAAAATCTTATCTGAAAATAAGTGTTCATATTTATAATACAAACATTTTTTTATTTTGTTATTCGTATAGTGTTAAATAAATTGTTCTTTTCCATTACAAATAAAAAGTAGTTGATAAGTTGATCTTACGTGTACGATATAAAAATATACAAAGTGCTACCAGAATGAGACAGTATCTACTATTTATTAAAAATTATATAAAAAATAAGAAACTACAGATTTATAGGTAAGGTTCATTAAATAAAAGTGTGACCGACATAATTATGCGATTCTTAATAAGTTTTAGTTAATAATAAATTATGTATTTTAAAAAATAAAATTGATTCTTAAATTATTTTTAATGTTCTTCTTCCATCTTTTACTTCTCTCTGTTTCTCTCTCATTTACTTTTTTTTCACTTAAATTCTCTGCAAACAAATCCCCTATGAATTTTAGAAATTAATTATGTTTGCTCTATAATAATAATTTTAGGAATTAATATAATATTTTAATTACCAACTTTTAAGTCTCAGCTTACCCTCGGTCTTTTTCTCTCTAAAATGAAAATTGGGAAGTTATTGTCTTTAATTTTACTTATGGGTAGATAGAATGTTATATTCGTATTTAAAAAGAAAAAACAATCTTAAATTTAATTATGAAAAAATTAACTTCATTAAACAGATTATGCATAGAGAGAATAAACCATGTACTGATAATAATATTATAAAATAATTTACACAATTATATAATTACAATAATTACAAATAATTATATATAATAAATTTGTTATTTTTACATTACCATATTAAAATCGTATAATTAATTATTTATGATTGATTATTTCAGTGAATGAGAATAGCCTGCAATATAATTAAATCATAGAAAATGTAAATCTAAAGGATTTTGGTTAAAATAAAAAAAAGTAGATATGCATGAGTAGTTAACATATATAAGGCTTTTTAAAGTACAATATACAAGCCACTTGATAACTCTTTCATGCATTATATATGCATGATTTTAAATATTAAATATGTTGTCTCAGATAAATTTAATTTTATGTTGATAACTCTTTCATGCATTTTAATGTTTTAAAGTTTTAAATATTAAAACTAGTCGCAAAGTTTTAGCTCAAAATTCGTAATTATCCTAAAAAACTATTGTTGATATAAAAACTATATTTTTGTATATAATAATATAGTAACACATTATGAAAAAAATATTACGCGTCTATTTTTTGTTTGGATGAAAAAATGTAAAATATGTTTTATTATTTGAATGAAACGAAAAGAGAGAAAAAAAAGAATTATCTTTCTTCCCATTTGATTAAGAAGTTAAAAAGTATATGATTATATATTAAATATTTTTATATTATTTTAATGTAAAAAATTAAATGGGTAAATTTAAAATTTTAATATTTTTTTCTAAAAAGCATTGAGTCTCACTTATTATTTTCTATAGTTTTTTCAACATTAATTTTCTTTTTCAGATAATTTTCACTTCAAGCACATGACGATAAGAAAGAATTTTGTTGTCTCTGCGAGAGATGATGATGGCCCATGCCATGGATTATTGCGTGATAACGAACCCCTTGACGTGTCCCATTTCGTCTTAAAATATTGTCAACCATTTAATTATTGTGTCACGTTTTACTTGATGCGTATCGTGTGTATAAACTTTTAATTCTATCTTTTTCTTCTCCTCTTCACGTGTATACCACCCTCACTCTCGTTCCTTACTTGGTATCCATTTTACTTTTTTTTTTTTTTTTTTACATCCATTTTATACTCCCTACCAATTAATTTTCGAGTATTCCAATAACCATATAACAGATCATTATGTATTTTATAGAACAGTTTTATTATTTAAATATTAAAAAATAAAAAATTGATATGTATTATTGTAAATAATTGTTTTAATATTATTTATTTATTCAACTACATATCTAAAAAAATATACTTTAAATTAAAAAATGAATATCCCATTTTATTATTCGCTGGACATTTTCTAAAAAAAATAGCATTATTACTTCATACTAATGTCAAAATGAATTTTTGACAGTATGATAATGCGATTTAACTTGAATCAAAGACTAAATAGATAAGAAAAATATTAGTTTACTTCTTTACGAATTGATTTAGCTCAATTCACTTAACCCGTTGATTGATGTGAACTAATTTAGGTGATACTGTCAATCTGTTTTAACTATTAAAAAAAACGACTTTACTTTCTCTTTTTCTTTTGCTTTAAAATTTTCTGATATTTTTTATTCTTTAAATTTGTTGTATGTTTTTATATTTATGTTTTCTATTTTATACTTTATTTATATATATATATATATATATATATATATTTATTTATTTATTTATTTATTATTTATTTTATTTTTTTTTAGATGAGTCGGATTCAACCAATTTAATTCAACTCGGTGATGAATTCAATTATGTTGTATATTTTTTTAGTACTACTAGAAAATTTAAAATTTGCTATAAAATAATTGTGTAGCTAATTTTAAAATCAATAATTATTTTGTAATTAATTTCTAGTAAAAATAATTAGTTAGAAAATTACTATAATGTTGGTGGTAATATGAAATAAGTAACAAATTAATTAAGAAAATAATCTTAATTAATTTGTAGTAAATTTTTAAAATTTGTAGTTATTTTTCTAGTTAATTTTTAGTAATAAGAAATATAAATAAATATAATTTAAATTTAGTTAAAAAAATAATATTTTAATTAATTAATAGTTAATTAGTTAAAATTTATCAACTAATTTAAATAGTAATTAAAATTAATAGGAAAATAAAAAAATTCTTGATGTATACCTTACTGAAACACCTTTACTTCGTATATAGGAATTTCTTAGGTTTTGTCGAGTAGTGTATGAGGTGTTTATTATACTAAAATAGTTTGAATTTTTAATATCTCCCATGACTCTTACAGATATTTAAGATGACATTATTTTATCAGTGATTTCGCGTCTAAAAAAGGTTTATTATAATTTTTTCTGGATTCTGATTAGAATTATTTTGTAGAATCTAGTATACTACTGAATTTAAAATTTGCTTAGCATTTAAAATACCAGTCAATATATCAAATCTAAGGTTTTCAACAATAATAATTTATTACGTTAAAAAAAAAACAGTAATAACATATTTTTCATGCAAATAACATTGGCACCTTGCGTATACAAGTGAGGAAGGGGGAAAAGGGAAAAATTATTGGATGTTTGGTGCATGCACAAAGACGACCGTGTATTTTATGAAATTTTAGGTTAATCTTCAATGAATCAATGATTATGCTATTGACGTCATTCGGACTACAAAGTCCGAGTTAGGAGTTAGATTATAGCACATCCAATGAACCTAATGGTAAAATATTCAATTAACCCAGGTAATGGTTTAAACCAATCCTATAAAAACAGGATTCTTTCTTTAACATTTTACTCTTTTTTTTCATTTTAGTACATGAATAATCTTTTAAAAAATAAACTATGTATGTTAATTTAGTTCTTAACAAAATTAGTAGTAGCAAAACATTGATTTTTAAAAATGTTAATTCAAATTAAAATTAATAGATAAAGGGATTTAGAGTGTCGCTAATATTTACAAAATTGGAAGATTAAATAGTTAATTCGGTTTTTTAAGAACCAAAGTACTTCTCCTATCTTATTTCAATAACTTCAATTCTTTTTATCTATATTTATTAAGTGTTGGTGATACATTCTAAAAATACATCATTTATTTAATTCTTCTAGTTTTTATAGAATTTTAATTTGGACATGTAAAAATAAATATAAAACGCAATAAATGAGGTTAAATTACATTTTATAAAATCTTGTCTTAAATCCATAAACAGTTTATAAACACAACCAAGGCAAGAACACAAAGTGTGTTAAGAAGTAGCATGAAACTTGGTCAAATAACTAAGCTTTATAAAAATGCTCTTAATAAAGGAAAGCATTTTAATCACAATGTTTTTCCTCTTTCAAAAGGTCAGTAGGAAGAAAATAAGAAAGATATGGAAAGAAGAAGAATATCATGCAAGATATTTATTATGTTTCATCTCACAATAAAAATTAAGCCAAGCTCTTAACTTTAATTATGATTTACACTAAACAACAATGGTTACACATAGATATTTATATTCTCACAACTAAAATTATTTACATTTTTTTCCGACATTTTATCTAAACATGCTTTAATTTATTTTTAGATCATAATTATTACCTTTTCGCTTTCTATCTTTTGTTGGAATTTTCTACTCAATGATTGATTTATGCAAATTATTATTATTATGGTTTGTATAATGTGGACGAGACCAAAAGTAAATTTAAAAAAATATATATTTTAAACAAAAATATTATATGGTAGATACTTTAATTTGTTATTTTTGTTTTATAAAATATAATAATAAATATTTTTTTGTTAGGTTTATGTATCAAGACGAGAGTCTCAAGTATATTGAGATTGCCTTCACTAGAGATATTTTAAAAACAAATTATATGACTGGGATATAAAAGTTAGTTTTAAATACTTAAATAAGATTTGAATATATATAATTTAAAATTATATTTTTAACCCTATCTTAAACATAAATATTATCATTACATCTGATCTTATCCTAAACCACTTACTTTTGACAAATTTATTTATAAGTTTTACTGCACCGAATACCACTTTTGGAAGCACATGTAGTTCTGAAAAACAAAATGCAACTTTAAAATCATGCACATTCAATGTATATTTTTATTTGTCTAGCCCGACAATGACATATTTTAATTTTAAAATGAAAAATGCTCATCGGTCTTAACTTGTGTTCGTTTGAGATAAAAACGAGAGAAAAGGAAACTAATGAAAAAAAAAAAACTATTTCTCTATTGTTTGATTGAAAAACAAAGTAGAAAAGAAAGAAAAAATCCTATGTAAAGCCTATCAAACTTTTTTCTCACCTTAGAGGAAGAAAAAATAAGAAAAAGAAATAATATCTATTAACACAACAAATTTACTCATTTATTTACATATTTATTATATAATTAAAAAATGTAATATAATAAAATGTTCGTCTCATTTTCTTCTTGTGGAAGTAAGGAAAGAATAATTTCCCCTTCTTTTCACTGTTTACTTAAACAACAAAAAAAAAAGGAAATTAACTTTTATTTTATTTTATTTTGCCTATCGAATATGGTAAAAAATAAAGTAACCATGGGAGTAACTAACGATTCGGGATCCTAATTTACAAACGAGTAGCCACAAATGGATGCAAAGACTGAAATTGGCATAAGCGTGACGCACAGTGCGAGTTACAGTGACATAGTGACTTAAAGAAGCCAATCATTTCTTGCTTTTACTCACACGAAACAAAGGTACAGCTGCACGTGATTCATATTTTGATGCTCTCCGCACGCGGATCTCTATTATTAATTAATAATAATAATAATAATATTATTATTATTATTGCTTTTAGCCGCCGCGTGTGATCCACCGCGTCAAAGCATTCCAACTTGGCGGTTGGGTGGGGGTGGCCAATGAATGTGGACTTTCGCCGTACACTTGTCTTTCTAATTACTTATTAATTTCTTTACCAGACACGCAAGCAATTGGGTTTGGCTGGTGTTTGTTTGTTGCCTTGTCATTTGACAGTTGTTGTGCTTTCTACACTTTCTCCTTATGCAACGCAACAGTACCTTTAAATATTGTTTTAAACAGTTTTTTAATCATTCTACTGTTCACAAATAATGTCCCTAGATTTGTCCTCTAAGCTCTAACTCTCTGTATGGTCCAGGCTAATTAGTGTATAATTGTGCAAGCAAATATTTGAATTTTTATGTTTTGATATTTCGACCAAAACTTTAATAAAGAAAAGTACTTGTAGTTTAAACACAGTGATTGAAAGTGGACGGTGAGTTAGAAGTTGTTTGATGGGTGAGGTGATGTTGGATGTCCCCCACGTTTGAGTTACTACCGAGTGCCAACATTTAGCCAAGAGGGAAAGAATCCACGACCTCGAAATACTAGATAGTACAAGGATGAGGTTGAACTGAGAAAGTAACAAGAAAATTTGGGCACCTCAGACAAAGGATCAACCACGTGAAGGGCGTTTATGGTTCGCTACAATTTAGTCAAACTACCTTACAAATAAGTTAAGAGTCATTTATTCACTATTAAAGCATTTTATTAAATACACTCAATATATTCAAAATTAGTGATGTTCAATATGAGTTCGATAGAATTTATTTTAATAAGACTAGTTTTAAATAATTAAATATGATAAAAATATAAGTTCACTTTATTCTCTTAAAGTTTTATAATCTCAAGAATTTTGTTTTTAAATGATTTTTTTCATAAATTTAAAGTTGTCTTTATGGACTACCTTTCTTTGAGTCGTGTCATTAGACATTAGCGGTGCCTCTGACTTTTTCAGTATATCAACTTAATCCTCTAACCACTGTCAAGTTCAAGAGGTGTCGGTTACCATGGAGTTGCACTATCTGACATCTATTTTTGGGTCAAACAGCATCTCTTACCAACATTAAATACGATTTGTACTATCGTAACTAGGAGTCGATCAAGCATTGTCATGACCTAGGAGATTGACCAACCGATTGATTCACAGTCTCACGAGCATCAAGTGAGATAAAAACACTTTAAATTGCAAAGTTATTGTTGGGAGATTACCCTTACACTTTAGCATCCATCTAGTCCACAAACTAAAATTTAAGAATGAGAAATATTGAAAGCAAAAATATAATTAAATTAATATATTTAAATTAATTTTAACTACATGCTAATATTTAATATATACATTTAAATTAATTTCCTAACTTTACAACAAATAATTACCCATCAATTCAACATAATAGAAAACTCCGACCATGCTATACCTCATAAGAAACAATGTTAACCGGCATGCTATATTATTATCCTTATCAAAATATCTCCTTAAGTTATTCTTACTATTTAAAATTAAAGTATTAAATATATTACAAATTTTGACAAAATTAGTACTTATTTTTAACTATTTTATTTTAATTTAATCCTCTACTTCTTTTAATTACTTTTTGTAAAGTATGGCATTTTTTTTATTGCTGTGATGTTTTTTGGGTCAATTGTTGGTTTTTATTCTTTAAAATTAAAACAAAAAAATAATTATTCACGTTTGTCATATGGAGTTATCTAGTATATTTGGTTTGAGTTTGGAATCCTTATCGTAGGTCACTCTCATCCTTTTTTTATCGTCTATTAGGAATCTAATTAAGTTATAATTGGTCGCTCCCGATAATACTGGACCGGTCGGTCCAAAAATAAATCAATAAAAAAGTACTATGGGTTAGTTTTTTGAATAGAAGGAGGATAATAAAAAATAGAAAATTTTAAAATTTAAATTGAAGAGAAAAAATAAACTTTTCTTTAATTTTTTTAACCAAATAAAAGGAATGTATTATTATATGTTTTTTCCTCTCTTCTTGTTTTTTTTTATCTTGCTTAGTAATTAAACATGGTGTAACAAATTAAAATATATTTTTTTCCCTTCAAACCTCCAAGACATTAATTTTTTTTTTAGCATGCATGACGCTTCACTAGCATATATCCTCATAGCACCTCAACTTTTGTCATCAACCAACTTCCCTCAGCTGGGAAGGAGATCCTATCCGGTGAACTTAAAACTTTTGTATATAAAGTACTATAAAGAAAAGGAAAGTTTAGAAGATGTAATAAGAGAGATTTAGAAGTAAACGGTTTGGAAAATCCATGATTAGTATATAAAACGAATGGTGAAGTTAGATAAAAGTGCAAGCAATGGATGAGAGGAGTGTGTGAATTGGAATGTTGAAGATATCAATTTTAAGGTATGGGGTCAAATGGTCAATCAAAAGGCAAAGGCAAAGGCAGGCAGATATGTGAAAGGGATGTCTGAGGAGCAGAGTCAAGATGACCCAATAATGGCTATGTATGGTCTGTAGTTGCACGTATGGACCCGAAAGGCTAAGGCGCACGTTCTTCACACCTTCGCTCTCTGTCGGTACTTAATCCATCAACACTCACAGACACCGCCTGCAAATTGCTTAATTAATAATAATTATTCATCACTTCTTCTTCAACACATCAATTTTTGTGCCTGCCTCCACATTTTGAAAACTATATTTTTTCACTGTCATTACTCGTCTTCCTACTTTTATATTAATTCATTCCATTTTTTATTTTATATATTTTATCCTTATTGGTGCATAATTTAATGTCACACCCATGTAGATATATTTAAAGCATGACGCTTTTTGTATATTACGGTTATATTGAGAAAGTCGACTTCTCATTCAATTTTCTTTTTAACATTTTCTAATTAGGATTTTTGTTATCGGGTAAGACCTCCAACTATCTCAAAAAAATTTGGTTTTTAAATTGAGTACGAGACTAATTATTGATTTAAAATTTAATTATACTTAAAATTTTTTGCCCTTCCTCGAACATGTGTTCTGTAGAAAATTAAATTTTACTAATTTGATCATAGTTAAATAGTATTTGAATAATATATATATATTGAATACAACTGATGAACTAAAATTATATAATTTGTAAATAAAAGGACTAAAATTACAAAAACAAAAATAGAAAAAAAAATGGATTGACTGTATATAGTGGGGACCAAGGATTACAATCACGTTAACTATATTTCGATACAAAATTTTAAATAAAAAATGGAGTGCTAAAGTCCCAGCCAAACAATCGGAATGTATTCTATGCTTCGTGCTCATGATAATGCTATTATTGCTGTCTTCTCACCAAGGAGTGCACAAATTTCAATTGATAATATTGCGTGAAGATATGCAATGTGCATATTTCACGGACATGGTTCAAATCATGCTTCTACTTTATGGCTTGGCAAGATTGTATTGCAGCTTCAAGCCTAACGCTACTAGTTTTATTTTATTTTCAGCATATGGCCTTTTTTTTTTCTTTGTGTAGCTAAAGAATACTAGTTGTAACCACTTATGTAGCAATTTTTTTTAACTTTAAGTTCTGTTCTGGTTTTGGTGACTTTTTAAGACAAAATTTACTTAAATTTTTTAATAAAAAATATTACACCGTGCACATATATATTTTAAAAGAAAATGATTGGTACAATGTACGAATTGGAATTGCAGGAAGACTGATGTGGCTTTATTTACTAGCTATGATAATTTTCCTTTCCAAAAAATGGTTCGACATGAAATATTAGGGCCAAAGATTTGCAGCAGCATGTGTACCACAAATATATAGCATTGATCAAGTGTGGATATCTGGATTCGGATATATCACCAAAAACGAGTAACATAAGTGACAATGACATTTTTCAGATCGTATTTGATTCGATGACAATATCAATATAGTGGGTGCGATTTAATTAGATGCAAATGTGAACCATGTCTTTTCTACATCAAGAGAGGACGAGGCGTATTATTATTATTATTATTATTATGAATTGTGTGGCTGAGCTTGATTGGATTCGCCTTCTTGTTATTATGAGACGTATATTAGTATGTACAGGGGCGCAGCTAAATTTTTAATTTAAAGAGGGCCAAGATAAAATAATAATAATAAAGAAATTTTAAATTTTTATTAACTAATATTTTTATGAGTAAAAAATTGCACAATTATACTGAGTATTACTAACCTCCTGAGTTGTAGTAAAACGAAAAAGAAAATCAATAAATAATATATTTGCTTATTCAAAATCTAATATTTAACTAAATAAGTTCGTTAACATAATAAATATAAAATAAAAAATTAGAGCATTCTACGGTCAGTTCTCGGCTCTATCACCTTTATGGTTCATATATATATATATATATATATATATATATATATATATATATATATATATATATATATATATATATATGAGAATGATTAGATATGTATTCAGTTTCTATAAGAGGAGAGAGTTTGATTTTGATATCTTATAAAATATTTTTTTATATGTAAAACTTAAAATAATTATTTTTTATATTTTATAAAATGGATGAATTTTGATTATAAAAAATATTTTATTTTATTTTTATTTTAAAAAAATTATTTTTAATACTTAACCTTCATTTTGGAGTTTGTTTGATGGTAGAGATAAAATAAGATATAAAAGTGAAATATAATATAATAAAAACATCATATGATAAATTATAATTCTATTTGATATTTGGTGCACGCCAAATAATGATAGAATAATATATACATTATGTTCAAATGGCAAAATTATTATTTTGTTAAAATTGTGTATATATTTTAAAAGATAAATTGTAATTTAATTATTTAATTTTTTAAATTATAATTTTTTTATAAGTTTAAATAAATTATATAAAAATATTATTTTATTTATTTATTTTTTTTACAATTATAAAAAATTATAAAGAATTTTGAAAATTATAATTATTATTCAAATATATTTCTGAAAAATATTTGTATGATAATTATTTAAATTTTAATATTGTAATTAATAATATAATTTAAATTTATATGTCAAAATTATTATAAATACATATAAGACAGTATTTTAAATACAAATTTTATGATATATATTGTTATATATCAATATATATTACTCTATATATTATGTGTTATATATTTTGTTATTTTAGGGTATATATTATATATTGTGTATAAATTAATATATATAAATATACTTGTTATTTCTATATAAATTATATTATTATATATTTTATATTATATTATATATGGAATAAAAACACTTTCTAATTCAATTCTTTTTATAATAAAAATATACACTAGACCAATAAAATAAAATAAAAAGTACAATAAAATTATTATTTCTTACTAAGCTAACAAACAACAAATTACGCGCGTGATAGAATAATCATCCTCTTATCATATTATATCCTTACTACTAAACGTTATATAAGTAATGTTCATTAAAGGATATGAAAAACAATTTAGATATGTCATAGACTAACATGATACCTACATATACTTGTGAGTGTTATATGGGATAGTCACTTAACATTCTGTTAAATAAATAAGTAATTAAGGAGTGTTACATAATAACATATATAAAAAATAATAAATTTTAAGTCTTAAATATTTTTTGATTTACTAAAAAAAATTAAAATTTTATAAAAAAATATATTTTATAAATATCAAAATCAAAACTCAAAATAATATTGGGTCATAAAATATCACGTTAAAATATCATATCAGATTACATAATTTGAAATAAATATTTATATGTTTGATCTCAAATAAAAAGTTGTTTCTTCATTGAAAATTAATTATAAATTGAAGCCAAAGAATATATTGAATATAACTATTAATGTGCTTTTAAAACTAGCATTTAACCTGTATTTGTATAAAATAAATAATTTGTATATAACTAATATTTATAATAAATAAATATTTTGAATATATAAATTATATGATAATTAAAACTATAAATCAATATTTTTTTAAGATATAAATTATATTTTAAATTTATATTTTGATACAATGTTATTTTTAATTGATAATTTTAAAAAATTAAAATTTAATTGTGAACTAAATATATTAAAAATATTAAATTAAAAGGAGTAAAAAGTTAAAAAAAACATAAAAATTACTGTCGTTTAATAATAACTGTCACAACCTAAATTGGGACGTTGAGCCGAAACCAGAGGTTGGCGTGAGCCACCGGCGTTTAGGTTTAGGGAACGCCAGAAACCAAAGGGAAGACTGGTTGGATCGGAGAAGTGGGTTGGGGGTTGGTTTACGTCTTTGGGCGGAGGAAGCACCTTGGCATGCCTATCCTTGATAGTTACCTTTGGCTTTTATCTCACGGGGGAGAGGATGATGCTTCGGACTTGGGTTGTGTCTTGGAATGGCCGAGGTTTTAGGTGAGGTATTGCAGGTTTAGGATTTGACTTGATAGGAGTATCTCTCACTTGATGCCTCGTCACGCCGGCTTTAAGAATTCGAAAATCGATGTAGTTAATTTTGGGAGAGTTTGGTTTTTAGTGGACTAGGGAGTTTAGGAGGAGAGAGGATGGCTCGTAAAAGTCTCGGCCTGGCCGGGCCAGGAGTCGGTTGGACACGGTGTTCGGGTTGGAGACCAAGGCTTTCGTCGGCTCGACCTTTCTGGAAGGGTTAAAAGTCGGCGTAGGCCACCCGGATGTGGTAGAGGTGAGAGTCGGCTTCCGGGGGAAGGCGGGATAGAGGGTTTTTTAGGTCATTTAATTTGGCGGTCAGGCAGAGATGGGTAACGAGGAATCTCACTGGAGCCGATGCAAGGGTTGAATTAAGTACTAACTTTGGTGTTCGGAGATGGTGGGCCAGCGTCTTCCTGTCTTAGTCGAGCGTCGGATCCTCTCTTTACGCGGCTCACCAGGATTCTCCTTTCGTTTTTTTTCGTTTCAGCTTTTCTTGGCACATGCCAGGGTTGACTTTTCTTGTTCTTAGCGTCTCGGTTTCGCTTTTCTCACCTTGTCCGTCTCCCTTGTCCTCTCGCTTTGGGCTTTATATAGGAGTTTGGCCAGATAACAACCAAATCCCGAGATTCTCGGATATTATATCCCCTTCTTTGTTTTTTTTTCCACTGGGGGTCCAGTGGGTATCTGGGGGATTCGGTCAAGATAGATCGAGTTAAGTGGCCATGTTTTCGGTGGGCCCGTCTTAGAATTAAATGCGGGGAATGGTAGAGAAATTTAGAAATTGGGTAGAACTTTGGGGAAATTTGGAAGGACGTTAAGAGGACGATTTGACAGGGTCTTCTGATAATAACAACTAAAAATACCAAATATAAATCACTCTACTTCAAAAGCAATTTGAATCTAAATAATTTAATTCCAAATAAAATTTGCAAGCAACGTACACTTAATTTAAATTATCAATGAAGTTATCAACTTTCAATTTTCGGTTTTAAGATCACTTTTAAATCTTTAGCTAACTTATCATTTGGTTTTACAAAAAACACACCTAATATTTCAATGTTTCTTTTTGAGGAATTTATTGGTATAGGGATTTATGTTATTAATTTGTTGTCCCATGAACAGAACTAGGAAGTCTGTTAGTTCAATGGATCCTATCATGTAGCAAAATGGAAACAAGTTCACAGTTTGCACAAGAATCTACAGAGAAGCCTCACGTCGCGGAAACTTGTTTTGGTCGATGATTACAAAATGAAGGCTCAAGAAACCATGGCCCAAGTCCATTTGAAAAATACACACCCTTTTTTGCATATATAAGGTTTTCTACACTGGATTTGATGCTGACCCAACCTTATTCTAAGAAGATTCAGTTTGGGTATAAATTTAGATTTAGCCCAACATATTACGATTATTTCTTGAGTTAGATATGATATTATAATTTAGGTATAAATACCATATGCACTAATGTATTGATATATTAGAAAGATTAAGAAACTTATCATATAAAATAATTATAGTTAAATGATAGGATACAATTATTTAAATATTATAAATATATAATTTTTTTAAGTCTTAATATAGATAAGATGATGAATGAATAGATATTTAATGAAGAATATAACAGGAAGTAAGAAAGTAGTAAGTAATTTTGAAAACAATTAAAACATAAAATAATATTGACAAAATGTAGACACTTAAGAAAAGTAATTTCTTTATATATTGTTATAAATTATCATATTATTATTATGGCTATTGTTATATTTTAATATCTGCATTAAAATTATTCTATTATAATAGTCACATGATATTTTTATTTTTTAATTCTTTATTTCAATGCTATACTTTTAACATAATTTTGAAAGAGATTGTACTTAATAAAAATAACTACACCATTGTTATTCTCTTATCATATTTTGCTAGTATTGATTATTCTTAACATCTAAATTTATAAGAATAAAAAATCATAATATTAAAATTGACCGTTATGAATTTGAAAAAAAAATTATTATTAATATTTGAAAATTTATTATTATTAATATTATTATTCTATTTATACATTATTTATATATTAAATTTAATCAGTGTTATAAATTATGTAAACTGTGGTTTTATATATATATATATTCTAGCGTATTAACTGAGATATCTATTTTTAGAAAAAATAAAAACTATAAATTTGAGTCAATCATGATGTTTAAAATTAAAAATTAATTAGTAATCATGTAATTACTCAAACAAAAAATATAATCTATAGATATATTAAAACTGATGCACTTTACGCTGAAGCATACGTCTCATCAAGGTACGGCGCAAAAGTGCGCCCTGGTATATTTAAAATAATTATTATAATATTTAAAATATTACATTTAATTATTTCTTAATAATGATAAAATAATATTGTAATAAATATTTGAAATATGCACAATTAATTGTCGGAATAATAATATTGTAATAATATTTTAAAAATATAATTAGAAAAAAAATCACACATTATAATAAATTAATTAATAATAGCTCATGAAAAATTAATTAAGATTAAAATAATCTTTAACTTCAAATTATCTAGAATAACAAATAATTATCTCTTAGTAGCAGTAAATTATATTATAATGAATATTTAAATATCATAAATATTTAAAAATAATAATAAAATGTTGTTTAATATTTATAATATTAATATATATATTAATATTACAATGTTAAAAAAACATAAAGTAAATAAAATCATCACAAATTATGAATATAAATAAATAAAAATAAAAACAAAATACTAAAATCTTAAGAAAAATAAAAAATGTTATTGTAATAATAGTATAATAGTTTAAAATTTAAAATAGTAGAAAACAATATTGTTATTATAATATTAAAAGATAATAAAACATAACAATTTTAAATTATTGAGAAAATTTTAAAATAATTTATTTAAGCAAAAATATATTAATATTATTGTATAATGTGTAAAAATTAAATTTTCAAAAATTAAATTTAAATTCAAATTAAAATATGTTAAAACTTAAATTATACATAATATAAAAATAATCATATCTTAATAACAGTAAAATAATATCACAATAAATGTTTAAAATATCACAAAGATACATTAAATGGTTATAAATTAATACTGCAATATTAATAAAATAAAAAAATATTATTACACTAATAATAGTTTAGAATGTAAAATATTATAAAAATAAATTGTTTTTATAAATGTAACAAAAGTCAATATAATAATAAATTGTTAGTATAATAATAAAAATAATTTAATAATTTAATAAAATGTAAAATATAAAGACATTACAACAACAACAATCTGACAAAATTATATATAAAGAGGTAAAAAACACTTAAAATGAATTGATAAAATAATTTCATCAGTTGATTTAAAAGGTACCAGTTCTTATAAATAATGTTTCACTAAATAATAACGACAAATATTGTGTATAAAAATATTAAGGTCCAAGATTAAAAAGAAAAGTGTTAAAATCAAGTTCGTTAAATGTAGGTAATCTCTCAAATAAAAAGAATGATGATTATAATAATACGAATACAAGAGTTAAAAAGCAACAACAAATCTACTGAATGACTAAAAAAGACCCAAACCCAACAACAACCATTGTACATTCCACATTGTTTTTCTCAATGAAGAAGGGAAATAACATATATGTTTATAATAAAAATAGAGAAGAGAAAAAATTAGCGACAAAAGATTAGTGGTTATTTTTGCTCACGAGGAGGAAGAGTGGTGTGGTGTTTCCATTGCCACCAACCCCGAGTAAGCACCCCCTGACCTGAGAAAATCAAAAACCCCATAATTAATCTATTCCATAAATAACACAGCTTTTTAAATATCCCATTTTGTTGATTCGCTTGTTGCGCTCTCATGGCTTCCCATGGCATCACCGACAATGACAAAAACACCTTGTTCCGAAAGCTCAAGGCTAAGTCTGAAAACAAGGTTCATGATTTCCCCTTCGATCTTCCTTCATTTTTTCCATGTTTTGGGTTCAGATTCTCGTCTGCTTTTTGTTTCAGATGTGTTTCGATTGCAATGCTAAGAACCCAACGTGGGCCTCCGTCACCTATGGAATTTTCCTCTGCATTGATTGCTCTGCTGTGCATCGTAGTCTCGGCGTACACGTTAGTTTTGTTAGGTGAGTTTTGTTGCTTTGCAATATGATTTTTACATTGTGCTTTGGTCAAGACTTTATATTGTTTAGAATTTTATTTTAGATGCATGGCGTCAAACCTTGGCTCTTCTAAATGTTTAAATTATTCTTTTTTTTTTAATTATGGGTTGATAGGAAAGAATAAACATATAGGGATGTTAAGCTCTTGTTGGTGGACTTGACTCTTCGATTAACTCTATTTCAATGAATAAATGTAGATAGGTGTTTTTGTTCCGTGAAACATTTGGAAGCGTGGTGCGTTAAATATTATATTTAAACCATAATTTCTGCAATTGGTAGGTATATGATGTTTGGCGTGCTTTATATTTTATTTGGAAATGTTGAATGTGTGTTTCACTTTGTATTTATTTTGTAACACGAGAAGTTCCCTTGAGGTTTGATTTTATGACAATTGTTGCCTTTTGTGGAGTTATTGAATGAATTTAATATATTGCTGGTTGGGATTAGAAGCATGATCAATGATGTTATGTTCTTCGACATCTCAAATGTCACTTCCTATACGGACATAGGTGGAGAAACTGAAACGATATTTAATAAATGTAGTTAGTATAACTAACAAAACCAAAAATTATTTTTATAATGAATAAAGAAAGCTTTTAAGCTAACATTACACCGATATTCACCACAAAACCCATTTTTAGTTAATATTTATGGAGCACATTTGTCTGGGAAAATTTGAACAGGAAGCATTTGTCTAATAAATGTTTACAACAATTGAGGTTAGTGTGATATCGAAAATTAGGGACTTGTTTGTATATGTTTGATAAACCTTAAGAAATACAACATGATTTACTCTTACACATACGTGTGTGTCTATATATATATATATCATGCATTTGTTGAGTTTTTGAAATGCTTGGCAGTTGTATCACACGGTGAAATTATCTCCTTGTGATTTTGTATATGTGTAAGTTGTTTTTCTATCCCCGTTGTGTGCTTGATTATTCTCTTAACTACATTATATATATAAAAAAAAAGGTATGATCATGGAAGTATGAGCAAAATAAGAAGGATGGGAGAAAAAAATGAATCTCTCATTAATTATATTATCATTTATGTAGATCTACGAATTTAGACTCATGGAGTCCAGAGCAATTAAGAACAATGAGTTTTGGAGGAAATAATCGTGCACGATATTTCTTTAAGCAACATGGTTGGACTGATGGTGGTAAAATAGAGGCGAAATATACATCAAAAGCTGCAGAGTTGTACAAACAAATTCTTTCTAAGGAAGTAGCTAAAAGTATGAATGGGGAAGCACCATTGCCTATTGCTTCCCAGTCTGCACAAGTTACTGAAGGAATTTCTCAAATAAGGACCAATGAATTGCCAAAGGAAAATACTTTGCAAAATGCTGAAATGCCAGAGAGCACTTCTCCACCTAAAGCTTCACATACAACAGTTTCCACTGCTGTTAAGAAATCTACTACTGCTAAAAAATCTGGGAAGACCGGGGGACTTGGTGCCCGAAAGCTTACCACAAAGGTATTCAAATAGTTATCTTTATTTGCATATTGTATTTCGAGAGATATGTTGTGTCTGTTGGTTGATCATTATATCAATCTTATGAGGTTTAGAGATATCTTTTGTTTACAAAATATCCCTTATGATATGCAGCCAAGTGAGTCTCTATATGAACAGAAACCAAAGGAACCACCAACTCCAATTACTTCCTCACCAAACAACAATTTACTTTTAGGGCCATCACTGACATCTCGATTTGAGTATATAGAAAATGTTCAATCATCTAATTTGAATTCTAAAGGCGGGGGTAAACACCTGGTTAGGCATGCATCCTTACCAGAGTCATCAAGCTTCTTTGCAGACTTTGGGACGGATAATGGTTTTGCAAATAATTTTGGGTCAAATTCCTCAAAAATGCAGGTAAGAGCCGTGCCTACAAATTCGACCCTTGTATAATATCACCTTTATTGCATGTGGTTAGCCCAAACAATTAAATTATATGTTTGTGTATTGTTTTTGTTTAATAAAATATAGATCCACATAGCAAAACACCGTTTACAAATATAGGAGAAGATTCTAGCATACATGTTTTTATCTCTGCCTCTAATTAAAAGAACACTTAAGCAATTTTCCATTTTCATACTTGGGCGCTAAATTTTCAAAATAATGCTCAAATGATAAAATTTATGGTTTTTTTTTCACTTTTCTTGTTGTTTTACTTAATTGTTAACTATTTAACATATCTATAAACTCGTTATTATTTTTCTATTTCTCATTGTTATTATTATTATTATTTATTATTATTATTATTATTATTAAGCCTCCCAACTTGTGTTTGTTTTTTCCTAGTTAAAAAGAAAAAAATGCTAGCATATAATTGTAGAAATATATTTAAAAATGGATTCCATGCTTCGCTGTGTATATGCCTAGCAAGTATGTTTTGAATGTTTTAAGGACATATATTTAATTCTTTTCCATCCATTTGTGTTTTTTAGGTTTCATTTTTTATATTTTTATTAAAAAAATTACATCTTGAGAAAAGAGTAAATGGGATATATAAGTCTCATCTTTTGTCTATCTAGTGCTTGGATGTAGTGGTGTAAAACTAGATTGGTCATATTTAAAATTCAATAAGGGGACAACAGTTTAGAGTAACTTATATTTATATTTATAGTTTCTAGTGTACTAGTTACTTGATGACTGACTTTTATATTTGTGTTGGATGTATACTTATATTCTGTTTATGTATTACAATTAATTAATTATACTCTTTGGTCAGAACATGATTCTCCAATTATGCGTTGAATCTTATGTTTAGAAATTTTTGTGGCATATTTATGAAATTCAATGTTACCAACTTTTAAGTGCACATTGCATCTTCTATTAAGATCATGCTTATTGTCTTTATGGCCTTTCGGGATTTTTAATTTGATTAGCAAATGAAGTTGTTATTCACTATTCTGTATATCAAGTTGGTGCTATGAGAAAATAATGATGATAATAGAATGTGTGGGTTATATTGAATGTTCATCAAGTACCATGCTTCTTTTACTCTTGTAAACGTTCATCAACATGGACTCTCATTTCCTTTAATTTATTAGAAATTTATTATTGTAGCGGTTTAATTTAGTAACGAAGTTATTTTTATCTTTGAGCATTTTATGTTTATAGTGCTTACTATTGTATCATGTGAACATCAAACATGCTTTATGTATAATTATCTCATTTGATCTCAAATAAATATAGTCAATCATCTGTATAATACACTTCGTGTTTTGGAGTTAGATTTATTTTAATCTAATCTTATTTTTTGTTTTGGTACCCACTTCTTGTCAGGTCGAGGAGTCTAACGAAGCTAGGAGAAAGTTTTCAAATGCTAAATCTATTTCTTCATCCCAATTTTTTGGAGATTATAACAAAACTGCAAATGGTGCTCAAGTTACTTTGTCAAAGTTTTCAGTACGTGTCCTTTCTATTATAAATTGCTGGAACATTGTCTGAATATGGACACATTTTAGGTAGATCGTGGACATTTATTACCATATTATGGAAATAGAACAAAATTGGATGACTTCTTTCTTATTTTATCTAGCCTTTTGATTGTTATAACACATAATAACTTGTGCCTTGGGTGATAAGAGCCAGTTTGCAAAGTTACTTGTAAAATTATACTTTAAAGTTCGAATTCCAAATAAATATTAAGAAAAAAAAATCTGTTTTCAAACCAGTCCCACCAAGAAAAGGCTAATTTTAAGGTTTTTTTTTTCTTTTGTGATTGTAGCCATGGAACACCATTATCATGATAAATAATACAAGTCAGGCCAAAATTATTTTGAACAACTTCAGGGAAAACTTTCCTCTATTTTTATTGTTACAATTTTCTATTGCAGTGTCAAATTTATTAATAGAAAGTTTACTGATGTTTCCTTAACATGTTCTCTTTAATTAGCTAAACTAGTTTTCTTTGTTATCAATATGGATACTAAGACATTATTTTAACACGTTGAATTTAACTCAGTGTAATGCTAGAAATCTATGATCATATGGTAAAAAAAGGTAACAATTACAATCTTAATAAACTGAAAAAATTAAACTACTTCATGTTTTATGAGATAATGTTCTCTTTTTGGGTTTACATAAGACAATATATTACTTATCCCAAGCATGAGCAAGTTCTTAATTAGAAAAAAAATGAAAGTCTCAACTAAAAATTTTGATGTTTGACAATGTTTACCCTCTTGTTATTTTTAGTCTTCGACAGCCATCTCTAGTGCCGATCTTTTTGGTAACTCAACAAATAACTCGTCCATTGATCTAACTGCTAATGACCTCCTTAATCGATTATCTTTCCAGGTATGCTTTTGGATTTAAAAATTTTCTTGTTTATGTTATCGATGCTACTGCTTATGTCCTTGATTTGACATTTTCTCCTCTTCCTTTACTCCCTCTTGTTTTGCAGGCACATGAAGATATGTCTTCTCTTAAAAATATTGCTGGAGAAACTGGAAAGAAACTCAGCTCCTTGGCCTCCACTCTAATAACAGATATCCAAGAACGAATACTCTAAAATTGTAAGTTTTGTATAAAAGAATTTTTTTGAAGTTTGCAACAGTTACCAAACCACTTATGGTTCAAGTGTAATAGAACAGTGCAATATACAATTACTGTGAAATAAATAATATGTTATTTTTTAAATGAGTCATAGATTAATAAGAAATGATACCAAAAAAGTTTCAATGCAAAGTCCCAGCATACTAAGACTAGAACCTCTCAGCTAAATAAAGGCAATATAGAATATCTCTAAAGCAAATACAATACATCAAGATTGTCGATAATAATGAAGGAAAGAATCTATGTGAGATATTGGTAATAAAGTAGTGGATAATTGTATGAACAAAGGAAATAACAAATGGAAAATAGAGTAAAATTTTCGAATATGAAAATTGACGACAATACAATATGTCTTAAAAGAAGTTATACATACACATTTGGTTTAATTTGAAATTCATTGAGTTTGGTTTATGAAACTTTTAAGTTGAATACCTTAAATTTTGCATATTTGAAGTTGATTATACATATTTAAAACAAAAATGACAAAATAACTTGAACCAACTTATTATTTTAGAGTTTAAATATATTAGGTTCTTTTGATTTACTATTGATCCACACGCGTGCCTACCCTTGACTATAATGAGGTAAAAAAATGTTAAATAATCCAAATATTTTTAGCTATATGTATATTTTGAATTGACAAAACTTATACTTGTTCATCTATTTTCAGCATATAAAATAGTTCAATTCAACATCTATATCCTCAACTTTATACCACTTCAAAATTATTTTTGCATGACAACACATTTTATTGTTGGTTAATTTGTAAAGTTTTAAATTACAATTTGAACAAAAAAAAACATATTTTATGATCTTTGTTTAAATTGCGATTTGATAATTTCAAATGGAAAATTAAACACTTTGTTAACTTATATTTTTTTTTCGTATTTTAGTTCTTTACTGATTGATAATCTTGGAACAAACCAATTAGTTGGTCAATATGTGACGATCTTGTAAAAGAGATTAGAATTGTTTAAGTATACATTTTTTTTCATATTGAAATCACGTAAATAAAAAAAATAAAATAATTGGAACACATTCCAATTATGGTATTATTGACTATTTTAAAGTACCCTCCTTCCATCTTTATCTATATATTTTATTTTTTAGTTCGTTATCTTTTTTCATATAATATTTATAAATTGTTTTAATATTTTCTTAAATAAATTATCAAATAGTTAAAAATAACATTGCATTACAATATAAATTATTTATCATAAATTAAAATATAATTTATGTTAAAAATATTTATTTTGATTATATAAAATAAACAGTTTTATCTCTTGGATTTCACCACCTAGAGTACTAGTTATTAATATTCTCTCGTTTTCATTGGATGTGCATTTAACTCAATACTTTCACAATTAGCGAACTTTTGTTCTATCAAACTATCTAATTTATCTTTATTTAAGATTCTTCATATCTGATAGTGTAATTTTTTTTTATCTTTATCTCAAATTGTTGATCTCAAAAGGTTTATCTCTTATTATTTTTATCTTTTATTATTTTTATCTTTTATTATTTTTATCTTTATCTTTAAATTAAATTTTAATAATTTTTAAAATATATTAATAATTAAAATTAAACTTATAATCACAATTTAAATTATTCAATATATTTATACATCCTATTTCAAATTGATGTATTTGTATTTTTTAGATAAAAACTGAAAAATTTAATGGTCATATAGATCATTTAAAATTGTTTTACACTTTTATTTAATTATAAATTATTATTAGTATGATTTTTAAAATAGTTAAAAATTAACTAATTTTTCATATATATAACAATTTATTGTCAGATAATTATGTAAGTTTTACACATAATACATTCTTGATTTTCTCAAACAAAAGAATAATAGAAAGTTAAAAGAATTTGGTGAAAAGTTTTGCCACATCCATTCAATGTATTTATTGAAAACTTTTCATACTGAGCAGTAAATTCGTTTTTAAAACAATATCTTCGAATGAAATAGTCCTGCAATAGGTCTTTACTTTTTATCTTTATTAAAAAAAAATAATGATCATAACAAAATTAAAACTTAAAATTTTGTAATATCATTCAAACCTGATCTACTATGCCGACTGGAATGGTGTAGCAAGTTTTTACATAAATTATAAATGATTAAATAAAAAAATAAAAGTCAACTTAACATTTTTTTTTGAAATCCTTAATGTCTAAGCGCGCTCCTCAATTTGAGTCTTACTAATATGAATTGAGTTCAAAAGGTTAAATTTAAGAGTAAAAATTCTCTGGCACTTATCATTTTTAAATGTACATATATAAAGAATAAATATTTATTTTATATAATTAAAATTCATAATAAATATTCTTATTTTAACTATTATTTTTAAAAAATGATTATCATAATCATATTAATGTTGAAAATTTTATTGTGTGTATATAATTACATAATAAAAATAAAAAAATACTACATATTATTTTTATTAAAAACATTATATTAAAATATTTTATTTTTGACCATGTTTAGGTAATGTAATAAATGCATTTTATATTTTAATGCCACGTACTTATAAATACACAAAATAAACAATTCTGTTATCTAACCATGTTAATATAAATATACCTGTGAAAAAAGAGAGGAAGACTCAAGACTGGGAAATGGCACCATAAAACACCTCGGTGAGAGTTTAAGAGCGCGCGATATGTCACTTTCGTGAAAATTTTGTTGGTGCCAAAACTTCCCACACCAAACCCTTTTTCCCTCTCATTTCAAACCCTCCTTCTTTGTTTGAACGCTTTTAACCTTCCCTCCTCTTATTCTCCGTCTCAAAACCCTAACTCCCAAACCTCGCTTCCCCGATTTTCCCCCCCTAATTTATATCCGAAATTTCTCCTCAAATTGCATACTCAAAATCCCCACCCTCACCATTTTCCCAGTCCGAAACCTTTTCTTCGCGAAAATCGGTGCCTAATTTTTCAACCCTAGGATAACTGCTCGTCGCGAAATTCCATGTGTTTCTCACTGTCTTCACCCGCCGCGGCCGCAGAGGAGCCAATGGACGCTCCTTCCGTGCCGATTCTGTTTTCCGAAACCCTAGGTTCCTCCGAATCGGCCGCCGATTTTGACGGACGTTCCGTTCAGTTCCCAACCGGCGCCGATTCTACTCTTCCACCCGCCGATTCCGGTGTTCGTGCCGGCGTGTTTGGCGAGGACGCTCCGCGAGAGGATCCTGGCACGTCTTCCTCGTTCCGGCACCTCAACGACGACTCATCTTCGCTGTGGTCCCCGTCGTTGGCCTCCAATTCGCGCGTCTCCGCGGTGGCGCCGGAAGCGTGGAGTGCTCCCCAAGGAAACTGGCTCTTACCTGAAAGCGACTGTTCGAAGGACAAAGAATCTGCCTCTGAAGTTGTGCCTTCTAGGATGGTGATTGTTGCTTCTTTTCTTCCTTTATATATTTTTTATCTTAATTTTTTATATTGACAATCATATGTTTTGTTGGACAGGGGGCGGGGCTTTTGAATCTTGGCAACACGTGCTTTCTTAATGCCATTCTACAATGCTTTACGCACACGGTGCCTCTAGTGCAGGGTCTTCGTTCCTGCACTCATTCTTTTCCATGTGCTGGTGAGTTATGCTTGTTTGAATTTAAGTTTGGTGTTCTTTGTTAGTGTTTGGCTTTAGTTTATTGAGTGAGATAGTGTGGTGAAGTGTAATAGTTTGCAGTATTCTTGGGGGTTACTCATGGTCAGATGTTTAGGAATTACTTTTGTGATCGAAACTTGTAAATTGGCGCCTTTACTGATGCTTGCTCCTTGCAATTATGTGTATGGTTTGAGTGTGTTTAATGAATTTTCTTTTATTTATTTTGTGAATATTTTGATTTTTGGAATTGGAAATTTCAGGTCATATGGACGGCTTCTGTGTTATTTGCGCTTTTCGTGATCAGGTTGAAAGTTCCTTAGTGGCGTCAGGACGGATTCTTTCACCCTTGAAATTTGTGCACAATTTGAACTGTATCCTTTTTATATCTCTTCCATGATGATTATTTTTTAACTACTGTGCAGACTGCTGTGGGCTAGTGTCTAATCACTTACTGGAAGAATTATGGATTGCCATTAGTAGTGATTGTTGCATCGTTGGCTTGTGGAATATATAACCTTTAAATATTGCAAGATTTTTTTTTTAATTGATGGCTGTTGTGATCCTTAACCATAACAGATTTTTCTTCTGTATTTAGAAGATACCAGCAGGAGGATGCCCATGAATTTATGCAGTGTGCGTTGGATAAACTGGAAAGATGTTTCCTAGATTTGAGGAAGAGTAATTTAAATTTTGAAGATCATAATCTTGTAGAGAAAGTATTTGGAGGTCGTCTCATTAGCAAAGTATGATTGTGAAGTGCATTGTTAAACATTTGGTTTTTGGCTCCTTTATGATTTGTAATGTTGTGTTTGCAAATAGTTATATTCTCCTGCTATTTGTGTTTTGGTTTCAATTAAAAATTTTATGTTTGCTAATAATTAGCTGTTCCTTGTGTTTGTGTTTCAGCTTGAATGTTGTAGCTGTGGCCACATTTCTGACACTTATGAGCCACTAATTGATATGAGTTTAGAGATAGAAAATGTAGATTCTCTTCCAAGTGCTCTGAAATCTTTTACTAAGGTGGAAAACATTGATGCCAACTTTAGATGTGATAGCTGCAAGGAAGAGGTGTCCATGGAGAAGCAGCTTATGTTGGACCAGACACCATCAGTTGCAGCATTTCATTTAAAGAGATTTAAGACAGATGGGACCTATGTTGAAAAGATTGATAAGCATATTGATTTCCCATTGGAGTTAGACTTGCAGCCTTACACCATTTCTAATCATAACAATGACGTGAGTTGCTATTTTATAACTGCACTTACATTTTACTATATCTTTGCATGTAAGTAGTTTTAGGCTATTCTTATTTCCCTTGTGAATTCTGTGTTCTGACAAATTTTTATGTTGATAGGTATCTTTGAAATATGATTTATATGCCATTGTTGTACATACTGGATTTTCATCTACTTCAGGGCATTACTTCTGCTTTGTTCGCTCTGCTCCAGACACATGGCATAAGTTGGATGATTCAATGGTAGTTTTGTTTCCCATAGACGTGCTTAAATATTTTGCATATGATATGTTTAATAATAAAAGGTTAGAGTGTCTTCCTAGGGTTTGTTCATATATAGATAATTAATTAGCAATTGTGTTAAGTTCATAAAATCTATGAGTTTTGTTTGAAAGGTTCACACTTTTGGTTTTACATGTTGAAAATGAATGATTGCTGCCTTCAGTTTCATATGTATATAGCATAAAACTGATAGTACCATAGGTAAATTTGTTTTTAGTTCATAATACCTTATTACCTATATAAGCATATGGAATTGCTATGGTTGAAGTCTGGGCAAGATTTTACTTGTTATTTCCTCATTTTTTCCATAGAGGTTCAGCCTTCTGTAGCTTAAAAAATTTCATTTCTTCTGAATTTTGTTTTTCAGTATGGTTTGTGCTTTTTTAATTATTGTATTGGTTAAGTTAAACATGTAATATCTGGGGTTTTTTTCAGGTTACTAAAATCTCAGGAGACTCTGCACTGTCTCAGGAAGCATACATATTGTTTTATGCACGACAGGGTACTCCATGGTTTTCAAGTATTATGGAATCTCAAACACAATGCTTGGATCAGAATATTATGAGTACATCTCCTAAGTCTGTTTTAGACGTTGGTGACAGCATGTGCAAATCAAATCCTGGTGGGGCTGGTGAATCCAAAGAATGTTCCGAGCCTCAATTTGATTATTATTGTCAAGAAGAACCTGAATTTCTTGAAACAAATGACACTAGTGATGCTACTCATGGCTGTGGACAACTTCACTCTCGGTCAAATCAAGAAAGTGTTGATATGAATAGCTCTAAAGATGTTGATGCCCAAGTGCTGTATAGGAACAATGCCACCTTGGATTGTAGTGCTATGTTTGATGAAAATTCATATAATGAGAATGGTGGTCTTGATAATAACGGTAACTCTCAGGAAGTTGTTGATTTTAGAGAGAATGCTGGTTTCCATTCTTTAACTCCGCCTAGCTCCCCTCCCGATGATGCTTCAGGTAGTTGAATATAAATTTTCTAAATGTCCTTTTTTAAAGCATTATTATTTCTATGAATGACTTGTTTGTTTAATGAGCTTGAGTTGGATTTGTCAGATAAGTTTTATATCTCACGTGATAATTTGAAGAGGGAGAATCATCGGAGCTGTAAAAGATCAACAAATAAGCTTGTGGTAGATTCTGAAAGACGAATAGCCATGAATTATCTTAGTAAGACTGGTTCAAGGAGAGGGCAACTTATGAAATTAGTCAGTCAGAGAGAAGTTTTGGGCAAGAAGAGAAGAAAGATGGATTCATCGCAGTGTAAGAAAAGCAACACTATTGGTGTTCGCAAAAAATCAAGCGATGCATCTGTCAGCCGCCCTGTGGCAGCTGGAATTTCACAGTGAATAGTCTTTTTGGTGTTTTGGCGACGTACTTGAATTCTTTTAGTGGCCTGTGATCTTTTTGTTTAAACTTGTCAATACCTACCACCGAATTGTATAGTTTCGGACCGAGGGAGAGATTCATAAATGTACTGGCTGTCTGGATGTGTTCCCCTTTTGCACAGGTAGAACATAACCAGTGAGGACAAGGATGTATAAATGTTTAGATCCGTAAATAAGACGATCTATAGTGATGATCCCGAACATCCTAACATTGATTATGTCAGAAAGAGTTAGTATTCGATTTATTGGTCCAACTTTCCGGTTTGCGTATGTTAGATTTCCTTTATTGGAGTTTGGCGTTTATATTTAAGTATCTAGTTAAAACCTAAGTACCTATTAGCTTGTCATTAAAGTATTTGTTCAAGATCAAGTATTGTTCATGTCTAAGGGCGGAAATTACTAAGCAAATTATCTTAATTTAAAGACGTGAATTACTAAGTAGTTCTTGATCATGTCAAGCGCTTGTCTAGATTGCTCTCTGAGCACAGGTAATATAATCTATATATAAGGAATTATCATGCCTGCAACAAATCCCTTTCCCGCTTCGGATTTTAATGGTTACTTGTATTGATGGTTTTTCCTGATCTATACAAGGAATTATTACTTAAAACTAGGTGATTTTTTGTTTTGTGACCGTACAATCCTGTGGCTTCTTGCAATGGACAGATCACTTGCCAATGATCTTCCGGATCATGACTTTTCAACCCCAGGAAACAGTAAACATGTCGTTGTAGTGATGGATGGGATGACAGAGTTCACCACAGATACTCTTCAATGGGCACTTGATAATGTCGTTACAGCTGGGTGCATCGTTACTCTTCTTGGAGTCATGCCATGGCTTAACATTCCACGTAAGTGTAATTTAACCATTATTGGTTTAGCAATGTCCATGGGGGTTACTTTTGTATAAAAGTAACGATCATTTCTTTCCTTTCGTACAGACTACTAAACGATATATTCCTGTCACTAAAACTGACAGTTCCTTTCGTTTATGAAGTTTAATCACGGCTAGAACAAAGTAACTATTATTGGGAACAGAGGAAAGGAGTGTGCACAAATTTTCAAACAATAAATAATTACATTATTATTATTATTATTATTATTATTATTATTATTATTATTATTATTATTATTATTATTATTATTATTATTATTATTATTATTATTATTATTATTATTATTATTATTATTATTATTATTATTATTATTATTATTATTATTATTATTATTATTATTATTATTATTATTATTATTATTATTATTATTATTATTATTATTATTATTATTATTATTATTATTATTATTATTATTATTATTATTATTATTATTATTATTATTATTATTATTATTATTATTATTATTATTATTATTATTATTATTATTATTATTATTATTATTATTATTATTATTATTATTATTATTATTATTATTATTATTATTATTATTATTATTATTATTATTATTATTATTATTATTATTATTATTATTATTATTATTATTATTATTATTATTATTATTATTATTATTATTATTATTATTATTATTATTATTATTATTATTATTATTATTATTATTATTATTATTATTATTATTATTATTATTATTATTATTATTATTATTATTATTATTATTATTATTTATTATTATTATTATTATTATTATTATTATTATTATTTATTATTATTATTATTATTATTATTATTATTATTATTATTATTATTTATTATTATTATTATTATTATTATTATTATTATTATTATTATTATTATTATTATTATTATTATTATTATTATTATTATTATTATTATTATTATTATTATTATTATTATTATTATTATTATTATTATTATTATTATTATTATTATTATTATTATTATTATTATTATTATTATTATTATTATTATTATTATTATTATTATTATTATTATTATTATTATTATTATTATTATTATTATTATTATTATTATTATTATTATTATTATTATTATTATTATTATTATTATTATTATTATTATTATTATTATTATTATTATTATTATTATTATTATTATTATTATTATTATTATTATTATTATTATTATTATTATTATTATTATTATTATTATTATTATTATTATTATTATTATTATTATTATTATTATTATTATTATTATTATTATTATTATTATTATTATTATTATTATTATTATTATTATTATTATTATTATTATTATTATTATTATTATTATTATTATTATTATTATTATTATTATTATTATTATTATTATTATTATTATTATTATTATTATTATTATTATTATTATTATTATTATTATTATTATTATTATTATTATTATTATTATTATTATTATTATTATTATTATTATTATTATTATTATTATTATTATTATTATTATTATTATTATTATTATTATTATTATTATTATTATTATTATTATTATTATTATTATTATTATTATTATTATTATTATTATTATTATTATTATTATTATTATTATTATTATTATTATTATTATTATTATTATTATTATTATTATTATTATTATTATTATTATTATTATTATTATTATTATTATTATTATTATTATTATTATTATTATTATTATTATTATTATTATTATTATTATTATTATTATTATTATTATTATTATTATTATTATTATTATTATTATTATTATTATTATTATTATTATTATTATTATTATTATTATTATTATTATTATTATTATTATTATTATTATTATTATTATTATTATTATTATTATTATTATTATTATTATTATTATTATTATTATTATTATTATTATTATTATTATTATTATTATTATTATTATTATTATTATTATTATTATTATTATTATTATTATTATTATTATTATTATTATTATTATTATTATTATTATTATTATTATTATTATTATTATTATTATTATTATTATTATTATTATTATTATTATTATTATTATTATTATTATTATTATTATTATTATTATTATTATTATTATTATTATTATTATTATTATTATTATTATTATTATTATTATTATTATTATTATTATTATTATTATTATTATTATTATTATTATTATTATTATTATTATTATTATTATTATTATTATTATTATTATTATTATTATTATTATTATTATTATTATTATTATTATTATTATTATTATTATTATTATTATTATTATTATTATTATTATTATTATTATTATTATTATTATTATTATTATTATTATTATTATTATTATTATTATTATTATTATTATTATTATTATTATTATTATTATTATTATTATTATTATTATTATTATTATTATTATTATTATTATTATTATTATTATTATTATTATTATTATTATTATTATTATTATTATTATTATTATTATTATTATTATTATTATTATTATTATTATTATTATTATTATTATTATTATTATTATTATTATTATTATTATTATTATTATTATTATTATTATTATTATTATTATTATTATTATTATTATTATTATTATTATTATTATTATTATTATTATTATTATTATTATTATTATTATTATTATTATTATTATTATTATTATTATTATTATTATTATTATTATTATTATTATTATTATTATTATTATTATTATTATTATTATTATTATTATTATTATTATTATTATTATTATTATTATTATTATTATTATTATTATTATTATTATTATTATTATTATTATTATTATTATTATTATTATTATTATTATTATTATTATTATTATTATTATTATTATTATTATTATTATTATTATTATTATTATTATTATTATTATTATTATTATTATTATTATTATTATTATTATTATTATTATTATTATTATTATTATTATTATTATTATTATTATTATTATTATTATTATTATTATTATTATTATTATTATTATTATTATTATTATTATTATTATTATTATTATTATTATTATTATTATTATTATTATTATTATTATTATTATTATTATTATTATTATTATTATTATTATTATTATTATTATTATTATTATTATTATTATTATTATTATTATTATTATTATTATTATTATTATTATTATTATTATTATTATTATTATTATTATTATTATTATTTAACTAATTTCTTTTTTTTTTTTATTCATATCACATCATTTGTCATCACTATTATTTGCTCTCTTTTTATCTTACACCCTATTTTTTAGAGAAACATATTGCACCCTATTTTTTTTTAGAGTAACATATAATTCATTTATTAATCTTTTAATGTAACAACTTTTATAAGTCATAATCCGACGAATTAATTAATATTGGTCGGTAAAAGTAATAATTACTTTTTATTTAATTAAGATATATATAAATATTCGAATAATAACTTTTTGTATGAAAAAATATATTGGGAGAAAATTTCTCAGCATCTAATTAGTTCACTCTATCTAGTAGTGATTAATCACAACTTTAAATATTTTGCATGAATAATAAAAAAACAGATGAATTTTTATTAGATACCAGAGTCAAAAGTTACTTTTATTCCATGCCTATTCATCCGTTGCTCAAACCAATGGGTTTAAATAAGAGAGAACCATACCTAATTTCCGTATTACCTATAACAGCAACAGTCCTTAAATTAAAAAATAATAACTTCCCACGATAAATAACACGTTTGACAGTTACTGTTCTTAAAAGAGAGGTAACAAGCAGTTCAATGAAGGAATCTTTGAAAATAATCTCACCAGAAACCATGTAATATTGTGTAGTCTTTTTGAAGACAAGAAATGTTTTTTGGACGGAGGAATTGGAAGATGCACATCCGGTGGAGAGAAATGGGTGCGGAAATGATGTCAAGTGCCTGAAGCGTCAAGTAGTTATAGATCTTTGCAGAAAATATGGGGTACAAAAATAAACTCAGGCCACTACTTTATAATCACATTTCATTTGTTATTTTGCAAACTTCACGATCGCCATTTTTGCGTGCAGCAATTTTCGTCAATATGTAATTGATCATTGTTACAATATAGGTTGTGCCGCACAAGAAAATTGTAATGGGTTATCCTCTGCGACTGCTGGTTGTGGAGCAAGTTGTCACCCTTTGTCCAACATGGGTGGTCTTTGACGGGTATATTATATTCATTGGAATTAAATTCTGATTCAATGATATTAATTTGCAATTTTAAAACTTACATAAACAAATTTAGTTCCAAAAATGATCTTCATTTCCTGCTGGGTTTATATTGCTTTGAAATAGTTATTTCATGTTTGGTTTTAATTCACGAAAATGATGAACAGATCTCATAAAAGGAACAAAGATTTCTATGCTAAAAAAATTCCATGCAACATTTTCATGATGAATGATGATGGAAGGGTTGGCATGATCAAACGCAGGCAGATAATTCATAACGGCGAAAGCATTTCTAGAGAATTGGCACTGTCTACGCCTCAAATGACAGTTTCTGAAGAATCAAAGGATACTAATAAGTGAAGAGACGATATGGATGACAAAAACAACAATTCGTTCGTTAGGAAAGCACTCGTTCAACAATATATATATATATACATATACCAGGAGCACTATTTGCATATTATTATGTATTTTATTGAGCGCCTGAATAAATAGTATTTATGTAACGTGTAAATACTCTTTTACACGGTGGTTACGTAACCACGGTGATAACCGTATGTACGTTAATTTTAATGATTTTTATAATAACCACCCTACATAAAAAATCATATGTATGTTAATTTTAATAATTTTTATAATAATTATTTTATAAAATATATAGATGTGATATATAATAATAATAATAATAATAATAATAATAATAATAATAATAATAATAATAATAATAATAATAATAATAATAATAATAATAATAATAATTTTTATAACAAATTATATAATATAATTTTTATCTATATTTTATTATAATATTATTTATTATATCACACTTTTTTATTTTTTTTACAATTTATTATATGAATTATTGTCCAATTAATATTTCTAAAAAAAATTATATTAATCTTTCACTCATATTGAATGTCTATCAATCTCTAAACATATCTCTTTCGTGAAAATAAAATAATTAGGAGCAAGCATAAGGTGAGAATAGTTTCCCGATAATGTAATTAATAATTGGAAAAATTTAAACGTTTATCCTATTTTAGATCAATGGATTGAGATAGAGGGAAAAAATAAATAAAAAATTAAAATAAAGAAAGAAAGTAATAGAGGTGGCAAGTAATATAACGGAAAAAAATAAAAAGAAAAGAGAATAGGTATATGAATATAATAACCTTAATAATTATAGAAATATTTTTGTTACATAAAAATCATGAGTTGATGACAACGTGCTTATAATGGTGATGATATGATTGTCGTTATTATGATCCTGTTATTAATACCACTTATTCTTGATACTTCAAAGGGGACGCTTGGATATATCTATTGTGCATTGTAGAGTAGTTCTTAGGGAACATAGCCGCCATGGCCACCGCCACTTCCCCCACCTCCTCCAAAACCACCACCATGTGCACCACCTTCTCCATATCCACCTCCTCCACCAGCGCCCGCGCCGCCACCATATCCACCTCCATGGGCTCCTCCATCACCGTAACCTCCTCCACTTCCACCACCTCCTCCGTACCCAATGCCATGATCTCCACCGGCACCATACCCTCCACCAGCTCCACCTCCACCTCCTTGACCACCTCCATAACCACCACCATGCTCTCCACCAGAACCATACCCTCCACCAGCTCCACCTCCACCTCCTTGACCGCCTCCATAACCACCACCATGCTCTCCTCCTGCACCACCCCCACCACCAGCTCCACCTCCTTGACCACCTCCATAACCACCACCGTGCTCTCCACCAGTGCCATATCCTCCACCAGCTCCACCTCCTTGACCACCCCCATAACCACCACCATGTTCTCCACCCTGACCATACCCACCACCAGCTCCACCTCCTTGTCCACCACCAGAACCACCAGCACCATACCCACCACCAGCTCCACCTCCTTGTCCACCACCGGAACCACTACCATGCTCTCCACCAGCACCATACCCTCCACCAGCTCCACCTCCTTGTCCACCACCATAGCCACCACCATGCTCTCCACCATTACCATATCCTCCACCAGCTCCACCTCCTTGACCACCACCATATCCACCACCCTGCTCTCCACCATTACCATACCCTCCACCTGTTCCACCACCACCTCCTTGACCACCCCCATAACCACCACCATGCTCTCCTCCCGCACCACCGCCACCACCAGCTCCTCCACCACTTCCATATCCACCACCATGTGCTCCTCCATCACCGTAACCTCCTCCACCACCACTACCACTTCCACCTCCTCCTCCTCCTCCATATCCAATGCCATGGTCTCCTCCAGCAGGATATCCTCCTCCACCTCCAGCTCCACTTCCTTCACCTCCACCATAACCACCACCATGCACACCCCCACCACCATAACCCGCACCGCCACCAGTTCCACCACCGCCACCGCCACCAAATCCTACTCCCCCTCCTTGTCCTCCACCACTACCACCTCCATAGCCAACAACTCCATGTTCCCCTCCATATCCGCCGCCACCACCCGAGCCGCCTCCGCCACCGCCGCCATAACCTCCAGCAACACCACCACCAAAGCCACCACCAATGCCATGGCCTGCGCCATAGCCGGCATCAAGAGTGAGAAGGGCCCTTCTGGCAGAACATATGCCTAGAGCCAATAGTACTAAGAAAACCAGACTCTGAAGTCTGTGTATAGCCATGGGATTGAAGAGAAGAAGAATTCCCAGAAGCTATGTTGGTTTGAAAGTGGAGAAGGGTTGAAGGGTATTTATAGGGATTGGGAAGGCGCGTTGATAGCAAAGAGTGGTTGAGGCACATGGATATCAAAGTTGGATGTCCCCACAGTGTGGCCCAATATGTGAACATACAAAGATACACTCAAAGCACTGATACTGGAGGTAGGCTCACACCATTCTCATTGTGTGCTTCTGCTGTCTTCCACATCCCATCTACCATGCAATACTATCACAAATACACAGCTACTCCAACAAACCTACGCTTTTTCCTTTTTCAACTTTTATACCCAAAACCTATTCTACTAGCTACCTAGATCACTACTTTGTGCTACCTGCATATTGCTTTCGCAATGCTTCCATTTCATCTTAATTTCTTACTTTATTTTCCCTTTGCTCATCAATTATATATCACGTCTTTCAGCCTAGCTAGCTATAAGACTTGTAATTAATCAATCATTTCAATTGTTACGCAACGAGTATCATCGGGCGCAAACGTTCCTACTTACACTAGTGTCATTCATTCTTACATTTTACACTAATAAAGAAGGGTATATATGAGCTAGTATCATTTATTAATGGGCTATATAGATAGATGAAACGCTCTAGGACGTCCATCCAGTGTTAGTCAGTCATTAAACTGAGTCTTACGTGTGTGTGTTCAGAAGTTGAAATTCTAGAGTGATGACTGTATAATCAACTGCTGTGAGATATATAATTGTATTAAATAGAAGAATTTTGAGATTCGCAGCAAATACATGTGATTACTTTCCGAGACTTAACTGAAATTAATTGATGCTCAGTTGTTACCATGCTTATCAATTTAAGTTTTTATATATATATATATATATGGTAAGGATATTAAATTGAGTACCAACATTTTTTCTGTTACTCAATAATCCCCAACTACTAATCATATTACATTATTTTTTAAAAAAAATATGTTTCAATAGTTTACCTTTAGATACTGAGAACGCGTTCATAGACACAATTTTTCAGCACGCTTTATTATTAAATAGTCTTTTTTTAATCTTGCTGGTTTTAGGAAAGAATTATATTATTTATACAACCCTTTGTTAGATTATACTTTTCAGTTGAGTGGAACAAAGCAAGATATTACGTCTAACATGCCACAAATTCAAAAAATAGGACATCATTTTCTATATATATATATATTCTTATCTAATGGTTTTAAGGAGTGATATAACTTATTGTGAGAATGATTTAGAGTTATTTTTTTAAGTAATTTAATCTTCATTTTTCTATGTAAGTGAGAGATTTTTTACTTGACTAGTCTATTTTATTTTCTTTCATCTTAGGTAAAAATTGATAAGAAATTATTATATGATTTAGAATTATAATGTATTTATGATTTTCACTGTTTTTCATCTAATATATAATAAAAAATTAATTTATAAAAAAATTAATAATAATTAGTTACTTGTGTTGATTAAGATTATAATGGTGCTTCTAAAAAAATCAACATCTTTATACTTCAAACATGTAATATCATTGTTTAATCCTAATAAAACTTTGAATCCAAAAATCGAATCAATGAAATTTTGTATGTAAAATAAGTATTTGATATAATAAACGGGTCTCGCCCGTGTAGAAAGACATCAGTATATAGCTCAAAATTAATTTTACAACATATTAAATAGCTTATTGTTGATAAATTTCTTATAAAATTAAGTTGAACTTCAAATTCTTATCATCAATATATAGTATCATTAAATTTTTTTCTCTAATCTAAATTCTATCTTAATATTAATATATTACTTTTAAAAATATATGAAACAATTGTGGACAAATGAACTACATTCTTATTTATGTTTACATTTTTTTTAAAACGTACATGACATTAATTCCTTTAATTGTTGGATAATAATTATGTAAAAATTTTTAACAGATTATATATCTTTTTGAACACATTTAATAATATATATAAATGAAAGATAATTTTCTTACTTTATAACTCAATTCTGTGAATTTAAGTTAAATCTAAATTTAATTCTTAGATGATCTTACATCTTTAGTAAGGCTAAATGGTATATTTAAGTAGAGATAATCATTATCTTACATATTAGTTAATAAAAAATATATAAGTATAAACCAATTTTATAAGATTAACTTAATTTATAAGTTAGTTTTATATAGTTAACTTAGATTTAATAGTAATTCTTATTCAAGATGTTATGTCCTTGTTTAGACTTTATTAAAACACAAGTCTAACATTTCCATAAAAATGTGATATAATATTAAAAAGTGCACATGTATCAATATTTAACTGTAACTTTTTAATTATCATACAATTATATATGTACATACAGTCTATATTATTTTAACACCCGCTTCAATATAATCTATATTATTAAAATCAGTCTAACAATGTAAGAAGCTTATTTTTGATAGTCGATCACAGTCGAAAATTCTTAATTCTTATGGCAGAATTTTATCACGCATTGTGCATGGACTAAAAAGGTAATATCTAAATACATGTGGCCGAAACATCTAAACTTCTTTACTTACATTATTTATGTTACGACACTTTCTTGTGAATTTTCTTTTTCTTTCTCATTTCATAATTTTCATATCTCATCAAATTTTCTATTTCATACTTTTGTTTCTTTCTATTTTTTACAATAAAAATTACATAATAATCATAATTAACTAACACAATTTCTCTTTTTATTTTTAAACAAGCACTTAAGTTGGCATGTTATCCGTCAGGACTTCTTTAACCTGGTAAAATAATGCAAAATATGTATTACCATATATATTAATACATCGATGCAAGTCTTTTCAGAGCTTCCAATCCATTCCACATTTATGTAAAACATAAAAATTAGAATTCAATGCATCGTAACCGTACCCATACACTTTGTAGTATTGTTACTATGGCCACCAGGAGCTAGCTAGGATATTTAATTTTCTTAGGTAATTTATTTATTAATCTCATGGCTAGTATCCACCACCTTGGCCGCTACCTCCACCAGCTCCATATCCACCCCCAACCCCAAGTCCACCTCCACCACCAGAGCCGCCACCACCGCCACCACCAGAGCCGCCACCACCACCAGCTGCTCCACTTCCATATCCTCCACCAGCTCCTTTACCACCGCCATATCCACCTCCAGGTCCTCCACCAATACCTCCTCCACCACCTCCACCACTCCCACCGCCACCTCCTCCACCATTCGCTCCGCCGTATCCACCACCAGCCCCACTCCCTTGCCCACTTCCATAGCCACTACCAGCACCCCCTACACCACCGCCTCCTCCTCCTCCACTCCCACCTCCGCCACCACCACCACGACCACCGCCATTTGCTCCACCTTCACCACCCCCTTCACCAGAACCTCCTCCATATCCAGCACCACCACTGCCGCCGCCACCGCCGCTTCCTCCACCACCACCATGTCCACCACCTGCAGCACCATATCCGGCACCTTCACCTCGGCCAGCTCCTTGTCCATAGCCACCGGCACCCTGCCCTACCCCTCCACCTCCGCCGCTACCTCCACCACCGCCATAACCGCGAGAAATAATACCAACAACGGCATGGTCTCGACCAAGGCCAACAACTTCCTCTAGAGAGAGAAGTGTTCTAGAAGCACTGCATATGCCTAAACACAACAACACAAAGAGAACGTTATTGAGAATTACCTTAGAAGTTGCCATTGCAAAGTGTGGAATTAGAATGCAAAGTGCATGTGTATATATAGGAATGGGCCTGGCCCATAGGCAATAGGAGGGCCCTAAAGCGCGTATTAATTCGGCCTAGAGTGGCCCACTTCACATGCAAATGTTGGTCCGGTACAAGTACAGAAAAGCGCACTAATAGACCCACTGGTGTGCTTTTGCTGTCAACCATATTCTCACTGTGCTATCTAGCTTGTCATAAACCTAATCTCCTCTTTATATTAGAAATAGAAGGCAGTAAGATGAAGAGGAGTGAGTGAATATGCATTAAGAGAATTATTTTTATTTAATTACTAAATATTTAAAGAATTATTTTTTATTATATATATATTTAATGTATTAATGGAAAAACATATTGTGATTATGAATTATTTTATTATAAATATAACACCAACTTATTTAATTGTTATGTCAAAAATTAATATTATAATTTTTTCTAAACTCTTCTTTATTTTTTCGTAACACCATCTCCTCCCGAGTATATTCAGTCATTCATTTGAGTTGTTCACATTTAGTATCATTGCCCAATGTAACTAATTTTTTTTCCTTTCATATTTCAGCATGCTGTTAGCAACTTGTTCATACATGTATTGATTCTGATCCACCAATTTTCTTTTAATTTTGTGTATATACCTAATTTCTTCTAGCTGATATAGCATTTATCCGTTTTCTCTTAAGGATGTGTAAATCATTCATCTACTTTCTTCACATTTAGCACCATTGGTCATTGGAACTAATTTTTTTCTTTTCTTTCATATTTCAGCATGCTATTGGCAACTTGTTCGTATCTGTATTTATCCCGAACCATCAATTCGCTTTTAATTTTGTGTATATACCTAATCTCCTCTAGCTGATATAGCATCTATGGGTTTCTCTTAAGGATGTGTGAGTTCATTCATCTCTTAAATTTTGTGTATATACCTAATAATCTTCTTGAGTGATATTTATTGTGTTGCGGGTTTCATACAATAAAAAATATGATACAAGTACAATAATTTAATAATAATTTTTATCTATATATCTGTTAATTACATCATTTGTTATATTTTAATTTCTTTTTAGTAGTTATAAATTTTGGGGTACATATATTATTTTTCGAGCAATAGAGGATAGGTTGGAGTCCAATTGTAATCCAAATAAATGTGTTTAGATAAATGTTTGTAAAATTAATTTTAAATGAAATTAATTTTCAAGAAAAGTGATTTATGTTTAAATTCTTTTATCTTGAAAGCAAATTTACTATAAAATTTAGTGTAGTTTTTTTTAACACAGTGCAAAAACTAATTTTTATCGGTTCTGATGATCAAATAAAAAAATTGAGACAAAATCAAATTTATCTTACAATAACAAAAAGTCTATTTTTATAAAATCAAATTTATCAACCGTCAAAATCAATTCTTATTATTTTCATCATGAAACAAAATACATTTTCAATGCGTGTTTGGTTAAAAATTTGACAACGTGCCTGTAGCTGCGTCAAGTCACGTTTGATCCAAAGTTATTTTTTATAGCTTCCAAAATTTACGTTAAAACACAAGTACGAGGGAGAAGACACGGAACCAAACAGGTTCTTGGTGGTTACAGGGAATCGATTTTAAATTCAAATGAGAGCGGCAGGAACAAATATTTTACTCAACTTATTTGGTAAATTGTGATTATTAATTGTACCAAATTTATATTGTTTTTGAGCTACAAATCTACGATATCGTAATGTGCCGTAATTGGAAAATTATATAAGGTTATTTGAATATACGTAGAATGAGATAAAATAAGAATATAATTGAAATATATTATAGTGTAAATATTTTTTATATTGTTATTTAATTACAGATAATGTTATAATTATTTTTTTAATTTTTATAATAATTACTTCAAAAAGATATTATGATTTGGGAAAATTACTTTATAAATAACTACTCAATGATAACGAATGATTGTGAAAAATTATTTGTTTATATATTATATTATGTCATTAGTATAAATGCACAATATTTATGTTGATATTTTAATTGCTTTTAAGAGAAAAATTATACTAATGAAGGTTAAAATGTAATATTTATTTGTTAATAAATAATATTTTTTGGGTAGTGAATGAAAAAATGTCTTTTTCATATAAAGTGCTTTCTAGCTCGCCCACTACTGTAGCTTATGTTCTGATACTTTTCAATACATTTTTGTTTGCGGCTTATTTTGTTTGTCTCAAGTTCAAGGGTAGTATAAAAAGCGAAAAGGCCCTCGTATTTCCGCGGCCACTTGTTCCCCTCCATTAGTATGATTTTGGCAATTGATTAATTGACTTCCATCCAAACAGTAACGAATTGCTCTAATCTCTTAAACATCAAGGAGGATCAATAAAATTTTATTTTCTGCTCGAATGCTAACTATGGAAATACATTCAAATTAGTATTATAAATGTTAACACCTATTTTGTCCTAGATTTAAAAAAGAAAGAAACAAAAAGAGCTGAAAAAGGGACAGGTAAATTGTCCCTTTCAAAAAAAAAAAAATTCAAAGAATGTCAGAAAAGTAAACTAGGGAAGCGGGATATGACAAATTCACGTACTTCAATCTGTCTCGAGTAGCTAATGAATGGAGAATCGTGTGCCAGACTTTGCCTTCCAATGCAAGTCATTTTAGACCTGCCATCCTACAGGTGACTAGAGGTGTTGGAAATGCTTTCCGCTGCAGAGGTCAGGAAAAAGGAAGAGATGTCACCATTGCATTAAATGTGAAGTCATCGCATTAATTGGAAAGAGTCCCGTGGAGGGCACTGTAACATTTATGAAGCTTTGTGGGGAGCCACTACATTAATGAGTGAAGATTTCTTTAAAAGATCATGGAGACAGAAGTTGACCTATAAAAGACATTGAACTTGAAGGAAAAGGGGTTGAAAAATTTTTGAAGGAGGAGAACTAGTGAAAAGAGTTTTCTAAAGAGAAGAAACGTTAAGAAGAAGGAGAAAAGAGTAGGATCAGTCTTCTCCCCGAACACAACAACAAGACACCTAGATACCACATGAAATTCTAAAAATATTTAAGTGTTAATGTACTGTTTATAGTGTCTGGTTTTAACCCATAGACAAACATTCCATTCAAAAACTTAAGAGTTCATACCTTAACCACAGGCCGATTCCGGATTGGTCGTGCCTCACCTTATCCAACACCCGGGTCCCCTCTGACAGGTTGTGAGTCGGCACTTTAGTCGACTCCTCCCTGACTCCTAGTCGACATCTTTCCTCAACAGACACTTAGTCATCACTTCCTTATAGTTGATTCGGTCTCGCCTTTTCCCATAAAACCTCTTAAGCCTTAGCTAGAACTATGTAAATTTTGATTTCTCCATTGCATTAGGAAATATGTAGGAGTAAGAGCAACTCTTATCAAGTTCATAAAACTCCAAAACACCATTCGTCCTTTCCCTTGTAAATACCCACTTGTCCCTGTATTAGAAAGGTGAAAACCATAGTATAAGAGTCATTTCATATTTCTTGCATCTAGTTAGGGTAATTGTCTTAAAGATAGACGTGATAGGATACTAACGTTTCCTTACGTGTAACCGATTCTCGAATTCAAGTCCTGGTTCCCAAGACTTGCCTTATCCAATCATAGGTTTTATTTGTGTTTTCTTAAAAATGTGAGTGACAACTTCAATCTCCATGTTTCCTTCTTTGAAAGTAATGCGGATTCCAAACTTTAATTTATTGCTAACCCGTCGCGGCCTAAGTTGCAACAATAAAATTGTACAAAAAAAAATTACTATTATAAAGAATAGCATAAAGAGGAGTAAATAAAATTATCGTTTTGTATTACCGTGGTTTCACTGGACATTTCCATGTTAACATTAATCGCATAAAGGAGACCCTCTATGTATGTGGGTAAGTGTGAATTGGAAATAAAGAGTTTTGTTAGAAGGAGGCGCAATAGGGCAAATGAATGGGAAGGTGCACATGCGAGACCGTCGTCTCCAGCGTCAAGTCGTTGCTTCAATTTGAAGGCACTTGCCTTTACCTTACTCCAGCTATGTATCACTAACATTAATGAAGCAGAAATTGCTAACAAAAGTTGATCTAGATAATAAAGAATAGCTTCATTTATTTCACAAATATATAGATTTCAGTTCATTGTGATGTAAATATCTTATTAATAAATAATTTGTAAGTACTTTATAAATACTTATTAAGCTGTATGTCTATTTTGATTTTTGATAAAGTTTCGATATTTCTTTTATCAAAACTTTTTTAATAAAAAAAATGGAAAGTTACTTCCGGTAAATGATATTGAATGTATATATCATATATAGTGGACGATCACATGAAAATTCGAAGATTGTGGGGTCCACCCATCGTGTTCTGCTAGGCTAGTGGATTGCCCTTTTCCCCCTTCACGCTTATAGCAGAATTGTTTGACTCTGACAACAATATATGTTACCCACTACTTCATCAGAGGCGAGTTACCATGTAAATAAACAGGAAGAACTATAGAGGAATGCGTTGTATCTTCATTATTTGATAGCCTTAGATCAGGATTAAGTTATTAACTCAACTAAATTATGAATCCATATAATGTTTCGAAGTAGCTTATATATTCAGTACCATAACATGTTTAATTTGCTAGGCATTGCTAACCTTCTCTTTATGTTTGGTAATATTAATGATAGTAAACATAAACCTAACAGTGTATACGTCTAAGCGTTACCAGCTATTGAGGGAGATAGGCTCATATAATCGTTTATTGTAGAAAGCAAACCTTACCGTCTGATTTGCAGAGGGGGAGAGAAGTGGAATGAAAAGAAATAGATCGGTCAGAAATAGATAAAAAAATAAATTTAAGTTTTATTTATCTTTATGTGGCATTGAATATAAATATATATATATTAATTGATTATTATTTTAAGTTTCAAATTTTTGAGGGTTTAATTGATTAATTGTAATATAATCAATTATTTTAAAATTAAGGAGTTATATTTAATCAATTATAACTATAGAGTTATATATAATTGACTAAAAATTTAGTTTTAATATATTAATTGATTTTAGGTTGATAAAGTCATTTTGGACTATGTAATGTTGAAGTGTTCCTACTATTAAATTTCTTGTGTTATTATCTCATTATATTAGATCATCAAAATTTTTTAAAATTGTATAAATACCTATATCTATGATAAAAATTTTTTTTGAGAACGTAGTATAACCATCAGTAATTACGAATAGTTGGTTTGTAATCTTTCTCAACCAAATCACTTGAGTTGAGTTCCTTCAGGGACCTTTGTTTCTCTCTTCTAATGGAGAGAAGAGAAAACATATATTTGATTTGGTATATTGAAGATCATAATCGTTCTTGATATGTTAGCCTACATATAGGGTGTTCATTATCCCGTAACGAGCCAACATGGGTATCTCCTTATTAAACCTATATCAAGTCCTTTTACGAAATCTATTTGATTACTAAAATTGGATCACTTAGAATTATAATCACATTAAATAAATAACTAATACAATTGTATTTAAAATATAATGTCCAAACGATTAAAAGAAATTACAAATTTCTAACAATCTCCCAGTTGGGCTTCATATTCTCTTAAAATAATTATATCACAAAATTCCTTAGGCGCGCGTTTGTATGTTATTTATCTTTAGACTTCCCCTTAATACAATATGGTATATCTTGTACATTAACAATGAAACCATTGCAACTTTCATCACAAACAAGCGTGATTAGATCACGATGATCACCATATTAATATACTGAATGACAGAGATCAAATATGGATGAGTGAGATGAAAATTACATGTAATGTGATCTCAAACATGTCTATTTCCAATTGGTCTTTCTTTCAATCTTTAGTGAGATCGATCCAAATTCTTTGAATGTAACACAATTATTACATACAAGAAAACATAAACGAGTTCAAAATGTAAACACAAACCATCAACTTTATTTTGCAGAAAATAAATAACAACGAAATGTTCAAAGTGAAACATAATACATATAGATTCCTATTAAACTAAAGGTATCCTAAGGAATCATACCCATATGAGCAATGTGCACATGAAAGACCTTGAGTATCAGCCATTTAGTTAATGGATCAACTAGCATAAAACTTGTTCTTATATGTTCTATGAAAATTTGTTTATTTTGAACTCTTTCTTTAACAACCAGAAACTTAATGTCAATAAACTTCAACTTTGTAGAACTCCTATTGTTGTTGGAGTACAGGATCGTCGAATTATTTTCATAATAGATTTTCAATGGTCTTTTAATGCCATCGACCACTTGCAAACTAGTGACAAAGTTTCAGAGCTATATCCCATGGTTGGATGCCTTGAAGCAAGCCACAAACTTTGCAGCCATGGTTGAAGGGGCTATAAGAGTCTATTTAACAAACATTTAAAAGATAGCTCCTTCAGCCAACATGTAGATGTATCCAGATGTGGAGCATTTACTATCTTGACATCCAGCAAAATCAAAGTCAAAGTACTCGATGATTTCCAATCCTTTAGACTTTCGATAAGTGAGCATGTATTCTTTTGTTCTCTTTAAATAATGCATCACACGTTTAACTGTCTTTCAGTGCTGCATTCTAGGATCACACAAATAACTGCCCAAAACACCCACCACAAAAGCAATGTCGGGGACGAGTACAAACTTGAGTTTACATTGAAGCACTGCTTGAGACTAAATTTGTCTCCCTCGGCTATTAGGGTGTCTCTTGATTTACTATCTTTCATGCCGAATCTATCTAAGACTTTGCTAATATAGTTTTCTTGTGACAACCTTAGGATACCTTGAGAACGATCACTTAGTATTTAAATGTCCAATACAAAAGAAGCTTCCCCAAGATCTTTCATTTTGAAATTCTTTGTCATCGACATATAATACTAGGAATATGTATTTACTCCTACTAAACTTGTGATATACATAATCATCAACTATGTTTGCCTCAAAACTATATGAGGTAATGGCTTAATGGAATTTGTGATACAATTGATGGGAAGCATGTTTGAGACCATATAAATATAGACATAGAGTCATTTGACACAAAGTTTTCAAGTTGCACCATATAAATTTTTTCGTCAATGTCACCATTTAGAAATGCAGTCTTAACATTCATTTGATGTAGCTCTAAATCAAAATGAGCTACTAATACCATTATGGTTCTAAAAAAATCCTTTGAAGATACGGAGAAAAAGTTTCTTTGTAGTCAATATCTTCCTTTTGAGTAAAGCCTTTAGAAACTAGAAAAGCCTTATATCTCTCGACCCTTAAAATCATTTTTTGGTTTTAAATATTCATTTGCAACCAATAAGTTTCATACCTTCAAGTAATTCGACGAGATCCCAAACGTCATTGTCTTGCATAGACTTCATCTCATTTTTTATGACATTAATCTATTTTTGAGAGTTAGAACTTTACATAGCTTGATAGAAGTTGATTGGATCATCTTTTGTTAAACCAATGCCATCCTTATGTTCTTAGAGAAAGACAATGTAGTCATCTAGAACTACATGTCTCCTTTCTTTGATGAATCTCCTTAATGACAATTCTTGAAGTTGTTGTGGTTGCTCTATAGGTGTTTGAGGGAAAACTTCATCATAGTCTTATTTTGGAACAATGTTAGGAACAATAGTTTGAACATTGTCTTCTATTATTGGAGTTGTTTCTTGAACACTAATAGGCACAAGGACTTACCAATGTCATTATCAAATTCTTCCTCAAAGTCAACATTCCTTATGTTTTCTTCCTTCCTAAACTCATCTTTCTCAAGAAATCTTGCATTTCTCGTTTCAAAAAAGGATCTTGAAGTGGGATCATAAAACTTGTAGCCTTGAGAGTGTTCAGTAGCCAAGAAAATAATAGCTAACTGTTCATGAATCCAATTTTCTTTCATATGGACTATAAGGTCGTGTTTTAGTTGGACAACCCCAAATGTGCAAGTCTTTGATACTTGGCTTTCTGCCAATCTAAAGTCCATAAGGGGTTGTTAACTGCTTTAGTTGGCACCCTATTAAGGATATATACTGCGGCCTTTAAGGCTTCTCCCCAGATTGACTCTAGTAAAGAAGAATGACTGATCATACTTCTCACCATATCCTTAAGAGTCCAGTTTTATTGTTTTGCCACATCGTTCATGCTAGGTTTGCCTGACATGGTGTATTGCGGAACAATTCCACCCTCTCTGAAAGGCCTTGGACGTTGTTCTCTTGATCCATCATATCTACCATAGTATTCACCACCACGATCAGATTTGATGGCTTTAATTTTCTTTCCAAGTTGAAGTTCAACTTCAGCTTTGAAAGACTTGAAAACGTTTAGAGATTGAGACTTCTTATATATTAAATATAGGTAATCGTACCTAGATTAATCATCTATGAACGTAATAAAGTATTGTTGTCCATTATATGAAGTTGTAGGAAAAGGACTACAAATATTTGTATGTATTAGTTCTAAGACATCCTTAACTCTTTGACACCTAATTTTCTTATGTTTGTTTGTTTTTCCTTGATGCACTCAACATAAACTTCAAAGTTCGATAAGTCCAAGGGTTCAAGAATTTTATCAAACACAAGTCTTTGAATTCTTTGTTTAGATATATGACATAAACACTTGTGTCATAAGATGGTTGAATTCTCAATTAATTTTCACTTTGTACCTCGTGAACCAGTTTACAGTATTTCGTTATGGAAACTAACAACATCAAACATGTATAGATTATCAATCAAAGAACTAGAATCAAATACATTTGAATTTTGGTAGAGACTAACTTTATTATTTCTTAAAGAATAAGAAAAATCAAATTTATCCAAGCTAGAAATAGAAATTAAATTTCACCTAAAAGACGGTACAACAAAAGTCTCAAATGAATCCAAATGAAATCTAGTTTTCAATTGCAATATGAAAGTTACAACAGTCTTTACTGCAACTTTATTGTCATTGCCCACAAAAATGAATCTTTCATCATTACTTAGCAGTCGGCTCTACGGGCTCTACACGGTCACACTTATGTGAGCAGTAACATCAGAATCCACCTACAAAGTATCATTAGGCACAAGGGTCAAATTAACTTCAGAACAATAGAGCAATAAATTTAACTTTCTTTACATGCCAGGTGATGTACTTAGGACACTATTTCTTCATGTGTCCTGACTTTTGACAGAAGTAGCAGGTAAATTCCTCATTCTTCTTTGATTTCTTTCATTGAGAAGATCCTTTCGCAACATCCTTAATGTTCTTTCTTTTCTTATTTTTAGAGGTCAAAGCAAAATGAGCACTTTCAGTCTTATCTCTTTGCAACCTCTTTTCTTCTTGCACATAGTGAGATATAAGTTCATTGAGGGATCATTTGTCCTTCTAAGTATTATAGCTTATTTTGAATTGCCCAAAGTATGCAAGAAGTGAGATCAAAACCAACCAAATCCACGATCAAGTCTTCACCAAGTTCCAACTTGAGTGACTTGAGCTTTGCTGCGAGATTAGACATCTCCATTATGTATTCTCTTATATTTCCTTTGTCTTTATACTTCATGGAGATGAGTTTAGCCAAAAAGGTTACTTGTCTTTGCCTTTTCATTTTTAGTAAAGAATTGCTCAATTTCTTCAATGAATTTTTTTTGCACTTTAACTCTAAAAAATAGAGTCCTAAAACGCTTCTAGAATCGAGTGGTTCATGATCATAAGACACATTCGGTTTGAGCATTCCTATTTTTCAAATTTAACCTCTTGAAGGTTATCTGGAGTAGGAATAGATTTCTCTATCCGAAGCGCTAGATCCAAATTCATACGGACTATTTCTACGGCTTCCTTCAAAACCTTAAAATTCGTCACACTTAGCATTGAAATACTATTTATTTGAGCAGATACGTTGTCTACACTAGTAACAACAACTAAAAAAGGGTGAGAATTAATAAATTATAAAAGATAGAAGACATCCAAAGTATACAACAAAACATGTGAAGACAAACTACATGATAGACCATTTACAAGATTAATTTGTAAACGGTATTTTCAACACAATAATCAAATATTGATAATTAGTTTTATCAAATGATAACCTTTCTTTGGACCAACTACTATCCACATGAAAAATAAAACTCTATAGTTGTCACATATTTATTATTAAATGTATGCTATTATTTGACCAAATTGTGTCTTCCTTTGGGCTGAACACAATTTGCGTAAATAATTTCATATTTACATATATCTATAAAATTTAAATTAAATCAATTTACACAATAGAAATTATTTTGTCAATATATTACTTCAATTAATTTAATTTACTTTGGCAATATATTATATATATAGTTGATTTGATTTTATTGACCTGGTTTATTATAGGTATTTTTAAGAGGATTAGATTATTATATAGTCTATAATATATTATATATGTATATAAGGGATGATGTTTCGAAACATTTAATAAAAATATTTTTTAAAAATTTGAAAAATATATATAAAAAGATAAGTTAATAAATAATCGATGTGGAAATAACAAAACCCTAATTTAATAATGACGTTGGAAGATAGATTTAATATCTCACATATGGTATTGTAATTTCTGGGCCTAAAGCTTGCTTCAGAACTCCTATTCTAGCTTACAAATGGATATTGGATCTTCTAGGCCCAGTTTTATGCATGAGCCCAAACTCGGAGGAAATAGATTTTCATTTAAAAAAACAAAAGAAGAGACGCAACACATTTCATAATGTTTTCATGGTGTCTTATATTATATATATATATATATAAAAGTGATTCTAAAGGATCCACGGAATTGAATGCTGCTGGATATTTTTAATAAAATTTACACAAATTTCATCCAATAATGCAACGGGGTATAGTCTCACATAATTGGACTCAACGGGGTATCTTAATAAAGAATTTGAGTCATCGAAAAAGTAAAGGATAGTATTTCACTTTATATTTTATTATATATGTATTTGATTTTATCACAATTTTTAATCATTGATCTTTTTAATAAACAATTACAATTATACCTAATTTTTATAAGAGGCCGTCCCTCGTTTTATAAGAGTCAAATTCCTTAATATAATTTACGTTAAATTTAATAATGTAAAATACATTAAAAATATATATAACTAGTGTGATTTTTGTTCTTTCATAAGATAGTGTTGACAAAATTGGAGGCTGCTTGGTAAATGACGCAGATCGCACTAGATACTTTATAATGTCAGTGGACAACATTGCCCAACCTTAAACATGCTTCAATAATTGATTATATAGGATACTTTTGACTTTCTAATGTTCTACATCGTTCCCTACCAATTCCTCATACATATAATACTTGGTATAGTGCAAAACATGAGTAAAAAAAATCAAACTCTTATCATTAAGAGAACATGGAGTCCCAGATCTCCGCCCAAGAACAGAAGACTATCAGGTTTCTAAGTCTAATTGTTGTACCATCCTTTACTTCACTAATCACCTTTATTTTTCTCTCTATTTTTTTAATTAATTTCAATAACTTTTTTTTTCCAATATTATTGTTCCATTTTGAAAATCGTCGACTATTCATGTGCGTTGCTGAATGTTATCCTTATCCCTTAAGCTTAGCAACTCTTTCTGCAGGGAAGTCCCAGCCGCAGATAAAACCTTGGGCTTGGGCTTGGGCAAGGGCAGCGCGTTCTGCAAGGTGGGTGAGGGTTGGACATGTATCATAACCAAGACTGAGGGGCCTGAAGGCAAAGTTTTCGTTAACTGTGGTGAAAATTGTACCTGTACGATGTACGTTAAACACATCTCTTATCTTAGTTTACCATATAAATTAACTATTGATTATTTGAATTTGTTCATAACTACTATAGTATGAATTATCAATTTTTTGGTTCTGCTTTTTAGATGTTTGTCCTTTCCAAATGCCTAGAAAATAGTAGTTGAACTTTTTATTTCTATGTTTATTTTTAAATGTTCAATTTAATCCTCTAATTAAAAACAATTAATATTGTTCTGTTCAAATTTGAAACTAACAACATCAATAAAATAAGCGAGCAGGGCAATATTATGTGTTTCAATGTATTCTATGTAAATCTTTTGTTAAAATGAATAAAAGTATTAAAACTTGCAGAAAAAATTGAGATATTAAAATTAAAGAAGAAAAATTGGTATTAAAATTCATAAAAGAAAAGACCTGTGAATAGACTTATCATCAATTTAAATTTCCTAAAAAAATCTCATCTGAGATAAGATTAACCAACTAAAAATAGAACATAAAAGATAAACATTTACAACAATAACAAATACTCTATTTAAAACTTATTTTAAATGAGGCAAAATCTCTTTATTCTAACGGTAGTAAACACCAATGTGTTCTCAAATTGTGGTGCAGTGAGGGCGAAGCAGTGACAAAAGAATTAAATTTGGCACCTGATGTTGTGAGTGGCAGTGACAGTGGAGCATTCTGCAAGTGTGGTGAAGGGTGGAGTTGTGTCATTTTCAAGACTGAAGGCCACGATGCAGGCTCTGGCAAGGGTTTTGCTGAATGCGCTGGACAGTGTTCTTGTACTATTAATGATAAATGATTCAGGACAGAACAGGTTAGGTTCATTATGATATAATGAATCTGATGGTTAATTTAATCCAACTTTGTAACAGGTTTGTAAAATGAATTGTTTAAGGAGACTATCATGTATGATAGAATATGATGGTTAATTTCCTCCAACTATGTTACTTGTTTGTAAAGTAAGTTGTATTGAAGAACGGGACCATATCAGTATTATGTGTGATCGGGTCATCACTATTATGTTGGATCTATAATTAAGAGACTATTATCAGTGTTATGTGTGATCAGTATTAGTTTGCATTTCATTGCTTATGCAGTTGAGATAAGTTTTAATTTGCAAATGAATTGTACCAGAAAATGTTAATTAGAAAATAAAGGATCGTAAGAAGCTGCATGCGAACATTTTGTACACGAAAAATGTCTTTTTTCACCAAATAATTCTTTGAATTATGTTTTGATTGTATAAGAAAGATGTTTAGAGGATTGCGTGCGACAACGATTTCTACTAAGCTAAAAATTTAGTCAGCAGATTAGGTTTTGAACATTTTTTTTCTCCTCAGCAAATAAAGGATTTGAAGGTATTGGAATCCTTGATAATTTGCTCGGATTGATAATTTTTTTAGCTGTCTGTTTTTTTTTTTTTTTGGATATTTCTCTAGTTTAAGCCGATTTAACCCAAATGACTCTTTTATTAGATAAATCACCCTAGTATACTATATATTATTAAAGGAATGTTTTTCTTGAGTAATTATTGGTTAACATCGTATATTAATAACTTAAAATATGATTTAAGTTACACAAATATGTCTTGTGTTTAGATTCTTGTAAAAAAATTCCTAATTTTAGATTGACATTTTTTTTGTTCTTTTTAATCTTTATTATTAATTTTAGTTGGTTTAGTACTGACATTATTAACAAAATAAAAAATATTAATTAAGATAATTAAGATAATAAAAATTTTTAAATTATGTTTTGTATGTAATTTAATTAAATAATGTATTTATTATTTTAAATAAATAAAGTAATTACATATATTTTATTTTTAATTTATAATATATTATGAAAAATAATTTTTCTTACTTTTAATATTATATATATATATATATATATATATATATATATATATATATATATATATATATATATATATATATAAAAAATATTAATGTCAGGTTACATAATTAGTTATTTGAAAAGTAAAAATAATAAAAATCACTCTTCATATTATTTTAAAATTAAAATTAAATTATAAAAATAAATTATATGTAATTATCTTATTTATTTAAAATAATAAATATATTATTTAATTGAACTATACACTTAAAAATAATCTAATTATTTTGATTTAAAGTATTTTTAATTATCTTAATTATATTATTTAAAATATATTTAAGTCTATATTACTTACTTCATTCATATTTCAAAATATTTGTTATTTTATAATATTAAGAAAGAATTAATTGATTTTTTTAACAAGATAATTAAATGCTAACAAGTTTCTTTAAGTTGTTAGTTAAAGAATTAAAAATAAAAATATTATCAATGATTTTCTTCAATGTAATAAAATTTTATATTAACTATTGATTCTTTATTAATAAAAAAATTATTATAGTAGATACTTGTGTCTCTTGATAATGTGTCAATGATTATATTAACTTTGAATATGGAAAAAATTATATTAAAAAGGAAATATCTATTATCGGATAAATTTACGTTACTTAGTAAAAATTATTTATTATTTTTAATGGTGGATATTTATATTTATATTATAAGTAAAAAAAAATATTTATTGATTCCTTAACAACACACTTAAGATAAATATTGTTATTTATTAAATACAATTGTTTATGTTAGTTTATAAAGTTAAGCAACATGAGAACGTCAATAGAGCAAATCAGTTGTTATAGAAATTTTATACAAGTTGCCACCATCAAAACGTCTTAATTATGTGAGTTGATAGATAAAATAGTATCTCCTAAAAAATAAGTTATGAACTCAAGTTAGATTCTATTATTAGAGAAAAAATGATCGAGTGTTTTAAATTTTAAGTAACAACAAGAAATTCGCTAAAAAAATTAGTTAAGAATTTAAATTAACTTCTTATATTAAAGATGTTCTAAGATTATTTAAATTATATATATACTTAAACGCTTTTAATAAGTATTTTAGTTAAAAAGAAGACTATTATATTATATTATAAACTGAATCAATTTAAGTAATAAGTATTTGATAATATATATAACGTATCTTAGGAAAATGATTTTTTTTTATAAGAATGAGAATAATTAATCTCAATTTGATTTTTTTTTAATATAAGAATAAAAACCAACAATATTAATTTTTAAATTTAAATAGACAATTGAGATTAATACTTACTTAGAAATTCATTTCATAGACTATCATTATCATAATCGTTAAAAGTAATGTCGATGATAATAATGATAAATGTAATAAATATATATCATTATCTCTAATAATAATTGTAACAATTCATATTTGTTTTTATTAATATTGTTATTTGTTTTAGCAATTATGATTATTAAACTCTAATAATAACTTTAAAATATTTATTTTTTATTATAATTTTTATTTTTTAATCTAACAATTTTAATGAATATTTAATATTTGATAGTTAGATTAAAAAGTAAATACAAAATAATGATAAAAATAACTTTAAAAAAAATTTATTTTTAATATAATTTGATTATTATATATATATATACTTATTTATTTATTTTAAGTGTTAATATTATTTTTAAATTAGATTTGTTCGAACTGGTCGAACTAGAAATCGAGTTTATAGTTTATGTTTAGAAATACAGTCCAACTAAATATCTTTTGTTACTTTTTAGTTGAACATATAGTTTACATGCTTTAAAATGTGTTTCGAAATGTAATCATAGTCTATTTTGACTGTTAAATTTGGTAGTGACGTCACAAATTTAGTTTTATTTTTAAACTTTTATAAGAATCAATTAGTTTCATAAGTATTAGATTATCTTAAATTTATATTTTTTTATAAAATTACTCAAAATATTAATAAGACAAAATGCATGAATTCTAATACTATTATTTTGCGGATTTCAAGGCTTCCAACAAGAATTAAAATTTTACTTATAATTTATGTTAACCTTTAATAAAAAATTATTACACAAATTATCAAAATAAAATTTTAATTCTAATTAAAAAATAACACTAAAAACACTTATAAAAAAATTCATCTAAATTTAATCTTTACAAATTGACTCTAGCTTCGTTTCAACTTTCAAGTTAGCTTCAAGGCGATTGTCTATTCCATGACGCATACGAAGACTATTTTGTAATTGGTAGTATAAATGTTTACGCCATTATGCTAGTATATAAATGTTTAGTATAAAATTTTATAAGACACCAGTAATCCAATTGAATAGACCAGTCAAAATCTAATAACACATTCATTACCAAAAAAATTAAGTTATAAAAATTAAATTAAAATTAGATGACACATGGAAAAAGCAATATGTTTTTGATACTGGTGAAGAACAGAATAACATATTTATTTATTAAAAAAGCAGAAATAAGAAAGTGAACAGTAGCATGGAGAATTGGGTCCCAGATGATTTGATGAAGAGAACAGAAACTAAGGAAGAAGGTGAAGAATAGTGTTTATACCATCGGGCCTGTTCTCCTTCCTAATATACTCTCTCGCTTCCTTCTCCCCATACTCCCTCAACCCCACCTCCCCCTTCATCTTCCACAACGCCTCCCCAAACCTCCTGTGTCCCCAATACGCCGCCGCCTCCACCCTCTCCCCACCCTCCTCTTCCTCCTCCTCCGCCGCCGCCGCCACCACCACCACCGGTAGCCGCTCGTAAAGCCCGACTCTCACGCCTTCGAACTCGTCCAGCCGAAGCACCGCGGCATCCGACACAGCATAAAGCTCGCCCTTCACCCGATGCCCCAAACCGGGTAGGTTGATCAGGTAAGGAATGACGTGGGGCCCACACACCAGAGGGTAAGACTCGCGGGTGAAGTAGGTGCCAAGTAAAACGGCGTCGTCTGTGCTCATCAACTCCTCCATCAGACCGTGGTTGGGGAACCCTTGCTTCAGCGTGCCGTACGCGAAGATCAAGTGAGGTATCGCTTTCGCCTTTTCGCTCTCTCTCTCCATCACCTTCACCAACCTCCCTTCCCTCTACATTACACTGTTTCTTATATTCTTTAATCTTTAACTCTTATTTTAGGCCCGTTTCTGTTTTCTTGTGGGCTTGGGCCGCGAAGGATTCTGGCCCATACACAGGGTAGCCCCACCGCGATGCCGAATTGCCAAAACTAGAATAAAAATCGGTAAAGTGCAACGAACTTGGGATGACGAATGATTGCATCTTGTGGCTGGTAGAGCTGAATAGCCATGGCATAATGGAGACCGGATAATGATTTTTCGTGGTGCCGAAAACTTAATAGTAATGTTATCCTATATTATGGAAGTACGATACAATTAGTAGCACAATGTTTGTTGAACTTGGATTGGGAATCTGCTGTTCCAAATTTGTGTGTGGTGATTAAGGTAAGCACGCGTACACGAAAATGTTGTCAGAAAAGGATTGGCATGAGGATAACACTTCAACGACGCACAGCAACTTCTCTGCTTCGTTTCGTTGCCTCTTGTCTGATTTGATGGCACGGAAGAGGAATTATTGAGCCCCCAACAGCTTAGATCTGATCTCTCTGATGTTACCGTTAGTTTGCAGGGAAATTTTTGTGGTTTTCTTGCTTCAAAAAAGTTAAGGTCCGCAACTGATTTTAGAAGGGATCATATCCATAGGAAACTAGCGCCCTTCAAACACACAACTAAAACTGACACAACATACCAAAGTAACCAAACTGAACAATAATCCAACGTAGCACACAAATTGTTAAAAAAGTTTTTGTTTTGGATAATCTTTATCATAAACATTTACAAAAAATACACTCTATAAATTAAAATGCATAAGTTTTGGGTAAGTTAAAAATCAATTTTTTAAAAAATTAATATAAATTTTTTTTTATAAATAATTTATAGAGAAATTTATTTTATTTTCTTATAATTATTTATGGAAAAAATTTATCTACATACACAAAATTTGGGATATATTTGTCTTGTTAAATACTATGTACTATTATAATTAAATATATGTTTTGAAGACATATAAGAATTTTATCAATTAGTAAATATAATTTTTTTTAATATTCTTCTAAAAAAATTTACACTAAAATTATTTCTTCCAAAAAATTTAAATAGACTTGTCTTTTTTACGAGATAACAGTAATGCGCTCAAAACTAAAAGTGAAAGTTTGTTTTAATATACTAGCATGTCTGCATGTGTACCCCTGCGTTATATGGATTCAGTTTATGTATCGTTAATCTTTCAAACATATATTGAGTTACATATAATTAATTTAAACAATATTTCTTTTTATAATACATGTGAAAATATTAAATTAAAATAAATAAAAATTCGCAAAATATTAACATTTTTGTAGTGAATGTTTGAAAAGGATATACGTATGAAGAAAATAGTATTTTTACTATCACGGCTAATATATAAAATTATAAAAGCATGTTTAATATTTGAAGTAACAAAAAATGTATATATTAAAATTGTAATTAATTTGATAGTGAATAATAATAATAATAATAATAATAATAATAATAATAATAATTTGTATTCATATAATTTAGATATTAATTTTTTCATAAAAACTTTATATATATATATGATATAAATATTAATAAAATTTCATGTAAAATATGTTAAATATTTAATTAAAAGCAAACGAAAAAATTACATAATATTTGGAGACTTTCTTTTCATAATTAAAATCTAAGAGACCAAATTACCTGTTCTAATGATGAATGACTACCAGTTAGTATAAAAATAAATTTAATAATTGCAGTTGATACTATACGTAACAAGTAATTGATCATAACTCAATATTTAATTAATAAATCAATGTCTTTACATATTTGTTAATATAGAAATAATAGTTAAAAAAAGTCTATAGAAATAAAGATATAATTAAAATCATAAAAATTATTGTGATCACAGCTCAGGAAAAATAGTACAAATTTAAAACTTAGAATCAAACATGCAAAATTTTAATCACAAATAAAAGTTTAATGAATGACCAATTAAATATCATTATTAAGTTTGCAGTTTATGCTTTTTAAATTAAAAAATATTCTATATAAAATTAAAAACAGTTGAAAGATAAAGAAATATTTATAATTTTATTTTTCAAAAAAAAAAAAAAGGTTTTGAGGTGGATGAATCACGGTTCTGGAAAAGGAGACTCAGTGTACATCCGCCATTTGCCAATGCGAAAGGAGTCGTGTCGTGTCTGGCAATTATTTAACTATTTTGATGGAATAAACTTTATTGATTAAAAGAAAAAAGTGAAATAAAAGGAGAGTGTAGATTTGTGAATCGTGTGCGTATGTTTGTCTGTCGCATCCGGTGACAGGAATGGTTAGCCCAAAACACGTTTAAAAGAGGAGTTGTATGAAGGAGAGACATCCGTGATCGAAGATCCACGCATTATCCAGAACTAAGTGCCGCCAAAAGCCAGGTTCATTCCGAGCATGCAAATGAAATGCAACTTGAACTTACCCAATCCAGCGTGGACACCCTCACATGTTGGATGGGTCAGGGAGCACATGACATGTTCTGCCTCTGTGTGGGGACAGGTACTTTGATTTCGGGTAAGAGAATCACATAACCCTGCCTTATTCCTTATGGCGTGTACCTATGTCCCTCCCTCTTTGCCTTTACTTCCTTTGCTCTCTAGATCGAAAGTTACCCTTCACTGCCACACTCTGTCTCCTGCTCCATTCCCCATACTACTTTTTTTAAACCAAACATATCCCTTAATTTATTTTCACAAAGTAATTTTTTTCAAAACATAAATGTTATTGAAATAAATTTTATTTTTCTATTCAAAACTCAACTACTTATTCACCTTATCTATTCGGTATACCATGATGCTTGTGTAGTAGTAAAAAGGGTTGGATTGTTCGGCGTGAGGAACATGTCTTGTACTACTATCAGATAAAAATGAATATATAAATGACAAAAATCCATACACTTAATGTTGTTAAGACTTTGAATGTAATATGCTAGCTCATATGTTTTTTTTTTGTCACTTGGCCCAATGTTAAATATCCCCTTGATGTTTTAGACTCTCTTGTGTCACCATCGAATGATAATGCTTGAAAGTTATACAACATTTTCCATGATAGATAAGAAGGTTTTGTAAGTAACGTAGTAGTGTTTAATTCACTTACGTTATTCTTGCTCAATCCATCTCCCAATCTAACCATTTACTTATGTAGTTTTTGTTTGTTCTATTATTAAATATCTCTCCAATGTTTTAGACTTCTCTCGTCTAAACAAAAATGTTATTTGTACTTTCACTTTTAGTTTTGGATTTTGAAAATGTGCATAAATATTGGTATAATTATTGTTATTGATTTTCCTTTCTCCTAGATATTTTATGGTCTTCCTAAGGGGATGGGTGAAGATAACTTGGACAAGGATTTTGCTGCCTTATCCCAAAGAAAAAATAATTACAAATGACTTCCTCGGCGATTGATAAATTATAGCACGTACTCTGTATTGAATCATGAGTGCTTCGCATTCCAAAAGTATGATCAATCCAATCTGGTCAGTGTAAATGGGATCCACTTGTTACCTTACCTTAAAAAGAAAACAAAATAATTGCTCCAGAATAAAACGAAGAAGATCTCGTCTTCATTCTTTTACTACTGAGAGAAATAAATTATTGATGAAGTTCCCAGGCATTGGAGTGATTAGTTCTCATTTCTCACTCAACTTGCATAGCTGTATGCATACATTGTATGTAAAGTGTCAACGCCTCCCGAAACTACTTTATCTTAAAAATCGCCAAGTGCATTGACAGAAGAGGTATGTGTATACGACTCAAATCATCTCTGTCTGTTTTTTGTCCCTTTAATTAAAAAATACCGTCTCATAAAACTAACAATTATTAATTAAGAAAGGGAATGTTATCTTATTTTAATACACAAGTTTAAGGGGAGCAATGATTTCAATCCATGTGTAAATAATGTCACGAATTTCAGACTTGGACATTTGAATATGGGAACTGGCCGACAGGAAGACTGATAGTAATTGACTATGAAATAAGACATTTTCCCACCTTTTCCCTTAAAATGAAAGATATAGTTTACCATTTCCACGTGATGTGGTGTGTTTTCTTGTATAAGGTTGAAAACGAAAAATATACTATCCAATGGGGTGTAGCTTAATTGGTAGGTGGTGCGGTGTGTGTCGCTCAGACTAATCTTCAAAGAACATGCTGCAATAGCTAAAACTTTGTTATAATCTAAAAATAAAGTTTCTTTTTTTTACGAATGGACAATTAATCCTTTCTTATTTATGAAAGGATTGGAACTCCTTTCTTATTTATGAAAGGATTGGAACGTGTAAAAACTTAGTATAAGATTGGGATACCCCTATACCCTAATCTAATATATTGGTCTTTTGCTTATAAAAAAAAGTAAAAATAAAGAAATACTCTAGGCGCCAAACCCATTCTAAATTCAATCCAAAGAAACTCTTACAACAAATTATGTCGTCAACTGCAAAACAGATAAAGTTTATGCTCTTATTAGACCACCACATTAAGGTGACATCTCCAAAATATTATACTGAAGTAAAGTACAATAGACCAAAAAAAAAAGGAAGTGGTCACTAAAGAAACACTCCAAACGCTCAAATCACTAAAACAAAAATTGAGAGCTTCACACGTCAAAGAAAGTAAAAACATGATGATGTAATTAACCACTGTATGCCAACTAGGATAAAGTGATTTTGTTATTAATTAATTTGGTCATTTTTCACGTAAATCCTTATATTTTAACTTCGAGTGGTTTCGTCTAGTTTGTTTGGTTGTGTATATCTTGGGATCTTCAAGCTTGTTAAGAAATCTCTAACAATTCAATGTAATACTGAATACCTGTCAACTCATTAATTTAATTTGAACTAAACCAAAATATCAATTTTTTATTTTGATAACTGGACGGGCTGGCTCCTTAACTGGGTGAGGATCATAGTATTTTGACGATATCACCTTTAATTAACTAAGTCACGAATTCATAAAAAATTTAGTTCTGTGGAATCTTGAATTGTTTAAGATCACCACCACCATGTATATACATGAAAATTAAGGAAAAAGTGATTCAACATCAATTGGTAACTGAACCTCCCCCAAATCATTGCAATTATCTCATCTCAATATATAATAAATTTGTCAATTAGCATAGAAGAAAATTGTCAAGGTTTTAAACAGAAACTCTTAAGTTTTTTCCTGCTGCTTTTTTTTTCCTAAATCGGAATTGAATTGATTTTTCTACCGTGCTTTATCTATCAAAGTTTTGATTTTAAACAAAAAATAAAACTTTTTAGATATTTTTAATTAAAATATGTCAACATTTTAGTCTTAATGATATGCACTCTCTTGTACACATTAAGTTATGTAACAGTATACAAATTTACGAAGGGAAGTGATTAATTTTGAAGTATCAAGAAAGTATTAAAATGCACTTATCTCTTGTCCAATTGTTTTATCACTCCTAAGTTAATAAGAGTCTTCCTGGTAGGTCGTTAGAAATAGATATTAGTCACATATAATGTTGATGGAAATCATGAGGCATAGAAAATGTATAAATTAAGTGGCCTACCTAAATGAGAAGATAGAGAAAAACGGTAGCCTATGGCTATGCCTATCTATTCCCAGCAGAAGTTGGGGTTGGGGCACTGTGTATCATGTATATGCATTTTCATTTAGCTATTTACTAGATTGGGGAACGACCTATCGACGTATCGTATCCATTTTCATTTGGCTGTTTACTAGATTGGGTCATGACCTATCATATTCGTCCCTCCTATATTTTCGCGTCCATATCTATTTGTAACCACATACTCATTCAACACGTGTCAGAGAGAACCCAAGATTCTCTTCACACCCCAACTCTTTATCCCTCTCTCCCTTTAACATTCTCCTGCTTTGCCCTCTATGGCCTATGCTCTCTAGAGAACACAACCTCATTTGAAATGATCTTGCTTATACGCAACACTAAATATTTCAAGTTCCTTTATTGCTATCTTTCAAGAATATTCCAAATTCTTAGATTAAATGCTTTGCTTTGAATTCGATATGTGTCATGTTTAGACTGTGCGGGCAAACTTTTTTTTTTATCTATAAAATAATTTACATAAGTTTTTAATTTTTAGTAAAATAATTTGTATAATAAATTGTATAACAGGGAGAGAAAAAAAAAGAGGATGATAAATGTGTAGTGTAATTAATTATATAGTAAAGAGATAGACAATAATAAAATTGTAGAATTATTCTAAGAATTATTTTTTAGGTGTTCAAGATTCATATTACTAGTGAAATGATAAAAAAAAAATTATATAAATAAGGATAATTTTCACTTTGCAAACTTGTTTTATAAAATTAAGTTCAATTTATATATCCCGTCCAGTCATTAATAGACTACCAACAAATCCACATTACAAGAGGTGTAGAAGTTGGAGAATATGATTTGTGATAAAAGAAGAGTATTGCCTAAAAATTTTGAACAAATTAAAATTAACTTCTTTATCTTTACATACATTTTTATTTATCTAATTTATGATCTATTTTTCAACAAGGGTATATCATGTCTCTTCTAATTTAACTATTCAAAAGTTGATTTAACTTTTATATAAATTAATTTTAATTTTAAAAATTAATTATTTTTATTTTTATTTCTTATAAACACTTACGCATAAATTTAAAAAATTAAAAGAAGTTCTGTTTATTAACTATTCTCAATAACAAAGAAAAAGGCAGTAAAAAAGGATAGGACTTGGCATTTTTACCAATTATTTGTTTGTTAATGCAGGAAAACATCAGCAGGACTATAGGGGGGAAACTTCTCTTGTTGCACCGAAAACGATTAAGAATTCAAGATGAGTTTCCTTTTCATGGAGTTGCTTTCTTGTCTGTGTTTTTTTGAGCAGCAATATCCTCTGTAATCTTTAGCAATTCAATTAATGCCGCAGCTTTTAAACAAATATATTCCAGTTTCTTATGATCATATATTACTATTTTAATTTTTTTTGTATGAATATTGACATCTTGTCGCTCCTGTGGTGTATCTATTAGTATGTAATCTATATGTTTTTACCTCGTGACCAACTTTTTTTTTTAATTTCTTCTTTATTTTATCTTTAGTGTGATGGATTAATGGCTTAACAATGTTATCGTTTTCTATTGTATAAGGCAGTTTGAGTTTAATTTGAATGCATTTGTAAATTAATGTATATTAATTGAATGATAATCTAAAATCATTTTCAAACACTATTTACTCATAAATAAATATAAATATAAATTTCTACATACCTCGTTAATTAACAAAAACCCGACTCATTAGCTCCTTAATCCTCGGTGCTTTAACCACTACCTCTACCATAGAATGTTCTATCTCTTCTTCCACCAATTCTTAAGATGTTATTGAGTTGAACATCACTTTCAATATTCCTATCAATTTAAAAAACACAATATATCATGCCTTGTACAAATAGTTTTGGTCTGTATTTTTTGCTCATAATTAACCTTAAGTGTTACATATACATCGACACTTCATGTTTTTCTACCACCGTACTAGGCCAAGGTAACGCCGTACCTTCAAATCCTCCGTTCTCTAACAATATCGGGTCCATCAGGATTAATTTGTTATTGTTTCCCATTATCGTGTGAAGTTGAAGCACCCATGACGATCGATGTCTTCTACCGATGTTAAACCAACTACTTCTAGTCCTTTGATTATCTTTGCTTTTGTTGAAATGGAAAAGGAAAAGGCAACAAAAGATCAAGAAATAATCAATACTTTAAGAGCTTTTTTTAGTGTCAACAATTTAAGAGACATTTATTACTACCTTCCAGTTAGTTGAGATGATTGGATGAATCAACTAATCATAATGTTTCCTCCAAAAAAAAAAAAAATAGCCAATAAAAATCAATAACACCTTTCATAAGAGTGAGTCTTGAGGAAATCTACACTATCTAGGAATGATTAAGCAAATAGTTTTCCTCTTTTAAATCCTAATATGCCCAAATGATAGGAGAAAATACATTTATAATAGAAACAATCAATTTTACCATAACAAAAATGAAACAATCAAATCTAGTAGAACTATTAGTTGAAAAATAAAAACCGTAGAAATGTAAAACAGGAAAAAAAAAATCATAGAAGTATCTTCATAATCCAATTCATGTGCTCAGCTTCCAAATTATTGCATAAAATATTGTGGCAGCTTGTGTTAGACCAAGGAAAGGAAATCCGCTTAAAGATTCGCAAAGTCTCAACCCGCATTAGAAATATTGCAACCACACGTGATTAAGGTAAAATAAGTGACTTAAGACATTTGTTTATTTCTTAGTTTTTGGGTTTAGACTCTAGAGATCAGCACATAAAGCATATCAAATTTGGTTGTTTTCCACAAGGAATCTTTATAGAATGTCGTATTGTTACAAGTGGATTTTTTCATGTTTTATTCTTACTTTGATGTCACAAAATTTGGATACAATTCTGAAAATAAAAGTTTATAGTAGTATATCACTATAAATTTTTTTTGATTTTGCTATTAATTTTAGCTACCATTTGAATTAGTAGCTAAATCTTATCTAGTTAACTATTAATTAACTAGAATATTATTTTTCCTAGCTAAATTTAAGTTATATTCATTTATATTTCTTATTACTATAAACTAGATAGAAAATAACTACAAATTTTAAAAATATACTACAAATTAACTTAAATTATTTTCTTAACTAATTTGTTACTTATTTCATACTACCACCAATACTATAGTAATTTTGTAGTTAACTATTTTTAGTAGAAATTAGCTACAAAATAACTATTGATTTTAAAATTAGCCACAAAATTATTTTGTAACAAATTTTAAATTTTCTAGTAGTTTATATTGCTCGAAAAATGTTGATGAATATCAATTCTAAGTAGTTGAAGGACATCTCATATGGAATATGTATATGAGGAATGAACAAATCAATCAATCTTGTATACAAAATGTTGATAAAAAAATGAAAATAAAAAATAAATTCTTTTGGAGAAAACCAAAGCTAGGTTGTCAATGACAAAGATCTAAAACTAGTTAAACATAACATTGACAAACCAAATCAACACTACAAAATTATAAAAGGTTTAAATATGCTTCTTTTTTTACTCCACACATTACATACATTCTATTTGATCCTTTATCATAAAAATGTTGCAATATAATCTTTGTAATATTTTTTATTATTTCTCGAAGTTTTTATATTAGTCTTTTAATATGTTTCTTTTACATGTGAAGTATCATTCATTTTGTCTATCTAAATATTATTTATAAATTTTTTATTTAAGAATATAATGACAATAATAATATAGAACAGTTGTACATTATTATTTAATTACAAATTATTATTGATGTTACTTAAAATTTGACAAATTTATTATATATAATAGTTTGTGATTAGATGACAGAGAGCTCGCCTAATGAGAATCCCTTGATAGCAACATTCAAATCATCCAAAATCCATTAAAACTCGACCAAATCATCATATAATTCAACCAACAGTTCCATATCAACATATAATCAAATTCTAAACATCAAAATAACTACAAATCTCACATTCAACTAGAGATTCATGACTAATTCAATAATTTTCTCAAAAACTTTAACTCAACAATGGCTACCAAACTCACAACAAATGACTACCAATCTTACAACAAACCATTATCATGAATTCTTAAGTAATTAAACAACATAATAACATCACAATAACAACATACAATCCACAAAATCGCACAAGGTTAGCTTCGCTTCCTTGTTAAAGACTAGGATATGAATACTTTAGAGAAGAAGGTTAGGAATCTTTATCAACAAAGATGCTCCAAGTCTTGGCTTGAGATGGTGAGGAAAAGCAAAGGAGAAGAGGGTGAGTTTCTGGTTTTTAAAGTGTTAACTTAAACCCTTGGTAGCCTATATATAAGATTGGAAGGTGCATTCTATTATCCAAAGGTTTAAAAGGATTCTTCTACCCAATAGACCATTATTGGATTTTAGGGGTTTGGCTATCTTTTGGATAAATGGAAACATCCTTAAAATGACAATTGGGATTTTGGAATTTCTCCAAAACTCCTATCATTCGATGTTTTGTCTCAAAAAATGTATTTGTCATATCAAAAAATGTGTTGACGACATTAATTCAGCACAATTCAAATGAAAAGTATTTAAAGATACTATTTAACATATCTAAGTAAGAACTCACTCCGATAACCATTTAAAAAAAACTTTCCTTGGTAAGCATAATCTCAATCTTGAAATTTTTCGAAAAGCATGTCATACAATATTTTATTATATTTTTTAGTTATTCAACTACTTCAATTAATTAAAACATAAAATTATGGTGTTACAAATATTTTTAGGTTTAATAAAATACTAAAATTTCTAATTCAATTTTGTACTTTAATGAGCATTAATAGAAATTTAAAAAGTAAATAAAGATATTTTAATAAAACTAACTCTTAATAAATACTATTACATTAAAATAATTGTTTTTAAAAATACGTTAAAAGTTCAACCCATTTGAAATGGATGGCATGCTTTATTAGTTTGATAGGAAGTACATAGTATATATAGGGGTACTCATAATTAGTCGTGTACAAGCTTTCCAGAAACTAATATCTGATTAATAGTTTTCATGCTTCATAAAATAAATGTAACATTCTTGCCTAATTTGCTACTATTATTTTTATAATCGGTTCATGATTATGTCTGTTTCTTTTTCCCTTTTAAATACAATGATTGTAGTTAACTTTAATTATATAAGCATAATATCTGTTTGTGCTTGATATGACTTAAACTCTTCAACGTAACATACCACAATTTTTCTTTCTAATTTATTTTGACCAAGGTTAGACAAAATCATTTCACATATTTCTTCACTCATTGCTGCAAATCTTGGAAATAAATTTATCTCACACTCTATAAATGATATTGCTACACAAGTTCATGACAGTGCCAAAAAAAAAATTACATCAAGATTAAAATTATTTTATAACAATTTGATGCGATACATTGTTGTTAATTTATAATGGCTGCATAGAACAGTCAACATTGTCCTATTCTTGTAATAAACGCTCATAAAAAAGTTCAAGACCAAAGAATTGTATTAAAGTCCATCACATTTTCAACGCTTACAAACATTATGTAGCAATCCTTCAGTATCATGGTCGATTCAATGAAATCAAACAAAGGGATTTGCTAAGTACTCAAAAGTCAAAACTTTTACCATTAGATGAATCAAAACTTTTTGATACGAATGATATTGTAAAAAGCTAAAACTGCACGGACAGACCGTACTCGAGCACATTAAGGCTAAACACCCTATAGAACAACCTAAAAAGTAAAAAACAAATTGAAGAGATAGGAATGAAAAGAAAAAAACACGAAACCTAAAACAGTGTATGGTTGATTAATCAGGTTGGAACCACATGTTCCGTGGGACCAAACATATCAAATAACGATCATTTGCATGAATTGTAAGGCAGTTAGCGCTTCACAACCAAACCGTACAATACAGCCTAATCACGCCCTCTCAAGAGTTGGTGCTTTCATATAATACACATATCATATCATAAATCTTATCAGAGATGCATAATGCACTAGCCCAAATAATAATAAACACAAAAAACAAAGAAAAAAGGTAAAAGGCAAAATTTCAAAAGAGAAAAAGAGTTTAGCAACGGAGTGCATAATCTCCGACGAACATTAATTCACTAAAATTCAGAAGGAAAAAAAAAATCACAAACCGTATGAGATATACATACATATATAGACTAGAGGCTAAACAATAATACACTTTCTGTCATTGTTTGTATTTGTATTGCAAATTCAACATTCCCAGCCAAACCATAACGCACTAGGATGACGATGAAGATTATAATCAGGCCCGTACTGAAACAAAAGAAAATTTTAATATTTTTGGTTAATATAAAGTATTTGTTGCTATTATTATTATTATTATTATTTTATTTTATTTTATTTTTTTAATCTACAAAATTTCAACCTCTATACAAAGGAGACCGTTCCTGAACCACTTTAGACACCTTGTTATGCCGGAAAGCCTTCATCGGGCTCGGAAAGAACCACCCTCTCCCCTTCGTCCGCGGTCTCAATTCTCCGTCGCCGGAAACCGCCGTCACCGCCACCGACTTCGACCTCACCATCACCGGCTTTAAGCTCGCATCGCCGTCGCGCTCCTCCGCCAATATCTTCTTCGCCTCCCAGTCCTGCTCCGGCGCACCGCCTCTACTGCTCTTCTGCGACTTGAACATTGACCAGAACGACCTCGCCGACCTGCTTCCGTTCAGCGCCGGCGAGTCCCTCGCGCTGTCGAGATCCGAATCCCTCTCGCCGCCGCCTCCGCCGCCGGAGAACCGCGACCGCGACCGGAGAAACGGAATAGCCATGGAGCGCGAGCGGCGGAGCCCTGGCTCCCGCTCGATGAGGTTGTAGACGCGACCGACGGTGCCGACGCCGTCTCCGGCGCCGGAAAATCGAGAGAAGGAGGAGGAGGAGGAGGAAGAGGAGGAGGAACTGGTGGCGTAGCAGGAACAGGGGCGCACGTTAGCACAGTCAGGGCAGAGAGTTACGAGACGGTCGCGAAGGCAGGTTGGGCAAATTCCACTTCTCCGTCGCTTCGATGGATGCTTGGGACACTTCCAAACCTCTTCTTCGTCCATGTACAACGCCATTTTCTTCCGCTTCGAGCTTTTTCTCTCTGTTTTCCGCTGTCTTTGTTTTTCCGATAATAATTTCCTTTCTCTCTCGCTCTCATTGGGAAGTGAGGGATTTAAAAGGAGTGGAGTTAACCATGGTTAGCGTTATGACGGGGCTGTTTAACCGCGGTTAGTGACTGTTGGGGGAACCAAACGCCGCGTTTTGGGTAACGGTTCGGGTTTGTCCGATCCAGTTAGTGGGTTAGCGGCGTTTTTATGATTTGGTCCTTAATTAGGGTTGGGATTAACGGGAAAGCCATTGGTGTTTGATTTTAAAAAACAAAAACTGAAAAGGTGAATGTGATTGTTGGGAGTGGATGTGTGTTGACACCTTCTAAGTCGTAAAAAGTAATGCAGCGTAGCAGACACATTGAGCGCATTTTCACATCTGAGATGGGACTCCAAAGCAACCCAACAGCTGAGGACAGGTCCCACTCCCAACAAGATTATTACTTAATAATAGACACTTACATTTCCTCATTTTTCTTATATCAAAATGCTATCACTTTCTCCAAAGATTAAATTCATGTAATAATCAAAACAAACAAACAAACAAACAATAATAATAATATAACTATTTCTAAACTGATTTTATTCAATCTACTATAGATCACAAAGTTGAAGTGGAAATAGAAAGCAAATTAATTAATTAACTAAAATGTTTAATTGAATTACATTAATAAAAGAACATTAATTTATTTAATTTCAATAATTTTTATATAAGAAATTGTCAATAATTACCAATAACCTTATATTGCAATTTAATTTTTTATTGCAAATTCAAAATATATTTTTTATATTTATTCATTATGAATTTTAATTAGAATTGAACAAATTGAAAAGTAAAATAATTCGTTCAGATGTCTTTTTTCCCTGAAAATTGATTAAAACAAATTTGTAAGCACCCTTACACATAATTAAAAACTAAGATTTTAGCATATATTGTTTTCATGAGAATTATTATTTGTTAATTCAAGTGGTGACGAGTTCGATTTTTTTATAAAATATTTTAAATTTGAATACTGTGAATGTAATAAATGGGTGTCGAGAAAACTATGACTTAGTAGGTGTTTTCTTACGACTTGATTTGAATTAATCAAGATAATAATTTTTTGGATAAATAGAATCTTGAATCGAAAACGCCGTTTATTTTTATAATAGATTTAAAAATATACATAAATATTTAAATCACAAGTTGTATTTAGCATTATAAAAATATTGCAGCACAAAAGCTTTTAAAAGCATACGGAGTCCTCAAAGGTCAAAAGGTTAATATGAAAATTCTTATTGGTGAAAGTCTTGCTTTGAAATTCAATAAAGTACGCAACATCTCCAAAATGGTCAAAGGCATTGAATAACCGAGGCTTTTAAATTTAATTGTTTAGTTGAGCGTGTATGGTGCACGTGCAAAGACAACAAGGAACGGAGCCATGACGGAGCAACATTTTTGACAAATTCTCGTTAGTAGTGGCACGATGCATTTTTCACTTTTGCGTGATTAAAATATTTTGCCACCAATAATTATCATGTCAAGGCAAAAATTTCAAAGCCGTGGATATTTTGCAATTCAAACGTAGTAATAGAAGTCTAGAAGTAAGTTGTGTAGAGAAATATATGTATATATAGAAGGAACATGTATGAAAAGAATTAATTTTGCCCCCACATAGTGATGGGAATTAATTGTCAACTTGGAAGCTTTTTGTTGTGCCTATTTTTCGACAAGGATTTTCTTTAAAGCTTTGTTGGGTGGTCTTTTCATAGGGACGCTTGCGGTAAACGGTTTAATACTTTACATTTCCCCTCTTTAATAGATCTTGTTACTTGCGGGTTGTAAGCATGCCCCACTCGCTACCTTTCAAAGTACACTAAATCGCATCCATGTTCTAGTGGTACTTGTGGAGGACGTGTTTGTTTATCGCATCTAATAAAACCGAAATTAACATGGTTTCAACTTCTTTTAACGTCAATATGGTTTAAACTTTAACTAAGCCCAATCAAAAGATTTCTACCAATTATATCATCTACAGCAATGCCTTTACTCCTATGTAGAGGTCACTCTCTAAAGCAGTGATGGAAAAAATGAGAGTGACACGTCTCCACAAATCAAAAGGCAATACGGGATGGGTCGGCACGTGTTTAAAAATAAAATGCTCAACTTGCTTATTTTTATTAGAGGTCACCAAGAATCAGCTCAAGTATACAAATTAAACAAAACAATGAATCAGATGAGAGATAATAATGTGAATAAAGAAGAAGATTAAGGAATTGCAAAAATTAAATTCAAGTTACAGCTTTGGAGCTGAAGGATTAAGGATATTATAAAAACACATGTCAGTGTGCTGTGATTCTGAATCACAATTCCTACATCATAACATACATGATAAATTTCATGATTCAGTGGGTTAATACGCATAGAATTTAATTGAAATATATTGTGTAAAAGAAAATTATGCTACCACTGAATCATATGTTAACCTGTACCATGTAATTAATACTCCATCCAGAGAAAAAAAATGTTATGGGTATTATTTTTAAAATAATTTTTATTTATTAGAAATTTTGTTTTTAATTATTCTATTTTATTACTCATATCAAGTTTGGATGAAAAATAGTTTAAGAAAAATATTTATCATTAAATTATGTTTAATTAATTTTTAATTAGCGTAAATTAATTTTTTTTACTTATACATGATACCATAAAGAGTAATTTTTATAATTATTATTTTAAAATTTATATTTAAAACAATTTCTAATTAATTAACCATACAGAAATCTTTATACCAGTAATATATAAAAGAGAAATAATTATATACATTGTGACACACAATATCAATTTTTTATTGTTTAAACAATGGGATTCATTCTGCTCTATCAAAGACCCTGCATGGGCGACAAAATACAATTGCATTTTGTGTTAAAAACAATTAACAAAGATATATTTTCAGTTGGCCCAAAAAAATGTCAAGAGGACGGAAAGCGTTAGGACTTACTGAAAAATCAAGATCTAAAATAAGTATTGAAGCTTTTGAAAAGGTCCAAGATAATGATGCAAGCGAAAAAACAGAAGCAAGTATTAGAATTCAACGCTCGATTTAAATGAAATTCTAAATTAATGGTTGATTTTATTAAATTAAAATTCCCCCTTTATTGTTTTTCATCTATTTTTATCATTCCTTTTTATCTTTCTTTCATATTTTTTACCTCTCTATTTCACTTCTTATCCAAAAAAAGTATAAAACACAATAAAGTCAACTATTTTAAAGTTTATATATTAAAATTTATAATTTACTAGTTAAAAGTTGAAAGCTTATAATTAATTAATTTATTTATTGAATTAAAAGAATTTAATAAAAAAACTAGTTATTAAAAGTAGTTAATAGACATATTTATATAATTCTTTAACATAAACTCTATGTTTGTTTTGTAAATAAAATATATTTTTGTAAACACTTAATTTTGTTTAAGTACAAATAAAATATAAACCAAAAAAATAATAAAATAAACAAAATATTGAATCATCATTTGCGTAATTTAGCATAAAACCCGAAAATATATTTTGCTACTTTTTATTTTTAGTTTATGGCCCAATTTTTAAAAAATTAAAAATAAAATTTCTACAAAATAAGATAAAATAAAAAATAGGATGCATGATCACCTATTTTTGTCTGAATAAATAAAAAAAATTGAAGAAAGGAGGAAAAGAAAGAAAAAAAATATTTGAAGAGAAAAGAAGTTAATGACCCTATTATTTTATGTTAGGAAGTATTAAAAGATGAGATTATATCGTATAAATACATGTTCATTGCATCATTGAAAAGTTAAGAAGAAAGATAAACCACTCATATTTTTTATTTGTAAACAAAAACTGGCCTCTGTGTTTGCGAAAAGGAATTCAAACTTAAACTATTTAGCAATGATAAAAGTTTTTCCTAAACCTCATTTAAGAAATCCTCATTACTAAATCACTTCCTTTGCACTCTCTTTCTCCTATATAAAGAAAAAAAAAATAATATAGGGAGGATCCAAGAAAAAAACAAATGGATCGAATGGAAATCCAAAATGGATTATATGGACCAAGTGTAAAACATAGGACTTGTAATTTAGTTTATATTTTTATTTTTTTAAAATTTGCTACTATATTTTAATGTAATCTTAATCTTTGTACTTTCAAATCAATGTAAAAATAAGTGGATTTGTTTCATTTTCACTCACACACAAGATAAATTTTGGAGAGACTAAATTAACTTATTTTTTAAAGTATAAGAACTAAATACATCGATTTTAAAATATAACAAAAATCATGTTTTAAAAAAAAATACATGAAGCTGAAATATATTATTTTTCCTTTTATTTATCTATTGCTCTTGCATCTTCAAGTTCGAGGTGCATGAACTATTTTTGGTTATTGTGACCATCGAGAGTTGTACCCTTGAAGTATATTTATCTTTTTCCTTTGTGTTTTATTTATGCAATACTATTTTTTATTATTGTTATTATTAAAAAATAAAATATTTCAAATAAAAATTTATGCAACGATCTATATCACTACAAAAAAAATCAAATTTAGCGACCAAACGTTTCCGTCGCTAAACCTTAGAATTCCGTCGCTAAATATAAAAAATGGTGGCTAAATCACTTAGCGACGGAAAATAGCGACCGAATTTGGTCGGTAGGCAAAACCCTAGTCGCTAACAATTAGCGACCGAAACATTTTCGGTGGCAAAAATGTAGCGACGGAATTGTTCGGTCGCTAAATGTTTCGGTGGGTAATTCTAATTCGAATATTAGCGACCGAATATGAAAAGCAATTTCGGTCGCTAAAATCGGTGGCTAATATACTTCAAAATATTATATAATAAAGTTTTGGGTGGTCGCTATTTCGGTGGCTAAATGTGAAGCCTCATATTAGGTTTGCGACGGAATTAGCGACGGAATTATTCGGTCGCTATTAGCATCTACAGGCAAACGTGTTTAATTAGAGACGGAATATGTCGGTCGCTATAAGCGTGTCTAATTAGAGACGGAATAGTGGCGGTCGCTATTTCAGTGGCTAAAAGTAAAAGTTCTTATTATGTTAGTGACGGAATTAGCGACGGAAACATTTGGTCGCTAAAAATTTCCGATTTTTCTTTTTTATTTTTAAATTGCTAAACTATATAAACCTGCCAAATATTTATCAATAATTACAATTTTAATCACATTATAAAGAACATACAATAACAAATTTGAAATAAACAATTATATATGAAAACATTAACAATTAAAAGTATCCAAATTATTACTAAATATTCAAACTCATAATAACTAAGAACATAATTATCCTAAACATTGTGAAAATAATTATCTATTACATCATGCTAAACATATCATCCTAAGCATTATCATCATGACCATCACTATTATGCAGTGCGGTGGGGGGTGGCGTAAAGATTTATTCAAGTGGTTTAGAATAAAATTTGCATTTGTTGGTTTTGTTGTAAAGATCTATTCACTTTTTACTCTTCATGGTTATTCAACAGTTGCACAACTTTCTCCTCAAGTGACTTCTCCTTAGTAGTTTTTTCCTTAAGTTCAGTATTCAATTTATCAATTGTTTGACGCATTTCTTCGATTTGTTACACCATTGGCATGTCCATTCTATTAGTTGCAATGGATGTTGAATGCACGAACTCAGCTTAAGAAACTTGCTCCAGCTTCATTTGCAATTGCCTTTGCAAGCATTGTTTTTCCTGTGCCAGGTGGCCCAAACAGCAATATACCTTTATAAGGCTTCACAAGCCCACCTTTTTTAAATAAATCTGGTCTTCTGAGGGGAAGCATGACCACATCTTGAAGTAATTCCTTAATATCATCCAATGCACCAATATCTTCAAATGTTACCCCTATCTCATTTGCAGGCACAACCTCTGCTCTCATGCGCTTCTCAAACTCATTGTCAGGAGGAGCAACTTCCTGCAAGCATGCATAAATTTATTGTACAACAACATGAACAAAAATATGGAAAACATAAAAGATTTCTATTGAACTCATGCACCATGTCATACTCGTTAAACTATCCGTCTATCAAAAGTATATAGCATTCAGTCTATGATAATAAAATTGGTGGAAAATACAGAAACAAGTGGAATGTTAATTGTATATCAATAATCCATATTGGAACCAATAACAATTGCTAATTGATGAAAATATTAAGAGTTTTATTCTCTCTTTTATATTAAACCAGTCAGAATGTCTAATAAGTTGGTCTAAAATCAAAAGGAAAAAAAATCATTTTACTGGCTTTTGATATACATATCATTAACCTTGGCAGGAGCATTGTCCTACCAATCAAGTACAAACCAATGAATTGTAAATATTGTGTAACCATTTTTTTCTGCTTGTGTTATTTTATTCCAGTGGTGATCCCCTATGTTCTGGCTGATAAAATAGATCACATACCTTGTTTGAATCTTTAGTCCCCGGTTGCTTACTTTCTCTTTCCTGGTACAGACTCAATGCATGGGACAAACTGCCCACATCCAATATTAGTAACTAGAAAACATTTTCTCTTAATGAATAACTTAAACAGTGATTTGTCAAGATATTTACCTCTTAGCTGATATAACTAGCTTTTCATTTCGGTATTCTGGATATTTGGTCTCCATCAGGTGGTAAGAAATTGCAGATGCCAGAATCTCTTGAATCCAATCACTGAGTAGCGTAGTGTCGGCATGGCAGATTAAATCCAAGTCATCACAATCAATGTCATTTGCTGCAAGTACTTCAGCAATCTGGTTTCTGCTATCTCCAAACAGAATTTTTTTCATGTCCTCTTTCAGTTTGGTTTTCCAGCTTGCCAGATGGGTCTCATTTTGAGGTGGTTTGATATCAATGTTGCAAGGGAATAACATAGTAAGCTTTTCATCAACTTTTGTACAATCATCATCTTCAGAATCAAAGATCTGGGAGCCGAGGATTAACACTGACCCTGGAAGTTTCTTTATTAGCTTTTGGAACAAATTGTGTAACCTTGGTGATCGAACAAAGAGCTTCTCAACATCCTTGATGTATAAAATAATGGAACTGGTTGCTGAGATAGAAACCAAGACCTGTAAAAATTACATACGTCTGCTTGTTAGAACTTTATTTGTGACAGATATATCCAGATAAGATTAATTAATATTTATTTTCAACACAAAAATTAAAGAGATGTTATGCTTACACAGAATGGACACAATAGAAGTCTTAAAAGTAATTGACCAAGAGGAAAAAAGGAGGATTAGGGAGCCATTGGTCTGGGGTGAAGATGGCCATGTATAAATTCATTATTTATTATTCACAATTTCATCTTAATGCAGTTTTGCCAACTGAGCTAATATTATTCTTTGATGCAATAGAATTTTGAGCATTAAAAATAAGCTTTTAGTGATGAAATCACCTTATAAAGTGATTGCACGAAGAGCTTTTCATCAAAACAGAAGCTACTTGAGCACTTCGAAGGAGCTGAAAACATAAACTAAAACAATAAGCATAATATTGCTGAAGAACATGTAATCTCATGCATAAAATATCGCATGCGTCAGAGACATTCCTACAAAGAACCTTCGGAGGATTGCTGGAATTTTCAATTGCACTACTCTGTCGACGCAGTGTAGCTGCATAGAAATTACAAATCAAGATACAATAGCGCGGAGAGGCGGAGCGGTGGTGCGCGCTCGGTCGCGGGTCCGGTCTGCACTCGGTTCGCGGGTCTGCTCTGCACTCGGTTCGCGGGTCTGCTCTGCACTCGGTCGCGGGTCCGGTGCGCTCGGTCGCGGGTCTGGTCTGCACTCGGTCGCGGGTCCGGTCTGCACTGGGTTCGCAGGGTGCTCGGTCGCGGGTGCGGTGGCGGTGTGGACGCGGGTTCGGTCGCAGACGGTTCGCAGGGCTCGGTCGCGGTTCGCAGGGGCAGTCGGTCGCTCAGTCGCCGGTGCGGTCACGGTGTGGCCGCGGGTTCGGTGGTTGCGGGTTGCAGCTCTGTCGAGGAGGTCACGTCCGGGGAGTGGGGAGAGCTCAACAAAAGTGCAGGAAGTGGTGAGTTGCAAAGCTGAAAAAACGCTGAAGTTTTCTGAAGAAGGAGTGCGGGAAAGGTAAAATAATAAATGTAGATGGTGGGAAATTTAATAAAGAGGGTGGGAAAAAATTAAGATGCGAAAATTAAATAATAAATTGTAAAAAATTGTAACTTTTAATTAAGAACATAGGTAAAAATTAATTTAAAAAGTAAGAAAATTTTAAAGTGAAAAATTTTTGAGAGGGAAAAAATTTTAATTAATAATTTTTTAATATTTGCAATAAATTTAATTAAAAATGTGGGAAAATTTTTAGAAGGTGGGAAAATAAAATAATAAATTTTAATTATTTGGGACAATTATTTGGGAAAATTATTTTCTAAAATTGAGAAATTTTGAGAAGGTGGAAAATTTATGTTAATTTTAATGACACATTTACTAACTTTATAAATTATTTGGATAAAATTAAAAGTTAACTTAATTTTAATTAGAAAGTTAGTAACTTTACTTGATTTAATACATAATGACACTAAAATCATGTATAATCCACGTTAACACCTTAATTACAAGTAACGTATAGTCAAATAACTCAATTAATTGATAAATAACGACTAAACATGCTTTATTATTTGGATAAAATTAAAAGTTAACTTAATTTTAATTAGAAAGTTAGTAACTTTACTTGATTTAATACATAATGACACTAAAATCATGTATAATCCACGTTAACACCTTAATTACAAGTAACGTATAGTCAAATAACTCAATTAATTGATAAATAACGACTAAACATGCTATTATTTGAATAAAATTAAAAATTAACTTAATTTTAATTAGAAAGTTAGTAACTTTACTTGATTTAATACATAATGACACTAAAATCATGTATAATCCACGTTAACACCCTAATTACAAGTAACGTATAGTCAAATAACTCAATTAATTGATAAATAACATTAAACATCTTTATTATTTGAATAAAATTAAAAATTAACTTAATTTTAATTAGAAAGTTAGTAACTTTACTTGATTTAATACATAATGACACTAAAATCATGTATAATCCACGTTAACACCCTAATTACAAGTAATGTATAGGAATTACCAAAATTCCGTCGCTAATTCGGTGGCTAAAAACTGATTTATTTATTTTTTCCGTATTCTCAAAATCGGTCGCTAAATCCGTCGCTAAATCAACCGTTTATATTTTTAAGGAATTCCAGTTTCCGTCGCTAAATCGGTGGCAAAACTCAGCTTATATACATTGAAAAATTCCGTCGCTAATTCGGTGGCTAAAAAATTGATTTATTTATTTTTTCCGTATTTTCAAATTCGGTCGCTTAATCCGTCGCTAAATAAAACCGTTTATATTTTTAAGCATTTCCAGTTTCCGTCGCTAAATCGGTGGCAAAAATCAGATTATATGTATAGAAAAATTCCGTCGCTAATTCGGTGGCTAAAAAACTGATTTATTTATTTTTCCCGTATTTTCAAAATCGGTCGCTAAATCCGTCGCCAATATATATTTCTCTTATTATACATATTCCGTCGTTAAATCGGTCGCAAATTGCGACGGTGTTTTTTCCGTCGCTAATGTCCGTCGCTAAAATGGATTTTTTTGTAGTGTATTGTTAATATGTGCTTTACACTACGTTTATTTATTATAATTAATCGTCGGGTACATGTATAGTTGGACACACTATGTTAAAGCTTATGCAATCTTAATAATAAAATAGTTTTCCTAAAATTAATGCAATGAAATATATCGCTACAGTGTAATTTATACGCATAACCTCTTATGTTATTTTATATTTTATATAATATGAATTATATTAAAATAAATTTTCTAAAATATTTATAAAAATAATAATAATTTATATCAACACAAAAATATTTTTTAAAGGACGATGAGTCTAAGTTATTCGATGCATTACTTGATATGTAAGAGTGGAAATTAAACTGTTGAGCAATTAATTTTCACTATTTATTAATTCTATTAAATATTTTTTTAAGTTTACATATTTAATTCTCTTTCTGGCAGATATCATAAAGTGTTAATTACAATTATAATAATTTCTAAGTAATTAAAATTTAAAATATATTTTAAGTAATTATAATTTCAATTCTTTAATATTTTAAATTTTTATTAACTTTTTTAAAGATAAAATATTTTATTAAAATTTAAATAATAAGAAAGTATAATAAAATAGTTAGAAAAGATAACATACGATTGAGTAAGAAAAAAAATGAATAGGCTATTTGAAGTAATTTATAACTTATAAATCATAAACTAATAAAATAAACTTTTTCATTAAATATCTTAATTTAGTTAGTGAACTTATAAATAAAACAAATAAGTTTAAAACTAACATTAAGGTGGGGGAATCACAACTTTCCAACTCTTTACTTTCAATTGTCATATTAATTTTACTATTACAATTTACTTCCGAGTATCATTTTGTTTTATTATCATTTGGCTGTATTCATTGCTTCATCGCATATTTCGATTGTTATAATTTCAAATTCATCATTTGTTACTTTTAATTTTTCTTCACTTTTTCTCTTTCGAAAACTGTAAGTTAAAGTAGTTCATCAATTTTCTTTGTTATGATCTTGACTTAACTTTTTTGATGATCACTTCATTATTTAGCTATTCCTTTAAATTCTAATTTCAATAGTTGAAAACTCGATAGCCTTAAGAGAAAGAAATTCGCAAATTAATAACAATAATTAACTATATATCTCGACAAAATTGTCAACGCCGCAAGATTCTGCCTATATGATTTGTCTTCCACAACAATTACCCTACAATCCTGTTACTTGTCAGTAGACTAACGTCATCTCCATTTTTTTCTATAGACTAAATATTTTCACCTTTGTTTAAATTGGTCTACATCGAAAATAAACCTTGTTTTAGTTAAATGTAAAAACCATAGGATTCTATGGACACTTTATTCGCATAAATATGAACAGAAGCTTTTGAATTATTCAAAATGAATACGAGTTTCATGAAATAACTTGTCATGTACATTCATATATGCACATATGAGAGGAAGAATGATTTTGATATTTACGCGCATATATAAATATATATAAAAATATTTTTACTTTTTATTGATTTTTTAAAATAATCTTACAGTTGGTTTATTCTTCTTCCCATAGATCCTCCTTTACCAAAAGTCTATTTATTTTTCTATACATTTTGTCCAAATACATTTTTTTTAACAATTTTTGATAGTTCATGTCGTGATTGTTTATCCCTCATTGACTTTTTTCTCTTCAACAGTTTATTTTCTTATAAGAACAAATTTATGACTTAATAGAGGTAGAAACAAGTAATGTTTTTTTTTACATATATTATATTAGACATTACTTTTTGAATAAGTAAATAAAAAAATAAAACTGTAATGAGATAAAAAAAAGAAAGTTGTAGTGAGATAAAAATATTATAATTATTTTTTTTAAAATTTATATATGTTTTGGAAATTAAGTTCTTCAACTAAAAATGTAGTTTCAAAACTTACTTACTAATACATGTATAAATTTTTAGAAAAATAGCTTCAATAAAATATAAATAAATCACATACAACAAAAATAAAAATATAAAACACAGTTATACCTTCAAATAAAGTAATTGTCATAATTATAACACAACACATCATATTATTAGAAAATAAATAACATTAAAAAGTAGTGAAGATGAAGATAAGTATAAAAAAATTAGTCCAAAGAATAACAAAGATGAAATGTAAAATTATAGTTTAAATAATAATGAAAATGGAGGTGAAAATTGATGAATATAGATGAAAAATAATTTTTATTATTTTATACAAAATGATATTTTTGATAATAATAAATATAAAAAGGAAAAAGTGTAGTTAGTAATTGAGAAACGTAAAGGTTGGGTTTAATTACATCAATATAAATGAAAAATAAAAAAAATATTTTTTGATCTAATATATTTATTTTCAAACCCACTATTTGATTGGAAGTTACTATTATACAAACCATAATTATCAAATATTTGATTAATTTTAAATTATTTAATAATTTATTTATATTCATAAAATTTAAAGTAAGTCGACATACTTTCGAGGTTTATGAAAAATAAAAGTTATTTAATTATATTCTTATTATAATTAAAAGATTGACGCACAATCAAATTAATGTGTAAGGATGTTTTAACATTTAAATCAGTAAATGACATTTTACATAAAGCTACTGAAAGATATAAAATTACTAAGTTTTAAATCAGTATAAACCAATATAGAATTACTATATAATGTACACACTTATATAAAGGGATGATTACTCTCATGATCAGTAAATTAAAAAAATTGATAAAAAAACGATTATTATGACTTTAACCTAAAATAAAACAAAACAATTGTGTCATTATTCAGTTTTTTGTTATGAAAAAATAAAGACTAAAATAGTTTTTTCTCTCCTTTGAATTTCTTTTATTTCAGTTTATTCTTTCTAAGTTTTAATCTTTTATATTTTAGTCTCTTAAAGTGCGTGATTAGACAACTAAAATAGTCATTCTATTAAGTTTTAGTATAAATAATATTAATTTTCACTAATGTGACAAATATTTATCTAAAGTAGCATCTATGACAATTTGTGATGTGTTACCGAATTTATTAAACCAGTTTGATAAATTAATGCAATAACCAACTTCCAGTTTGATAAATTAATGCATTAACCAACTTTGTCTATTAGGAACTAAAATAAAAAATTATACTTAGAAATAAAACTGAAATAAAAAAAATTTATGAGATATCAAAATTATATTTTAGCTAAAAAAAACAAGTATGTTAATATATAGGTTTATTTGAATAATTTCTCGGGGAGAAGAAAATAAAAAAAATAAAATAATTTTTTATATAAATTAAAATTAATTTATCTATAAAGAATTATTTAGATAATATTTTTTATAAATATTTATAGAAAATTCATAAACTAATTTATAAAATTTTTCATATTAATTTTTTTAAAGTTTGATTATTTAATTTATGTATAAGGTAATTTTAATTTATAATTTTTTTTATATAAATTTTTATAAAAAATTATGTAAATAAATCTTGAATTAATTTGTAAAAGTTGTCCCATATTAAATTTTTTTATAAAATAAAAACATTTATATAACTAACGTAGGCCTTGATTCGCAAACATCCACAGTCCATTCAAGTTTAGCTAAACAGATTTGTAGAACGAAGGTTCAAAGGCCCGTTTGTTTATTTGCAATATTAATTTTCTTGTTTGCAGAAAATTGTATGTAGACCACAAAAAAAGAAGTTTCTATAATGGGCTAAAACTGTAGGCCCAGTCTTAAATCTCGTTATCTTTAATTTTATTGTTATCGTGAGAGGATACACCCGAAACACGGGAGGGCTCAGGTCCCTTGGACTAGTGCCACATGGGCTCTAGCCCAAAAGTCGCATGTTAAAATTATGAACAAATAATGATTAAACTTAGTTCACTAAATTTGACTCTAGATTTTTTCAAAACAAAGGATTGAGAATGAATAAAAAGGTCTGAGTATCGATATTTTGATCTTCTTCACTGTGGTGTGACATCCGATTGGCATCATCACATCAGTGAAAATTTCTAAAGCTATGTAAGAATATTACACTTAGCCGTTAAATCGGGTGAGTAACGTGAGTTCAGTAAGTTGTTTGAGTGCATTATGCATGTTTACTAAGATAGGCACTTTCTCTACACAATTTGGTTTTACTTTACCACCCAAACTGCTCACTATAGTGCAAGATGGCCATCCGAAGCTTCTTCAGCATTTCAAATAGGTGCTTAGGCTTAGGTACCCTACATGCATGCCATCGATTTTTTTCGTCAGCTTCAGACAATTCAAGAAATTCCATCCTTTCACTATTACTAAGATTAGATATTGCACTTATTGTGATTTCTCAACAAAAGTTTATGCACACTATCAAAGACATTTTGGTGTCTTGTTTTAATCAAAACAGAGTTTTACTTGGATTTTTTTACAATGGAGGAGGCTTTCTTGCAATCTTATTTTCGCCCATCTAATTTAGAGTTTAGTAGAATTATATTTTATAGAACTGATTTTGAAGTATAGACAATAATTGGGATATAATTGGGATGTGTTATATCTATATTAACCTCAACCATGTATATAGGTACGGTGAAATATATGTTTTTCATTTAACATTTTAATTTTTATCAACTAATAGTAACATTATTAACTAATAAAAAATTATATTTGATATAAATTTTAAAATAATTATAATAAAAATTAAGAAACTTATTACATACGAAGGTTTATGATTAAATAATAGTATAATTTTTTTTACACAATCCATACATATCCTATTTGGGGCATGTTTAGGGAATCTTAATAAAAAAATAATAATAATTTTTTTTTATAAATTAAAATTAACTTATGTATAAGTTAATATATAAAAATTCTTTTTTTAAAAAATTTTAATATAACAAAATTTTTACAAATTATCTTACACATAAACTAATTTTATCTTATGAAAAATTTATTTTTTCTTCATATTTTTCTCTTTAACAAATATTTGTAGAAAAATTTATCTTCACGTATACTTGTTTTTTTTCTTAAACAGTGCTGAAATTGATTATATAACTTTAAAAGAAACAAAAACATTAGTCGTGTGTGTGGTTCTATTAGTTTTTTTTTTCGAGCTACCATTTTTTTTGTCTATATTTTTTTTCCAGCAATTTGGAACTTTGGAAAAGGCAAAAGTCCCCAGGAATGACCTCACAGTCTATAAGCGTTCTAGATTTGTCATATGGTAGCGTTAAGAAAGGAGTAATGTTTTTTTCTATTCATAGAAAGGAGTAATGTTTTTTTTTTATTCATAGAAAGGAGTAATCATGTATCTTCATGTTATAAAGATACATGTTATATATTTGTAATAATTCTTCGTTTAATAAATAAACAAATTTATAAGAAGAAATTCTAACAAAATTTAGAATTAATTTTGGTTAAATTATTCTTTTGATTTTTATTTATATTATTTAATAGTTTATTTATTTTAAAATATTTAATTTTGTCTTTTATTTTTAAATGTTTAATAATTTTCTTTTGTCTAATTTTGTTAACATAGTTGGTGTCACTTTAGATAAAAAGACAACATTAAATGTTTTTAAAAAATTAAAAAAATAAATTGAACATTTTAAAATAAAAAAATTAAATTAAATAATAATTAAAAAAATAATTCATCTAACCAATTTATTATTTTCTGGTATCAAGAAAATTTTGATTTTTCTTTTACTTAATATTTTCTTTTATTAAATAACTCTTCTTCCTTTTGTGATTATTTTATTTTTATTTTTGTTTTTATTTTTTCTATTCTAAGTACTCAAAACTTGTAAAAATCAGTTGAAAAAATCCAAAACTAATAAAAATGTTTTTTTTAAAAAGCTGCATTTTTTAAATTTTTTTTATCATTTTAATTTAATCTAAAATAATTTTAAAATAAATAAAAATACTTATTTAAAAATTAAACATAGGTATAAATTATTTTATTTATTATTATTTAATTTGGTCATTTTATTTTTAAAATATTATATTTAGTTCATCTATTTTAAAATATTTAACTTAGTTATCTAATTTCTAAAAAATATTTAATATTGTCTTTCCGCTAAATTTCTTTAACGTCATTAGTGTTAATTTGAACGAAAACGTAATGTGAAACATTTAAAAAATTGAATGATTAAATTAAATAATTTAAAAACAAAAAATAAAATAATATAAATAAAAAACTAAAAATATAATTTAATCCATTATTTTAAAAAAAGTAGACACTAAGTCTTCATTTCTGAAATTACCATAGACACAGTATGATATATCACTACAAGAATTTTTTGATTTTGCTACTAATTTTAATTATTATTTAAATTAGTAGTTAAATCCTAGCTAATTAACTAGAAAATTATTTTTTCTAGCTAAATTTAAGTTATATTCATTTATACTTCTTATTACTACAAATTAACTAGAAAATAACTATAAATTTGAAAAATTTACTATAAATTAACTAAGATTATTTTCCTAGTTAATTTGCTATTTATTTCATGCTATCATTCAATATTGTAGTAATTTTGTAGCTAATTATTTTTACTAGAAATTAACTATAAAATAATTATTAGTTTTAAAATTAGTCACAAAATTATTTTATAGTAAATTTTAAAATTTATAGTAGTATATAATAATGCACAACAAATATCCTTTTGTATATAAAGAAGGAAACTTTCTTTATTTTTTTTAACATACTTAAGTAACAGACATACACAATAGGAAAAGGAAGCCAATCCCGTAGATACTCAAAACAAAAACGACCTAAACTATAAAAAGCATAAGAAAACAACCTAACAACCCAAACATTGGACACTTCCCCACTAGCAGTAGTTGTCAACTCAAACTTTTTCTTTTTATATGTAGTTTGGTAAAGGGTCTTCCTGTAAATATAATTGAAGGAAAATATATGTTACCTGTGGCTTGTTTTTCATTTCTATTTTAGAGTAGTTATGATAAACATCCATTTCATTTTGGGTGGATTGGAGTGGAAAAAGAAAAGAGATACAAATAAAATAAAGAGAGAAAGTAACAAATATTATAAGTATGTATAACTTTAGTCGTGATATTGATAAGAATCATAATGGAAACACAATTGTGAACCCGGGTATATATTGGGACCTAATCCTTAATCAATCCATAATTATTAATTAGTAAAAACTAATAAAAAGAAATGGTCGCCTTTTTATCCATCATTGATCATGGCCATAATATTTTATATGATATATTATTTTCCAAAATCATAGAAATTTAAACAATGAAATGTAAGGTTAATTAAAAGATTCGTTAAACTTAAATTAAGAAGAAAATAAGGCGAATGAGATGAATGTGAAAATAATTGTAATGTTCAAAATTTTTATTTTAGAAAGGTCGAAGTTTTTTCTTACTATAGGCTACAAATGAATGATGGTAGAGAAAAAATCAACACTTTCTGTAACTAGCTGGATGGTTAGGAAGGAAGACACTCGCTTGTAAATTCAAAAATTTCTTCTTTTCCACAATACAATATCCTCGTGACATCCCATTGAGAAGCATGTTCTTTTGTAGAGGAGAAATAGTTTTCCTATATATGTATATATTTATTGTTTATTATGATTGTTGAGTATATACACTAACTAACAACAAAAATACATCTAATCATTAAAATTGATGTTAATGACTATTTTAGTATAACTTTAAAATCCTAACTACTATGATAGACACTCATGTTTGCATAAACTAAAGAGAACCACCACTTCTTGATAAATTTAAATTACTTACAACAATTGGAACTATTTATTATTATGAATAATAAATATAAAAATATTTTACTTTTCTATGTTTAAGTTATACTTTAGAAAAACTCATTTCTAAAAAAAATTTATTTAAGATAATTATTTTAATTTATATAAAGAGATAGTTAAAAATAAACTATTACTTCCGTTTTTATAATTTTGAATATAAGAGTGACTGATTAGGTAGAGGTTTTTTTTTAAAGGAAAGAGTAAAAATGGATATTTACAATTTCAAAATTAAAACAAGAATTTACTTAATAAATTAGCCTCTACTTTTTTCATATAAAATAATTGTTCAGTACTTCAGTCTCTTCAATTGCATGCAATGAACTGTGATAAATAAAACTAGTATAGTACAACTAATCTAAAATCTGTGGGTCAAAAAGTAAAATAGTAAAAGACAAATTTGGAGTTATCTATTCAAATTTGCACCAACAGATTCACGTCGTAATATTTAATGAACTCGATTATTTTAGATGTCCGTTATTTTAACTCGACTTAAAAAATGTCATTCTTTCTTTGCAATAGAATCAGAATGTCGTTTTTCTGTGTGATAGAATGTCTTTTATTTTAATCTTTTTGTACTATATTTCCTGTTAACGTTAACAACTAAAATGAATGATGGTTTATAGAGTGATTGATTAAGGCAGACATTTTGTAAAGCAAAGACTAAAATGTCAATATTTACAAATTCAACATTAAAATAAGAATTTACTTTATAAATTAGAATTAGCCTCTATTTCTTTTCATATAATGTAATTGTTTAGTCTCTTCAATTGCATTCCTAAAAAAAAGTCTCTTCAATTAAATGCAATGAACCAGTTAAATAAAACTAATAACACTGATAGTTCAACTAACCTAAAATCTATCGGGTCAAAAAGTCAAGTACTAAAAGACAATTTTTTTTAATGAGAGACTACTTCTCGCTTTTGAAGTTATCTATTCAAGATTGACGTTGTCATATTTACTGACAATGACAGAATATATATTTTTAAAATAAAAATACAATAAGAATAACAAAACTTATAATTTAACACCTTATATATATATATATTACTAAAACTTTTATCTTTAGACTGACTTAGTTGTTTTCAGTGACTGAGTATTTTGTGCACCGTATAGAATTTTAAAATAAATTTAAAAAATATTTAAAATAAAAAGAATGATATGTATTTTCTGGCGTACCCATTATCCAAGCATATATAGAATGCTCTGCATAATATTTTGAAGACTCCTCGTGCTGATTTTTCAGACGAAATTAAATGAATTTCAGCTACGTGAATAAGTTTCTAACTGATTTAAAAATTGGTAAAATTAATTTTTAACTGCTAAATATAACTGATATATGAGTTGAAGTTTAATTTAATTACAAATATTTTACATGAATCAATTTTAGGACAAAATATAGCTTCTTTTAAGTATTATTTGTAATATTCTCCGATGAGAATTAAAATTTTATTTAATAATTAAAGAGTTGTAAGTTAACTTAAGAAAGAGGATGAGGGGTTAGCGAGAAATGTAGAGTAAGGATTACGTAGTGTTGATGGAGGCAACACCAAAGAGAAAAAACAAAGAGAGATTGGGACAAAGTTCAAAGTTGCTTCCACCGGCCATTCCCTGAGAACTTAAAAGTCTAGCAACTTGCACGGTCCTACTAAGTAACCCTAACCCATCCCTCTTGAAATATATGTCCTAACTACAATCCAGATACATTCACTCACAAACAGGGTAATGGGAGCAGAATCTTAATTATTACACCATATATTATGGAAAATATTATTACTACCCTTATTTATATTGACATTATTAGCCTTACTTAAATTGACATCATTCTCATCATAAACATTGTATTCTCGGTAAATATTTCGTCCAGATAAATGTACCTGTCACCTTCACATTTGTGTTGCATACAGGTACAACTATTTTCTCTTTTCTCCTTTTCAGTGTTTCAATTTTTTCACACAATAAAGATTCTCAACTTAATGCATCTTATATTCATGTAACTAGCTTTTTGTGCCACTAGTCGTCGTAGTTATCCAAAGTGTGATTCACATCGGTCGACCACTTGCTTTCTACCTCTGGATGTTGTAAAAGTTGAAAGTGGTCCCTTTCAATTCTAATATCTTGGCAACATAATTAGGAAGATAGAGGAAAATTTTCATTATTATGCCCCCAAAAATAGCCTCCAACTTGGCTGTGTCTTCTAGACTGTTGATGTATGTCTTTATTTTAATTTTTAATTCATAATTGACCTTTTCGTTGCAATTTTCTCTGCAACTTGCGTACACACTATTTTGACACTGAGAACACACAACTTTCTTTTAATCATTTTTTTGCTTTATTCAGTTGTCTTCTTTAATAATGACAATATATGTTGTTTATTGTGTTATGTAGTTCTGGATTTTTCTTTCAAAGGTAGATTGAATATGTATTTTGACAGCATATGTACTGTCACCAGTATATTTTGTTAGTATTAGTCTTTCTTGGTGATTCTTGGATTGAAGGTACCTGTAATTGGAATAGATGTATTCACTTTTTTTTTTTTCTTTTGGTAACTGCATTTTTGTAGTTTTATTTTTGGCTTATGGCTACGGCATACAGTTATAGAAGTGCCCTTTTTAGTAATCTATTTCAAGTCTCACACCGGGGGTAATTGTGGGTTATAAAGAACTCTGAACATTACTTCATTTCATCTTAGGGCTTAATTTGTCTTGGTTAAATTATGAGTAGTAAGAACTCTCCACTGTATACAATAAAGCTGTAAGCAAAGTAATTGATTACTAGTAAATTTTTGTTATTGTTTGTGTCTGTCAACAAAATTAGGCATAACAGTAGGGTTTAGAATTGAAATTAAACTTTAAAAAATTTTTGATTAAGACATTTGAAAATTGTTTTAACATTTAGGTCATAATTCTAAGGCTTAATTATATATAGTTGTAATACAACGATGTACCTAAAATTTAAATTATAGTTCAGAATTGTAATAATTCTTAGACTGCAAATAATTAGAGAGTGTAGAATCAAAACTTTAAGTTGAATTTTAATTTCATTTTGATACATCTAATAAGGGTAGTACATGCTACGTATATTAACTAAAAAGTATTGATTAAAAAAAGACGAGGATAATAATAATAATAATAAATAAAGTAATAATGATAAAAATAATAAAAAAATGATAAAATAATAATAATAATAATAATAATAATAATAATTATTATTATTATTATTATTATTATTATTATTATTATAACTATAGTAACAGTGACAATTATAATAAAAAAGTATCAGTAATTAAAATTGTAAAATTATAAGCATTAATTGGATATTTTTAAACTACCATTAAGATTTGTATTTTAGAGAGGAAAAATTAAGAATTGAAAATGGTTCATTTTACCAACGAGGTTGAAATTAATTTTAAAAAATATGATAGATTAAGATTTAAATTTTTGTTAAAAAAAATATTTACATTTAACATTTAATACCAGTAGTGTTTTGAAAATGACATTCTCTAAAGGTGGATAAATACTAGAGATGATAAATGTACTAGACCAACTCAATAGGTCAAGGAGAAAAAGAGGAATGATTTATTTTGACTCAATTTTCATGTGGACTATAATTTTATTTATTCGGCTTAGTAGCACGAATCAATTTGAGTCCAATTTTTTTTTTTAAAATATCTAAATTTATAAAGAATTTTTTTGAACTTAACCTGACTCTTCATGTTAGATCAAATTCTTTTAAGTTTAACTTGGTTCAACCTGACAAACCATTAAATTAAGGTTATTTTACCACTTCTAACTATGTATATATAAAAAAATTAATTTTATGAATTGAACTTCAAATTGTGATCATCAAATTTTTAAAACTTCATCCAATTATAAATAACAATATTAATCTTCCAAATTCTTAACTAATACTTTTTAAATTACAATTCCTAATTTTACTTATTATCATTATCGCTGTTTTTATTTTTTACTTTCTCAATATCATTTCATCAATATTTATTATTATCATCTCATCACTTTTATTATTATTATGTTATTATTATAATTGATCCTATCACATACGATTGTTATCTCTTATTTTTTTCATTGTTATTATAATTATTAATTATCTGTGGATAAAAGTTTTTTATTCAAACTCAACGTACTCATAGGTTACAACTAATTATATTTCTAATTAAGTATATTAAAATGAAATTATAGTTTAATTTAGAATAATTATACGCTTTAATTTTTTGCACAAATCAAATATAAGAATTAAAATTCTAAATAAATTTTAATTCTAACAGGGAATTCTAATTCCTTTGGTTGAGAAAGACCAATAAACAGTAGGTATGAAAGGTAAAATGACTGTGGTTTCACATAATGGCATTATCAATAGTTAGGTAATTGATGGATTATTGAGCACTTTATACCTCTTTTTCATTTGTATCCGAATAGGAGTTAGGCAGTTGTGGGGCAGGTTATATGTTGGTGATCCTACAATACGTCAAATATATATTATTAGGTTTGAGATATTATTGATTCACTTCGATCTTATGTGACCCGTGCTATTTAAGTTTATTTGTTGGCCTACACTTTATATATATATATATATATATATATATTTAAATAATTAAATTATATATATTATAGTCTTAAATAATTTACTTAAATATATTAGTTTTACTTTAAAATAATATTTGAGTAGATGTAAAAATATAAATTTTAAATTCAGATAATTAGTTAAGACATTTTGTATTTGCAGCTCACTATGTCAAGCTAAAATATTTTTTTTTATAAATCATGAAGTATTTTAATATCTCTTTCACTTGTTAGCTCCTCTCGAAGTAAAGTTCAAATCTTTAATTTTTTGACCAAATTTATGTATTTTATTAGTTTATTTAAGTTTGTCCATCTGTTTTAATATTCAAAGTCCTTTAAAAATTTTTAAGTTAATTATCTTCCTTTACTTTTAAAATTGAACAATTTGAGTCCCTTTTGTCAAAATTTCTCCGTGACTTTCAATTTTTCATCTTTTACTGAAAATATTTACAAATTTTATGAATTAAATTATTTTAAACTTTATTATACTTAAAATCCACCGACTAACACATGAAATTTTTTATTAAAGATTTTCCTTTTAGAACCTAATATCACATCCTATAAAATCATTAAAATTTTATTGAACTTCTATTAATTTTTTTACTTGAAAAATTTTAAAATTATTTCATGTCTTAATTTTATTGTAAATCTCCAAGTATTTAGATAAAAATAATATCAAGGATTTTAAGCGGAAAATTGATGATAGGACTAAATTTGTATAATTTAAAAATAAAGAAACCTAACTGACTAAAAAAAATTAAATTAAATACATATAGTCCAAATTATAAGAACAGAAATCTAATAATTTTTTGTTAGTTTATCATTTATTTTATTCATCAAATTCTACATGTTTCTTAAGAATGAAAGAAATTCGTGGTATTTAAACGATCTAACGGTAACAACTATATCCATTGTGCTCTAATCATTCAATCCATCCATTCATAAATCTATTTAATATGTCCAATCATTTAACAATTATTACATCATAGTTTTTTAATCCAATGGAAATAAAGATATTGGAACGCTAATAGTCATAGATGCCCACTGCATATTATTTTGGAAATAATCATCACATGGAAGAAACTTTTTAGGGAGAGAATTATAGTTGACAAGTAAATGAAGTAAGAAAAAAAATCAATACATTTTTAAACAGATCGATTGAATATCAATCTATCAAACATTATTAACAAATGATTTGGATAGACTTTTTCAAAATATAAATAAAATTATATTTGTTAATTTTAACTTAAATATATTTTAAATCTATATAAACATAACTCTATCTAATTTTAATATTAATCTTTTTTTGTTATTTTTAAATTTTTAATATTTTTAAGATTCCTTTTTAGTCTTTAATACTCATTCTTGTTAGTGTAATGTCTACATAATTAGTAAAATAAATAATATTAAGTATGATAATTAAAAAAATAAAAATATTTTAAATTAAGATAATGAATTGAGTAATATATTTATTATTTTATATAAATAAAGTAATTATATATAAATATATAATTAAATTTTATAATTTATTTTAATCATTATTGATAGTAATTATTATTTTTAATATTTTTTAATTTTTAATTTATTTTTAATATTATATTTTTTAAAATACAATTTATTTAGACATTTATAATTTAATTTTAACATATAATTTTCATGTTATTTTTATATTTTAATTCATTAATTTTTACTTGTTATAATATAATTTATTTTTTAATATATCTCAAGCAATAATTTATGTTTAAAAATAAAAATAAATTAGAATATAGTATTTGTAAAAAAAAAATATTTTTAAAAAATAAAATGAGAAGCGAAAAATTTTATATAGCATTGATTATGTAACAGGCAGCTAATAAAATTCTATTGAATAATTATATATAATGAGTAAGTGTAACTTAGTGGACGCAGTAAATTAATGATTTGAAAGGATACAAAATAATAGTTATAAAATCGAAAGAAACAGGGAGGAAAGGTTGGGTACTGGCGCGTGATGCAAAACGTCGTAGTATTAGTGGTCAACGCGCACGTGTGAAAGAGGGTTGCAGTGTGGGTTGGGGAATTTTTATTTTTGACCCAAACCAAAACAAAAGGTAAGGAATGGTGTCATTGACACTCCCATAATGGCTTCCACCGTACCGCACCCACTCAAATTCAATGCCACGTCCTTTAGGAATGAATACCTACTCTTCCACAGTTCTATTACCCAAATTTTCAATTCATCTTCTCCATAAAACATAATTGAAATACCCACACCTATTTCATATATCACTCAACACTTAAATTAATTACACGTAATTGTTTCAACTTAATTATTAAATTTTTTAGTTTAAATTTTATACTTGTAATTGTGTTAATAATATTTGAGATTAAGTTTTATTGTTTATAATAAGTGGTCTTTTTGAATTCTAGTAAAATTTTCTCCAATACAATGTATTTGTAAACTCGTATAAAAAAAAACTCACATGTAGAATACGTATTTTTGTACAATATTCTCGTAATCGGCTAATCGCTTTATTAATGTCTAACTTTAACTTCTGATAAAATCAAAGAAATTATAGATTTACTTGGTTTGAGAAAATATTTTTATTTTTAAATACTAAAAATGTTATTTATTTTATTTTTAAATATTTAAATTTTTATTTCTCTATACAAATTTTTAAAATATAAATTTTAATAACATTCTTGTAATTAATAATAAAAATATTTTAAAAATAAATCAGCCCTAAACTATTTTTCTTAGCAAGTCAGGTTTTACTATGGTCCTGAATTTTTGTTCGATCGTACAATCATTGGCTTTGTTACTGTTAATTTATTTCCAAAAAATTTCGCTTTAGGGTTCATGATACAATAGAAGTAGACAAGGCCAACATGCTATGAGAAATGGGAGCAAAGTTGTATATCTAATCCGACAATGAAATTGAGCATAAAGTTCAATAATAATGATATTTGTTATCTTGAAACGGTTACGGATTAAATAATAGTAAAAAAAAAATCACCTCTAATTGGGTAAAACTTGTTAGGAATTAAAAATAGGTAATTTAGTGAATACTTGTTTACAAACGAGAGGAGCCGAGAATGGGGTATTATAGTTTGTGAGTATTTTTAATTTAAAATTATTTAAATATTTTTATTATATCAAAATAAGCGATTTTAATTTATTTTTAATATTTAATATAAATATACATCTTAAAATTATTTTTAGTATAAACATATATATTTTTAAAACTTTTTATTAATATAAATATATTTTCAAAAATATTTTTTTAATTTTATTTATTTTTTATTTCTTCTTTAAAAATTTTATTTTTAAAAAAATATTGTGAAATATTTGTAAATACTTATAACATCACTTCTTTTATATGTTGTTTAATTGAAGTAATTAAATAATTAAAAAGTGTAATTAAATTTAAATTAAATTGAAAAAAAATAAAATTGTTACACTCAAGAAAAGCATGAAACAATCAAAATCATACATATCAAGATAAGTATTTCTTGAAAGTTGTCACTTTATTTTAGTTGTCACTTTGAGCGAATTGATAATATCTTTAATACCTTCTAATTAAATTTGTCAAATAGGTATCGTAAACACTCATTTTGGTGTGATGACACATTTTTCGAAATAAACACTAGAACTCAATGGTTTCCAAAACCCTATGTTCCATTTGGGTATAAAAACCTTTTTGAACCTTTGGATAATGGAATGCACCCTCTAACCTTATATATAGGCCACCAAGGAATGAAGTTAAGACTTTAGAAACTAGAATCTCATTCTCTCCTCCTCTAATCTTCGTCACCATCTCCAACCAAGCCTTGAAGCATCTTTGTTGATCAAGATTCCTAACCTTCTTCACTAAAGGTTTTTTTAATCATAAATCTACCACAAGCAAGGGAAGTTAATCTTGTATATTTTTCATGGACATTTGTTATTATGATGATATTATGTTGTTTAAATACCTAGATATGTATGATAGAAATTTGTTGCGAATTTGATAACCATTGTTGGGTTTAGAGGTTTTTGAGAAAATTGTGAATTCAGCATGAAATTGTGACTACATATTGGTTTTGATGTTAATTTGACATCTACAATTTGATTATATGCTGACCCATAGACCTGGAGATTTTGGTTGAACTATATAATGATTAGATTAAGTTTGGATGAATTTGGAAGATTTGCATTTTGTTGTTTAGGGGCTTTCGTCAGGGGAGCCACTTGTCTCGCTAGGAAAATGTTCATTTTCTAAGTGTTTGTTGAAAGGTTGTTGGGCGAGAATAGATGTTCGTTAGGCGACCTTGCACTTTCTAGGTAGATTTCTGGAAAAAAAAATAACATAAATTTATGCTAGGTAAGAACCTTTCTCGTTGGGCTTAAGCTGTAGAACACATGAACATGATGAGATTTGGCTGGGTGAGTCAATGTTTGGTTGAGCAAGTCAATTGGATGAGCGAGTCAATGTTTGGTAGGGTCAGTTCAGTGCCTCGCTAGACAAATCCAACATTTGTTTGAGCGAATTTTGAGTTTGGGCTATTAGACATAAAAAAAGAGTGTAAAGTCATTGTCACTTCATTTTTTGAGCGAGACCTCTCACTCATTGAGTGAATAAGAGGTGAGATTTTATAAATTTTTTGTGAGTCTTTTGTGAAGGTACAGAAAACACACAAGAAAAGTGGTTGAATTATGTGTGTGATTTTTTAAAAGCTTTTTGCAAAAACGAAGGATTTTAAACAAACGACAAGTTCATCATCCAATGGAGTTGTCCAAAGAAGTAAAGAACATAAAATGGGTAAGGTAAGAAAGAACATACACAAAATTTATATTGGTTCATTAGTCCAACAAAACTACATCCAGTTTCTTCAATATGAAAGATTTCCACTAAGCCTACTTTGAGTACCTTATTTTGTCCGGATGACGTGGGTCATTCTTTATCAGTCTATCCCAGCAAAAACGAGTTATAGATAGCTGACCAGAAAAAAGAAAAAAATAAAAGGAAGAAAGAGGAAATAACCAGGTTGATTACTTTGGCCAAATGAGGAAGGATAGTGATAGAAGGAACCAAGAAAAGCTAAAAAAGGACTTGCGTGCTACTCTCCTCGAACTCGTGGCAATATAAACAGTAATGATGTTAAGGAAATCCAAAGAGCGTAATCTGGAAAGCAAGAATGACACACCTCGTTTTGTTAAACGCACATAACTTTTTTGGGTCGCTCAAGCTGAGCAGCACGAAGACATAACGCTTAAGTTGAAATGGGAAGGACAAAGAGAATACAACAGAGAGTCATAGACCAATTATCCTTGATAGAAAAAGGAAAGAGAGCGACATATGAACATGCAGAAAAGACCTCCACGCCCTTACTCTTTGTCTAGACCTTGATCAAAAGAACGGACGTGAATATCATGACACGCCTAAGTCTATCATCTCGTCGCATGATAACACACTCAACCACGGAATACATATTTGAATCAAACAAATTTCTTAATTTGAAATACAAGTTCAAACTAAAAATTCAAGTCACAACTAAGTTGTACCAGTTTGGTTCAAGAAGAAGTAATTGAAAACGATTAAATGACCCTCGCATTAATAAAATAGGCATAAGTATATATATAAATAAAAGTAAAAGGACAATAATTTTAAATTGTAGAAAATTTTGGACAAACATATCATTAAAATTTACAAACACTCTTTCTCATTATTCTTAGTCAAATGCCCCACGGAAATTCTAATACTGTTTCTGCACTTTGGTGAGTTGAATTACTATTTGTTTTTTAAACTCTTCATTGACATAAACCTGTCTCAGGTAATTAAGCCATTTCAAAGAATCAATCATGCCCACTTGAAACAGGATCTTTTTTTCTCTTGTCTTCTTCTCTATTTTCTTGGCCTATATTAATAAATTTCAGATCCAGCTACACCCTCCGGGGTATAGTTTCCGCCAAATAAACCAACTAAACAAAACAAAGGGTGTCAGAGAAAAGACCCAAAAAGTGTTTGTCTACGAGAATAAGCAATATGAAATTAATTTTCATCTAGTTGATATTTGCAAACACCTAAGTCTCGTGAAACATGGGTTCAGATTTTGTTGTGATGGTCACGCGTACATATTTTAATGCTAGGAATGATATTCACATACGTGTGTTCAATTTTTTTTTTTCCTCTTACATATAGATAACAAATATTTAAGAGACCATTCTACTCGAGTGGGATAATATTACTATAAACAATAAAATTTTTCTTTCTAAATAAATAAAATAAATATAAATTTATGACTTAAATTCAAAATTACAAATTAAACAAAAATAATTTCACACCAATTAATACAAGTTTTTGAGAGTATTAAATGCTTTTTAATGACGACAAAGTCACACTCCATAATTCCTTTGTATTAGCATTATAAAAGAATAGCTAATTTTTTAAAGCCGTGTCCGTTGTGTTCATTGGTGGTGTCTCAAAGTTCATCGGTCAGCAAACAGGGGAACTAGGGCAAATTGGGCATGGTCCACACGACCCGGCACCTTTCTTCAAAGCAGAATAATATACAAATATCTTTCCTATTCCATCTCACGTAACCCCACAATTATATGAATAAAATAATATAATGTCCACCTAAACTCAATGAGGGGTTTGTATGAAAAGAGTGCTCAGTGCTTATCCACTGATTGATTAATCGTATCAAAGATATGGTTCACAAAACAAGATATCAAAGAAAAGAAAAGAAAAGAAAAAACACCAATATATGATCAGGGTCTCGTCAATGTACGAAATTGATTTACATGAAATGGTTGGAGGTATGATTTATCTGCTGCTGGATGAGGAGGGGGAAGGGAATAGCATTGATGGTATATCTATTTTATAATTGTTTGAGGTCTTGGTAATTTGGCTCATTTGGTTGACATTGTTGAAAGTTTCTCTGAAATTATTGTTGATGTTTGACATGGGAATGGTAAAATCAGGACCTTAAAATGTGAGATGGGTCCCTCCTTGATTAATTCTCTTTCTTCTGATGCGAAAAGTTAGGGAAATTGCTTGTACATGATTACTTGTGGCATTACGTTTCTTCTTCATCCAAGCATTTATTGTTTTAAATTTTGTATATAAGTTTTTATTATATCTACGATAAATAAAAAAGTATTAGTTGTCAATATCTTAATGTTCAAATATTTATAACCGAAATTGACTTTAATAGAAAAAAATTATAACCGCTGCATCAGCACAAGTAACTTCATCTCGGTTTCGTTGAATTTACTTCATTTTTTTATTAACATTAAACGTTAAAAAAAAGTCGAGAAACTATGTGCAATCTCAAGAAAACTTACGGAAAGTTAGCGTAATTTTCTCGTAAAAATATAATCTTATTATTTATATAAAACTATTTTCAAACTTTCATGTGACAGTTTAAACTTTTAAAATAGTTAGGAATGATTAAAAACTTGCCTAAAAAATTGCAATTGATACTGCTATGATGGAATTTAGATAAAAATTAGTCTTTGTATACGAAACAATTGAATTGCTTGTGAATGTGGAGCATGGGAACTTTTATATAAGTTACTTTTATGTTATCAACGGACTTGTTTTCTAACACTTCTCACGTAATATAATCAACCTCATCATTTTTCCCTTTTGGTTGATTAATTTGCAGAAACAGGATAAGTCAGAGAAGCCTCTAAGCTCGTTCAAAAGGTCAATGACATATTACGTAATTGAAGATGCAATTGCCTAAGATTGTAAAAGTACTAGGTTACTAACACTACATTGATTTGATGGTATTTATTTCAATTTTGTTGATTAAAAAAGGTTAATTGAAAGAAAAAATTCTTCTAAAATTAATCAGCCGAATTTTTTTTTATAGAAATTTTGTATTTATAACATGGTTACTCCAAAGAAGCAATAGGTTGACCAGTACAAGACTTTGGAAAATCTTGCAAATTTAAAGCTTCCTTATCTCGGGAGATGAGTGATGGTAATGGAAGTTTCCTTGTCCAAAAACCTTTTGAGATCTTACCTTAGTTGATATTGGTGAGCTACAGTGGGAAGGTGTTTTGGATACATTTTTAATTTGTATTTTGCAAAAGTACAGTCGTATTGGATGGATTAGTATGCAGCAGACTAACAAGGATGTATAAATTGAAATAAAAAATTAAACTGAACTAAATTGTTATAAACTAAACCAAATCGAAATATAAAAATTGAATTACTTTTATAAAAAAAATGAGTTGAATTGCTTAATAACTGAGTTAAGTTTATAAAAATTGAACTATTTTTATAAAAGGAAAATTTATCAATTTTTATTTTTTTACAAATAAATACAAATTTTTTAGTTAAGTTGAAAAATAATTTAATTCAGAATTCAATTCAAATTAAAAAAACAATTCGTCAAATAAAATTAATTTAATTTAATTCGAATAAATTATTTTTCAGTTAGTTTGATTTTGACAAAATATTTTTTTAATTTATTTAGAAATAAAAATTTATTTTATTCCCTAAAATTGAAAAACAATGTTACATTAGTTTTTGAATTAAAAAAATTTAAAAAATAAAAATATAATCAACAATTACTTTAATTAAAATATTAAAAAAATATGATTAAAGAGATAACATTTTTCATATTTTAGCAATTAAAATAATAATAATAAATAATTAAATTTATGAGGTTATTTGACATCTTAAATTTTATTTTTAATTTCCTTCGATTTAAAAATTATTTTGACAAACGCTTTCAACTTCAAAAATTGAAATCACATTTTTACTCTGTGTTCCGCTCTCATGTGAGTTGAATTCTGTTTAACCTTTTTTAACCCTCTCAGTGCAGAATCCGACAAGCGGCAATTCCTTGCTAATGATGCCTATGTCCAAGGATAGGTGATAGGTCATAGGAGCATGGTCTTGGGATTTGGTTCATGGTCTTAGATGTTGGCTTCGTATCTTTATTAGTGACACAAAGAATGAAAGGTTGATGGTGGGGCTTTGGTTTGAAGATGCTCATTATGAGATCTCACTGCCCTAAACACCCAAACCAATACCATCCCATTCCTATTTTGATAACCAATTCACCACCTCAGTTGAATCAGATTGTCAAACCAGAGTAATACTGTAGTGGCTTTGCGGATTTTTGTTTTTTTTTTCACATCTGAACTTTTTAGCAATTGTATATTCATGTAGGACTAAATAGAAAAATAAGTAAAAGAGTTTTTGACAATAAATATTTCTTGTCCATCGCTGCAAAAGAACATTTTGTGAGTGGCACCTAAGGAGCATGAGCTCATAAAAGTAAATAGATTTCATGAGGTTGACAATCAACTATCAAAATGTCAATTAAATAAATATTTGGGATACAACTTTATGTTAAGCAATGAAACTTACTAAATTCAAATCTTGTAATGTATTTCATTCGCATCCCTCTTCTTGTGGGGGTTCTCTTAATTTTCTTTTAAGGTGAAATATGTTTTTAATTTTTCGTAAAAAAAATTATTTTTATCTCTCAAGAATAAATCATTTTTATTGTCTTTTATTTATAAAAATGTATTAGATATACTCTATTTTTCATAAAAAATAGCTCAATTTTATCTTTTATTTTTAAAAACCAAAGGTAGCATATAATGCATTTCTATAAATAAGAGGCTAAAATAATATAATTTCTTTTTGAAAAATTAAAATTAAAATAAATATTTCTGTATTTATAAGAACTAAAAGAATATTTAAATTTTTTCTTATAATTTACTTCAATCATAAGTCTTTCCTTAGACTAATAATAAAAGGAGATGCTTCCTTTATTTTTAAAACCTTGTCCTTGATTAAAGTACTTTAATTGTAATCTTGTAATAAATTTACTTTTCCCTCTTTTTTTTTGTGGGGTCTTTTCTGAATTTTTGTTATAGTTTACTTTAACAACGAGTCTTTCTTTAAACTAAAAAAAAAAGGCATTTTTTAATTAGTACTGTATCTTTACAAACATTATAACAATTAAGAAAACCTTTGTAATAATTGTCCGTTTTTAGAATTTGAACTTTAATAATTTTCCTTGAGCTATATAATTTGTTCATACACGGAATTCTTGTTGGTAAATGCAATGATTGTTTTTGCTTGTAGAATTTGTTCAAAATGAAAAGGAAAGATTTACTAATGAGAAAAAAATAAACAAGTGCAAGTGTTGAGATTTATTAAAAACCAAATCCGACATTAGTTACTTTTATTAAAATTAAATGTAACAAGCAAAAAACTTATAACTCAATATACCTAATGGACATAATTGGTCGAAATCTTTAAATTTATATGCTATATATATATATATTATTTATCAAGCCACTTTTCTTTTTTCTCAAATGAGATGATGATATATTGTAATAATAAAAAATAAAAATAGACATGTTGTGACTTTTGCAGAAGATGTGCGAGCGTTGAAATGCTCAAAACTTTCGTAGCGTTTCTCCCATTATAAAAAAGAAAAAGAAAAAAAGAAGAAGAGGATATTACTCAATTTTGATGGTATCGTAATGGCGGTAGCCCCCATGAGTGAATGACTTATGGTCTTCCATTCAGGCATTGATTGTTAATGGGAATTTCTTTATGCTTCTTTGGACTTTTATCTAATCTATGGAAAATAAAATTGATTACGATACGACTTTTTTTTATCCAAATATTTTGTGATATTTCTTTAACAAATGGTGTATAATCTATGGCATTCCCTGCATTTTGTACAGGACAAAAAAAATCAACCATTCTATATTATAGGTATACTTGTCTAGAATCACCCTCTGCTACATTCCAAATTCTCATGGTCCTTCCTCCACACAATTCTTGGAAAAATTAGCCACCAATTACCTCATCAACACACTTCCCTGCTACTCACCAGTGGATCTAACCATGGCGTAATCTCTGAATCAACGTTTTTAAATTACCATCATAATTCAATGATTGCTACTAATTCAATCAAGAGTGAATTGTAGGAGATAGTTGATCATTTTGTTATTCCGTCATTGGAACAGTACTGGGAGGAGCATTGAAAATGTGAAACATGTTATATCTACGTTACTAATGTGGAGCTAGCCATTCTCATGATACAGAGTATTAATCAATAACTCTAATCCTCATTTCAGTTTAACCATCTAAAGTAAGTTTATGTAGCATTGAACATTTATATGTCGTTTAATTAAACTTTTTTGGTAGAAATGTTATTAAAATAAAGATTATTTGATTTTAGAAATAATAGTTTAATAATAAAAACTCATCTTCCTATTAAAATCGAATCTATTTATCGTAAAATTAATTTTGAAAATAAAAAATGTTATTGAACACGACAAAATAGTATGAGAAATTGAACTTCGTTTTTCATCGGAAAGGTACCTTTACATTACTATAAAAGAAAACGTACCTTTACATAAATCCAAACACGATAATTAGTTCATGAATGATATACATCGCATAACGAAAAACATTAATTGAAAGGAAAACTCTCTTAACCTAAAAAAATGGGACAAAACTTTTCCATTTTATTTGTTGAAACAACAATTGTTTCTAGAAATCGTAATTGCCCGTCATGGACTGGTATTACTATAGACTCTAATTAAGGATGGCCAACCAAGACCTAACCCACATGATTAGGGCCAACCTGATGCTTACATTTCCTATTATTTATTATTAGGTTTCACATATAATTAAATTCATAGAGTTGCTTCAAACACCACATAACTTCTTATCTTAGTTATGTGTCCAATGTGTATTTTAATGAAACATCCTCTTTCCAAACAGAGTTTATGTTGGTTGAAGGATTGATTAATTTATCAACATTTTACATTGACAAACGAAGAATTGTGATGGGAATAGCTGGGGCTTTTAGCCTGTATACATATAGTAGGGACAAGAAATGTAGTTAGTACATTTTGGTCAACAATGGAAAGATATTTCATATTATAAACCATTACAAGTTGGATTAGGACAAGCGCCTGAGCAGCCCTAAAAAATTTTCAAATGTTTTACCACATATATTAAAAAGTGTGCTAGATTAGCTTACTAATACAAGAGGACGAAATAAGCGTGCCCAAATCCATGCCCAAAGTGAAAAAAAAATGTTTTAATCGCTAATAATGAAAGAAGCCCAGAGATTAAATTAATGATAAGATCAGAGAGACAATATGAAAATGAAATGTTAATATTTAATGAAGATTAAAAAGGAAAGAAGGAGGTGAGTTCCTTCCACCCAACGCATCTTCATGGTTTGGGCTCGGAGCTAGGTTTGGGTGAAGACTTTGTGCGTGGGCTTTGATTTGAACAATAATATATAACATATAAAATAAAAATATATTATTTTTTTAAAGAAAAAGTAATATATTAATTAATTTCTCATTTTATATATAAAATTTTTAAATGATAATTAAAATGAATAATAATAATGAAAATTAATTTTGCACTTGAAAAAGTTAATGAAAACCAAAAAATATTATAATCTCTTACTAATTATCCAATCCAACTCACAATGTTACATAATAGTTATGCGCTAATATACTTATATGCTGCCATTTTTTGGGGGTAGATACTTATATGCCTGTGAATAATCGATATTAAAGTTATTTGAAATTATATTAAAATTTTAACTTTTTTTAATTATTATAAAGAATTGTATTTTAAAAAAATTAAAGACAACAATAAAATTAAAACCCAAAAATTTTGTATATATTATCCAGACATTTCGTTACTAGTATCTATAAGATGTTCCATTAAAATTATTTTAATATAATATAACAAATATTAATTACTTAAAAATTTAAATTTAAATAATCTATTTTAAAAAAAACAATCTCTTACCTTTTAAAAACACTTAAACGTAAACATTATTTATGTGAGTTTAATCATGGTCAATATAAAAGTTTGTGCATAATTAATAAATACAAAACATTATTAATATTATTTTAAAAATTAATAAATTTATTGTAAATGATGGTTTATAATTAAATAATAATATTTAAAACCTTTATATTTTCAAAATATATATATATATAGTTTATTCTATTTTTATTTAAATTTATACATTTATAAAAAATGGTAACCAAAGTGGACTTTGACTATCAAAATATAATTTGGTTATAGTACAATATGGAAATATTATGTTAATTGTGAAGCTAATATGAATAAAGTGAATCATAGAAAGAGTGTCTGGAACAAGTTATTTTTTGATCCTAGTGCATAGTTGTGCATTTAAAAAAATAAAAATAAAAATGTGCAGCACTACCCGGCTGCCCCTTATCTCTTTACCCACACTGTTGTGTGTGTTTATGCCCCCAAATTACGAGCGACAACATTAGAATGAGGTCTGACCCTGTTTACACCCCAAAACAAGTATCCTTCCCCTTGCTTGGACCTCCCTTATCTTCTCTTTCATAACCAGAAGACTGCCAACGGAGGTGTTTGAAAATGATATGTTAATATTTATTGAAGATTTAAAAGGAGGTGGGTTCCTTGCACCCAACGCATCTTGTTGGTTTGGGTTCGGAGTTAGGTTCGGTTGAAGACTTTGTGCGGATAAGAACGACCCCTACCCTCTCACTCATCTCTCCCTCTCTCTCTCTCTAAAACACCATCTACCGCTTCCAAGTCCTACAAGAACCCATTCCCTCCCTCATATCCCCCACTCTTCTCTACTTCTCAAACTTGTAACTTCAAAACCTTACCTATTCTCTCTTTCTTAACAAAAAAAATCTCCCACCCTCTCTCACATTCATTCCAACCAACATGGCAATTGAAAACCAAGACACCACTGTCAGGGAAATCAAGCCTAAAAACAGGAGAATCATGGTAAGCATAATCATTCAACTTCCCCTTGATGGGTCTAGCTAATGTATATGCTCTATTTTTTCTTGGGGTGTTAAGGCATTGGGATTCTATTATGTTTTGTTCTGTTTTTTCTTTTTCTTTTTCCCTTTGTTTTTTTCTGGGTTTGATTAAAGTGTCTGGTTTTGAATAGGGTGCTGGAGGCCCTGATGACGAGGACAATAGGTGGCCACCATGGTTGAAGCCACTGCTGAAAGAGAGCTTCTTTGTTCAATGCAAGTTACATGCTGATTCTCACAAGAGCGAATGCAACATGTATTGCTTGGACTGTATGAACGGCCCTCTCTGCTCTCTCTGCCTCGTCCACCACAAGGATCATCGTGCCATCCAGGTTTGTCACATCATTCATGACTTTGTCACAAAACTTTGCATCTGACACATTTTTGGTTCGCTTCTCACAGTCATTGTTTATCAAAATCACCACTTTTCCTTTTATGGGACTACTTAGATTCTTTTCCTTTTTCCCCCTGGATTTTTGGTTAAAAGTCCCACCTTTCCTTCCCCTCACAGATTTGAACTGTCATTAATTGGTTTCTATTTTCAATTTCTGTGCTGATTGCCCCTCTTCCAACTGTTTCCTGCATTTACCAACTCCTAGAATGGTGCGAAAAAAAAAAAAGTCAGCTTTTGAGTGTGTAACGTTTAACCATTCCTCTCTAATGTACTTTTTCTTGAACAGATTAGGAGGTCCTCATACCATGATGTGATCAGGGTATCTGAGATTCAGAAGGTGTTGGACATCACTGGCGTCCAAACCTACATTATCAACAGTGCCAGGGTTGTGTTTTTGAACGAGAGGCCTCAACCAAGGCCAGGGAAAGGGGTCACAAACACTTGTGAAGTCTGCGAGCGTAGCCTTCTTGATTCTTACCGCTTCTGTTCTCTTGGCTGCAAGGTATTGCTTTACCACCAATGTCTTTCATTCATTCAAAATTTGGGACTATGCTTTCTTTTCAAGCCAGCAGACAACACTTTTTAGTTGACTTTTCTCACAGCCATAAAAATGGCCACCACCCTTTGATTCACGGGACTCTTGGATCCTTCAATTTATTCCTTTGCCTTAATTTCCTCAGAGCATTAAACAACCACCCGTGTTTGAAATCTTGGGATTTGAATGTTGACTTTGAACCTTTAATTAGTCTAAACCTTTTAACCTTGTGTATTCAATTTTTGTTGTCTCTTGGTTCATTAATATATGTGAACATGAAATTGCAGATTGTTGGAACAGCTAAGAACTTCCAGCAGAAGAAGAAGCAGTCAACGGCAATGTCATCGGATTCCGAGGACTCATACAGTAGAACCGGCACCCATGGCCGGCACAAAAACTGCAAAGTTCAGAGCTTCACGCCATCCACACCACCCCCAACTTCGGTTAATTACAGAACGGCCAAGAGAAGAAAGGGAATACCACACCGAGCCCCAATGGGGGGACTAATCATAGAATACTAGATAGTGGGTATTTTTAGGTTATTTGCTATAATGCCCTAGGTATGAAATATACTAATGCAAGTGTTTCGACGTCGTTTCATCATTCCAATACTCGACCTTCCCTAAGGCCGGTATTGGAAGTGTCACCAAGTGTCACCGTTTTCTGTAGCGTTTTGTTTTGTATATAGAAAGTCCAATAGAACTGGAAAAGGCTGAACAAGTAGAAAATAATAAGACTCCTGTGAAATAGTTGATGGTGCAGTGATCAAAAGAATTATGGCATGTAGCAAAATAATAAGCAAGGCTCTTTTCGAACTAGTATAGGTTTGGTTTCAAGAGTAATTATACCTAAGTTTTGGGGTTGAGGATGTAAATATTGGCTCAGTGAGGTTGGGGAAGTGGACAAATGAAATGATGACAATGTACTTCTTGGAAAATAGGTGGTATGTCTATATTATATGAAAATAACAAAAATAAAGATATATATTAATATGTTATTACAATTATTTCTCTCTTTGTTTCATCTCTCGATTATTATTTGAAAGAGAAATTTTTTTTCCAATGCTGAGTGGCGGTGAATGCTGGTCGTGGCGAAGGCAACGTAAGCTTCCAATACGGTGGGGCCCACCGCAGCCGGCATATATGGGTGGGTCTGTCAGCTTGTACACGTGTTGAATCGTCATTGGTGCTGGTGAAAGCGAAGTTGTATTGGTTCTCGAAAATAGAGAATTGGTCAGCCGCCTCAATAAAGAAACAAAAACGATTATTCTATGGGCGGTTCCCTACATTTTGATCAGACTGGTGAGCTTGAGCGTCATTGACGGCTGTGATCCTTTTACCTCTCCTCAATTATGGGGTAGATTTGATTCCCGAACCCTGAAATCGCAGGGCTTAGAGTGCTTGATGTTAACTTTTCTTTAGTGGGCGTGTAAATTTAACGCGCTAGCTAAAGCATACATGGGTTTGTCGCAAACTGAACAGGTTAGTGTGACTTATTGGGAACTTCCTTAGCTTGGCAATTAGTTGGTGGGTCTAATCATGAGGATGATAAAGTTAAAGTTACTGCTGGAGTCATTCTAAACGTGATTTTTCCTCACCGAGTTGGATCCGACTCTGACTGAACTAGTTATGCATTTGTGTTAAACTTCCATAATTAGTAAATAAAATTGTCACCCCCTTTCAAAGAGAAGAACCTAATTACGGTCAGAGCCAAGTTTTGATTGGTGTAACGTGAAATGTTCCCTTATGGAGAGAATGCCTGAGATTTTTAAAAAAATGTTCTGACTTGATTAATTAGTCAATGTAAGATTTTAGATTCTCATAATTAAAAATAAAAAATATTATTTGTTGTTAGCTACAATTAGTCGCACTCACTGATATATTGATCTCAACTTGCTGTCATTTTTCTTGTTAAGTTCGTGTTATTCCAAATTTTTTATTTTTCTACAAGATTATTAGATTGCAGAAAAAATGATTCTATCATTTTTTCTTTTGTAAATGAAAAAGAAGAAATCTAACCACAGAAGTATATCCGATAGAGTTCATTACCCGCATTGCAAACAAAATATTTATATACAAACTGACATACAGTAGTTAATTGGGTTTTTTTATTTTAAATAAAAATATCAGGTGAGTAGTTATATTACAAAATTATATAACTAATTTTAAGGTTTTTCTGACAAGTGTTAAAAAAATAATTCAAACATGTAATAAATGTTATTAGATATTTTTATTATTTAAAATAAATGTAAAAAATTAATATAATAATATTTGCAAAGTTAAAATATAATTTTAGTCTCTTATTTTGTTTTCTATTTGATTATTTTAGTCTTATTTTAAGAAATTAAAATAATTTTTTAAAAATTTAGAGAATTAAAATAAAAAAATAATTAAAAAGATAAACTAAAATATAATTTTAGTTTTTTTAATCTTTATATTTGAAAAGTGACATTCTAAAGTAACGGTCAGTATTTTCTTAATTTATAACATCTTTGTTTATGCGCTTATAATTACTTAACGCATTTGTATCTCTGATACCATTTATATATTTATATAAACAAATAAAAATAAAATCCACATTTCCCAATCTATCCCAACAGGTGGAGGCCGTTAAGTGTCTTGTCATAGTATCGTTTTTCATTTCTTTTCTTTCTTTCTGCCCTACATTTTTTTTGAATGAAAGAAATTAAATTTTACCGTCTAGTTTTTATTAATTTAACTTAGTTATTATAACTTTATTGCTTTAGACCGACTTTGCTATGCTTTTTTGCTCACGTGCTACCGTCACACGTTTAACGTGGAGAAATGCCTGTTCAACACGTTACTTTTTACTACTTCCGTGTTTCACTCTTTCTTATTTTCTTTTCTAATTAAGTAATTCGCATCTGCGCGGAAATTATCCTGCCACGTATTAAAGTATGCTCCACTTTCTAGTTCCTATGTCCACATTACTTAATTACTTGTTTTCTTTTTTATGTTTTTTTTTAAAAGAAAAGAGTAGTTCGAAAACGTAATAGTAAAATAATCCAGCTTCCTAAAAACTGTTTTAATTACGGCTATTAACGGGTGAATGTGTACGCTTGACTGAATAATTAAAGTAATGAAAAGAAGGAAAATGTGAATGAATTGCTGGGGAATATCTTTGATTCACACAAAATCATGATCAAAGGGATAATAACGAGTCAAAAAAGAAGAAAGTAAGGAGGAAAGTAACTTTTGTTTTAGGTAATCGGGCATACCGAAGAAGCCTGAAGGTGATCATAATTCGTACATGTGTAGATTCTTTCACGGTCCATTTGCGACACGTGGATGGTCCTCGTACTATTATTTAATTACGAGACTAATATTAAAATTCTTTGTGGGGAAGATGAGGATTTAGAAGGGTGGTGGTGCATGACCCGTGGCTTGACGTGTGAGGGGCAAAAGTTGGATGATGAAGTTGTGGTTATGGGGTGAAAGAGGGTGACACGCGGCAAAGAATCTTCCAGGTAATTAGGCCAGAACCGTCCAACGCATCACTGCCTACGTACTACTGTACGCTAGCTAGAACATTCCCGTGCTCTCGCCAAGTAAACCTCCATCTTTATTTTCAATGACGATAAATTTTATTCTACACCACCAACACGCTCTGTGCTATCATTCAAAGTACAAACCTTAAATATTTTAAACTTTTCAATCTTTCATTTTTAATTATAAATATATTATATTAAACACAAAAAATTTTATTCTACAAATGGAATGTCACCCTCAACTATATCTGCCGGATGTCCCTATGTTATATCTAAGTTTAGTTTTTTTTTTTTTTTTATTTTAATTTGCATTATTAATTACTGATTGCATTGGTAATCAACTGTAATATAAAAGATCACAGTCTAACGTAGTTTTCACAAAAGAAAAGCTAAAAAAGTTGTAATCAGCTTGCGCTTTATTTCAACATATCGATGGGTTTGATTTGACTAAGGAAAAAAAGGAAGAAGAAATAATAACTCTTAAATTTACATAGACTTTGACTGGAATGCATGATTAGGAAAAAAATGATCCTGCACTATTTTGTTTGTTCACCTTTGGGAAAACTAGAGCATAAGTTGTGAAATAGATTGGTGAATGTGAATGAAGTTAAGCGTGGAAAATAAAACACAATTAGGTAAGACGGCAGGCAACAAAGGCATGTTACTAAGGCGAATCGTAACTAAAAACGTCCCGGGGACTGGGGTTACATCACATGTCAGTTCACATTTTTCGTTCCACTAATTAAGTTAATACGAGACAAAGCTTACTAAAAGGATTCCCCACATCAATAATAGAAAAAGGGTATCATCTTGAATTAGGTGACCCTCTTTACAAAAGTTTCTTCCGTGTGATCAAAGCCTTCATCCTATTTCATTTCAACTCGTCATTCATTTTAGCCAATTAAGTTGTAAAAATTAAAATGGCTTGTAATCGGAAGTTGCTGCTGTACTGGCAATTCAAGAAGCTTGAGCTTTATATGTACCTTCCATGTTGTGGAGGAGTATGAGTTCCTCGTAGTAAAAAGAGGAAATAAATTGGAATGGTTCAATTGATTGAGTGTTCATCGAAAAGGTGAGGCTTAGAGACTAGGAGCCGTGAAAATAACCTCATGCCAAACTGTCTAATCATATTACACTCTTATCTACATTGGCTAATTCAATTTTTCTTTTTTTTTAAAACTGTGTACAAAAAATACTTTCAATTATTCGTCAAATAACTTCCGTATCTGTATCCGTGTACATCAGAACTAACCTTTTTCAAAGTACTCTGTATCTTTAGTTGTTTTCCGTTTTACAGTGTGATTAACACCATCCATTATTTTTCTCTTCAATCATGGGTCGCCCGTTTTTAATATTTGAAAATGATGGGAAAGCATGTGACTTTAGAAATTTACGGGATAATTAAAAAATATCCTCGTCCACAAAATATTAAGATTATTAATTTATATTAGGCTTACACATCAATATTATATGCAGTCATCCCTAGTACCTACATCCCAAGCATACCTCTTTATGTCATTTCGTTACCCCGTAAGAAAATGACCAATGTGCTATACCTGAATATGGTTACAATTTATGACAGCAAGACTTTTCATATCAAAACTCGAGTTCACTCCTAAAAAAGCAATTCGTGGAAGAGAAACTCTTTACTAATTTAATATCTTGAATCAGTTACCCGCTTAAAAATATTTCTTAATAGCAGCACAAGAAAAAGGTTATTTAGTGAAAGGAAGTATTGGTTCATAATGCGCCACAAAACATAAGCAACAAATTATTAAAAGCAATTATTTCACTTTATGGTGGCACCTAAAGTGGTTTATACCCAGAATAGTCTCGCGCAACTTGTATGTTTATTTTGTAGCGGGTGCATGGTGGCTGCCATGTAAGAGCACATTATTATACTTCGAAAGTAGTGGGTAGATATATATAAATCTAACTCACTTCCTTCTACTTTTCCTAGTGTAGATTAGCTTCTTTCTTTTGATGACTGGCTCATAACCCAAACTTTCTCCCAAAATGTTCCCACACTTTACATAACTTAACTCCCTCTAAAGTGTAAACTCACGCTTTGTTTTTCTTTGCAAGAAAAAGACCTTAAATGTATAATAATTAGGAATAGGAATAGGAATAGGAATTGCATTATTTCTCCATCATTGAATGCTCATCAAATGTGCACCTTTCACTGAAAGAGAGGGCCATAAAAACTTGTTTTTCCGTATCTTCAGGTGCTGGCGGTCCCAATTAATCAAATTGCTTAAGTCATGATGTCACTGATTTACTATATAACTCTTAAAATAGGAGGACCGTATGATAGCTTCAAGAAAACCTCTTTCATGTCCACACTCCCATCCACACCATACTAATTATCCAACTTTATCCTTTTAACGATTAATATTTTTAGTTTTTATTTTTCCAACACGTTATACACAATAAAATACTAAATATCTACAATTCAAATATGTCAAATATATTAAAAATTTTGATTTCTATAAATAATCAGTTGAGATTTTTATTTTTTATTCTTGTAAATAATTAACTTCTTTAAACTATAGTATGCAGGTTACTGGGTTTGTAAATCCACGTACTAAACTTGTTTAACATCTGAGTTAAACTCAATATGCAAAGGTTATTGAGTTTGTAAACTCACGTACTACATTTTAACTTACTGATTGAAAGTTAAACAAATATATTGATTTTTTATAATATTTAATCAGTCTGTCACTATTACATATATGTATCAAAATTATGTCTAAAATGTAATTAGTAATAATTTATATTTAATAAATATTATTAAAGATATAAAAATATTAATAATATTTTTACAATAAAATATTGTACATGTAGCAGCGCGTGTTAAGCAAAAACTCATGCTGTCACCTTGAAGTTTCAACCACAGCGAGGATAGGAGTCGTTGAGTTGAGTAGCTTCCCAAAACCACACGGGTCAATTCAGAAATATTTTACCTGTATTATGTTGTGTATTAATTTAAATGTCTTGTTCCATTTTAATATATATATATATATATAATAAATTGAGAAAATATTCATTTCATGTGAACAACATATTTTAGTTATTGATATCTCACTAAAATATTGAAATAGATTCAATATATTTTTAAAAAAAAAATGATTACTTAATTTAAAAGATAAATAAAATAAAATAGAAGCAACAAAAGATATGGTGATGGATTTGCACTTAGCTATTCCCACTGCCCCCAAAACACAAGAGGACAAGGGAACTGAAATTAATGGGACCATACTTTTCTTTATATATTTCTAAAATATTGTTGTGTTTATAGATAATTAATGATAATGTTGAAATTACATATATAATTTAATTTGAATATATTTCAGAACTAAAATAATTGTTATCAGATAATTTTTAATAAAATTAAAAACTTGTAAAAATTTTAATTTTTAAAAATATGGATTCATTTATTTATATTATTATTTTTTAGGTTAACATTATTTATTTTGTTTAAATCTGGAGACAAAAATACACACGCATACACACGCACGCCCAAACTGTACATATTAGACCATGTAATGAAATTAGAGTTAACAATGTATACATTTTAAAGAGTTTTTGTACAATAAATTAATTAAATTTTATAATAATTAATTAAAAAATCATATTAATAATTATTTCTATTTAGTTAACTATATAATTTTTTTTGCACTAAGCATACAAATTAAACTATTCATATTAATAAAAAAAAGACGATATATTCATCATATATAGGTGAATCAGATGATGATTAAAAAGGAACAAGCAGAAAATTTCATAGATGAATCCAAAATTGTATAATTATCCAAAAAGTTGTCATGTGTGAATTGTCAAGTTATAAGGCTCTAGAAGGCTTCATTGTCCTTTGTAATTCTCTACCCTCACGCCACTCTCACGATTATTGCGGGATGGGGTCGCAATCGCAATTCACAAATTTCACTTTGCACTGAACAAAATATCTCCTGGAGAAGACTGAAGAGCAACTTGAAAGATCATCCCATGATGATGCTTATACTTTGATTAGTACCGTTCAGATTGACCCCTACTGACCCCTACGTTATCTACAAAGATTATATTTATTTGGATAAGCATTAATTATATTTTCCTCCCAAGGCATACTTTTAATTATTTGGATTTGTTACGAGATTGCCATCGACTTGCAAAACCTAACAAGAACAAGATCTGCACAATCTGATCCTATTGGCTAATCATAATTTTTTAAATACGGTTAATATATTGTTTGTTTAAAACCTTTGAATTAACATGAATAGAAGTATCATATTCTACCAAAAAAATAAAATAAAGTATCATATCCCAGCTTACTTCTTAATAATATGTTTTGCTTTTACTTATTAAAAAGTTATAATATGCGAAGATTAAAAAATCACTCCATGAGCTAATGAACGAATAAGTACTTTTAAATAGTAGACTTCAAGCAATCTCTCTCACTATCTCTCTCACTATCTATGTATATCTTCATTTTCCAAAAATAATCTCTTCATTATACTCGATGGTACATGCATCCTGCATGTGGTTCATTTCAGCTGAACCTATTTGGTTGTCAGGTATTTCTAATTAATTTTTTATTATATTTATTGTAAAAATGTCACCAATAATTTTTGTAGTAATTTTTTATAATTCTTTTTTAATATTTATTCAATATAAAATGCTACTAATAACATTTTCAACGTATCTCCACAACATTGATTATTTAATAAATTGCAGTGAAAGATGCTGTAGTAATTAATGTTTAATAATTCAGAAATTGAAAGCCACAAATTTGAACTGATTAAGCCTTTAACAGAATATATTTTCATTTAATACAGTACATTAAAAAAAAGAAAAAGGAACTACATGTCCAACTTTGGTTATCCTCACTGTCACATGCAGCTGCTATGCGTTTGATTGGGAGTGTTTTAAGGGAAAGAGGAGAGGAGACAGATGATGACCTTGCCTGACTCCATTATTTGCTTAGAAACAATTGATAGCAACCACGTTATTTATTTCCTGCTATAGGGACTTTTCTATTTTCTCTATCTAAAATTTCTCCATTTGTACTAATAAAAACGTAGCACTTTGAGAAATAATGTGTCATACTTTGGTAGTATCTGAAACACACATCAACCAAGAAAACAATATCGTTGGTAGGTAATGCCTTTGAAGATTGTTACATCTTTAATTTGCTGGGGTGGTCCGGAAGGAATACATACACATATACGTTCTGAATATTATGCAATTACACGGGAAAGTATGTAACGCTTTCAATGTCAAAGCACTCTTTAATATAAGATATACATATCCAATTAAACCCAAAAAATATCCCTGCTTAAGTAAAGTTGTAATCGTGTGTCTGTTGCAGAAGTGAGAGATTGTGTATATGTTTATCGAAAATTTCTTTTAAGGCTACGATAGAGTCACTTTTTCATTTAGTATTATCAATTAATAAGTGGCACAAAGTCATATATATCTCCCCAATTATTCTAACCTAATGTAATGTTAACGTGAAATAGAAGAAGGAAGTTATGCCATGTGTAAAAGTCAACTCCCTCATTGAATTAACCATTTTTTTTATCGGCGTGGTGTTGATACTTTACTAGCTCCCATGGTACTCAGATCCCAATCCTGATATTTAGGGTAAATGTGTCAGTCACTGAATCTCACTTGAACATCGACCTAGTTGGCTTTAAATGAAGTTAGGCCTCAGTTAGCAAAAGCGTTACGATTTATAGAACTATTGGCCCAACTGGACATGTACATCCACAACCTTTTAGGCGTAAAACTAGCAATAAAAGGCTTCCCAAGTTTTTCTCTTGTGATGGTGTCAGAGTTAAAAAAAACTCCACGTTCAATTCCACTTTTCAAATGGTTGAAGAACAAACTTAATTTGGGTGTAAAATTCAAGCCAATAGTTGAAAACTCCATGTTGAACAGTGATATAACCCTATAACCAAAATAATATATAATAACAGATAACTCTATGAATTATATTCTTTAATGTTGAACTAGGCTAATGATAACCCAATTCTAATAAAACCACAAACTGACACATTAACCCTTAAACTGGAAGGGGCTTTTGAAAAGTTCAAGTTTAATATTGCTATTTTTCCCGTTGTATTTAATTTTAGTTACCACAGTGGATATGTCATATTTGCAAGAAATTATCACCTGGATCGATCTCACCACTTCATTAGTGTGCACTGTAATCTTTTCTCATTTGCAATGTTTCCTATTGAATAGTAATGACACGTACAAATAAATAGCTAGGTCTCTCTATATATATGCATTAGATGAAAAGTTATTAGAATTGTTGCAATAATCGCCGCCAATAACATGAATCGTTAATGTACACTGCTGGATAATTTTGGGTTAAGCACCAAAATGGAATTCGGCTTCGGTATTTGTCTAATATCTATTGTCTACAATTTGCTTTATAATGCTCTCACGATTCAATGTACTAAAACCAGACATCTAAGCATGTACTAATTAAGTAGAGATGAGTTTGTTCACGCCCCCTGTACTATTTTACCTAAAAAATTCAAGTACTTAAATGGATGAATTATAGGGTGTTAGGAAACTTATTAATAAAGAAAAAAATATGTTATAACTATTACTTTTTTAAAATTATATTTAAAAGGTAAAAAATCATATAAGAAATATATGGAACCAAATATGCACTAAATTAACATGGACTAAAATATTTGACTCGTCCCAAAAGTTGACAAACTTATTTGGCTGACCCACAAATTATATATTTACATATTATTGCCAATTATTGGTAAAAAATAGTTTACTAGTAACTCAATACTCCGTTCATTTCCATGCGTTAGTGTACCAAGCGTGCAAGCCAGACAGCCACCATAAATGCGATATATAGGACCACCTAGGCTAGGCTTTTTCCTAAGGCACTAATGCCCAACCACTCAAGGAGACACGCTTGAATTCTGAAAGGGCCCCTTGATGGACGTGTCCTTCAAATTTGGAAATTGTCTTTGTCTCTAACTAACTAACCCCATACTCTCTAATAAGTAATTCTTTACCCAAAAAAAAAAATACTCTAACAAGTAAATATCACAATTTATAGATTTTTAAAGCATAGTTTACCATCTTTGTAACTAGTAAAATGATTGTCTTATAATTTGAATTTTGACCTTAACTATAACAGCCCAATAACAAATAATAGGGTAATAATCACTAAAATATATTATATACTATTGATTATCACTAATCAATATAAAAGCTCCCACTATTTGTAATGCAAAGTTTCACGGTATGGGAATGAAATTTTGTTCCAATCCATATAGTTTGGACTCTGTTTGGTAGGGCAATGTGGTGATGTAAATTAAGGTATAGGAGTGTCTCGTGTGTATCGGATCAATGGGCAAGTGGCGACTGTGTTAGACATGTGCAAAGTGGATGACAATTCTCATGTTTATTTGTCAGAATCATTACTGCCCGGGTTGTACATTATACTTTTATATGCTTGACTTGACTCTCAAATTTTGCGCATTCATTGTGTTTGGTTTAGCTAGTCTTGAATTCCAAAATTATGGATTCAGCAAAACTTAAATTGCTAAGACTTGATCACAATTCATGAGTTGAGGCCTTTTACAAGCTCAACTGAACAAAATATTATGCCTGATACAGCTACACATTGCTTTCACCAGTGTTATGTTTGTAATCGTCATGCAAATGTATGACCAGTCATGTAAAAAAAAATTAAATGTTTTTTTGCTCGATACGATCCTGTGAATCTGAGAGTTCGTATATTAGTAATGCTGTGTGCGGCTTTTCAAATTGTAGCTCCATTAATTGTAATGTATGACATGTATGAAGCATGAACAGTTATCCTATGAGAATGGAGAAGTACTATATGATCCAGCACTCTTACATGTCTATAGTTTCAGCTGATTCATAATTTATAAAAAAAAAATTGAAAAATTCGACTTCTTCACGGAGAGATTAATATAACTGTAAACATACATTGATTTACAACCATAATTTTTTTCTAGTAATATTGAGAGAGAATATGTAAATAAGAAATAAGAAATAAGAAATAAGAAATGTTAGTAAGATTTTTTTTAATAAATTCTTTCAAACACATATTTTGTTATTAATTAAAATTTATTAAAAATATAAAAATTTACAGCATTTTTTTAACAAATTGTACTTATAATTTAATAAATTTTATTAATAATAAAAAATATATTAAAAAATATAGAGTATATTTTTAAAATTGTAGAGGTAGTACGGTGTAAGGCTTTTTGAAATTGTAGCCCAGCAATCATGATGCCTGACACAACTACACATTGTTTTCACAAGTGATATATTTGTAATTGGGTTACAGATGAAATATATCATGGCAGCAAATTTTCTATGGACACAGAAAAGGATAGCAAAATTTCTAACCATTTAAAACCACCAACTTGAAATGCAACTTTTCATGAGATGTGACATTTATTTGGTGACTCTTCTATATTCTATTTTTTGTCGTATAAGTATTATTTCTATAAAAAAAAATAATATTTTTCAGAACGTGGCCAAACATTAAGAATGTGTTTCACAGAAAAAAAAAAAAGTGTAGATAAAAAAAGAATAAGAATAAGTAAAAAATAGAATAGGTTTATAGGTGTTTGATTAGAGGAAAAAAATCATTTTTCAATAACTTCCAATAAATTAACTACATTAATAAGAACAAAGTACACTAAAAAAATATCAATTTAAAATGAAAAAAAATTTAAGACTAAAACTAGATAAAATTTGTAGGGTCTAAAACGTATTTAAGTTTAATATAAATAATAAAAAAGAATATAAAAATTATTAGAAATCTAAAAATAAAATAAAAAACTAAAATCAAATAAATCTATATTTTTATAAATTTAAAACATATTTAAATTTAAAATAATAATTATTTAAACAGTAATTGACTACATTTTAAGAATTAGTCCTTCTGCATGCCTACATCTATCGGAAGCCTATCACATGACCTTAGAAGGGGAAGCCCAATAGCCCATATTACCACTAACAATTAAATGGATTTCCCTTATCTAGGATCCACAGGTTACAAACAGAAAACCATATAACTTCATGGATTTCATGGATCTCAGCCAAACCCAATGTTTAATTGGAAAATATTAAAGAAGACTCCTTTTTTGTTTTTTGATCCAAAGATAACCATCTTTCCTCAAGCACTCTACCCCCAAAATAAATTTTAATTAAAAAAATGACAACTTCCTTTCTATCCATCGACCATTGGTCACGTTCTATGGGCTTTCCTTCAACATACCACTGGATCAGACAGGAGTGGACATTTTTTCTTAATTAAACCCCAGTTTTGTCTTAAAAAATCCTTTAAAAAAATGTCACCAAATAATTCTTTAAGATTATAAATGAGATACTCTAACTTTTCACTTTTTTTCTTTTATTTTTAGTACACAACTAGTTTCCATAAAAGTAAATATATATAAATTGAATCTTTGAAAAAAGTATTAATGGTCCAAATTAGTTCTTGAAAATTAGAGTTGACCATGTGGGTCGTAATTTACATATTGGCCCATTTAACTCGCAACTCACGTTAGTTAGAATCTGGTATTACTTAACACATTTGAATGTGGGCTTATTCTAGTTAACTCGTTTAGTCCTTAAGTTAAACAGATTCTATTTGTAAGTTTGTAGACCAACTTATTTAGTGGAAATGGATTTATTGCTATTACAATTGTGACTGCATGAAATACTAGCTACACAAACTAATTATTGTACATTAAATAATTAAAGAAAATACATCTTAAAAAATTTTAGCCATTGGATCATGACTGCAGAGCCTTGCAGATACTTTTCAACAGGAGGAAATCTGGATCCCTATTTTACCTGCATATTATATTTTTATACAAAAATTAAGTTATTACAAAAAGTAAAAAATGAATCCTAATTGACTATATAAAAAAAAAATATGCTTGGGCCATTTGAATTTTAAATATTTGGTGTTTAGTTATTATATGTAAAGTGTTTGAATATTTGTTATTAATTGATATATAAGACATTGAGTCTTTGATATTTTATTAGATTTTTAGATGGCAAAAATGGTTTTTCTTATAAATTTTGTCATTATTTAATAGCTGAAATAATATCATATTTTTAGTTGATTATTTTATAGTTGGCAATATTTCTTTTATTATTTTTCAATTTTTTAAACTTTTTTTTAACATTTTTCAGATTTAAAAATATTTTTATGTGAGTTTATAGGTTAGCTCACCAAATGCACAGGTCAATAAGAAACAAAATACAAGCTATCTATAAGTCTATTTATTTTGCAAGTCCAATTTGACATAACTTATTTACTTATGTACGTGAATCGAGCTAGCCTTATTATTCAACTCTACTAAAAATAATTACTAAAAATAAATGAAGGACTAAAATATTTGGCATGTTATTTAGTAACATGAGCGTGCTTACAAATCTTTAGTCACATTCTTTGACATTTGTTTTTTCTTCAACTTTCCATCAGATCGAATAAGAGTGAGTATTTTTTGTTTTCAATTAGTAGATAGGTGTAAGAAATCTTGACATGCAATTTAGTAATGTGAACATGCTTTCAAATTTTTAGCTACATCTTTAATCGAATTAGAACGATTAAAAGTGAGTATTTTTTGTTTTCAGTTAGTAATAAGATGTAGACATGCCTGAAAATTTATTTATTGTCTAGATATTTTTATTTCTTAAATGCGCGATTGTCTCAATGATTATAGATAAATAGATATATCAAGAATTACAAAGAGTACATGAGATAATAATGATAAGAGTACTCTAATTTTTTTACATATGAATTTGTACATCAGACAATTCTAGCATGATAATTAAGTTTGAAGTTTTAAATGATAAGAAATGTATTGAATCTAAGAAGCATACATATAAATGTAGTTACTAAAATTTAGACTTTAAAACAAGAAAAGGAATACAAATAAGGAAATACAATTAACAAAATAGAAATACATTTGAATTGACTATGAAGATCGTAAGTAATTGGTTTTGAAGAACTTCCACAGATACATCCCACTCCTGTGAAGCTTCCAATTATACCCACACAACAGCTTAATAAAAACTTTGAGAAGTGAAAATATAAACTTCCCTCTGAAAGGAATGAAAAAAATCATAATGTTTAATAAATATGCCTTATAATAGTAATTGAACGCAGGTTGTAAGAAGCGAAAGGAGTTCGAGTAGAATTTATAACTGCTTTAAGGCTTTTTATGGAATGAATAAATAATTGATTTCTTGGCACTACATTATTGTTTGTTATTAAATAGTAGAGACTTTAAATAACATCATTGAAGGAATAACGATGGAAACAACCAGGTTGAAAAATGTGGACATACAAAAATTATAGATATCAACCAAATATAGAATGAAAAGCATAAAACTGGGCATTAATTAATATATATAGATATAGTACTGTAGTTATTAAAAAATAGTTTCGTCCTAAGAAGATCGATGAGATAAAAAAAAAAAACTGTTTGATAAGTTAAAGATAATTTAAAATGGTTAATGACATCATAGTAGAAAATGTCTATGTTAATTTGTCATTTTCAGGGGTCGTGCTTCAAATTTTATATATTATATTATAGTGGATGATAGATAATAAAAAAGAGACGACTAACATGATTATCAATTGGACCTAATAAACTACACATGCTAATACATCTCGTGTCCATACAAGTGGCAAGAGAAGTCATTGCCTTCCCCATTTTTCTTATACTATTTACCCACTTAAACAAGAAAAAAAAAAGTGCAACACCTGTTTTGTTCTGTCTTGACAGAAAAAAGCTTCATTTGATTAGGTTTATGCTTCTGGCTTGTAAATGGCAAGTTTGAACAATAATAATTAAATGAGAAAATTACATAAATTTCTCATAAGATATCTTTGCAAATGATCTTCCGTTTTTTAACATTTGCAGTCATCTTTCTTAAGTATATTCTGTAATATTTTTTAAACAATTAAGAGAAATTAGTATAAAGATTAAAAAAAAGTATTGAAAGAAATTTGAAATTTTTTAAGGAGAATTAATATAATTCGCTCTAGTTAAATTGTAAAGATGAAAGTAATATATTTAGCTAAAAAAGTAATATGATTTATTTCTTTTTTTTCTCACTTTGTAAACATTTTTAATTTCTATTTAAGTTAGAATATGTACATACCAAATCAAGCATGTGAATAAACTCGAAATAAAATTACCCCAATAAAATTACTCTCGGGTATTCATCGGTTCATAAATAACCACTCAATTCCAAACAAGAGCTCACAAAATGAATGAATAACTAATTTGACTAAACATTCAATAGATAAGTGAGAATTAAGATGGTCATATAACCCTGGTTGAATAAGCATCTTTTGAGAATACATTACAGTACAATAACCTACTTAACCCTTACAAAAAGGCCTAAAGAATTATGAGGGGTGACATCAAACACTTATCGTGTCTTTTATTTATTCAACTCAATTCGGTGTGTATTTGTTTTTATGTTGCCATGCCTCTAAAACATTTAACTTCAAGCATCCATGTCTTGCTTCTCACAAAATTTTAAGCTTTGAAATATGTGTTTGTCCAATTGAACACATACACAAACATGCACTTAGTCAGTCAACTAGAAGAACAAGAAGATAATGCTATTCATTATATGATTTTTGGAAAAACAATATGGGTGAGACGGGATAAAAGAAGGACAATTGGAAAAGTAGTGAAAACAATGGGAGGATAAGTTTCCTGAACTAAAGTTACTCTAAATACCCCGCAAACAAAAAAAAAATGTAGTGTCTTATAAAAATAACAATATTTCACTGTAATAAATGCTATGGTATCCCCACGAAAAAGAAATGCTAATTGATATAGGAAAAATAATGCAACAAAAAGAATCCAAAAATACCTTTAATTTCTAAAAAAGAAAGCTAACGAGATATACGGAAACAATATAGGCTTTGAATTTGATTTTAGGTTTAAAACCATCCATTTTTATTTCATTGTCCTTGAAACCACATTCCGCAATGGTTAAGTAAGGTTGCACACGGTTTAGGTTAGGTAGGGTTAGGGAAAAAAATATTGATCCAATTAATTGAGATTGAGTCAGATGACTTTTAGCTAATTTTTCTTTACTAACTCGATTTGATCTAATCTATTTATATAGTATAAATTAGAATACATAATTTTAAATGTAAGATATTTTTAATATTTTTAATAGGCATTTCACATAAATTTTTATAGCTAGTTAAAAAAAATCAATCATTTTAAATCATTCCTTTTTTTATTTTTATTGATGAAGTTTGATCTTAACTATCTATCTAATTTAGTTTATTTTATTTTTATTTCTATTTTTAAAATAAATTATTAATAATTAAAATATGTTATATAAGAATTTAAAATTTTCATTGTAAATTTAAAATATAATTTATACATTATATATATATATATTAGAATATTTGTTTAAAAAAAATTCAAATGTTTATCTCTCTAAATTATGGGTGACAAATTCATTTTAGCCAATCTCATTTTAGATTTTAGCCAGTAGTATATTTTAGTTATGTAAAAAATAATAAAAAAATATATTGGGTTTCAAAATTCTATTTTCTTTTGTTATGAAAGCTACCTTGGGTTTAGAAATTAATATTTTTTATCAAGGAGATATTTTTTTAATTTTTATAACATTTCTATTTCTTTTTAAAAAAATGGACAGACCAACCTATTAACTCACAACCCACCCTTAAATTGGAAGAACTACACTTTTTAATCTATAAGTTCACTTGTCCTACTCTATTTGCAGTAATTCTTAGGTAAATTCTTCAAGTTAAGAATTATTTTTAACTAGGTTCATTATTGGGGAAGAATAATGCGGTTGTCACGTGTAAAAAACATTCTTACATAAAAAGAAAATTTTAATCATAAAAACAATTACAAGGTAATTATATGATATATTTAAAAAGAAATAAATGTGAGTTAATTTGTGACACCTATGTTAAGAGCTGCGGCAATGGGTATTTAAAAATTAGTAACATGGGTCATTTTTCTCTCTGTACGTTCATAAGAAATAATAACAAATAATTTCTGCATCTTGGAGACAATGATCGTAATGGATGTGGTGTGAATGCACGCATGCTATAACATGTAGTAGAATCCACAAGAAAAAAAAAGACAAGAAACTGTCATGCAGTTCACTAATGAGATGCTCTTAAATAAAGATGGACATTGGACAAAGAAAACCCCAATCGAAAAAATCCTCCATTAAAGCAACCTAGTGCTTCCAATCGAATAGGTACCTCGTGAGTCGAGAAATCAGCTTTCGGTGGCTTCCGCAAATTACGCTGAGCTCTTAAAACCTTTACAACAAGTTTCAATGTTCAAGACTACTAGCCATAAAAAACCAAGCATCTTTTCTAGTAAAAAAAGGTACAGATTGTAATAAAGAAGTTAAACAAAGACACCCAATTTCTGTTGAGTACGAAACTTGACTAGCAACATAGAAAAACGCATTGGGATTGAAGGTTGTTGTTAAGTGTAGCCTTGTTTGTATTTGCGGAAGAGGTCCTCAGTTTTGGCATTCCTGAAGGCACAGCAACCTATCAAATAGACGATTACTAAAACAATGAGTGTGATGATTAATATGACATTGGCCCTTCTCCACTCCTTCCTGAGATTAGCCAATAAACCAGCCTTGCACGAGTCACAGTTGTAGCAAAGTTGTGTTTGGTCATTGCTCCACTGCAGGCAATCCATGTCTGCTGCTGTGTTAATCGGGCTAATCCAATAGGTTGGGTTCACAAACGTGTACGCACATTGTGTCGGTGGCTTGCAGCACCCTGACTGCAAATCATCAAACCAACACAATTACTGTCAACAATTTTCATATTCCTTTCGGATTTGCATTCAACCTAAATCCAGTTGATCATTCACGTTCAAAATGTCAGAATGTACAAAGACGTCGGTCTAGTTAAGAAAAGTAAATTACATAATATTTCTACAATTTTCACATAGCAATGTTATCTCATGTGTCCATACTCATTTAAGACTCATCATTGTCTTTTATATATATATTGCTTATTATATATACAATTTTTACTTTATCTCTCTAGATCAAAAATTAAAAAACTTAAATGCATCCGACCGAGATTAATTAAAATGATAGAGATAATCGGACTGTTTAATAGTTTTTTCATCTACTATATTTTGACAGTTTACTCATATTTTCCATTTTCGTACAATCCTCACCTCACACGATAAACAAAGAAAGTAAGAGACTAAAACCATGCAAACATTATGATAATGGAAGTTGAGCTGGCTTGACCAGTTTATTAAAAAAAAGAACTTTTCAAGAAAGTTCATTAAGAAGCAATTTGTGTTAAATGTTTATTTAGCTATTACAAATAGGACGACATTTATCTTTATTCTCTAAAACAATAGTTTCTTTTTAGTTTCCAACTTGATGAAAATACATTATGGGCATCCCTATTTCAATAAAGAAGATTATCTATTGTGGCGAACAAAAAACATTTCTAGATCTAAAAGTGAGAAATTAAAAAGAAATGATTATTTTTTAGTTTAATTTAGAAGCAGATGTTTTAAAAATGCAAGAATAAAGTTGATAGTTGAAAGAGAGATTTTAGAAAAAATGTTGAAAAGAAAGTAAGATGTGTGTTGAGTACCTGCATGGGCGTTAGACGCGCGTTAAAGAAATCCTGAGCCATTCGATAACTTTGGTTGAGCTCAGCACACATGTTGGTTTGGCTAAGACAGCTTCTGATGCGATCCCACTTGAAGGAGCTTCTGACCCTTCGACGGAGGTAACCGGAGAAGTCGTCCATGCGGTATTCCAAGTAAGCACGGTTTGGTTCAATGTTGCCATGCCCTCGAAGAGTCACCATATAAACGAAGCACACCAAACACACTAGCAGTATTACGAGGACGAGCATGGCAACCATGTAGATTATGAGGAGCCACGATACTCTCCAAAAGGCTCCGATGAAACCTGCCAGAGCCACCACCAATATGAGAACCCCGAGGATGATTACAGGCCATTGTAGAAACTGGACGCAGGAATCTGCTTGCTCGTTTGTTAGCCAGATTCCGGCGCCGATGATCGGAATTGAGAGGATCACGGCGATGAAGTTGATGCCTCCTATCACATTGTTGCTCATTGCCATCTTGGTTTGGGTTTTGTTTGTTTCTTAGAAAGATGAAAAACCAAATGAGTGAAGCTAGGACTGGACACTCCATAAAAAGGTGTGAATAGATGGTGGGTCTTTCTTATCCTGCCCCCACTCCAATTAATATTTGTACATTTTATTGGATACCCTAAACCTGCTACACTATATCATAATCATTTCAAATTTTGGACTTCATCCTTATGTTTTGGATAATAAAATAATATTATTTTAATACAATTTTCCATTTTAAAAAATGACAATGTGGTGTTAGAATAATTAAATCTATATTAATTAGTCAAAATACTTAACATATTAATACCGATAACTTTTTTCTTTTTAAATCACAGTCGTACTTTTTTAGTTTTTAAAAAATATTCTTTTTATATATATATTATTAAAGAGAAGGATATGTGTGTCATTTTATTGTATTAAGCAAAGAGTTTCGGTGTTTTTTTTTTTAAAATAAATGAAAGACAATTGTCATTTTATTAAAAATAATTAGTAAGATTATATTTTGTTAGTCTAAATAGTTTGATATTTAAGGTTTTGATTTGAACATCTAATCACAATTAAAGATATATCATGAGCAAACCTGATGGGAGGAGATCGATTAACAAAATAATCTTCTCTTTCACTTCTATTTATTATACAAATTAATTACACAAATATAAAAAAATTAAATACCCTCAAACATATATCACAGCATCACATTATCCTTAAAAAAACTACTTATATATCTTTGTCCAAACACCTCATTACTTAAATAATACTTAAGCAAAGCAATTCGTTATTTTAAACTATTTTTTTTTATCAGTGAGTGTCCAGTATACTTTGAGTGTGCCCATCATTTTCCTTTTTCATATGATTATAGTTAAATTATCCTGAGAAAATTAAGACACTCTAGAGGTGTGTTAAAAACTCTGGGAGCACCACTTTTTTGAAAAGTGATACCTTGAACAGTACACACGGAGACAAGAAAGAAAAAATAAAAAAAGAAAGTGGTTGCCAGCAACCTATGGTACAGTGTAGGTCGTGAAACGTCAACAAAGAATCTGTATATCATGACTCTTGATACCCTTTTCTGCATCCAAGTTGACTTTTCTTCCATATCATAAAACCTTCTGTCCGCGTGTTCACATTCTTTTTTTTTTTTTTCCAATAAAGTTATTAATTCTTATGCTTTTTTTAAAATATTTTCATTTTATATAGTATTTTTTGTCAAAAAGAAATATGATTTTTCGTTATTCTTTTTATAAACTAAAATAAAAGTAAAGAACTACATCTATTAAGATCCACGCCTGATAATAAAAAATTAAAATAATTTACATCAAGCCTTAAATTCAAACTTCATTATCACTGTAACAAAAATAATGTGAAAAACTAGATATAAAAATAACATCATTGTTATAATTTAAATTTATAGTTTGTATTTATTTTTTCAAATTGCTACTCTTTAAATGGGTTGAATTACATTGATTGGCCTTCATTTTACAACGTAAAAAGAAGAATGATGCTAATACATTGTAATTCACTGCTTTCATAAGACATTCTTATTTTTTTACAATTCTAATCTTTACAATTTTTTTTCTTTTTTTCTGTTACCTTTTTATCCACCTCAAAAAATGAGCTAAGCATGGGAGATGTCATTTGATTAATGTGCCAGAAAGAAGTGAAGGAGGATTTCGTTCGAAAAGTTGATTTTACCCTTTAAGGATTTATTTTACTAAACTTTTCATAAGTATTTATTGAAGAATAAAATAAAATAAAATTTATTTACATGATAAAATTAATTTATTCATAAACTAATTTATAAATTTTTTTATATTAATTTATCTAAAAATTAATTTTTAACTTATGAAAACTCTTGAGAAAAAAATTACCCAAATAAGTACTAAATCAAATTTTATAAGTCCAAAACGAAATAGAGTATGAAGTGTAAAAACATTAAAGAATTTTTTTAAAGCATAAGTTTACATGAATAAAGGCACTCAAATGATGAGTTATGAATTATTTATATATCATTTCAATAGACAATTTCAAATTACTACATTATAAATAGTCTATTATAACTAGAAAGTTATACATGTGTGTAAATCTTGAAATTCAATCATTACGCAAAAAAATCTATAAATAAGAAATTAAATAATCATTTTATTTGGTTAAAATACGTACAATAATCTCTAAAACACTACCTACACCTAATATTGTATATATTCTCACCCTTCTTTTATTCAAATTCTTTACATTTCTTGTAAATTGTTTTTATATTTCGATTTATTACTTTCAATTTACTCTTTTTGCAATTCTACTTCTCCCTCAATTTCTTTTCTAAACTTAAATTATTTATATTTTTGCATTTTACTTTTCCATTTATTTTTTCTCGAAATTGTATCATTTGTCTTTCCTAACATTTTTTTCCAATCTAATCTTTGTCTCATCCTAATATTTTTTCTCCAAACTTTGAACTCTTTATTTCTTCTTACAAATCTATAAGATTATTTAGTGAAAGTTATGTTATAGTATATTTTTGAAACTTTGCACAGTCTTTATAGTATGAGTCAAATTATCATATTCGATTAATATAATAATAAATATTTAGTTTACAAGTTTTTGTATTTGTAAAAATAATAAATAAAAAAAAAATTGTTTAGTTCTTTCCATTGTAATCGAATTTCAAATTATATACATTACTTAAGGTCTTCATCACAATCGAATTGAGATTTTAATTCTTTTCATATCGTCGAGTAGAAATCATAACATTTTTTATTAGAATAAAATAACTCATAGCTAATATTTTATTTTAAGTCTCGCGAATAAAATCAATCACCATAAAAGGTAATCTTTTCATGAATTAATTCATTTGATTTCAGAAACAAATTTTCATTATCAACACATTATTACCTTGAGATGCTTTCACGATAGTTATTTCCTCAAGTGTGTCTTAGGTAGATGGTGATGGATGTAAGTTAATTAGTAAGAATATTGGTAGAGTGACGGTGGATATTAGGATGTGCTCATGACACTGTTAAACGATGGTCTATTTATATTCAGAGGTGTTAACTGTTAAGTTGAATTGTGCAGGGCCCAAAGTCCTTGTTGGGAAACTTTTCTCTGTTAGAGTAAGATGATATCACTTCACTCTTCACCAAGACATGCTTTCATGTTTCACGATGTATTAATTTTGCCTTGCAACTATATCTAGCTACGGACTTTAGCCCATTTACTCTCCTGGGCTGTTGGGCTTATGTGTATTTTGAGTTGAAGTAGATTAACTCTCATGAATTGACTTGTATTTGTCCAATTTGGAACACACCTATTAATCTATTGTTTTTACCACGGTACGCATGCAAGTAATTTTATTGATATTTAAAGAAAAGATAAATTATAAATAACTTCCCTTTAGTTTCACCTATTATTATTCTTATTATTGTTTAGATAATGTTATTTATATTAAAAAAAGCTTACAATTTATTTTACAATAATGAAAAAGGTATAAGAAAAAAAATATAAAAAAGTAAGTGATAATATGATAGAAAAAAATTATAAACATGTTGTAAGTTTTTCTGGTAAGCATAATTGCCGTTCATTGTATCCATGATACATTATTGTCTTGAAGTTTAGTTGAGTATAAAAAAAAAGTTAAATTGTGTTAAATTTACCCTATGTTTAGGGTGGAAAGAAAATGAGAGAAGAAAAAAAATTTTGAAATTTAAATTAAAGAGAACAGAATGGAAAAAAAGTTTTTTTATATATATTTTTCTTCTCTCTTCTAAACAACCAATCCATTAAGGTCTGAAATGAGCTCGAAGAACATGTAAACCAAAAATCAAGAACCACTATTGCCCAGAAATAACACCATCTTGAATTAGCCACATACAAAAAGCCACCCTTGTAATATAATCGCAAGCCAATGCTCAGCAACTCCTAGCTGAAAAGTAAATTGCATGCCACTCAAATCCAACACCCATCCACCTTCATCGCCACTTGCAAAATAATAAAATATGCCAACCATTAGCGTCCCAAAAAAGAAAATGTTTGCACCTCATTAATAGCAAGTTAATAATCATTTAATATATTCTTTATTTTAACACAAAAAATACTTTTTTTTAATAAATAAATAGATTAGTGTTAAGAATATAATTAGTTAGATATACTAGTTAGTTTGTTATTATTATGTTAGACTCTAATAAACTCTATAAATAGAGTATTTATATGTTCTCTTATTGTATCGACCCTTTCTGTCACAGTCTTTTATTATTTCTTTCACTATTTTTATTTACTTTCTTGATTTTTTAAGTTGTGGATTGCCTATTTAGGCAATTTATCACCATTCTGTGTTGTTGCTTCTAATGAGCGTTGTAGTTCTTTGACTATTATTTCTTTTCAAATTTTTTGATTCATTAATTGCCACCATAATATAATTAAATTTAATTTGATGGTAGAGAGCAAAGAATATTCTTTACAATTTTTACATTTGTCACCTTTTTCTATTATACTTCATTTGATTGATGAATGATTGAAACATAGTAAAATATTTTGTTCTCCATCTGTAGTAGTTCAAATTGTTCTCTCAAAGTTTGTAATCCCAGGCTTCCTTTGCTGATAATGATGACGCAGCAACAATTTCTTTTCCAAATTTGTAGCATCAAAGATGGATAAACAAGAAAGCCTTATTATCCCTTCTTTTTGAGTTGTTATAAGTTTCTCCCTGTATATTAGTTGAATTTTCACCCAATTTTTAAACTCCATCCTTGACTACATCAAGCAAATTTTGATAGTCAAACACTACCTTCATTTCATCACTTATTAGAAATTTTCTGTAAATTCTTCTTAGTCACAATCAATTACAATCTTTTGTTTTTTTTTCTTCAATATTATATTTCATTAAATAATACTTAAGCACATTAACAATGTAATTAATTAATTTGTAATTAATTTTAAACTTTTAATATTAATATATGTTACCGACATTTTGGACCTGACAAATTAACCTAATAGAGATACCTAAAGTTAATAAATAACATTACTAAATTTTATTTGTTGTCACAATATACAACTGTACTCCACAATTTATTCCAATTAAAAACCTTAAATTTGAAAACGTGTGATCAAATGAAAAAAAAAACTTAACTTTTCGATTTTTTGAAGTCGTATAATAGATAAATAATTTTTAATATATTCAATAAATAAATAATTTCATCAATATTTTAAATTCATATAAAATATTATATGTGTTTTTTCCTACACCACTTTCACATAGTTTCAACATGTAAAAGAATGAGAAGGACCTTTCTCCTAAATTATCCATGAATCATAGGCTTTGGATACCCGTTTGTTGGAACTGCTCTAAGACTTCACAAAATTGAGAAAAAAAATTTATTGCAAAAACACTACGACAGTTGTATTTATATATGATTTATTATTAAACTACCCTTCATTTGACCTAACAAACAAACAAACTGATAATTATAATAGTTATAATTCATAACTACTTCTTTAATTTGAATTATACACAACGTATGAATAAGTAGAAGTTTATGGCGAGAGCTTGAAAGTTTTAAAATTTTATTTATGTAGTGTTATAGATAGATATATAAGGATGAAGTGAATACACTTAATCTCTCTGTATAGTGATAAACACAAAATTAATTAACAAAAATGACAATTATAGAAATAATAAAAAAATAAAACTATTTTATTTTTAAAGAAAAAGTAATATATTAATTATATTTCTCAATTTATATATAAAAATTTAAATGATAATTTAAAGGAACAATAATAATGAAAATTAATTTTACCCGTAAAAAATTAATAAAACCAAAAAATTATTATAATCTCTTACTAATTATCCAAATCAACTCAGGATGCTACATATAATAGTTATGCTCTAATATACTTATATATGCTGCCATTTTGTTAAGGGTAGATACTTATATGCTGCCCTATGATAATGTGACTGATCGATTATCAAGTTACTTGAAATTATATTAAAATTTTAACTTTTTTTGTGATTATTATGAAAAGGTTTGTATTAGCTAATGTTTTAAAAGATATGCATTAAAAATATATTAATGTAATATAGAAAATATTAATTACTTAAAAAGTCAACTTTAAATAATATATTTAATATATATATATTAAATAATCTCTTACCTTTTATAAAAATACTTAAATGCTAAATATTATTTATAAGAGTTTTACGCCATTAATTAATAAAAAATATTATTAATATTATTTAAAAATTATTATAAAAACAAATAAATTTGTTATATATAATAATTTTTAACTAAATAATAATATTAAGAATCTTTACATTTTTAATATATATACGAAGATTAGCTAAATTATGTACACTTATTTCTTTTAAAAAATAAGTTAACAAATTATAATTATAATTGTCTTAAAAATATATAAAAGTAGAACTTGATAACTTACTTTATGTTAACAAATACTTACAAAAATTATTAATTTTTTTAAAGAGTATGTTAAAAATTTATAATTAATATTTTAGAATTATACCCAAAGCATAACTTACTAACTTAATATTTGTATATATCAAGTGGGTAAATTAACAAATATTTTATATATATAATTTATTCTATTTTTATTGAAATTTATATATTTAATGAATGGTAACCAAAGCAGACTTTGAGCACAAAAAATTAATTTGGTTATCAAATAATATGGAAGTATTATGTTAATCATGAAGATAATAATACTAAAGTGAATGATATGAAGAAGAGATATTTGAGTTCCTTTCTGCATTTAAAAAAAAGAAAAGAAAATGTGCAACCCACCCTGCCCCTTTATCTCTTTATCCACACTGTTGTGTTTATACCACCAAATAAGGAATGGCAACGTTAGAATCTGGTATGACCCTGTTGGTGCCCCAACGGTATGGTTTCCTTGCAAGAGCACCGCACTCCGTTAAGCTCCATGCTTCGACCTCCCTTCTCTTCTCTTCTAAGGCCTCTTTCAAAACCGGAAGGCTCTGCTTTCAGTTATGCTCCGCTTTGCAAGAGCTACCCACAACGGACCAAACACCTCAATTAACAGACAACGTCAAGAAGCTCTACGTCGTTAACTTGTCTTGGTCTCTGTCTGCGTCTGACCTCAAAGACCTCTTCGCCCAATGCGGAAACGTAACCGACGTCGAGGTTGTTTTTAAACTCTCTCCGTTGCCCTTGCTTTTTGGTTATGTTTGTGTCATGTAATTTCCACAACTGCATTTGGAATTTTAATCTTAAATTTACGGTTTTATTGAATTTAGTTGTTTTTATTTGCCATCCTCAGCATGGACGAGGGTTTCATTCCTGTGTCACTAAAATGGAGATCTCTGATGCCCTGGAATTTGTTGAGGAGGTGTAATTGGATAAAACTAATTGCTTATAGTTTAGGCTTGTTCACTAATTCTCTAGGTGAGTCTCAATTGACCGTTCCAACCTACCATTCATACCCACCCTGTCTATTGGGGATACCTACCGTTCTACCACTTTTTTTTTTTTTAATTTTTTATTCTGTCGTAGATAAAAAGTATTCAATGACTTTGACAATGATTAATTTCTGTCCAAGAATCTGTCTGATAGTCTTTAGTGAGATTTTCGCTTCTAACCATGTTTTCTTTTTTCATTCACAATGCTTAAACCTGGATCCTTGCTTAAGGAATTTCAATCTAATTTCACTCGGACTAACCTAATGTTGGTATCCTTTCTATCACTTTTCACATAAAAATGCTATTATTTATTATTTAAAAAAGTTTAATTGATCATTTGATTCGTATGCTTGCATTTTTTATTTTAATACTTGTATCTGAGCACTTTTTTATGTTTTAATTCTTGTAATTAGCCTTGGTTTATGTCTCCATTTTGTGACAGTTTTACCTTGCCAGAAAACTAACAAGGATTAAATATAAAAAAAAATTACTCGTATAAAAATGAAAAATTGGCACAAGTACATAGACCAAATGATTAATTAAACCTCTAAAAAAAATTATTTAGGATTGAGTTAGTATTCTAAGCTTACTTTATACATAATGATACAATATTGATATTTCCTTTTGCTTAGGTATTGGGGTATTCTCTATTAGAGGAGTAATGTTCGCTTATTTTATGTATATTGTATAATTTAGAGAAATGGGTTTTGATTGTAGTAGATAATAAAGAACAAAGATGGGAGGAGCAGGGGCTATGCCTTCGTTACCATGGCTTCCGAGGAAGAGGCTCAGGCTGCTGTTGCTAAATTTGACTCTTATGTAAGTTGCTTCCATTTTGTTCAATACATATATATGCTGCATGTATTCTGTTTGTTATGAAGATTAAATTGGATCAAGTTTGTATAAATTGGGTGTTCGCTGCTTCCACTGTCTTATATTTGGTCTCTGTTGTGGTGAATTGCTCATATAATTATCTTCTAAATGGTGGCTCCAAAATTATGAATTTTCTTAATGGTAGACAATAATAGTCTGCAATGATAGAAGTCTTTAGTGTAGTAAACCAGGGAATCACATCATTTTGGGTCAGTTTGAGCGTCCAAGCTATGCAAATGTCGCACATAGGGTTTATAAGTCACAATAAAATGCAGATGAAATACATAATTACTTGGTCTTTACACCAGCCATACCCAGTTCCTTTATTTTCAATCCTATTATGGCCACCTCCACCTCTTATTGTCCACATTTGTTTGTTGCATGGTCCAGTACTTACACTATAAGAGACTATGAAGTTCAGTTATTTGAGGTCCAATTGAACATGGTATGCAAAAACCTGTCTTAATTTGGTTGGGACTCTGCAGATTATTGCTAAAGGCTAGAGGTTAGAGTTTGAACTATCATTTCTTCAATACCTTTCTGCCGTGCCATTACGGAAATGTGATGTAATTAAATGTTTTTTTATGACCACACCATAGAGTATTCAACAAAATTTGGTATCCTTACCTAAAAAGGAATTTGCAGTTTGCACATAGTAGGATCTCCTTATAAATATGATACCATTTAAATGATCTTTCTATGTGTTCTACCTCTGGCAAAGCACTTCCAACATCCTTAGAAGGTAAAACTTAGGGGTGTTGCTTAGACATATTTTAACTACATGAAAAATGATTTTAGAAATATTGCTTTGAACATCTCATTCAACTTCATTATGGTGATAATTTTGTTGACTTAAATTTGTGCGATTCAGGAATTATCAGGACGGATAATAAGGGTAGAGCTTGCAAAGAGATTCAAGAAACCTCCTCCTCCTCCACCTCCTCCAGGTCCCCGTACTGGAGAGACACGTCATGTAATTTATGCATCCAACCTTGCATGGAAAGCAAGATCTACCCATCTCAAACAAGTCTTCACTGAAAATTTCAAAGCACCAGTTTCAGCAAGGATTGTCTTTGACAGCCCTTCTGGACGATCTGCTGGATACGGATTTGTTTCTTTTCTTACTAAGGAGGATGCAGAGGCTGCCATTTCTACTGTGGATGGGAAGGTAATTATTATCTTATTGTTGGTTACATGCTCATGCTCTGCTATTTGATGACTAGGACAAATTATTTGTGTTTATCGTTTACAGACAGTATGATTTCAGTGGCTTTGAATAGATATGCTTGTTGAAATAATTTTGAATCAAAATTATTTTGCATAGCACTTTAGGCGTGCATGCTTAAGTTCAAGAGCATTATCCTGTAGCTTTCTTGGATACAAAACCACAAACTTCCTAAAGGAGACTCAAAAGTATTGTTTGGATTTGGATGGCTAAACTATATTTGAGGGTCTAGCTTATAGGTGTATTTTTGGTTATTGAAAGATTGAGTGGCTGGATATATTGTTGGAAGAATATGGGCTGAGTTCAATAGTAACAGTATTGTATCTTATTGCCATTGTCAAGATTACTGGACTATATGTGGGTACTTCTACTTCTACTGACACGATACAGCCTGTAAACTTCTATTACCTTCTGATTTTTCACTTGCCTTTTATTACCTCCTTTACTTTTCTAGATTTTTCTACACAGATTTTGATTCTAGATTTTACTTTTTTATTTTGAGTTTTGGCCATTGAACTCGTTATCTGCCATAGGTATATTCCAGACAGTGGGTTATTGCCCAAATTGGTTTTTTCTGCCAATAATACTTTCGAATTAAAATTTTAATTATAGTCTCCACTTGTTTCTTTTTCATATTTTTTGGTTATAGTAAGTGGCTTTGCTTGCATCTACTAGCATTTTCTATGCCAAAATTTTACAATGTCCAGAGAGGATTATGTTACTCGCAATGTTGGATTTGGGTTGTGATTCCCAACAGTGCTTTTGTTTTAAGAGAAATGCTATATGTACAACTATTCATACAACAAAAAGAAACAGAAAGAAAAGTGGGTGAAGTGATAAATGATGTTATGGAGAGAGATAGCCACAAAAAATTGATGTTGTAAAATTTGTTGTAAGAATTATTGTATGTATATCACATCTCTTATTTTAAACTAGGCAATATCAAGTATAAAAGTACCTTTGAAAAAAAAAAAAAGATGCTATATTGCATTTATGCTAGAGTAAGATAGCATTGAGTTCTTGTGAGGCTTTTAGGTTGAGCTTAAGACTGATGGTGTCACTTGATTTTAATTTTGTATTAGAACTGCTAATCAGTACAATCGTGAAGTGGAAATAAGATGACTGAGTGAGACAATATATGACAACTCGTTTTGGAAGTTAGAATAAACTGGATATCTTAAAACAAAATAAACAAGAAGATGCATACATATGCGTGGACTATTAAGTAATTAAGTTATTAAAATTTTCCTGCTGTTTATAGGATCTATAGAATAAAAGCTGTGGAGTTGCCTGAATTTCATGTCTTGGATTAGAAGGAGCATCTGGGTGTTTCTATCTGAGTGAGATCACTAGTTTGTTTGTCATTCTTTACTTTATTTAGCTCTTCCATGTTTGCTTCCTTACAACCTAAGTTGTGTCCGTAGTACTATATGGCCGAGTTTCCTCTACCTTGTTCTTAAGTCACTAACTTCAACTGTATTAAGTGCATTTTCATATAATTCCTGCTGAAGGAAAACTATTTATCCTTTTGCAGGAGTTAATGGGACGACCGCTTCGCCTAAAATTCAGTGAAAAGAAAGATAAAGAAGCTGGAAGTGAACAAGATGAAGACCAAGGTTCTGATGCTCAACTGGAAGAACAATAAATTTTAGATATTCATTGTTGATCATTGGTCGTGGTATGGGATTCAGTGGAAATCTCTACGAGCTGGAATTATATCTCATGTATACAGAACTATGATGAATGAATTTTTTGCATTCACAATAGTTTACTATACTTTAAAATGTGGATGCAAATTTAAGAAACTTCTCGATATAATTTTCCTTACAGATCTCGTTTCTGAATTTCTTCACTCCCATTTATAAGGGTACTTAAGGGTTGATAAAACTTTAAAATCTTGTCAATTAAGAGTTGCAAACCATGTATCTTGAGACTAAAGTTTAATTCAATATATTGGAACCATAGATATCCTCTTGGCATCTTGTATTCTATGACTGCAAACTCTGAACCTTTTTTAAACCCTTCGAATTTGAAGCCTATATTGACTATTGAGGTTTTACTTCTAGCTTCCATTATCACTTTTCACAGTGAATCTGTAGTACTGGGTTTGCACATATCAAATTAAAATACATAAATTACTACCAAAGGTAACAAAATGCATTATGTAAGCTTATGTTTTTTGGTACATAATGAAAATAATTTCATGTGGGATTGCATGAATTTCACACTCAGAGTACAGGTCTTTCGAAAAAAAATTTTCAAATGATGATATATTGATAAATAGATACTTATACACTTCCTCCTCGGCATTTATTAATTCATATTATCACACTATATCATCCAGTGTCTTCTCAAAACTATCATCTTACAAAAAAAAAATTGTAGCAGATCCTGTTTCTAGTCAAAAATATAATGAAATTACATTTCTTATTCTTTTCTCGGATCCCACTATTAAAAGGGAGATGTTCATTTCTTAAAATATCCTTTATACGTCGACGAGAACAGAAGAAAGGATCAGATTTATCTCCACGGAAACAAGAGTAATAATAATATGTATAATGCTACTGCAGTAAGTATGGTAAAAAAAAGCATACAAAAAAGAAAATGGAGGATAGTATATGCTTTTGATGCATGAATTATTTTCCAAAATTTTCAGACCTGCTATTCCCTGCAAAGCGAAATTCAAGGAGGAAAGTTGATTCTTTGTGAACGTGAAGAGTAACCAAGTGCATATAATTTGACTATTATTGCGTTCTCTGCTGTGCTTCTCATTGTTGAACTAATGATTGTGCAATCTGCTTTTGACCAAAATCAAAAGCTCATATTCTTCTTAGTATTTTTTGATTTTACTTCGAAAGATATATAAAGTCATATTAAAACTTCTATAAGCAAATTATGCAATTTTACAATTTGATGATTGGACACCCAAATAATGTAAATATATCATTGGCTTATTTTATTTTATTTTTATTTTTCTCTTATCCTCGTATCGTAAAACTAATTATATCAATTATTTATCATTCTTTTCTTTGTAATACAAACACGAATTTGAATTGTTTGGAGTCAAGCTTCACGCATTCAATCACGTAGTCAAAATTTTATATAATTTGAGAAATATTAAAAGTTAAGATTTTAGCTTCTTTCTCTATCTGCAGAGAATTCACATCCGTATAAACTCCTCTTCGATATCCAAATATCTTTTTCCTTTAACAATCATCTTAAAAGTTAAAACCAAAAATTAACTGGTTTAGTTTATTCTGTATGATTAGCAAAGATTAAAATTGTTCAGAAAAAAATGAAAAGGAAAAAGAGACTGAGTGACGTCAGAAAAGAAAATTAAAAGCGACTTGAAGGTTTAAAAATGAGGGTCCTCTTTAGTTTTTGCTGTTGTCAAAAGACTCAAAAGGGATTGGAATTGGATCAAGAGTGTCTCGGCTTTTGTGCATATCATTATGTCTCCACACAAATTGAAAAACTGGCCCGAGTCTAGGGCATTATGATATTGACCGCACATCATTCAAGTGAATAATTTCAGCAATTTCTGTCACCAGAAAAAAAAAATGTTACTATTTAAAGTAAAAATTTGAACTCATAAACATTTCCCATAATGCAATTTTAGGTGATGCAGACAGTGGACACAAACTGAACGATAATTTAATTAGCAAACCATACTTTACTTGGAGAACAAACTTTGTTGAATATTATTGATATTCCTTCTATCAATTCTTTCAACTAATTTTTATTTATGGTAAGGCTACGTAGAATTAGATGGACCAAAAGATGGCAAACATGTATACTTATATTAATTTTCATTATCTTACTAAATATTCTCCCACTTATCAGAATATATACTTTCTGAATTATCCGAAGAAAGCAACATGTACATCTATGCGTGTTTGGGGAAGTCGAATGTGATCTGAAACCACTTGAAGTATGATATTTGTTATGAATCGTTGAAAATTGAAGTGCATTACACGAGAAGAGAAATAAAATAAGCTCAGATTTCTTTGCTAGACCGACAGGTTCAATTATATCATATATATATCATATATATATATATGATATATCCCCTATGCAAAGTCAGGGTATCATTTAATTTGGAACTTTGTAGATAGGCACAAATCTAACAAAATTGCGTGGCTTCATAAATAAGAAAATTCGTACGTCCAGCAATTGAAGTTGAAAAGAGAAGAGGAGATGGCCCAAGGTTTTGAGCAAATGGTTGGTTGGGTGTTGGGTGAAAAGTGACAACTACATTTCACTCTAACTTGCTTTTAAACACATACTATATCTTTCTACTGCACCTTTATTCTCTCACGAATATATTCTTATCATCAAGTTGACTAGCAATTTATTTAGGTTATCATGTGAATAAAGATTATGGTTGTCGTGTAACTTGCAATTGGGATTTCATTTATGATTATAGCCACCATTATCAAGTTAAGTTTAATTATTGGAATGTGCCAGTGCTAGGTCGTTCTTTTTTGGTCTTATATATAATATAAGCATACACATAAGTTATATTTCTTTGCAAAGTTAGTACCACAGTTGGCCATGAGTTGTGGGGGAGAAAGATATTTACTGTTGGGGTCATAAGGAGAATATATGCAAAGTAGAATAATGTTGAAGTCTCACAAATGATTTATGACTCATAAGGGAGACAATTAAGCACAATATTGAACGAATAACAACACAAGTCCTAGTGTTTCCAACACATAAAAATTCTCTGCTATTTTGTTTTCAATACCTCTTTGTTTTGTTAAGGCTCAAGAATTTTGTAATCTGTTTTATATATCCTCTACAAGTTATTAGGACGTTTCTCTTTTGGTTTTTTAGTGCCAATAGGCAATAACAACATAGTGGTACACACTAGCCTGGTCTAGGTGATACATTGAAAGCAAAAATATGAAATTTCAAACATATCCACTTCTTCTGTGTTAGATAACGCTAATTACTTACGGCCACACTGGCTCCACACACATAGGTACGCGCACATTAATGAAGTTCTTTAGATAATTTTGATGTCATGCACTTTACAAGGACTAAATCGTCCTGCTACTTCAATAGTGAACTGGTTAAAATAACTAAAAGAGGAAAAGCATTCAATTCTTATAAATTCTCAACCACATCACCACCTCCTTAGTCCACAAATCATTGTAACCAAGGAAAAAGAAACTAGAGGGCAGAGAAAGCTATGAAGAATGGACAGAAAAAAAGAAAAAGAAGGTGAACGAAAAAGTTAAAGTACTCTCATCAGCACCCCATTTTCTTTGTCTTTGCCTCGCTTTCCATCTAAGTCCTTTGGCCCTTTTTCCATGTTATTTTTCCCCTTGACACAAACTTAAATTCTAGCAAGCCTCTCTGTCTTCATGCCCTTTCTCTTGCACGGATAAATCTATAAGATCATCGCCCTTTCTTGCTTGTATGTTACTAATCATTGTTTATAAGATAGAGATTCTCACAATCTCAACCTTTTATTTTCAGATTAGAACGTATCCTATACATTTCTCTATGTTTGTTTGCTCTATGTAGATGCTCCAGTTATGGTTTTGTAACTTCTCTACTTGTTTCTATCTTTGTCTGAAGGTTCAATTCTTTTGTTGTCATTGGTAATATTCTATTATCCATAGCCTATTAATTTTATTCATAATAATAGGAGAAAATAGAAACCACGTTTATAATCTTTGCTTATGAGTTAGTTTATAACTATATATAATATACTGCTCCTAAGTCCTAACCCCTAAGGTTTTCACACCATGGCTTCTCTAGGTAACCCAAAAAGTTGGGTTCCATACATGAACAACAAAGACTGTTCTCAAGGATTTTGTAGCTTGTATTGTCCACAGTGGTGTTATGTAATCTACCCTCCTCCTCCTCCCTTTGAATATCCTGATGATGATTCAAGTCCAAATTTCTCACCTCTAGTTATTGCAGTCATTGGGGTCTTGGCAAGTGCTTTTCTTCTTGTGACTTACTACACCATAATATCCAAGTACTGTGGCAGCAGAGAATCTTCTTCAGAAAGCGAAGACCAAGAAGCAAACATTGAATTGGAAGAGGATCACAACCCTTCACTCCACGAGCCATGGCATGCTCCAAGCATTGGCTTAGATGAGGCTTTGATTAAGTCCATAACAGTTTGCAAGTACAAGAAAAGTGAAGGGTTGATTGAGGTCACAGATTGCTCCGTTTGTCTCAGCGAGTTTCAAGATGATGAGAATGTTAGACTCTTGCCTAAATGCAGCCACGCTTTTCACCTCCCTTGCATTGACACGTGGCTCAAGTCTCACTCTAGTTGCCCTCTATGCCGTGCCAGCATATTCACCTTCAATGCTGCACCACTTCATGTGGCTACACCAGTCATACAATTGGACACTGAAACTTCAGAAAACCAACAACATGCAAATGAAAACGTTGCTGTTTCAAGGGACAGTGAATTGGATGGTGTGGAAGGAGGAGACAGACTTGGTGCAGCAGTTTCAAAGACTGCATTGCGTGCTTTTAGTGATCTTGGCAATTTGAGAGGAAGGCATAGTGTGATTGAGATTAGAGATGAAGGGTATGATTCCATTAGAAGGTCAATTTCTATGGACCATTCGTTTCAAAGTGGTGCTGCTCTTTCAGTTGCTCATGTTCTTCAGATGAATCAAGAGCATGAAGGATGTTCTAATGGGGCTGGTCCTTCAAAAGGATCAAGAGGTGAAAGTAGCAAGTCTAGCTATAGGAGAAGGGTTTTGCATTGTGTTTTGAGTCCAATTGCAATGAAGAGATCATTTTCTAGTGGAAGATTCTCGTTTAGCAGAAGTGGCAGAGGAAGGCAAGGAGTTTTAACTCTCTCGGGAATACCTTAGTTTCTTTCTTTTACCTTTTTTTTTTTTATCCTCTTTTTTATCATGATGGAAATGTAGATGTGGACCAAATTTTTGAGTGAAGATCTTATGTTAAATATAATTGAACGTTTATGTGGTATATTAATCAAGGTGATATTAGTATTTAGTAGTAGCTGAAAAACAAAACTTCTTTTTTCATGTATATCTTTCTTGAGTTTGTATTTTGATCCGTGAGTTAATATTTTAGTAAAGATTAAATTCCCTCTCGTGTTATTAATCAGAAGGTTTTCTCGGCTCCTCAAATTTTAGATTTATTTTTTATTATACAAAAATACTATGTATATTGATAAAAAAAACTTAACATATAACTTTCATTAAAAAAATCAAAGACCACACTCACTTCTACTCTATCTTTTAACATCAGAATTCGGAAGTTAAGTTGGAAGACATATGTAGGTCTGCATCAAACTATCATTCTGTCATGGATTATGCACACTTTCTTTGTAATATTTCATTCTTACCTCAATCTGTCAATTCATTATATCAAACGAATCAATGGTTCGTACGTGTAATGTAAAAAGGATAATACTTGTGTTTGTATTGTGCACTGCCTGTTTATAATTTCAACTTTTTACATTGATATATTTTGTAAAATGTTTTAATAACTTAATTTCTAAATAACTATAAGGCTTTACTAATAGGTGTCTTAACTGGTTAAAGAATTTATAAAAATATATTAAAAAATTGAATTATACACTTTGTAATAAAAAAATTATACTGTTTACTTGAGGTAATAGACTTATATGCGCTTAGCAGTATCATTCTGACTATAAATAATGTGCAACTAGTACATTCACTTGAAAATGATATATGCTTTAATGATTGTGCAAACCATATTTATCATTTTCATTATCTGCTTCTGCTAGGCAATTACTAGATGTGTGTGACACTGAATTTTGATGTAGCCATAAGGTGTCAAATCAGTGGTGACAGAATTGCTATCAAGGGCCGTAACCATCTCCATTATTAGCGGGTTGAAAAAACGCGCCTTTAAATAATTGTGTCTGGTTGTCACAGTAATTGGGCCAGGGGAGAATATTCAAATTCCATTATTCAACCATTCATATTTTTGCTCAAACCCATATTATTCATTACTAATTCAACCATACGAAATAATCATTTTGAACCCTCTATACTGACTCAAAGTCATAAAAATGACCCTTTCTAATATGTCATGAAAAGACTTGAATTATGTATGTTCATCCTCTGACACTGAACTTCAAGTTCACACTACCATGCCATTCCTGGTCAGTTTGATGAATAGTACAAAGTAATACATGTATTTATATCATATCAAAGATAAGACTCACGCAAGCTAACACACTAGCAACGCTAACAAAATAGCAACTAACAAAGCAACACTCAAGCACGTGGGAGATATCGAAATTTTCTGAGATAAAGTTTATAGCATGTCTCCGTGAGACCTGTCATGAACTTAGTTAAGAAAGGGATCATGGAGTAGTAGAGTCAGTTCCTATAACTCGACACTCACCACCATCATCGAGAGGGAATCATGGGATCATGGAGAAGTAAAATTAGTATGGAGGAGTAGAACCAATATGGAAGAGTGGAATCAAGAATTGTGAGATCATGGAAGAATGGAATTAGACCAGCCTCAAAACCTATAAAAAACCTCGAGACGAAGAGAAAGAGGGCAGGGAAATTTTTAGAGGAAGAAGAGGAAAGGTTGAAAATTTTGAGAGGAGAGAAGAAAGAAAAGGAAAGTTGACGATAGCTCGAGAGAAGCCAAGCAAGAAGTCCAAAGTTCGACCGAAGAACAGGAGAAAGTATTGTACAGAAGGAAGAAGGCAGGGGACCCATATAGATATCAGGTTAGTAAAAGAACACGTGAATATGCCTCTAGGATGAAACCTTAGAAAGCTTCCTTCCCCTTTTTTGGACAAGAATAGAGCCAAAGCCCCTTTCCATCCCTCCACACCTCCCTTGACAAGGTCGAATCCGTCTCGGCCCCACTTAGGCCGGCCGAGATGAAGTGGTGTCGCCCTCCTTATGTCCCTTATCGCTAAGGCCGAGTTCGTCTCAGACCCACTCGGGTGGGCCAACATAAATCAGTCTTGTCCTCACCTTCCAGCATCCCCTATCATTAAAAATTGAGTCCGTCTCGGCATCCACGGCAGGTTGGCATGAGCTGGCTTCGCCCTCTCCTGACCCATTAGCCTAGTTAGAACTACGTGAATTTTGACTCCTCCAACAATTGAGGTAGGTAGGTACAAGAGGCACACTCTTATCAAGTCATGAAATCAAAAAACCCAAAAAGAGACTCAACCGCTACCCCTGCCACTCCATGACCCATATCCAAGAGAATATAACCCCAAGCTTGAGCACCATTCCTATTCCCTTGTAAGCTGACTAAAGGTAACTATCAGGTGATAGGCGTGTTGGGACACCCTGTGTCCCTAACGCGTAACTAACTCCCAAACCCATCTGAGACCAGCTTTTCCTCCAGGGTTCCTGGCGTTCTCTAAAACAAAATGATGGTGGCGATTCCTAGTAGCCAAGTTGGTTTCGACTATGAAATGACCGAGATGATTTCGACTCGACCTATTTCGACCCACCTCATCTAGCGTCACGAGTTAGATTGTGACAACATGTAATTGATAGCTTTATTATACGAAGATTTTTCATCAGCTCAACTTAAATACATGTTCATTTTCATCCTCAAAAATAAAAGAAAAGGAATATTTGGGGACATTTTTTTTTCTTATACATTAAATTTTGAGTAATGATAATCATATTAAATTTTCACCAGTTCAATTTTAGATGAACTCATTTAAGATGACAAAATTTTTTATTATTATTATTATTATTATTATTATATAAGACTCAAATTTCACTACTTAAAAAATAAATTAAACTTCTCATCTATTAAACTCTTGTTTATTTTTGACAACTTATTTGATATTGAAAAATGATTTTTGTAGGTGAAAGTATCGATTGTTACATCACATATATCAACACCCTCCAATGGAGACAAACAATCATTATGTTTGGGCATTTTAAATATGAAACTTTGTTGTCGAATATGTTGAAGAACTTGACGATGCCGTTCAAATGACATCGGTGCATTGTTTTGGAACCATACAACATAACTGACACAAGTTTTGTATTGGCATTTTCAGGAGACAAAAGTTAATTAAAGAAAATTAATTTAAACGTAATAAGCAATATACTTAATAATAAATTAAATACGAACTGATGCCATGCTCTTTTATATTTGTTGCAATATTATTTATTGCATTTCTAAGAGTGTTAAATGACAATATTGGAGTCTTCCAATTTAATTTAATTTTTTTCTGCGAATGAGGAAAAGAGTAAAAAAAATTTCTGAATTGCGATAAAAAAAAGTTTCAAATGACAAATCTCTATGTAGCTTCAAGATTTATACAGTAAAAACTGATTCTTGTAGTGTCACTGTGAAACCAAACATATTCTACATACTGTGGGATGTGGTCAATCCTATTATTAATATTTTTTATTCCACATTTCGGGGTAATTATTTTCGTGTCAAATATAATTTTAAGAAGTTAATAGTTATATATAACTTGAGGATTCCAATGTAATTCATTGTTTGTCGATAAGTTAATCCAGACACGTTGTACATCTTTTAAGTAGAAAAACAATGCCCCAGCGGGTCTATCTAAAAAATGCAAACCATGATGTTAACCACATGACCCAAAAAGGGTAAATAATCTGCCACTACATTACCCTCCCTATACATAAATGTGACTTTAATCCCCACTCCTTATAAATCCAACATCTTATCGTGTCCATCATGGATCTTATCCATGAAAATTACTTACTTCCTTCTTCACAAAATGGGCAGCAATTTTAGAATTACAATCCAATTAAAGATGTCTAATGCTAGCATTTGTACACCACCTTAAGAGCATATAAAGCAATGCTACATAATTTTTTTAACATTTAAAAATTTTAAAATATAAAAAATATTACTTATTAATTTTAATAACATTTTAATAAATATTGTATCTCATTTCGTAAAATGTCATTAACAATATTTAAATATTACTAAAAATATAAAACAAATATTAATAATATTTTTCAATAAAAGTTATTATAATATATATATATATATATATATATATATATGAATCCCACAGCTATCATATGATCACATTTGATACCCCATGCATCATCCACTTATCATGTGATGATCCAAAATCCCTCCCAGCACATGATGTTTGTTACCCTCCTTGTTGAACAAGAAAAATACAAACATCATTATGATGTCAATCAATATATATACAAAACGTATTCAAATTTTTTAATTTAATATATATATATAATGCTTAATTATATTTCATATAAAAATTAACTAATACCATGGCACATCGAATTATCCAATAATTTCTCTATCAACAGAAATAATTGTTATTCTCGTTTACCCATCCTCCCGGTGGATATTCTCACTTTAGGTGATAATCATGATACCGGAAATTGAAGCCCCAACACACAAGTTGATCCACAACACTATCTGAGAGAGTTTGGTCCACATGATCTATTAAAATCAACCCCGATCGAAGGTATCCAACGGTCCTTCCAAAACTGGATACTTCTTCCATTACCAATGACCCATTTACCTCCCCATTGCAAAAGATTCCCAAAGAAGTGATAACTTTCTAAACTTGAGAACATTGTTTAAACCGCCACACTGAATAAGGAATGATATAAGGAGTAGTGGCACCCACACCTCTAGTTTCTAAAGCAAGAAAAAGTAGGCTATCATCAAATGAATGCAAACCACCTCGTATCAAAGCAAGACCTGTATAATGTTTGGAATTAAGATCATTATAAAAAAGAAGTAAAATACTCCTAAAGACCAATTTCTTAATTTTCTTTCTTAACAACATAAATCTTGTAATATTAATTAATTTCTAATTATATAAACATATAACGTTTAGGTAAAGTAATAATTTTGATTGGTTAGTATTATAAAGAATAATTTTAAATTATTAATTTATTAGTACATATATTATTTTGTCTAATTGTAATAATTAATTACAATATTTGTATTTTGAAAAGAATGTATTAAATATAACTATCTAATAGGTAATATATTCACAAGAGTCATATCTTAAAGAAGTTCATTAAAAAAAACATATGAACTCAAAATAATAAAAAGAAATTTAGAAGCTTATTATGAAATACTTTTCTTTCAAATTCCCTTTTTTAAACAAATTCAAGCAACTTTATTATATCTAAAAATTGGAAAATTGAAAAGTTTGCATAATATTCATCGGTTAAATTAAAAGAGGAATACATCATAAAAGATAGTGTGTTTTGATATCCATAAATTAAAAAAAAATTATAAGAAGAGATAATATTAGTCAATTTTTATTAAAAGTTGAACAATTTCAAGCATACAAATTAAAGTATATTTATTTGTTTTTTTATACTATAAGTAGAGATGGGTAGAAATAGTTCATATTGCTTGTTGAAGGTCTATATATGACCTAACTCATTTAAGAATTAGCTTAACATAGTTTATTTAGTAAAAAATGTTAAAGTTGGATTTTTTTTAAAAAAAAATATTTTAAGTAAGCAAATCTAGCTTTGAACTTAAAAAAAATGGCTTTTAGACTTGTCACGTCACCCATTTATAAATGTTAATATATAACATTATATCATTATCTTAACAATTAAAGTATTATGTTTCTTACTTGAGCTAGATTTAATATTTATAAAACGTACTATGTTTTTGTGGCTTTAAGCATTTCTAGTGTGATAGGCATGTTAGCCCATGTTGTTTAATGATAGTTCTGTTTATCCGTTAATCTAACGGTCTATTTTATGGTAGGCTCGTTAACCCGGAAATCTAACAACCTATTTAAGGATGGACCCATCTACCTATTTAAAGCCATAACATTCAATAAGTGTTCAATAACCATGTACTTGTATAAAAAGGCCAGAACAAACTTATAACAAGCAAAATGGTTAGGTTTGGACAACAAGATTATAAAACAAATCAAGCCATATTTAAGATGAGACCTAACTTAATTTGATCCATCCATTTCCTAAGCAAAACATATATGGTCATGTGTTGATTATAATGGATTCAATTTTAGTGTTAACTAGATGTAAAGTTGAGCGATGTGCAATGCATGAGTTTATTTTGAAAAAAAAAATTATAATAAATTTGTATAAAAAGATGTGATAGATTTTTATTCAATTAAAAAAATATTGTGATTATGAATAAAATTTTAGAGTTTATCCTCATGATATATTTATATTTATATTTATTTTTAATAAATTTATTTTGATAATACATAATTTATGGGATCAATAATAATTTTAATTTTGTTAATTTTTTTTGTTATTATTTCTCACGAATATCCTTCTTCGACGTGATGAACCATTAATTACAGACACATTTCTCAATGAAAATTCAAAATCCAAGTTTTAATTATTAACCATTTTTTATTTATTGGAATCAAATAGAGTACCAAAAAATTTATAAAACTTATTTATCCTACTCAACTAAGTTAGATCCTGCTAGTATTGTTAAACTTTCTTTGAATTTGTAGTTGGTTAGTGTTATTTTTAAACAAATTATTGCTGAATGATTGATAGTTTATTGTCCTGTGTTAAAAAATAATTGCCACTATGTGAATCTAAAATCTTGATATGTGATAAACACTTCTTAATTGAACTCTTTACTAAAAAATTATATATATATATATACACTTCACAATTCCCGTATACTCATCATTTTTTTTTATTATTCATATACCCTCTAAAATCTCTAATATTTTGCAATGCCGTCTAGATTTCTTTAATGTAGAACATCATAATGAATTGTCTATTTCTCTCTCCTTAAATACAATTAAGACTATCAAGTAAGTGAATTTTGATAATAGTATTTAATGAACAAACTTTAGTTTAAGTAACCTAAAAACATAATTTGTTCTCCAATTTTAAAGTTGGAACTTTCTTTTAGGAAGGATATTTGAGATCTCTTGCTTAAAATTTTTATTATTGAATACATCTTGTTTTGTTCCAAAAAAAAAATCCAACAAATATATCATTTAGTTCCTTTAACGACAATGAACAAAAGAAAAATGCTAAATTTTACGAAGAATAACGCACATGAAAATAACTAAACATTTTGATTAATTGGTTATTTTTATATTTAATCACTTATTGATTTCCATTAAACATCAATAATTTACTTGTTATTCTTTTAAAAACAAAACACGTATACTTTCGTATTATTCGTGCAAATCACTCTTCGTACTAAAGATTATTGTTCAGAACAAAATATTATCACATGACAAAAATTAAACAATATTAAGCCTTGGAGTATATGCTATAAACTCATGTATTATAATTGACTTTAAGAAGAATTAACTCAAACACTATCTATACGTATGTTTGCATCTAAACCCCTGTTATAACTAATACAAACTTTGATGGTAGTAGCGTAGTTGAATAAAACAAATTAATCATTAATGTTCTTGTAAATACTAAATTGTTACTATACTTTTATGAAGTTATATTTTCTTGATCAAATATTATTATACTCTATAAAATAATAAAAAAATCAATTAAATTGAAAATAAAATTTGTAAAAATTTAAAGGAAAAGTCGATATTGAGATCTAACACATATTTAATATCAGAATCAATCAATGCATTGATGGTATACCCCAAAAAAATTCTTATTTCGCCATCTGAATGGGTGAAAATGAACACAGACGAGGCTTCCAAGGGGAACCAAGGCAACGCTGCTCTTAGAGACATTTGTGGAGACTTAAGTGGGTAGGGGAGAGGGAAGGGATTGTGGGTTCATAGAGGTGAAAAATGGGATTTGTAGTTTTCTTTCTCCTTTGGGCTTTGGCCGCGATACGTTCAAAGAAAGACAAAAAAAGATACCTTTCAACTTTCAATGTCATTATAAAACCAGTGCCGATAACCATTTTAAAAAATCTATATATCAAACGATTTTCAATACCAACATTATGAGACTAATAAACCCTAATGTAATTAACCAGTTATGTACCGAGAATAAATCTACTTCTATCTTAAAGCACATAAGATTAAAAATTAACGTGACAGTCAAGAGAAGAAAGATACTTGCATTTACTTAATCTCATATAAATAAATAAAAAATCCAAACATGCGACCTATTCGATACTAAATCCTGTTTTACTCTAGTGGCCAAACTCCTGGGAGTTACAGTTACGATATTTTAAACAGAAAAGATGAAAAGGAAAACTAATTATTTTTTGTAGTAGTACGGGAAGAGGTGTCAGATACTGTTTGAACATAACCACAATTACTGCAAGGTGCAGGATTCCTTGCAACATCTTTGTAACTAGAACAACTCTTGGAGTAGTTATGCCCTCCTCTTACAATTTTCAACGCCACATGCTCCGGCAATCTCAACGTATATTTATCATCATCATCACCGTCTCTTCCTTCTCCTTCACCTCTAACCATAACCACAGAATGCCCCGTGGAGTGCGAACGTGCAAACTTCTGTTCCTGGTCCTGCGTGATCACACTGGTCGAAACTCCCTCACCATCATCACGTTTATGATCTCCATCACTTTCTTTTACATCAATGCACACGTGTTCCCTTATCTCGTCTTCTACATTGTCCGAATCCAGTTCTCGAGGCTTCTCCGCGTCGTTGGTGGTTGGTAATTCAAGATCCGTGCGACAAACGGGGCAAGTCTTGTGCGAACGAAGCCATAGATCGATGCACTCTTGATGGAAGACGTGGTAGCACGTGGTTAAGAGTCGTAGCATGCTATCGTCATCGAACTCCAACAAGCAAATGGCGCATTCCAGCGAGTACTTCTTCTCCTTGCGGAGATTCTTCACGGTGGCGTAGAGGAAGGTGGGGAAGGATAGAAGAAGCTCGGGGTCGAGGCCTCTGTAGGGAGAACCAATGGGAGAGAGACGCGTGAGCGTGCCAGAGGTTGAGATGTTGACGAAACAGCACCTGCATAAGAAGACGAAGGTGAAACCTACGAAGCAGAAGACGAGAACCGCGGCGGTGAAGAATATTAGCACTGATGGGGTGATGTGCGGTGGTGGTGGTGGTGCTGATGTTGTTTCGGAGTTGTCATGTTTTAGCAAAGACATGGTTGGTTAACTGTTTGCATGGATGGGAGAAGTTTAAGCAGGGACAGTTAAGGTGTGGTTTTTCTTTGCACTTTCTCTTGAAGATGGGATTCTTACGCATGTACACAATAGTTGAAATATGCCAATGTATTTTTAGGACTATTTATCGTGTTGGCTTATTATGGGAGTGATGTGGAGGGACATTCGCATTGAGCGAGTCCTTATACGAGGAAGAGAGCTTATATCCGAACACTCTCTAGGATAAATCTCAATCAGTGAAGCTGTGCATGTGTGTGTATATAAAGATTTAATATTATATATTGATTATTTGATTTATGAGATTTACTTAAGTGACCCTGCATATGATGTTGTGTAAGCTAAACAATAGATATACTGCTTACACTTTCATAATTTTTAGATGCCCACCCGACTCAGAAAAAGAAATGCTAAACTATCAAATCAATAAAGAATGAAATTAAGATTAAATTGGACCTTCCATGTTCCTAGTCTGTTGATTTAAATCAACTTTAGAAGTGGTCAAAATTTTATCATATTCTCTCGAGCGAGGTCATGAAAGAGGAATAAAAATATCAATCATATATTGATGGTTAGATTAGATTAATATATGCATCGATAGATTATATTACAAAAATTACGTAACTTTTTTTTTTTAGTGATTAGGTAATTTTTAATGATAATTATTAAGGTATGTTTTAATCTTATTCTTTTAACTCTTATTATAAATACTTGTTTCACTTTATATATCACCTATTGATTGATTGATACTAAGTGTTAAAATTAATCAAACTATAGTTTAATAACTTTTTTATAATAAAATTTAATCAATTAAAATATATATATATTTTTTGTGTGTTTAAATTTAAATAGAATGTTAAGATTAAAAGATTCATTTTCAATGATGTTGTCGGTAGTGATAGAGGTAATAACGACAGTAACTGTGGAAGCAATATCATATAATGGCAACAATAACAATGGTGATAGATTAATAATAGTGATAGGAACCACAACCACTTAAGTGATTTATAAATGTACGTGTATGATGTGATATTTCAAATGAAAAATTTTAATCATAGTCTTTAAATCACAATTAAAAAAATATGTAATTAAACTAAAACTCAATTAAATACATCTTATGTAATTATCATTGTTGTCTTCACTCATCACCACCACTACCAGCAATGACGGCACGATGGAGGTGATGATAGTGATGGCGATAACAGAGGTGACAATAGTGATGGTAACAACGACAACGATGATAGTAGAAAAAAACAATGATAATATAATAAATCATGTTTAATTGAGTTTTAATCTCAACTGCAATTTTTTAATTATCACCCAATGACCATGATTGAAAATTCTTGTATAAATAAAAATTTCTTATTTGAAATGTTCTTTTATATATATATATAATGAGATATTTTATAGAAGTATAAGAAAAATAAATATTAACTGTTAAATTTTATTATACACTAAATAAAAATCTTATTATGAATTATCAAGATTACAACCAAAACATCATGCATGTTTTTTTAAATATCAAAATACTTTCAAGTGATAATGTGACTTTAAATATTGATTATTTATATAGTTATATAACTCATATTTACTATTGTCTCTTTCATATAAAAAATAATATTTCTAAGAACTTTTCTTAACATTTTATCTCCTTCAATATATCATTTTCATATTCATTTTTAAATTGAATTTCAATTTTTTTAAAATTATCGATAGTTAAAATTCTATGAATTTTTTTCTTAACATTTTATCTCCTTCAATATATCATTCATATTCATTTCTAAATTGAATTTTAATATTTTAAAAAAAATTATCAATAGTTAAAATGACATTTTATCACAATATAAATTGTATATAATAAATATAAAATATAATTATATTAAAAATATTTATTTATTATAAATTTTAATTATAATATAATTTATATATTAAAAATATTTATTTTTTATCAAATTTAATTATATAAAATAAATATTTATTTTTACATTGTATAAGTTAAAATACTAGTATGTGTGCATGTATATATATATTAAACATATAAGTGAAATTTTTTTATTATCGTAAGAAATGATAATTATAATTTTGATGCATTTGAGATAAGACTACTACTAATTTTGATTGAACTATGATTGATATAGACTGTTGAAAAGCCAATAAAAACGGCCACCGTTTTTATTGACCATAAAACGGCCATCGTTTTTATTGTCCATAAAACGGCCACCGTTTTTTTTTTCTTTTTAATTCCTCTTCCGTTACGCGGTTTCCTTCCCTTATATAAGGGAACAGAAGGGAATAGGAAAGATACACCACCGAGAGAAAAATAACAAAGAGTGTCAAAGCGGTGTGGGAGAAAATTCCCAAATTGTTTCCTTGTTCTTTTGTTGTAATTACTTTATTAGTAAATTACATTCTTTGCCACCTGGGTAGTGTGTTTTTTTCATCTTTTATTTTAGTTGTGTGTTCTTATGCTATTATCCGAAGCCCAACAAAGTGGTATCGAGGCCGGCCGGTTTTAAGTTCATTGCTATAGTCACTAGAATAGTGTTGGAGAAAATTCTTAGTATCTTTTGTGGTTGCAGTTAATCTCCGATCTTCCACATCGGAAAAGAGTTATTCTTATTCTTTGGAGTGTGGTAGTGTGAACTTGTTCACGGTCTGCCCGTTGTCGTTCCAAAGAAGGCAATACTATTCATAAGTGAAGGTTGCATAAGTCGGTTTAAAACCATGACAACGAAATATGAGATAGAAGTTCAATGGGAGTAATTTCTCATTGTGGAAATTAAAGATGAAGGCCATTCTGAGGAAAGACAATTGCATAGAGGCAATTGAAGGAAGAACCGCGGCTCACACGGACCGGCGGTGGAAAGAAATCAATGACAATGCTATTGCAAATTTGCACTTAGCAATGGCGGATTCAATTCTATCCAAAGTGTGGCAGAAAAGAATACAGTGAAGGAGATTTGGGATACCCTCATCAAACTATATGAGGTAAAATCACTTCACACAAGAATATTCTTGAAGAGAAAACTCTATACTCTTAGGATGAGTGAGTCCATATCAGTGACGGACCACATCAACCAGTTGAACACCTTGTTTGCCCAATTATCGCCAGCAGATTTCAATATAGTTGAAAATGAACGTGCGGAGCTTCTACTTTGAGTTTACCCGATTTCGTATGATCAACTCATCATCAATATTACAAATAATAATATTGATGGGAATTTACACTTTGAGGACGTCATTTGGAGCTATTCTTGAAGAAGAATCCGGAAGGATGAGCAAAGTGGAAAGTTCCAAACAAGCAGAAGCTTTAACAATGATGAGAGGAAGATCAACTTAACGTGGCTCAAGTGGGAGTCAAAATCATTATAGGTCAAACTCTCAAGCAAGAAGAATTTCAAATGCTACTATTGTGGCAAGAAAGGGCACACGAAGAAAGAGTGTTGGAAGAGGAAGAATGAACAAAAGAACTTCGAAGAATCATCTTCACAAGGTAATGTTGCAAATACCTTAGAAGATGGAGACATTCTGGTGAGTGATACGGTCATGAGTCCTAACAAGAAAAAGGGAGTTTCATGATAAATGGATAGTGGATTCAGGTGCAACTTGGCACATGACTCGCATCGAGATTGGTTTCACACTTATGAGCCTATCTCGGGTGGATCCGTGTTCATGGGAAACAACCATGCCTTGGAGATTCTTTGGAGTAGGTACTGTCAAAATAAAAATGTATGATGGTGCTTTGTTCGCACAATTCAAGGGTACGACATGTGAAGGACTTGAAGAAGAATCTACTGTCCATAGGGCAATTAGATGATCTCGGATGTAAGATCCATGTTGAAGATGAAATCTTAAAGGTGGTGAGGGGAACTTGGTAGTCATGAAGGCTAAGAAGATCTTGGCAAATTTGTATATACTGGCTGGAGATACGTTGCAAGAAGTTTAATGCATCAGTTGCAGCACCAAGTCGGGAAGATGTGACATTTATGTGGCATTGCAGACTTGGTCATATGTCGTAACGTGGTCTGAAAATTCTTGCGGAACGTAATCTCTTACCAGGGCTTAAAGAAGTAAGTTTACCCTTCTGTGAACACTGTGTGATAAGTAAGCAACACAAATTGAAGTTTGCTAAGACGACTACCGTGAGTAAACACAAATTAGACTTGATTCATTCAGATGTGTGGGAATCACCGGTATTATCCCTAGGAGGAGCAAAATATCTTGTATCGTTTATCGATGATTACTCCGGGAGATTGTGGGTGTACCCCATCAAAACGAAGTCAAGTGTATTTTCTCAGTTCAAGGAATTCAAAGCACAAGTAGAACTTGAGACTGGGAGGAAAATTAAGTGCTTGAGGACAGATAACGGAGGAGAATATGTAGATGGAGAATTTTTAGCATTCTGCAAGCAAGAGGGTATTGTCGACAATTTTTCTGTCCCACATACACCTCAAACAGAATGGTGTAGTAGAGCGGATGAATAGAACTCTCCTGGAAAGAACAAGAGCTATGTTGCAAAAACAGCAGGAGTGGCCAAGTCTTTTGGGCGTAGCAGTAAAAACTGCCTGTTATGTAATAAATCGATCTCCATCAACAGAATTGGTTTGTGTACACCAATGGAGGTGTGGAATGGTAAACCTACTGATTATTCATCCTTACGGGTTTTTGGATGTCCTGTGTACGTAATGTACAACTCACAAGAAAGAACAAAGCTGGATCCAAAATCCAGAAATGTATCTTCTTGGGCTATGCTAACAATGTGAAGGGGTATCGCTTGGGGGATCCCACCTGCCCACAAGGTTATTGTTAGCAGGAATGTAGTCTTTGCAGAAAATGAACTGCAAAATGAGAGCAGACAAATAACTTGACTTGATAGAGGACAAGGTTACAAAGTGCCAATTGAGAAGAAGACTTTGAAGTTTCCTCCGAGTTAGAAGGGCAGCATGAAGAACAGGAGCCAAATGAGGTTGGCAATGGAGAACTCCGACGATCAACACGAGAAAGGAGCAAACCATCTTGGCATTCACAATATGTGATGACTAGTCATGATGCGTATTGTCTTCTAAATGAAGAAGGCGAGAACCTTCAACTTTTCAGGAGGCGTGAGTGGTTCGGATGCTTCTCTTTGGATGATCGCAATGCGGGAAGAAATTGAGGCTCTTCACGGGAACAAGACATGGAATCTTGTGGAACTTCCAAAGGGTCGGAAAGCCATCGGCTGTAAATGGGTCTATAAGATCAAGCGAGATGGCAATGATCAAGTGGAAAGATATCGTGCTAAATTGGTACTAAAGGGATATGCTCAAAAAGAAGGTATTGACTTCAATGAGATATTCTCACCGGTTGTCGGGATGACGACAATCAGAATTGTTCTAGCTATGTGTGCTTTGTATTTGATTTACATCTTGAGCAATTAGATGTAAAGACTGCTTTTCTTCATGGAGAACTTGAAGAGGAAATTTATATGCTCCAACCGGAAGGCTTTAAAACACAAGAAAACTTGGTTTGCGAGGTTGACCAAATCTCTCCGCATGACGGTCTAAAAGCGGGCGCCTAGGTGTTGGTACAAGAGATTTGATTCCTTCATTATTAGCATTGGTTACAATAGATCGAGCTCGGACCATTGTACTTATTACAATAGGTTTGGTAATACCGATTTTGTTATTACGCTATTGTATGTGGATGACATGTTGGTGGTAGGCCCCAACAAAGATCAAATCCAAGAATTAAAGGCACAATTGGCTAAGGAATTTGATATGAAGGATTTGGGACCGCAAACAAGATTTTAGGGATGCAAATTCACCGAGACAGTAAAAGATAGGAAGGTTTGGCTTTCTCGGAAGAATTACTTTGAAAATCTTGCGGCGCTTCAACATGCAAGATTGTAAGCCAATTTCTACCCCTCTTCCTACTAACTTCAAGTTATCCTCCAAGATGAGCCCTAGCGGTGAAGAAGAGAGGATGGAGATGTCTCGAGTACCGTATGCATCAGCGGTGGGAAGCCTTATGTATGCCATGATTTGTACAAGACCGGACTTTGCACAAGCAGTGGGAGTGGTTAGTAAATTCATGGGAAATCACGGTGGTGGAGAACATTGGAATGCTATTAAGAGGATCCTTAGATATATCAAAGGGACCTCAGGTGTTGCTTTATGTTACGGAGGATCGAACTACTTGTCGGAGGTTATGTCGATTCAGATTTTTGCGGGTGATGTGGATAAAAGAAAATCTACTACTGGCTATGTATTTACAATTGCGGGGAGGGCGTAAGTTGGTTATCCAAGTTCAGGATGTTATAGCCTGTCTACTACGTGCTGAGATACATGGCAGCCACCCGGGCATGTAAGGAAGCTATTTGGATTAAAAAGGTAATGGAGGAACTCGGGCACAAAGAACAAATTGTTGTGTATTGTGACAAATGAAAGTGCCTTACACATTGCAAGGAATCCAGCCTTTCATTCAGGACAAAGCACATAGCCATAAGATATCACTTTGTTCGAGAAGTGGTGGAAGAAGGAAGTGTGGATATGCAAAAGATTCACACCGATGAGAACCAGACAGATGTTATGACAAAGCCAGTTAGCATTGACAAGTTCGCATGGAGTCGATCCTTGTGTACCATCGGAAAAGTAAAGCTACATGTATGGCAAAGGATAAAGAATAAAGGTGTGAAGATTTGATTAATCTAATCAAAATCTTCAAGTGAGATTGTTGAAAAGCCAATAAAAACGGCCACCGGTTTTTTATTGTCAATAAAACGGCCATCTAATTTTTTTATTGACCATAAAACTACCATCGTTTTTTATTGTCCATAAACGGCCACCTTTTTTTTTTTTCTTTTTAATTCCTCTTCCGTTCGCGGTTTCCTTCCCCTTATATATAAGGGGGCGTAGGCGATAGGAAAGATACACCACCGAGAGAAAAATAACAAAGAGTGTCCCAAAGAAAGTGTGGGAGAAAATTCCCAAATTGTTTCCTTGTTCTTTTGTTGTAATTACTTTATTAGTAAATTACATTCTTTGCCACTGGGTAGTGTGTTTTTCTCATCTTTTATTTTAGTTGTGTGTTCTTATGCTATTATCTGAAGCCCAACATAGACTAAAATAAGTCTACACGTGGATCAAAGTCTGAAATTTTATAACAATGACAGACTATTCCGCAAGACATCATGAGCAAGGGTCGAAATAGGTCCAGGCCTATAACCTATTCTAACTTGACCCGTTTATTACAAAAGTCTGACCTGAGTTTTTCAAAATGTCTATTTAAATAAATAAATAAATAAGATCTTAGACATTTAAAGAAATAAAAACTATTAAACTGAATATGTCATTTTTTTATATATAGAAAGAGGAGGGATCATATTATATTAAGAATAGTTCACATTTAATTGTTAGATTAAAAAAAATAAAAATAACTTAAGCCAATAAGTTATTAATTTTTACATAGGTCTTATCATGAAATAAATTTTTATAGGTCCTATTTTAAAATAAGCTTTTATGTAACTAAGACATTTTCTTTTTAATAAAAGTCAGGTTCAGACTTACAAATGATCGGTTTAATTGTACATAAGAGATGGATACATGAAAAAAAATTTAATACTCAAATCAATAATGATTTTATTAAATTAACTGTATATAAAAAATAATTATTAACTATGTTAACGTTATTTGTATTTATAAGAATTAAGATTAAAGGGATATCCTAGGATGAGGCTAAAAACCTCCTAGGGACAGACTACTTTGTCTTGAGATAGGGTAACTTTATTCTTGGCTAAAAAATATATATACAATAGTATATTATTGTTTTAAATTTGTTGGTCAGAATTATTGTTTTTAAATTTTAACGTATATTCGTCAAAAAATAATTATGAGATCAAGTATCAAGCTGCACCCGTTGTAGTTCTCGTGAAATTGGGTTAATGGGCCATTGGGATGAGCTGGCGCCTATTCAATCCTTCCTTATGTTGTGGACCTTGGCCCATGTGGCAACCGTACCCATGCTCCGTGCTTGGCCCTCAATGAACATAGGCTTTCTGTCATCAAACACAAATGAATGTTGACCGAAAGAAACAAAAGAAAAAAAAAAAAAACACATGAATTTATGCTTTTCTGCCTGAATTTATGCTTTTCTGCCCAAGAGGGACACCGGAGTTTGCTTTTCCATTATTTCCATCATGGATAAGGTAAATGTCCATAATTGATTTATCAACACGCTTGCTCATGTCCCGGGTTGAACAAGTTTACTTGTATCTTTAATTTATATGAAATTTTGAAAAAGTCAATTTTACAAATTTAAATACGATTTTATTAAAATTCCACAACATATTATATAACAACAGGTCAATTTGATTTGTTAATTATAATATATAAATCTCAACATTATATATTAAATTGTAGCCACTACAATTAATATATACTTTAGTATATATATTAAGATAAATAATATAAATATAATATAATATTATGTTAGATAAAATATTATTTACTAAGTCAATAATTATATTACTAATACATAATTATTTAAAAATTATACTTTAAAAACAAATATATGACATTGAAACATGTCACGATAATCTAAAATATAATGTGAAATCGTCTTTATAATACATAAAATCTAATTTCTTAAACTTAATTTTAAAAATTATACTTTTTAAACCAAGTTAAAACAACCTAAAATATAATGTGACCTCGTCTTTATCATTCATCATATCTAAATTTTTTATCTTAAAACTAATTAAAAGTTTATTCTAGCCGGACCGAATTTGTAGGGCAAGACCACCTTATGAGCACCACTATTTCTCTCTTTCACCAGAATTCTACCCACCGACAAGAGTCAACCCTAACAAATATTTGTCAAAGCAATATAGTTGAATATAAGTAGAATTTCAATTTAGTTCGTCAAATTTATATTAGTGATTAATTTAGTTTTTAATATTAAAAAATATATTTAATATTTAATGTGGATAATTATTAATATTTTAATCATTAGTATTATAGAAAAATAATTTAATTTTTTACTTTAACAACTATCAATATAATTTGATCTATTAATATTATGTTAGTGTTAGCGAAACTGAATTCAAATATTCAAAATAAAGTCTTAAATTTAAAATTTGTAGACAAAAAAGACAAATAAAAGAAGAAATTATATTAAAATTTATCAGTAAAATTCTATAATAAAAATTAATCGCAATCAAAGCTATCAATGTTTTTAACTTGCGTTCACGGTTTTGAAGTGAGCACCACAAGGATCTTTTTGTTCACATAGCCATCAATGTTCATCGTTTTCTAGTTTTTCTTTCTTTCTTTTTTTATCAGTTCAAGTTTTGCTTTCTCGTAAGTAATACTTGTACATCGATTCATTATATTTCATATCTCAAAATTGGATTACCCACGGTTATTAAAAAAGATTGTAGATGGTGCAGTTCATAAAAAGTTTGTACACAACATTTATTTTAATATTTTTATAATAAATTAAATCAACTTATAGAGTTGAGATCTTCTACATTTCAAGATGAGAGATAAGCTACTGAAGATCGTGGTTATACCAGATTGAATGTGGTAAAACTAACTCAATTAAGTATATGGAAGAAAACGAATAAAATCAATCATACTTAGATTATCAAAATGGCAGCTCAAATACAATGTGAATAGTATTCCTCATGAATCATCATAATAATTTATTCCTTCTTTACTTTCTTTCTTTTTTTTCCCTGTTTTTAAACTAGAAGCTACATAATTATAGTTTGTTTGAATTTACTTAATTTTGAAAATAATTACTTTTAAAAAAATCAAGTAAATTCTATTTATTAAATAATATGAATTTCATCCTATTTAGGAAGTATTTATTATTTTAATGTGACTCAGCATAAATTTTATCTAATAATAACAAATGTTGAAAATATGTTAAATAATTTGTTAATACATTCTTTTATTTTGTTCTTATAAACATTCCTTTATAATAGCATATTTTGGATCAAACATTTTGTGAACTCAATAAACCTGATAATTACTTTTTAAAATTTGTTATAGAACTTCTTTTTTAAAAAAAAAAGTTAATGAGGATTAAGAATAATGGAATCTTAATTTTGGACTTAAAATGAAGAAATTAAAGAATTAACCCATTCATCAACAGTGCTTCAATTCTTTAATTAAATTTCTATTTAGTGAGATGATTCGGTTCAAATCGAGCCTAACTTCAAATTTATGTTTTGAAAATCACAGTGGATCTATTTTGACAAAAAAAATAGCAACTAGTTAGTTTCCGGTCCATATAATTACAGAATCGGTCTTGAAAGAAATTGGTAAAAAAAATCACAAAATGAGATTAAAAAATGGGTAAAAACCGTTTCGCAACTGGTAAATAAAAAATGCTTTATTAAACGAAGTTTTAAATTTTTTATAAAAAATAACTTAAGTTATTTATTCCTTTTATTTTTATTCTAAATGTAAACTTATTATTACATTTGGATATTGTTATGTAATTAATGTTGAAACTTAGATCTCTAAGTATTAAAATATATTTGAAATAAAAAAAAAATTATGTACTTTAAATGTTAAAAGAAGTAAAAACCTATAAAATAATGTTTCATTTTTTTGTTTTTAGTATCATGAAGTTATTTTTAGGATAAATTCGAAGTATTTCCTAACCGAGAGTCAAAGACTACTTCATCAAGATACTAGAATTTATTCAAGGAGTTGTTTTTTTCAATAATTATTTTTTTACATGCATAGACCTAAAAATTGAACCTTTAGCTATATGTTTAAAGAATATAATTATATATCAATTATATCACACCATGTTGATAGTGTTGTGAAATTATAATACTATATTTTTTTAATATTATTTTATTAATATCAATTTAATTATGATTAGATCATTAAATTTTAAATCAGTTCCTTAACCTGTTGAATAATTAGTTTTAAAAATATAGCTTCAAACCAAACTAGTTTGCCTGAAAGGAAAGGGGAGCCAAATTCATGCCTAAATTTTGCTAGCATAATCCATATACTTACTTTATCATATTGTTCGAATTAATGCTTTAAACCCAAGTCGTTTTTCGACAATATTCAATTATTCATAGTAAATTTCATTTATTGAAACATCCAGTAAATATGTTTGGGTTTAGGTTATTTCTCTTGAACCTTGGACTTTATTATTCACAGGAGGGGAAAGTGGACTTTATTACCGAATGCCCATTCGTCCTACTCCAATAATTGGATCTTTACTGTCAATTTTCAAGGATGGTGCCAAAGTAGCAAGTGTTCATTATTTTGGTATATCGAGATCGAGTCTAGAAGTAGCAATAATATTTAAGAGTTGTCAAGCATTTATTGTTTTACATCACATATTTATTGAATTATATAAAACTAACAATTAACAACTCATACTGGACAGGCCTTATTTGTGCGATAGCAACTCTCGAATTGAAATATTAAATGAGATACCCTTGCTGGAAACTCTCTTCGTAGCCAAAGAAATTGCTCCTACAAGTTCTAAAAGTTTATTATTCTCGTTCTTTATGTTTTCTTGATCTAGTCTTTTTTTTATATATATGAATCTATTCCAAATATAATTGCATGAAATCAATTTGGAAATGAACAAATCGTTCAAATCATTACACCCATATAGACCGGTTATGTTTAGGGGGGAAGAACTGGGGGAAAAAATAGTTAGAGAATCATTCCAAACGTGGTCTTTCTTTAAAGATAAGTGAAAGTGTCGTATCTGAATTCTTTTCAAAGCACGCATGACTGAGAAAGAGAACTAAACGTATTGACCTGTAATTTCCCTCACAGCAGAAAGAGCACAATCTCACATGTGTTAATTCTCCATCACCAATTAAAGAATAACCATTCACGTCACAAGTATAGGAATTTAACAAGATGTATTGAAAAATTACAAAAACCCTTACGTAATATACTCTTTTAAATATATTTTTATATTATTAACTTAAATTTATTAGAAGTTATAAAATTTTGTTGGTTCAACTTTTTATTTAATGTTCTCACTCGTAATTATATATATTTTTTAATAATTTTAACCCAATAATACATAATGTGCTAAAAAGAATATCTTCTCAACAAGACATACACATCATCATACATAGGTTGATTGATGATAAGTATAAACACTGGATTTGTTCACTAATTAAATGATTGAAAGCAACAACATGAAGAGCCATCACAACCGTAGTTCTATTTTTTTTTTATCAAACACGATAACATTAAATTTAAGGAAGATGAAAGAGAAAACAGATTCAACATTTAACAAATCAGACTTATAAAAAAAAAAAAGCAAAACTCCATTAATTTAAGAAAAAATACTTTTCCATGGTTGAAGTTTGCATCAAATAATGGTTTGGGCAGGCTATCAACAACATTGAGAGGTTGAGGGCAACCCTAATTGAATTAAAGGACAAAAGGCACTTAGACAGCAGAGTTTGAAGTAATAGGACGCGCTAGCTATTTTGTAAATTAATGGGTATGTTCAGAAAGCCATTACTTTATCGAGGTCAAAAGAGAAAAACAGGTTGTTCAATAAATGCAAAATGGTATATATATTGCATTGCATTTATGCAATAATGCAACCATAGGTTTAGCTTTCTTAACGCTCTGGCGTATTCCTCCGTCCTCCCTCTACCTCTGCCCACCGACTTGAATTTATAAATCCAGCTAAGCATTTGTTGGTCCAATCCAGTTAACAGTTACTTAATTTCCAGCCTACTATTTTGGCTCCTTAACTCCTGCTTAGGCACATTTGCACTAGCAAACTTTATTCGAGCGGGCTAAAGACTAAAAAGCATTTTAAAACTGACAATTATTTTGTATTATTATCTAATATTGAAATAAATAAAGAAATGGTTATTTCATTAAAAAATAAAAATACATTACCGTGTAATATATAATGATAATAATATGGGGGCATAGATACAACTTTTTCTAATATTTGTCACACGAATACTTTCCTGCAGCTAAGGTGATTGATCGATTGCTCTAATCACCATCCAAAATCAAGCCTCGAAGTCCACCATCAATTTGTTCATCTTCTTGTTGCTTATTCTTTGTTCGATAAAATTCTTACCGTAGTCGTCACTGAAGATAGAAAATAAAATAAAATAAAATAAATTGAGCTGAATATATAAAGACTCAACATTCAAAGTAAAAAAAGGTGAAAATGACGAAAAACGCCCTCTGACCTCTGTGGCATGGATGAAGAAGCAGCAGGGGTCAACTTGCGCGCGAGCTGAACGGCGTCGTCGTGGGTGTTGATGATGTGATTGAAGCACAAATAGCGACCGTAGGATGAGACATCCTCGTAGACGCAGATGTGGGCATCCACCAAGAAGCCCAAATCAACGGTGACAAAAACCCCGTCCTCGTACATCTCAGCGGCTCCTCTCAAGTAAGGGTGTTTTATGGATAGATCATCAGCCATCAATAAGGCTGCGTTAATTGACACCATATTCACTCCTCTGTCCATTGCCAAGGCCCACGCTGTCTTCTCTGCCATTGTCTTTGACACCCCATGCCATAACTGTTTGTGCAGCGCAATCAATTATTACACTTTCGACATTTGTCCTTCACACCCCATGTTCCATTCCAAACCATTTACTACTATAACTTATTATTTATCATTTTGCAACATACCCAGATGTGGAAAACGAAATATTATATGGGTAATTGAATACCTTGAATTTACGACAGAAATTCACATCACTCCAATGTCTCTCATCTAGATCCACTTCAATGGTCTTGCGATCCTCTCTCCAAACCACTGCGGTTGCTGAGGATGTGAAAACCACTTTATCTATTGTTTCCGTTTGAGCACACGCTTCCAGAACGTTGTGTGCAGCTCTTACTTCCACGTCGGCCATGTATTCCTGTATTCATTTTCCCAAGACTAGTGATCAGTATTCACACAAATTTTCACGCACTAGTTGTCAATTCACAAAATTAATTCCATAAAGTCACATTATTTTACTTTATTAAACACATTTTTTCTATATTAAATGCTTTTTAATAAAAAGTTTATTTTTGCATTTTTTAAAACAAACTTGTTATTTTTTATATTTTTATGATTAAATTCTCAGATATTAAATGGTGTTATATAAAAAAATTTAAGCATGTTATTATTGAGAATGTTTTAAATTAAAAAATATTCACATGTTTTTATTTGATTTATAAACTTAATGAAAAAATTAAAAAGTATATTAATAAACATCTAAATTAAATACAAAATGAACCTTCCGACGCGTTTTGTCAACTCTGGCAAATAATTAAATCGTTATAACTCTTCCGCCAAACTTCTGCTTTTGGTCAAATAGACCGTAAAAAGTGCTTGCCATAAATTAAACACATGGGACCAATAACTTGGAATTGAAATTTTCAGTCAGGTTTTGGGAGAGATGTCCTTAAAAAATTTAAGTGGTAGTACCTTTTATTTTATATCATCAATCTATGTACAAGAAGATTCTGATAAGGTAATGCAAATATAAGTATAATAAAATGTTCTTTAGAAAATAAACTTTTGCATAGTTTGATTGCACTTCACTAGATAAACCAATCATAATACTGCAACGAGTGATAAAATATAAATTTATATTATCAAGTTGGGTTAACAAAATTTGAACCATTGTATTTGCGTTCCGCCTTGCGTGTAAATCTTTCAATATTAATATTTTCATCATGATTGCCAATATTATAGTAAATAAAATAGTGATATAATCGTACAGTTGATGAATAAGCAAATAAGCACATGGTTGAAAATTAACCAGCTCAAATGATTATGACATGTGAATGAACTATTAATAGACTACGAAAGATAACCAGCTCAAAATTACAACTATATTATTTACTTGGCTGTCATGAACGCGAAGGGGGTTCGGTTCGGTTGGGTTGAGTAACCCACCCAGAAGTAGGGTAATTTTAGTATCTATGGTACAAGTAAGTGAGAAACTCAGGCAAATCGTGCCTACCACATACGCCAATAATTAATAAATGGAGTCACTTACTTTCGATTAACGTAAACAAACTCTGCTAATAATTTCTCACCCGACAAAAAACTCATGGATTAACTATATTTTCATTCATTTTTATTTTTAAGGCTTGCTGGTATATTTATATCCAGGACGAAGAATATTACAAATCTCTGAGTTTGGTTCCGTGTGTTTTGTTTAAAATTTAAACAAGCGATAGTATAAATATAAAAAAAAAAAAAAAAAGTTTAGGTGCTAGTTTTAATTTTTTAGATAACACTGTTATGTAGTAATTCTTAAGATAATATAATATAAATGATTTCTCATATTTAATTCCAAACTAACAGGAAAAGACAGGAAGGAAATTAAGAAGGAAGGAAAACGGTGCTTACATCGTAATTTGGTTGGTCAAGGGGAGGTTCGAATGTGTAGAACAAACCAGAGCAGCCACGGAGTGCGTCGATTATGCTATGATAATCAAAGGGGTCAGATCGAAAGAGCTTGAGCTTACTGGGATCGGTGGAAATCCCTTTGAATAGGTTTTCGTCCCCTGAGAAACGATGAAGGAATTAAATTGGAGGAAAGGAAGCACAGCAGAAAGAGGGGAAAAAGAAGGTAATAGATTAATATGAAAATACCATATTTCTGAACGGAGGCGTGGACGGTGTAGCCCCTTTGGAGGAGTCTTTGGACCAGGGCTAGGCCCAGTTGGCCCGAAGCGTCCATGACGCATACTGTGTGAGTAGTTATGTCGAATGAAGGGGCCATGTTGGAAGTGTAATTGGGTGAAGGGTATGTTGTTGTGATTTTGAAGAGTTGGGGAAAGGGAAGAAAAGAAGACAAGAGTGAGAGAGATTTGAGTTGAATTTATAAATAGAAGAAGGGCGGCTAGCATTCAAAGGGTGTGGGGGGTAGATAAGTAGGAAGGAGGTAGTTGCCGTGCGGTTTGATAGATGGACACGCGCGCGCACCCGAGAGCAATTCAGAAAAAAAAAAAAAGGAGATTAGTCACGCTCACAACCCAGTGTCCAGACAAAAATATATTAAAACTTCAACTTCCATAAATTGAAATTGAAATTGAAGGAAACCTATTCAAAAAGTAAAACACACAGAGATGAAATTAAACCTCTATAATATTATGAGAAACAGAAATTAAATGAGAACAATTTTAACCTCATATTTTTTTTTTATCATTTCCTTATTGCCTTTTGTTGTTTTTTTAAAAGGAACTTGCCTTTAAATGTTATTTCAACTTTCGAGTTTCAACGATGATAAATGTAGTTTGTTGGGAATGTGCGTGACTAGACACGAATCGAACTACCGCTCCATAACCCAAATAAGAGATTTAAAATGTACACACAGTATTATTATATTGTATTGTATCCCAAAGAAACAAGAATGGAGTGTGTACATGTACGGCAGGTTCTCATTATCTTTCTTGGGAATACGCAATCAAACACCATCTTTTCAACGCTATATTTAACTCTTAGAGATGCTTTTTTTTAGCCTTTTCTCTCTCTTTTTATCTATATATTTTTAGCTTTTTTTCGCGAAGAAAATCGGAATATTTTTTTGGGTTCACTAAGTTGTTTTTTTTGTTGTGTTTCAATTATTTTTAAACATTAATTTTTAGTTTTTCAAAAAAAACATGACCAATTTTATATTTTAATTATTATTTGTTAATATTTTTTAGTTTTTTTACACGACGGAAAATCTCCAATTGAACAAATTTATTTTGGGTTAATTAAATTCTCCCTACTTTAATTATTTTATACTTTAAAATGTAATTTTTTTAATTCTCTTTTATCAATAGTTGAATTGAATGAGAATGAAACGGAAATCTTTCCTAATTTTATATAGTATCTTTTTATCCTTCGCCATAAACGTAAATATCATAGATAATTATAAGTATTAATTTTAGATTTTGAGTATTTAATTCTAATATATCTAATATCTAATTCTAATATATAATAATTATTATATATATATAGTATTTTTATTTTTATTGATTAATTTTATTCTTTCAATTATTATCTATTAATATTTTAAATATTTATTGTTAAGTAACAATGTCAAGCAGTAATATGACACTTATGTTAATATTTTTAATTATTTTAAGACTTTTTTTGGCTCAAAATTGATAGTAAATGTTTGATCAAAAAGTTAAACAGATGTTAAATAGGTTGCTGTGATTAGAAATTTCCATAAAATGTTTCACCAAGCTGTAGAATGAGTCTAAACAATTTTCTCGCAATTCCATACTCCTAGAAAATGCTTCAATTGAACATTCAAAAGAGACAAATACTAAAAAATGATTTTATTTGAGTTGATTCTAATTGCTTTTAATAAATTTATTCCTTTAGTATTATAATATTTATCTAATCATTATTTATTATTTTAATATTATACAATCTATTTTAATAAATTCATTCTTTTAATATTGTAATATTTATCTAATTATTATTTATTTTTCTTATGCTATTTATTTTAATAAATTTATTCATTTAATATTATAATATTATCTAATCATTACTTATTATTTATTTTAATATGATACTATTTATTTTAATAGATTCATTCCTCTAATACTATAATGTTTATCTAATCATTAAACACTCATGCCAATACTTTCTGATGGTTTTGAACTAAAAAAAAATCTTAAAATAATAAAAACTAAAAATATTGATAAATAGTAATTAAGAAATTAAAATTTGATAATAAAAATTGAGAAACTAAAAATCAAAATTTTAAATAGGAGAGGTTAATTAACCCTATTTTTTCACACATAAATACTATTGACATACATTATTTACAATAAAATCTAGACTTAAATATATTTAGTTGATCAAAACGATTATAAATTAATTTTAGTCTTTACAAATTTTTGTATTATTTTAGATCTTAATTTTTTTAATATTTTTTTTATTTTTTTACTATTAATTATAGTTAATTTAATATTAACATAAATAATAAAATAAAAATTATTAATTAATGCATATTCTTATTGTGGTCTTGAAAAAAATTAATTTATACTAATCAATAAAATTATCTAAGCACCATTTAATTACATTAATTTCATTTAATAATTCAAAAAAATCTTATTTAATAATATTTTTTAAAAAATTAACCTTCATAAAATTTTGATATAATAATAAAAATTTTATTAAACGGAATCTCTAATAAATAAATAATATGTTTAAGATGATTTATTAAATATAACGAAATTAGTTCAAACTTATTACCTCAGATGCAAAAGGTTAACATTTTTATTCCAAAGCGTTTCTACTTAGAAGCACTTTAGAGACGCAGTTACCACCTGTTTATTTAAACAAATATTGGAAGAGGTTTCATTTATATTACAATGCTTGTTTTAAGAAAGTGTTATAACAGTTTCACAACTTTCACTAATATTACAGCGAGTTCTATTATCCTATCATCTAGTTAATTCAATCAATTAAATAATAGTTAAATATGTTTTTAATTTCTATAAAAAAAATGAAAATATTTGTCTTTGATATTTAAAAAATGTTTTTTTAACCTCTCATTGTGAAAGTATGTTAAGTACGATATCTTTTACTGACATCGTTGAAATTAAAGGAAAAAAAAAACCACAAATAACATATTTTTATAAGTAGAAAACTAGAAGAAAATAATAGTAGTATTTTTAAAGACTTAAGATAAATAATTTGACAATTATAAAAATGAAATTCATATTTAACCCTTAAATTAATAATGAAATCATAATTGAAGCAGATAACATAAGGAAAACATTTGAATAAAAATACAACAAGATTCACATATGTTCCTGCATAGGGTTGAGCCCATTGTGGTGGAACAGCTCCCACGCAATAATCAATGCCAAACATCCTGTAATGAATAATAGTCTTCATTTTTAGGCACTCGACTAATATATATTAAATACTCTGTTAACCAATCATATCATCGTTCAATGTTTGTATTTTTACTTTTTCTATCTCTCAAAATGTAAATACTCTTTTATAATGTTCAAGTATATTTTTCTAATAAATAAAACTACTTTGACATTTCCAAAAACAAAAGTGAACTGAAATCGGCATCGTTTAACAAATTTATTATTATTTTTATTCTCTTAATTAGAAAACAATACGTGATTACAAAAACCTTTTAAAAATAACATTAATTATTTCTCTGATTTCTTTTACAGAACAAATTAAATATTTCAATTGCCATAATCTTATCCAGTGATAAACTAACTTGAGAAGATCTCAACTCTATCAAAGAGGCATAATTTTTTGTTAAAGTATATTTTAAATTAAAAGAAAAACTAATAACTTTTATAAAATAAATAATATTTCATTGGTCATAATCTTATCCAGTTCACGTGGAGAGGAACTCAACCCTATCAAAGAGGTATGTGATGTGATTTATTTCCTATAAAATTAAAGTTTAATTATACTTTTTCATCTCTTAAAATCTATCTAATCTTGTTAGTTGAGTTTCTAACTATCCTTAATTTTAGAATCAACACGTGGAATATGTATCAAATTGACATATCAAACAATAGAGAACAAATTTACAAAGTGTTCAGGTAAGAATTAAACCCACGTTCCAACATTTTAAGCCTCCACGATAGCCACTAGGTCAACTTGATCCTTTGAATCGAATATATATATAAATTTTAAATGAAAACTAAAATTGCACATAGATTTGTTATTATTAAATTATTAAATAAAAATATAATATTATAAAACCATAATTACTTGATTGAGTCTAAAAGCAAAATCGTGTCAGTTTAGTATTTCTCCTTTTGCAACTTAATGCTTGAACATACACGGGTCCAATTTTCAATTGAATTATACTACTAATATTTCAAGATATATATTACAGGATGATTATTTATTTTTATAATTAAAAATACAACAAATAAATATTTTAAATAAATAATTTATATTATATATAATTAAAATTTTTAATAAATAAATATTTTTAAATATATATAATATTTTAATTTTACAATAAATAATTTAAATTATGATATAAAATTATTTTTAACTATTAAAAACTTTTAAAATTTTATTAAAGTTAATTTAGAAATAAAGATAAAAGATGATATGTCGAAAGGGATAAGCATACCAAGTATATATTTAAAGATAAAAGAATTTAAAATAGTTGAAAAATGTTTTTTATCAATTATAATTGTAGTACATGAAATATATTTTCAAATAAGAAAAGAAGAAATATGTTGTGACTTCTGAGTGTCTAATTCACAAAGTATGAATCTTATTCTCTAAATTATATATTCTAGTGTGTAATATAAGGATAGATTTACAAAATATTTTTTATCGTCACATTATCCATTTTTATAACGCAATTCTTTGCCTTTTTCATTTTATCTCTCTCGTGATTACAAAAACAAAAAACAAAACTATACAATCTTATACAAAAATAATTTATCTTTTCAACTTCTTTATATACTTAAGATAGTGCCCAAACAAACTATTCGGTGATAAATATTAGGGTACTTATGTTGACTCTTCTTTCTATTTCCCAACTTGTTTATCCCTAATACGACAACCTGCCTACAACAAGAGAAACCCTTCGTTAGAGAAATTATGAGAGTTGTATGTTCAAACATGGTGTTCCATGAAATAAAAAAGTGTGTTAGGTAGAGACCAACAATTACAAAGTAAAATACAGAAAAGAAAAGAATAATGTTATCTATATAACAAATTTTAACGATATCTACGTAATAGAGAAAAATAAAAAGAGAAAATAGTATATATAAATAAAATGTGTTCTGATGAAAAAAGAATAAATGTATAAAAGTTATTGTAAAAATTGATTATATACTTAATATTAGTCGGGAGAATATACCATGTCATTTTTGTTTCGTAAGAATATATTTCTATTATTCTATTACAATGAGGAAGGGCAAAAAGAATATTGACGTGGGAAAAAAATTAGATGTTGAAAGTTTTCGTCCGTTACGAATGCGGTCATCATGGGACTTTTTCCCTTTTCCCTTTTCCTGTAATCATAATTGAAATCTTAATAAAAAAAAAGACCTAAGTCTAATTGTGCTAAGTAACTACTCAGTTCAAAATAGACTAAAACCAAAGGTCCATATTTCAATTGTGATGGCCTTGCATTTAAAATGGACAACACTGCTAGTGGCTACCCTTCTTTTTCTAAGTCTTCTCATTTTCTATCAGTGTTTTTTTTTTAAAGAAATACTACTATATTTTTTTAACGAACTCTTTTAATATGAGTTTTTAATTATTATTTAAAATTATAAAATTATAAATTTATGTGGGTCTTATTTTTTATTAGATGAGTTTTTATTCATGTTTTTGTAACTTCTAATCAATTTTATAAATAATAAGAACATATTAAAAAAGGTGAAAAAGGTGAGTTAGAAAATATGTTACTAATGCTTTTTTTAAATAAAATGTAAAAATATAAGCAAGAAAGACAAATAGGAGAGTGTGAAATTTAATTTTAAGTGATTTTATTTACTGAATCATTAATTTAGTTATTAGATTTGTAATAAACAGTAAAATTAATTCTTAAAATTAATAAAACAATAAAATAATTTTTAATTTTATATATTATCAATAAATTTAGTCTTTAAAATAATAATATGTAGGTGGTGAAATTGATCTTTGAAATTAATTTAATATTTGAAATTATAATAATCAATCAAATTGAAATCTAAAATCTAAAATTAACAATATTTAATTGCAACTTTTACATCTTTAATTTTAAAATTACATTTTTTCACATATTTTGACTCTAAGCATATATAATTTTACAAAATTAATTTCTCCCCAACTTTTAAATTTTCATGCATTTTGCTCCCACAAGTACAATTAAGAGATTAGAAAATGATAAAAGTGTTATAATTAATACTTGAACCCTTGTCTGCTCCTCCTCAGCAATTATTAAAGTCATTAAACCATTTAGTATATTTTGTGTGGAACCCCAAAATTGTCCGGGACAAAGTCTTCAGCACGTCTCCACGGGACTCGCTATGACTCGCGTCGAAGAGGGGATCATGGAGGTAGAAAAGTCAGTCATTCATGATGACTGAGAGGGAGTCATGGGATCATGGAATAGTGAAACCAATATTGAGGAGTGAAACCAATAATTGTGGGATCGTGGAGGAGTGGCATCAGGCCAATCCCGAAGCCTATAAAAGGCTTCAAAACAAAAATAAGTGGGCAAAAATTTGGAGAAAGAAAAGTCAGAAACTTTGAGGAAGAGGAAGGAAGAGAAAAACGGAAAGCAAACTATAGTTCGAGAGAAGCCAAGCAAGAAGCTTAGAGTACAACCAAGGAACACGAGAAAGTGCTAGACAAGAGGAAGCAAGTATTAGACTCTTTCGGATACCAGGTTAGTAAAATCAAAGCATGAACATCCCCTTAGGATGAAGCCTTAAGAAGTTCCCTTTCCTTGAGTAAATATGAAACCTAACTACCTACTTGTCCTTCTCCCTTGTTGCCGGGGTCGAATCCATCTTAGCCCAGTGGCCGAGATGAGATAGCCCTACTTTTAAGTGAAAACCAATCCAATAGCCCAGCCTACCCTCCTCCCACACCGCCTTTGCCAAAAGTCGAATCCACTTCGTCATTGCTTGTTGTGACGAGATGACTTCATCCTTCGAGCCCCTTACCACCAAGGTCAAGTCCATCTCAGCCCTATGTGGCGAGTCCACCCTTTTAAGCCTACCCTTGCCAATGTTAAGACTGTCTTGGCCTAAACATGGCTAAGTTCACATGAGTCAGCTTGGCCTTTCCCTAAACCAACAATCAGCTAGAACTACATGAACTTTGACTCCTGTAAAGCCGAGATACGTAGGCACATGAGGCACATTCCTATCAAGTCATAAATCCAAAAAAACCCAAAAAGACTCTACCTTTACCCTGCCACTCCATGACCCATATCCAAGAAAATACGGCCCAAACCTGAGCATCATCCCCACTTCCTCGTAGCTAGCTAAGGGTAGCTATCAGGTAATAAGCGTGCTGGTACATCTTGTGTCCTTAATGCGTAACCAACTCCCGAACTCGCACCTCTGATTCCAAGAACAGTCTTTCTCCTAGGTTTCCTAGCGTTCTTTGAAAAACGCTGGTGGCGTCTCCTAGTGGCTGAGTTGGTTTCGGCCATCAGGTGACTAGGACCACTTCAGCTTATTTTGACTCATTTCGGCCCACCACACGCCACTTCACAATTTAGGTTGTGACATTTGTTAATTGCACTTTTTTATATACTAAGTGTATGTTTATATTATGAAAAAAATATCAAAGGTTAAGGTAATAAATTTATTTATTAATTTTTTTAATTATATAAATTTATAAATTATACAAATTTATTTATTCAATTATATATAATTATTTATACATCTTTCACTCGTTTATTTAAAGGGTAGTTATTCAAAAATAAAATATTTAATAAATAATTTTATAAGATATTATATAATTTAACTAATAATTAATTTTATATGATTTAAAAAATAAATTTGTATGTTTTATAAATTTAAATAATTAAAATAAAAATATTTAACAAGTAAATTTAAATAATTTTATTATAATAAATAGTCTAATGATTTAGTAAATTTTGTGTTTATATAGAATGATTCAGCAAATCTTAACTGAAACATTTTTACCTTTTTTAAGAGGCTTAATTGCAATTATAGATAAAATATATGAAAAATTGAAAGTGGACAACATAACTGGTGAAATTATATAAGTTTAAGTAAAAATGTGTAAAAGAATTATGAAAAATTTTGTAAAAATTTAAAATTATAATGAAGTTTTTTTAATTTTACATACTAATTTTATTTATCATTGTAATTTCAAGAACTAAATTGATTGATAATTTACAAATTTGGAGACAATATTATTATTTTATTTATTTAAAAGATCAATTTGATAAAAACTATATTTTAAAAAATTAAAATGATTGATAATGTACAATATTAACAACCAATTTACTAGTTTAATAATTTTAGAGACTAACTTAACTTATTATTATAATTTTAAAAATTAAATTGGTAAAATATTTCATCACCATAATGTACTTCCGCACCTTCTCATTCTCTACTCTTGTAGTCTTTTTATGATGAAAAAAACGGGATAGCGATCGATTATCAGGGTTGGTGAAAGTTATTAACATGTGATGTTAGTCAATAATATAAAAAAGCTGAGTAAGAAAATCTTAACACATCACGTTGTATATATCTAATACTAAATAGTATTGGAAGAAAAACACAAATTTTCTATGATGAAATGTTATTTAAATAAAATTACTCTATTAGATATAAAATACGCACTAACAACGTGGAAAGTCCTTGAATTGTATGCTAATGGAGAAAGAAATTTGTTTGATAAGATACCGAACAAGTTTATAAGCAAATTAAACGGGGTCAAACTAATTATAAACGTTAAATTTTATATTTTACAGGTGCATGAACCATTCGTCATTTACAACACTCAATGCCTATTTTGTATTTTAGTGAATTATTATACCTATCATCCTTATGCTATTACATTAAGTAATAAAAAAAAGTCATTCTACACTCAATGTTATTTTTTCTTTATTTCTTAAAATATTGTTAAATTATTAAATAATATTAATTTTGAAAATTCGTATCATAATACTTATTATGATGGATATTTATTATTTGGTCTTCTATTGCGAATAGTTCATGTTCTCTTATCTCTATAGTTCTTATAGAAATTTTCAAAAACAAGAGGATGGATTCAATATTTCTATCAAAACATTCTAACTTAATTTTCCTTATTGACGTAAAGCATACTATTATTTGGTGTCTTTGATAAGATTTTATCTAAGTTCAACTTAGAAAATTTAGGGAATTATTACTCACCAGGTCACCATCCTAATGCTATTATAAATGAAAAAAAAAAAAAAAAAGTCATTCTACACGACTACACTCAAATATTATACATCTCATTTAAAACTATTTGACTATATAACAAAATAAGCATAATTCTAACGATATTATTCAAGGGCATCGTCACAACAACAAGTTCACGGAAGAAACAAAAGACACTTAGCCTAATATGAAACCTTTTGTTATCCCAACCTAACTTTTCAAAGCTCAAATAAATGGGTTTCCCGAGGCCCAATTTAACAAAATAGGTATGTATGTACGAGGTAAGGCCGACCCAAGTTTCACATCCTTATCCCAATCTTAGAAGAATTCGCCCAACTAAACTTTACATTTTTGTCAATTTTATGGGAAAGTTAAAAAAATATATAATTTGTCTACAATTAATCCCACTTAAATATGCATTTACATTGCCCTGTATCGGTACACCATTCATTACTTCTACCAATTTAATAAGAAATAAAAAAAATAAAAAAGATAAAAAGATAATTGAGACTTTGAGATAACCATAAGATATTACACATGGTAGCCCCAACATTTATCTAGTAAATTTTAAGAGATATTCTTAATTAAGCTCGTGAAAATAATTTATTATAATTATTATGATTTACTTTTAAATTTGTTAAAAACATATATTTACTTATTAAATTATCATAATCAATTATATTTATTTTTCCAATTTTAAATAATAAACTGCAAGCTTTTTATCTAATTAAGGATAAAAATAAGTTAGACCTCCTATTATACCTTTATACTAAATTATGCCAAGGTATTTTTTTTAGACGTCTAGACTTTCATAAAAGTTTATTTGATTAAAAAAACTAGTTATAAGTCATTCGAAAAAGTTTTGTAAGTCTAACATGCTGACTTTTAAAGTAAATATAATAAAAAAATGTTAGTTTTAGTATTATATTCAATTTTATAATATATTAAAAAATATATTTATTTACCTTTATACATATTAAGCTTGGTAACCTAAAAAAATCAAAATTATAATTTTATTGGAGGATAAAATTATACTCTATTTATAAATTTTATTGTAAAATATATTTTTAAATAAGTTATTATGAAAATCATATTATACTTTAAAAATAAACTTTATATTATATAAAGTTTAACTTACATATTTTTATCTCTATTTCATGTCTTGAGTAATAATAATTTTAATTTTTATATATTTTTTTACATAGAATTTTTTCTCAGTCATCTATTAATCAACGAGGCTATTTATGAATATGCCATTCCTATTTACAAACTTTAACATGAAATAGACTAACAAGTAAAGTAACAAAAAAAATGTCAGGTCAAATCTACTGCTACATTGATAAGAAATAGGACAAAGCTAAATTTTATATTTTTTTAAATAGGTTAATGTCTTATTAGATCCAACTTATTTTCACCCATATATCCAATGAAAGAGAATGCAAAAAAGGAAAAATAAATACAATTACGTGACGATGTAATTATATAAATGAAAAGTAAAGAAAATGACATTATTCAATTAAAATAATAAAAGGAGTATGTGAAATTTTTTATAGAAAAGAAAGAAAGTCATAATAAGATAAAACTTTTTTTAAGAAAAATTAAATTACTTCTATTAAGTTAATATTACTTATAAAATAAATATTATTTTTACTTTTTTAAATATCCTTAATTACTAAAAAAATTAAGTTTAAAGAAAAAGCATAACTCGCATTAGGTTAAATCAATTCTGTCATTAAATATACACCATGATCACTATGGATATTATTATCGTATGTACTTTGACTACAAACTCTTTTATGTTTAATAATACTAATATATATTATTGTATATAGACAGTAGAAGGTAAAGATAGCCCACATATATGTTATGTTTAATTAAAACTCTGGCTATTATGACTTAGCATATATATGTTCAAAAGTTAACGTAAAAAATGTCATATGGATACATATACAAGAATCTCTTAAAATAATAGGAATAATGGTAAATTATTTTCATTACTTAAAACGTGAAATGTTAATAACTAAAAATTAAATAATGTTGTTTAATATGCCTGAATATTTAATAACGTGAACATCTTTCAAGCTAATGTAAAAAGTATTCACTTCTCACAATCCATGCTCTCAAATGTGTGCCTATCATAACTTTGACACACAACGAACTGATGCTAAAGAACCCCAAAAAAATAAATAGTACTTTGTTTAGGTAATAGGATATATTATTGAACAATAGTTATTATGGTAGTAAAAACTTTTCCTTTTTTTTCATTTTGAAAACATATATATAATTGTTTCATTCAACTTAAGTACGAATTGGAAAAAAAAAAAAGTCTATTAAAGTATTACAGACAAGACCAAAATTAATTTATTTGAAGGAGCACGATGATTGTAATGATTTATAGAAACTCTACTGATGAAATAAGTTTTAATAAAGATATTGTGTTATAAAAGTTACAGACATGAGATAGGAGAGATTGTATTTATATATAATAAAAGTAACATATTAAATAAGAGTCTCATTTTAAATCATGCACTTATTCCTAATGAACGTCATACTCATAGACAGGTAATTGCAAGTTAGTCCCTACTAATGTAAGGATTTAGGTGTTCTATAACACCATAAATTTCTAAATACTTTTTTAAATAGCTTTTACGAATGTAGGACATATTTTATATTTACATAGAATATATTTAAAAAATAATTCAAAATGGAACTAAGATGTTTAAACAAAATAACCCAGGATTTAGTTCCTTTACATTCTTCAATCATCCTTACTTATCTCTAGAATACAAAACTAAATTAGAGAGATTAAATCTCTCTGTGAAATCCTTACCATAACATATAATGAAATCAATCATTCACATTGACATTTATAAAAATTTATACAACATAAATTAGTTCGACCTTGAATATCGCCTTGGTGGGGGCGTGCGGGTCATTCCGACTCAATTGGGCCTGGCGGGAACCATTAACTTCGGTTGGCCCATATTTTAATAAAAGAATATTTGAACTATAAAAATTACAATATTTTCTATTTAAGATTGAACTAACTCCATTTAGTTTGACTTTTTTGGTCTGTAAAAACAGTAATAAATTATATTAATTTATTTTATATCATAAAATAATATTTTTATGCTCATATAATTATTTCTAAAATATGTATTACTAATTTTTTTGTTGGTTATTGTTTAAATTTTATTTTTTAATTATACGCAATGTATTGATTTATATATTCTGTTTAAGTATCAATCCACTTTAATTTTAATTTAATCATTAATCAAATATTGAAGACAAATCAAATTTTAAATCTTCATCAAGAATCTAAAATCCAAATATATAAAATCATATCAACATTAAAAATCCAAAAAAGTAATTTTATAATAACCCTTATATAATATTAAAATTCTGATTGTCCTAACCTAAAGAAAACTAAAATTTTAAATAAATTTTCAATCCGTATAACATATACGTTTTTTATTTTCTAAAAAAAAAATTCTTCATTCTGATTTCTATTAAAAAAAATGTTTGATTTTAGTTTTTCATCACATTATTTTTGTATCTATAAAATTATACAGTTTTATTATAAGACTCTTTTATATTAGAAAAATTATTTTAATCTTTAATATGATATCTAATTTAATAATTTTTGTTAGACACGTAATTATTTAACAGGGAATTCAAATGTGAAGAACTAAAATGAAATAAATTTTCAATAAAGACAATAATAAAAAAATTAACAAAGTATTTTATTTTGTTCATTTTGATTTCTATTAAAAAAAATTGTTTGATTTCATCACATTGTTTCGGTCTCTATATAATCATAAAATTTCATTATAAGTCTCTCTTATATTAAAAAAAATCATTTTAATCTTATTATTTATAAAATATCAAATTTGTTATCTAATTTTTGTTTGTCACACTATCATTTAACAAGAAATGCCAATATGAAGAACTAAAATGAAATGAAAATAATAATAAAGATAAAATTAATTTTAAAAAAACCAAAAAATAAAATAAAAATAATTTTACAGGAAGTAAAAATTTATTTAAGACAAACCTAAAGCATAATTTTCCAATATGTCAAATTCGAATTATGTGTGTCTAAGAATTCGAATTAAGTTTTTTGTTTTTTGGTGGAAAATTAAAAGTAAACGATGAAAAAAACCCACCGAACAAGTGGCACCCATTGGGCTTAGAGGATGTTATCACGTGAGATCGCATGGGCCAGTGAGTACACGTGTTACCCATCTCGTGGGCTGGGGCTCACTTTCCAAAGTATATTCATCTACTCATGCAGATGCAATGCATGTGCATGTCAAAGCGGTTATCTGTATCGTTAAAATTTGTAGCAACTGTTTCTTCATTGTTGAAAAAGAGAAGAAAGAAAATAACAAGTCTCTGTATGTATAAATAATTAAAATACATCTTCAAATTTATTTGTTAGTGTTATTATGAAAACTCTCCGCATGTAGTAATATATTTACACTTGAAATAGGCTAAATTTTCTTCTCTCCAAAAATTAAAAAGAAAAATCAAATATATTTATTTATGTTATATTTTAATTATGTTGTCTTGGCTAAAAATCAATACCGGCAAAAGGCAGAATATAAGAAATTAAGGAGATGAACCTTATCTAGGTTAACACAAATTAAGTGGAATACATTGTAGATAGATAATTGAGTTGTTTAAATAGTTAGATATTTAATTTCTAATTATTTATTTAAAAATAATACTTACTTCAATAATATTTACGCAAGACAAAATATATCATTGGTATAAAAAACAAAACCTTATCCTGGTTGCTTTACTGTTAGAAAAGCACCCCCTTTATTTTCTTTATATTTTGACTTTTTCAACTCAATTTGTCTGTTTTCAGACAAAACCATTTTCGTCCAAAAACCATTGGAGAACATAGGAAAAACACTTGTACCATACCATTACTGCATTTCTGTCTCTGGAATTTATCATTAATGTAACCAGGAAGAAAACGAAAAAAAATTCTTACACAAATACAACAAACGAGGAATCTCGCACTTTTCTATTATTACAAGTTTGTCCACTTCTCTATCCTTTCTTTAAGAGGAGGACTTGAATCTTTTTAATTATTACTCTGTTGATTATATAAAAAAAAATAACATATTAAAACTCTTTTATCTATTGACAATATGTATTATTCTTTATTTTTTTTTATTATAACCCATATGTTAGATGCATTCCTTTTTCGAAGAAAAAAAATTTGAGGCTAAAATTTTCTGTTGAAAAACTTAATCCTGCATTTGCTCACAGTTCTGTTTGTTGGATCCATTAAGGCCACGCGTACGAAACATATTTACCTTACATTTTCCTTTTTCAAGGCAAATATTACGCAGTTTAGTTGAGAAACATCAAGTTACTACTACAACAGAGTTGGTCGGAGAAAGAGAATTCCTTCGTATTCCAAGGAGTACTGTTGGTTGGTACTTACTCTTTACATCAATAAACTTAAAATCTGATTAATTTGCTGATCGATAAAAAAAATGTGGGTTAGTTGATAACCTAACTTCTCAAAGAACTGATTTTAATTAGAGAGAATAAATCAATACTTTATGTCCGCGATTAAACATTTGAAAACAATTAACAAATACAGATTAAAAAATATATATTCTTGTCATTTGTTGACAATTCTACCTTGCCCCGTTCACATGATCTAAAAAGTGGATAAGAGTAGTAAATTGCACTATGAATTTTGCAAATTATAATGTGCTATCTCACTTTGCTTGATCACGCGATTATTCTTTATCTAGGTGGCGTAATATCTACACTTAATCACCGTTCAGGTACTTCCCGTGAATCTATTTTTTAGGGCCTCCCTCCCACAGAAAACCCACTTATTGAATGTGGTTGTTCCGTACCTTTTAAAATATTTTGTTTATATATTTTAAAGTTTTAGAAGAATTATTATATAAAAATTATATTTATAAAAGTTTTAAAATTTGATGAAACTTTCCTTCCCTACATATCTTTAGTATGTAATTGATAAGGAAAACTTGTAAAGAAATAATATATCTTGCTTTATTCTTTTGGTTCCAATCTCTATTTTTTTATTTCATTTCTATTTTATCAGCCATTTATTTGATTTATCTAAAAAAACATGAGAATTATACTCAACTTTATCGAACTAATAAAAAAATAATTTATGTAATAGTTAAAGAAACAATCACTACTTTCAATTTATAATCATAATTATCCATTTTTACGTGAAAACGCTAATAGAACGTTGTAGTCTTTCTTCGCAGAAGGTTATCTTCTTCATATGATTTTTTTTTTTTTATGTGAAGACGAGAATAGAGGATAGAAAGAATGACCTTGGAAGGAGAAACACTAAAGACAGAAATAGGATTGAGGCAGCTAGTAGAAAAAAGAGGTGGTGGAAGTAATTGTGAGGCTCTATTCCAGGTTAGGAAGTTCTGGAAAGAGGAGGCAACCATGCCTCTTCCAACTACGATAGAAGATTTACTTAATTTTATAAATATGTAATTTTTATGGAGTTATGTTTAAATTTAAATAATTTTTAAAATAAAAATATTATATATATATAAAAGGAAGATACCAAAAGTCTTTAAGTTGTGATGCCTCAGTATAATTTGTCCTCATTGAAACCTACTTATTTTTAATCTAATTATCAAATTTTTTGTTTGTAATCTTATCATGTCATTCTATTAATATTATTCTTTCATTTAATTATAATTTAGAAAATAAAATTTAAGCAAGAAGTAAAATAAAATGAATTTTCCTTCGCAAACAACATATTTTGAAACGAATTAAATTTGTTTGTATTCATTAAAATGTGATAAAAGAAATTTATAGGGACATTTTGTAGATTGCTTATGTTAAAAATATAAAATAATTTTATAATATTATTTAATTACAAATTATTGATTTTAAAAATAATTATTAATAATATCTAATTAATTAATAAAATATGAAAGTTTTACGCTCTTAAACTCTTAAAATAAAGGCATTCTTAAATTGTGATACTGAAAAGAGAATAAAACTTGTATCAGTAATAAATAGTACTAAATATAATTTGGCAGCAGAAGTGCACGTGCACTCTGGACGCGTGTCATAATCTGGTGCCCTAACTGGTCAACCCTTTCAGCGTATCAACGGCAAGCCAAGATTAGCTAAAACGTACGTACGTTTACCCATGACCAGCCCATACATAAAGGGAACGGGGGAACAGTTTTTGGGAAGTGAGGGGTGATCGCTCTTTACACACTAAACATTCTCAGATACACTCATCAAAATTATGAGAGCTTCTCTTATCCGTACCGGCTCCGTTCCGGTCCAGAACACGGTTCTCCCCACTTCACCTCGACTCTCCCTCACGCGCCGAGCCTCCTTCGCCGCCCACAACAACCACGTCCAATCGCCCAGGCTTTCAATGCATTCCCGCAGGGATCCGCCGCGGAACGGGATCAGCAGAGCGTCGTCTGAACGCGCCGGTGAGAACTTCGGCGTTCGCCGGAATCTGAACCGAACCGGATCGCGCTCGTTTCTGCCGATCGCACCAGACGAAGAAGAGGAAGAATTTCTCTCTGACAGCGAAGGCAGAACCGCTCTGCGCAAGCCGAGGTACGTCGGGATCCGGCCGGAGGATCAAGAATTCGGAGGCGGAAGCGACGGAGCCGATCGCGGCGCCTCGACTTTCACCGGCGGGAACGGCGGTGACAGGATCAAAATCGGAGCGTACTACGAGGAAATGCTGAAGTCAAATCCGACCGACGCGCTTCTGCTGAGAAACTACGGCAAATTTCTTCACGAGGTGCGCAAACCCGTTCCACAAACACAAACCTCAATCATTCATTGATTATTTCAGAAAAGAAAAAAAAAAAAAAGAGAGAGTCAACGATTTGAATTTTGACGGATGCAGGTGGAGAAAGACACGGCGAGAGCAGAGGAATATTATGGAAGAGCGATTCTCGCGGATCCTGGCGATGGAGAATTGCTTTCGCTGTACGGAACGCTGATTTGGGAAACGCATAGAGACGAAGAGAGAGCCAAATCTTACTTCGATCAAGCAATTCACGCCGCTCCTGACGATTGGTATATAATAGATATATCCATCTCAGCCAAACAGGGAATAACAATAATAATAATAATAATAAATTAAAACTAATTGTTTTTTGTTATGGATAATATGCAGTACGGTGCTGGGATCGTACGCGCACTTCATGTGGGAAGCGGAAGCGGAAGAGGAAGAGGAAGAGGAAGAGGAAGTTAATGGAGGAGTGACGGAGAAAACGGCGACGGAGATGATCGCTGCTTTTTAATGCTGCCTGCGTGTTACTATATTTCTAACTGGCGTTACGCAATAATAATAATAAATGGTCTCGTTTGTTTGATTTGTCTAACCGGAAGCTCCGAAAAAGGCTATGCACTAGAAGATGAGGGACTGAACTGAAAGCGAAACCAATGTGTCTTTTTCTTTCCTTCTTGTTCCTTCTACTTGCTGTAAGTAACATGTAACGTTTGTACATGTAACTCTTTGCTATTTCGTAACATTTGTCATATTAAGTGTACGGACTTGTAAAATTTTGTTAATGCACTCGTAATTTTTTTTTTCCTTACCCCAACCTATCTTTATTTTCATCGTTTCTAGTACCTACATCCAATCCATCGATCTAACAGCTCTGAAATTCGTTCTTAATCTATTTCTACGATACGTTGAAATAATTGTTCTTAGTTAGAAACTGAAAATAAGTGTTGGCTAATCACTTTCAGCAATTGTAATGTGCCTTTCTCCAGCAATTTCATCTCTGAATTGAATTCCTCTGTGCGTGGGCGCTCGCACATTAAAACTCTAATTTGTTAATGTCTTAATGCCTATTGTTTTGACTTTTGAACATATTTAGCGTTAGTAATTGCAAAGTCCCTTTTGTTGTACAAATTCAAACTGATTTTGTATTGGGCAATGGCTTTTAGACTTTCAAGCTGCTTAGCTATCATAGAGACAGCAACATGCCTATCAAATATAAAGTAAAAACGATTAAATTGGACCTACCTATTCTACAATTGAACAGAAACATCTAATCATAACTACAGTAGATTAAGTAATCATACGATCATGCTAACCGAATTTTTTTGTCGTATTTTAATTATCGTTTATAACATCAATAAAATATTAAAAATATTTTTTATTATGAAATAAAAAATAAATAAAAGTCCAATTAATATAAAAAGTATGCTAAAAATTAAATAATAATTTTATAAATTTCAAAATGTTAATTATATTTTTTAATTTTTATTTCAAAATCTTAAAAGTCAAATAATATAAAATAGAAAAAATAAAATATAAAATACTAACGAGTGCCTTAAAATCAGATTAAAAAAAAAAAAAAAAAAAAACGTTTTTATTAAAAAACACAAAAATATATTTTTTTATAATTTTTAATAAAAATTCTATTTAGTATTTTCTTAATCAGTATCCCTACAGGACTATATAGGAAGACCCTATAATATATAAATATTTCCAGGTATCATAGCTTTGGAAAAATATCTGGCTTTAGGTTTATCAATTGAGCTTTCCTTTCATTGCAGCTACATTAGATGAAGTAATCATGCCACCGTCTGACCTTTTACAAAAATATCTGCCTTCATCTTTATCAATTCAGTCCTCTTTTCATTGCAGACAAAAATAAAGTGAGCCACCATGTAAATTACTATGATTATCCAATATTTTAATTCGTCGCATGTCATTTCCTGAGGGTAAAGGAAATAATATATATATATATATAACTTTTAAAAATATTTTAATTAAAAATCTTAGGAAAATTACATACTAATTCTATTTCTAGGGATAATTTGAATTTTCTTTTCTTTAAAATTAATTTTTTTTACCTATAAATATGTGTTCACGTAAAAATCATTTTTATCTTATATCCTCAGTTTAAAGGGTTGGTCTCTTTTATCCTCCCTCTCTCCTTAGATTCTAGTCCTTCAACAGTTGGGTCCTCCTACTGATGGGACATGATGGACTCCTCTTGAAGCTCAGTCCCTAAGCCTTTGACCCTATCATTAGGAGATGATGAGTGATGGTCTCCAGACCTTCAGTAGCGCACTCTATTGTCTACTCTTGTCAGATGACGTTGTCTACTATCATTAATTATCTCAGTGTATTCTTGTTAATTCTCCCGACTGACCGACTCTTTGTGTTGTCGAGTCTTAAGGATGACAAACTGACCAGTATATAGCCCCTCAAGCATCGATCATCAATGAGGGCAGTTTGAATTTGCATCTGAAGGTGATTGTTCTTCCTTCAAGGTCGAGTGGTTGACCTGGTTGATTACTATACGTTTAGGTCGAGGAATTTCATTACTTTGTTCTCTTTTTTGACTTTTCAGATTTCATCCTATCGTGACACTTGGTAGCAACGTTTTGGATGTTGTCGCGTGTTGTTACACAACGACACATCATTGGCTCTAAGGCACACGTCAATACCATAATGAGGATGGTCGTTCCCACTTCTCACCCTTCGATATAAGTCGTGGAGAGTGATGCTTCATTCTAGTGCATTGGATCTTTGTTTCTGCATTTTTCCTCTTTAAACGTTTTGGCTGGTACGTGTCTCTTGAGTTTTACTTACCTCTATGTTCCTTCTTTCTCCTATGGTGGTGCTTCCTCCTTGCATTTCCCAACTTCCGTTTTTATAACACTCTTCAACGTCATCAACCATGACCAAAAAAGGTAGCCTCTTGGTCCTCTATCTTCCCTCCCTTTTCCCTTTAGATTTTCTTGGGTGATCTTTGTTTGACGATTTCCATGGGACGATGTCGTTGTGGGTCTTTTCGTTAACCCTTGTGTGGTTTTTCTCGTAGGGTGAACCACCTTCATATGGCCATCCCATGCGCCTTCTACTTCTGGTGAGGTGGCACTCAGCACCTCAAGGCAAGGAAACCATTCTTCTACTTGTGTCGACTCGCTTGGGGAGGAGAGTCAGTATCTTTGTGTCTAGTATCGAGAAGATAATAGGTGGGCTACTTTGAGGGAAGGGTCGGAAAAAGTATCTTCTGATGAAGATTTTTCATTTGACTGGGTAAATGAGAGCGTCCTTAAGATGTTCTCGGTTTACAACACCTGCGACTCTGTGGAGGGAATGGTTGGCACCATCTGTCATCAAAGGCCTTGGTCCTTGGAAGTTCAACCTTGTCTGCCTGATAAACATGTATGTGGGGGGGGGCTTGAGTCTAGGGAGGACGCTTACTTTTACTTCGACGACACCCTCCCCCCTAAAGCTAGGGCTATGTCTTCCCCTATCCTAGTTTGAGCGGTCAGTATTGAATGTACTGCATAACTTAGCTTCAACCTAATAGTTGGGGTTTTGTTCAGGCTTTTGAACTACTTAGTGATGACATGGAGATGGCCCCTTCATTAGGCATTTTCTTTTAGTTTTTTTTTTACGTTGGTCTGTTTGAGAAGGTGAGTTGGTCCTCCTTTAGCAGCTATTTAGGACGTTCCCTGTTGTGGCCCTTTTGCGAGACCTATAAGTTCTTTAAGGACTGATTTTTTTGCGTTTACCATGGCAGTGTGGGTTCTGACCTTTTGCTTGACTCGGTTGGTGAGCCTCATTTTTCCCTTTCATGGACTAAGGCTCCAGTTGTGGTGGTTGAAGTAGATAGGGCTAACTTGATGAGCTAGGAAAATGAGCTCATAGCTGAACTCCAAAAGTTGCAACCTCTTTCATGTATGGACCTCCTTAAGAAGGGTGATCTTTCCTTGCTCTCTTATCCTTCTTGCCAGTGTTTTTTTTCTTTTTATTAACAATCGCTTGATTTATTGTAAACTTTACTCCTTCTGAACTTAAAACTTTGAGAAAAAGGAAGGCTCCCTAAACCTCTTACGATACATCGGTGATTTCTAATGCTGAGGTCCCAATCCCTTCACCTATTGCTCTTGCTATGACTTCTATTATGCCAACCCTTTCAGTCGACAATGTTTTGGGCGGGACTACCTCTGAACCTATCATCGCTGCTTCTCTTCATATAAAGTCCACTCGAAAGTGGCCATAGGAAGTTATAGAAGTATCTTCCCTTTCTTCTAAGGAAATGAATAGTCTAGTAGGGGGCAACTCAATTGAAGCGACGTCAGGTCCCTTATCGGATTGGAAAATATCCTTCATGGTAGGCATATAATACCTCTGTCTGGTGCCACAAGTTTCCCTTAGTCAAAGTGGTCGACCAACATTTGGATGCACCTTCTGATGATGACAAGGTGAAAATCTTTGGCCTTCTCGACGACTTTAAAGCACTCAAAACGTATGCTAGTTACTCACTTGTCCTTACACGAACCCTTGAGCGTCAGTATGAGAATCTGGTGTCACATGCTAAGAAAGTCAGGGAAGAGAATATTGAGGTGAAGGCGGCCTTGGAAGTTGTTGAAGGGAGCATGCAGGAAACTCGTTAGCTAGCAGATGACTTAAAGGTGACCTTGAGCGATGCAAAGGAGAACTCATTTGTTCAAACCCAACTATAGGTCAATGAGAAGAAATTGACGAATGAGAAGAAATTAACAAATGAGTTATCTTCTTTGAAAAAAAGGGTGGCCGAACTGGAATTTGTTAAGGAGACATTGGAGGCCGAGAGCCGATAGTTGGAGGCCAAAAAGAAAAAATTGGAAGCAAAGAATGACAGACTGGTTGCTAATGGGTGAAAAAGGGAGGATCTTTGTAGAAGGAAAAAGACCTGGTTGCGAAAGACTTGGTCATAATTGATCAATTTGAAGCTGATTTTTCTTGTGCTTTGGAGCAAGTCTCCCTTTTTGTATCCTAATGTAGATTTGTCTAAGATTGAGATTTTAAGGAGGTCGTGAATGACCAGTTGGTAGATGCCCTTACTTCCCCTAGTTCTCTTACATTGTAATCCTTTTTATCTTAATGAAATTTTCTTGAGTATTTGTTGACCTTATATCTTCCTTCCATGCCTTCTCTTATATATATATATATAGCCCCAAGCTATGTTCTCAACAACATTACTCAAACTTACAAGCAAAATCAAAACGAGTTCAAATTCAAGTTGGCAGTTTACCTCAAAGGCCAAAAAGTTGAGCATGAAATTGCCAAGTATGAAAATGACTAATTGGATAAGAACCTGATTCAATGTTGAAAAGCATAGGAGCAAGTCAAATACATTATGTTTTTGGAGGCGAGTGGCTTAGCACCATTGTCTGTGACTAGTTGGCCATTTTGATTAAAGATGCGGTCTTTGGGCTGCCTTTCTCACGGTTTTGATTTTTGCCTAAGGGAGTCTTTGTACCGTTGATAATTTATATGTTATACACCTAACAAGTTCTTAAAATGAGTATAGTTGACTCTGTTTTATAGCTAAGAATCGCATATTAGTTGAGACTCAGATTATTAGGCTGAAAACAGGAAAAATACATATCTATGCTAATTTGAGGATTTTAGCTAACAAAAAGATTAACTCATTGTGCAGGTCGAAACCGAAGTCCCGGACCATTCTAGCCGAGACCGAAGATGTCCTAAGTAGCTGAAGTCATCCCAGCCAAATGAAGTCATTCTGGTCAACTGAAGGTGTCCCAGCCAGATGAAGTCGTCCCGGCCAGACGAGTTCCATCTCCAATAGCTGACTCCGTCTCCAATAGTCGAGTCCACTTCGCATGCCGATTCCGTCTCCAGTAGTTAAGTCCACTCCACATGCCGACTCCTTTTCCAGATGTCGAGTCGCCCCGTCTATCCGAATTCATCCCAACAGCAAGACCAACTTCGCTCCAGCAAATTCGGTATGTGGATAATTAGGGGAAACTGTTAGTATGATAAATAGTTAGTTAAAATAGTTAGTTTGTTAGTAGTCTGTTATTTTTGTTAGTCGTTAGTAGTTAGAATAGTTAGTTACTTAGTTGTTAGTACACAGGTAGTTAGTTAAAACAAACGTGTATATAAGGAGATGCGTAGCTCATTCATTGGTTCTCCTTCTCCATTTTTTCCACCATCACCTCCATTTCTTCGTTGTTCATACGTACACTCACACATACACTCTCGCTTCCATTGATCGGTGATTCAGTATGGCGTCGAGTCGGTCTAGTGGGTGCAGGTTCAGAGTTTGAATAGCGATCGATTGCTATAGGAGATTGACCAGTTTAATTGGCACACTCTAGTGGACTAACCCCTCTGTTCTCTAGCCATCTTCGGTGGACCACTGCAGTTCTTCCATGGTGGTCGTTATGGGAGGTTGAGTCCATGATTCCACAACTATATGTATCAATACAATCGTTTCTACAATGAATTGGTTTGCATTTCTCTATGTGTCTGTATGTAATTCCTGTTATGTTTCCCTACTTCTTGCTTGTGTTATGATCATGCATGCGTAAGAGCATATCACATTAGGTTAGGGGCTGGTTGGAACCAATCTAACAACTTGTTAGGTAATCAATAGAAAGCTTAAAATCAACCACGTGCATAATCCCTACTAACTCGAGGCCGCATTATGTAAGCCCTTAGTCGGTAATGAACGAATTTTAAGCGGTCGTCTTAGGAACTTAAGTTGGTTTGGAATTGCATCCATTACTAAGAATCATAACTGATTGCTTGCTGAACTTCGGATTGATATGTTAAATATTTGTTGTTTGTTCATTATTAGTTTTCGTAGGTAGTTTACATTTTATTGGGGAGAGTTTTCTCGAGGACCAAGGATGTTGGAAAAAGTTTTCTCAAGACCCCACGATGAGCATCAATGTTCACATGAAAATCCTTCAGAGAGATAACCATGAACAAACAATGTTCTCTTTCTCTCCTTTCTATCTTACCACCTAGCCCACATGATCGGTCCCTTTTATCCTCTCTCTCCCTGGATTCTAACCCCTTAAGGGTTGGGTCCCCACACTGATGGGACATGTTGACCCCCTCTTGAAGCCCAACCCCTAGGTCTTTGATCCTATTCTTAGGAGATGTATGTGGGAATTACGTAATGAGATAGACTAATCTTCCATATCTGATTGATGCAGTTTCATAAAATATTTCATCGATTAATAAACTAGTACGATATTTTTCTTCTTCTTGCTCTTTGTCCCCTTATTTGATATATTTTGACAACTATCAAGAATGTTGGAGGATAACAATTTGTTCTTTAGGAGAAAAAGAAAGATAAAAAATAAAAAATAAGTAAAAAATAAAATAAAAATAAAAGTATTTGATAGAAAAAATAAAAAAAGTAAAATCATTTTTTAATTGATTAATAGAATAAAACTAAAAATATTTTATTTAAAAAATAAAAAATATTTATTTAATTAAAAATTTAATTTTGAAAATTTAAAATCGAAACATATAATTAAAATAATTAAATTTATAATTTATTAATTTAATTAAAAAATAAAATTTAATTTATCTTTAATTTTAAATCACCGTATTATAAAATTCGAACTTTATAATTCCACTACCAATTATTAAAAGTAGGTGCGATTATTAAAGTTTGATAATTGATTATCAAAATTTGATTTGACTATTCTAAACTGTCAATAAATATTTAAAATTGTCGAAAAATTATTAAAAAATACTATAGAATTAAAAGTTGTAGCAATTTTTAACCGTTAAAAAAACATAAAATATTATATTCTTTACTCATATATTGTTTATTTATGGGCAGTATAGCGAAAAAATAAAAAAGTGTGAGATGTATTACCTTTTATTTCTCACATGCCAACCACTGTCCTCCTTCTGTCCTTGTTATTCTTTTACTTCCCCTCTCCTCCCTTCTTATTTCTTACTTACTAATTGAAACATAAGAAGTGTGAGTAAAAATTTTTATATTAAAATTGATCTACTGAGTAATGTATATTGTTTAGTCATTAAAACAATTATGAGTATCAGTCTTAAATATAAATAAATATTAATTAATTTTATTCTCTTTAATGAAATTATTTCTAGAAATACTCTTTATATATTAAAATTTTTAATATTTTTATTTAAAATTTAATGAAAAGTGGTATAGAAAAAAAAAAGTTTGTATGTAAATTTAATGAAAAGTAATATTGGAAAAAAGTTTGTATGTGGTGGAGACAAACTCATTTTCTCTATTGGTTATGAAGAATATGTAGCAAATATTTCAGTATGGGCTCTGGCATATCTTATGCTATTGGTCCATCTTATGTTATAATAATACATTTATTTGCCTATATAAAAAAAATCAGTGGTGATGATACCAGAGATGAAAACGATTAAATGATTTATTTTTATTACTGAAAAATTAAACTCAGTGTTTTGAAAACTGTATTAGATACCAATTTAGTTCCACTTTATTTAATGTGTTTTGAATTTTGTATTTAAAAAAATAAAAACTTACATTTAAGTTCTCCCCATTATCTCTTTCGAATAAAAAATTATTTCATTTTTAATATATTTAAATATTGTAAACAATAAATATATTCACAAGTGAAACAAGTGGAAGAAGCCTATGATGTAGCAGGTTATGGCGCTTGCACTTGTTGTTCACATGTTCTCCTATTAAAACGCTAACGTCGTTTATCCTATGGACGTTGTCGTCCAACTGTTGAAATTGCTTGTCTAGTTCCCACTCCCAAAACTAGTGTGACAACGCAATAAGTCGTCAACCATGCTCGTCAAAACATTTTTACACTGAAAATAGTATACAACGTTAAAATTAATAAATATATTGTGTATTAGTTAATTAGAATTGTCAAAATTAATTAAATGTTTGAATACTCGACTTTATTATCCGACTTCTTATTTTAAAAGATTTAAATTTAAAATTTTAACACAAGACATATTTTTTAGATTATTATATATTATAAATGTAAATTATTAACTGGCTTTATTTATTATTAATCTTCTATAAAGAACATAATTTGCCACCTTCAATGAAATTTCTCCACCCAAACATGAGTGATTCAAATTTAAAATTTTGTTTAAGAGATTTGAATCCAACTTCATTTAGTTTAACTTAACGTTTGACATGGTTATCAATTTAAAATTTTGATAATTTTTAAAATTAAAGTGATTTTCAATTTTATAATTTCAAGACCAATTAGAGTGGTTGTTATAGCATAGTATTTTCTCGTAAGAATAAATTATATAGTAGGTTCATCTTTTTATCTAATAAAACAATAATAATTCAAATAACTAAGTTAAATAGCAAAATAGATTATTTATGTAGGAAATAATTTATAATTAATGTAAATTTAAATTCATAGTAGATGACGGCAGTCGTAATTTTATAGATAAAACCTGTATATATAGTACAAATTTTAACATAATGTAAAATTAGCTTATGGCAAATGATCATAAACTTTATAAATAATAAAAGTTAGAAGATCTAAAATGTAAAATAATTTTTTATACTTAAATTGCTAACCTATCAAATTTGAAGGTATTTAAATATTTATTTTATTCTATTATTACATTAAAAAAATACTGCAATTGTTTTTAATATAAAAATACTTATACATTGTAATATAATATTACTTAGTTTTTTTTTAATTTAAATTAACTATTTACTTTATTCAATACAATTTACTCAAAGATGAAAATATATTATACATGCTCATTTTCTTGTAGTTTACTTAGGTTTTTTCTTTATATATTAGGCATTATAGATATTTTAAATGTCGCAAAATTTTTCTATTGGATATAAAAGCTAATTTACTTATTCCAAGATTATAATATAACTTTTTAAATAATTGACAATCATATTTGAATGAGATATAAAATACCAGTTAAAAAGGAAAAAACGAAGTACTAAACACAGTTGGACCAATGCTATTCAAAATAAATTATATATATATTTTTTTATTTTTTCTATCTCTTTTCATCTTTTTTGAGCGCTCGTGTAATCTTATGTATTTAATGGTATATAAAACTATTTGTATGAATAACTTATTTATTTTTAATGTTATTCAAGCTAAATCCTAAAACTTATTGAAAATAATTAAATATTTATTTATCAAATTCAATATACACATATAGACACACAAATTAATTGTTTATTATTTTTTCACAAGCTTTTCAATTATCAATTTTCTTTTTCAAGTTATTCAACATAATTGCAGTTAGTTACTTTTTTTTAACTAGCATTTTTAAAGATTTTTTAACTTCGTATCTCTCTTTAATTTATTATTTTAATATTTTTAGTTATAGATTAAATTTTAATTTTTTAGATGAAATTATCAACAATTAAAAATAATTTCAGTGTGTACTCTAGAAAAACAATGATAATATTTGCTTGTGTGTGTATGTAAGGAAATATATTTGAAGTTTCCAACTTGGCAATTGTGTTTACCTTCCCCCAGGTCTACCTTAATTCGTTTTAGGGTTTCTTTCGAAAGTCTGTTTCTAACTTTCTGGGAACAACTCCTTCACCGATTTCCGATTCCTTCCTCCCAATCCAATTCACCAATGGGAAAGAAGAAATCCAAGGACCCGCAACAACCCCTCCAAACCGACACCGTTTCACCCCCTTCCAGCATTTTCAACAAGCTCTTCAGCAATGCGCCGGAACAGAGCGCCGCCACCTCTCTATTTTCCGTTGACAACCCCTTTCGGAGAAAACCTGCTCCACTTTCCGACTCAACCAACCACACTCAGAGCCCTAACGATGGCGCTCCCGCGATCCCCGAGTCCGTCGACGAGAAGAAGAGGAAGAGGCATAAGGAGAAAACCCCAGCCCTCGATTCGGATCCCGCAGAAGCTTCGCAGGAATCGGAGAAGAAGAGAAAGCGCGGTTCCGATGAAGGAAGAGACCCTAATTTGGGCGCAGAAGCGATTGTGAAGAGGAAAAGGAAAAGGGACGAAGTTGAGAAAGAGTGGGAGGAGAAGAAGTATGGGGCGGCGGTGGAAGGTGGCAATGAAAAGGAAGGGATTGAGAATAAACCTGTTGGGAGCAAGAGGAAGGCGTTGGATGATCCAGCTGATATGATGGTTTCAAAGGAGGGTTTTGATGATGAGGATAAGCTCTTGAGGACTGTTTTCGTTGGGAATTTGCCTCTGAAGGTGAAAAAGAAGACCCTGTTGAAGGAGTTTAAGAAGTTTGGCGAGGTTGAGTCCGTGAGGATTCGTTCTATTCCAATACAAGATGTAGGTTTTTTCTTGTGTATGTGTGTTTTGTACTATTGAGGGTTTTTTTTTGGGACGATAACTTCATGCTTGTTTGTTCCCTTTTCGTGATGAACCAGACCAAGAAACCTAGGAAGGGAGCTATCCTTGCGAAGAAAATAAATGATGATGCTGATAGGTAATCGTTTTTTTATTTAATGTTTTTAAGGAGAGCTGTGAAAACTCCTTTTATGTATTTTATATTGCAAATTAGATTTTGCCCTTTTTCCAATGGTCTTCTTAACTCTGAAGTGAATGACAGACCGACTAGAATACAAGCTTTTTTGTGTAAAGGAAACCTTTTTCATGCATTTCTAATTGACAAATATTGTGTTTTTTGCAGTGTCCATGCATACATTGTTTTCAAAACTGAGCAATCGGCTCAGGCTTCTTTGTTGCACAACATGACTCTGGTATGCCCTTGTTTCTCTAAGTTTGGGTTGGATTGGATCAGATACGGTGTTTACCTTGTATTTATTTTTTGTGAAGGTTTGCAGTTGACACTTTTTAAATATTATTGTTTAATCATCTGGCTGTAGGTTGAAGGAAATCACATTCGTGTTGATAGGGCATGCCCACCCCGCAAGAAACATAAAGGGGAGAGTGGACTTTATGATAGTAAGAGAACTGTTTTCGTGGGCAACCTCCCATTTGATGTGAAGGTGTGTTTCTAATAAATAGTTTTTTATTTGAGGTCACAGAATTGCAGCATTGTTGTCTAATGGATCTATCATGTGATCCTTTTCTGCAGGATGAAGAGCTTTATCAGTTATTTTGTGGCATATCCAACCTGGAATCAAGTATAGAAGCTGTCAGAGTTGTTCGAGATCCTCATCTTAATGTTGGGAAGGGTATTGCTTATGTGCTGTTTAAAACAAAGGTATGTTGTTCAGATGCCTGGATAGTTACATTTTAATAAAATTTCTTACTATAGACTCTTTAACATATTTAGCTCAAATATGTTGTAATTGATGTTATCATGTGCTTTGCTTTTGGTGGTGAAATTACGGGGGCTATTTGTGGTTGATAGGGCTATAAAGGTCTAATTTTTTCAAGAAACCATTGTAATTGTTTGATTACTTTTAAAATTGCATGTTATCTGTTTCTGAAAAGGAGATATTTTTTGTGCTATAATCTGGATCATAAGAATTAAAATGGACAGTTGTTTGTCTTGTGTTGATTGTTTGTTCACCTACTTTGGTATAATGGGTTTGCTGCTTCATATATTGTAGCATTTCTTTTGTGTAACTAGGTACATGTCTTTTTCAAAAGTTACCTTCTTTTAACGAGTTTAGTATTAGTTAGAGACTGATAGTTATTGCTATTACGGAGGAGGGTTACAGAGCAGCCTCAGGCCACTATTCATTTACTGTCGCAGTGTGTTTTGTAGTAGCAAGAATGCAGCAGCCAATTGTGCCTGCTATCATGGACAACGATGGCCCTTGCTGCTGCTGTCACTATTCTTTCACAGGGAAAAATCCCCTATTTACCATCTTGTTTTTGTGCATTACTGAAGCCATTTTTGGGTGGTTTTTTGCCATTTCCCAATGTCTTACATCCAAAAACCCATGTGTTTCTAATTTGAGACTACAAACATCTTTCTTACACTGATCCAGCTCTCCAGCAGTGTTTCTGGCCAGCTCACAGTGCTACGGTCCAGTGTTCCCTACAACCAAACCTCTTTTTATGCATCACTCCGCAACCTTCTTTTGGTCTCTGTTCGTGTCCTCAGTTATTCAGAGAGGCATCTGTCCCTTTTTCCCCTCAGCCTCTCTATGCATCACTCCGCAACCTTCTTTTGGTCTCTGTTCGTGTCCTCAGTTATTCAGAGAGGCATCTGTCCCTTTTTCCCCTCAGCCTCTCTATGTTGTGTTTTCTCTACTCTTTGTTTCATTCTTTTTCTTTTCCTCAGCATCTCTGTTCATGTCCTCACCTGTTCTGTTTTCTCAAGGTGTTTTCATACTTTTAGAAGAGGTTTTGATTATTCTTCCTTCACATTCCTCAACTTCTGTTGTTAACTCGTGTGTTTGGCTTTTAAATAACTGCATTCCTTTAAAAGACCATGATATTTTACTATTAATTTTAGGTATTTTTCTTATTTTGAGCATTTATATTATATAAACACAAGTTAAACAATATATAAAATATAATATATACTACACATTATAACCTTCAAAATAGTGGTCATCTTGCAATGTGTTAATCCATTATTGCAGTTTCTGAGCTGGATGCTCTGCACCGCTATCTAGGATTGATAACTATGATATGTACAAGAAACAAGACTGAAGTGCTGTAACAGTTAAGCTGCATTTTGCACTATTTAGGTCCATATGATTTAAAAATCTTTAGCCCTCTGTTTACCTGTGTCTGATTACTTCAGTCCACAACTCCACAGTCTTGAAAAGCTCACTCAAATTTGACAATGCAGATAGGACCGGGACTTGAGGTTTAGATTCATGAATGATAGAAACCCAGTATCTTGTTACATAGAGTAGGAAAAATCTCCCCTAATTACAGCACTGCAGAACTTCAAGGACCTGCACCTCCCAGTACCCTCAGTCCCCAATCCCCTCACAAATGACAAGATGATCTCTTAGCCTTCAAATATATAGGCAATCTGCCTTAATTCTTCTCTATCTCAGCCCAGCAAACTAATAGATATCAACAACTAACTATCTCTCACTAGCAAATATTAAAAACTCACAGATATTATTATTAACAGACCTAACAATGAGTGTTACAATGTAGAACTTTGCAAAAAATTAGTGTGGATGGACTTGCAGTGCAAGGGATCAAAACGACCGAGATTGTTAGTTCTTTTGTTAATCTGTATATGGAATAAATTTTACTTGCTTACATACTCCTGCTTACCAGTTCTTTAAAATTTGGTTGTGCGATTAGGAGAAAACAAAAATATGAGAAAAACTGGTTACTTATTGCAAGTTATCATAATTTCAAAACACGTTCCATTTTATATGGTTTAACTTGGGGTGATGAGTGAGGACCCTCAATTGGCTTGCATAGCTCAAGTCTGATACCTCTAGTGAGGACTGCTGACCTGCTAAGTGTGGTTTAGGGTGTGTGTGTGTAGGGTTAGGATATGCAATACATTGTTCTTTGGCTTACACTGTTAATTCCTCAAGATTTTTCTGGCATAAAACCTGTCGTGTTGATTTTCAAAATGGTGTTTTGCTGGGTATAAATTGGGATATGTTAGGTTGTTGATTTGTTATCAAAGGTAATATTATCGCATGCAAAATGAAAAAAAAGGCAAAAAGAATGTTCAAAGAGGATGTCTTGTAAATGCAGGAAGCTGCTAAATTTGTTGTTAGAAAACGGAACTTGAAGCTTCGAGACCGAGAGTTGAGACTGAGTCATGCCAAAGCAGATGCTACGCCATCTAAAAGGCCAAATTCATCGTCAGCACAAGCTCCTAGTACCCCTGCAAAGAAGTTGTCTGTGGCTTCAAGGTCTCCTTCAATCAGTAATAACAGGTCAAACAGAAAAGCCAATGCATCTTATCAGGGTCTACGTGCAACCAAATCTGATGTGCCCAAGAAAATCCACGGAGGAGAAAAACCAAAAGAACGCAAGTCAAAAAGACCTACAGTAGCTGCCAGAAAGGCTAAAGCAAAATTGGCCAAGGAGAGTGGTGTACCAAAACAAGCAGGGGTAAAACGCAAGCTTGATAGTCGTACTCCAGACACCACCCTACGCAATAAAAAAGCCAAAAAGAACAGGTAGCTTGTTTCCTTGTTAGGGATTTGTTACCTCTAATCGTTTATCAGCGGAGAGAAGAATTTGCCAACATTGACATGGTTTTAAGCCAATGGGACATTTCTCCGACAGTTCTCAGTGGAGGACTTAAAGGCACATTTGGTGAAGAATTGAGAAATCAATAGATAGGGATGCAGTTTACTCATTTAAAAGGGTTTTAGCATATTATTATATCTCCATTTTATTTTATTTTATTTTAAATTTGATATGTAATTTTAGTTTATAGTATGTTTTTTATTGGTAGGTTGTATGTACCTTCCACTACAAGGCCTTCTTAAGGCTTGTAACATGCCCTGCTTTGGAAATCAGGATTCAATTCCTTCTCGTAAACTTTTTTTATCTCGGTAGTTTATAGCGTCGCTGACTCGTTTTTCTACTGAGGCTTTAACTGTTTTACTTATATTGTTTTATACTTACATGATGAATTTTATGACATCTGAGTAGATGGGGAGGCAGTGAAAAGAAATCTCATCTTCTAAACTTACAATTCAGTTACGTTTATTCTTTATTTTCTTACCTATATCCAAAGGGAGAAGAATAAATAGAATTAAGGCATTCGCGCATTGCTTTCTTTAACTTCTTTTTAGAATAGACCGTAAACTTTACGAAGAAGAAAGGAGAGGAGATGAAGAAATAAGAAGAAAGGCAAGATATTTTTACAGTGAAAATGAAAGTATAACTGATGTGCAACCCAAAAATTGGGGTTGATTCAAACTATCGACTGAGATTTTAAAATTACAAATTTAATAACATTGGTTTAGATATCATATTTAACAAGTAGAATTTAAACTAAATCTGTACTATATTTTTTTAAAAATTGTTATATAACTATATTTTCATGTTTTTTTTTTAAGTAAAAGTTTATTAATATCAATATAAAGAAAGTTACACCTTAGAAACTTATCATGAATCAAATCCAATTATTTCTGCTACTGCCTCTCTATAATTGTCATACAATTGACAAGCTGTAAAAGGGATTGCACAACAATCAAAGGCAGAGGAAAAAATAGAGAGTATCTTATTACTTAGTATGACTTTTATGAAAACTTTAATAATTTATGGTGCCACTTGACTTACTATATGAAAGAAAAATATTATGAGAGAAAAATATTGAGATATTAAATGAGCAAGTTCTTTAAAATCAATACTAACAACTTATAACAAGATAACTTGAAATGCATCTACCTATAATCAATTTCATGTATTGTTCCATAATTTTATAATTTTTATGTTATGTAATTTGATAATTTTAATTTTTAATATTATTCATTTGTTTTCTTTTATTTTATTATAATATTCTATCTTTTCTTTATTTTTCTCATTTTTATGATTTTTTTAATATTATTTTATTAGGTGACTTATTATCCAACTCAACCCACCTCAATTAAAATGTGATTGAATTAGTTTTGTTTGAGTTTTCAATTTTGTTTCGTAAAAAATATCCAATTTAAATAAAATATTCTCTAAACTCAAACTACCTCAACCCGCGCAAACCTCCAAACTTAATAGTGCATGGAATGGCATTGGGTGAACGGAAAATAGTACCATCACTGATGTTGGCTTCTGCAAACCCTTCTCTTTTCCATCACTCAAGTGGCGTATTGAACCTTGAATGATTTTTGGGACAATCTACTTGAACCGAACAAAGGATAAAATATAAATTGTTGGATTAGTTCTTCAATCCAGTAATGTTGGTTTTGAAGGAACAGACTATGGTCATTAATTTGGAGGATGGACAAGTAAGAAACGTAGAGAAACTTGTTCTCCTTGGAAAGTCTTGTACAATATCTATATTTATAAGCGATATCTACATGAAACTTGTTTTCCCATTGTACTTGATGCTTATATGCAATGAAGAATACAAGTTTCCACAAAGCATTAAGTCTTCCATTAAAAGACATTTCTAAGATCCAACAGGTCTTGTCTTTCACGGCGCTTTGAAGTGGGGGGTCTTGTCTTTCACAGGTCCTCTTCACATGGGCTTGCCAATTAGAGCCGTCGTTATTGTTGGTTCCATAATTCAATAGGATGTCATACTTGTTATATCAGAATAAGTAACTCCTAAGATAACGATTTCACTTATCGTTTTTAGATAAATCCAACCATTTTTAAATTAAAATTAACTTAAACATCATAGATAAAAAAACCTTTTAAGTAAAAAAAAGTACATAAATTAATTTTATAGATTATAAAAAAAATTCAATTCATTTTATCTTTTATAAAATGGTGTAAACTTTTGAGGAAAGCAACTCTTGACTCACTTTTCTAGGGATGAATGGCTGGGAGCTGGGGCATGGGTCCCATATCCCACCTGCCACCATTGCACATGTGCGCTGATCCATGGTCGGGTAACGTTGTAAAACGAAACACTAAAAATGGAAGAGTAAACATATGACAGGGAAACATCTTTGACTAAATTATTGTGCATGCAAAAAACATGACAAAACAAACTACCCATTCAATAAGCGTATGTTTTTACACATATCAACTCATGAACTGTACATAACTAATTCAGCCAAACGTCGTTTCTTGCCACTGGGATTGAACCGACCAATCATATGCTTGTCCCTGCAGCATTCCCAACAAATCAATTAGCAGAGAACCACAATCCAATTGTTTCTTTTCTTTCCCTTTGTGTTCTGGAGATCTGTACAAATACTGAACTGATATTAGCTGTCAGGAGAACAAGGGCTTCTTCATACACAAAGATTTTCTTGGCTTCTCAAATGCTATGACTCGCTCTTGCTAATTAGTGTAGGTGTGACTGAAACTACACCAATGAGAAACAAGGTAGCAATTGAGTTGAAATCATAGAGATCACCCACGGATTGTAACTCTCCAATTGCCAACCCAGCCTGCATAACAATGAATGAATGTGGTTCACTCAGATTTCTATTATTATGTGAAAAAGTTCACAATTTGCAAAAACAAATTATTATTGTTACTATTTTGTTACCTTGACAGTGACATAAGCAGCAGGTATCAGTCCAATGACAGTTGCCATGAGGAAAATATGATAAGGCACATCCACAATTGGTGAGGCAAAGTTAATAAATGTGTTGGGCAGGGTCGGAGTGAGTCTCAGAAAAAGCATATAGTTCAACAAACCCTTTCTTCTTTTTGCCACCTGAGGATAAAAGTAGAAATTTAGTTCCACGGGTAGATTGGATCCAATCCAATGTGGTGAGAAGTTAAAATCAAACCTGGGTTTGAAAGAATTTCAACTTATCAGGCCAGAGGGAGGATAGAATAGGACGTCCTATCACTTTGGACAGAAAATAGCATGAAGAAGCTCCTGCTGTGGCAGTGAACACAACCAGAGCCACACCTTTAAAGACTCCAAAGAGTGCTCCAGCAAGCAATGACATGAACACAGTCCCTGGAATCATGAAAGTCTGCATGAATATATAAACCACGCAGTACCCCACCAAGACTTGTGCAGTGTAGTCACTTGTATAGGTCTCAAGGTTATCTCTACAAAAAATAAGCAAAAGATAGATAAAGCATTGCACAATTTATATTGCCAACTTCCCCCTCTACATTCCGGATCCACTACATTCACATTTCTATAGAAGCACAAACATTTTAAAAAATAACAAAACTTAAACACAGTTCCATAGGTGTTTTTCATTTTATTCTCCGATCAGAATTGGAGTTTTACCTCAGAATCTATGTTGACTTTTAATACAAATCATTATTTCACAGATTACTATGGTGAAACTCTAACTCTGATTGGACAATGGTATCAATAGCGCTTAAGAAACCACATATAGTTTTGTCCTTATAAAAAGAAAAAATTATATCCACAAATTGAAATGAAATTTAAAGTCAATAGACTATCTCAAAACATAGTAGATTCCATTATTTAACCTTCTCCCAGTGTAGATCAAATGATTGATAAAACATATATGGGTATTTAGTTGAATTTAGTGGGCTTTGAGTCATATAGTCTCTTTTCTTCTCCATTTAACCACCCCAAGTGGTGGTATTTAAGCAGCAAACCAACTATATATGCATGAGTTGTGATCTACTTATGAGGATCCTATCGTGAGTAGCATTGATAAACTACTCCTCTCTTTACACCCAGATCTTTGATGCAAAACACATGCCTTGTGTACATTATCCAGTAGAATGCAAGCCAACACAATAAAAGGGTGACTGTTCACAATGCTCCCTCATGTGGGGTTGGGGAGGGTAGATGAATGCAGTCTCAACCTTGGAAGCAAAGAGGCTCTTTGGAGGATTTGACCCCTTGACCTTCAAGTTAAAGGCAACTACCACACCTTTTTGCACCAAGTCAAACACAATGAAACCATAAGAAAATTTAAAAATACATATCACTTGATCTCAACCACCGCAGCACAGCTGAAGACTTGGTTGGTGATGCAACTATTTATTTATTAAACATGAGTACAAGTTAGAACCTAGGAGTAACTCGTTTTTTTTTTTTTTTGGTGGGGAACCTAGAACTAACTGTAAACAACACAAAGTTGTCATTAATGGAACCTTATCAGAATAGCCCGTGAACCTTCAACCAATATACACTCGCAAGAAAAGATGCCAGCTTTTTGACTCAAAGCACAATCCTCAATTGACAATAATAGCATATTAGCACCCATGAATAATGACAAAGATATTCTCGTATAACTCTCACTCCAAGCTGCTTGATCCCCCCTCCAAAAAAAATAAACACTTTCCAGATCTGCTTTTCCAAGTGGTAAAAAGAGAGAAGGAAGACCAAAATTAAAATTTCCAAATCCTATTTACATAGAATCCTTATGCACCACACACCCAAATGATGATTTTGTTCTCAGGGTTTCAAATCCTGATTGATGTGTATGTCTATGATTGCCATCAGATCTCCGAAAAAAATTAAAAATCTCCATGACCAATAGAGATATCTTTTTGCAATCATATAAGCAAAATAAAATAAAAAATCAATCGAGAGAAATCACGGGTCAGGGTCAGATCTTTTCAACCAATGACCCAAAAAGACAATCAGAACATTCATTCAAACATCAATCACATTACAACAAATTGTTAAACCATCTTGTACCGAAAACATACTAATAAGACAACAGAGAAGAGGGGGAAGAAAAGTTGGCCGTTATCTTATGACCCCAACAAGCGAAATGAGGTAAAGGTTGTTCCTTTTCACATTCCCAGGCAAAATAACAAAAGGGGAATGTTGGTTGGATGATTACCGTAGGAGCCGAAGGTCCTGGAGGGTGCGGGGAAGCTTGAGGAAGCTGTAATCAGAATCGGGCATGGTGAGATACACGCAGAGAAGACCCAACACGAAGACCAACGCCACCATTGAAGCCACCGTGGCTTCCCAAAAGCTCAACGGAAACTTGGATTCCGATGCCAAAGGTTGGTCCACCACCACCATTTTTTGACTCTCCTTCCCCATCTCCAGGGACAAGCCTCTTTCTTTCTCTTCTCTGCCTTATCTTCAGGAGAGAGAGAGAAAGAGAGAGAAAAAGAGAAAGACAAGAGTTTTACAGAGACAAGGAATATTGGTGGTTGGAGGAGGAGTATATGTATCCAAGCAACCAATCATGAATCAACTAACTCATCTTTTTGTATCCTTAAATTATGATATATAACAAAACTAAATAAAATTAAATAAAAACAGACACCAACAATTTAATATCTTCTTCTTCTTCGTTTCAAAATATCCTTATAAAGCGAAAAGATTTTAAAGCTGATTATTTAATTTTGAGTGGGAATAAAAAATTATTTGTTATATAAATGTTTTGTTAAAGGTTTCAGAGAAGGGCAACGTTTAAAAAGGTTTTTTATTGGTTTAAAAACAAATAGAATATTTTTTAAGCCGTTAAGCGACGAGTCTTTAGCAAAACTATAAGTAAATCTTTTCTTTTTTTTAGGGGTGACGGATAGATAAAAAGTTTTTAATTGTTCAAAACCTGAAATGTTTTTCATGTTTTATATATTATTTTAAAAATATATTTTTCAGAAAATATTATTTTTTCAGAATGATTTTTACCTGTATTATTCTAAAAACCATTTTCATTAGAAGGTTAAAATTTAACTTTTTGAGTAGGAGAAATTTTTTTAATGATACAAAACTATATTAATACGGTAATTAACTCATTTAATGTAATTATAAATTTAAAAATAATTTTTTAATTAATATAATAAATAAATATATTTACATAATAAATATTTTTTATATTTTTAGTATAAATATTTTAATTTTTTAATATATTATAATATTATATTTTAGATATTTTTATTTTTATTCTTTAAAAGTTAATCAAGATACTAATTAACAAAGTATTTAATAATATTATTACTCCACCGTTCAAGAAAAGTTTTGGGAGGAACTATAAAAAATTAAAATAAAGAGAATGAACAATTTTATTATGTTAAAATTAAATAAATATTATACTAACATAATTTATAAAAAAAAAACCTTTAAAGTGTCAAAATTTCTCTTAAATAGTTTTCCAAGTAAAAAACTTAAATAATTTAAAATATTAAAAATCATACTAAATATCTCCAAATACTAAAAGATATTCGAATTAGTTTTTGAATTTTACTAAAAATGCATTAATTTTAAAACTAAAAAATTAGGTTTTAAATTAAAAATTAATTAAATAGTTTTATTAATTTAGAAAAACTTGTTTAGTAATTGATTAAAAAACATTTAAAAAAGCAATATTTTAAAGATTAAATTAATAGTTTATTTAATATTTAATTGAATATGTGTAGACTAAAAAATAAGAACTATTAATTATTATAACTATTAATTATTATTATACTAAAAAATAAGAATATGTGTAGAGTAAAAAATAACAAACATGCGTAATTATTATAAATTTGTATACTATTAATTAACTATAAATTATTTTTCTAATTTTTAAAATCTTCGTTATAAAATTCAGTAAATTTAAGTTTTTAATTAAATGATAATATATGTATTATTTATTAAAAAATAAGAGAGATTTATACTATGCAGGTGAATGGCGTGGCGCGTGGGTCCCAGCTATAAAATGCAAACCCACATGGGCGCGTTTTATATATTGTTCTATTGTTTATGTGGTTGGAGTGGAGCATGGTCCGTGTTTGGATTAAAATTACGAGGTGAAGTGACAACTGACACGCAATAAGCACGTGGGAGGGTAATAAACAAAGAAGAACGCGTCGTTGTCCTTGTTATTGTAATTCGTAGGAAAACTTAATTATTGAACATCGTCCATTGGGGAATTAGTAACGTGCTTTTTGGAGTGCTTCACGCAACAGCTCACCTTTCTCTATTATTATGTCGTTTTTGAGTGCACTACCTACAAACCCTCCCTCCCTTCATCTTATCTTCTCTCTTTCCTCACACGTTTTCCACTTCTCCTATTTCTTTTCTAAACATTTGCCCTACCACTCTTGTTTTATTTATTCTGGTTGAATGCCTATTTACTTAACCAACGTTAGGTTAGTCTCATCTTCATTTCAAATTCTTTAAATAAAGCTTTTAATATCAATTTTGCAAATAAAAAATATAATTACAATTTTTTTTATTAAAAATAATTAATCAAGTTTTAATTAGTATGCAAATGATACTTCACACTTGTAATATTGTGAAAAAAAAAACTTTATTTACTTTTGAGATTTGGATTATCTCATACATGATGTTCATTAATAGCATACAACCAAAAATTATTTAAATGGTAGTTTAGTTATTTTACGTTTTCTTTCTCTCTCGTTAAGTGTTGTTATCATGTTGGAAAATATCAACAAGGAACTTATTGTTAATTGTTATCTCTACAGTTTAATTCTTAAGTTTAACTCGTTGATTTTGACATTGTATTTTGCATGCGTTTGGTATAACTTACTTTGGAAAGTACAATTATTTAATTTTGATATATTTTTAGTATAAAACCTTTTTTAATTTTCAATTAATTAAAAATTACTCTACATATGATTTTAAAAATAAATATTACAAATTTAATGATTTTTAATTATATAATAATATGTAATTAGATAATAATGTAAAATAAATTTTCACCATCAATATATTCAATTAAGTTAAATTATGTTTTTAGAGACTTAAAAAAAAAGAAACTATTTCCTTAAAAATAATATCTGCTGAACATGTTTATCTTTTTGGATCATTCGCCTAATAGTCAATAGATTAATCAAAACGTGCAAATGTTAGGTTCAACATATTTCAAGCATTGAAGACATAAGAAATGAATAATAATTTTACATTAATGCATAATAAATTAAGCATTTATCACAGAAAAGTAAAAGTTTATATCATTATTCTAAAAGAAAATATTTTTTATAATCATGTTAGAGTACGAATTGCTCAATTTGAGTCCAAAGCTTTACTTTAAAATTATGAGTTTAATATTACTTAAATTAACGTAACGTTGATTTAAAAAAATATCTATAAAGGCAACAGGAAGTTAAAAAGAATATTACAAAATTGTTAAATAAAAATAAGATAAATGAAGAAATATATTGATGGATTTTATTCAAGATGCTCATTCTCATTGGTTTCGTTCCAAGCTAGCCTTTTTTGTTCACTTTGGTTCAATATATTCAAGGGGTATAAATTGTGAATAAAGATTAAAGAAGGACCAGCCTTTTCACTTAATTTTTTTATTGTTCACTTTTCAATGGGTGTTGATATTCAACAAAGTCCTTTTCATCTTATAAAAAATACAGTAGCACCGTAGCCAACCTACGAAGAATTTTTTATGCAAACATAATCTGTATAAAGTTGTATAAATTAAGAAAAAAAATATTTATACATTATCATTGTATAAAATAATTATATATCTCATAAAATATTTGCTTAATTATAATTTTACTCTTCCAAATTCTAAATGAATAAATTGAATTTTCAAATATTTTTAATTTACAGTAAGTTTTTTCATAGGTATTTCATTATTTTTTTAACGAAATGTAAATTTAAATTTTTTTAATTTACAATGTTTTTTCGTAAGTAATTCATTAATTTTATTTTTTAAATATTAACAGCATAACATGACAAAAAATAATAATAATTTGAAAAATAGCACGGTCTTTGACCCATAATTTTAAAACATATTTAAAAATCACTGTTAAATCATTCTACTAAGCACAATATTAATAATAGTTACAAACTTTATAATGTATATATTTTATATTTATAACTGTTAAATAAAATACAGACTTTATATCCACTATTAAATATAAAGTAGTATAATTTATACATTTTAATATTAATATTTAAATTCATATTTATATTTATATTTATATACTTATTTCTATTCGTATTCGTATTCCTATTCCTATTCATGTAATAAATATATCTTAATATGTATAAATTATACTACTTTATATATTTAATAATAAGTATAAAATATTTATTTCATTTAATAGTTATAAATATAAGGTATAGATTTCTGCTATTACTGATGTTGGCTTAGTCTAGTGATTTATCCGTAACTTTCCATGTGTAGTTTAGAATGAGGGTCAAAGGATTTAGCTTGACGATCGATTACCGAAAGAAATATTTGATTGTAAATTAAAAGATATTTGATACTCAATTTGTTCATTTATATCCTCTCTCTTTATATATATATATACAAAGAAAAAAAATGTAATTAAGTCTAAAATATTTGTACACCTATTTAATGTATTTTTTAAAATTCAAACACTACATTCAAACATCCGATTGATTTATGTTGAATTCGGTAAGCGTTTGGAGTTCTTGACGCAATTATATTTCGAGATGTTTGTAAACGATACCTCTACTCAAGTTAAAATAGTCTCTAATAAATATATTTAATATAAAATAATAACATGATAAAGTATTCTTTAATTTATGCACAATATTAATAAATAAATTTAATTTATATATACATCCACTAACAATTGTGTTAAATTTTGATATAATTGTTCACTTTCATATAATACTTTATTTAGAAGTAAATATTTAAATCAGTTCTAAAAACTATACAAGATATCAGATATTTAAAAAAATAAAAAACATTTGTATATTAGTTTGGTATTTTTTATTGACAACGAATTTAATTCTGGAGTAGATATTTTGTAATACTACTGGTGATTTAAGTTGTGCAATAATTCTTTAAGCTATTTTTTTTTATTAATCTCTCCAACATGTAAATGGTGTTTTACCTAACATATATTCATTTGGAATGCCATTTCTTTCTATCATTTCCAAGTACCATAAAAAAACATTAACTCAGTTCTTTGTATATATTTAGTCGTCAATTGATAAGTTAGTAATTATTTTACATTATAAAAGATTGGATAGATATAAAAAGACTTAAAAATTAACTTGATGTCTCTTTTTCTATGAACATTTTTATTTAATTATTTTTCTACTAATAATTTAATGAAATATCAAACGTTTAAATGATACAACAAGTAAGTTATATGTTTGCTATTTTTTAAATTAAGGTCGAGGACACTCTTGTACTTTCATATGAAATAAGTAAAATTTGCTTCAATTATCATGAGTGGGTCAACTGTAATGATAATTAAAAACATGTAGAGTAAGATGCGCTCAATGACACACCAATTCTTGTCTGATTTTGCGGTCAAAACGAAGCAAAGATAGCAACAAAAAGTGTTCTATGTTCTCTTTGGAATAGAAGAACGAGAAGGATTTAATAAAATCTTAGTTTTATTCTCTTAAAAAATTCTTTATTTTGATATTTATAAATTTTAATATAATTCTTATTAATTATCATCACAGTAATATTATGACATGCATTTAAACATCCCGTCATATGTTATTTTAAAACAATTATTTATATTTAAATGTTTCATATGTTATTATTAAAATAATAAAATTATGAAGAATACAATTAAAAGAAATTTGAGTAACAGACGTGTGAATACTCAATTTTATCTTTACTTTTGCCTTTTATTTATTTTATTTACTTGATTTTTTTATTTGAAAAACAAAAATAAAAAACTAAAAAAGTATTCTTTTTATTTATTCCATTTTCTTAATATTTTTTATTGTTAAAAAATAAAAATAAAAATTAATTAATTATCTTTCTTTGTCCATTTAATTTTCATCCTTTGTTCCTCCTTTATTTATATTTACTATTATGGATTGTCACTTTTGGGTTTCCGTGCTGCTATACCACTATTTGTTTTTCACTTTTTTGAAGAAGCTATAATTATTCCACCCCTCGCTTTTAGTTGGGCCATGTATAAATAAGTGATTGTCCAAATCCAAAATTCAATGAGTGAAACACATGGTTTGCAGCCCTACGTGTTTCAAATGCTTTACGGCAGCTCCTGCTTTTTTTTTTTTTTACTTGTTTCTTATTATTTTATTTTAGAGAAAAGATTAAGTTATTCAAGAATTATTCTTATCCTCGTATTTTATTTTTATATCTTATCATTTAAATTATAAAAGAAATATAATTTATTTTGAATTATTTCTAAAATAACTTGAACATCCTCTTATATATTATTTATTTATATTAATAAATTGGTTTGCTAATCATTCATTGTTGGGCATGCTACAATCTTTGGGCTGGGTTTCATGGATTTCTTTTGGAGATGACTGTACGTTTCTTCGGATGAATAACTGTTTGTTTAATGGGCTCAAGGGTTATGGTTCCGTTTTAAGATATTTGGATCACAATATCTCATTTCGATTTGTGGGTTGTTGAGGACTAATGGGCAACGGACCAATATTTCTTTCCCTTCTTTTAAACTAAACCAATATTTTTCTATTTTCTTAAAAACTTATAAAAAATTATATAAATATAAAATAAGAAAATATAAATTGAACATAGAAAAAAATTGGAGGAACCACCTTATTATTTGAAATTCACATCGAAAAACAAAATAATCATTTTTTTTTATAAATTGTAATAACTTTTTTTTAAAATCTCAGTAAAATATTTATCATCTCTTATCGAACTAAACTAGAATCTTTTGATTTATTTCACTCTCACATTTAATTATTCAATGAGAATTTTTTTTTGTTAATGAGCATATCCTCTATTTTTTATTTTTCAAATATTTAAAACAATTATCAATACAAAAAATAAAATATTTAAAAATTCTTCTGACCAAATAAATATATTAAATATTATTTTAGTTTAACAAGTGATATTAAATTTGAGTTTCTGATATATAATTATATTAATATATTAAAAAAATTATTACTCATAATAATTTTGTATAATTTAAATATAATTGTTATTTACATACACGACTTGAACATGCTTATTTTTTATAAATGATATATGTAATATATCCTAAAATATATCCTATTAATATGATATTTAAAATGTAATATTCAAATAATATAACTAGCTAGCATAAGAATATACTTTTACACCTTTTTCTTTTTATATATTTGTACCATTGTTAGTTGGTATTTACACCTTTTTCCTTTCCTATTTTGTCAGGCAAATTATGCAAGAACTACAGTGCTTTAGGAATACATTATAAAGGTTCCTTTCAAACTTTCAAGTCATCGGGAGACAAATATTGGTCCAAGTGATCATGACCTTATAATAAAGAGATTTAATCTTTTGGCTACAAATATTAGAAGGATCAACGTCATTTTGGTCTTAGTAGACTCTTCACATCATAGGACCAGTAACATATGTGGAAAATGGCAACTTGTACATGCATGTAAATAGTTGGTCCTTTGGAGGCTTTAAAAGCCATTCTTTACTATACTTCCGGTTATGTATTGGGATATTCAATGCTTACACAATCAATCCTTGTTTTTGACAGTTGGAAATTATATATACACGCAAAATGAATTACATTATTCATATATTTTTTAAATAATAACAGTCAAGGAAAAAAGAAATAATCTTAAAGTTTTAATTAATAACAAACACAGTAATTAGATGAATAATGTATTCACCTTAACTATACATAGTTTAAAAAGTGACTATTCATCAAATTAAAAAAGTCATATAATATAGAGATGGGCAAAAAAATCCAAAATCTGAACAATTTTTTAAAATGGTTCAATTAATTTTTTTGAAAATAAAACCCTAAAAAATCAAATTATACATAAATAAAATTTGGATAAGTGAACCGAACTAATCCAAACAGCTCAAAAAAAATCTAAACTATTTAAAAAAAAAAACTAAACTGATTTTTTTTTTATAAACAATTTGATTTGGTCTAGTTTTCTAAAAAAAAGTCATTTTTAGCACACCCCTATTAAAATCATCTTATGCAATGTGCAGATGATTATTTGACAGTTAAAAAATAACTATTTAACAACTTAATAATAAATTTGAAGACTGATTTATTTTTAAATTATTGACTATTTTCTATTATCGAAAAAAATTATTAAGATAAAACTTTGAAAGTACATTAATCTTCAACACTATATCATATAAAAAAGCATGCATGATAATATAATCTTTTGAATATTGTGAGCCTGCTATGTATGAGAATAAAAGATTATACTTATTTTGATTTCCTATCAACTATAGAAAAACAGAAATAAAATTCACAACTGGAAATATGATGATAATGTTCAAAATGATAAAATGTAATAGTGTCTAACATTCATATTTTTTTTTTAAATAAAAACAGAGAATAAAGACTTTCAAGTTACCAACCACTTTAAAACCACCTTAACTCCCGCTCTAGTTATTTAACTTACACTCTAGTACATCTTTATATATTGTTAAGTAAAAAATATAACTATCTCTTATTATATATATATTTAAAGTTTTAATATAAATACGAATAATTTTATATTATCATCTGATCAATTCTACGTCATATAACTTTTATATTACCGATAGCCTATAATTAGATAATAGTATAAATTATATTTATAATAGAATATTTATAAATATAGAATATATAGTATAATTATAATAATTAAATACTTATATATATAATATTTACAATAATTAATTATAAATTTTATGAATTGTATTTAATAAAATGATGTATTATTTTAACATCAGTATATTTTATTATTTTAAAGAATAAAATTATTAATTTAATCATTGAAACAGTAATAATTGATCAAATTATTTCTTAAAATTAATAAAATAATAAAATAGTTATCAAAATTATGCATTATCAATCGGTTTAGAAAATTGTAATGAATGATTAATTTAGTGTTTAAAATAAATATAATAAAAAAATAGTCAATGCAATTATATATTATCAATTAATTTAATTTTTAAAATTATAATTGTCGATCAAATTGATCTCTAGAATTAAATGAAACACTTAATTTCATTTTTTACCTTTTAAATTTTTGTCTTCATGTATTTGACTTTAAAGTGTAATTAAGTATTTAAAAAATAATACAAATTTTAAAGTTAGAGTATGAGCTCTTTATTCTTTCCTTCTCCACAACCACCAAAGTCACCAAGTCATTTAGTTTATTTATTAAGACATATAAAAGATATACTATATATATTATTATTGTATTTATCTATGTTAGCTCCTTTAAAGATAAAGTGATGCCTCTAGTTATGATTTCATACTCAAGTTGGAATTGAATCCAAACCTTAGTTAAGGAACATAAATGTAAAATCACTTGTGCTAGCAATATATAAAATTTTTATTTTAATCTTTAATATTTTCATACAAATACAAACATGCACTTATAAAGATCAAAAGTATAACTAACAAATATTGTATTGGTATGTACAATATATTTTTTTATATATAAACTGAAAAAAAGGTAAATGACTTAGTGATTTTGATGGTTGTAAAAAAAAGAAAAAAAGAAATAATGAGTTCAAAAATCTAATTCTACAATTTTTATCATTTTTGAAATATTAAAAATAAAGAATAAAATTAAAAAATATTACAAAAAAATAATATAATTAAATATTTTTAATTTTATTGATCAATTTAATTATATATTATAATTTCAAATATTAAATTAATTTTAACTATTACAATTTTAAATATTAATTAACAATATGTAATTTCAGTTATTATTTAACTGTTTTATTAATTTTAGAAATCAATTTAATTTATCATTATAATTTTAATTACTAAATTGATGATTGTTTTAAGAAAAAAAAAATACAAACCCTGCGTCATCCGATAAAGATAAAAGAAAGAAAAATAAATAGCTAGCATAAATTATTAATTGTCGTGTTCTCCATTCCTATCTATGTTAGCTCCCTTCCTATCTATTCCCGTTTGACTTTGATTATTTATATTTTCTCATTTTTATTTTACAGTAAATGCATATTAGTTATTTTCTATTTTCAATTTTATGATAAATGTATGAATCAATTAAATATTACTCTATCTATCTCCTTCAGTTTGACGTTTTAATAAAAAAATTATTTCAATTTAATTGTCATTTTACAATTTCAGTTAAATATTAAATATCTTTTTTAATATATCTTTCATCATTTATTTGTAGAATAAGAAAATGAAAAATATAAGGAAAGTGAATCTAATTTATATATATAAAATAAAAAGTATATTAGAAAATTGTATAATATTTTTCTAAAAATTAAAATATTAATTATATTTCTTCATCCGTATTATCTTAAAGTCCATTCAACAATTTGAGAAGAAAGAATTAAGTGAGAAGCAAGGGTATAATTTATGAAAAGAAAAACAATGAATGTGATCTTAAACTTTAAAAACTAAAAATAAATTAGAATAAAATCTTGGTTTAATTGTTCTTTTTAATTTTAAAATATCTTATACATGTGATCTTGGTTCTTTAATATTTAATTGTACAAATTGAATACCTCAAATATTTTTTTAATTTACAATCAAGTAATTTCATCAATAATTCATTAATTTTAAAATGATATGATAACATTAATATGTCATCATGCTGTCATAAAATAAAAAACAAGAAAATAATTTGAAAATAGTCCAATAAATATTTAAAATTATGATAATTCATCCAAAATGCACTTAAAACTCATGCCTAACCTATTAAACTAAACACATGTTCAATATTACTTATGAGACTTGTATATACACAAACAATCAATAAAACAACATTCCATTTAAAAATGATAAATTACTGAAAAAATAACTTGATTGTAAATTAAAAATTATTTTAAGGACTAAAATTGTACATAAGACTAAAAGTATAATTAAATATACAAACATTTTTAAAAAAATTGTGACTTGAAAAGAAATGGAGTGATAATTATCTTAAGAATAATTTTTAATTGATGAATAGTAATATTAAACTCTTATTTTAAATTTAATTTATTATGTTATTTTAAAAAAAAAAATGTGTATCATCCCATAAATATACTGACATATCTTTATAGGTCTTTTTGACTGGTATTTTTAAGCCATTGGTTAAAAAATAAGAAAAAAAATATTATTTTTATTGGAGATTGTATTGGGATTACATTGAAAAACTTTCTTATTTGAATTCATTAATTAGTATTTCTCAACTTTGCTTTTTGTTGGAAATTGAAAATATAATTTTCAAGTATTTTGAAAATAATTTCATTATAAAAGATTAAATTAATTGAATTTTGCTTAAATTTAAGGAGTTTAATGATTATACTTAACCATGTAAATTGATTTTATACTATCATCAAATTATAAATAATCATTGATATAATTTTTTAAATAATAATTATTTTAAGACTAGCACGTATAAATTTTAATTATTTATATTCAAAACCAAATGTAGAAAAGTATTATTTTTTGTATTGTACTAGTATGCACATTTGTTTCTACTAATTTTTTTTATGTACTAGATAAATAGTACTGTTTGTGTCTTTTTTTGAGATGTAATTAATTAATTTGTTAAAATTAAAGAAATTAGATAATAATATTAATTTTTTTTAAAATTTATATATTTTGTCAAAATTTATATATTTTGTCAAAATTACTCTTGGCAATAATAAAACATACTCTTATTTCTTTTATATAATTTTTTAATTAATTATAATTTTTAATTTCTTATAATTAATATATTTATTATTTTAATTTTTATTAGTTATTTATATATTTAAAATATTTTATATATAAAAAATCAAACTCTTAAATAATATAAAACATTAGTATATTTCACTTATTATTCTCTAACTTAAAAAAATTTATAACTTAAAAAATTTATAACTAAAAATACTTTATAAAAATAATTATTGTATAGTATATTTTAGAATCAATCTTATAGAAAAAAGCTAAGCTAAATTTTAAATTTAGATATTTTAAGAATGTCCCTGCAGACCACATAACATAGTGGCCAGAGATGTCTATACAAGAAAAGAAAAAAAAAGCTTAACTTTTGCAGTCGGTACAGGTAATAGTTATTTATATTTATAATTCGATAGCAAATACTTCATCCTTGAATATAAAAAAGAAGAAGAAGAAGGGTTTGAATTGGTATCATTCAATGTGCATTGAAAAGTGAAATTTAACTAAAACAAACAGACACTAATAATGTCCCCTTGTATTAGCTCCATTCCTATCTATATTCCCTGTCACCAAATGCCACCAAAATCTTATCACAGTTTGACTATGACTATCCAGTGTCGTTTTAGTACAATAGCTCCCAAACCCGCACGCGCTTCATTAAGTGGCGCGAATCCACGTAACGCCCCAAACAACATTACCACGTGTACCCGATCCTCTTGTTTCAAACTCACCCGGTCATTTTATCAGCCCCGCCAGCACTAACCCTAGTCTAAGCTATATATATCCACACCACTCACTACATAATATCCTTTCCCTCTCTTGGCAATTCTCCATTCCCAACTCTGCATATTTCGGTTTCACCAAAGCGACGTCGCGTTCAAACCGTCGCAACAAAATCCCAATCCAATAATCCCACCAAAACCTCAATGCGATTCGTTCGCAACCTTGCATGAGCGTTCGTTCGGCATTCGAAAACCAATGGCGGAGGAGAAGCGGTTCCGCGTGGGGTACGCGCTGGCGCCGAAGAAGCAAAATAGCTTCATCAGAGACTCGCTCGTCAATCTCGCGAGATCTCGCGGGATAGACCTGGTTCGGGTCGACCCGAACCGGAACCTCGTGGATCAGGGTCCCTTCGACTGCGTCCTCCACAAGCTCTACGGCGACGATTGGAAGAGCCAATTGAACGAGTTTACCGCGAAGAACCCGAACGCCGTCGTCCTCGACTCGCCGGAATCGATCGAGAGGCTCCACAACCGGATTTCCATGCTGCAGGCCGTGTCGGAGCTGAGAATCGACGACCGGAGCGATACCTTCGGGATTCCGAAGCAGATTGTGATATACGACAAGGAGACGCTGTTCGACCGGCGGAACTGGGAGACGCTGAAGTTTCCGGTGATTGCGAAGCCGCTGGTGGCGGATGGCAGCGCGAAGTCGCACAAAATGGCGCTGGTTTTCAACCAAGAGGGCTTGAATTCTCTGAAGCCGCCGATTGTGGTGCAGGAGTTCGTGAACCACGGCGGCGTGATCTTCAAGGTGTACGTCGTCGGGGAACGCGTGCGGTGCGTGAAGCGGAAGTCCTTGCCGGACGTCGGCGAGGACGAGTTGGTGAGCGTTTCGGAGGATTCGTTGTCGTTCTCTCAGGTGTCAAATTTGGCCTCCGATGAGAGAATCGACGATAGGTATTATAAGATGATGCATTTGGACGATACCGAGATGCCTCCTTTAAGCTTCATTACTCAAATAGCTCGGGGCTTGAGGCGTGTCATGAGTCTGAACCTGTTTAATTTTGACGTTATTAGGGATTCTCGATGTGGGAATCGTTACCTTATTGTTGATATTAACTACTTCCCCGGGTATGCCAAAATGCCCGGTTATGAGAGTGTTTTGACAGACTTTTTCTGTGATGTGTTGTGCAAGAAACAGCAAGGGGGTGAAGAGTGCTCCGAGAATGCTGGTTTGGATAGTGTTATGGTGCATGGTTGTGACAATGATGCGAGGAGGCTTATGAGCAATACTTGTTGTGGTGATGGGGATGAGGGTAGTCTTCAAGTTTTGCCTCTTGGGGTGGAAGAGAAAGAGAGTTCTGTTCAATTATGAAATTTTTGTGTTTAATAATTGGTGCCTTTTTGGGTAACCAGAATTTGCTCAATGGACTGGACCCACTGGGTAGGCATGAGATGCGCATTCTACTTAGGCTGCAGATGGTGCTGAAATTAGAAGGTTGTTTGTGACTAGTTTAACCTCTTAACATGTATATTCCTTATACCATTGCTTTTGGAGATAGGTGCTTCTCAGATACCCTGAAGCATTAGGAAGGTTGTATTTTGAGGTTTAAGTTCACGCTGGAAACTCTTTTACTTTGTGGTTTTGCCTTTTAACTCAATGATGCCTTAATTCTTCACTTTGTTGATTCTGTTCTCATTTTGGATTTAGTTATTTGTTTATGATTTTCTTATTCAGGGATATAACTGTGTCTGATTGATGGTTTTGTATATGCTGACCCGAGCTTCCTTAATTGGTATTATTTTGAATTGTTAATGAATTTAATAGAAAAGGAGTAGCTAATGAATTTTTTTTTTGGCTAAATAAAAAGCAAGTTTCTAATGAATATTCAATAAGATTATCAGAATAAGGAAAACAGGATGTTAATTATTTTTGCCATCCAAACCTCTTCAGCTGTATGAAGTCTGAAAAAATCTGAATATCAGAGGAGAATGCTTAAAGATGTGGCACAATATGATGAAAACTCATAAATTATCTATAATGCCAACTAAGATTTAATGTCTGTAAGATACTGGATATTAACATTTGACATTCACACTCTATTCATGCTTAACAGCTCACACGTCTGTATGTTTTCTGTCTCTGCATGTGTCTGTTTGTCTTTCTCTCTCTGCATGCTATCCTGCCATAGTTTTTTTGGGGTTGGCTGTTCCTCGCTGTGATCTAGGATTGGTAACTAATATTATAAATGGAGTGCAGGACATTTCAATCTTTTGTGTATTTCAAAAGAAATATCCAATAATATAGAATCTTCAACATGTAAACACGGTCAGATTGAATAATGATATATTTCTGGAAGCCTTAGTTTATGCGCATCTTTTTAAAATGCAAAACCACAGCTTCTTTACAAAACTGTCTTTTTCTAGGCAATAAAGGAAATGTGCTTAGCAACTTTGCCTTGGATATGGTTAACTCTTAACACGAATGTTCTTTGGACCATTGCTTTTGGAGATAGGTGCTTCTCAAATACCCTGAAGCTTTAGGAAAGTTATGTTGAGGTTTAAGTTCATGCAGGAAACTGTTTTACTTTGTGGTTTTGCCGTTTAACTCAATGATGCCTTAATTCTTCATTTTGTTGATTCTATTCTCATTTTGGATTTCATAATTTGTTTATGATTTTCGTACTCAGGGATATCCTGACCTGAGCTTCCTTAATTAGTATTATTTTCAATTGGTATTATTTTCAATTGCTAATGAATATTTTTCCTGGGCTTAATAAAAAGAAGTTGCTAATGAATATTCAATAAGATTGTCGGAATAAGGAAAACAGGATGTTGATTATTTTTGCCGTCCACACCATTTCCTGTCTGAAGTCTGAGTAACAGAGGAGAATGCTTAAAAGATTTGGCACAAATATGATGAAACTCATAAATTATCTATACTGCCAACTAAGATTCAATGTCTGTAAGATGCTGGATATTCAAATTTGATATTCACACTTTATTCACTCTTAACAAGTCTCTCTCGGCTCTCTCTGCATCCGTGTCTGTCTATGTCTGTGTGTCTTTCTTTGTTTTGGTGTCTATACATGTCTTTGTGTCTGTGATGGTGTCTTTTTGTATGTCTGTGACCGGCTTGCTGTGTGTGTTACCCTGTCATAGTTCTTTTGGGGTTGGCTGCTCCTCACGGTGATCTTGGTAACTAGTATTATATATAAATGAAATACAGGAAATTCTCATTTTTAGTGCATTTCAAAAGAGATGTCCAATAGTGTAGAATTTTCAACATGTAAACACGTGGCCAGTAATGGCTGACTCGACTGCTGCTAAGGTACTGGTTGGAGGGTCCTCCCCTGTGCACAAATATAGATGTTTGCCAAATGGCTAAATACAAATCTTCCTTCGCACCAACAGGGTGGTCTCCTCATAGTCGTTGGTTTCCTCTGAGTAGTAGGAGTTATTTGTCCTTAACATTTAAAAAAAATAAATTGTTTCAATGGAACTAGTAGGAGTTGTTTGTACTTGTGTTTAAATTGAGCCTATTACTATACATTCTCTTTTTTTAAGTAGTAGCCGGAATTATTTGTACTTAATATTAAAAAAATATTTCAATGGTCGATATATAATATCAATAAAGTATTAAATATATTAATATTGGGTGATATAAGTGATAATATTTGTATTCATGTACTAAAATGTTAGAAGTTCGAATCTTGATATTGGGTATGGAAAAAATCATATTAAAAAGAAAATTTTTTTTAGTGAGTCCACGGTTTCCAACAAAGATTAATCATTACTTTCTATTAGTGAATACTTTGCATCCAAAATGAAGTATTAAATATATATATTTATTATATTTTTTATTATTTATTGTGAAGTCAAAATATATAAAACATATAAATGGGAGAAAGACTATGTATACGTATATTAGAACACATTATTTACTTTTTTTTCTCTTAATTTAACGCATTACACACCGACAAGCAAAAAAAAGAGAAAACATAAAAAAAAATTGAAAATTTTGACTCAAAAAGAAGAAGTCCATACAAGATAAATAAAGACAACTGTGCTCCACTTAATATGCTTGTGTCACTCCAAAAAAAATCAGCAAGATCATTCTCTATGTATGTAAGTCCATGTTCATCCCATAATCATTAAGTCCGGACGTGGTCATGCCCAATCCAAGCGTTACTCTATTATACATAATAAAATTACATAAATTATAAACAAAAATTTAATTATTTTTACAAGTTTAATATGTTGATAAGTACATGAGTCCTCACACCTGTGCACAAGCATAAAAGACATGTAGTACCATCGTGCACCACGAACAAGTAAGAACAATACCGATCATCCTCCACTCTGCATGCTTTTGCAAGCTTACCATAGAGGCCCACTTTGCATAGTATAAAAGGTAGCATTGAGGGAGTAGAAAAAATTATTCTAGTCTTTCTAGAGTTTTAGTATCTCATTTGCTCAATTCTCTTATGTTTTCTGTAGTTTTATAAGCTCTTTGAGAGCATTGTGAGTTGTAGCAAGGTTAAGGTGGAGTGCATAACATAGTAATGAAGTTTCCCAATTCTTGTGGGTTCTTCTCTACTCTATGAATTATTTAGTTTGCTTTAATCTTTACTTGGACACGAGTAGCTCAATTCCTTAAGTTACAATGCAAGCTATGCTTTGAATCCTTAATCCTAATTTTGAATGCAATTTTCTATTTCTTCTCTTCTCTTTGGTTGAATTGTTTTATTATTTTACTCTACATGTCGAGTGGTGATCATCATTTGCATGACTGAATCACTCTTTGCATGACTAAATAAACTAATTAGTAAGCGCACAATTATAAAATAGTTGGATTTAGGAAAATTGCATGACTAATTAGGAGCTAACCTATAGTCTTAATGTTTGCTTGAATGTGCGTGTTTCTGTATGACTAATTGGAAACTAGTCTATGACAAAAAAATATTTGGAGTACTAGACCAATATCTCTCAATAGAATTAAAAGGTAAAATTCGTAATAAGGAGATAGTGGATTTAGGAAATGCATGTAAATAGGATTGAGAATGAATAACATATGCAAAATCATAATCCTTAATTTAAAATTATTTCTATTTATTTTATTTACCTTTACTTGCTTTATTTGTTGTTACCATTATTTTCGTTACCAACTCTTTTTCAAAATCACATTTATTTGTTTAATCTATATAAGGATTTCTAAAAATTAGTAATCATACATACTATTTGCTTGAGTAGGAATACGATATCTAGATTCATATACTTAATATTATTGTGAGAGGGTACAATTACCCAAATTACATTTCAAATTGCATCATTATTTTAGTCAACTAGGTACAAAATTTGTTCATTCTTATTAGTTATGTTTGATAAACATGTTTTTTTTTGGAGTTTGTAACGTGTTTGAGACATTATTTTAAGTACGTTTTTTATAATGTTGATTTTTATTTTTTATCTTTTTTTTACATATTATTATTATTTTTATCTTTTTATTGCATAATATATTGATAATGATAAATGATAAATTTATTTTATTTTATTATTATTTTAAGGTATCTTTATATTATATTATTTATTTCAACTATTATAGTCTTTATTATATTATTTATGCATTATACTTTGATATTGAAAAATTATGTTTTTATTTTATTTTATTTTAAAAATATTTTTATACTATACTGTTTATTTCAATTATTATACTATTTATATTATTTATCATATTATTATTAACATTATAATTTAACATTTTTTTGGGTATAAATATTACAAAATATTTTGATCACTACCCTAATTAATATAAAATAAAATTAACAAATTATAAAAAATATATAAATATATTTATTTATGTCGTTTCATATTTATCAACTACTTTAATATATAATTTTATAATATACTTATAATTTAGCTAATTAGCAAAGCTTTTAGCTATTGACTAACTTTTTATCTTTTAACTAATTTTTTAACAAATTTTGTCAAATATAATCAAAATCCAATTAATATAAAATATAGATATATTAAAAATTTAAATAATATTATTTATAAAATATAAAATATTAATTATATTTCTGATTTTTTTTTGTCAAAATCTTAATCCTAAAACATATAGGAGAAATGGAGTATAAAAATAGCGTTACCCTTATTATAGGAGAAATGAAGTACAAGAATAGCGTTACTCTGATTATCATATTCAGTTTTCTTGTTTTATATAAACTAGACTTTTTCCTGGGTAATTATTGAGGTGTATGTTGTGGCATTTTTGTTTATTTTGTTATAAACATTATGTGGATTATTTTGTTGAGAAAATGGCTGCCAAAATTGGGTATGAAAAGTTCATGAATGATGAGTTCCCCGGAATTGTTGAAGGTCATAAAGGATTAGTGTAGTTTATTGGTTTAAATATATCTTTAGGTTTCTGAATTTTTAAAGAATTTTTAATTAGGCCTTTATATTTAAAAAAAAAACTTATAATTGAGTCTTGTTCTTATAAAATTTTTGTAATTGAATATATAACATCTTGGAATTGTAAAAAAAAAATAAATTTGTGACGGTTTTTACTGACTCTAGATTTAATTACAAAAATTATAAAAAATTAATGATTCAATTATAATTTAATTACAACAGTTTTATAATTTAAATATTTAATTAAAAGTTCACAAAAAAATTAATCTATTTATATATTAATCCCAGTTGATTCAAGATTATCTTTGCACCAGAAAATCTAAGCTTGCCTATGTTTTCCGTGCAACAGTGATATGTTATTAACTCAAAAATCTAATAGTAGCATTTGATTACAAGCTACGCTATAGTACGAGAAATTTTGTAAAATTATTAATTTTATAATAATTATTTATAAAGTAATTTTTAATTAGTTGATGATTATTAATTTTAAAAATTTAACTGAATTACAAATATTAAATTTCGTAGTAGTTACTAAGATAATTTTTGTGTAAAAAAATTATATTAATATTATATTAAAATTAAATTCGTATGACCAATGCATCTTCCGATCTTCATTAGTGCATGGGCAAAATATTTAAGTGCACTTAAGTGTTAGCTCGGAAGTTTTTTTTTTTTTTTTTCATCTTTTCAATTTCAGTGTTCCCTTTTCACTAATGGACCCACGATAGTCATGTATGTAAGAAATTTGAATGATTTTTGGGCTGTTCAAGTACATGGAGTTTTGAAGTAAATAAAACATGGTTTTTATTATTTACAATTTTCAATTTATTAAATACATTTTTTTCTTCCATTTTTATCATAAAAAATATTTTTTTATAAAAATAAAAAGAATTCTATTTTTACATACAAAATAATAATTAAAAAATAATTAAGATTAAATTATAAAAATTTCTTTATAAACAATATTTAAGTGGCCACCTACCAAAACATGACTTTTATATGCTTTATCATAGAACTGTTAATGGACCACCTATCATATTGAAAAAAATTCAAGTCTTACATAGAATATGAAAAAAATTTATAAGTGAGAGATAACTCTTACCTCTTAGTTACTTTTTGGAGTTGAGTTAGTTCCAAATCCACATGTTAAAATGGTATTATAACCTATTATAAATCTCTTTCTTCTATTTTTTTTTATATTTTTATTATCAAAAATATTTTTTTTATAAAAATAATAAAAATTCTATTTTTACATCCAAAACAATAATTAAAAAATAGTTAGGATTAAATTATAAAAAAATCTTTATAAATAATATTTAATATTATAAATGACCACCTACTAAAACATGGATTTTACTTGCTCATAGATTTGTTAATGGACCACTTATCATATTGAAAAAATTCAAAGTCTCACGTTTGTTAGAGATAAAGTTTAAAAATAATTTATAAGTGATAGACAATTTTGACCTCTTGAGATAACTTTTGGAGTTAAATTAGGTCTAAATCCATATTTTATGATGGTATGAGAGTCTATCCTAAATCCATTATGGGAACCTGATAGTGCTAGATGTGAGGAGATATATTGAGAAAAATACAAGTCACACATTCGTAAGAGTAGAAAAATTTTCTTCACTATCACTTATCAGAAAATCTCAAATCACCACTTGAAGTAATCTTGGTAATTATAATTTATATTTGACCGTAACAAATAGATTGAAAAGGATACTCATTCCTATCATTTATATAAGACTTAATTAGCAAATTCACTTGGATTAATGAAATTAATTTATAGGTAGTAACATTAAATTAGGTAGCTAACTTTTAGAGTTAAGTTAGGTCCAAATCCATATGTTACGATGGTATGAGAGTCTATCATAAATCCATTATGGGAACTTGACAATGCTAGATGTGAGAAGATATATTGAGAAAAATACAAGTCACACATTTTTAAGAGTAGAAAATTTTTCTTCACTATCACTTATCAAAAAATCTCAAATCACCACTTGAAGTAATCCTGGTAATTGCAATTTATATTTGACCATAGCAAATAGACTGAAAAAGATAGTCATTCCTATCATTTATACAAGACCTAATTAGCAAATTCACTTGGATTAATAAAATTAATTTATAGGTAGTAATATTAAATTTGTCTTTAATTTATATGTCCGAAAATGACCCACAACAGTAATGTAACATTCTTTTATATTTTTTTTATTAGTTTTCATTTTTTTATTCTATCTTTTTGTTCATATATTTATTACTTTAACTTTCATTTGCTATGTATGTGAAGAGTCAAAGTAAAATTCTTAAAATATTCTTCATATAAGATAAAATCAAATTAGTTTCTCAAATAATCAAAGAGAGTAATATATTCCACTTATTCTATCCGGTCTCGAATATAAATAAACAATTTTTTAATGATTTTCGGTATTAAGTATAAATAAATCTCAACTAATTTTACTTTATTATTTAATGAAGTTATATCCAAAATATCCATACTTTATTTAAGTTTCAATTATTCTTTTTAGTTTTATTCTTACAAGTTCCAATGAAAGATAGTTTATGAAACAAATTTATTTTAAAAATAAATGTTAACTAATTTTTTAATTAACGTAAATTTTTTTACTTATATACTATACCAAAGTGAATATTATTTATTGACTTTAAAAAATAATTCATAATTAAAAATATTTATATAATAATTAATGTATGAAACATTCTAAATTAGTTATTATAAAAAAATAAAATAAAATTTAAATCTGACTCTTATAAAAAGAAATAGAGACTAACAAGATGAAAGGTTATCTTTTACTTTTTTGTTTATTATCATTACAAATATAGTAATAATAAAATGTTTATATTCAAATTTAAAAGGAATCGTCTTATGAGATAAAGTTATTATAAACTTTGGAATAATATTTTCTCTGATATTATTTCCTGATTTATATCAAACACATTTAAAATAAAAAAACTCAATCATTTAATTTTATTATAAGTGATAGACATCAATCAACTTATCTCTTTTAAAAGTTGATTAGGGGCATTAAATTTCTAATCGATCAACGATTTAAAAAAATAATTAGTATATATGAAATAAATATATATGAAACAAAAATAAATATATACAAAACAAATATTTTCCACTTAAATTCATTAAGTTGTTATATATATATATTTATTTATTTATTTATTTTTCACGTCGGAGATCAAGACGTAGTTTTCAAGTAAACATAATTGTCTGTTCCTTTTTCTATCTATGGTTTCTCTAATCCCTCTCCTCTCTAAGTACTTATCCCCTTTCTTGAATTCTCAATCCACCTTTTATAGTCCCAAAAAATGGGAGTGGAAGTCACTCTTTAGCTAGGGGTTTGCGCCAAGATGGAATAAGATTTGTAGACCTCTAACCCTTGCACGTCTTGACTATTGTACCTGTTAGGTGGCACCTCTTACAAACATTAAATGTTGAACGTACCTTATCAGTCAATCGGCCGGGTAAAGCTAGTGATCCGGGAGAGCATCCAATTGATTGATACACAACCCCTCAAGCATCAATCAAAGCGATGGTGCTTTTGAGTCTGTACTCTAGTTATGGCTGACCTCTGATGTGGGTGATCCGGGAGTGCATCTGGAAGACCGGTACACAACCTCTCAAGCATCGACCAAAGTGAAGGTGCTTTTGAGTTTGTGCTATGGTGGTGGCTAGCCTCTGATGTGGGTGATTTGGGAGAGCATTTGGTTGACTGGTACACTTACCCGTCGGGTGGTCCTTGGCTTTTCCTTTCTTGTGAACGCTAGGCACTCTAGTGGGGGTGTGACACCTGACGGTTGTAGCATTGCTTCATTAGCTGGTCTTATTAGTGTAAGGATGACACGCCAGTGTCATTATTGGGGGTGGTTGGCGCTTTCGTTTCCCACCCTTGGATGCAAGTTGTGGGGCGCGACGCTTTGATTTGGGATGTTGAATTGCAACCTCGATAACTCCCTACTTCCTTCCCTTTTGAGACTTAACTGATGTGACATGCCTGAGACGCCTCATTTCTCTTGTAACTTGTCCTTTTCTTTTCATGTAGCTCTTCCCTTCTTTGCAACTTGTTTTGCTTCCTATGTGCCTTCCTTCTTTATGATCCTTGCTTCTTACTTCCAGTGCTACCAGCCATGATGAGAAAAGGTAACTCCTTAGCTCTCTGGCAACTTCTGGGGTGGTGATGTCGCTGTGGGTTCTTGCTCTAACCTTCATATGATTTTTATCGCAGGAGGAGCCGCCATCGAAGGGCCATTAAATGTGCCCCTTACTGTGACCATTCTGTGAAAGTTATAAGTTTTTCAAGGATCAATTTTTTTGCGTCTGTTGTGGTAGTGTTGGCCCCAATCTTTTGGTTGATTCGACTGGTGAGCCCCATTTTTTGCTTTCCTAGACTAGGAAACTGGCCGTATTCATTAGAGTTGAGAGGGCCTACTTGCAGAGATGTGAGGATGAACTCATAACCGAGCTTCAAGGGCTATTGACCCTTTCTTGTGTTGATTTCATCAAGAAGGTGATACTTCCTTCTTCTGTCTCTTTATTATTGATTGCTACTCTATTTTACTAACGGTTGCTTTGTTTTGTCACAAGCTATACTCCCTCTGAACTTAAGGTAATGAAGAAAAGGAAGGCACCTCAAACTTCCTCTACCCAATCAACCACTTCCTTCAAAGTTGTTCCTACATTTCAAGTTGCCTCTATTCAGCCGGTTGCTATTTCTACTCAGCCAACCACCTTTAGTGAAGACTTTCTGGCTGTAGGGACCTTTGAGGAGGCTGTCGCTACTATTTCTCATGAAGAGGTAAGTAGGAAGCGGCCTTGGGAGGTGATCGAGGTGCATTTCCCCTCTTCTCAAGAAGAGATTGCTCCTGCCAAGGTAGTCTGAGATGATGCAGCCCTGCCTCCAATAGTGGACTAGAAACCCGTTCTTGTCAATTGACCAAACAACCCCTCAGTTTGGAATTGTAAGTTTTCTCTAATTGACGTTGTAGATCAACATATGGTTGCGCCTTCAGACATCGACAAGGTGAAGATCCTTGAGCTTCCAAGTGGGCTTAGGACACTTTAGGCCTACTCTATTTACATCCCCATTCTTGCTCAGACTCTTGAGTGAAGATATAGGAACCTAGGGTCACGAACAAAGAAGATGGCCAACCTCGCTCAGAAGTCCAAGGAGGAAAATGGTAAGTTGAAGGAGGCTCTTCAAGCTGCCTAGGAGTGCTCGCAAAGAATCAATCATCTGACAAACGACTTGTAAGCTCAACTACTATCGGCCGTTGTTGAGGCCAAGGAAAACTTAGCCCCAAGGGCCAATTGGAAGATAAGGAAAGAGCCTTAACAATTGAGGTGTCATCCTTAGGGGACCGAGTGGTAGAGTTGGTGGTTGAGAGGAAAAAGCTGGAGGTTGAGAAGCAACAACTAGAGGTGGAGAAGTAGCATTTAGAGGTGGGGAAGCAACATCTAGAGGCTGAGAAGTAGAAAGTAGAGGAGCTTTTCAAGTAGGAAGGGAAGGAGCTGGCCGAGAAGGACTTGGTGGTAGTACATCAATTTGAGGCCGGTTTTGCCCGTGCTTTAGAACAAGTTGCCTTCTTGCACCCTAGCATGAATATTTTTAAGACTAGGGTCTTTAAAGAAGTAGTGGACGACCGTTTAGCGGAGGCCATTACTCCCCCAGTTCTCCTAGGCTGTAATTTTGTAATTCATTTAATAGAATTTTCTTTAGCATTTGTCGACTTCTGTACTTTATACTTTCACTTTATAATTGATGAGATTTTTCTTTAAGTATTTGTCGACCTCTTTTCTCGCTCTTTTCTTTTCTTTTTTTAAGACGAACTTTCTTGTTGGTCGTCTTATCTGTATTGGTTCTACTTTGTATCTGCTTTTGTTCCCATGGTTGCTTAGTTGGTTAGTGACTACCTTCCTTGGTCCTATGATTGTGGTCGAGGGACCCTTTTCTTGCTTTACTCCAACCTTTGGCTTTTGCTTGGGGTGTGTCCTTTGACCACCTCACTTAGGGACTTCGCTTCGGCTTGGGGGTGGTTTTTTGACCGCCTCGCTTAGGGCCTTCGCTTCTACCTGTGGGTCTTTTGATTGCCTCACTCAGGGTTTTTGTTTCGGCCTAGGAGAGTCTTTTGATCGCCTCATGCAAACATTAAATACTGGATGTACCTTATTGGTTACTTGGATTGGTAGGGTAAAGCTAGTAATCCGAGAGAGCATCTAGCTAACTAGTACACAATCTCTCAAGTATCAATCAAAGTGAAAACTCTTGAATCCGCACTCTAGTGATGACTGACATCTGATGTGAGTGATTTGAAAATGCATCTAGCAGATTATATATATATATATATATATATATATATATATATATATATATATATATATATATATATATATATATTAAAGCCATAAACAACTCTTGTTTATAATAAGTTGTGACAAATAAGTGCCTAAGAGAATTTCATAAAATTGTAACTTTTGTGGAGGTAAAGACACACGTATAAAAGAATTCTTAATTATATATAATTAATATTTTAATCCTGTTTGGAATAAATATTTATATTATATAATTAAAAATTATATAAATAAAATTTTTAAGTATGTAAATTATATTATAATTAAAATTCGTAATAAATAGATTTTTAACATATAAATTATATTTTAAAATTATAACGAATAACTTATATTGTGATATAATATTTTTTTTATTAATCATAGATATATATGTTTAAAATATAGAAATTAAATTTAGAATTAAAAATTTTAAAAATGATAGACTAAACAAATAGAAGATTAAGAAAATTTTCTAAGAAATAATTTTATTGAAAAAAATTTCCTATAAAAAGTAACTTTAAAAAAAAATCTCATTTAAAATAATTATTTTAATTTATATTCAAAGATAAAGGATATAGAGTTAATCAACGTAACCAAACAATGAACCTATGCTAAAAAGTCGTATAGGGGAGCAAACAATTTAAATAAAATAGTCCCATGGTCATTAAAATAGAATTAGAGTTAAGGGAAATTACCATATGTATAATATGTGACATTTGAATTTTGTTTTTTTTTATAAAAAACTTGAAAAATTAGTATGTTCTTTACCATTCATATGAAAAACAACACATTGGGAATGAGATAAATTTTTTTCTTTTGATTAATAATATATATTGAGTAAATAATTTATACGCAGATGATTTAATCACAAATTATTATATAAGTTAAATTTTTTGATTTTTATGATAATTATTAAAAAAAATTATGTATACTATAATTTCTGATCGATTTATAATATAGGTATTTTTTTATGAACAATAAATAGAAATTAAACCCATTTTATTAAATCACCCATGCGTACTTTCAAATTTTGTTCGTTCATATTTGTTTTCTAACTATTCATCCGCTAAAAACTGCACCATTTTTTTTATAATATAAAACTAGTTGAAAAGACTTTTATTTGAAAGTTACAAAATTTTTCATTCAATTTCTTTTCTACATTATTCACCTACTGAAAATTACATCAAATAACGAGGTAAGTTTTTTGATAATATAAAATCAATTAAAAATTATTTAGCTTGAATTACAATTTTTTCACCAAACACTCCATATCTTCTTTTCTATTCACATTAAGGCAAGTCATATTTTCTTTTTCTACTCACAATACTGATACTTGCATGTATTATTTATTATAATTATTCTAAAAGATAGTAGAAATGAGTCAACTTCAAAATCTGATTCTCATAACATTAATTATACATCATAAATAGTTGTGTTATCACACACATATAGGTTCATAAATGTTGAAAGGCATATCAACAAATTAAATTATGAAGCAAACCAAGAATACCATCTTATTATTTAAGGAGCAGCACAATACTATTATTAAGATTGTTACACGTTCAAATTTGTAAACATATTTTATTGATTCTTCTAGATTCGTTCCAGTAGCTGATTGCTTGCTTAAAAAAAAGTTAACAAAGCTTATTGATAATATTCCGACTCAATGATCTATGCGACCAGCCGCTCTGATATATATCAATCATGTTTGAAATTAAAAAAAACCTATCTTTTATTTAATTTTATTACGAGGAATTGATATCAATCAACTTATCAATTTCAAAAATTAATTAGTCACTAAATTTTAAACTGATCAACAACTAAAAATATATGTAAAAAATAACTAAAAATGTATAATTATATATATAAATGTGAAAATAAACAATTACTATTTTAAATTTAAATTGATTGAATTATTTAAAAATAAATAAATAAATAAATATAAGGTTACAAACTGAAGCATGAATATTTCCCTTTTTATTTGAAAATAAACTATGTAATAAGAATGTTTTCTTGAAATTGTGCACTTAACACTGTTATATAAAACTATCTTCATTACTCATCATGTTAAAAAATAAATTTTTAAACAAAAATGTCAGTTATGCTCTTGGTTACTACTCTACTTTTAATATATATATATATATATAAAGATATAACGCACAATATCATATAAAAAATATGCTCAAATTAATCTACTTTAGTTATCTATTTTTTAAATTTCACAATCAAATAGTATTTTCTTTTTTAAAAACACAAAGATAATAGCAAAACTTCAACTTAGAACCTGGTACGTACTACCTCAATCTCATCCATACCATCAAATAGTGTCGATAGCATTGTCTTTTGCTTTTAAACGAATATGACATATAAATTAAGATGAACTTTCTTGTTAGAATCAAATAGCTGGCCAATGTATAAAATCAGGATGATTCTAGAAATAAAGCTTTTGAAGGTAGGAATAGGATAACTTGTGTCGTGTCCTTGATTAATCACTGCTAGTAGCATCAAATCCCCTACCTAAAACATTATCTAAAAGGAGGCAGTTTCTTTAGTAAACTTGAAATTAAACAAATGGGTTGTTAATTTCAAATATTGGATGTGGCCCTCTGCAGCATTTTTTTTTTCGTTATTTTTATCTTGTTCCAGACGCAAACAATTAATCTGACCTAACAGTTGGTCTGGAATCTGGACATATTTAATAATTCCAAAGACTAATTGTCATTTGGATTAGCTTCTATCTTCTTCATGTTCATCTGAACTTCATCATTTGATGTGATACTTAAGAGAGCAATATTTCTTTAGTCGGCGAGAAATTGTGGCGACAAGGTTGACTTATCCGTTATATACTAAAAGTCAAAAGCTAAATTTCATGGATTAATTAGACTGTCTCACTGTAGAAAGCATCTAGAGGATTTTGAGTTTGTCAATAGCAGCAACGTAAAAATACATAACTCGATCATATATATATATATATAGTCCCGAGAGATGAGAAGGGATATAAAAAAAAATCCTTGGAATCTTGAATTGTAATTTCAAAAGATGTTTTATTTAGAAAATAGAACCAACTCTAGTGAAGTACAAGTCTGTGTCTATGTAACTTTCCATATAAATATGCATGTATGTGTATCTTTTATGTTTTGTACCGAAACTACAGTTATAATTCCCATGTATAAAAATATAAATGAATTCAAACAATGAAAAAAACCATGAATGAATAAGACTACTTATTTCTTCGGTATGTGATATCCATAAGTCGATGGGATCATCCTGAAAGAGAATCAACTATTCTTCTACCACAAGATTGGTGGCGCAGAAGTGGATGTCAAGCTGCAAATAAAAAGAAAATATCAGGTTAACTGAGCAGAAGGCAAGAAAAAGCATGAAAAACATGACAATTCTATAACTAAACAAAATTAAAGCTCAAAGTATATTAAATTAAATTATAATTATCTGTGTTAGAGTTTTTGCCTTAAGTTATTTTAAGAAAAATTCTATTTCTATAATTTGTATATCTTTTTCTGAAGTTAAGAGAGATAAGAAAATATGTAAGGGAGAAGTGTTTAATAAGATAGTGATGTGATAAAAAAATATATATATATATATATATATATATATATATATATATATATGTATAAATGTGTTGTAAAAGTGTGTGTAAGAATTGTGCTCACACAAAAATTAGCCAAGAAAAATATTAGTTTTGATGAAGTTGCACGCAAGCAGGTAGAACCTAGAGCTACTAAGAAAAACAAAGCAGTTGAGAATAGGGTCTTACTCTAGAATCTCTTTCCAATAGGAATCGCTTGTTTCATCATCAAGCAACTTCTCCCAATCATCAAAGAATGTGTTGCCAGGTGACGTTTGAGCTATGTTACAGCCACTATCCATTTGGTTGAAGCTTCCCATCCTTGGAGAGGGTGCAACTAATGCAGGAAGTGGATCTTCTGCTTGATTTTCAAGTGAAGCAGTGCTGCTAATTTTGTTGTAATCAGGATCCTGTGGATTAGATCCACCCTCCACGTCAGCCCATGATTTTGAAACATCCTGCTGAGAGCACTCACTTTGTGCTTGAGAGTATATACCATTACCAATACCAGGGTTAGCATATTCTTCACCACTCAACACCACAGGCTCCTTAGTTTGGAGGGGGTTTGTTCCATTCAGAAATAGTGGATTGAGGTTGGAATTACCTAAGAGGTAAGGGTTACCCATGTTAACAAATGAAGTGCTGTTCATAACTTGCAGCAGGTTTTGCAACAGTTGAATTTTGGCTAGCTGAGTGATATCTGCTTGTAAACCTAGAGGGTTATTGTTGCCCCAAGTTGTATTCATAGCACTGCTGAAGTTTGACATGCCAAGCAACTGCGAAAGACTCATGAGGTGATTCAAATCTGTCCTTGGCTTGTGAGTTTCTGGATCAATACCCATCTTCAGAAGCTTTTTCCTTATGTGAGTGTTCCAATAATTCTTTATTTCATTATCAGTTCGTCCTGGCAGATGGCCTGCAATCTTCGACCACCTACAAGAAAAAAAATTAAAAAATTAGACAGAGTTCCTTAAATAACACTAATACCAGAAACAGTTATAAAAATATATTTAGGTTTTTTCCTTCATTATTTCTCATATAACCCTTAAAAATAATGTAATATTATATAATTATTGATAAAAATAAATAGGAAACATTTTCTAAGGCAAAACAATCATATATACACAAAGTAAACAAACATGTATATACTTGTTTCCGAGAACTGAATGAAGGTTGATGATAATTCTCTCCTCTTCTTCTGTGAATTTGCCTCTCTTGATATCAGGCCTCAGATAGTTTGTCCACCTTAATCTGCAACTCTTGCCGCATCTATTGAGACCTGCACGCTTTGGAAGTGTTCTCCAACTGCCATGGCCGTGTTTGCTGATATAATCAATCAGCTTCTCATCTTCTTCTGGTGTCCATGGCCCTTTCTTTACGCCAATACTCTCGTTACAACACGGTGACCTACCCATAATGCAGAAGCACAACGAATATATGTTCCAAGATAAGAAGTAGATTTAGGACCTTATAGCATAGGTTAATTGCTGTGATATTTGGTTTTATAGGTGTAGAGGGGATGTGCAAATTCAAGAAATGATGTCATGGTTATAATTGTTTTTTCAATTACATTTAATAGAGAAACCAAGAGGGAAACACGTGCCAGGCAAATGAGTAAATTTGGCGGTGTGAAAGAAGTTACCTAGAGATTACCCTTTGGCATGTTTCAGCCACGGAGATAATAAATTTACTAGCAGATATGTTATAACGAAAATCGGGATTAGGTATAGGGCAAGTGTCGTTTAATTCTTCGTTGAATTTCCTAAAGTGCATGCCTAAACATATGCTTTGAATCCATTATTTTTTATTAAGTTATTGTGCTTTGACCACTTGCTTCAACGTTTGAAGATTTTCGATACAATCGAGATGAGAATAGAAAAACCTTTTTTCTTTAATTTTTGAAACAGCAGCATGCCATGAACGTACATGACATGTTTGGGGGTTATGATCTAATTATGATATACAGTTGAATTGGGAAAAGTACAAATAAAAAGTTTCACCATGTTAAAGTAGTGTGCTAGGGCCATGTGGCAGAATTTAAAACTGTAATCAAATGCCATACCTATTCGATTAGTAAGATTCAGAAGTTTTAATTATTGTATAAACCTGAAATATAAATTGCACCATATTATCAACTAGCTAGTGTTTTGAATATATATACACAACACATGAGATCCTGCAGTTAGTTAATTTTAGTTATCAAATTATCTCATTTTGTAAAGTGATCTCAGAATTATTCAGTAGTGCTGCACCTTGCTGAGACAATAACTTCTTCATATGATAGATTCTTCTGTCCAAACTTCATATTTGATGATGTGGTTCTAAATCCATGAGTTGTAATAGGGAATTGAATAAGGGTTTGAAAAATCTGGTCTGGTACGTCGTGGGTCCGCCCCAGCGCGTAGTGCAAGATCATTGTCGATCGTAACTAATTACTTTGGGATGCTTTAATTTCCAGGTTCATTTTCTCAACAGTGTTGTCATCAACTTTGTCATTTTCTTCTTATATTTGCATGCCTCGAATGTGTTGTCATGATGAACGTCTGCTTGATTAATAATTCTCAAGCAAGAACCATTCTCCACCTGCTCCTCATTCATTGTACTCTTTTCAGGTTAATTTTCTCGTTCAAATTTCTCAGACGACGAAACAGTGTTTCCTCCACAGTTACTACATAATATTAAAACCAAAAAGAGGAGAGGTGTTACAAAAAAAATAAACTACTTTTCTACGGTTCCTTGAAACATGATACCAATAATAAAAAAAAGTCATTGAAAAGATATTTTAAAGATGACTTTATTAAATAAAATAAAATTTATTTATATTTAAGACCATTTTTTTCTTTAGTATTTGAGATTGAATGGAATATTTTTTTAAGTTGTTTTAATTTGTTGATAAGGCATTGGTATTGTAAATATTGAACAAAATTTAGTACCAATAAGTACGCTAAAGGACATGTATAGCCTATTTAAGACCAAATAGGAGAAGAGATTTTCATCAAGCATTGTCTGAATGATATTAAAATTAACCCTTTTAGCTCACAAGAGACAGAATTTATAATTTGTAACCAAATCACGCTCTATCATTACCACTTGAATAGTTGAATTAAGTCTCTCGAATTACATATCACCTTGTTACGTGAAAATTTTATATTTATTTTTTCATAAATATTACATAAATAGGATCATATTAAAATTGGTTAATATTTATGAAAAAGGGAAATAGAAATAATTTTTTTACATGATTAGGAAATGTTTGAAATTAAAAGTTTATTTGTACTTATGAACTTTTTAATATTCTTTTAAAAATTATTTCAATAAATTTAATTAAGAAGTGTATAAAATAATATTATAGTTTATCTTGATAAATTTTACAACCACGTTTGTAAATAAAATCTCACTTAACATATAAGAATTTATTAAATAAGTATTTAATTAAGTTATTTATCTAAATGAGGTTACAATTAAAATTTCAATATGAGAGGATATAGCTTTATAGGATTCTTTTTTAGTGAAAATCAAAAGTAAAATCTTAAATGAGCTTTAATTAAACATGATAAAAAAATTGTCTTGATTTTAGAAAATATTAATGCTTTATTTCACGTCATCTTAAAATTTATAAATTCCTCCAATCCTTTGTTGACAACATTCTTCGAAGGCTATTCCCATGTTTTGCTTTTCAGCACATGTTTGTAACAACCGGTGACAGATCCACTCATTTTAGGAAGTGGGGGTAATATTTATATATAAATTAATATTTTAGTTATATATATATATATAATTCTTTATATTTAAATTATAAATAATAAACAATAAATTTTAATTTATAAATTATATTATAATTAAAATTTATAATAAAATATATATTTAAATATATAAATCAAATTATGAATTTAAAATGAATAATTTAAATTTTGATATATAAAATTATTTTTAATTAGTATTATAGTCTATGTAATACACAAGATAAATATTCATTTTATATAACAACAAATTATAATATATATATATATTTAAATGTATAAATTATATTATAATTAAAAATTGTAATAAGTAAATATTTTTAACATATAAATTAAAATTAAAATTTATGATAAATAATTTATATTATAATAAAAGGTTATTTTTACTATAAATAATTTATTTTAAATATTTTAATTTAAAAATAAAGATAAAAATGATAAATAAGAAGGGTGAAGAAGTTGAGAACAAAAATTAAAAAAAATACTTCTATTGAGAAAAAATTTTAAAAATCATTTTTTAGAATAGTCCCTAAAAACACTTTCATTTAAAATAATTATTTTAATATATATATATATATATATATATATATATTAATAATTGCTTATTTTTTAAAAAATAATTATTGAAATTCAATTTAAAAATAGAGATAAAAATGGTAGATTAAAAAGGAATATACAGTTAAAAAATTACAAACATACAAATAAAAGAAAATTAGTTCAAATTGTTTGAAAATTTTATTTTGATTAATTGTAAGAACTGCGTGCAGAATACACATTAACAAAATGAGAATATTTAATATAAAAAGTGAGAATAACGAGACTATGAACATATTGGAAGAACAATACTCATTATAAATTAATTTTTTATTATATTTCAAATTATAAAAATAATTTATAATTATATATACATATTATATTTAATATTGTCATATTTCAAATACTAAAAATTGGAGAGGCGGCTGCCCCACATTACTGTGAGTGCATCCGTCCCTGGTAATAACAATAGAAAGGGGGAAAATATTAATTAATGAAGCTTTTTCATTGATTACGTTTCATAATTACCTTAATAATCTTTTCTATCTGCTATCTTATTCTTTTGTTCTGAATAGGGCTTAAAAAATTATAATTATATAAAAACTTGTTCATCCGATATAACTGGAGTTCAATCATTTTTTTAATAGGCGATTTTTTTTGTTGAAAGAACCAAAGAACCTAGCTTCTCTCACAAGTTATGAAGAAGCCAAGAAACAAGCAAAGAACATAAAGTTGCTTCCTTGTACTGAAAAAAAAAAATAATAATGTCCCTTTCCCAAATACAAAGAAACCACTGTGGTAAAAACCCATAACCGGATTGATTGAGTTTGGGTTAATTTAAAAAGTTTTAATAAATCTAATTTAACCTAATTAAAACCCCGGTTAATTGATTGAAGATGCGTTAATTTAAAAAGTTTTATAAATTTGATTCAATCTAATTCGACTAAATTTAATCTGTTCAAATTTTATTTTTAATTAAATCCATCTAGCCTAACACTTTGATGTACTGAACAAGAAGAAAAAAGTGGATGTAAAATCTAGAAATGGGAGAGTATATATGCCCAAATTAATAGTCAAATTAACGGGTAGGATATGATTATTTCTAGACTTCAGTTTTTATATTTTTTACTTCATACTTTTCTTTTATGGCAAAGGCCAGAAATTTATCATTTTTTCTTTACTTTATTCCTTTTTCGTATAACAGGGCATGATTTTAGCTAGCTAGAGAGGATAACATTTCCTCATAAAAATTATTACAGAAGATATGGTTCCTTTGCAGTTTGCACTAGAACCAAATTGCCAACCTTCATTTAATTAACCCAATGATAGATTGATAGGCATGAACTCAATTGAAACTAAGTCGAACATTAATTGTGCATGTGGAGCACCTTGTAGTGCAGAAATTAATATTGAAAACAAGCATGCAGGTACATCACACATAATTAAGGTAGCTAGGAAAAAGGTCGAAAAATTAAAATGAGCAGATAAAATGTCATTTAAGTTACGGATACGAGAATTGGAGTGACACGTACATCTTTTTTTTACGGAGAATAAAATGTTTCCGTTTTATATGATCACGGTTTGATTCTGACCTCTCAAGTAATAATGTCGAGGTTTGATATCCTCGTCAAAGAGGGTGTGAAGTGTGACATCATAACCTAGATTTGTCAACCAGAAAATGTGAACTTGGTAAGATATGCCTGCAATTCTTCAACTTCTTACCTCATTAATTTACTTTCAATTTATTTTGCACTTAATTGGATGACCAACCGTATAGTACTCAACAAAACAATACACAAGTCAAAAGGTAACAATATTGAAATTAAGGAGCAAAGAAGCTATAGAGTATAGACTCTGCCAACATTTTTATGTTCATTTTATGAACCGTTTTACTTATCAAACTTGGTTTCCACGAATAAGAATACATTTTCTACAATTAACACTCGATATATTAATAATTTATCTAAAATTTAGATTACTTTATCAAAATACGTAATTTTGATAAATTAATAAGATAAATTCTTTTGCAAAACCTATAAAAATCTATAGTTTCGCCAATACTATAAATGAATCATTCTCTAAATTTACAAATATAATTAATACAATTCAGTAAACTATGAATCTGTTGTTTTTTTTTCTTGAAATTTAAATTTAAGTGAATTCCATCTCTAACTTATCTTATTGCACCTCTGGTGCTGTTTTAATTATCTTTATATATTTTAAAATTTTAGAAGGATTTATATAAAATTAAAAAAATGAAACATGTAAAGTTTTTAAATTTGATGGAACATCCTTGTGAACATAATCGACTTTTATCGACAATTGATTTGGATTATCCTTAATTGATTTAACTTATCAAAAATTGATTAAATTAATTTATGTGATCATCAAAGAAATAATTATTGTTACTTTCACTCATAATTACAATTATTCATTTTCATTTGAAAATACTAATAAAGCATTATAACCTTCATTTGTAGAAGATCATATACTCTAGACAACTCTTCGCTTTTGAAGCAAAAACGAAAACAGAGTATTGCAACCTTCAACTTTCAACTCATTCATAGGACAAAAAATCCAAGAAGGTAATAATCCAAGTCTAAGTTTTTATTAGTGTATCTAGGAGGTATTGAGCAGAGACAACAACAATAGAAAATATTGTCTTAAATGAGAGAACAATAGTGACAGAAGAAGTTATCTTAGAAGAGATGACATCGACATTTGTTTTATAAATACAAAATTTTTGTTAAATCTAAATATATATATGTGTGACAATATATTATTAGTTTAGTTCATAAAAATAGCACGATACAAAAGATTTTTTTTTAAAAATGGTCGAGTTTATGTAACTTTTGTACTTACGTAATTTAATAACTTTTGTAAGGCATAAATGTAATTAATCAATTCTACCATTAAATGAAAAGTTGTTATAAAGTATATTAAGTTTATATAGTTTATGAAAATAAGAAATTAACTATATTTCATCGCTCTACTTTATTTTTTATGGATAATATATTATTTAAAATATAAGAAAACGTCTATTGCTACCTAATAACATACTAACAAATATTCAATTTTGATTACATGAAATTTGACAAAATGATTAAAAAATAAAACTAAATGATTCAACACCAATTAAATTAATTAATTTCATATTTTTACAAAGCAAATTAATTGTTTTATTAAATTTTTATGCAAATAAGAAATAATTGATACTTCATCGTTAGACTTAACTTTTTTTAGAATAAAAATTTGATTAATTCAATTATTGAATATGATGTTCTTATTAATTAGATTAAGTATATCAAAATTTACATAATCTAAATATATTACCTAACTATGAATATTTACATATATTTTGAATATTATATTATACATTAAATTAAAGTAATTTGATGAACTATTAAATAATTTTAGAATTGTTTGAAATTTTGTATACCTAATATAACTAATAAGAAATTTATATTTGACAGTTAGATTGATAAAATTTTTATTCTAAAAAAATTAATGAAAACATAGTTTGACTAACTTTGATACCTAGTGTTAAAGCTAGCAAATGAGCTAACCTAACTTGGCACATTGGCTAGTTTGGCCCGACCCAATTTCCATATGAGCTAAGGTTTTGCTAGTCTTGCAGGATTGGGTCAATTTGAGTCTAATTTTTTTTAAAAACACCTAAAATTTTTAAAGAATTTTTTTAAAATAAACTTTAGATCAAATGAGCTCAATTCATTTTGGCTTAACTTTTTTGGAGTCTAACGTAACCTTACAGTCTAGTAGGTTAGGCTAAATTTTTTTAGTCTAATCTACTCAATGAGTAATGGATTAGCTTCACAAATTGAGTCCATTTTACTTGCCATACCAAGTGTTAACAGATTCTAACCCCTCTCTTTGTTTCTCTAAGATAAGTTTAATGTCAAGTATTAGAAATTTACCATAATCATAATAGGATTTGATGATTTCTTTAAATAAGGATGGAGTAAATTGTGACCAATATTAAATGCTCATTTAACTATATAAAAAAAAAGTTATATGGTCTATATTTATTTTTTTCATTCATTAATTATAACATTTTTCTCATATTATATATATATATATATAAAAGATCTTATAGAGGGAACCTACGTGGAAAATTAGGTAGGTAACGTGTTTCCTCACGCATGAACGCAGACTTTCTTAAAAGGTTGCACTGCTCAAACGAAGGTTTGGTATGTCTTAATTTAATTAAATAATATATAATCATATATATATATAACCGTATATACCTAATATAAGGAGAATGTCAGTTTCTTATACATTGAGCAACTTTTGGCAGATTTCTTCTCTGTTAATTCTTTTCTTATTTTTGGTTGTGAGACCTAGGGCCTTCAAGTTAAAGTCAAACACACAATAACAGCGAACGTATCATCGAAGTTTCAACTCGAATAAATCTTACAAAAATGATAATTAACAACACGTTTTTTTTTTTAACAAATTTTATTATTTTGTTATTATATTAGATAAAATCTCAGTCAGATCCTACTAGTAAATAATGAACCCATGTCAATTAAATTCAACCAAAATTTCCAACAATACAATTTATAAAAAATTCCAATAATACAATATTAAAAGGAAAATATTAAAAAAAGCATCGAAAAAGAGTTTCAGATCAAGATTTCGCTTACAAGAGAAAAGTGAGACATCTCAATGAAAAAATTAAATATATATATTGTTTTCACAAATCTATGATCCATTACCTTGTGCATTTTATTTTTTCCCGTATTAGTTAAGAGTTCACTCCTACAGGTACATATATTAAGTGTGTTTTATTAACATTTCTTTAGAACTTCTTTATCCAGCAATTATTATTTCTAGATGAAACATGACACAGAATATATAAAAAGGAGGGTGTAAATAAAAGTGCTAATCATTTTTACCTATCAAAAAATAAAAATAAAAGTGCTTTTAGTTATTTTTTCTACCTTATTTTTATGACAATTCCTTGGTACATAAGCTTGTACGTACTAAGATGAGTTCCATTTTTATTAATAGAATTATTTTTGTCTATAATTTTTTTTATAGGCCACCTCAGGTATTCTTTTTATTAATAGAATCATTTTTGTCTATATTTTTTTTATAGACCACCTCAGATATTCTTTTGCAGAGTTTTCTTCCAGCCATATTTATCTTGTAACATATCAGTGTAGTCATTGCACAACAATCCACCAAAAGAAAGAATGTTATAAACGGTCAAAAAATTTCGGCTGCAGCTGTTGGAAAAGCGTAAGAGAATCCAAGTTCCTAATTGACATACCACAATAGGCTGCTCAGACCCACCACCAATTAGTTATACTATGAATAAAGCACAAAACTTCTATTCTTGTGCATGTTTTTTTATGACCATTTCTATATAATTAATTGATAAATATACGAGGCAAGTGATATAATAGAAATAAAATTGAGAGAAAAATTATAAAAAGTGAAGTAAATACCATGAGTAAAACTAAAAATAATATAACTTGGAAAGTATTACAAAGTTTTAAAAATAAGCAACTGAGCATTGATATAATTGAAGATTAATAATTAAGTGTTCTTAGTGCAGCAAAATCCTATATATATCTCAATTCTGTGAGCAGAGCCACCATATATGGTTGGACGACTCTAGCTATAGGAAAGACATTCATCTTCAGTGTTAATTTTTAGGTGATTATTACTGATTAGGCAGTTGACTATAGGCTATAAAGTCGTATATATAGAAACGTGTTATGATATAATTAAGCACTTATTGTATGTCATCTATCTACCCATATATGCAGTTATCAAATCTTTTTCAGATATGATATTTATCGGTTAAAAGTCAAAACCAACGAGAGCCAATGGTTTTCCCCCCTCTAGGGTAATTATATCGCTTTGTATGTCATCTATCTACCCTATTCTTTTTTCTCTACTCTTTCTTCTCTTTTTTTTCTTTTAATATTATTATATTTTTATGTCTATGATTTACCCGTCTTCTCTTTTTATTATTTTTATGAGCAATTATTTTAAAAAATAATAAATTAAAATGTTAAATAAAAATAAAATAACAAACTATTGATTCTATCCCCAATCATGGAAGCTCTTTCTATCTCGTACCAAAACTTTGAAGAAATAAATTCATGGAGCAAATTCTGAACTTCTCATTTGGTGGATCAGCCATCGGAAACACTTTCAAAATTTTCTTTATTTGAAAATTTTCTTTATTTGAAAATTTTCTTACAAGGCTATGCAACATTAAAAGGTAAGATGTTTAAGGTTAAATTTGAATGCAGAGGTTTCCTAATTCTTTGTACTAGTGCACTCCTAAAGTAAAAAGTTTAAAGCATTTCATTGGACTGCAAGTGAGGAAGAGGACCATCAAGCAAGAGGAAGATTACCGCAAGATTTGAAACGAATCTTCAATTGAAATTCTATCTGCTGAGTGGAAAAGAAAACCGAAGGAAAAAGCATAAAATGGGAAGAACAAAATAAAAAAACTGAAGCGGAAGAAAGAAGCAAAACATGCTCGTCATTTGTGTTTTTAGTGCGAAATCTCATTCGTACGGCTATTAAGCATTTTCCATAATAATATACGTGTATTAAACTCTTAACTTTGATAATCTGAAAAAAAAAAAAATCTAAAGTGAAAAGGTATCTGTTACTGTTACTGTTAATTAATTTCAATTAAAATACGTATTTTATAAATTTAACCCACTTTTAATCAATGGTAATTTTTTTAATGTTATTATCTCATAAATCTCCTCACTTTATTTTTTGATGTAGTAAATTTCTTTAGTTTAAATGAGCTAAATCAAAAACAAAATTATCAATTAATATCACGTGTTATATTCATGAGTGGCTCAAGGACGTACGAGACCAGCTTTATGCCTAAAACATATTATTACTTATTGATATTTTTAACTTTAAAAAATATAAAAACTATTAATTAGCCTATGATGAGTAATATTAAGAATAAATATTTTTCTTCTAAAACTAAGCCATTCATTTAACTATGACTTTTTTTTCCTAAATAATAATTGGTTTAAAGTTTAATGATTATCACAATATCATTAAATTACAACTTATCATATATAATTTTTAAAATTTTAATACAAAAATCATAAAATTTACCGTATTTAAAAATAATATAAAATTATTTTATATGATGGGTGAATATCATATTTTTTATTGATTTATTTATCTCACCAATTAACTTTTCATCTTTCATTAATTTTAACTAAAAATATTAATTGCCTACTATGCCTTTCAAATGCTATAAATGCTTTTTTTTTCCTTCTGAATTCCAATATTTTTTAAATTACATGAAATTTTGGAAAGAAATCTTATAAATGATTAATGATACACCAATTAACATAATCAATTAATTAAATAATAAGAAGATATATAATTCTTTTCCATATATATATATATATATATATTTATTTGTTTCTTGAATAATGTCAACGATTTCAATAATTGTTGTTTTAGTAAAAAAGAAGTTTTAAAACTAAAATTAATAAACAATGTCTTAATTTAAAGATTACTTAAAATCAATATTGTCTTGACATATTAAATTTTTTTATTATTGATTAAAAAATGTAAAACGAAATTAAGTAGAATAATTTAATAAGTTATTTTTTCCTAAAAAGTTCCAAAAATAAAATTTAAATAAAACATAGTAATTTTAATAAATTATTTTAATTAGTTTACAAAGTCTTAGATTTCGCTTTAGATTTAGATACATCCAGGGGTGGAACTTTGTTACGTTGTCATCTTTTTTTTTTATTTTTTATTTTTTTATTTTTTTAATCTTTTATACAACTTTATTACAAATTTCTCTTTCACTTTTTCTTTTTTCTTTTCTTTTAGTATGATCTTAGTGCGCCTCTTCCAATATTTTTGTTCAAGCACGTTAAGCTATTCTTTATTATATTGTTAGTATAAACCTATGGTATCTATATTAACAGTTCTATTTCGTCAGACAGTTTATATTATATAGGAGCAAGTCTAACAATTAACCGTTATTAGTATATGAAAATTTTCTCTATTGAAGATTTTATAATCTTGTTGACCTATAATTTTTGTGAAGTTTTTATCGTTTTCTGTTTGTTTTATTAGAAAAGGAGTCTGAAACAGGAAAAGTGAAAAGTCAAACTAAATCATGGAAATATAGAATGTTTGAGGACATGGAAATTTAGAACTTGCCATTGATTGAGTTTTTTGGCCTATATATGCAATAAGTGAAGCAAAAGATAACAACTTAATATTTGGCCACATAGACATTCTCGGGTGGTTATGGGTGAGTGGAAATTTAGATGGAGATGGTAGGTTCGATATACCAAAAGAAGTTGAATAATTCTATACTCAAAATCAAATTATGCTTAAGCATTCTAATTTGCTTTTGACTTTTTTTAAAAATGTTTATCTTTGTTGGAGTTGCAAATTTGACCACTGCAATTTTACTTGGATGGCACTATTATTATTATATCAATGGACCTGCAATTACTTGGATGACATCTACTTCGGTAGACAAATATAAAAATATCACGTGAACCAATAAGATAATGAAGATATAATATACAAGTAACACAAATCATTCATTTTACAAATTGATTTTTAATATTAGAATATACTCAAACTTAAATTATAAAATAATATTAGAAAAAAAAAAATTCAAGTTCCACATTTAATAAGAAATAATGTTTGAATAAAACATATAAATACAATATAATTTGATTATTCAACTCTGTTCAACGAAATACGAAGTAACAAAACAAAATGATGAGAATAATTAAATTGGAGTTGTGGTGTGTATGCCAGGGAACAACAGGAGGAGTAAGGAGCTATCCAAAAAAAAAAAAAAAAAAAAAAAAAGCCGTAGAGGACTTGTGAAGTCTGGAATTGTGAAGTGCAAGGCTGGCTTATGTGGGGCTTTGGAAAGGAATATTTTGGGCCAAAGAAGGTAGAAGGTGGATTTTTTGAGGAGTGTCTTGAATATTAGAAATAGTCACCTCAATTAAATTTGAATTATTAGGTACCTATTTAACCTTGCCTAGACTTTGATGAAAAAATCTGCTTTATCCCAAGACGAGGTTAGTGACATAATTTAATAATTTTTTTTTTCTAACCTGAGAAAACAGGATCAGATACAAGAATATTCCTGTTGTATATATATATATAATTTTAGGGTTTAGATATAATTATTTTCATATTTTATTTTTATATAACTATTAAAAATATAAATTAATTATTTTCATAATTAATAATTAAATAAATAATAATAATAATTAAATAAAAAATTAAAATTGTACACTAAAAATATAATTTAATTCTTAAATATTTTTAAGTTCTTTATTATCTAATGATTTATATATATATTTGAATTAAAATATAATTAAAAACTTAACATATTATTTATTTAAAATATAAGTAAATTAAGTTATAAAAAGTGTAGGATATGTTTCTCGCAAGCTTTTCCAAATAAAATCTGATAAAATTAAAGTTGAGTTTATTTTTTCATCACTTTTTATAAATCTGCCCTTGAACTTGTCTCACTTTTTGCAGAGATGAGGAGAGTGAAGTCTACCTCTTCTCTGTTCCATCTCACTTTGTTGTCATGTCTAATTAAAAAATTTAATACATCATTAATAATCTAGATTATTTAAAAAATTTTAATTAAATTTTTATATTAAAAATATTTATAATGGAATATTTGATCTTTTAGGAATTTTTGTAATTAAATATTTGAAGTGTAAAACTGTCACAGATTATTATTTTTCTAACCGTTTTAAATAGTTGTGATTCATAAAAAAAAAAGTCATGAAAAGTATCATGATAAAAAATATAATTAAAAAAGAAACTCTTACTAGAACATATTTCTTAATTGAGATTTAGTAAAGTTAGTATTTATATAATAATGACCTCTAAAAAATTTCACTCTAAGAATCCAATTACAAAATTGTAGATGAAAGATTTCATTACAATTTTTTTGTTTAAGAAACTAATTATTATTTTTTTTTAAAAAGAATGAACCTACTCAAACTAATGTATTAAACCTATTAGAAAGTGATAACAAAAATGTTCAAGTGTTATTGTAATCATATAACAAGATAATATTGTATGTTCAAATAAAAATTTGTTCCTTGTATTTAACATTAACTTTTTATTTAGCTTTTGTAAAACAAAAAAAAAATTCTACATTTTAGTCCTTCCAAAAAAAAATGCTCATGAAATTATCCTTGATATTTTCCAAAGTTATAATAATACTAGACTTAATCATTATATGTAACACTAATTTTCGTTAGCCTTTATAAGAAAGTTTTACACTTAATTAAAAAAAAAAGGATAAAATATACTTTTGGGTTTAAAATATTTCAAAAAATTTATTTTAATATCTATAAAATTTAATATATTTTTAATCTTTATTTACTTGTTATAACTTTAATACATAATTGAAATTGATTTGTAAATAACTTTTTATGTAAGGTCTAAAATGTATAAGTTTCGTTTAGAAATTAAAACAAAAAATTCAATAATATGCATAAATAGTTACCTACCATAAATTATTATTAGTATAATTTATAATATAATTATTAAAAGAATCAATAAACTTATTATTTATAGTAATTTAGATGGAATAACTTTTATAAAACTGATTTAAAATGTTAATGCATATTTTTTTCTAAATCAAAAAATGCATTTTTAATTAAAAAAAAAATGTACTAATGCTTGCAATTTTATTTTATTTTTTTTTTTACAGAGAAACGAAACTCAACACAGGCTACAAAATTTCTTATCCTTGAAGTTAATCTTTCAGAATAAGGATACAAAATGTATCACATGGTTCACGTGAGAGTCCAGTAACAGCAGTTGTACAGCACGAGGATAGCAATGACATAGTAATCCATTTGTTTGAGGTAATCTTAATAAAGATTTTAGTTACAATGTTCATATTTTCAATTTTAATTATGTTTTGAATGTGGATATATCATATTGACACTTCGATAAGGGATATTAGTTTATAATATTATTGTTAGGTTAACTATAGTTAAGCAATAAAGTTAAGAGTTATATTATTCTTATAATACTTTTATATATTTCTTTTTTTTTTTTTTGGAGGAAACTTCTTTTCATTACATCATTATATTTCTCCTTTTCTATTTCTCATTGTCCAATAAATTGAACAGCGTTGTTTAAATATGATTTCTACACTTTAAACAAAGGTTCTATGCATCTCTATTTTATTTCTTTTGTGCTATAACCAAAGGTGATGCCTAACAAATGAGAATCAAGAACTAAATACAAGAAGCCATGTTATATTTTTATAGCTCTTACAAATAAATATATATATATATATATATATATATATATATATATATATATATATATATAATAAAATTATTCCTATCCGACATCAGCTTCCCAATCCACATCATTCTCTATAAACGTGGGGGAAAAACTAAAAAGAATACAAAATTACAGTAAAAAAAATCCATGTCTGTTTGTTATGTTCTTCCATTATGCTATAGTTGATGCTGTTGTTGTTGAAGGTTGACTAATTTAAAGTATGCTCCATTTTTATTCTCTATAAGACCTGAATGAGTCCCTTGCTCAATTATCTTCCCATCCTGTAAAACTGAGATTTGGTCTGCATTTCTTATAGTGGATAGCCTATGTGCCACAATAACTGTTGTTCTGTTTTGCATTAATCTGTCCAATGCCTGCTGCACCACACGCTCTGACTCCACATCAAGTGCACTAGTGGCTTCATCCAATAGCAAGATTTCAGGGTTCTTTAAAACTGCTCTTGCAATGGCCACCCTTTGTCTCTGGCCACCAGATAGTTGCACTCCTCGTTCACCTACTTTGGTGGAGTAACCCTCAGGAAGACCACTGATAAAGGTATGAGCATTGGCAAGCTTAGCTGCTTCAATCACTTCTGAGTCAGAGGCACCTTCCTTTCCATAAAGTATATTTTCATAAATTGATGTTGCAAATAGAGCCGGTTCTTGTTGCACAAGGCCAATGTGTTTCCTGAGAGATTTCACATTGAGTTTTGTGATGTCTTTTCCTGTAAGAATTTGATTTATCATTGTTAGAAGAATGATTTTGCATTGCTGATGAATATGCCTAGTTGCTGCATGGTGTGACATGCACGCGTAGTCAATAAGCCTTCTCTAGAATGATTGACTTATACAATGCTTAAGCCTTAAAGCATGTTCCGGTAAGTTTTTTTTAAAGTATTTGTAGAAGAAAAAATAAAAAAGTAAGATAAATTAATTTTTTTTTAAACTAAAATTAACCTACGTATCACAGTTTTTTAGAAGTTAAATGAGAAAGTTTTTATGAAAATACGAGTTGATTTTTATTTATAAAAAAACTTATTTCATTTTATTTTTTTCTTACACAAGTGTTTATGAGAAAGTTAATACAAATAGAACTTATTTTACATTTGGAAAACTTCTCTTATGATATATTTTTTTTCTTTTACACTAGTAATGGAATAAAGTATTGATAGTTGAAATATCTTACCATCAATTAACACCCTCCCAGATGTTGGATCATAAAACCTGAGTATAAGGGAGATCACAGAGCTTTTACCAGAACCACTTTGCCCCACTAAAGCAATACTCTTCCCTGCAGGAACTCTTAGATTGAAATCCTTGAAAATAATAACATCTGGCCTTGAGGGGTAGCTGAAATTGATTCTTTTGAGCTCAATAGTTCCCTCCACTGTCTTCAACTCTTCTCCAACCTCACCCGATATTCCTGACTTTCTATCCATCACTTCAAAAACAGATGAAACCATTTGATTCCCTTTCAAAAGGTCTGGGGCCAGGGCCAAAGTTTCCCCCATAGCCAGTGCTGTTACTATCAAAACCATAAATGCCTTCATAATTGATTTAAAGCTAGCAAGCTCCTTTTCCATCAAAACAGATCCATACCTGCAAAAGGTATACGCTATCAGCACAAAGGTAAGCACCATTTGGTGTGACACATTTATGATTTGTCCTATAAGTAACATATGTAAGAAAGAATGAAGTTAAAGCATCTACCACAAGGCAAGGCCATAGGATGAGAAAATAAAGAACTGGGAAATGCCATAGAATATGCCAGCAATTTGGCCTCGTTGAAAAGAGCGTTTGGAGGGATCAACAAGCTCGTTAGCATAAAGTTCAAGGATCTTTTCTTCAGAACAAAATGCGGCAACAGTGCGTATATTGCTCACAGCCTCCCCAGCCAGCATGTTTGCTTTTAGATATGCTTTGCTCAAGTTGCCACCATAGCCTTTCATAAAAAGTTTCTGAAATGATCCTAGGGAAGTATTAAAATGGAAACAGATATGCTAGTTCCTTAATGTTGAAATGTGGAGCAAGAAGGAACCTTACCTCACTGATATGACCACTAATGACCAAAGGATATGTGGCTATGACAACAAGTGTTATTCTCCAGTTCAAGATGAAGGCAATAATAAACGAAGCAACCACCAAACCAATATTCTGTAACAGAATTGTTGAACGATCAACTACTATAGTTCGTAATAATGTTGCATCAGTCTCTAACTGCGATGAAAGCATAGAACTTGTGTTGTTTGTATCATCAAACCAGCCAATTTCGTTCTTCAAGATAGCTGCAGCCAGATGAACGAACAAGGGAAGTTAAATGAGAGAGAGATCATGAAGTTTGTGCCTTAAATGTTGTTTTTCAGCTCTCTCTCTCTATATATCAGCAGTAAAAAAGACAGTGTATTGAATACTAAAAATGCAAATGCACCTTTAAAATATAATTCATCAGAAAATGGATGGATCAATAATATTGATCATGAACATACTGAATCCTTAAAATATGTAACACAACATACATATATCCATTTACAGAATAGTGGAATATTTTCTGATACATTCACATGCAGTGTATAAGTGATAGAGAAAGTAATAATCAGTTGATCAAAATTACCAGAAAACATCATTTCTCTCACACGAAGGGTAAGTCGTTCTCCCATGATTCCAAAAGAAAGATGTTCAATGGCATGGACAGTGACAGTTATAACTGCTGCTCCACAGAAGAGAAAAGCAATTTTTTTTACTTCACGACATGTTGTGTCCCAGTCCATATAGTATGATACAAGTGCATGAGAAATTCCAAGTGCAAAAAGTGGCATCTGTGCTCCAGCAATAAATGCACATAAGGTCCCAAAAACTCCATAAAACCAGTCAGGACCAATCATAGAATACAGTCTTGCTGTTGAAACATGCCTTTTCTTGCTTGCATTTTCTGTATCATCAGCACAAACCCGGCCAATAGATTCTTTATCTGATCGAAAACTACCACCAAGGCTTGTTTTACGGGACAACTCTCTTGAGTAGGTTATGCTGCAATCACAAGAAATGTATAATCGTAAGCAGCATGTTCATGGTTTTGTTATCTATGTAGCAAGTGTAAAAGATAAAAGACAGGATAGTCTATAGAAACATTCAACTGCATGGAGAAGTTTGAGGTTATATCAGATTTATCCATTACAGTCATTTCACTCAACCCAAAGTTAGACAGATAAATATAACATTTTACAAATAATACTATTAATGGATGGATAACAATACTCATATGTTCACAGGAGTAAGAAATCTCATTTCAGATAATTGCAATTGAGTAATGGCAATTGCATGTGTACCAAGGTAGTATTAGGCCAACATTTTTCTAGCTTTTCTTCTCAAAAACTAGGACAAACACATTAGAGAAAAACTCTTAAAAAAATTGAAGAGCTTATTTTTCATAAAAGAGAAAGGTGGAAAAGTAGCTTTCATAAAGAAAACTAACTGAAGTAACTTTTAAAAATAAGTTGCACACCTTAGTCTCTTTCTTCTGCTCATTCTGAACTAATGTATGGGAGACAAAGAAACAAAACTTTTAGTTTTAAAGGAGTTCTAAACTAAAACTGTCAAACACCTTCTACTTTATTTTTGAAGTTTTTATTTTAAAGTAAATCTTAAGAGGTAAAGAAAAGGTGGGGCTAAGTTTCCCTACCTTGTTTGGCGTCCCATGGTAGGATCAACTGATGGGAGGCGCTGCAGAGAAGATGCCTCCTGGAGTTGAACAAGAGATGCATATGCACTAGTTGGGTTGGACATGAGCTCTTCATGGTTACCAGTTTCCACAATCTTGCCTCCTTGCATAACAGCAATCACATCTGCATTCCTAATGGTAGAGAGCCTGTGTGCCACTATAACAGTTGTTCTCCCAACCATGACACGATCAAGAGCCTCCTGTACACTCTTCTCAGACTCAGCATCCAGAGCACTCGTTGCTTCATCCAACAAAAGAATTGATGGATTCTTCACGATTGCACGAGATATTGCAATCCTTTGCTTTTGCCCTCCTGACAGTTGTATCCCTCTCTCTCCAACCTGGAAAAAATTACCTGGTATCACCTCTTATGGAAAAGAAAAAGTCCACTATACTTTAGTGCATGGTTGAATGAGCGATGGCAAAATTAATTTTATAGAATTGATTTTGAAATTATCTGATTTTTATTTGGATGTTTTTATTTAAAAATTAAATTAGTATGAAAATACAGTATAAAATTTTTATCTAACATAAAAATTATCTATAATTACTTCAACTTACTGTTAGTTTTGAACACTAAATCAAATCCTCAACGTGAAATCAAATACGTAAATATCTACTTAATATCACGTTAGCTGATATTTCGACACAGAGAATTCAACGTTAAATCAAGTGCACTTACTTTGTTATAGAAACCATTTTTCAGCCCTTGTCACACTTATCATCTACCGCACAGTATAGTTCAATAGGAAATAGGAATTTCAACTATTTATAAAACCAGTATGATCAGCATTTTTTATCATGTTACATGCTTAAGGGAAAATTTAGAACAAAAAAGAACAGCTGAAAGCATATGTATAACCACATATTTAAGAAATCTTTTGGATGTTGTTTTATATTAAAAGGCAAGGAAGGTGCATAAATCAAATATCTTACCTGAGTTTCTAGTCTATCAGGAAGATTGTTAATGAAAGATTGAGCATCTGAAAGCTTCACAGCACGTTTTAGTTCTTCAAGAGTGGCATTATCTTTTCCATAAAGTATGTTCTCTTTGATGCTTGTAGCAAAAAGGGCAGGTTCTGATTAACCAGCCCAATTTGCTGCCTGAGCCATTTGAGATCAAGTTCCTGATATCATTCCTGTCTAGTAGTATCTGACCAGAAAGTGGTTCATAAAAGCGTTCAATCAATGATACGACAGTGCTCTTTCCAGAACCACTTCCTCCCACAAGGGCTACAATTTTCCCTGAAGGAATGTCAAGACACAGGTTGTTGAATATTGATACATCTGGACGAGATGGATAACTGAAACACACATTCTTAAACTGGATATGACCCTCCAATTTGCCTAACTTGCGACCAGTTTTTGAGCTACTTTTGCTCACTGTGTCCCTCTCTATCATCTCAAAAATTGGATAAGCTGCTGCCTTTGCTCGGATGAATGCTGATATATCTGGTGCTGCCTGCCCAAGTGACCTGAGAAACAAAACATGACCTTCATGTATACCTTAATTTAGAATAAACAATTTCAACACAAGATTAAACCTTAAATCACTTACATAAAATAATCTAATTTAAATACACGGATAATATAAAAAATTCTTACACTGGCATCCAATTATATATTATTACATATTACGTAAGAAAATTTACAGTGGATTCTAATTGAATTTATACTGATCGTGCATGATCCACTATAGCCTCTTATATGCTACAACTAATGCAATATGCATTGTCAACAATAGTTTGGGTGAATTAACATTTGGCAAAGAAATGTCTTGTAATGTAACATATTGAAGAAGGAATAAAATATGAAGATGAAAAGCTGAAGTTCTAATAGTAATATATAGTACGTGTAATTTAAGCCAGTGAAATCATTGAATTTAAATATATCTACATGTGTGTGCATGTGCCAATTTTCTGTATGAAAATTAAAACAAAAATAAAAGATACCACTTATTCTATCATGCAGAAATATGACAAAAGATAGGAAAGGCTTACAGGCCAGCGATGACAACATTGAGCATGGTGGTGAAAGACTCGCCTCCATTGGAAATATTCTTGTGAACAACAATGCTAGTGAACCAAACAAGCAAAGCCCACGATAGGAAAAGGACACAGTGCATTGAGCCTAGGCCCAGGCCCTTTGCCAAACCTGCTTTCCTACCGTTTACATAAGTTTTCATGAGAGCCGCTCTATATGATCTTACTGCTCTTTCTTCTCCAGCAAATGCTTGGACCGTTCTAACATTGCCTATCACCTGAAACCCACAAAGAGTACAACATAGTCACTTAATAGTATCAAGTAATTAATTTGTCAAATATATAACGTGTCGTTAGCATTCTTAAATGAACAACATTAAATAATTCAAACCAGAGCAGCCACGTAGGTTTCACAATTCACTTTGATTATGTACAAGTAGAAGACAATTCAGCATTTTGTTAAATTTGAGTTAATTATAATTACCTCTTCGGCGATTTCACCAGCCCTGACGTAGGCTTTTCGAACTTTTGCAATAAGCCCAATTGTGACGTATGCATAAAGACCTCCAGCAAGGGCAATCAAGGGGACAATTGAAAGTGTCACAAGACTGATCTGCCACACTCTAACAAACCCAATAACAAAGCCCGCTATAAATCGGCTTATGTAGTGCATGAAGTTCCCCACCTGTAAATACCAATCTTCCAACTATGATCTATCTTTGTAGGTAAGTTTATAGAATGATGTATCACAAATTATATTATTGTCATTGCAAAGTTATTGATAGAATATATAATATATGTATCAACAATCTAAAAAATTATATACTTTCATCATTTATTGATTTTTATAATAATTATTTTAAAAACCATATTTTAATAAATAATTTTTTATTAAAATGACATTTGAAATCACATAAAAATGTATTCATCATTATATGTTTTAATAAAAAGTATTTTTAATTCCTTGTGTCTTTAGGACACTTGTTAGTATTTTCATAAATAAATATTGGAATTTTTTTGTTAGAATGTAATAACCACAAAACTTGCTGCATTATTTATTTGAAATATATTAAAAGGATAAACTAAAAAAACCTTTGAAATGGGCTTGTAACTCATTGTTATGGTTGTGGCTACGTGTTTTCTGAGTGGTGACATAGCTAGTGCTGGACTGCTGGTAGATGCTTATTCATAATTGCATGCATCCTCGAGAGAGTGCATTTTATTCGAGGCACATGCAGCTCAGCGAAAAAGCGCAAAACCTTAAAAACAACACAACCATGTCGACCGGACGTATAAATGCTATCAAATTCAAATGCATTAAATCCACACTGTTCGATTTTCACATATCAATGCTGTCAGAAAAACAAACCAAAAAGGGAAGAACGTAAAAACAAAAAACGTCAACAGAGTAATTGTTTTACCGCTTCAAGTTAGACTCCCTAGCGAGTGCGCGTGTTAGTGAACAGCATTTAATATACCGTATTTATTTTCAAATTTCGAATAATTTTTTTAAAATTATTATATGAAAAAAGGTTTGTTTACATGGTTTGGTAGATTCCATACACCACTCTTACCTCTTTCTTTAACTCTCCTTAGATGTCTTTTCTTTAGTCATTAAGTTTGTCCTGATTATTGTCTTCCTTCTCATTATGTTTCTCGAAGATCATGTTATTTGTCCTTGATGTTTTTCCGAACTATTGTTCTGCTTAATTACTGTGGCGTTGCATGATCCTTGCTATGCAGACATGCTTTTTACTGATGATCTAAGCTCCTACAACGGTGTTGTTAGGAGTCTTTATCAAGTTAAAGTTGGTCATCTTAATCGATTGTTCGACAGTTAGCCAATTGGTCTGGTCCACAGTTTCACAAAGTACCGAATGAAGACGAAGACGCTTAAAGTGCTAGAGTTGAATTCGGGTCCTCATGGTTGGCCATTTGATAGTTGGCCGACCATCCCACTCCAAGTCCTTTTTATTTTCTAGGGGACAAACCATCTTAGATTTTAGTTGATTTGATCATCTCACACAGGTTTTATTTTGCCTGAGGTTATTTTGATTTACTGTCTCCCACATGTCTTTTATTGACTAGAGGATCTTTTTTGGTCGATCGCATCTTGCAAGTCTTTTATTGCTAGGGGCTTGTTTTGGCTGACCTTCGCACAGGTCTTTTAATTTGCCCGAGGTCATTTTGGTCAACTGCTTCACATAGGCTGAAGAATACAAACTATTACCCTTCGTACTTTGAAATATGAAGTTTAGTTATAATACATAGTATGCTTGTCAAGTTCCATGTATGACACACCCTTCTCCCGTCTAAATGTTCCAACCGAAAGGCTCCTTTCCCTACATCTTCCATTATTTTATAAGATACTTCCCGGTTAGGGGTGAGCTTGTTGGAGGTAATATCATTCAAGGTTCTTTGGCTAACCTTAAAGCAACAGAGTGACACTCTTTGGCTTCTCAATGGTGCTTTTATGCTTCTTCTTGCTGATGGCCTCCGTGCTCAGTCGTGCTTATTCTTCATTCTTTTTGCAGACTGACTACTGCTCGTAGCAAACGTTGTAGGATATTGTCATTATTTCCATTACTGGAGCTAGCTTGATGTCTGGTGACAGACATTGTTAGTTGTGGATTTGTGAGTGTGGTGGTTGTCGGGAATAATTTTCTCGTCGGCCCCACAGTAGGCGTCAATGTTGACATTGGTTGATAGACTATATATGAGACTCTTAACTCTCCTTAGGTGTCTCTTTCTGTGGTTACTAAGTTTATCCCTTCTAGATTATCTTCCTTCTCCTTTTATAACCTTCTTTTTCATCATGTTTCTTGAAGATTGCATTGCTTGTTCCTGATGTTTTCCTTTACTGCTGTGTTGCCTGACTACTGCATCGAACCGACCATACCTGTTAATCTTGTGGTGTATACGCAATGCCACTTGACCCTTAGTATGTTGACGTGCTTCATACTGATGATTTTGTTAAATCAATCATCTTAACTAACTAAACAATCGGCCAACAGGTTCGATCCAAGAGTTGTTTTTTCTCTTCCTTTCGATAGACTATCTCGTGATTAATTTTACTTACCTTTAATATAGCCATTAAAGAAAAAGCCTCTTTCATTCTCCTTCAGGTGATTTGATATTTATCAAAAGCATGATAATGTAAAGAAAAATTATGCGAAAAAACATTTCTCTTTATTTTTTCCTGCTTCGGAGAAGCCGAAGAACATGGGGAAGGCACTATAAATTAAAAAAAAAAATGACAGGACAAAAGTGAAGGGACAATTAATAATTTCAATCCTTCAATTATATATACAGATTGAAGGAGCCAGAAAGAAAACCTAATGAGGTTAAAGTTGAAGTGTACCAGAGAAGGATATGTTTGTCTTTGCACAATGGTTTTTTTTTTTTTTTTTATATATAATGATGGTTTAAAAATGAATCCAGAAATATTGCTTAAAATGCAAATGCATATATATATGTATATACCTTCTCGGATAGTGCATCCTGAACAATGATAATGTCACTGGTAATGGCAGAAATGACCTCTCCTGTTGATGCCTCGGTATCAAATAGGCCTATATCTTGATTCAGCATCGACTTTAAATAAGCCATTCTCATCTTTGCAGCTTGACGTTCCCCAGTATGCATCCAACAAGCTACCTCTATATAATCAATCAAACAGCAATGTATATATATAAGTATACTTTAGTAACTAATAAGAAATTTGACAAATTAATTAATCAACTGATTTTTGTTATACCTGTCCAGGATGAAAACAATATTGCTATACTTAGATAAACAAAATCCAACGAGTACTGCAAAATTACAAACAACTACCACATTAAAATATGCAGATAATAAGTAATTATAAGAGAATAGAACTTCTTGATTAAGTCCAAATTACCCTTCAACCGAGCCCCCAATGTATAATGATAATATTTTCCAACTAAGTAGCTATCTTAGAAGTTTAATTAATTAGGAAGAAGAGAAGTTACTACAAACCTTGGCAACTTTGTGAGAGGCTTCCTTGGGGAAAAGATAGGCCAAGCCTATGACATTGATCAACTTTCCAAAGAAGATAAAGAAAACAGGAACAGAAGCACCATGAATACATGCCCCAACAGATCCAAGGGCCATTAAGACACAGTCATAAAAGTCAGCAAAAGAGAAGAGTTTCAACAAAGGAACTTTGTGCTCCTTTTTGGTCTTTGCATCCACGGCCGAGTCGCCGGAGAAGGTACCCCGGTCTGACATATTGGCCTGAAAAAGAGAAAAAGAAGGAACAAGCCTCGACTGAGAAAAGCTAGTAGTAGTTAACACTACAAGGTACCCTGCAACTGCAATGTACGTTGGGTGGTTGCAAAGGCAAAAAGTGAAGATGGGAAGGGAAAAGAGGGAGGTGGGCACGTTGTGGTTTTGATTGTATTGAAGAAACTAACATGGAGAAGGTAGGAATAATGGGGTAGGAGGTGGTGGATGTGTCATAATATTCAAGGTAGAAAAGAAGATGGAATATTTATTATCAGCAAAGATTAGCTAGAATGCGAGGATCACATTCAAGTTATTAAGCTAGCAATAATAACCTTAAAGCATGGCTTCTGTATTTGGTTGTTTTACGGTTTACTAAGCTCTTTCTTCCCTCATTGCGTGACTAGTTCTTACACTGATGAACCGTGACTATTGCAGCGAGCTAGCCCCATAGAAACGCACACGCTCTCTCTCTGCATTAAATTGCATTGAGAGATAGTTGTTGAGTTTGCCATGTATATGCATGTAGGCTCCAATAAGTTGAATTGGGCTTGGCTGAGTCGATGTAACTACTTACTCCTACTGTACCCATATAAAGAAAATAACTTGGAAAATGAAGAGGAAACCATTGGAAATCAAGTTTTGGGTGGTGCATTTTTCTTAGTTTTGCGTTTTTGTGTAAATTTCTAGCATATAAATATCATAAGCACGATCAACTACTTTTATAACAGAATCTCAGTCAATAATAATAATAATATCGTTATTGCTTTAGGTCTAAGATATAATTAGATTTTTTTATATTAATTAAAAAAGTAGTTAACATAATTTATTTTTACTAATGTCATTTAAAAATTATTTTTTTTCTAGACTGTCCTTTATTTGAAACTTGTATAAATATACGGAAATTAGTCCAAAGGAAGTATAATACTACTTGAGATAGTAACAGATTTTCCAAATTTTCATTCCATAACAAATTGTGATTGTTCTTTATTAGGCTTGAGCGTAATATCATGATAAACTCAATTCAAACCATTGTAACAAATCAAAATCAAAAGTGTTCATTGTGATCAAACACTTAAATATAGGTTTATTATATATCTACGATACAATATATATTAATTCGATATAAGGTTACTCTATCACTATATTAATAAAGGATAATCTTATTCTTTAAAGACATTTGTCAGACATTCTAGTCTAACTCAAATATCTATAAATATAATTAATGTTATTGCAAAGGATAATTATTTATTATATAATGTTATTTGAAAAATTGTCTATTAACTTGATTAAACTCTCTTGCAAGTACTCATTTCTTTCCATGATTTCTCATACTTGTTAAAAAACAAAGTCCTCACAAGATCTCACACCTAAATTTATATAAAAACTTGCCCTAGTTAATAATAATTAGAGCTTAGTCATGATCAACAATCCATTTCTGAGGTGTTAATGATATATGATACTACTTTCATTTCAAAATTATTGATGTCTAGTCTTTTCTTTTTATTTCAAAAGTATTAATATTTTGATTTCAAGTTTCATTAATTATATTTTATCACATATATTTCTATTTAAAATAACTACATTTTATCTTCACTATGAATATTATACATATGAGGTATTTAAAAAATAATTCAACAAAAAAACTACATTTACAAGTCTTTTCTTTTTATTTCAAAAATATTAATATTTTACAAATTTCAAGTTTCATTAATTATATTTTATCACATATATTCCTATTTAAAATAACTACATTTTATCTTTATTATGAGGTTTATACATACGACATTTTAAAAAATAATTGAAAAAAAAAACTGAAGAAGAAGAAGGCAAATTTCAAGTTTCATTAATTATATTTTATCACATATATTCCTATTTTATCTTTACTATGAGTATTATACATACGGCGTAGAAGTTGGGAGATTAAAGATAAAAACTATATTTCTTAGCTTCTATCATTTTTTATAGAATCAATTCACACTAAAGTAGTAAGTTGTAATCATTTGTCTGAAGTGCGGGAAAAGATCCACAATTTCTAATCATTTGTCTGAACTGTGGAAAAAATCCACAATTATGTCCACAAAAATTTACGTACCAAAGTGTCACAACTTCAAAATGAACTGTACACTAACAAGAAATTTGACCGATCGATCTCTAAATATTTACATTGGATCAATTGGATCAAGATGAATCTATCTTTAAATATTTATTTTGGATTAAGATACTTGTTGATTTTGTCGTCGGTGATTTTGTCTCATATTAGAAAAACATAGGTGTGATTCTTGTTGATCATCCCAAAGAATATAATTCATTCATTACAGTCATTCATAGTCGAGTTGATTCCTCTACATTGAAGATGTTGAGTCTCTTATACTTGTTCATGAGGCACATGTTGATAAGTTTCATATGGAGCTCCTTTGACTACAATCACTACAAATGTCGCCCAAACTTCTACTATGCAACCTAATTCTAATACTACTACATCCTTTAAGCATTAGAATAATGATAGTTCTCAAAATTATGGTCATGGTCATGGTGGTGGCCATGGTAGAGGGTGTGGCCAAGGCCATGGTGGTGGTAGCGGTAGAAGCGATTTAAAATTTACTTGTCAACTATGCAACAAGTATGGTCATGATGTCTTTCATTGCTAAAACCATTTTTATTAGAATTCCATTCCATCACCACCATCTCATCAACAAACTTCATTTGTTCCTCACCAAAATTCATGGCAACACAATCAAGAAAATTATAATGTACAAACCAAATGCTTATGTTGTTACTCCATATTTTCAACCTAGGTTCAGCCAACCATAGTTGAATCAACAAAATAACTCAAAATTTCAACACCGGTACCCAGATCTAAGTGCATCACACCACATCACTCTTGACCCACATAACCTAGCTTACAACACCTAATTTGGAGGTTTTAATCAAGTCCCATAGGCAATGGCCAAGGTTTTTTTATCTCGTCCATTAGAAATTCTAAATTTTGTTCTTCTTTTAATCCTTCAATTAAATTTACTCTCAATAATATTTTATTATTTCTAAATTACTAAAAGCCTTGTTTCTATTTTCTAGCTTACTCAAGATAATGAAGCATATTTTGAGTCATCGTATTAATTACTTTGTTAAATCTCAAGAATCTAATGAAGTACTCCTTAGAGGTGCAATTGGTTGCAATGACCTCTACTATTTTTCACAAATAAAGATTTTCAAAAAGTCACACTTCTCATCAAAATGGCTAGTTAAACGAGAACATTGACAAAAATTTGAGATGTCTCACCTTATTGGCTCATGCCTTCATTCCCCATGTATTGTGATCATAACTTTACTAGTATAGTGCACTTGATAATTCAACTACCAACAGTTGCTCTATCTACTTGTATCTCATCGTTTATGGCTTTGTATAAGTCTCAACTTGACTATAAATCTTTGAGGATATTTGATTTTGTTTGCTTCCTTATAGTGAGATCATATAATGACCATAAACTTTAGCTTCATTCAATGGAATGTGTTTCTTGGTCCCTCGCACCTTATCACAAAGGTTTTAAGTGTCTTGATTCATTTGGACGGATTTACACATAAACATGTATTATTCAACAAATTTTATTTTCCATATCCTTTTATTTTCCCCAAATTCATCTTTATTGAACTATACTTCTTTGTTCACATCTATTATACCTGTCTTGCAAAATCCATATATATATATATATATTATAGAGTAAAAGACATTTGATACCCTTTATAAGTTTTGATACCATAAATAAAAAAAAAATAAGCTTTTGACTTGCTAAATGCTTTTTAGATGGACAAACGAACCATGGTAAGACAAATGACTCAACTGCCACACTTTTGTTCCTATACCATCCTATGTACATACTTGCTTGTATCATCTTGTTAACCTTGTAGAACAAAAGAAGTCAATGAACTTTATAAGCTCAAAAACGTATTACAGAAGTCCTATTAACAAAGTCAAACAATGTACTTTTTTTTAACAAAAACATAATTTCCCTCTCTTACATGACACTAGTACAAGAAAAGTAAGATAAGGAAATTATTTTATCTTATCAAAGTGATTACTTGGTAAAAGACACAAAATGTTACAATTAATGCTTAAACATTCACATTTTCTCTATATCAAGATAAGCCTTCAACGATCCTTCAACAGACATTTTATGTTTGTCTATAAATACCTGAGATTTGAGAAAAAGATAAAACACTTACACAATCAATTTATCTAGAACCACAAGTCTTTTCTTGTAATCTTATTTTAAAATTTTGAGTGTTGAACAAAAGAATTGTATTATATTTGTATATATATTTTTTAAGATGAAGTAGTTAGTAAATTTTACCCTCAACCTTTTCTAAATGAAAACGATGGAAGCTTGAAAAGACTTTATGTTCAAAGAATGCTTAGGATTGAGCCTAAAAAGACTTGTTTGTAAATAATATTTGTGTTGTTTTTTGGAAAAACAAGTCAAAGAATACTTGTGTTGAACCTAAAGATGATTGAGTTATAGAATACTTGTAATAGTCTTAACTGTATGCTAGCGAAATTCTTAATGGCGTGTCAATAACTGAATGTAGTTTTCAATTAAAGATAAATTAGTATAAAAACTTCATTTTTGATATCTTTATTCATTACTTGCTTTGTAACATGCCTAAAGGTTTTAAAGAATTATCTTTTTATATAAAGTCTTATTTTATGTTTTGTATTAAAAGGAGAAACATCATTTTCATTAGACGTGTATACATCATCCTTAGGAAACAAGCTTTTATAAAAAGATTTGTAAAAGTTGTTTAAAATACAATTTAATCCCCTTATATTTTCCTATGTTTTACAATGTCCCACCTATACAATGATAATTGTCATCGATACACTATCAAATTACTAGATTTTTCTTAATTTTTGTAGTGTAGAGACTAACCTAGGTCGATTCTCATAAGGACATAATCATATTATGATTAATGTTATTTATCAGAAGCCAAAGCGGATATGAAAAGTAGGAGTTTAATGCAGAATAGGAACCAGAACCAGAATTACCAAGATCAAAATCAGCAATATTAGAATTAGCACTATCAGAATCACAATCAATTTCTAGATTAGATATAATATTAGAAGGATCAAAATCATAATTAGAATTAGAATTAGCAACTTATGAAATCCTATCTATTTTAGGTCATAAGCATGCAAGTTACCATGATTACTCCTAGTCATACACAACAAAAATAAATTGACATGAACTGCAGAAACAACAGAAAAAATAGCAAACAATGAAATAACATAAATACCCCTACAATAGTAAGCACAAATTTTTTAAAATTTTCTAACACTATAGTGACATTATATGATTTATTTATGATTTTCTAGAATTTTTTGGCGATTTTTAAAAATCATAAAATAAAAAAATTTGAAAAAGCGATCTAAACAATCAAATTTTGCAAAAACAAGGCCATCCCACTATGTTTAACACAGTGGCCTTGATCTATGAATGTTTTTCTATTTCGTGACGAAGTTTTAGCCAATTCTGGGCTACTCAATTTTTCAGCTTCTAAGATTTTTACTAGTGTTACATGGATTTCTACTGGTGCTGCAATGATTTCTACTACCACTCTGCCCCTAATAGTGCTACAATACAAAAGAAAGTAAAAATTAACTCAAACAATCTATACACCAAAAAACTCAATTATCACAAGATTAGAACGTAACAACTTATGTCCCAAGCAACGACGTCAATTTGATAATTGTTGTTGACACACTATCAAATTACTAGTTTTTACTTAATTTTTGTAGTGTAGAGACTAACCTAAGTCGATTCTCACAAGGACACAATCATATTATGACTAATCTTGTTTATCAGAAGCAAAAATAGATATGAAAAGTGGGGGTTTAATGTAGAACAGGAAATTGCATAATATAAATTATGTAAAACAGATTTGGACAAAACAAAATTGATTCTAAATGAATTGTAGAACATCAATTCAATAATTCAATCATGCAATCAATTATCATGGTTCTAAAGAAAGATGCAATTTCATATCAACCTAAGTTTCTTTAGATAATCATCTAACTTCCATCCATGCATATTGAGATCACAATCACAATCCCTAATTAGCATGGATTCAAGATCATATTGGTTGATTTTATATTATCAATTGATTACCTGATAGAACATAATTGAAAACTCAATGAGATCACAATCATGAAAATGGATTAAGAATTGGAAAGACACAATGATAGAAATTGCATAAAGTAAAGAATTAAAAACTCAAACTGATTGCATTCTTGAATCTTAAATTGACAACGAAACTTAGCCTTCCATAGTCATCGTCATAGAAAACATAACAAAATTTGAGAAGAGAACGTAGTAGAATACAATTGAGAAGAGAGGAAAAACTTCTTCCGAGTCTGAGAGAAACGTCTCCAAATGAACAAAAACTCTAACTTTTCTAACTTCTCTAACTATATACAAATTTTACTAACTACTAACCAATTAACAAACTAACTACTAACCAATTAACAAACTACTACTAACTAATTAACAAACTAACTAACTACTAACCAATTAATTAACTTCCTAACTAAAATACCTAACTAACTCTTTAATTGAGCTACCTAACTAACCTCCTAAATGATAACATGGTCAAAAGTTATAAGGAGAATGGACTTGGATAGAAGCTTTAGCAGCCCAACAAGCCCACCAATTTACAAGGAAAAGTCCAATCCAGAGTGGTACAGAGGTAGTAATTTCATGTCCATATTTGATACTTCAAATAGTCGAACTGGGTTGAATTGTAAAGAGAGAAGTTGTAGATCTTTGTCTTAGCTTTCCAAGGCTACTAAGATTGTTCAATTTGGAGGTTTGTAGCTCTAGATATGACTTTCACAAGATAGCAACCTTATAATAAAAATTAAGTCCAAAAATAAACAAAGATTAACGACTAATCCCAATTAAGCTCAATGACCCAATACTCAACCAATGTGTGATTACTAACCATAAAATAATGTCATATATGTTCAACATAAATCACAACTAAGTATCTCAAAATCGCTCTATCATACAACAATACCCTTCTTCCCATGCACAAACCATTTCACAATACTTCCACCACAAGGAAAGAGCTAGTAAAGGTGTTCAAACAAGGAAGGACCTGACAGAGGTCTTGTTAAAACAATACAAGTACAATGTGGACATGACCCCAAAACTGCTCACAACTACAGAAAATGGTGAAGAAGGGAAATGAAACCTTTAAGAAATATGCTCAACGTTGGAGGGAGGTAATCGCTTAAGTACAACCTCCCTTGTTCGAAAAAGAAATGGTCACAATGAACATTGATACGCTCTAATCACCCTTCTATGATAGGATGATTGGAAACGTATCATTGAACTTCTCAGACCTAGCCATTATTAGAGAAAGAGTCGAGATAGGAGTGAGGAGTGGAAAGATTGCTCAAGTGGCAGCAACAACAAACACAAACAAGCCCCAATAGTGACATACAAGAGAAAAGAGGGTGAAACAAACACAATCATATCAACACCGACTCTCCCCAACTACACTCATATCCCAAACTACCAACCTTATTTCACATACAATCCGCAAATAGCAATAATTTCTCAACCATCATACCAACAACCCTATCAACCAAAAATGGCCTTCCGACCACCACGACTGCAAGTTTCAACCTCCCAAATGAATCTACTAGGAGTCCCACAACCTAGTATGGACAACACTCAAAAGAAGAAAAATAATCAAATAAGAACTTTGCCCCAATCTCCATTGCCCCATCTAATCCAAAATTCATTGGTCATTCCAACTTCCCTAAAACCTATTCAATCACCATATCCAAAGAATTTTGACTCAAATGCCAAGTGTGATGACTATACAAGCGCCATAAGCCACACCACTGAAAGGCGTTAGGGGTTGCAGCATAAAGTACAGGACTTAAGGGATATAGGATTAGTAAGCTTTAAAGAAAATGGTCTAAATGTTGGGAATAATTTGCTTCCAAGCTATAAGGGAACATCAATAAATGTCGTTGAAGGGGATGTGTTAATAGCTAAATTGGAAGAAAAGTAGAATACTGATGATCACATCAACTTAGTACACCTATGCACCCTTTTGAAGAGCTTTCACAGTTGGGAGATCACTGAATTTTTGTAATTTTTAATCCATTTCAAAATGATTGTAATGCAACTCTTATTGCCCTACCCAAGGCTTTAGAGTCTTTTGTTAAATAGACTTGCATGTTTCCTTTTAAGTAATCATCAATGAAATGCACTTTAATTTTCATCCTATCCTTTTCTTTGCTCCTTTTCTTTGCTTCTTTTCATATTCTTCGTTCATTTTGTTAACCATAAATTACCAATCTAAAAATAGTTATAAAAAAATATTAATGCTAATATCTCATCTTACACTTTTGATTATCCCATTAATCAAGCCTACGAGGATAACGAGGGTAACACATAAAACCCAAGTGAGTCAAAGAGGTTGTTTGAACAAGAAAACTATAATGAAGCGGTGGAGTCAATTATCCAAAAATGATCGAGACACATATAAGAGTTTGTAATTTCTAATCTCTAATAAGAAACACTCTTCTTCTATTCCTTTCACCATGGTTTCTTTAAACTCAAAAGTCTTGGAATCCATTCTTAGCCAACAACACAAGCTTTAACAAGTGCAAGTGTAAGTGTAACCATCTTCGTGCTCCACTTCCATATTCACCCCTTCACCACTACTACTACTACTTCGCCATCTCTTCATTTCCCTCACGTGATCGACTTCACCCTCTATTTTATAACCCCACCACAACACTTCCACTACCTTCTACACCCTTTCACAAAACCACCATAACTAACCCAACAGACCAACTTTCGCCACCCAAACTTGACCCAACTCGTTTTCACATCATCATCATAGATAATGACCTTGACCTGAACTAGAAGAAGGGTGAAGAATCCAACATTGTTAATTTGGTTATGTAATTTGTATGTCCTATACCAATCCATAGATAGGTTGGGTAGAGTGATAATGCATAGTTTATACCCCCTATAAGGTCTTTAAATGGGTAGAATAGACTATAATTTGTAGTTAAGAATCATGTATTGGCTAAGATTTAGATTTTCAAGGCTAAACTAAGGAAAATACAAATCTAGGCTAAGTTACTGATTTTAGCTAACAAAAAGAGAAGTCTTGTTTTGCAGGTCAAAAGAGAATCCGGACGAAGTCAAATCGGCTAGAGGAAGTTGTCCAGGCTGTCGCAACCAATTTTGTGATGAAGCGAAAAGGAAAAATTTAAGGGGTAGGCCGAAATCAATTCGGCCTAGGGAGGAGTCACCACCAGCGTTTTGATTAGGAATGCTGGAAAACTGAGAAAGGGAAGGATAAGGTTGGTCTTTGAACCAGGTGGGCTCAGAAGTTAGTTACACACCAGGGGCACAGGGTGCCCCCAACATGTCTGTTACCTAACAGTTACCTAAGACTAGCGGGTTTACTAGGTTTCGGTGTGGGTAAAGATGGTAATGCCATGCAATAGTTCATGCCATGCAATAGTTCATGCCATAAAAATTGTACAATAAAAGAGTGTCATACATTCGCAGATTGTGAAATGAGACTACTACTAAAGATATTATGGAATCCTATGTGTGGGGGATGGTTTGGTTTGGGGGAATAGACTTGCAAGGAGTGTGCCTCCTCTGCCTACGTACCTCGAGTACGAGGATTCAAAGTCCACGTAGTTCTGGCTTAGGTTCCTAGGCTAGGCTAAGCCAATGGCCGAGATGAACTCGGCCATGACCGACATGTGGGAGGAGGGTTTGGATAAGGGAAGGCCAAGATCAACTCGACCTCGGGGGAAGCCGAGATAGTCTCGGCCTAGTGGAAGGGGTGAGAGAGAACGGGAAGAAACCAGGAAGTTTTAAGTAGATTGATTCCTACGAGGCTTAACTAGTCAGTTCTCTAATTCATTAATTGCAATTCAACCTATGAGTCTAAACTACCATCCAATTAGAAGAGAAAAAGGAGTTTACCTGTTTCTTGCCGTGTCGTCTTCTCTTCTCTGTCCAAGTTTGTTCTCTCTTGATGTTCCTAGTGTTTCCGTAGTGCTCCAATTCTCTTGTGCTTTTTTTGGTGAAAAATTGTTCGACTCCCCGCTTATTCGCGGCAAGGCCTTATATAGGCTGTGGTTGAGATGGGAGTGTATCTTATCCCATCTCTAGAAAATTTTGTTGTTTCCGGTTGTTATGGATAACATATAGAATCTTCAGGATTTTATCGTTATCAGTTAAGGGAAAGTCAACTGTGGTTGTTTGTTGATAACATATAGAATCTTCAAGATTTTATCGTTATCGGTTAAGGGAAAGCCAATTGTAGTTGTTTGTTGATAATGTATAGAATCTTCAGGATTTTATCGTTATTGGTTAAGGGAAAGCCAACTGTGGTTGTTTGTTGATAACATATAGAATCTTCAGGATTTTATCGTTATCGGTTAAGGGAAAGCCAACTGTGATTGTTTGGGCCGGACAATTTTGGGGTGCTACATAGGCCAAGACAAAACCCTCCAAGCAAACTCCGTCTCGGTCAGAATGAAGTCATCCTAGCTAAGGTCGGGTGCATCCCGACCAGATGAAGCCAACTCTAAGTTAGCCCAGATAAGGACAGGAGCATCCTTTCTAGACAAAGCCGATTTCGCATACTAACTCCTATAAAGTCGACTCCACATGACTGACTCTGTGTCTGGGTCCTATACAGATGCCAACTTTATACCGAATGTCAATTCTAGTTCGGATGTTGACTCCAGATTGGATGTTGATTCCAATTCAGATGTTGACTCAAGATCGAATACCAATTCCAAAGTAGATGTTGATTCCCATCAGTCCGGATCCATCCCGGCGCATCGAAGATGACTCCACTTTGACAGATTCACGCAAATGCATAAAATGTAATTTAGCATGTGGTAGTTAGGAAAGTCTGTTAAAGTAGTTATTTTTGTTAAGTTTGTTATTTCAGGTGGTTAAATATGTTATTTCAGTTATAGAGTTAGTTAGGTGATGCATGTATAAATAGGGACGCATGGCTACATTCTGAGCTTAGCACAAATTATCGATAAACACACACTATTCGCTAGTAGACTCTATCGTTCACCTCTATTATCAATTCATTCCTCTTTGTTCAGTGGTGCTTTAGTGATGCTCAGTCGGTCGAGTAGGCGTAGGGCAGAGTTTGAGTTGCACAAAGTTGCTAGAGGGGACTGACCAGGAATCTGGCACACTCTAGAGGGTACGACCTCTCATGTTCGCTTTTCTCCTTTGGTTGAACATTGTAGCTACCATTGGCGGTCGTCGTGGGAAGCTAAGACCATCATTTCTCCTGAATCCATTGCATGTATCCGTATTTTGGTTAATCAATGAATGAATATGTTTCTCTTGCTTGTATGTTGGTAATATACTGTTAGATAAATCTATTCTTGCCTGTGTCATGGTAGTGCTTAGTAAGATTAGATCATGCTAGATTAGGGGGACAATCGGAACCTATCCAAGCAACTTTATAGGTAATCGTTCGAAAACCTACATCAACCAAGGGCGTAATCTCTACTACCTTGAGGCCGCGGTTGTGTAAGCCCTTAGTTAGAAATGGACGAATGTTAGGCGGTTGTCTTAGGAAATAGGTTGGTGAGGAATTGCTTGCATATTAATAAACTGAATCAGAACCGTTCCGTTGAGCCTTTGTAGTTGTTATGATAACTATATTGTTCTGTTAGTTTTAGTAATTATAGTAACCTTAGGTAACCTTTACTTTCTTAGATAACCAATTTAATTTCCTGCACTTTACGTTTCTTTGTTAAAAACCCCCCTGTTTACATTCCATCGCCGAGTTAGTCTGCATCTTACCTTTCCAGTTATGTAGCTTTTTAGCCTTACACACATAGAAACATTAGAACAATGTGTCCTTGAGAGATATGACCTAGGTTGATCCTGTGCTACTTATAACATAGGTAAATCTAGTATTTTGATAGGAGAAATAATGACCATCATATAGACTATCATGGAGCCTAGCCACTTGATCCCGTGATCCAGGTTGTGTAGTGGGGTCTACCCTTCTTGTGTATGGAAGCTCAACTCTCAAATCTCAAGTCTTAAGCAGAGTCCCTTTTAGGGATGGTTCAGTTTAGTCTATACATATATTACTCTGTTGGTATTTTGATCCTTAAGTTTGTATGTGGGCTTATAGCTCTTACCCTAAGAAAGCTTAACATTGTTTTAAGCTTGTGTGAAAAAAGAAGAAGGGGGAGGACTCGCTTGACTAAAAACTAAAAAATGACCAGTCTAGACAAATAAAGTCATCATAAAAAGCTCGCTATACTAAAACTTGAAAAGGGTTGTCTAAGCAAAAGTTAGAGTCAAAACAAAAAAGGACTTAGTATATTAAAAACCTGAAGAGGGCAATCTGAGCAAAATTAGAACAACTCTTTCCATAGAAAACTAGGCTGAAAGAAAAAGGGCAAACGACAAAACCCTGAAAGTTGGGGACAAAATTAGCCTTTTGGAAGCTAATGAGGCAACCTTACGAAAATTAGGGCAAAGGACTAACCGTAAAAAATCTAAGATATCCTTAAAAGCCGATTAATGAGTTTCTCAAAGCTGCAAGCATGAGAAAATAGCATTGTTATTCCAAAGCTTGCAACTTGCCATCCTTTTGTCAAATCCTTTCTTTCTTCATCATGCTACCTCATTTTACCATCATATGAGATTCATCTCTATACTCATAAATTCTTTCTCAAAGAAATAAAAACACCATCCTTTCCATTTTTTTCATTGTGTCATGTATTGAAAATGAGGCATGCAATAACATAAAAAATAGCATTACAACTATGATGAACAATGTTAAAGATCATGAGAAAAATAATGGGTCTCTGATTAGCTTTAATAAAGGCAAGGGCTAGTTGACATGATTATTTGAATGACATGATTGTGGTGTGCAATGGAAGAAGTTTCTAGCACCAAAAAGGAAGAAGAGAAACAAAATGAAAGAAGTCAAGTTATCTCCTACATAAGTCTTGGGGTGTCTGAAACCTTAAAAGAGCCAAAGGTCAAAAAGAAAAATATACTCGTGCAAAAAATTCACATTCTACATCCTATAGACATTCCATATCATGCCCACATTTCATATCTTACACATATTCCAAATCCCACACACTGCATATCAAGTACACATTCCATATCATGCATATATTCCATCTCAAATACACATTTCGTCATAGTTTATACATCACTTGTTCCTTTATTTACATTTTGAGATCCCTGCGCCTCCTCTATTTACTTTTTGATGTCTCTACACCTTTTCCATCATACTTTCTGAGGTCCCCACGCCTCCTCCATTTACTTTTTGAGGTCCTTGTGCCTCCTTCGTTTACTTTTTGAGGTCCCAACACCTCCTCCATTTTGAGTTCCTATGCCTCCTCCATTTACTATCTAAGGTCCCTACACCTCTGTTATTTACTTTTAATGTCCCGCATCTCTTCCATTCACATTTTGAGGTCCTTACACCTTCTTTATTTACATTTTGAGGTTCCTACGCCTCTACCATTTACTTTTTGAGGTCCCCGCACCTCCCCCATTTACATTTTAAGGTCCCTGTGCCTCCTCCATTTACCTTTTTTAGGTTCTCGCTCCTCCTCTATTTACTTTCTAAGGTCCCTACGTTTCCTCTATTTATATTTTGAGGTTCCTGCACCTCCTTCATTTACATTTTGAGGTCCTCGCACCTCTTCCATTTACGTTTTGAGGTCCCCTGCCTCTTTCATTTATATTTTAAGGTCCTTATGCCTCTTCTATTTACTTTTTGAGGCACCTTCTCAATTTACATTTTGAGGTCCTATGCCTTCTCCATTTTACCTTTGAGGTCCTTATGCCTCCTCTATTTACTTTTTAAGATCTTCATGCCTCCTTTATTTACATTTTGAGGTCCTCATGCCTCGTTCATTTACTTTTTGAGGTCTTCGCACCTTCTTCATTTACATTTTGAGATCCTCACACTTCCTTTATTTACTTTCTAAGGTCCCCGTGCCTCCTCTATTACTTTTTGAGGTCCCCACGTCTTCACATTTTAAATTTTGAGGTCCTCATGCCTCTTCCTTTTACTTTTTGAGGTCCCTACACCTCTTTTATTTATTTTTTGAGGTCCCACGCCTCCACCTTTCACATTTTGAGGTCACAACACCTCCTTCATTTACTTTTTCAGGTCCCCACACCTCTTCCATTTACTCTTTAAGGTCCCTACGCCTTCTCTGTTTACTTTTTAAGGTCCATGTGCCTCCTCATTTTACATTTTTAGGTCCCCGAGCCTTCATCTTTCACATTCTAAAGTCCCCTTGCCTCCAACTTTTACCTTTGAGGTTCCAACACCTCTGTTTTTTTCGTTGTTAGGTCCTCATACCTCTACTCCTACATTTTGGGATTTCTACACCTATAACTTCTATGTTTCTTTGACTCATGACTCTAACCCACATACACACAAATATCGTAAGACAAAATCAGAGTTTAAATCCTTTCTTGTTTTTTACTACAATAATATGAAAACTCATTATCTAGTAAAACTTGAGAAAATAGGGAACCACTATGAACACCTCGTTTTAAAACTCTCTTATTTCACTCCATGTAGTTTGATTCCCTAACTCTCTTTTTCTTTTTGCTAATTATTGTTATATGTTTTTTTGTTTCACCTATACCATTCATCCATGCCTTTGGACGCGTAAGCCAAAAAGGTTGACCTCTTTCCTTTTTTCTGTTATCTATTATTTGTTAATGTTCCTTGCTCGTCCATGCCTTTGGACAAAGAACCTTTGACGATTCTCTTTTCTTTTTCTTGCTTATTATTATTGTTGTTACCTATTTTATTCGTCCATACCTTTGGACATGAAAGCCAAAGACTGACCCCTTTTCCTTTTTCTGTTATCTGTTATTTATTTGTTAACGTTCCCTGCTCGTCCATGTCTTTGGGGGAAGAGCCTTTGATGATTCTCTTTTCCTTTTCCTGGTTATTGCTATTATTGTACCTTTGTTACTTGTCCATGCCTTTGGATGCACGAGCATCTAAGTAGTTCCTTTTTCTTTTCTAGTACATGTTGTTATATGTTTTTCCTATTTGTCCATGACTTTGGACGTAGGAGCCTTGAGTGTTTTCTTTTTCTTTTTTGTTGTTATTTGTTTCTTTCTGCTCGTCCATTCCTTTGGACACAGGTTCTAAAGGTTGGCTCCTTTTCCTCTTTCTGTCTTTTGTTTTTCTTACCTATTGTTAAATGTTTACCTCTATTGTTCGTCCACAATCTTTGGCCACAAAAGTCTTGAGTATTTTATTTTCCTTTTTGTTACTAGTTTCTTTTTGTTCATCCATACCTTTGGATGCAGGAGTCAATGAGTGACTCCTTTTCCTTTTCTATTACCTGTTGTTTGTTGTACCTCTGCTACTCTTTCATGTCTTTGGACGTAGGAGCATTTAAGTAGTTCCTTTTCCTTTTATGCTACCTACTATTATATGTTTTTCTTGTTCATTCATACCTTTGGATGCGGGAGTCTTGAATATTTTCTTTTTCCTTTTTACTGTTATATGTTTCTTTCTCTTTGTCCATGCCTTTGGACACAAGCTCCAAAGGCTAGCTCCTTTTCCTCTTTTTGTCTTTTGTTACCTGCTATTAAATGTTTTCCCTTGCTGTTTGTTCATAACTTTTGGATGCAGGAGCCTTTGACAACTTCTTTTCTTTTTTCCTTATACTATTATATGTTTTTTTTGTTTGTCCATGTCTTTGGACGCAGGAGCCAATGAGTGAATCCTTTTTCATTTTCTATGACTTGTTATTTATTGTACCTCTACTGCTAGTCCATGCCTTTGGACGTAGGAGCACTTGAGTAGTTCCTTTTTCTTTTTCTGCTACCTGTTGTTATCTATATTTTCTGTTCTTCCATGTCTTTGGATGTAGGCTTTAAAAGCTAGCTCCTTTTCTTGCTCTCTACTTTCCGTTATTTATTATCTACTTTTACTGTTCGTCGATGTCTTTAGATGCGGGAGCATTTGAGTGACTCCTTTTCCTTTTCTACTATTTGTTATTAGTTTATCAATATGATGTTCGTTCACACCTTTGGACGCGAGAGCCTTTTGATGGCCCTTTTTTTTTTCTGTTGTTTACCTTTTGCTATTTTAGTAGCTTTTCTATTCATTCATGCCTTTGGACGTAAGCTCCAATAGCTTATCCCTCTTTCTTCTTCTACCAACTGCTATTTTGTTAACGTTTCCTATTCGTCCATGCCTTTGGATGTAGGAGCGTTTGATGGCTCTTCTTCTTTTGTTTGCTATTATTTGTTATTTGACATGCTATTCATCCATGCCTTTAGATGTAGAGTCTTTAACAACTCTTTTTCTTGATCCAGTTTGTTGCTTTTTATTGTTTCCCTAGCATTTCAGCCTTGCTTTAGATATAGAAACTCTTTGGACGCTCTTTGGGTAGTTCATTCCATTCCATTTATTTCCTTAGCGTTCTAGCCTTACTTTGGATGCAAAGGCTTTTTAGATGGCCCTTGGACAGTCCACTCTATTTCTATTTATTTTCTTAGCATTCCAACCCTGCTTGGGACACGGAGGCTCTTTGGACACCCCTGAACAGTCTACTCCATTTCTATTTATTTCCTTAGCATTCCAGCTCTGCTTTAGACACAGTGACTCTTTGGATGTCCCTGGGCAGTCCACTCCATTTCTATTTATTTCCTTAGCATTCCATCCCTGCTTTGGACGCAGAGGCTCTTGAACGCCCCTTAGGTAGTCCACTCCATTTTCATTTATTTCCTTCGTATCCTAGCCCTGCCTTGGACGCAAAGGCTCTTTGGACGCCTCTTGGACGGTCCATTCCATTTTCATTTATTTTCTTCTTGTTCCTGCTCCCTTTGGACATTGGGCTCCTTTGAATGTCCATTTGAGCAGTCCCTTCCATTTCCAATATTTTGCTTGTTGATCCAACATTCCTTTGAACGTGGTCCCCTTTGGTTGTTCTTTTTTGAACATTAATCTTTTGTCTTTTATTTACGTTTATAACAACTATTTTAGATATTTGATTATTATCAAAATCTTTTTACAAAAGTCATCAATAACTATTTTGAATACTCTTCTTATTTGGTTATTAAGTCAAAACTAAAATTCATAAACAAATCTTATCATCTCCAAGAATTATGTAACTTTGAATTCTCCTATGCATTAGGAAATACATAGGAGCAAGAGACCACTCTTGTCAAGTTAAAAAAAACAAAAATATATATATTTCCTTTCTAAAACAATAAACTCAATTATTATGCTCATAAAATAATCTTGTTTTCAGGATAAAAATAACATTTTCAAAGTTACATTAAATTTGGATATTTAATTAAAGTTGTCTTGGAATGGATGTTATAGGGTGTTAAAATCTTTCCTACACTTAATCGACTCCTAAACTCAAATTTAATTTCTAAAACCATTCTTTTCTTTTAAAGGTTTTTCTAATATTTTTTTTTTTGAAAAATAATGGTGGCGATCCTAATTGCGACACATGGGTTTTGTACAAAGAATTGAGAGGAATACATGAAAATAGATCTGAATTGCCTAATGGCCCAATCAAATTAAACTAAAATAAAAAATTGCATTAATTCATATCATTGATCTCATTGGAGTTCTAAAATTATAAATTTGGGGATATTGATTTGGGTATTGAATTAGGATTTAAATAATTTGAATATATATTATTTTAAAAATTATTTAATTTTTATAATTATCATTTTATAATTTTAGCATTGTGTAACTTTATAATTTTGCTTTTTATCTTATTTTATTATGATTTGTTCTTTTTCTTTATTTTTTAATTTTTTATAATTTTTATTTTTTTACAAGGTGATTTACTTAAACCAAGTCAAAGTGGAATATAATAAAATTAATTTAGTTTAATTGTAATTTAAAAAAATTAACCAACTCAATCTAATTAAATTTTATCTATACCAAACTCTGTATATACTCTTCTTTTTACTAAATCACACATCTTCTTTATTTGTTTCACATATGTATTATATATAAACATTTGTAACTAATCAGATTAATATTTTTTAATCAAAAGAAGTTTTTTCTTTTCATAATTTCTTTTAGATCATTACTCAAATTTAATTCTCCAATCAATGTGTGGAGCCTACTTCGATAGTTATGGGATATGTTTAGTAAAACTAACTTATAAATTAAAAAGGAAAAAGCTAAAAGCTTATAAGGTAGAAAGTGAAAAGTTGAAAGCTTATATAATAATTTATTTAATTAGAAGTATTTAATAAAATTACTTGATAAGTTAGTTGATAAATATAAAATGACATATTTAGATATTTGATTTTTAGATTAAAAAATATTTTAAAATAATTAATGAAGATATAAAAGAAAAAAAATCAACAACTTATGAAGAAGCTTATTTTCATAAGTTAGTTAAAGTATCTTATAAAAATAAGTTAGAAACTAGTAAAACAAGCTCATGTATTAAATATGTTTATTTTAGTCAAAACAACTTATAAAAGTTAGTTAAAGTAGCTTATAAGTTACTCAAGTGGCTTACTAAATACACTCATGGTGTGTTTGGTAAAACTAGCTTACAAGCTAGCTGAAATCTTATAAACTAGTATAAGGTAGGAGTTGAAAAACTAAAAAAATTTATAAGCTAGCTAATTGAATTAAAAATATTTGGTAAGATTAGTTAACAAATTAGTTGATAAATATAAAATGACATAAAAATATATATTTAATTTTTTATTTCTAAATTAAGAAAAGGATAAAGAGATCTTTCAAAAACAATTTAATAAAGATAAAAAAAAAAAAATATTAGTAACTTATTTTTATAAGTAAGTTGAAGTAACTTATAAAAATAAAATAGTACACAAGCTTATTTTACTCAAACTAGTTAAAGTATCTTATAAATTACTTGAGTGACTTATCAATATCTTATAAATTACTTGAGTGACTTATCAAACACACTCATGATTATTTAGTAAAACTGCTGAAAGCTTATAAACTAGAAACGAGAAGTTAAAAAGATGAAAGGTTTTAAGTCAACTAATTAAATTGACAATATTTGGTAAGATAAATTAATAAGCAAGCTGAAAATTTTAAAGCGATACAAAAATATATATTTAATTTTTTTATTTCTAAATTAAAAAAGAATAAAGAGATATTTTTAAAAAATAAAGATAAAAATAAAAAAACAAAAAGTAGTTTATAAACTAGTTTATTTTCTTAAACTAGTTGAAATAGTTTATAAAGATAAGTTAAAAATGATTAAAATAAGTTTATGTATTAAATAAATATATTTTGGTCAAAGTAATTTATAATTAAAGAAATTTATATATTACTAAAAAGACTTATCAAATATCCTCTCTTTAATCTTTAATGCGGACCCATCCTGAAAATAATAATAATCTTATTATAACATAGTGATAACAACATTTTATCAATATTCGTCCTTAAGTAATCCTTCACTAGATATGGAAGTCTGAACGATCCTTGTTAAAAAAAAAAAAAAAAAAGGAGAAATTAAACCATAATACTTTTCTCAAGCTAAGGGAACATAAGAAGAAAATCCCAAGTGATGCTACTCGTCCTTAATTGCCATGTGCAATTTTCTAGCAGAGAATGTGCAAAATCTTGCTTTAGTATCCCCATTGATGTACATGGCCCTCTGAATCATGTGGTGAAGAATGAAGATGATGTGAATCGGTTTGTACCTGAGGAAGTGCCCAAGATCAGTCCAAGAGATCGATAACTATTGGGAGATAGCTAGCACATTGTAGAGCATATATAATATACATCATCACATCTTTATTACTTTTACTGTTTCATTATAAAACCCATCTATATTTTAAATTCTACTGCCTTACATATAGACCTGAGAACGAAAATGACTAGTAATTAGTATGTGTCTTAGTCTTCAACTGTATAAGTGTTCAGCTGCTACAGCGAGTCAAAGCTAGTTATAGATACAAGTCATCTCATGCTCAACTAGGTGAGTAGATTCCAGCAAATATGAATTTATGATAATGTTAAGTGGGTCACATATTTAGGTTCCACTCATCATGTCTGAAATACAAGACTTGTGTATATAATTTTGTTTTCTTTAAAATCAGCAGTTTGTAGCATAAATTGTGTGGGAGAACATACAATCATGTACTTTATTCAAAACTATGCATTAATAATTGAACTTGAATATGTTTTAATTGTATTGTGTAAACTATTTATTTAATATCAGAAGGCTTGTGAAGATGTTTACATTAGAGTTAAAATTTAGTAGGAAAGGCAGAGGTAGCCAATTAGAAAAGAAGCTGGATGCCAGTGCTAGCATTCAAGGATCAACCAACCAGAGAATCACTTTTTCCCCTTATGATAAAACTGGTTTCTAAGGCAGCAAATTTGGCTTGTTTCATTCTTTTATTAACTTCTCTCGTAGAAAGGGAATCCGTTGATTGGAGTAATTGATGGGGATGTATGGCTAACCATGAATATGATATAGATAAGAAGAGAATATTCAAGATCAGATCTTTCAATCAAAATGGAGACGAAAGAGAAACTTTTTAGTTTTTTGACAAGGTTTTTTTCTTTTCTGGTGGGATGTATTTTGACAAGGTCATGCTTAGGAAACAGAAAATAAAATAATTGTTTAAAAATTCTTATAAATATTTTTAAAACGAAAGTGTTGACAATTACTTGAGAGGACTAGTTAAGAAATAAAAATTAAAACTACTAGAAAGTGTAACATTTAATGTTACTAAAACCTTCTCATATAATTTTCAATAAATAAGTTTTATTAATTCTTAAGTTAAGGAATTAATAAAAAATTATTATAAAAATTATGTTGAAAATAGTGAAGTCATAATAAGAATATATTAATAATATTTTTTAATAAAAAATCTATTTTTATTTAATAACCAATTCCCTCTCGTATATCCATTAACATTTATTTATCAATTTCTTAATTAGTATCTTTAGACACTCGTTTACAAGATTTAAAAAGAAAGGGAGAAAAAGAAAGATATAATTTATTTTATTTTATTTTTGTTAATTATCCTCTAGCTGAAGAAAAGATATTAATCTCTTTAGGTGCGAAAATTTAATAAAAAATTGACTTCTCTTGATATAGATATTTTTCACAAAACTTTTATTACAATTACATACGTCCTTGTTTTCAATTAACAAGGAGAAAAGTAAGCCAACTGTTTCCATAAATGTTTTGAAAATGCCACTTGAAGAAGACTGCTACCATAGTTTCGGTAACTGTAACACAATCGTATTCATGACCATAATAACAATTTAAAACCTGTTCCCAACAAAAATTATTAAATTTTAAAGATGTTTATTAGATAAAAAAAAAATACAGAAACTCATCTCTCTGAGAATAAATAACCATATAAATAACAGTACTACCAAATTTGTTTAGCGAATATTCCGGTTATCAAATTCAAGATATCTAGGTGCTAGTTAGTATGAAAAATATAGTAATTAAGTGATACTGTTACAAAGAAAAAGTATCGTTAAAGTTTAGTAAGGAACGCTTCCACATCCCACGAATTAGTATGTATTGCAAATTACAAATCTCTCCTTTAACCTATAAAAACACTGGGCAAACGTAGAGAGAACTTACATATAATCAGTACAACCAAGAACCATGGAATGCAGCCGAAGCAGTCAATTATTTACCATTAAACCAAACTAGAATGTTACTCAAATATGATGTACTTTTGCTTCATGGTTAACAATATCTAAGCATCTCATGATTTTTTAAACTTGTGTTTTCAAGAAAAAAAAAGCAGAAAAACAAAATATAAATAAATAAATAAATTCCTAAATTTGCTCTTACGAAATTTGGCATACACTAGTCTCTCAAAATACAAGAATTTAACACATGTGCTTACTTGTGCATGATATTGATAGTTAATTTTTTAATCAACAATTAAGATTTCTTACTTTACTAGCAAGAGTGGATTAATTACTTTTCTCTCACTCTAATTTCTAAGAATCACCCTATCAACCATTTTAATCCTTCGTGAAGAATAACGTGTCTTCTGTCTAAAGACTAGTATTACAAACATTTATAGTTCAGAGGGACTAGGGTAAGATTTTAAGCAAAATTGTAAGATAGGCACCATAGATAAATTTGAATTCGTGGGTAATCCATCTAACTTAGATAGAAAAAACTGTTTTGATGGAAAAAGTGGGGTCATTTATGAGAAAGATGTAATTAGTTGTCTTGTATATATATATAACTATTAATTGTATATTTTATATATAATTCTATATATTATTAGTTATATAATTATTTTTATATTTTATTTTTATATAACTGCTAAAAATATAAATTAATTATTTTAATAATTAATAATTAAAGTAATAATAATTATTATTATTAAATAACAAAGTTAAAATTGTATATTTAACTAAAAATATAATTTAATTCTTAAATATTTTTTACATTCTTTATTATTTAATAACTTTTATATGTTATTTGAATTAAAATATAATTAACAACTTAATATATAATTTATTTAAAGATGTATAAGTAAATTAAATTATAAAAAAAAAGTGTAGGATGAGTTTCTCACAAATTTTTGAACTCCAGAGTTAAGTTTATTTTTTCATTCTTACCTTTTATAAGCTCAACCATGAACTTGCTTAACTTTTGCAGAGATGAAGAGAGTTAAGTCCTCGCTCGTCCTATCCCTTCTTATTTTGTTGTCATGTCTAATTGAAATTTTTAATACATCTTTAGTACTATGAATTATTTGGAAAATTTTAATTAAGTTTTATATTAAAAATATTTATAATGGAATATTTGATCTTCTAGGAAATTTTGTAATTAGATATATGAATTGTAAAACTACCACAAATTATTATTTTTTGTGATTCATAAATTTTTTTTTGAAAAGTATTCGATAAAAAATGTAATTAAAAAGGAAACTCTCATTAAAGTTCATATTTCTTAACAGAGATTAATCGTTAGTAAAATTGATATTTATATAATGATATCCTATTAAAAAATTTCACTAGGAATCCGATTACAAAATTGTAGATGGTCAAAGATTTCATTACAAATTTTTTTGGTTTAAGAAGCTAATTATTTTTTAAAAAAAGAATGAACCTACTAAATACTAATGTATTAAACCTATTAGAAAGTGATAACAAAAATGTTCAAGTGTTATTGTAATCATATAAAAAAAATATTGTATGTTCAAATAAAAATTTGGTCCTTGTTTTTAACATTAACTTTTTATTTAGCTTTTGTAAAACAAAAAAAATTCTACATTTCAGTCCTTCCACAAAATAAATGTTCGTTTGTCTTTATAGGAAAGTTTTACACTTCATTAAAAAAAAGATAAAATATACTTTTGGTTTAAAATATTTCAAAATATTTTCCCTATAAAGTTTAATATATTTTTAATCTTTATTTACTTGTTATACTTTTTAAATAATTGAAATTGATTTGTAAATAACTTTTTTATGTAAGGTCCAAAATGCATAAGTTTCGTTTAGAAAAAGAAAAAAAATCAATAATATATATAAATACTTATCCAATCATAATATAATTATTAAAAAAATCAATAAATTTATTATTTATAGTGATTTAGGTAGAATAACTTTTGTAAAACTGTTTTAGAATGTTAATGTATATTTTTTTCTAAAAAAAATTGCATATTTAACAAAAAAAAATGTATTAATGCTTGCAATTTTATTTTACTTTTTTTTACAGAGAAACCAAACTCAGCACAGGTTACAATATTTCTTATCCTTGAAGTTAATCTTTCAGAATAAGGATACAAAATGTATCACATGGTTCACGTCCAGTAACAGCAGTTGTACAGCAAGAGGATGACAATGACATAGTAATCCATTTGTTTGTGGTAATCTTAATAAAAATTTTAGTTACAATGTTCATATTTTTAATTTTAATTATGTTTTCAACGGTGAATATATCATATTAACACTTAAGTAAAGATTTTAGTTACAATGTTCATATTTTTAATTTTAATTACGTTTTGAACGGTATCATATTGACACTTTGAGTAAGGGATATTAATTTATAATATTTTTGTTAGGTTAAGTATAGTTAAGCAATAAAGTTAAGAATTATATTATTCTTATAATACTATATATATATATATATATTTAGGAGACCTCTTCCCATTACTTCGTTATATTTCTCTTTTTCTATTTCTCATCGTCCAATAAATTGAACAGCGTTGTTTAAATATAATTTCTCTACACTTAAACAAAGGTTCTATGCATCTGTATTTTATTTCTTTTATGCTATAACCAAAGGTGATGCCTAACAAATGAGAATCAAGAACTAAATACAAGAAGCCATGTTATATTTTTATGGCACTTACAAAATATATATATATATATATTATGAAATTATTCCGATCCAACATCAGCTTCCCAATCCACATCATTCTCTATAAACTAGGGGGAAAACTAAAAAAAAATACAAAATTACAGTATAAAAAATCCATGTCCATTTGTTATGTTCTTCCATTATGCTATAGTTGATGCTGTTGTTGTTGAAGGTTGATTAATTTAAAGTATGCTCCATTTGTATTCTCTATAAGACTTGAATGAGTCCCTTGCTCAATTATCTTCCCATCCTGTAAAACTGAGATTTGGTCTGCATTTCTTATAGTGGAAAGCCTATGTGCCACAATAACTGTTGTTCTGTTTTGCATTAATCTGTCCAATGCCTGCTGCACCACACGCTCTGACTCCACATCAAGTGCACTTGTGGCTTCATCCAATAGCAAGATTTCAGGGTTCTTTAAAACTGCTCTTGCAATGGCCACCCTTTGTCTCTGGCCACCAGATAGCTGCACTCCTCGTTCACCTACTTTGGTGGAGTAACCCTCAGGAAGACCACTGATAAAGGTATGAGCATTGGCAAGCTTAGCTGCTTCAATCACTTCTGAGTCAGAGGCACCTTCCTTGCCATAAAGTATATTTTCATAAATTGATGTTGCAAATAGAGCCGGTTCTTGTTGCACAAGGCCAATGTGTTTCCTGAGAGATTTCAGATTCAGTTTTGTGATGTCTTTTCCTGTAAGAATTTGATTTATCATTGTTAGAAGAATGATTTTGCATTGCTGATGATTATGCCACGTTGCTGCATGGTGTGACATGCACGTGTAGTCAATAAGCCTTCTCTAGAATGATTGACTTATACAATGCTTAAGCATGTTCCGGTAAACTTCTTTTTAAGTATTTGGAGAAGAAAAAATGAAAAAAAAATTAAGATCAATTAAATTTTTCTGTAAGCTATAATTAACCTACACATCACAGTTTTTTAGAAGTTAAATGAGAAAGTTTTTATGAATAAACGAGTTGATTTTTATTTATAAAAAAACTTATTTCATTTTATTTTCTTCTTCTATAAAGGGTTTATGGGAAAGTTGATCTAAATAGAACCTATTTTACTTTGGAAAACATCTCTTATGATATTTTTTTTTTCTTTTGCACTAGTAATGGAATAAAGCATTGATAGTTCAAATATCTTACCATCAATTAACACCCTCCCAGATGTTGGATCATAAAACCTGAGTATAAGGGAGATCACAGAGCTTTTACCAGAACCACTTTGCCCCACTAAAGCAATACTCTTGCCTGCAGGAACTCTTAGATTGAAATCCTTGAAAATAATAACATCTGGCCTTGAGGGGTAGCTGAAATTGATTCTTTTGAGCTCAATAGTTCCCTCCACTGTCTTCAACTCTTCTCCAACATCACCCGATATTCCTGACTTTCTATCCATCACTTCAAAAACAGATGAAACCATTTGATTCCCTTTCAAAAGGTCTGGGGCCAGGGCCAAAGTTTCCCCCATAGCCAGTGCTGTTACTATCAAAACCATAAATGCCTTCATAATTGATTTAAAGCTAGCAAGCTCCTTTTCCATCAAAACAGATCCATACCTGCAAAAGGTATACACTCTCAGCACAAAGGTAAGCACCATTTGGTGTGACACATTTATGATTTATCCAATAAGTAACCTATGTAAGAAAAAATGAAGTTAAAGCATCTACCACAAGGCAAGGCCATAGGATGAGAAAATAAAGAACTGGGAAATGCCATAGAATATGCCAGCAATTTGGCCTCGTTGAAAAGAGCGTTTGGAGGGATCAACAAGCTCGTTAGCATAAAGGTCAAGGATCTTTTCTTCAGAGCAAAATGCGGCAACAGTGCGTATATTGCTCACAGCCTCCCCAGCCAGCATGTTTGCTTTTAGATATGCTTTGCTCAAGTTTCCACCATAGCCTTTCATAAAAAGTTTCTGAAATGATCCTAGGGAAGTATTAAAACGGAAACAGATATGCTAGTTCCTTAATGTTGAAATGTGGAGCAAGAAGGAACCTCACCTCACTGATATGACCACTAATGACTAAAGGATATGTGGCTATGACAACAAGTGTTATTCTCCAGTTCAAGATGAAGGCAATAATAAACGAAGCAACCACCAAACCAATATTCTGTAACAGAATTGTTGAACGATCAACTACTATTGTTCGTAATAATGTTGCATCAGTCTCTAACTGCGATGAAAGCATAGAACTTGTGTTGTTTGTATCATCAAACCAGCCAATTTCGTTCTTCAAGATAGCTGCAGCCAGATGAACGAACAAGGGAAGTTAAATGAGAGAGAGATCATGAAGTTTGTGCCTTAAATGTTGTTTTTCAGCTCTATATATATATCAGCAGTAAAAAAGACAGTGTACTGAATACTAAAAATGCAAATGCACCTTTAAAATATAATTCATCAGAAAATGGATGGATCAATAATATTGATCATGAACATACTGAATCCTTAAAATATGTAACACAACATACATATATCCATTTACAGTATAGTGGCATATTTTCTGATACATTCACATGCAGTGTATAAGTGATAGAGAAAGTAATAATCAGTTGATCAAAATTACCAGAAAACATCATTTCTCTCACACGAAGGGTAAGTCGCTCTCCCATGATTCCAAAAGAAAGATGTTCAATGGCATGGACAGTGACAGTTATAACTGCTGCTCCACAGAAGAGAAAAGCAATTTTTTTTACTTCACGACATGTTGTGTCCCAGTCCATATAGTATGATACAAGTGCATGAGAAATTCCAAGTGCAAAAAGTGGCATCTGTGCTCCAGCAATAAATGCACATAAGGTCCCAAAAACTCCATAAAACCAGTCAGGACCAATCATAGAATACAGTCTTGCTGCTGAAACATGCCTTTTCTTGCTTGCATTTTCTGTATCATCAGCACAAACCCGGCCAATAGATTCTTTATCTGATCGAAAACTACCACCAAGGCTTGTTGTTGTACGGGATAACTCTCTTGAGTAGGTTATGCTGCAATCACAAGAAATGTATAATCGTAAGCAGCATGTTCATGGTTTTGTTATCTAAGTAGCAAATGTAAAAGATAAAAGACAGGATAGTCTATAGAAACATTCAACTGCATGGAGAAGTTTGAGGTTATATCAGGTTTATCCATTACAGTCACTTCACTCAACCCAAAGTTAGGCAGATAAATATAACATTTTACAAATAATACTATTAATGGATGGATAACAATACTCATATGTTCACAGGAGTAAGAAATCTCATTTCAGATAATTGCAATTGAGTAATGGCAATTGCATGTGTACCAAGGTAGTATTAGGCCAACATTTTTCTAGCTTTTCTTCTCAAAAACTAGGACAAACACATTAGAGAAAAACTCTTAAAAAAATTGAAGAGCTTATTTTTCATAAAAGAGAAAGGTGGAAAAGTAGCTTTCATAAAGAAAACTAACTGAAGTAACTTTTAAAAATAAGTTGCACACCTTAGTCTCTTTCTTCTGCTCATTCTGAACTAATGTATGGGAGACAAAGAAACAAAACTTTTAGTTTTAAAGGAGTTCTAAACTAAAACTGTCAAACACCTTCTACTTTATTTTTGAAGTTTTTATTTTAAAGTAAATCTTAAGAGGTAAAGAAAAGGTGGGGCTAAGTTTCCCTACCTTGTTTGGCGTCCCATGGTAGGATCAACTGATGGGAGGCGCTGCAGAGAAGATGCCTCCTGGAGTTGAACAAGAGATGCATATGCACTAGTTGGGTTGGACATGAGCTCTTCATGGTTACCAGTTTCCACAATCTTGCCTCCTTGCATAACAGCAATCACATCTGCATTCCTAATGGTAGAGAGCCTGTGTGCCACTATAACAGTTGTTCTCCCAACCATGACACGATCAAGAGCCTCCTGTACACTCTTCTCAGACTCAGCATCCAGAGCACTCGTTGCTTCATCCAACAAAAGGATTGATGGATTCTTCACGATTGCACGAGATATTGCAATCCTTTGCTTTTGCCCTCCTGACAGTTGTATCCCTCTCTCTCCAACCTGGAAAAAATTACCTGGTATCACCTCTTATGGAAAAGAAAAAGTCCACTATACTTTAGTGCATGGTTGAATGAGCGATGGCAAAATTAATTTTATAGAATTGATTTTGAAATTATCTGATTTTTATTTGGATGTTTTTATTTAAAAATTAAATTAGTATGAAAATACAGTATAAAATTTTTATCTAACATAAAAATTATCTATAATTACTTCAACTTACTGTTAATTTTGAACACTAAATCAAATCCTCAACGTGAAATCAAATACGTAAATATCTACTTAATATCACGTTAGCTGATATTTCGACACAGAGAATTCAACGTTAAATCAAGTGCACTTACTTTGTTATAGAAACCATTTTTCAGCCCTTGTCACACTTATCATCTACCGCACAGTATAGTTCAATAGGAAATAGGAATTTCAACTATTTATAAAACCAGTATGATCAGCATTTTTTATCATGTTACATGCTTAAGGGGAAAATTTAGAACAAAAAGAACAGCTGAAAGCATATGTATAACCACATGTTTAAGAAATCTTTTGGATGTTGTTTTATATTAAAAAGGTAAGGAAGGTGCATAAATCAAATATCTTACCTGAGTTTCTAGTCTATCAGGAAGATTGTTAATGAAAGATTGAGCATCTGAAAGCTTCACAGCACGTTTTAGTTCTTCAAGAGTGGCATTATCTTTTCCATAAAGTATGTTCTCTTTGATGCTTGTAGCAAAAAGGGCAGGTTCCTGATTAACCAGCCCAATTTGCTGCCTGAGCCATTTGAGATCAAGTTCCCTGATATCATTCCTGTCTAGTAGTATCTGACCAGAAAGTGGTTCATAAAAGCGTTCAATCAATGATACGACAGTGCTCTTTCCAGAACCACTTCCTCCCACAAGGGCTACAATTTTCCCTGAAGGAATGTCAAGACACAGGTTGTTGAATATTGATACATCTGGACGAGATGGATAACTGAAACACACATTCTTAAACTGGATATGACCCTCCAATTTGCCTAACTTGCGACCAGTTTTTGAGCTACTTTTGCTCACTGTGTCCCTCTCTATCATCTCAAAAATTGGATAAGCTGCTGCCTTTGCTCGGATGAATGCTGATATATCTGGTGCTGCCTGCCCAAGTGACCTGAGAAACAAAACATGACCTTCATGTATACCTTAATTTAGAATAAACAATTTCAACACAAGATTAAACCTTAAATCACTTACATAAAATAATCTAATTTAAATACACGGATAATATAAAAAATTTCTACACTGGCATCTAATTATATATTATTACATTATTACGTAAGAAAATTTACAGTGGATTCTAATTGAATTTATACTGATCGTGAATGATCCACTATAGCCTCTTATATGCTACAACTAATGCAATATGCATTGTCAACAATAGTTTGGGTGAATTAACAATTGGCAAAGAAATGTCTTGTAATGTAACATATTGAAGAAGGAATAAAATATGAAGATGAAAAGCTGAAGTTCTAATAGTAATATATAGTACGTGTAATTTAAGCCAGTGAAAACATTGAATTTCAATATATCTACATGTGTGTGCACGTGCCAATTTTCTGTATGAAAATTAAAACAAAAAATAAAAGATACCACTTATTCTATCATGCAGAAATATGACAAAAGATAGGAAAGGCTTACAGGCCAGCGATGACAACATTGAGCATGGTGGTGAAAGACTCGCCTCCATTGGAAATATTCTTGTGAACAACAATGCTAGTGAACCAAACAAGCAAAGCCCACGATAGGAAAAGGACACAGTGCATTGAGCCTAGGCCCAGGCCCTTTGCCAAACCTGCTTTCCTACCGTTTACATAAGTTTTCATGAGAGCCGCTCTATATGATCTTACTGCTCTTTCTTCTCCAGCAAATGCTTGGACCGTTCTAACATTGCCTATCACCTGAAACCCACAAAGAGTACAACATAGTCACTTAATAGTATCAAGTAATTAATTTGTCAAATATATAACGTGTCGTTAGCATTCTTAAATGAACAACATTAAATAATTCAAACCAGAGCAGCCACGTAGGTTGCACAATTCACTTTGATTATGTACAAGTAAAGTAGAAGACAATTCAGCATTTTGTTAAATTTGAGTTAATTATAATTACCTCTTCGGCGATTTCACCAGCCCTGACGTAGGCTTTTCGAACTTTTGCAATAAGCCCAATTGTGACGTATGCATAAAGACCTCCAGCAAGGGCAATCAAGGGGACAATTGAAAGTGTCACAAGACTGATCTGCCACACTCTAACAAACCCAATAACAAAGCCCGCTATAAATCGGCTTATGTAGTGCATGAAGTTCCCCACCTGTAAATACCAATCTTCCAACTATGATCTATCTTTGTAGGTAAGTTTATAGAATGATGTATCACAAATTATATTATTGTCATTGCAAAGTTATTGATAGAATATATAATATATGTATCAACAATCTAAAAAATTATATACTTTCATCATTTATTGATTTTTATAATAATTATTTTAAAAACCATATTTTAATAAATAATTTTTTATTAAAATGACATTTGAAATCACATAAAAATGTATTCATCATTATATGTTTTAATAAAAAGTATTTTTAATTCCTTGTGTCTTTAGGACACTTGTTAGTATTTTCATAAATAAATATTGGAATTTTTTTGTTAGAATGTAATAACCACAAAACTTGCTGCATTATTTATTTGAAATATATTAAAAGGATAAACTAAAAAAAACCTTTGAAATGGGTTTGTAACTCATTGTTATGGTTGTGGCTACGTGTTTTCTGAGTGGTGACATAGCTAGTGCTGGACTGCTGGTAGATGCTTATTCATAATTGCATGCATCCTCGAGAGAGTGCATTTTATTCGAGGCACATGCAGCTCAGCGAAAAGGCGCAAAACCTTAAAAACAACGCAACCATCTCGACCGGACGTATAAATGCTATCAAATTCAAATGCATTAAATCCACACTGTTCGATTTTCACATATCAATGCTGTCAGAAAAACAAACCAAGAAGGGAAGAACATAAAGGTATAGTAATTGTTTTACCGCTTCAAGTTAGACTCCCTAGCGTGTGCTCGTGTTAGTGAAAGAGCATTTAATATACCGTATTTATTTTCAAATTTCGGATAATTTTCTTAAATTATTATATGAAAAGAGTTGTTTTTCCTCTTCCCTTTAATAGACTATCAAGTGATTAATTTTACTTACCTCTAATATATCTATTAAAGAAATAGTCTCTTACATTCTCCGTCAGGTGATTTAATATTTTACCAAAAGCATGATAATGTAAAGAAAAATTATGCGAAAAAACATTTCTCTTTATTTTTTCCTGCTTTGGAGAAGCTGAAGAACATGGGGAAGGCACCATAAATTAAAAATAAAAATGACAGGACAAAAGTGAAGGGACAATTAATAATTTCAACCCTTCAATTATATATACAGATTCAAGGAGCCAGAAAGAAAACCTAATGAGGTTAAAGTTGAAGTGTACCAGAGAAGGATATGTTTGTCTTTGCACAATGCTTTTTTTTTGTTTTTTTATATAATGATGGTTTAAAAATGAATCCAGAAATATTGCTTAAAATGCAAATGCATATATATGTATATATATACCTTCTCGGATAGTGCATCTTGAACAATGATAATGTCACTGGTAATGGCAGAAATGACCTCTCCTGTTGATGCCTCGGTATCAAATAGGCCTATATCTTGATTCAGCATCGACTTTAAATAAGCCATTCTCATCTTTGCAGCTTGACGTTCCCCAGTATGCATCCAACAAGCTACCTCTATATAATTAATCAAACAGCAATATATATATATATAAGTATACTTTAGTAACTAATAAGAAATTTGACAAATTAATTAATCAACTGATTTTTGTTATACCTGTCCAGGATGAAAACAATATTGCTATACTTAGATACACAAAATCCAACGAGTACTGCAAAATTACAAACAACTACCACATTTAAATATGCAGATAATGAGTAATTATAAGAGAATAGAACTTCTTGATTAAGTCCAAATTACCCTTCAACCGAGCCTCCAATGTATAATGATAATATTTTCCAACTAAGTAGCTATCTTAGAAGTTTAATTAATTAGGAAGAAGAGAAGTTACTACAAACCTTGGCAACTTTGTGAGAGGCTTCCTTGGGGAAAAGATAGGCCAAGCCTATGACATTGATCAACTTTCCAAAGAAGATAAAGAAAACAGGAACAGAAGCACCATGAATACATGCCCCAACAGATCCAAGGGCCATTAAGACACAGTCATAAAAGTCAGCAAAAGAGAAGAGTTTCAACAAAGGAACTTTGTGCTCCTTTTTGGTCTTTGCATCCACGGCCGAGTCGCCGGAGAAGGTACCCCGGTCTGACATATTGGCCTGAAAAAGAGAAAAAAAAGGAACAAGCCTCGACTGAGAAAAGCTAGTAGTAGTTAACACTACAAGGTACCCTGCAACTGCAATGTACGTTGGGTGGTTGCAAAGGCAAAAAGTGAAGATGGGAAGGGAAAGGAGGGAGGTGGGCACGTTGTGGTTTTGATTGTATTGAAGAAACTAGCATGGAGAAGGTAGGAATAATGGGGTAGGAGGTGGTGGATGTGTCATAATATACAAGGTAGAAAAGAAGATGGAATATTTATTATCAACAAAGATTAGCTAGAATGCGAGGCTCACATTCAAGTTATTAAGCTAGCGATAATAACCTTAAAGCATGGCTTCTGTGTTTGGTTGTTTTACTGTTTGCTAAGCTCTTTCTTTGCTCACTGCGTGACTAGTTCTTACACTAATGAGCCGTGACATTTGCAGCTGGCTAGCCCATAGAAATGGACACGCTCTCTCTCTCTCTCTCTGCATTAAATAGCATTGAGAGATAGTTGTTGAGTTTGCCATATATATGCATGTAGGCTCCAATAAGTTGAATTGGGCTTGGCTGAGTCGGTGACAACTACTTACTCCCACTGTACCCTTCCAAGGAAAATAACTTAGAAAATGAAAAGGAAACCATTGGAAATCAAGTTTTGGGTGTTGCATTTTTCTTACTTTTTGCGTTTTTGTGTAAATTTCTAGTATATAAATATCATAAGCACGACCAACTTCTTTTAGAAGAGAATCTCAGTCAATAATAATAATAATATCATTATTCCTTTAGGTCTAAGATATAAGTAGACTAATTAAAAAAGTAGTTAACATAATTTATTTTTACTAATGTCATTTAAAAAATATTTTCTTGAAGATTGACATTTATTAGAACTTGATATAAATAAAAAGAGTTATTAAAATAGAATTTTAATTAAATGTAGGATATTTTAGAGATAATATCATTAAATAGAGTGAAATCAATTAAAATTTGTTTATATTTTAGTCTACCACACATAAAATTTTTGTTGCTTATATTTTATTCTAAAGGAAGTGTAATACTATTTTCATTCCATTACAAATTGCCATTGTTCCTAATTAGGCTTGAATCTAATATGGATGATGGATCAACTCAACTCAAAACATTGTACCCAAATCAAAATCAAAAGTGTTAATTGAAATCAAACACTTAAACATAGGTCTATTATATATATAATACAATATACATTAATTCGACATAACGTTACTCTATTACTATACTAATAAAGGGTAATATTATCCTTAAAAGGTCTTGAGCCATATGCCAGACATTCTAGTCTAACTTAAACATCTATAAATATAATTAATATCACTGCAAAGGATAATAATTTATTACATATTGTTGTTATAAAAAAAATGTCTATTGACTTGAGGATCGAACTATTTTTTTTTTTTGTAAGTACTCACTTCTTTCTCATGATATCTCAATCTTGTTAAAAAACACACAGGCATTGGAAGATCTCACACCTCAATTCATATAAAAACTTGTCCTAGTTAATGTTGACTAGAGTTTAGTCACGATCAACAATTTACTTCTGACATGGTAATCATATATGATACGATTTTCATTCCAAAATTATTGATGTTTAGTCTTTTCTTTTTATTTCAAAAATATTAATATTTTGCAAATTTCAAGTTTCATTAATTATATTTTATCACATATATTCCTATTTAAAATAACTAGATTTTATCTTTAGGATGAGTATTATACCTATAACCTATTTAAAAAATAATTCAACAAAAAAATAAAGTACATTAACATTGTATATTAAATAAAGATATTTTAGACCAAATATTAATATTTTACACTTATTAAACTTTCCTTAATATGTATGCATTAACCTTAAATTTCAAAAAATTTGAAATAAAGATAGTAAGTTCACTAACTTGTACAATAACTACTTTACAAATCATGCTTAAAATAATTTGTAATTGGTTGAGAATGTATAAAAAATAAATTCTAATAATGATGATGATGACGACAACGACAACGATGACGATGATGATGATGATAATGACGATGATGATGTTAATGACGATGATGATGATGATGATGACGATGACGACGACAATGACGACGACGACGACAATGACGACGACAATGACGACGACAATGACAACGACAATGACAACGACAATGACGACGACAATGACGACGACGATTACAATGACAACGACAACAACAACGATGATGACAATGACGATGATGACAATGACGATGATGATAATAATAATGATGATGACGACGATGATGATGACGACGATGATGATGATGATGATGATGATGATGATGATGATGACGACGACGATGATGATGACGACGACGATGATGACGATAACAACGATAACGATAATGATGATATATAATTAGTAGTATTAAATGACATTAGTTAATCATTAGGAGATATTTTTTTTAATATTTTGAGTATAGAGTAGCTATAAGCTCTATGTATGTATGTATGCATAACATATTCTATTAAGAGCTCTTAGTTAGTACATAATCAACATAGCAGTTAGGTTATTGGATCTCTATCTTTTATTGTACTAATAACTATAATTAATTCAATACATTTTCAATTAACCTTCAAAACATTTCATAGAACTTTATCTTTATTCTCTTTTATCTTACATGGTATCAAGAGCCCTTTTATAGACCTTAGCCCTTTCTCTCATGGCATATTCGTCATTGTTTCCAAAACCTTATGTTGAATATTTTTTCTATGATGTCTGTGCTACACTGAATGTACAAAAATTGTCTTCTTCTGCACCAATTCGTTTTACTCATGCAATCTGTGTAAAACTCAATGACAAAATTCCTTGTTTTGGAAACAACAAGTTAAAGCTATCATAAAATCACATTGTCTTCGTTGGTTTATCGTAAGCCTTCATAACCCAAAAAATTCTTGTCAGAGACCAATCATAAACTCAATATTGTTTCTAAACCCTACCAATAATGGGAGAGTAAAGATCAAATACTTTATTACTTGGCTTTTATCATCTTTTTTAGAATCAATTCTCACTAGAGTAATCAGTTGCAATCACTTGTCTAAAGTGTGGGAGAAGATCCACAATCACTTCTACAAAAATTTATGTACCAAAGTATGGCAACTTCAAAATGAATTGCATACCACCAAGAAATTTGACTGGTCTATCTCTAAATATTTAGCTCGAATCAAGATGAATCTAACTTATCTATCTTTGAATATTTACTTCGAATTAAGATCCTTGTTGATTCACTCTTAGTCATTGGTGATTTTGTCTCATATTAGGAACACATACGTGTGATTCTTGTTGATCATCCAATTTATTCATTACAATCATTGATAATCGAGTTGATTCCTCCACATTGAAGATGTTGAGTCTCTTCTACTTGTTCAAGAGGCACAATTTGATAAGTTTCATCAGGAACTCCCTTGATTACTATCACTGCAAATGTCACCCAAGCTTCCACTATGCAACCTAATTCTAATACTTCCACATCCTCTAAGCATTAGAACAGTGATAGTTCTCATAATTATGGTCATGGTTGTGGTTGTGGTCGTAGTAGAGAGTGTGGCCAAGGCCATGGTGGTGGTAGCGATGGAAGCAATTCAAAATCTACTTGTCAATTATGCAACAAGTATGCTCATGATGTCTTTCACTGGTATAACCATTTTGATTAGAATTCCATTCCACCACCACCATCTCATAAACAAACTTCATTTGTTCCTCACCAAAATTCATGGAAACACAATCAAGAAAATTAGAATGTACAAACCAAATGCTTATGTTGTTACTCCATATTTTCAGCCTAGGTTTAGCCAACCATAGTTGAATCAACAAAAGAATCCAAATTTTCAACACCAATACCTAAATTCAAGTGCATCACGTCACATCACTCTTAACCCACATAACCTAGCTCACAACACCCAATTTTGAGGTTTTAATCAAGTCCCATGGGCAATAGCCAAGGTTTTTCCATCTCGTCCATTAGAACATCTAATTTTGTTCTTCTTTTAATCCCTTGATTAAATTTACTCTCAATAATCTTTTATTATTTCTAAATTATCAAAAATCTTGTTTCTTTCCTAGCTTACTCAAGATAATGGAGTATATTTTGAGTTTTATCCTGCTAATTACTTTGTTAAATCTCAAGAATCTAAAAACGTACTCCTTGAAGGTGCAATTGATCACAATGGCCTTTACTATTTTTCACAAATAAAGATTTTCAAAAAGTCACACTTCTCATCAAAATGGCCAGTTGCATAAAAAAATAAACAAAAATTTGACATATGTCTCACCTTGTTGGCTCATGCCTTCATTCCTCATGTATTATGATCATAACTTTACTACTATAGTGCACTTGATAATTCAACTACCAACAACTGCTCTATCTACTTGCATCTTATCATTTGTGGCTTTGTATAAGTCTCAACTTGACTATAAATCTTTAAGGATATTCAATTGTGTTTACTTCCATATATTGAGACCATATAATGGCCATAAACTTTAGCTTCATTCAAGGGAATGTGTTTCTTGGTCCCTCACACCTTTTCACAAAGGTTCTAAGTGTCTTGACTCATTTAGAAGGATTTACACATAAATATGTATCATTCAACAAATTTTGTTTTCCATATCCCTTTTTATTTTCCCTAATTTCATCTTCATTGAACTATACTTCTTTGTTCACATCTATTATACCAATCTTCCAAAATCCTTATTATATGTCCATTAGATTAAAGGACATTTGATACCCTTCATAAGTTTTAATACAATAAACAAGAAAAAAAATAAGTTTTTGACTTGCTAAATGCTTTGTAGATGGACAAACAAACCAATCGTCTTGGTAAGACAAATGACTCAATCACCATGTTTGTTCCTATACCATCCTATGTGTATAATTGCTTGTATCATTTTATTAACCTTGTAGAACAAAAGGAGGCAATGAACTTTATATCCTCAAAAATGTATTAACGAGGTCTCACTAACAAAGTCAAATGATTTTGATCTACCTACTTCATCAAAAGGTGAACAAACTAAGAAGTAAGGCACTACAATGTACTTTTTTTTTAACAAAAACATAATTTCCCTCTCTTACATGACACCAGTACAAGAAAAGTAAGATAAGAAAATTGTTTTATCTTATTAAAGTGACTAGTTGGTAAAAGACATGAAATGTTACAATTAATGCTTAAACGTTCACATTTTCTCTAGATCAAGATAAGCCTTCAATGATCCTTCAACAAACATTTTATGTTTGTTTATAAATACATGTGATTTGAGAAAAAAATAAAACACTTACACAATCAATTGTTATCTAGAACCATAAGTTTTTTCTAGTAATCTTGTTTTAAAATTGAGTTTTGAACAAAAGAATTGTATCATATTTGTATATTTTTCTTTCTAAGACAAAGTAGTTAGTAAATTTTACCCTCAACCTTTTCTAAATGAAAACGGTAGAAGCTTGAAAATACTTTATGTTCAAAAAATGCTTAGGATTGAGCCTAAAAGGGCTTGTTTGTAAACAATTTAAGTTGTCTTTTGGAAAAACAAGTCAAAGAATACTTGTGTTGAACCTAAAAATGATCAAATTATAAAATACTTGTAATAGTCTTAAGTGCGTGTTAGTGAAATTCTTAGTGGCGTGTCAAGAACTGAATGTAGTCTTTAATTAAAGACAAATTAGTATAAAAACCATTTTTTTATCTCTTTATTCATTACTTGCTTTGTAACGTGGTTAAAGGTTTTAAAGAATTATCTTTTTATATAAAGTCTTATTTATGGTTTGTATTAAAATGAGAAACATCATTTTCATTAGACTTTTATACATTGTTCTTACAAAACAAGCTTTTAGAAAAAGATTTCAAAAGTTGTTTAAAATACAATTCAATCCCCTTCTTAAATTTTCCTGTGTTTTACAATGTCCCACCAATACAACAACACCCCTTCTTCCCTTCACAAACCATTTAGCAGCCTATACTCATTGCTACCTAGTCACAAGCACCAATTGATCCTTTTACAATTAACTCAATTTCTTTGTCTTCTAGGTCTACTAATAAAAATTCACTTTCCTCACATGTACCATTTTAACACTTATCCTAAAATAACCCGGTCTAAAATTGTAGTCTCAAGCCACAAGCTTTTCTTGTACATATTGAACTAGCTACCGTTAAATAAGCATTGACACATCCTATTTAATTACCTACCATGAGAGATGAATATGCAACCTTGCTAGCTAATGAAACTTGGTTCATGTTTTCATTACCTCTTCACCGTAAAGGCATTGGCTTCAAGTAGGTATTTCTAATGAAGGAAAACCTTATTAGCGACATCAATAAATACAGGACACACCTAGTTGCAAAAGGGTTTCATCAACAACCCTAATTGGACTACAATGAAACATATTATGTTATCATCACTTTTTGTTGTTACAATAAATGATCTATTTTACATATTGATGTAAATAATGCCTTTTTTAATTGACATATTAAGGAGAAGGTGTACATGGTTCAACCCCTTGATTTTGAAGTGTCGGATAAGTCCTTGTTTGTCACCTTCACAAGACATTTTATGGGCTCAAAAAAGCTCACAAGGCTTGGTATAATAGTCTCACAAGCACATTATTATAGTTTAGGTTTATTTCCATCCATTGCAACCCTTCTCTATTTATATTCAATAAAGGGTAGTTTATCTATATGTTGATTTACGTTGATGACATTATAATTACAAGTTCCTCAATTGATCTTATTTCATACTTGATTACTAAGTTCAACCTAGTTTTTCCTTAAATAGTTGGAGTCTCTAAACTACTTTCTTGGTGTTGAAGTTAAGCATCTTTCCATAGGTTCTCTATTACTCATTCAACCTAAGTATATTTGAGAACTATTTCATCAAGCCAACATGATTAATGCCAAAGGTATTTCCACACCCATGGTTAGCACAAGCAAACTCAACAAGTTTGATATAGACATTATCTCTAACCTTCATTTATATCGGTATATAATGGGCCTACAATACCTCACTTTAACTCGACCAAAGATAGCATCCAATGTAAATAAAGTATGTCAAATCATTTTTCAATCCTTTAGACTCTCAGGTAGTGCAAAAAATTCTCAAATATCTAAAGGGCTCTATGTCCTATGTTTTACTACTACAAACCACTTTCTCCCGACACTTATTTTCCTATAAAAGCATATTGTGATGCAAATTGGGCTAGTGATCTAGATAGCTACTGATCAACCATTAGCTCTTGCATTTTTTTGCCCTAACCTTGTGTCACGATGGTAAAAAAAATAGCCTCTAGTTACAAGGTCCACCATTGGAGTAGAGTACAAAAGTATGACTCAAATAGCAGCAAAATTGTCATTTAGTCACTTCTTACTTAATCTTAGGTTCCTACATGTGCCCTTATGTTGTTATGCGACAACTTAAGTGTCATTATTCTCTTACATAATCTTATTCTTCATGCTCAAACAAAACATCTTAAGTTAGATCTTCACTTTCTCATAGAAAAATTCATTTCCAAAGCTCTCCTTGTTCACCATGTCCAGCATTAATTAGATTGCACATTCCTTAACTAAACATCTATTTACCTTTTGATTTAATGAGCTATATGTCAAATTCATAGTGCATGTTGTTCAACTTCCACCCTAAGTTTAAGGCCAGAAGAGGTTATAAGAGTATAAAGTAGTTATAACCTTTAAGTGTATATGTGTAATAGATTTTATTAAGAGCTCTAAGTTAGTCACATTTTGAGTTAGCATGATAGTTAGGTTACCTGAGTTCTATATATTATTGTACTAATAATTGAAATTATGGTCAGAAATGATCAAAATAGTCCAATTTGACGGTTAGACTTTACAAAAACTAGTATAAATAGAATTGAGTCAATTTTACTCAATATGATAAGCTAAGTTGGATCCAAAAAAAAAATGACCGAAAAATTATGAATCATACTTAGCTTGATATTATTTTTTTAACTTTTTCTTTTAAAATTTATACATTTTTAAACAAAAAAAATAACTCAAATTGGTCTGATTTGTCGAACCACTGAATTGTGCTAGCAAAAAGCTAACCCTTGTAAAATTTAGTTCATGCAAACCATTTTATCACATCTAAATATATTTTTTTGTTAATCTTTGATACACTTCACACAATTTTTTCTCTAACCTCTTTTATATTACATAGTAAAACATAATTCATAAAAAAAAAAACTAGTATATCATCCTTGGTTTAATACGTTCACCTATCATATGGGAGAACGAAAATTATTTTTAAAAAATACAATAAGTCGCAATTTTTTCATAATTATTAGGAATTTGAATAACTGTGTAAATTTCTATGTCATTTGTTATTGTTACCTAAAATAAAAGCCAGTTTTAAAAGAATTTAGTTAAATTCTATTTATCTGGGAAGTGTTCTTAGTTAATCAATTAATTAAACCCACCCCCCGCAAACGGAAATATTTATTAGTGTTTGAAGTCGTGTTTAAAACGTAGGTATAATAGAGAAATCACATTAAAATAGAAGAGGCTTCTACTCGCCACAGATCACGTTTGGACAAACGTAAATCCAAACACATTATACGGCAAGCTAAATAAATAAAAGAAAACGATATAAACACTTTTTAATAAATAAAAGAAAACATATATAAACACTTTTTATTGGGAATCGCCACTTAAGAACTTTACTTAATCACAAGCCTAACTAAAATTAATTTCACATTTATAAATGTAAAATTACTTATTCAAAAACAAAAGAAAATGCAATTAAGAAAAATAAAAGGAAGCCTTAATTATTTAGACAAGCACTAACACGTGGACAGAGAAACAAACAAACATGTCAAAGACATATCCCTTTTTTCTATTTATTTAATTTAATGTCAAAGACATATCCCTTTTTTTTATTTATTTAATTTAATGTCGAAGACATATCCTTACATCTTAACAGGATATATGGAGCGTATGCAGCAGAAACTGTCATGCCATACCATAAAAATGTAAAGTCGCCGAATATTTGGATGTACATAACATCATTTACATGTACTTTGAGATACCCTACCCCATACCATTTACTAGTTCTTTTCACTTTTTATGACTACTAGTATCAATATGCTCAAAAATCAATTATCTAATTCATTTTATCCGTTGTTTTTTTGTTTCGTTGGCTAATTCGAAAGTGTAAATTTTCACAAATTATGGAAACTTCATTTGGGTTCGGTTAGACTAGTCTAAATACAACTTTAATTGCACCCACCCAACCGTTTACCTATATTTTTAATGCATTAATTGATTTACTTTGTCCTTCTTTTCCATATTTCCATCCAATCCGCGTGACACACCAATATGCTTACACATTACCCGATTATTGACCTCAAAGCCCTATATGTCATCTTTTTATTTATATAAAATAAATTTTATTCAAATCATGAGATATATATTTCACCTAAACTTTATCACTTCACCGTTGTCGCAATCAGGGTTACCTGCAGGATGGCAAAAAAACAAATAGTTTACTTAAAAAAAATAGAAGAGTCGTTATCAATATTTTTTTAAAGAAAAAAAATTAAAAAAATCATTAAAAGATAATAATGGTCTTAAAAATTAAATTTAAATGTATGAATCGATTATATGTAGAAAATGTATTAACACTCTCAGAATGTCGATTTTAAGATTGTTTGGTTACTTTTAATTTGATGTACAAAATTAATAATTTTTGAAAATGTTATTTTTATCCTTCGAATGAAAACAAGATACTTTATGAGCATATCATTTGAGTTTATTATTTTAAAAAAGAAAGATATATATTTTTGTATTCTTTTAACTTGATAAGAGTAGTCTCTTGTTACTATGTATCTCTTAATATAACGAAGAATTCAAAATTACGTAATTCTTGGAAATGATAAATGTTTGTTTTCTTTCTTTTAGAACAAATAATCAAACGAGATGTGCATCTAAAATGACCATGATTAAATCTTTTAAGGATCTTGTAGCTTCCAAGTAAGAAGTGCATCTTAAATAGTTCTTACAAAGTATTTGTTTATGAACTTAAATTTGGGCTTAATAACCAAATAAGAAGTTCATCCAAAATGGTTATTGATGACTTTTTGTAAAAAGATTTTGACAATAACTAAACAAGAAGTATATCTAAAGCGGTTATCATAAACGTAGTTAAAAAATAAAAGATCAATTTATGTTTGAAAAGAACATCCCAGAATGGGATAGCATCCAAAGAATGGACAACATTAAAAGGGGCGTCCAAATGACTCAGGAGCCATCCAAAGGTTCCAACGTCCAAAGGAGGACTACTTCCAAAGGAGATAGCATCAAAGATGCTGAAATGTTGAGGAAATAAATGGAAATGAAGTATACTACCTAGGGAGCGTCCAAAGAGCCTATGCATCCAAAGCAAAGCTATAAAATAAAAATAAATGGAATGGAGTGAACTACACAGGGAGTGTCCAAAGAACATTTGCGTCCAAAGCAAGGATGTAAAACTAAGAAAAAAATGGAATAGAGTGGACTACGTAAGGGGTGTCCAAAGAGCCTATGCATTCAAAGAAATGCTATAGTACTAAGGAAATAAAATAGAAATTGAGAGGACTGTTCATGGGGTGTCCAAAGAGCCAATGTGTCTAAAGTAAGACTAGAATAATAGAGGTAACAATAGAGAGTTGTAAACAGGATAAAGAAAAGAAGTTGTTAAAGGCTTTGCATCCAAAGGCATGGACGAACAGCAAGTTGAATAACACATAACAGTAAACAAAAGAATAGGAGTTGTCAATGACTCCTGCATCCAAAGGCATAGACGAACAGAAAAAAAACAGATAACAGTACATAACAGAAAAAGAAAAATGAGCCACGCAAATGTTTTTGCGTCCAAAGGCATGGACGAACAGGAAAAACAGATAACACTAATAACAAAAAAAAAGGAAAAGGAGCTATTCAAATGCTCCTATGTCCAAGGACATGGACGAGCAACAAAGCTATAGCATACAGCAGATAACAAAAAAGTAAAATGAGTCACTCATTAGCTCCTACGTCCAAAGGCATGGACGAATAGAAAGAAATAGATAACAGCAAAAGAAAAAAGAAAAAAAGTCATCAGAGGCTCCTACATCCAAAGGCTATGGACGAACAGTAGGGACAAACATTTAACAACAAGTAACATAAAACAAAAGACATCAAGAGGAAAAGGAGCTAGCCTTTGGAGTCTATGTCCAAAGGCATGGACGAACAGAAAGAAATGGATAATAGCAAAAAGGAAAAAAAATACTCAAGGCTTCTATTTCCAAAGGCATGGACGAATAATAGATAACAACAGCAGACGTCCAAAAAAGGAAAATGAGCTAGCTCAAGGCTCCTGCATACAAAGGCATGGATGAACATAAAGAATGAATAACAACAGGTGGCAGAAAAAGGAAAATAAGTCACTCAAATGCTATTGTGTCCAAAGGCATTGATGAATAGGAAAAACAGATAACAGTAGTAATAGAAAAAGGAAAAGAAGCTATTTAAATGCTCATGCATCCAAAGGCATGGACAAGCAGTAGAGTTACAACAAACAACAAGTAACAGAAAAGGAAAATGAGTCACTCATTGACTCTTACGTCCAAAGGCATGGACGAACAGAAATAAATAAATAACAGCAAAAGGAAAAAGAAAAAAGTCATTAAAAGATCTTATGTCCAAAGGCTATGGACAAGCAATAAGGGTAAACATTTAACAACAGGTAACGAAAAACAGATGATAAAAAGAGGAAAAGGAGCATGTGTTCAAAGGCATGGACGAACAAGAAAAACATATAACAATAGGGAGCAAAAAGGAAAAGGAATTACTCAAATGCTCATACATCCAAAGGCATGAACAAGTAGTAGAGGTACAGTAATAGTAATAAGCAGGAAAAAGGAAAGAGAATCGTCAAAGACTCTTCATCCAAAAACATGGATGAGAAGGGAATGTTAACAAATAGCAGATAACAGAAAAAGGAAAAAGGGGATAGCCCTTTTGCTTTCGCGTCCAAAGGCATGGACGAACAACATAGGTAATAACAATAGCAATAATCAAGAAAAAGGAAAAAGAAACGTCAAAGGTTCTTCGTCCAAAGGCATGGACGAGTAAGGAACGTTAACAAATAACAGATAACAAAAAAGGGAAAGAGACCAGCCTTTGGCTTTCGCATCCAAAAGCATGAACGAATGGTATAGGTGAAACAAAAAAAGCATATAACAATAACCAACAAAAAGAAAAGGAGAATGAACCACCCAAAAATGCATCCAAAGACTATAGAATCAAACTACATAGGGGTGAGATCAAAGAGTTTTAAAAATGAGAAGATTAGTCATACTAGTTTGCGCAAATGAGTTCTTTCGTTTCTCAACTTTTTGCAAACTCGTACTCTGTCTCTTTCTCTTAGAATCTCCTCTCTCAATTTATGTTTTTAGCTTTCTCCACTCTTCCTTTCGTTTTTGTTTTCATTATCTCTCCTCATTTTTCCTCCCCGTGAATTTGGTTTACTCTCAATATTTATATACTTCCATAAATTATTTGTTTAATTCAATAGGTCTCTGGTAAGATTTATCGACAATTCAGTTGGGTGAAGTCATAATGCAGAGTAGGAGTTGTCAACAGAAAAGCTGAGTAAAAGTTGTCAATAGGAAAGCTAAGTAGGAGTTTTCAACAAGAAAACTAAGTAGGAGTTGTCAATCAAGAAAGTTGAGCAGGAGTTGTTAACAGCAAAGCTGAGCGAAGTTGTCAACAAGAAGGCTGAATAGGAGTTGTACAGCAAAAAGTTCAAGACAATAAAGTTGGAGTTGTTTACAGTAGAGTAGAGAAGATCTGCCTAACAACTTTTTTGTCTTTAGCTCTATGTACGCATGTACAGAATGAGCTTCTTTATATGCTCGTCCAAAAGGCCTTGGGAGGAGTGAGATAGACGAAGCTTCCACATTGGCTCTACTGGTTCTTTAGATGTTTTTCCAAAGAGTTCCTTTGGACGCTCGTCCAAAGAGTTCCTTTGGATGCTTGTCCAAAGGACTAGGGAGGAGCAGCTAGATCAGACCTTTATGCTAGTTTTATTGGCTCTTTGGACGCTCATCCAAAGCTCTTGGGATGAGCAAGGCATTTACAGAACGAAGCCAACTCCTTTAGACATTCATCTAAGGGTCTTGTCGAGAGTAATGCTATTGTTTTGACTCTTTGGATGCACGTTCAAAGAATTTAATATTCATCCAAAATATTTTTACTTTCATTTGATTTTATATATTTTTTATTATTTTTATTTTTTAATTATATTTATTTTTATTAGGGTCTCTTTGAACATTATTTTGAAAAAATGAAAAAAAAAGGACAAAATGAGGTGTTCAATCGTGTCTTTTGAAACATTAACACTCCCTCCCTCTAAATCATGGGGTGAAAAAAAAAAAAAAAAAACGCATGCATCGTGTATAACCGATCCAATTGTGATCATAGGCTATTATTATAAACAACCAAAAAATCTAATAATATTGAGTTTGGGAACGTTATAAGCAAATATGTGATAGTTAATTGTGTCCTAGCGAGTACATAGTGGGGCTTAAATCGTGAAATGGAATTTAATGTTTGTTAATGAAATACTGACAAGACACGTTAGGGAGAAGAATATTGATGTGGTTGGTGCTCTTAAGAGAGTTAAAACCACTAAGTGTGTGATGGATCGTGATATTGAGCGAACATAGAGTGATGATAATTATAGGAGTAATAATGAATATACACAAATAGTTGAGAGATTGAAAGTTGAGCTAGCAATAGTTGTTGGCAAGCTTTAATAACTGAGAGGCAACCGAAAAATTGATGCTAATTAATGCACTTGTGTAAACCGATTGGGACGAGCTGTCACGCTTTCAGAAGAACTCACCTATTATCCAATATAATTTACCTAATTAATTAATTAGTTCGTTCAACAAAGTCATCTAAGGCCGTTACGTTAATGGGATTCAACGTGATTCTGGTATTCAACTTGCTTTTGGACTTTAATAATATTTACTTGATACCTCTTTCAGGGAGAGATTAGGAGCTCTGACTGTTTAAAGATAAAATAATTAATCATCGTCAATAATAAAATATTTATTATTAATTTTTATAAAATAACAAAATTACATAGATCAAAAAAAAATCACGGATAAATTTTTTATCTAAAATAAATGAACTTATCTCAAAATTTATTTTAGGTGTGATCGACTCTCACTCTTTCAAAACTTATTTTATATATTTTTTTTTATCAATAACTCTTGTTTAGTTAGTTGAATTGTGTGAATGTGATAAATCTTCTATTATTATTATATTTCTGACGAATAAAAAAATCATATATATTTTATTACATAATATATTTTTATTAAAAAATAAAAAAATTAAAAGAACTAAGAATAAGATCTTCAAATCTTGAGAATCTCAAGTGTTTTTTTTTCCCTCGAGAGAGGAAATGTTTCCTATCTACTCTTAACAAATTAATTCAATTCAGCTTACCTTTTCAGCAAGGCAAAAATTGTCAACCCAACCATCAACTGACTAGTGACTAGTAGGTAATGTTGATTTGCTTACATAAATTATAAAGATATACAGATACTATTTTATTATTATATTACAAATATATTAATTGTATACCAATTATGTAGAATTTGATCACTTTCAATTATTAATATATCTTATATTTTTTACTTCTCTTTTAGAACTTTTATACCGTGAAATTATTATTGTGAGTCTTGTTTAATTATTATTATATTTATGGGTTTAGAGTCTTTCAAAGTTTGGAATAAAAAATTAGTATGTTATAATTCGTAGAGTCTTTAACAGTAATCTTTTGGGAAAAGGTGTTTTTTTCGGTGACAAAAGGACAAATAACATATATTGTGCACCTCTTTCATTTCGTTTATTATATCAATGTATTGAAAAATAATAAGCAAAGTTGACAGGTAAATGAAATAAATGGAAAGACATGATTGACTCGGTGTTGAGCAGAAAATATATATTTAATAATTTCACTTTCTGAAAAGAAGAAAAAAAAATATTTATATTATGTGTCAAGAGAAAAATATGTTTATATCGATATAAATGTATTCATGAAGAAAATTGCTAGATATTACAAATTGGTTGTCGACAAAAAGTTATCGAATCAATTTTTGCACCCTGATTTTCATTCATATTTACCATTCTCTTGTTTTTTTTTAATTTAAAATTTATCAAATAACATACTGACAATTTGATTTGTGGATTCTTTTGTACTGTTGGGTCATTTCCGATGTATGTTATTATTTAAATTGAACTAGTTCTTATAAATCTTTACCATTAAAATTCTTTGATTGTTCTTACTTCATACATGTGTTATAATCATCCTTTTATAAATACTAATTTTTAACTTACTATAATATTTGTTTTTCTTTGCATAAATAAGTTGAAAAGAGGCACAGAAAATAAATTGAGAAATTGATTGTCATTTGAAGCAAAAAAATTATAAAAATTCTAGGTGGCACTAATGAACTTAAAAAAATGAAATAAAATCTTAAAATGAGTTTTATCATTTGAAGATGCGATTAAGGAGTTTCATGAAATTGTCATGAGTAGTACATGACATATAATGAGTAACGACCCCAATTCATAATTTCATTTGTTCAATCCAAAAATAATAAAAAGCAAAAATACACAAGTAATACATGGATTTGTGCAAAAGTATTGAGAGTGATAGGTGAAAATAGATCTTGTTTGACGAAACGATTAAATTAAATTAAATTAAAAAAAATTACATTAATTCGGATAATTGGTTTAATTAGAGTTTTAAAATTATAAATTTGATGATATCGATTTAGGTATAGAATTAGGATTTAAATAACTTGAATATATATTATTTTAAAATTATTTAATTCTTTATAATATACCACTCTATGACTTTATATTATTTAATTTTACAATTTTAGTATTGTGTAATTCTATATTTTTATTTTTATTTTATTTTATTATAATTTGTTATTTTTTTATTTTTATTTTTCTATAATTCTTTTATAACGTGATCTTCTTAAATCAACTAAAATGTAATAAATTTTAAAAAAATTAACCAACTCATTCTAATTAAACTTGATCTATATCAACCTCAGCATATACTCTTCTTTTTACTAAATCACACATCTTTTTTATTTGTTTCACATATGTATTATATATAAATATTTATAACAAATCAGAATTAATATTTTTTTAATTAAAGGAAGTTTTTCTTTCTTAATTTCTTTTAAATTATTACTCAAATTTAATATTTAATCAATGAAGCCTACTTTATAAGGTAGAAGTTGAATAGTTGAAAACTTATAAAATAATTTATTCAATTGAAAGTATTTGATAAAATTAACTAATAAGTTAGTTGATAAATATAAAATGACATATTTAAATATTTAATTTCTAGATTAAAAAAATATTTTAAAATAGTTAATGAAGATATAAAAAAAAAAAAAATCACCAACTGGTAACATATTTTCATAAACTAATTAAAGTATCTTATAAAAATAGGTTAGAAACTATTAAAATAAACTCATGAACTAAATAGATTTATTTTAGTTAAAAATAACTTTTAAATTAGTTGATGTAGCTTATAAGTTACTCAAGTTGCTTACTAAACACACTCATAGTGTGTTTGGTAAAATTATCTTACAAGTTAGTTAAAATCTTATAAACTAGTATAAGATAGAAGTTCAAAAACTAAAAGTTTATATGCTAGTTAATTAAATTAAAAATATTTGATAAAATTAGTTAACAAACTAAGAAATAAATAAAATGACATAAAAGTATATATTTAATTTTTTATTTCTAAATTAAGAAAATGATAAAGAAATCTTTCAAAAAAAAATTAATGAAGATAAAAATGAAAAAAAAATTATATTAGTAACTTATTTTTTTCATAAGCTAGTTGAAGTAACTTATAAATATAAAATAGTATACAAACTTATTTTACTCAAACTAGTTTATAAACTAGTTAAAATATCTTATAGATTGCTTAAGTGGCTTACCAAACAAACTCATGCTTATTTGGTAAAACTAGCTAAAAAAAACTAAAAAATCAGAATTAAAAAGTTGAAAGGTTTTAAGTCAACTAATTGAATCGACAATATTTTGTAAAAAAGTTAATAAGTAAGTTAAAAAATATAAAATGACATAGAAATATATATTTGATTTTTTTTATTTCTAAATTAAAAAAATATAAAGAGATATTTAAAAAAATAAAGATAAAAATAAAAAAATATATTAGTAGCTTCTTATATTCTTAGACTAGTTGAAGTAGTTTATGAAAATAAGTTAGAAACTACTAAAACAAGTTTATGTATTAAACAAACATATTTTACTCAAACTAATTTATAAATTTTTCAACAAAACTTAGAAATTATTAAAATAATTTATCAAATACATTTTTTTATCTTTAATGCGGATCTCAACATATTTTTAAATACTTTGTGGAAATAATTATTATAATAGAGTGATAACAACATTTTATCAATATTCATACTTATTTAATCCTTCACTAGTTAGAAGTTAGAATAATCCTTGTTAAAAAAAAAACAGAGAAAAAATCATAATACTTTTCTCAAGCTAAGGAACATAAGAAGAAAATCCCAAGTGATGCTACTCGTCATTAATTGCCATGTGCAATTTTCTAGCAGAGAATGTGCAAAATCTTGCTTTGGTATCGCGGCCATTTATGTACATGGCCCTCTGAATTATGTGGTGAAGAATGAAGATGATGATTATGTGATGATGTGAATCGGTTTGTACCTGACGAAGTGTCCGAGATCAGTCCAAGAGATCGATCACTGTTGGGAGATAGCCAGCACATTGTAGAGCATATGTAATATACATCATCACATCTTTATTATTTTTACTGTTTCATTATATATAAAAACCCATCTATATTTTAAATTCTACTGTCTTACATATAGACTTGAGAACGAAAATGACTAGTAATTAGTATGTGTCTTAGTCTTCAACTGTATAAGTGTTCAGCCGCTACAACGAGTCAAAGCCTAGTTATAGATACAAGTCGTCTCATGCCCAACTAGGTGAGTAGATTCCAGCAAATATGAATTTATGATAATGTTAAGTGGGTCACATATTTAGGTTCCACTCATCATGTCTGAAACACAAGACTTGTGTATACAATTTTGTTTTCTTTAATCGGCAGTTTGTAGCATAAATAGTATGGGAGAGTAAACAGTCTTGTACTTTATTCAAAGCTATGTATTAATAATTGAACTTGAATATGTTTTAATTGTTTAGTGTAAACTATTCATTTAATATCAGAAGGCTTGTGAACATATTTACATTAGAGTTAAAATTTAGTAGGAAAAGCAGAGGTACCCAATTAGAAAAGAAGAAGCTGGATGTCAGTACTAGCATTCAAGGATCAACCAACCAAAGTATTACTTTTTCCCCTTATGATAAAACTGGTTTTCTAAGGCAGCAAATTTGACTTTTTTCATTTTTTTATTAACTTCTCTCATAGAAAGGGAACCCGTTGAAATTTGAGTAATTGATGGGGATGCATGGCTAACTATGGATATGATACAGATAAGAAGAAAATATTCAAGATCGGATCTTTCAATCAAAATCAGATATTTCAATCAGTGCCGGAGACGGAAGAGAAATTTTTTAGTATTTTGACAAGGTCGTGCTTAGAAACAGAAAATAAAAATTGTTTATAAATTCTTATAATTTTTTTAAAACAAAAGTGTTGACAATTACTTGAGAGGACTAGTTAAGAAATAAAAAAAATACGAGAAAATGTAACATTTAATGTTACTAAAACCCTCTCATGTAATTTTCGATAAATAAGTTTTATTGATTTCTAAGTTAAGGAATTAATAAAAAATTATGTTGAAAATACGTTAGAAGTCATAATAAGGATATATTAATAAAAAATTTTAATAAAAAATCTATTTTTATTTAATAACCAATGCCCTCAGATATCCGTTAACATTTATTTACCAATTTCTTAATTAGTATCTTTAGACACTCGTTTAGAAGATTTAAAAAAAAAAAAAAGAAAGAAAGAAAGAAGAGAGATAACTTTTATTTTATTTTTTTGTTACTTGTCCTCTAGCTGAAGATAAGAGATTAATCTCTTCAGGTGCAAAAATTTATTAAAAAATTGACATCTATCAATACTGATATTTTTTCACAAAACTTTTATTACAATTACATACTGTCCTTGCTTTTTATGAATAAGGAGAAAAGTTAGCCAACTGTTTCCATAAATGTTTTGAAAATGCCACTTGCAGAAGACTGCTACCATAGTTTCAGAATGCAGTTCATGACCGTGACATATTTGTCTACATTTTGTTGTAATTTTTTCGGTAACTATCATAATCGTATCCATGACCATAATAACAATTTAAAACCTGTTCCCAACAAAAATTATTAAATTTTAAAGTGTTTGTTAGATTAAAAAAAAAAACAGAGATCACTCGTGTATCTGAGAATAAATAACAGTAGTACTAATTTTGTTTAACAAATATTACAGTTACCAAATTCAAGATATCTAGGTGCTAGTTAGTATGAAAAGCATAGTAATTAAGTGACACTGTTACAAAGAAAAAGTATTGTTAAAGTTTAGTAAAAAAACACTTCCACATCCCACGAATTAGTATTATTACAAATTATAAATCTCTTCGAATAATCTTAATCTTCTTATCTCCCCTCTTTTTTCTTTAAAAAACAAATAACAGTCATTTAACCTATAAACGCAGAGAGAACTTACATATAATCATTACAACCAAGAACCATGGAATGCAGCCGGAGCAGTCAATTATTTAACATTAAACCGAACTAGAATGTTACTCAAATATGATGCACTTTTGCTTCATGGTTAACAAATCTAGCATCCCATGATTTTTTAAACTTGTGTTTCCAAGAACAATAAAAGGCAGAAAAACAAAATAAAAATAAATAAATTACTAAATTTGTTCTGCAGAAAATACACTAGTCCCTCAAAATACAAGAATTTGACACCATTAAAGTGAGTAAAAATAAATAATTCCAATCTTTGATAATTCTAATATATGTGTAATTTGTTACACATGTGCATGTAATTTTCCATCAATAACTAAGATTGCCTCCTTTACTCGTGATAGTGAATTGGATACTTTTCTCTCACTCTAATTCCTAAGAATCACTTGTATCAACCATTTTAATCCTTCACCAGGACTAACGTGTCTTCTGTCTAAATATCAGTATTAAAAACATGTATAGTTCTAAGGGATTAGGGTGAGGTTTTAAGCAAAATTGTAATACAGTTTACAAATTTCTCTTCAGTGATATTAAAGGAACCAATTGGTTACATGAGTCGACCAACATAGGTAGCTCGGGGATATTGTCGTTTCAGCTGGGCCCATTGAACGAAAAGTTGATCAGCCATCCACAACTTGTACAGGAGCAGGCCACTCAAGAGCCTTCTTACTCTTGCAATACTCTCAACGTAGAAAATTGATGACCATCTGATCCCCAGTACCTGCACATAAGCTTGAACAATTTAGTAGCATCATATATTATCAAATGAAGTGGAAAAATGAAATAATGGAAATGATGGAAGAATAATGAAGGAAATAAGAACCTTAAATACAAATGCAATTGCACAGAGGGGAATGGTCCATTGCGAAGTATCTGGACAGTAGCAATACAAAATTAACTCATTGTAACAAAGTAAACTTAATGATAGAAGCAAAGCAAATAATAAAAGACGTGGTACCACTTCAGGTCTAATTCTAATCATTAGCCATTGCGCATGCACCATTGCAATTAAAGTAGTCCAAACTGAGGTTATATATGATTGACCAACTTCCCTACTCCGATATATCTTCATGAACTGTGCAGTATCAGTGACCCTTGATGCATTCTGCAGTAAAATCTGTCTCATCAGAATCTGTAAACCAGCAACACCAAGCAGAAGTGAAATTCATAACCCATCAAGCTCTAATAAAAATTAACATATTGCAAGTATGTCAATAGAAGAAAATAGAAAACAGAAAAGGTCAAGTTAGATATGCTCTATTTCCTGTCCCCAAATCTGCAACTGGAACAAGTTCAAGATTAGCAAACCAGAAGGAATAGCAGAAATCAGCAGAAAAAAAACTAAAACTACTGATACCATTCAACAAAATACAGACATTGACATGAATTTATTATTTAAAAATAATATCCATCAAGGTTGATAGCAGCTAATTAAAAGACTACAAATTCTTGTGACAACAAGCTATTTATTAGATTCCTAGATACACTCCTGCAAGAAACCTACATGGGACCAGGCAGTAATAGTTTGGATCTACTGATTTACCTATTCAAGCAACAATAGGTTGAATCATTAGTAGCAGTCACCTTTGTAATCATCAGCCAAAGCTAATTATTGTCACATCCAAATATACAAGACTTCATCCAATATACTACTCCCAAATAAAAAGAGGTCCATTATTTCCCTATAATTATCAAATGAGTGAATGACAACATAAGACAAAATGTTGAGCGCCCATTGCTATGGGCATTAATAAACATCAATATTAATTGATCCAAATATTGCAATAAAGGTGTACCCAGTCAAAAACTATCCGATTTTATATTGTACAACCCCCACCCACCCACAATATAAAAAAGAAAAATAGAGCTCATAAAATAAAAGGTACTTCTAGAGTTCTAGAGACACAGCAAAAATAGAACCTCAGCAGTCAGGGAATTCTCCAACAACTGAGCTTTTTGAAGACTCATATTATCTGTAGTAGCAGCAATGTAGAATCTTGGATTAAACCTATCTTTCTGTAACAGTGCCAATAGATTAAGCATCTCAGCAGTATGACCACCTACAGCAGATAAAACTAAAAATTTGTGGAATTGTCATGAAATGTTTTGATATGGATGGAAAAGAAGGAAAAGTAAGTTCAAACCTGATCCTAAAATAATAAGGGTACTAACAGGATATGAAGCCCTTTTGCACAAGGGCCTGCTGCTGCGGTATATGACATAAAGGAGGCAAACCAAAATCAAGGAGACAACAAAAATGGCACTTGAAAAGACAGAAATTGATGACACACTAGAGAAGCTGCAGCCGTTGCCTTTGTTCATCAGAGGTAGCTTCAAGATATCGGTCAGAGCTACACTTACATCTTCCCTACATAATTCAGGAGAAAAACAATGTTGTAGATATAGTTAGTTCCATAAGCATGTATTTATACTTACGAGTACATAACTACATATATGGAAAAGAGAGACGCATTGCTAGAAAAGACACTACGTAGAAAACTAGATTTTTTTTACATATGCAAGTGTAGGAGGCTAGCCAAAGGGAAGAAACAGAAATACAAATAAGTGTTAGTGTCCACACACACACACAAATGGAGTTAAAAACTTGATGCATGGTCTTGCCATATCAGATTATCCATACCCTTACAAACCCAGACACCACGCCCTCTCCCCTCACTTTTTTTATGAAACACACTCTGAGAAGTCCTTTATCTCAACATCATTATGCTCATGAATCATGATCATTTATCAAGATATTTCTTCACAAATAACAAATGAACTGTAGAACTTAATAGATCTTATTGCATATAATGAAAAAAAAAAATCTAAACACCAGTTTCAGATTGATACTATAGACAGAAATACGGGTGGCAATCAAGGCTGCTATATGAGAAAAATACACAAGACCTGAAAATAAAAAATAACAGTAATAACCACTTTTGAAAAGCTTAGTAAGGAATGGTGACAAAATATTAAAAAATGTAAAAAATTAACCAAAGCCCAAACATTACAGGTGGAAACCATATTATGTGGTTCAGTGTTTTAGTAACAAACTACTTTTTATAAAACAAGTTTGGAGTTTTTGTGAACCAATTTGAAAGTTGAAACTTGTTTTAAAATCAGGATTTGGTTCAAAGCCAGTTTTAAATCTGGTTCATTTACAAAACTGGTTCTGAACCAAAAATCAATTCTAAAACCATGAACCAAAACCCTGGATTTAAAATCAGTTTCCAAACTAGTTTTAAAACCTGGTTTTAAGTTCAGAACTAGTTTCAAAATCAGTTTTAAATTTTCTTTCCACAAACCAATTTTAAATATTTGTTTTAAATGGGAAAAAAGGGGGAAATATACCCACTAATAAATTGTTCTTGTTGAATCACAAAAGTGTGCATCAGAATCATGAAATGAAGACAATAAGTGTCATATATCAGAATCATGAAATCTACAAAAGATATCTAAGCCTCTACAAATTAAGCATATGTACTTTCTTGTAATCAAATAGGTGCAACTATGATTTATACAAGAGACTTAGTAATTGAAGAACCTGCATGAAATGTAGAAAAGCAGAGCCAGATTTCCATAGAATATAAAAATAATTGAAAAATATTCTTAACCACTTAGCATAACCTAATAGAGACATAAGTGCTTTAGTCATAATGGCATTTTCAATCAATTTTATCCTGTCATCAGAATTAACATCTATGCTTCTAAGCATAACCTAACACAATGCACACAAAGCAAGGACACAACCGGACACAACTGGGATTAGCAAACTACTTGCAAAGAAAACAAAGAAAGATTAAAGGATCAATGAAATAGAAATGAAGTCAAACATTTAATTATTTAGCAGAATGAGCACTGTACATATAATATAACTGGTTCTTGACTTTAGCCTTGAGTTACAAATAAAAACAAAGCGAAAAAATAGTTAGGTAGTAAGCCAAGCATAACAAGCAAATCTTCATCTCACCAAGACTGAAACCATATAGCACTGACAAAAAGCATAAAAACAGAGGAATGTTACCCTTTGCCCTCATGTAATAGTATCAACATTAGGACTGACATAATAAAACTCTTATCTATATAAGAACAAAAAATTGGACCAGTATGACATATGTAGAATCATAAACTGTAATGAAACTTTTGCAAAGCAAAAGCTATAAACAGAAAACAGGCTTGTAAGTATTAGTAATGATCTTATTATGTGTAGAAAAAAAAAAAGTCTAGACTTGTTAGTAACAAGGACAGCAAACAAAAAATTAGACAACAGCAAGAGTTATAATACTATTTACACAAGATCATAATGTATTACAACTATCAGAAAGGCACCATAAATTCATAGCTGTTAAATATATTACTGTTTTGCTGTATCTTTTCTGATATGACTTTTAGTTTCTCCGTATCTTCTTAATATAATTTCCTTATTTCCTATTTTTAGGCTTAAATGTTTACCCTATAAAAGGAAGATTAGAATTACAAACACTACTCAGTTCAATATAGTGGTCCGTTTTACTTGGTATCAGAGTAGAGTTTTCCTCTGCTTGTGTCCTGTGCGTCCACCGCCAACCGCCACCGTTCGTCACTGGCTGCCACCGTCGACTGCCACCGTCGACCGCCGCCGTCTGCCGCCGACCACCGTCACTTGTTACTAGAAAGTTTTGTCTCAGTATCCAGTGACTGAGAGTCTTCATCTGCTGCTATCTGCCACAGTCAGACCGCCATTCTCCACCGCAAGCCCACCGTTCTGTTCGTTGGCTCATCTCCTACCTATTCCAACTCCCAAAAATTTGGTGGGAAGTACTGCAGCTTGTAGATCTAAGTTACCGTGCTGTTGTTTTTTATTGCAAGTGTTTAGAATTGTTACCTCTCCTCCTCTGTTCATTGTTTTAAGTTAAAAATGGTCACTGCCAGTTCCTTTTCACAAAGATCTATTATCTGTTTTTCGGGAACCCCAACTCTTACAACAAAGAAACTCAACTGGAAAAATTATAGAGCTTGGTCAGAATCAGTTGAGTTGTGGCTTTTGGGACAACGGTTTCATGACCATTTGGAGAAACAAGAGGCTGAAATACTAGAAGAAAACAGAGTTCCATGGCTAAAGCTTGACTATCAATTATGTGTCATTTTGTGGCGATCTGTTAGCCCCGAATTATTAGAAATCTTAAGGTCATTCAAGATCTGCTATCCCTTATGGACGAACGCTAGAGATGTCTTCGCTAATGATGTTCAACGTCTGTTTGATTCAACTCAAAAGATTGTTTCCCTTCAACAGACCAATCATGATATGGTATCGCACATAGACAAAGCCAGGGCTACTGCTAAAGAATTGAAAGGTATACTTGTGTGTAACTTTATTAAGGAAACAACAAAGCAAATTGACAAACTACTGATGGTTCTAATCTAATCCTGCGAAGTCTGCATCCTGACTATGAGCATGTTCGGGATCAAATCCTATCAAGTGAGCAGATTCCCTCTATGAATAGCCTGGTTACTAGGCTTCTTCAGATTCCTACCATAACGAAAGGTGATGGTATCACTGTTGAAAACTCTACTATGGTAGCCTCTCGTGGTAGAGGAAGAAGCGGTCGGGGTACTAGAGGAATATTACGAAATAGTAAAAATGGTCGTGGTAGGCTTATCTGCTCACACTATGGAAAAGAAGAACACCTACAAAATAGATGTTATGATTTGATTGGTTGGCCAGACAAAACTGCAAATATATCTTTGAGTGATACCCCTTCAAGCAGAAGGACTGGTTCTCAATTAATCTCAGATAAAGAGTATCAGGAGTTCCTAAGGCTCAAATCCAACAATCACACCCAATCATCAACATCACCAAGTGTTTCAACTGCATCCATTTCCCAATCCATGGGGAGTCAAGGTCCATGGATAATCGATTCAGGTGTTTCAGATCACATTTGGTAATAAGTCTGTATTCTCCTCTATCTCCTCACCTAAGTTTCCTCACTTCATTTCATTAGCCAATGGTTCCAAAATGGTATCTCAGGGAGTTGGTCAAATTTCTCTATCCTCATCAATTAGTTTAAACTCTGTGTTGTACATTCCCAAATGTCTCTACAATTTGATTTCTTTGAGTCAATTGACTCGTTCTTTAAATTGTTCAGTAACCTTTTATACTGATTCCTTTGTTATATAGGACTGGAATACGGGCCAGCTGATTGGCAAAGGACATGAATTAAGAGGACTTTATTACTTATCCAATAATCCCTTTACGTTGTGTTTTACGTCTGTATCTCCAAAGCTTTTGCATAATCGTTTAGGGTACCCTAGTCTTGCAAAGCTAAAGTTAATGGTTCCTAGTCTCAATAAACTGTCTACCTTAGAGTGTGAGTCCTGTCAATTAGGCAAACATGTTAGATCCACCTTCCCTAACCAAGTCAACAAAAGATGTAATTTGCCTTTTTCTATTGTCCATTCAGATATTTGGGGACCAAGTCGAGTAACATCTTTTGGTTTTAACTACTTCGTCACATCAATTTGGAAAAACCATTAAAATATTGAGAAGTGATAATGCAAAATAATATTTTTCTTCCGAACTAAACTCATATCTGTCCTCAAAGGAAATCTTACATCAATCCACATGCCCTCATACTCCTCAACAGAATGGTATAGCTGAAAGGAAAAATAGGCATCTGGTTGAAACTGCCCGCACCTTACTTTTAAGTGCAAATATCCCTACTAATCATTGGGGTGAAGCCGTTCTTATTGCCTATTTTTTAATAAATCGAATGTCATCTGCTTCACTTGAGAATCAAATCCCTCATTCAATTCTATTTCCTAAAGATAAAATGTATCATGTGCCTCCTAAAGTCTTTGGTTGTGTATGTTTTGTTCATGATATCTCTCCAGGTCGTGATAAACTTTCTGCAAGAGCAATCAAATGTGTGTTTCTTGAATATTCTCGTCTTCAAAAAGGGTACAAATGTTACTCTCCATCTACAAAAAGACACTATATGTCAGTTGATGTTACATTCTTTGAGGAAACTATGTTCTTCACCAAAGATGATTGTGACTCTATCCAACAGACACTACCAATTTCATATCTTAGTCCAACAGAGTTGTCATCCCTTGAAACACATAATCAAGACATACTCCAACCTTCCTCTTTTGTTCATTCTCAAGCTAAACTATCTCCACCTTCAATGTCTACATGTCAAAGCAGGACACAAGAGATGGTTACCCCAGTATGTGAAGATTCACTTGATTCATGTCCTCTATCCTTAACTGACCCCACACCAGATCCTCTTCCATCCTCACCTTCCCATGATTCTAACATTGGTTGGCTCATTGCTCTTCGAAAAGGTATTCGCTCCACTCGTAATCCTCATCCTATTTACCTTAGTTATCATCGTTTATCTCCTTCGTATTTTTCTTTTGTTTCCTCTGTTTCGTCCATTACTATTCTTAAATCTGTCTGTAATAGTTGAAATGCAGGCACTGGAACAAAGTGGTACTTGGGAGTTAGTTTCTCTTCCCTCAAGCAAGAAGGCAGTTGGTTGTAGGTGGGTATTTGCTATTAAAGTTGCACCTAACAACACAGTTGATCGTCTCAAAGTTCGATTGATGGCCAAAGGATATACTCAAGTATATGGTCTTGATTATGGAGATACTTTCTCTCCTATGGCTAAAATCACTACTATCTGCCTCTTACTTACAATGGCTACTATTCGTCACTAGCCTCTTCATCAATTAGACATCAAAAATGCTTTTCTACATGATGAAGAAATATACATGGAGCAACCTCCTGGTTTTGTTGCTCAGGGGGAGTCTGGTTTAGTATGCAAGCTTCGTAGATCCTTGTATAGACTTAAACAGTCCCCAAGAGCTTGGTTTGGAAAGTTTAGCCAAGTTGTTCAAAACTTCGGGATGACAAGAAGTGAAGCAGATCACTCTATATTTTATTGTCATTCCTCTTCGGGTAAATGTGTGTATTTGGTTGCGTATATGGATGATACTGTCATCATAGGAAATGATGATATCAAAATTTCCCAATTAAAATAATACTTATTTAACTACTTCCAGACCAAAGATCTTGGTCATCTAAAGTACTTTCTTGGCATAGAGGTCGCTCAATCCAAGGAAGGCATTATCCCTCAGAGAAAATATGCTCTTAATATCTTGTAAGAGACTAGTATGAGTAATTGCAAGCCTCTTGACAGTCCCATGGATCCAAATATGAAGCTAATGGTAAAACATGGCGAACCTTACTCTGATCCAGAGAGGTATAGAAAACTAGTAGGAAAACTCATTTACCTCACTATCACTAAACCTGATATCTCCTTTGCAATGGGAGTTGTAAGTCAGTTTAAGCAAGCACCTTGTGTTGATCACTGGGCAGCAGTCCTCTGTATCCTTAGATATATCAAGAAGACACCTGGACAGGGTTTACTATATGAGGATAAGGGTGACATCCATATATCAGGTTATTGTGATGCTAATTGGGCAGGATCTCCCATTGATAAACGATCTACTACAGGTTTTTGTATATCTATTAGGGGAAATGTGGTCTCTTGGAAAAGTAAGAAGCAAAATACTGTTGCTCATTCTAGTGCTGAAGCAGAATATCAGGCTATGGCTTCAGTCACTTGTGAATTGATATGGGTAAAACAACTTATTCAAGAATTGAAATTTGTTGATGTCCAACCAATGAAACTATATTGTGATAATCAAGCGACTCTTCACATTGCTTCTAATCCTGTATTTCATGAGAGAACCAAACACATTGAGATTGACTATCACTTTGTACGGGAAAAGTTGTTGGCCAAAGAAATAAGTACAAAATTTGTCAACTCAAGTAATCAACTTGCTGACACTTTCACTAAATCTCTAAAGGGATCACAGATACAAGTTATATGTTCCAAGCTTGGAGCATATAAATTATATGCTCCAGCTTGAGGGGGAGTGTTAAATATATTATTGTTTTCTTGTATCTTTTCTTATATGACATCTAGTTTCTCTGTATATTCTTGATATAGTTTCCTTATTTCCTTTTTTTAGGCTTAGATGTTTACCCTATAAAAGGGAGATTAGAAATTGTATTACAAACACTACTCAGTTCAATATAGTGGTCTGTTTAACTATAGCTTAATAAGAATTATTTTCTTCAGACCTTAAACAGCATAACGGTTAATGGTAAGCCTATCATTCCACAATTAATGGTTTTTTGAATATGCTAATGAGCAAAAAAACAAGTGCTGACACAAAGAATATGTTGATAGATATGAATGAGCTTTTATGAATCTAGCTAGCACAGACCTAATTAAACATGAATTTACTTGAAAAGTACAAATGAAAGTGATAAATGTATAAGGGCAGTTCCAGCTCAAAGTCACAGCCACGGAATTTTTTTGTTATCATAAAAAGGTATGTTCCTATCTCCGGGCTAGCCAACCTGGTTCATTCCCAATCCCAACTTGGTTTGTTCCTAATTCCATATGACTAGTAGACCACCCCATCTTAAGACAAAGTTAATATAACTATAAGGAAAATACAAATTAAATAGCACAAATACATAATCATTATCAAGTATGAAGGTCATAGTGCATATTCATATGATTCGTTATTTGCTAGTTTAATACAAATTATCATTGAAAGGTTTTATTTCTTAATAACACTATAACAGAATAGCATGGCTTTTAAGAAAGGTGACTTATATATGTCTTAAAAGTCTTCATGTCTAAATGAAGACCCATTTTGAACTTTTTTCAAAGATATTATTACCAACCATAATTCCAGAACCAATAAAAAAACTACAAAGATATAGTTATGCTGTTTGGCTAACTTGGATTCACTTTCCTGCTTATTCCCAACTTTCCTGAAGAGAACCAGAACCTTATATTGGCTAGTCAAGGTGCGCAGGTGGTACCTAACTAAGAATCCATTAACCACTAGTACTGAACACACATGGAGAATGGAGTTGTCTTCTTCATGAACTGTTTCTTTGTTCTTTTAAAATATATATATATACACACATATATATTCTAGAAAAAAAAAATACTTTAGACCCATTTTTTCTATTTCCTTCCATTTAGCGAGCAGAAAAGTGCTTCAAAAAATCCGGGGGGAAAAGTAACATAGCAATGAAAATCAGAAATAAACAAAGATAAAAGGAATTTCAAACCTTGTAGGAGAGAATCAAAACAGAATCAACACCCTCTATGTTCTGTCTCTGCACCTAATCAAAGGAAAATCAATTAAAAACGAACACAGTAGATACGAAAACCAACAAGCTTCAAAGGAAGGTGATGACAGACCTATAAGTACAGCAAAAACCATGTGAACAAAGGAAGAAGTAGATGCAAATTAAAGCAAGGTGCTTATACTCTGCGAATCAGCAACGAAATAGAATACGGCAAAACACGAGATGGTATAAAATTAGAGATAAGAGAAAGAAAAAAGTGAATCAGAATTGCATCTAAAAGAGAACAAAAAATTCAGAATAGTTTGGTTAATGATGAAAACAAAGAAATTAGGCAGAAGAGAATGATTGACTTAGAGATGTGATTAAGATTTGGAATGGGAGGAGATAGTTGGGGTTAGTGAATTGTTAGGGACTTTCGTTCTCTCTCTCTCTGAAATCCAAGAGAAGTTGGAGTTATAAGTGGGTTTTCAGTTTTGAAAAAGTGAAATGGCCTAGGTTGGGTCATTTGGCCTAGTTTTGAAAAAGTGAAAAAGTGCACCTCACTTAATTATAAAACGAGGGAATCACCTTCAAAATATTTGACGGAAATTTTAAAAATTAATAAAAAATATTTTTTAAATTGTATAATTTTATTTAATTTAATTTTTAAAAGTGTAATCCACGATCAAATTAATTTTCAAAATAAATAAAATATTAAAATATTCATTAAAATTGTAATTATCTATTAATTTAGTTTTTAAAAATATAATATTCGATAAAAGATATAATTTATCATTTTTAATTTTACGAACCAATTTAATTGACCATTACAATTTTAAGAACTAAATTAATAGATAATTAAAATTTCAATGATAATTTTGATATTTTATTTGTTCCAATGACTAATTTAACTGTCCATTATTATTTTAGGAACTAAATTAAATAGTAATATATAATTTTAAAGACTATTTTTATTATTTTATTAATTTTAAAGATCAATTTGACTAATCATTATAATTTCATAAACTAAATTGATAAGTAAGGTTAATGAGTTATGTCAAATTTTTAATTATTAGCTTAAATTTATTAAAATTATTTTTTATAAAAAATTAAGAAAAACTCATTAAATCATAACAAATTTTAGCCAATAATAAAAAATTTATAAAAAAGAGTGTCAAATAAAATCTTACTAGCATTACTTTGATCCAAATATGCTTTATTAGTACAACACTAAGGAACACTGAGAATAGAAAACTAACTAGAGTTTGTGCTTAAGTTTAACTATAATAAATAAGAGTTTAAGTTAAAGTCTAAGTTAAGTCCTACACAGGCTATAGACTTTCCAAGCGAGTCCAATATTTTTTTTTTTTTTTGCTAAATTATAATTTTCATTTTAGATCTTTACCTTTAAAAAAGATATTTTAATCTTTTAGTTTATAAATTAGAGTCAATCGTGTTAGAAAATAATAATTAAATTTAATACCACTGTAATTTTATTTTGTTAAAATTACACTCTCCCTTCCTTCATTCTCTCTTTCTTTTCTTCTTCTTCTCACCTCTAACCCTCCATAGTCATAACTTAAGAGTTTCCATCAACACACCTACACCACCATTCCAACATCAATATCGCACATTTTTTATCTCCATCAAACTTATAAAAAAATAACATAAAAAAATTAACATGATAGCAATTAAAAATTGTCATTATAATAATTCTCTAACCCGCAAACCAAACCTAAAAACTATGAACTTGTGACGTAACTACGAACCTAATCATATTAATACATTTACAAAAAGATTGAAAAGATAATTAAATTATTACTTTTAATATAAATATATTACAAGTTAATATCATTTATCTTTTTTACATCATTTGTATTCATATTCTCTTTTCATGTGTCGACACCAATTTTAACAAAATAATTTTACATCAAAGGTCAAGGTCTTACGTTTTTTTGGCTTCTAGTTAAGAAGTATAAGCTCCTTCTTGTACATTAGTAATATTAGTTTGTATATTTAGTGGTGGAGTTTCCAATATTTGATAACCAACATCATTCATATCTTTTATAAAATTATAAATATTCATATTTTCTTAAATTGCTTCTACTATTCTAGATTCAAGCAGCATGCGTGTGAAAGAGTGCTTATTTGTAGTATGGACATTGTGGTCTACCTTATCAGGTAGATTAGTGTGAAAAAAAGAAAGATAAATCTTTATAAGTTAACTTTTTTCTTAATCTTTTCTTTAAAATTTCAACAAAATTAAAAAATATATGTGTGGTACATTTTATTCCTCTAGCATTTATACTTAGTAAAAGAAAATATAAAAATTAAAATCTCAATTATTTCACCATTTATTCCAAAAGGTAAGGAATTTGCGAAAATCAAATCAAATCCAAAGCAATGGTGCCCCAAAAGCCATATCTTCAAAATCTAAAACAAAGATGCAGTATCAATGTCTCAACCTATCAGAACAAAGTTTCATGTATAAAACTACTAAGAAAATAAAATAATATAGACAACAATAACTCAATTTGCAATTGACATTGGGCCTAGTAAAACAAATAACAACAAAAATGAGTGAGAAACACATTTTACTAAACTTTTGATGCAAACACAATGTAAATAGCACTCACATGATACTATACAATAGATAAAAGTGCAAACATAACAGATTATAACAATTATACAAAGACATTTATTCAAATGTAGATGAATAACAACATGTAACATAGTCCCTACTTTATATACATGTGGTACCAATCAATCGTTTGAGAGTGGGCCAACGATAACATGACTCAACCCTCTGGTTGACCTTATAGCATAATATAGTTGTGTAGCACATTAGGATCTATTTAATTTACATGTATGTTCCGACACAAACAAGACCATTGAAGGTTAATTATCGAGTAACTCTCAAGAGGTCTAATGACCTTACCAATTTGGGTTCGAATCCATTTCCTCACACATTTGTCTTTTATTAAACAATGCATGTCGTAGCTTATTTTCTATCATTTCATTTTTTGCAATTGGGCTAATAAGGACTATTCTCCCATCTTTGGACCTATGTACCTCATCCATAACCCACAACAATTAGTGAGTACCATTATAGCTCCTTGAAGTTAGGTCACTCACTTGACAAGTGTCACCCAAGCTTATTCTCCCCCATCTTTTGGTCTAGATAACCCATTGACAATCATCATCATCAACTTATTTTTCGATTTATATATCATAATTATCAATATATTAACACATATACTCATAGTATAACTTCGTCATAACTCAACATGCATGAATTCTTAATAATATAGCTAAACACATATATAGATATGTCTTCACAAAATCAACCAAAATCACAATAATTAACACAAAAAATTGCATGTTAGTCCATGGAGTTTAATTTTCCCTTCAGAGATATCCAAACAATCAAATACTACAATTGGTATTCTAGAGAAACCCCTCAACCAACGACCACAAGGTTAAAAGTCACGCACTCTACCAACCGGGAGAAACAAACAAAAATGATAAATTTGGATTCTAGAGACAACTCATTGTAATCCACGATCACAAAATTAAAAGTTTTGTATTTTATTAATTGACAAAGACAAACAACTAAATATTCTGTCAATTGATAGAGACAGTCAAATACAAGTAACCAATGGGGTTATGGGGCCAACTACTTTACCCATAGTCATACTCACACCTTTGAGCAAGATTTCTCATTCCTCCTTCCCTAGAAGCTATAAAACATAGGTTTTGAGATATTCTTAAAAGAGTTTATCTTTTATTCTCTGTTGTAGTAACACAAGAAGGTTTAGAAGATGAGTTTTTAATGTACTAGGGGTGGTACTAGCTCTACCTTCTTATAACGTCAGAATAAGTTGAGCTAGATTGTTAAATATCTATCATCTAAATGTTTAAATGTTATTAAATATTTCTTGTTTTAAATATATATAATATATGTTTTTAAATATTTATATACATATAACCGTATTTGAAAGTTTGTTAAACATCTATTAACAATATAAATATATTTTTAAATATCTAAAAGTTGTTAATTACATTTGAATTCAAATATCACCTGATATTTAAATAACTTATATTCTCTTAAAAATATAATTTATTTAATTATTCACGAAATATAATTATTTTAAAAGAAAATAAAAGCAATTACTTAATAGGTTACAAACAATAATAATAACACGAAAATCAAAATGTTACGTCAACTAACAACTTGAACTTAATTCGATTAACCTAACTTAACTTAAAATTTAAAATTCAAACCCTCAATTTATTCAGGCAAGTTCGAGCTAGCCCGACCAACTCATTTTATCAACTTATATAAATGAAATCAATGGATGTCCCCCACCAACAATCATTAGGATATGTTTTGTCACATCTTATAATTTAGATTTGTGTTTAACTCAATTTCACAAAATCAACTTATAAAGTGAGAATTGTTTTTCTTCTCTTTCATATATACTATATAATTGCAAATCTTTTAAAAAATAAAGTGAAGAAAATAGTATTTAGATTAATGAGAAAGTTAAAAAAAAAATTAGGAGAAATTGAAGTTGTCTCCCTTCATATGGTGATTAGTTAGGAATGAAATAAAAGAATATATATATATATATATATATATATATATATATATATATATATATAGCAATAGAAGATAAGTAAATGGAAAAAAAATTGTTATTAGATGAATAGAAAAAAAAGTGTTTTTTAGAAAATTAAAAATATTTTATACAAGTATTTTTATATTGAGTTATAAAAATTAAAATTTGAATTATTTCAACATAAATTTATTTGTTATTTTAATTTTTAATTAAAAAATTATTTATTTTTAAGAAGTTAAAATAAAAAATAAAATAAAAGAATAGTTTGCTTTCCTTTTATGAGATATTGTTCTTATCTGATTTCGACACTTGGGATTAAACTATTTCCTTCCTATGAGCTCCCTCTTCTAAATAATGAAGACGAGAAGGTACTTGCGAAAACACTCAAATGTTCAAGTCAATATCTATTGCTTTTAGTATATCTCTTATCTACTAGAGAACTTACCTTTGACATTCCTCTTTTTTATAATTGTCTTTCAATGAATGCACATTATTGACTTCATCGTTACCATAATCTCAACTACCATCTATTAATTCCATTTTATTACTACTTTTATCCTATTAATGGGTATTTATTCGTGTTATGCATTTTCTTAATTAGTGATACAATAGTTTGCTATGAGTTATAATGGTCATCGAGTTGATGTAGGTCTTCGATAGTCGAGATGTTTTTGTTATTCCCAATAATTGAACTCGGTAGCAAATCGCCTCTTCTAAGGCACGCCCAGCTCGTTCAGCTCGCAACAATCCAATTAGTTCACCAGGCGAAAAAACATTAGACATTCCATCTTCTGAAACCGAGACTTTTGATGTTATTTGACGCACAATAATTTCTATATGTCTATTATGGATATGAACTCCCTGGGATCGATAAACTTTTTGAATTTTATTAACCAAAGAAATACGACTTTGCGCTATAGTTAGCTCAGCACCAATCAAGAATCCCCAAGGAATGCCGAGAATTCTTGTTATACACCTGTTCCAAGTATCAACTCTCTTTTCTAGGTTCATCAATATTGAATCAATCGAACGAACTTCTATGCGGGTCTTTCAAAAAAAAGGATTAGCTTATTTTAGTAAATACATCCAACCAACTCCAATCCTTTTACCGATTAACATCTTAGAAGATTTCACAAAACCCTTATCGCTTAGTTTTCGACTTTTCGGAAATATATTAGCTGATGAATTAGTAGTTGTTGTTCTTGTTTCTTTAGTACCTTTAGTAGTTCCTATACGTGTCATGTTCCTTGGATTATTTACAAGTGGTATTCAAGCTCTAATTTTTGCTACTTTAGCTGCGGCTTATATAGAGTCAATGTCGGATTTCCCTATTACACATCCCCCAAACACAAGGACTTTTCGTCTTTTGTTCTTGTATAGACTTGGCATGTCGATCTATTTTTAATAAATTCTCGTATAGACCTCAAAATGCTGGTTTATCTTTAAGAATCTTGAATTCCCATATAAATTCGGCATGTTGGTCTATCTTTTATTCTTATATAGACTCGACATGTCGATATGTTTTTAAGAACCTCACTTCAATTTCTCATATAGATCTTTGTATGTTGGTTTATTTTTTACAATCTTCAATTTCCATGTATAGACCTTAGGATGTTGGTCTATTTTTTAGAATATTCAATTTTCTTGTATAAACCTTAGGTTGTCAATCTATTTTTAGAATCTTTTAGTTTTCTCATATAGACCTCGGGATGTAGGTGTATTTTTGAGAATCTTCTTTAATTTCTCATATAGACTTATTGTTGACCTATTTTTGATAATCTTCTTTAATTTCTCGTATAGGCTTATTGTCAACTTATTTTTTAGAATATTCAATTTTCTCGTATAGACATCAATCTATTTTTTAGAATCTTCTTTAATTTCTTGTATAGGCTTATTGTCGACCTATTTTTGAGAATATTCAATTTTTTCCTATATACCTCGAGATATTGATCTATTTTTTAGAATCTTGAATTTTCTCATATACTTGAGATGTCGATCTATTTTTGAGATTCTTTGATTTTCTTGTATATACCTCAAGATGTCAATCTATTTGTGAGAATCTTCAATTTCTTGTATAGATCTCGATATGTCTGTCTATTATTGAGAATCTTCAATTTCAAGTATTGACATCGGGATGTTGATCTATTTTTGAAAATCTTCTTTAATGTCCCGTATAGGCTTAGACCTATTTTTGATAATCTTTACTTTCCTCGTGTAAACTATATTGGAATAAAGTTTCTCGACCAAGAAATCAATTAAAACTTTTAAAACATAAATATCTTCAAAGAAATAGGTTAGCCAAAAAATGATAAATTTTATTTATAAGTGTGCCTCATTAACATCTTCTTGATTGTGAATTCTTACTACAAATTGCTTGGCTTTAACAAGATCTCTAAATTCCACCATCTCCTCCATTTGAATGTATCTGGCATTGTTACCCTTAACTCATCCATTGATGCAAGCGGCTTTTTACATAAAAATAGCCCAAGTTTTAGTCTCGTTATCATTGAGTGAAGTGTCACTTCAGTACTCAAATATCTTATTTTGATGGCTACAGCTAAGAAACGTTCTATGAAAGCACGAAATGACTCATCTTCCTCCTGTCTCAAGTTCACCAAGGCTAGTAATGTCAAGTAATGAGGTCGATTTGTAGCATTCTGGGCTTCAAACTGTTCCACTAATGTTTTGAATGAGTCAATAGAGTTTGGTAGTAATCGGGTGTACCAATTCAATATTATTCCCTTCAAGGATGTTGGGAAGACTTGGCATAGAATAGTGTTGTCGCTGGTAGATAGATTCACCTAAGTCACACAGGCATCTATATGTTCATCTAGGTCTGTCGTACCATCGTATTTGTCCAAGGTTAAATTTTGGTTAAATTTTTCTATCATGTAGGTAATGGGGTCTTAATGATCCCATCTACGAATGGATGTCTTGTCAGCCAAGATCTTCCTGGGGAATTTCTTTATACTCTAGAACATAACCGAGATCTCCTCGAGAAATTTCTTTCTACTTTAGAATGCTGCCAAGATCTTCCCAAAAAAATTTCTTTCCACTTTAGAATGCAGCCGAGATATTCTTGAGAAATTTCTTTCTACTCCATAACACATGTTGTCTCTCCTTGACCAATGGTTTCTTGTTGTGATTGTGGTGTAATATGATCCTCAACATCATTGGCTTCGGTTTCATAATGAGTGGTTGTCCCTTCCGGTGACACTACGCCTGAGCTGAGTCCATAATTCTTCATTCTCCTTTCTTATGGCCTCTATCTCCTCAGCATTCCTCTCTTTCGCATCTCAAACATCTCTTGTCACAATACTATTATCTCTTGATTTGCACTTAACTCTCCTGGGTAGTTCTGGGGAGCAGCCCTCTTGTCCTCTACTTGCTTTTGGATGGTCATTTTTGTTTCATTCCCCATAGATAACGTCAAATGTTCTTACCAAATTTTGACACCTAGGATTGAATTGTTTCCTTCCTTGTGAGCTTCATCGGAAGGTACTTGCAAAATGCACTCCAACTTGAGAAATGAAAATAAATTATTGACCTCATCATTGACATAATCTCCATTACCTTCTATTAATCTTCTGTTATCCTATTAATTGGTATTTATTCATCTTATACATTTTCTCAATTAATGTTAAAATCATATGTTATGAGTTATAATTGTCATAGAGTTGATATAGGTTTTCAGTCCCCGAGTCAATATCGAATTTTCGAGTACAACTATGAATGACTAAAATAAAATAAAACCAAATATTCTAGAGAATGTTTGTTTATATTTCTTGAGAATTAAAACTTTTCATGTTTAATTTTAATAAATTTTTTTTAGGTATATAAGTGATTTTTTCAAAAATATCATTTTTGATAAATGATTTTATTAGACAAATTCATGAAAATTATATTATATAAATATTTATATAAATTTAAAATTATAAATATAGTCAAATTTTTTATATTTTTTATTTAACTTTAACATAACAATTTTTTCTCTCTACTTTAATTTTTTATAATTTCTACTAAAACATTTTTTAATGTTGTGTTAATAATATTATTAAACAATTTGTTAATTAATACTGTGACAATTTTAAAAAAATAAATTTTTAAAAAATTATAATATTTAATATATTTAAAAAGATCAAAACAATATATTTATAAAATAAATTTAATTTAAAGAATATTTATTATTATTTATTATTTTTAAATATAATTATTTATATAATTATATTAAATACATTAATAAGAATATCATAATATTTTTGTATCATTAAATTTTTTTTTGCTGGAAAAGTTATATTTTTCATTAAAATATAGACAAAAATCATTCTTAAAAAATAACATTTTCTGAAAAATATATATATTTAAAATAATATAATAAAAAAAGAACATTTTCATTTTCAAATTGTTGAAAAATTAAAAATTTATTGCCTATGAATAGCTCTCACAGTAATTAGGTCAGACGGTTATAGGAGACTCAGACCCATCCCCGGGCATAGGAGCAAGAGAAAAATCAACATAAGTGGGATAATTTGAATAATTACACCTCACAAAATAATTTGAATAATGCTTTAAGGGGACAAAGGGGATGCACCCCATCACACCCTTCATCAGACGTCAGAAGTAAGATATTTTATGACTGCAAACAAAATAAGGTGCGAAATTGCGAATGCAACATCAGATTTCACAAGACAATAGCATCCCGGTAACTCCAGCATGAGAGGGAAACAGCAGCGTGCAGCGGAAGACTCGTCTTTCACTCCAAAGCCTTCCTCTCCTCATCACAACCAGAATTTGGGCTCGCCAAACCACCGCAGGCCCACACAGAGGAATCGAGGCCCACAATTGCAATTCCATGTCGTCAACAAGCCCGAATCGGTTTCTTCTTCCAATTCTCACTCTGCGGAGGATGTAAATGTTGACGTCACTGTCACGCCCCAAAATCGCGATCATGAGGACAGTGGCGCCTCTGAGCTCAACACCGTTGACGACGCAGATCGCGTGGCTAGTTCAAGCATGGCCGGGGAAGGAGACGACGATGATAATAATATTCAGGCTAGGCTTGATAAGTTGCTCAGTAAAATCGAGGAACCTGAATTGTCCGAGGAACAGAGCAGAATCAACGATCAATTGCAGCAAGATGAGGTAGAAGAAGCACTGTAGAATCGAAATATTCGATCACTTGGTTTCCGTGAATTTATGACATTATTGATTTGGACAAAATAATTGGAATTGGAGTTTCATTTCACATGGTGTTTTGCTTATAAAGATTTGCAAGTTAGGACTACAATTTCTTAGGTGATTTTGATGATGTTCTCTTATCATAATATTTTAATCTTTCATGCAAACATTTATTAAGCGGATTACTAAAATATAATTTTAACTTTTAATTAGAAAATAACACCAAAAGCACCTAAGAAACTACATTCAAGTTTTATTGTAGGCTATACCAGCTGAAACATGATTCTCATTGAAAAGCGCCAAAAAAAATCTTAACTTCAATTAAGTTTTGTCGTATTGATTTGAAGCAGAAGTATTATGGCATTTGCTTTCTATTTTGCAGATACTTGTGGTGGAGTCAATTTATGGAGAAAATGTTTTCAGCCTTGAGAGATGGAAAGGCCTGCGTTGTTTTCAGGTGTTGGTGTTGTAAACCTAATAATACAGTTTTGGCTTAGTTTTGTTATAATGCAGATTCTCTGAAACCTAATACTGACTCTGTTTGTTTTTTTGCCCTCCCTCAGATACATATACACATTGATGTTTTAGGTGAAATTGCCATCACTGCTAAGATTAACTCTCTTAATAAACTTGAGACTGTAAGCAGCGATTCAGATGAGTTTTTATACACTTTCAAAGTCCATTATCTTCCACCGATTGTTTTGACATGTTTATTACCTAAGTCATACCCAAGCCACCAACCACCTATTTTTACACTCTCTGTTAAGTGGTTGGAACCTGTGAAGATTCTGAGCCTGTGCTCCAAGTTGGATTCTATATGGGCAGAACAACAGGGGCAGGAAGTAATTTATCCTTGGGTAGAATGGTTACATGGTTCTTCTCTTTCTCATATCGGTTTTGATGAGGAAATCACACTTGGGCCTTATGGCATGAATTGTCTCCAGGATGAGCGTGTTGTTTCAGGAGCTGAATGCATTGACGTTGATATTCCTTTTTTACAAAGTTACAATGATCAGAGACACAATGAGAACTTCCTCAAAGAATTGCAAGGATGTAACATTTGCTTTAGTGAATATGCAGGTAATTTGATATTTATGCCTGACATAATTTACACATTACTCTTAAAAGGAAAGCCTGACTTAGTCTTATACAAATTTGCAACTAATTTTGAATTTCAGCTTTTACCATCACAATTCACAACAGAGTTACCTTCTCTTGTTGGGACTTGGGACAGCATGTATGTCTGATAATCACTGTTCATAAACAGTTTCTGTAAACTTCATTGTTGGTGAATCATTAACAGTTTGACTAATTGTAATAATTGGTGCTTTATTATTTGGTAGGCTATTAATACATAAGTTTTATTTTGGTTTCTTGGCCAAAAGTAATTTTGCTTATCCTATCCAAACAAAACTCATTCTTCAATTTTTTTTTTTTATTTCCAAAATTGATTCTACTTACAACTTAAAAGTTTTAAACTAATTATCCAAGCATGCACATACCTGACTAACCTATGCTAGCTTATGTTGTAGTAGACTAATATGAAATTGTTCATCTTGTTAAATGAAACCACGTGTTTGGCTTTGTTTCTTCTTAATTAAGTTCATGGCTTCATGCTATTTCAAACTAATATTGCTTTTGACCATATATTAGATCCCTCTTTACAGTCTTTGCTCTGGTTGCAAAATGGATCTTACTCCTTGTCTACTCTATAACTTTTTGCCCCATCTTATGGACTTTATAATAATATATGTGGAAAAACTAATGCTATACACTTGAGCTAATACAATTCTACCTCTTTCTATTGACATGCATGGATCATTTGCATTGTTGGCTTCTAAAGAAGTTTTCTTTTCAACATGCATGGATAACCTCACCCAATGGGATAAGACTTTGTTGTTGTTGTATGCTTTATTATTTATATGTAAGATTTGATTCTGCTTTTTTCCATGTTTCTCAAATAGAATTAATATTGAACATGGTTCTTATGTCTGGCACTTTATCTGCCAAAATTTTGAAGTGATAACTTTCTTTACCATCTACCAGGTACTGAGTTTATTCGGTTACCATGTAAGCATTTTTTTTGCCTCAAATGCTTGCAGACCTTTGCCCAGATACATGTAAAGGAAGGCACTGTTAGTAATCTTCAATGTCCTGAAGCAAAATGTGCGGTTATGATTCCACCTGGCCTTTTAAAACACTTGCTGGATGACACAGATTATGAACGCTGGGAATCCATGATGTTGGAAAAAACACTTGCATCAATGTCTGATATTGTTTATTGTCCAAGATGTGAAACACCTTGTATAGAGGATGAAGACCAGCATGCTCAATGTCCGAAATGCTATTTTAGTTTTTGTACCCTTTGCAGGGAACGACGTCATGTTGGCGTAGCATGCATGACACTAGATATGAAGCTTCAGATTTTGCAGGTATGGTATGTGGATCCATATTTGGAAAAATTGTTTGGTTGTCATAGACTCATAGGTACGAAGTTTGTTTTTATTTTTGGTGAATACATGGGTATATGCTCTTATAACCAACGTTTACTTATATTTTAAAGGTATATTATATGTTAAACAAACGTAGTTGATTGATGATGAGATGAGAACTATTAGCCTAATGTTAGAAAGATTGATGAAATTCAGTGTCTATAAAAAATTATTGAGCAAAGTAAATTTAACAATACTTTCTCCTATAGTAGATGGATCTAAGGGTTTCCACATCTCCACCCATATGTTGCTGCTTTTGAATTTCAATATCTTAATTACTAGCGTATTCTTTATCCTTTCTTTTTGCCATTTGTTAGTAGACATGGTTGGGTGATGTGATTTAGTTAATGCTTAAGGGCAAGCGTAGCCTATAGCAGTAGTGATAAGGACGTGAGTCTAGATATCGTACATGTCAGCTTCCGAAAAGTTTTGGTGTAGATTAGACAATCAAAATTAGAAAAGATTTAAGTAGAAGAAATAAAGCAAAAATAAGAGAATGATAAAAAAAAGTTTTTAGTTCTTTTTGGATTAAGGGTTCTGGTTTCTTATACCTTTCCATCTTGACCTCAATTTATGCAACTCTCTTACTTTACCTCAATTTATGCAACTCTCTTACTTTACCTTCGTACGTTACTGTTTATACTTCTTAATGCTACTAGGAGACCTGGTGTAGCATCCCTAATATTCTTTATCTTAGGATAGTTCCTATTTGGTTATTTAGAAACATATACTTTAGTAAGCTTGAGGTCCATAGAAGCCACTATTGCTAGTTGAATCAGAAGCCTAAGAAAAATGTTGGTCATGCAATTCCTCTAAATTCAATTATCTTATAATTCCACCAACTAGTTAAGGTGTAGTCGCCTCTAACTAGTTGATTATCATGCAAGAAAGACTTGTTTATAAAGTATGCAATAGGATAATTCAAGCATTAAAGATAAGTAGAAAATTGCATTCAAAAGAGTAATCAAGTGTTTCAAGAACAACTACATCATAACCCTTGAAAATAATCCAACTACCCGATGAAAAGATAGACAAGTATAATTAAAAAAGGAAAACTAGAACCCATAGAAGCTTGAGATTTCACTCATTTGCTCTATGTCACACTTTCTGCTTTATCTTCACGTGCCTTCCAGGGAGTATCAGGGACAAGGGAAATACTTGGAAGGATGAAGGTGGTGGAGTATGAAAAGATAGAGTGAAATGACATGTGTCAGTAGTACCAAGAGTTCGTTCTACAACCTCTAAGCAGTCTCTTTTTATACTATGTGAAGTGTGTCTCTTTTTATACTATACGAAGTGGGCTTTTCTGGGAACTTGCACAGACGATAAGATAAAATAAAATAGCATGTAGATAAAATAAAATAATATAATATTAAAGATAAAATAAAATTAAAGGTAAAGATAAAATAAAATAAGAGATAAAGATAAAATTAAATAAAATAAAGTTGCATGACTGTTCTGATCGTAGGTGGCTTCATCTTTTTGGGTCAAAAGTCCTTATTTTTGTTGCATTTTTCTTTTTTTCTTGTTTATGGCTAGTGTTGCATTAATCTTAAGAAAAAAGGTAAATTATGCATGATATTTGTAAAGAATATTCAAGATTTTATCCAAAAAGATACAGTATTTTTATACAAAATATTGGTTTATCAACCCCCTAAACTTGAACTTTGTTTGTCCTCAAACAAAACTTATCTTTTGTAGTAAAAAGATATGACACGTAAGTTCTTCTGTTTTTACAGTGTATTTTTGAAAAGACAAAATAAACCAAGAAAAAATGAGCCCGGACTCCTTAACTAAATGACCATCAATTGAGTGTTCAATTAGAGGTTGAGGTCTTGAAACGTGTCTCTCACTAACGGGTTTGCTCTTTTAACTTCTCTCAACTTCTCTCAAGTGTTTAACGGTTCATCTGTGAAGCATCTCTTGAAATCTTTCCCAGGCTTCATCTAGGGGTTTCTGCTCCAACTAAGAGAAATTCATGATGTCCTTCTTCAGTTTATTAGATTTGGACAAAGGAAAGTGTTTGAGCAGGAACTTTTGTGTGCACTTGTCCCAAGTGGTGATGGCTCCATCTAGAAGAGTTGTGAGCCACTCGAGTGCCTTATCTGCTAAAGAGATTGGGAAGAGCCTTAGGCGGATAGTGTTTGTAGGAATATTATTTATTCTTACCACGCTCTAGAAGCTTGGGGCTTCATCTTTTGGGGCCAAAAGTCCTAATTTTTGTTGTATTTTTTTCATTTTTTGTTTGTGGGTCTGTATTGCATTAATTTTAAGAAAAAAGGTGAATTATGCATGATATTTGTAAAAAATATTCAAGGTTTTACCCAAAAAGATACAATATTATTGTACAAAATATTGGTTTATCATTATGCCCAAGAGAGCAAAGAGAATTAGAGAAAACCAATAGAGTGAGATTGATTGAAAATGAGGAAGATACAAAACAATGTGTGATACATCCTCTATTTATAGAGCTTATTAGTAATTAACAACTAAGAAATTAACTAATCAAGCTAACACCATCTATGGATGTATAACCAGTCATTTTAGATTCAATAAGACTTCTATGCCCATACATTCATTAAGATAATCAAGTGACTCTGCATTTGGGATACTTTTGTTTATTACTATCCATATATGTACTATATGGTTGAATGCTTTTGGTTTCCTTCAAGCACAGAAATTTTTGTATCTTGATTCAATTAGAACAGTGCAGCAGTTGGCTGTTATCAAATCATGTCCTTAAGTGTTAGGGAAGAGGGGAAGGGGAAAAGAAATTAGTTGGGACATATAGGGTAATTAATTTGGTAGTTAGTTAGTTAGAGGGGGTTGGTTAGATAAATAAATAGGAGGATGTAGGGGAAAGGGGATCATTCAGATTGGTTGGCATTGTTAAACCGAGCTTTTGATCTGTTGTGAAAGGGGAACCCTTTGTAAAGGGAAAACCCTTCGAGGAGAATTCTTTCTCCTATACTAAATTGTTTAATAAAATTGTTCATTTCTTTTGTTTCTATCTATTTCCCATTTCTCTTTCCTGTGTTTATAACACAAGCAATGTTTATAGCACAAGCAGTGTTTATAACACAAGCAGTTTGAATGCTTGCATACAGTGTTACAAATCCCAAACGAGAAGTGAATAATAATAATGTAGAAAGAAAAAAATATTACTGAATGAGAACTGAACAGAAAAAGGAGACAGTTCTCCTTCCAAGGGTTCCCCTTTAAACAAAGGGCATGCCCTTTCTACAACTGAGCTACTGCTCAATTTCCAAAGCTAATTAAGCTCCATGTCACTCCCTTCAACCTACCTCCTCTTATTTAAGCTAAGATGTTATGCTTCCAACCTCTCTAACTAACTAAGTATTGATGTGCCACTGTAACTAACTGTTGATAGATGGGAATCTCAAGCACTTTGTGTTGTAGTTTCCTGGTCATTTCATTGTCTTGATGTGAGTCTAGTCAGTTGCTAGTTACTATTGCTCTTCATATAAGTATAAATGAAAGGCATGTACTTTTTGACACGTCTCTCTCTTTATCCTTTTTCTTGATTTTTGCCTGTAATTTTTTAACCAAAAAAATGCTTTTATTTTTTCTGATTTTTGTCCTTATTATAGGACCGACAAAATTCATCTCAATTAAAGGGAGATCAAAAGCGTAGGGAACTTGAAAAGATCAATGAAATGCTAAGTATGAAAGAAATTCATCGGGATTCCAAGCTTTGCCCATCTTGTGACATGGCAATTTCTCGGACTGAAGGATGTAACAAAATGAAATGCGGTAATTGTGAACAATACTTCTGTTACCGTTGCAACAAAGCAATTGATGCATCAGATCCATATGGACATTTCAGGTATTTGGTTTTTTAAAAGCATCGAAGATTGTAAAAATTCTTTTGCATGATTTGCATTTGCCTAAGATTCAATTTATATAATTCTTTTGGAACTTATCTTTTTTTTCATTCAAGGGATGGTTCATGTGAATTGTTCCCACGAGAAATGGTTGAGTCCTGGCAAGAGCGCATAAATAATCGCCAGGCGGTAGGACAATTACAGGCTACACTCTTTCCTCAACGAGGCTTGGTATGTCCTAATTGTCGTCAGTTTAATGCAAAGGTGAGTAAAGCTTTCTGTTTGTTTCTTGCAAAATCAAAATTATGACATGAAAGTATCTGTTGAATGGATTTGATTATTGTTGAGTTACTGAATTGATGGAGTATATGGCTTGATTGAGATTATGCATTTGGTTAGCCTGTGCAGTGTGCATTATAGTTTATATATTTTGACATACTTAAGTACAAGACAAGAACAGGAAGACACCCTCATGCATTATAATTCTATATATTTTTATTTCTTATCATCATTTACACTGTGAATCTGTTTGGATTTTTTTTTATAAACATTCATGGAAGAAGAAAATAAAAAAAATGAAATAAATTTTTTTATAAGCTAAAATTAACTTATGTATATTCTAAACATTTTCTTTTTCATTTTGTCTGTCCTTTTGCATCTCCAAGGAAGACCTTTTTTTAATGAATGGGAAGATTTAAACTTAAAAACTCATACAATCTAACCAAATTTGTTACCAATAGGAAATTGTTTAAGGATTATTCCAGGGCAAACTGCACATTTTGGAGGTCTAACAATTGACAAATCCCAATTTTGTTGGTTGGAAGACAGTTATACTGTCATCTCTAACAACTTTTTCCATTGCCATTTTGAATTCTTCAACAGATTGGAAATAATAATCACTTGTTTTGCTGGGCATGCCAAAGCCATTACTGCTACTTATGCAAAGAGATTGTCAGTCGTGGCACTAAGCATTATGGACCAAAGGGCTGCAAACAGCACAGCGAGGGATAGGATAAGCACAATGCCTTAGAATGTTTTTGTTTTATTTTTATTTTTGGCATTATGAAATGCAACAGGTTCAATAGGTTATTCCAGACAGGAATTAGTTTTACAACTGCAATCGGAGTAAATTTGTGTCAAACTTTTTTCTTTTCTTTTTTGAAAATGTTCTCTACCTCAAATATTACAAACATTTTTTTTTACGAGAATATATTACAACTTTATGTTGGTTGTCTTGGAAGTGTTCGAGTTATTTTAGCAAAAATGGCTTGCAATGAACCATTCTTTATTGGTGAATCGGTCAAATTGGTAATAATTGGTAATATTTCGGACAGTCTCGTAAACAAATACCGAAAAGGTATTATTCTCTTGAATGAATTTAATAGGCACGAGTCTGATTAATTGAAATTTAATATTATTTGAATGATTTAAATATATATTTGGTCTTTATAATATGTTATTTTTTATTTTGATTTTTGTAAAAAAAATTAAAATAGTCTTTTGTAAAATTTATTTATTTTTATTTTGGTCTTGTTATTTTTTGTTCTTATAATATATTTATTTTTTTATTTTAGTTTACTGCTTATAATATTATGCTCATTTTGAGTTAGTTCTTTTTAAAATAAAAGTTAAGAACTAAAAGTAAATTATTCAAATATTATAAAGATTAAAACAACAAACAAATATATTATAAGGATTAAAATAAAATAACAAGTATCAAAATGAAAATAAGAAATCTTACAAAGATTATTTAAAAAATTAATTTTATAAATATTAGAATTAAAAAATAGTATATTATAAGAACTAAAATATATATTTAAGTTTCTGAGAGGAAAAAAAAAAGATCATGAAAATTTAAGTCTTGCATGATTGTGCAATGTACCTTAAGCTTGTAGAGTTGCATTCAACAGTTACATCTTATGTGAAAATATAATGTAATGAAATGATTTGTTTTATAAATATAATTATAATATATTGATAATGTAAAAGATTTTAATATATTAATCTATTTATAGATAGTTAGTTATGTATGAAAAAGTGATTTTTAATTGTTGGATAGTGAACTTTTTTTACATTAATCCTATACCAAAATTACAAATAAATAATATAATATACGCACAAATATTAAAAATATTTTGTAGTTTTATCTTATTAATAATTATTTTAGAAAATATATTAAAAAATAGAGTAAATACTTTTATATTGATAGTGCATACTTATTAAGCTTTTCATAATAAAACTCTTTCATTTTTATTTTTTATTAAACATTTTTAATAAATTAAATGTATTATTTTTAGTTTATGTGTAATTTTATTTTATCTTTAAAGAGAAAATATGTTATACATTAACAGTATAAAATAGTTTTATATATTCATTTATTCACAAATTATTATCTATGGTAAATGTGTTAACTTTTTTTAATAACTATCTTAAAGTCGCACATTAATCATGATTTCTAATTGGATAATAGTATAAAATTATTTTATACTGTTAGTGCATTACTATTAAATTTAACTTTAAAACGCATAAAACACATAAAACATAATATAAAATATATTTAAATATGTTTTTTATTTCTCAAATTTAAAATTTTTTTTAGTCCCTACATTTCAAAAATAGTTGATTTTTTTACGTGACAAACAAAATACAAGTTATCATTTGTCAAGTATATAATCAAAAATTGAAGAACATTAAAAGAAAATCTTTATGCTTAACCATGTTATTTGATTTTCTATATATATGACAGATAATGAATTGTACTCTGTTTTTTATAAAGATTAAAACTAATTATTTTCAAAATATAGGAACTAAAAAAACTAATTTCAAATTTAGATGACAAAAAATAAAATTGACTCAAATTTAAAGGAATAAAAACATACTTAAATTTTTTATATTCTATCGCATATTAATGTATGTATCAAAATTCTAACAATAAAATACTCTTCTTTTAATATGTGTTATTATTTTATAATTTTTTTTTTATTTTCACTGTTACAATTTTTTGCAATCGTAAAAGAATATTATTTCATAAATAAATAAAAATAATATATATATATATATAACATGCATAAGATGACTCATAAAATTTATTTTTTTATAAAACGTTCACAGATAAAATCTAATATAATAATATTTATTTTTCTTTTAATATATGAAATGTAACTAGAGAGCTAGTACTTCTAAAGTGTAATAAAAAAGGAGAATAAATCCACAAAGAAAAATATATTATTATTATGGATAAATTTGACTAAAAATGATTTTTTTTTCAATAATAAAATGTTTTAGATAAAATCTAATGTCATAATATTTTAAAGTATTTGACAATTTTGTTACCTCTTAATAAGTGATTAAATCTAAAAAAAATACTTAACTTACGAATAATTTTATGATTTCCAATTCAAGTCATTCTACATATATTAAAATATTCTAAAGTCTTTTTTATTTTTTAATATATAAAATGAAACTTAATATCTCACCCTCTTCAAAACTTTATCCTAAAATTAAAATTTTCATTCATTTTTACAAAAAAAAAAAAAAATTTACTTTCATCTTTTTTTTTCCTGAGGATTTAATATCCTCTTATAAGTTATAAGCTGCCCTAGGTTTAAAAACCAATAATGTTTGTCTTAAAAAATTTGAAGAGAACAAAGTACAATAAAAATGAAATTGGCTTAAACCTCCCTAACCCGGGGCTCCTGCCTCTCCCAAAGTGAGACAGGCCGATACACTTCAACTTCACTATTTCAGAAAACATGTTTCGTTTCGTTGCTGTTTAAGAAAACCCTTTATTTTTGTTCAACTCTATTCCTAAGCTGTGGTCGATTTTTCTATCATTTCCCATGCTTGACTATGCACCCTCTTCATCACTTTGTGCTTGTTTAGTTGTTCCAATTGTGTATTGATGGGTGTATCTTCATGTCGTTAATATGCTTTCTTGGGTGTGGTTTTCTCCGCCGCAAAGTGCACTCCCAACGCCAATGCTTGTTCAGGTTCTATTCTTCTGCTTCTTCTGCATTGATGTTGGAAGACCACGTGTTTGATGAAAGTCCAAAATCTTATGCCAGTTTTGTGATTAACAGGCCTGCACCCCATGTTCCCACAACAAGGAGGCAGTTGTTTCCTTTAGTGGCTAGGGTGTTCAAATCACTGAGTTGGAGGGTGGCAAGAGAAATAAGGTTTGGGAGTTGGGTTGAGAGTCATGGGTTTTCTCATTCCATCAATTGCTTTAGGATTATCATTCATGCGTTTGCTTTGGCAGGGATGCGTTTGGAAGTGTTTGCTTTGCTTAGAGATGTTGTTGGGTTCTGTAATGAGGCCAAGTATGATTCCTTTGGTTTGTTTTCAACTTTGCTGGATTCACCCCACTGTGTGGAAAGATCTGGTGTTGTGTTTGATGTGCTCATAAAGGTGTTTGCATCCAACTCTATGCTGGAGAATGCTCTTAATGTGTTTGTGAATGCTAAGCATGTTGGGCTTGAGCCTGATATAAGGACTTGCAATTTCTTGTTGAAATGCTTGGTTGAAGCAAATAGAGTGGAATTTGTTAGGCATTTTTTTGAGGAATTGAAGGACTGTGGCCCATCGCCAAATATCTTCACCTATACAATCATGATGAATTTTTATTGTAGTGATGTTGGGTGTGATGCAGGTATGAGACGGGCTACTGAGATTCTAGGAAAAATATATCAGAGTGGGGAAAGGCCGACTGTTGTCACGTATAGTGCTTATATTCATGGACTTTGTAAAGTTGATGCTGTTGAGGTTGCCCTGATGTTAATTCGCAACTTGCACTATAAAAACCAGCTTCTCAATAGCCATTCTTTTAATGCTGTGATTTATGGATTTTGTAAAAGAGGTGACATGTGTGAAGCTTTGCAAGTTTTGGAAGAAATGAAGAGCTCTGGGATATTGCCAGATGTCTATAGCTACAGCATCTTAATTAATGCCTTCTGCAAGAAAGGGGATGTAGTGAAATGTCTTGACTTGATGAAGGAAATGGAAGTCTCCCAGATAAAACCATCCATTGTTAGCTACACCTCCCTCATCCATGGTCTGTGCAAGAAGAATCTGATACAAAATGCAGTGGATATATTCCGTAGAATTGGTGCTTCTAGTTGTAAATATGATCAAACTATTTATGAAACTTTAATTGATGGATTTTGCATGCAAGGTGATGTGGATTCAGCCATCAAGCTTTTGGAGGAGATGATCAGCAATAATTTGGTTCCTACCGCTTTTAGTTGCCGCAGTCTAATTAGGGGATACTGCAAACTGGGACTATTCGATCAGGCATTGGAAGTTTTTAATACCATGCTACGAGATGGTATATGGCCAGATACTATCGCTTGTAATTATATTCTTGATGGATCTTGCAGGGCAGGGCACTTCAAGGAAGCCTTGACACTGTTGGAGGACTTCCAAGAACATGGATTTAACCTCAACCCCCATTCATATAATGCAATCATCTTCAAACTTTGTAAAGAAAGTTATCCGGAGAGAGCATTGGAGCTCCTGCCAAGAATGCTTAAAAGGAATGTCCTTCCTGCAGTTGTTAATTATAGTACTCTTATATCTGGCTTTGCCAAACAGTCAAATTTAAAAAGGGCTGTGAAGTTATTCACAAGAATGGTAAAAGCAGGGATAACTTTCAACACTGCCACATATACAATTCTTATTAACATATTTAGCCGTAGTCGCAAAATGCATGAAGCATATGGCATTTTTAAGGAAATGCGAGAAAGGGGTTTATGTCCGGATCAGATTTCATATACAACTTTAATAGCAGGCTTTTGTAATAATAGAGAAATGAAAAAGGCCTGGGCATTATTTGAAGAAATGTCGAGTGAAGGCTGTTTGCCAAATGTAATTACTTATACTTGTTTGATTGATGGATTTTGCAAATCAAACCGGATAGATTTGGCCACCTGGCTGTTTGATAATATGAACAGAGATTCAGTTATTCCTGATGTTGTAACTTACACTGTCCTCATTGCTTGGTACCGTAAGCATGGGTACATAGATCAGGCACATAAGCTATATGATGTAATGAAGGCAAAGGGTGTTTTGCCAGATGATATAACACATACGGTTCTAGGTCTGAAAGCTGGTGCGTTTCAAGAAGGTTAGGCAGCTGTATCAAAGCTTCCATGATTTCCAGCAGGTATGTGTTTTGACATAATTTCTTGTATTTGACATCTCTATTATTACATTCCATGTTATTAAACTTGCTTGTTAATTGATAATCCACTTGAACCAGTATATTCATTATAAAATCTGTGTTGTTCTAAGCTGTATCACTCATTGACATCGACTTATATAGTTTTTTTTTTGGGTAATAATATAGTTATTTGTTATTAACCTACCAGTTAATAACAATTGCTCTCACTAGCTAGTTATTTTGTGACTAATATTTGAACTGTCGTTTGTTAAGTCAATAAAATGATGAGCAATGCATAAAAAAATTTCACATATATAGCCACACACCAGTTTAAAAATGCACTCAAACCCTACTCGTCATCCTTCAACTTTATTCAACAACAAATTGAAGAATAATTACACGTATGACTCATTAAGCATTTACACACACACACGCACACATACATATATATATATATATATATCTATTTATATATGCATGTATATATGTATGTTTTCATTTTAGTGTAAAAGTTCCCTGGTAAGCAATTTTTTGTTTCCATTACTGGTTGCTGTGCTTGTTTTAATTTTGTGAATTACCAAATATATTTAAATGTTCCAATTCTAAGTAGACCCATTTTATATCGTCAAGTTGAAACATTCTGTAGATGGTGGCTGTGAGGAAATGATGAAGTAAAATATTTTTTGTTATAGTACTGAAAGTATTTAAAGAAATTAGTAATATTAATCTATTATTATAATCATAATCATTTTTGCTTGCCATGTGTGTCACAGAATAAGAAGATTGAATTGTTTCATATCCAGTGCTGTGATCCAAAGGAAACATTGGGTGGTAAAGAAAGTCAAATTTGGTAAATGAAATGGGATGCCCACGTAATTGATATTTTAAGCATTATATGTTCTGCTAAGTATAGCATCATTTTTTTGGATAGTGTTATACTTTATAAAATTAATTTTCTATCATATTTCCCATTTGATTCTTATTTATATGTTCACCGTCGTATTGTTTATGATAGATCAGGAAGATGAATTCACTTTTTAGGAAAAGGCTAAATCATCACGCAGAAGTGGATGAATGGAAGTTATAAACTATAATCAGTGCAAAAATGGAGGTAGTTCTCTATTCTTAAAACATCAAGGTTAATATCTACTAATATACTTGACATGTAAAATTTAGATGTTGGAGGCATAATAAGAAAGCTGAAAATGAAATAATATAAATTCAAGGAAGTGCATAATTGTTAATTAGGGGTACTCTAAAAGAAGACGTTAAGGTTTAAGTTGAAATGACTGCTGTGTTGTATGCTTTTGATTTCTTAAACTCTTTTCTTTTGTGCTGTTGGAGAAATGCTAGTCCACTTTGCTGTGTTTTTCTTGTTGATGTGTCTTATCTTGTTCTGTACATAAAGAGGCATTTTGCATTTGATGATTGTTACAAGAAACAGTACAAACTTCCTTGAAGGAGCAACAAAAGTTTCCATTTCTTTGTACAGTGAAGCCTCAACTTTTGCTAAGCAACTTTAGAACATGATTCCTGATAGATGTTAATACTTTGGTTGCAGTGCTATAGATATGGTTTGAGTAGTTTTAAACCTATATGGAACACTTCACAAAAGCATGATTGAAGCCATATCTGCATTTGGGTTCTTAGCCTGGTGCTTGAGGAGTAGGCTGTGCCTTAATGTCCATAAGTTATTCCTGAAGATGTGTTCAGCATTTAAATATGGGCATTCAAGTAAGAATTATATTATTCTTCTATTGGAAAGCAAGCTTCACTCATACTTTGGCAGATATCATCTTTCAGCATGCACCACCAGAGGACCTTGGGACCAGAATACTTGGTATCTATGTTTTCTTGTTTAATCTGGACCATATACAAGTCACTAAAACGTAATCCTGCTATACTATGAAAAGTTCATTGGTGTATTTCAAAAGTTAGTGATCAGTTGATTTGGCTTTTGTCTGCTTAAAAATGATATCTGGAAGGTTTCAGATGAGATAATACAGCAGGAAAGAGGATGATGAATACTAGACAAAAAGCTGGAGATTTTCATTCTCTACTTAAAGATGTCATTGGACTAATTAATTGGGTCTCATTTTCCTGCTTGCATTGACTTCATCCCAAGGACGACGATTGCCGGAACTATTTCACTGGTTAGATTCTATAACGAACTTCCCTTTCTTCATTTTGTTAAGAAAATTGATATTTCTCTGGTCAGATAACTTTGATGTGTGCTTTAGTAAGAATGGATATGGAAGTAGAGGGCGATGGAGTGAACATTGACAACATAAATCCAACCATTTAATGTTTAGATGCATCATCAAATTTCTCATTCTCTATCCAAACCTTCCATTTTCAATTTGTTTATTTGTAATGTTTGCATACATTTCATGAAATTGGCTTAGCATCCTCGTAAATAGGTCAAACATAGATCACAAATGATATAGTGTCTTGTACAGATATATAGACTCTCTTGAAGCAAGATACTATAACAAATGAGTTTCCTATAACGGATTTCTCAACCATCGGCATTAATTTGCTTCATTTATAAAAAATACGGAAGAAAGGATAAGTAATGAGCATTTTTGTATCAATGCAAACGGAATATGATTACTTATATTCTGAATTCTGCTAAATGTGATACCTACTTACCTTCTTTTCTTTGGCAACATCACATGTGCAGATGGATTTCGGGGAAAGAACTGAGGCAGATGTGGTTGGGAGAAGGAGATATTTGCTGAAACCAATGTCATTGTTCCCCAGAAATACTATTTATAACTTTTCCCCTTTTCTTCGGTACAAGTATTTTTGTTGAATGAAATATGTTCAGAGGTGTATGTATGAACAGGGGATTATAATGATTATTCCAGTACACGGATATTTTTTTTTCCAGAGGTACTGGAACGGGTGAGTTATCCATAATTTATTGTATGTTAATTGTATCTAATGATTTTTAAAATGTTTATAATGAAATTAACAAGTAATAATTAATTTACAGCTTAATTTGATTATGTTGTGAGCTCGTATGAACATCATTGGGACAGAGAATTTGAAAGAAATGTCACTATATTAAAATCTCGCTAGCTCCCATTTATGTTGCTAATTTCAGTTTGGTGCAACTAACATCATAAGATATCTAAAAGACTAGAACACTAAGCCTTAATATCGTGACCTCAGTTTCTAAGCTATATAATGAGACCAGAATTCACGAATCGGCTGCAAACAAACAAAATTATGCAAGGACAACGTTACAGGGTCAGATTAGGGAGAAATTATTAGGTAATTCCACATAACTACATGTTCATTGTCCTTTTATATATATTTATATTTATGTGATAAGTACTAAATATCTATAATTGAAAGCATGACTAGTTTTCGTTGGTGATTATAAGTTTATCGGATGGTGAATATTTTTTTCATAACATGATTTTTGTTGTATTAGTTAAAATATTTAATAAAGATTATTTTTTAACTAAAATTTTAATATATTAGTTAAAATACATAAGTATCTTTGTGTCAATTAATGATGATTATATATTCATTGTCTTGATCATTTTTAATGTGCTCTATAGTTATTCATGTTAAAATTAGTTAAAACTTGGGATCATGATAATAATTTTTTCAAATTTAGATCAAGGGAGATGAGAAGACTTTGCTTTGAGTGTGAATCTTCTTTAATGCTAAAAAAAAAGCAATACAAAAGAGATATACAACAAAGAAGTTAAATGGTTAATTTTTTTTACAAACTTACCTTCTCATTATATGTTCCTTATTGAAAATTTTATATCCTCTTATAATATATTAGGAAGGTAGAATGTTGCTCAATTTTACAAAAGTGCAATTATGTTTTTTTATAATATATTATTCTCATTCATCCTCTACTGTTATAAGTAAGAGTAATATTATATTTTTTATGATATTTTCTAATCATTTATGAATATATGTAAAAGAAAATAATTTTAAATTTTTTATTTTTTTATTAATTTTCCTATTTGCTAAATAAAAATATTGAATTTTTAAAATATTTTAGATATTAAACGTACTTATTTTTATTTAATTATTTATAAAAATATTAAGATAATATATTATAAGAGGATATAAAATTATTTTATATAAAAAGTATCAAATATAAAAATGTATTTAACATTGAGAAGAAAAAAATTCAATATTTCCTTCATTTAGTAAGAATGATTTTAAATCATCTTATAACATTCATTTCCTTATTAACTTTCCCATTTATGGTATGTTTATTTTGACTTTTGTTCATCATGGATTCGCATTTAGAGAAAGGTAGGATGTGCCTTTTACTTCTTAAAGACAAATTTCTAGCATTCACTGACAACATAATACAAGAGAAACAAAGGATTGATTATTCATATATATATTCTTAACAATATCTTAATGCAATTTCAAATTATAAAATAGTTTTATATTGTTATCTAATTATAAATTAGATATTATAATATATAATAAATTTATTAATTTTTATTATAATTACTTTAAAAGTTATAATAACAATAATTTTATTATTATATCATTTTCAACAAAATTTTAATAAATAAAATACATATAATTCTCCATAGATATAGAATAAAAAAAATTTATTAAAAAAAATATCTATATTATTTAAGAAAATAATAAATTATCCACTAACAACATAAAATAATTTTATACCATTAACCATTAATCTTATTTATTCATCAGTATGATTCACTCCACTTATATTTTTTTTCAATTTTAAAAAGAATGTATCGGTATGCAAAAATTTCTCGAAAAATTAGCACGGAGACATTACATTGCTAGTGGGGTTCTCTTTTCCATTTAGTAAAACCTAGTTATTGGTATTAATATATTAAAAAGCATTGCTATTAATTATTATTGGTGTAGGACGAAAGTATAAAATAAGGTAAGTGGGTAATAGAAGTGAGGCGCTGCCCCAAAAGAAGAGAAGCATAAATCAATCCATTCCCTGTCACTGTTTATTTCCTTCTGGTTCAGTCATTCTCCCTCCACTCTCTAATTAATTCCCCTTTCTTCTCCAACAATTTAGGGTTTCCCTTTTCCCAACATTGCCACGCGTTCCCTAATTACTCACTTTCTTTTTTCCCACTTAAATTCAATTTCGCGACATGGAAGGCGGCGGTTCCACTCCGGCAGCGGCGCCGATTCCGAACGCAAACGCGCCGCCGCCGTTTCTGAGCAAGACCTACGACATGGTGGAGGACCCTTCCACTGACGCGATCGTGTCGTGGAGCGCAACCAACAACAGCTTCGTCGTTTGGGACCCACCCGAATTCGCCAGAGACCTTTTGCCCAAATACTTCAAACACAACAACTTCTCTAGCTTCGTTAGACAGTTAAACACTTACGTATGTTCCGTTTCCCCCCCTTTTTCTCTTCACTCCACTCTGTCAATAGCTCTTTCATTTCGATGATGTTGTGTGTTAGTATGATTCATTAATTCGATCTTTCTAACTATTTTTTCTTTTCTATAATATATGGAGAAGTGCTAGGGTGGGATTTGTTTGTTTCTGTGTATAAGAATGGTAGCCTGTGGATTTTAGGTTTGATATTTTAATCTTCGTGCGTTGTCTCAGTAGCTAGATGGAGCAGAAGAGGGGGAAATGACGAACAAAGCAGTTCTCAGGTTAATTAGTTGCTTGATTAATAGTTTGTTGATGTGTATTGTATATATCAGATGCATATGTTGTGTGGAAGTATAGACCTAACAAATTGTTGTGAAGAGGATTTGGGGGTCTGCTACGAGAAGATTCTTGCTGTGAAGATGTTGTGATATCGGACACTGGTTTGGTTTGGTGTTATTTTTTTATACGATTACATTGGCCCTTTGTTGTGAGAGGATGTGTTTATTTTTTCTGCGTAGACACTTGATTGAATTTTGTGAAGTGGAAACTTTTGATAGTGCTGCTATGAATACAATGAGTGTGTGTTGTACATGTTTTTCAATTTTTATAGGAAGACTGATTAAGATGACATAAGGATTAGGGTTTGTGAACAACATCGAGGCAGCTCTGCTTGATAATTGATTGCATTTAGGAAGATTGTCCAGACTTTGCAAGTGGAATTGATCAGTTATCATTGTCATAGTGGCATAGGACTGCATGTTGAATTCCTATGAAGTACAGACACTTCTCTTGTTTGAAATGTTGCAGTGTTGGATATGTTTCCAACATCAATACATGTTGGACACTCCTCATTAGGTGTCCAATTAAAAAAATGTTTTTGTTGGCTCAAACACTTGAGCTAACATTTTTATACAACTCAAACACTTGAGCTAACATTTTTATACAACTCAAACACTTGAGTTGATACTTCTGTATGGATGAACACACTATTATTATTAAAAAAAAAGTTCAAACATTTAGTAAAGTTGACTTGAAATATAATATAAACTATTAAAAATATAATGTCTTGTTTTTTTTTTTTTGTGAGGCTTATTATCATAGAAAAAGGTGAATATACAAATATTGTTCATTAATTTGAATTTTGGACTTTTGTTTTGTTGCTCATATTTCATTACATTTGAGTACCTGTGTATGTCCCAGCATGTTACTTTTAATCTAGCATTTTTCTTATAATTAGATGATAATGTTTATATAGTATCTTGCTGAATTAAGCATAATTTATAGTACCAAAACAACAACAATCAGGGTTGCAATAAGTTCTTTTCTGTCTTCCCCGTGAACCTTTGCAAGCTATCTACCAGTGAATTGGCACTACTTCTGATTTGCTGAATTTTGGTGGGAAAGGAATGTGAATTTCATTTTTTAGTTTAATTCCTTTCTTCAGATTAGTTTAACATAAATAATTTAGTTTTTTTATGTGTATGGAAATTAGCTTTGTCATATATTTAATTTCTGGCAGAATACTTGAAAAGGCTTAACTTATTGATATGTGAGTTCCATTGCTTCTTATTGCAGAAATGAATTGAACCTTAAGTAAGATAACTAAAGACAATAAGTTGTGTACGTGAGTTTGTCTCCAGCCTCAATTGGTGGAGGGAGGTTTTTTATAATCACTAATCTGCCTGAGTAAATAAGTAGTATGCTCTTTGGTTGTAATTGTAAAGCCAGTGTATATCCTTTGTGGGATTGATAAAACATCTGTATCCTAGATTATGGGACTTGAGTGCATAACATTACAGCTTTCTTGCAAGGTTGGTTTCAGTTGCTCTTGTGGAGCAGATCCACATGAAATGACCATGATTGGAGTTGGGTTTTTTTTTTTTCATAGCTACTCTTTCTTTTGTCCTTGTGCTTTATTGTTGCACGTTCCTTATCATCTCTGTCTATATTTTAGTTTAGCTATGCATGTCTACTTTAGTGTTTTATATAACAACACAAGTTGTGTGCTTTTTTAGGGTGTGTTGACCTCTGTCTTGTCTCTTTTTCCTTTCTAACATTGTCAATTCATCATCATTATGCAGGGTTTCAGGAAGGTCGATCCAGATCGCTGGGAATTTGCAAATGAGGGTTTTTTGAGGGGTCAAAAGCACTTGCTTAAGAGTATAACTCGGCGAAAACCTGCCCATGGTCATAATCATCAACAGGCTCAGCAACCACATGGACAGAGTTCATCAGTAGGGGCATGTGTAGAAGTTGGGAAGTTTGGGCTTGAGGAAGAGGTTGAGAGGCTTAAAAGAGATAAGAATGTGCTCATGCAAGAGCTTGTGAGGTTGAGGCAGCAGCAACAGACCACTGATAGCCAGCTGCAAACAATGGTTCAGCGCCTCCAGGGAATGGAGCAACGACAGCAGCAAATGATGTCATTCCTTGCAAAAGCTGTCCAGAGCCCCAGCTTCTTTGCTCAGTTTGTACAACAGCAAAATGAGAGCAATAGACGCATAACTGAAGTCAACAAAAAGCGTCGGCTTAAGCAGGAAGGTATTGCTGAAACAGAGCATGCTGCTGCTCCAGATGGACAAATTATTAAATACCAACCTCTGATGAATGAAGCAGCAAAAGCAATGCTTAGACAGATTATGAAATGGGACACTTCTCGTGTAGAATCTTTTAATAAAAACCCTGATAACTACATGATTGGTGATGCTTCATCATCTTCCACTGCAATGGACAGTAGCAGCTCTTCAGGATGGACTTCTGGAGTGACTCTTCAAGAGGTCTCTCCTGCTGCAACCGGGACTCAAGGGCATGTCCCCTCAACCATTAAACCTGAAATTTTATCTGTACCTCAAGCAGCAGCTTCTGAAAAGCTTACGAAGGATGGAGCACATGATGCACCTTCTATCCGTGTTTCTCAAGCAGACATGATGATGGCTGATCTTCCTCCAATAACAGAGATGGTGGCAGGAAATATTCTTGATATTCCTGATGAAAATTATATGGCTCCTGACACAGATGAGGGATATTTGGATCCGTCTTCATTTCCCATTGATTTTGAAGGTATTTCACCCGATGCTGACATTGATGATTTGTTAGGCAATCCTTCTCTCTGGGACGAGCTTCTGCAAACTCCAGTTCCGGAGGATACCGAGACCAATGTAGCCGAAGTATCTGAAGGGAATGAGGTCCAGCCAATGGAAAATGGATGGAACAAAACTCAACATATGGATCACCTCACAGAGCAGATGGGTCTTCTTTCTTCTGATGCAAAAAGAGTTTGATTATCTGTGAAATTTATATAAATATTTCATATTGTCCAAGGTAATCCCTGACCCAAACAATACACGACAGAAGTGATGGCTATAATATATAATTACACTTCCACTTGGTCTCTAAAAATCAATGATTTTCATTTGGTCTTCTATGACTAAATCTAATTTTCTCATATGCATTTACATTGATTTTTCCAACTTGATGTTGAAAACAAGTTATGAACTTATGGCCTTGTCATGGCATCCTCGGGGAGTGTTTGTGGTTATCTGATCAGTTCTTCCAATGTTATTAGGCAATCTGTGAAGTCAAGTTATATGTGAATTAGATTGCAGTTCTTTCCCAATTTTCGAGTTTCCTTGGTGAGGGGGGGAATGGGAAAAAGAGAAGTTTGTAATGATTGCTAAGGCGTATGAAAAATGCAGAGTGGTTCTTGCTTTGAAGATTTGCTTTCTGAGGGAGGGCTGCAACAATGGACAGCGGTGGTACGATGTTAAGCTGCAGGCTGTTATAACTGATGTTTATGTTTACGTTCTTCATCAATTTTATTTTCTCCTTTCCGAGGTTTTATTTCAACTGATGGAAAATAGAAGGAAATGAAATTGAATGATATCATAGTGATGGAATTGAACTTCATGGAATTTATTCCATTTCTTTTTATCCAATACTTTTTCCCCCCTTAATTTGAGGGTATGTAATAGAACTTAGTGTCTGTCAATGTCCTTATCATTATGAAAATTTTGATTACATAATAAAATATATTGGATGTCAAAAGTTGGAATTTGAATTTAGGTATAAAAAAAATTTAAATTGAAAAAGTGATATTCGTTGATTGATTAGTTGACAGTTTTTAATTAAGATTATTCACGACTTTTAGTAATAAATACTTTGTAAAATATTTTATATTATAGATACTAAAAAAAAAAAATACTCCCACAGTAGTGTATTAGTTTAGTTCCGTTCCATTTCATTTTATTCCATATGATATTTAAAAATGCCTTGAGGATCATCACGTAGAAGTGAGGTAAAGAGTGAAATTAGCAATGCATTGAGATGCAGTACATGCCATGAATGGTTGCTCCCTCTTTTCTTTGCATTCTTATTCTGAGGATGGGGAATTAGCTTCCAGCTCTAGCTTCTCACCATCGTTTGTACAAATATACTTATTTATGATGTAATTTCTAGATGCTTCAAAACATAATTAAATTTTAAAAAATATTTTAATCTTTTTATTTTCTACCTTTTTTGTTTTAAATTTAGATATTTGACTTTGCATTGTTCTTCAAGTTCATGTAACTTTGTATACTATGTTCTAAAAGAAAAGATAAACTTGTTCAACGGGTCAAAGTTAGCAGATCACTGTCACTATCAGGAGTTAAGTTTAGTAGAAGGGGTTAATTCTCCATTAGTGAATTCAAATTCAAATTTTTGCTAGAAAATACATTCATATTTATTATTTAATTGTGTCTTAAATAAAATTGTTTCTAAAAGAGGTATTTGTGGAAAACAAAAAACAGTTAAAGGATCAAAGTTAAAATAATAAAGAAATAATTGTGAGATTATATAAAAGTGTAAATATAAGATATTTCATTAGACATTTAATATTAGGGGCAAATATAATTTTAAATGTATGTAGATAAAAATAATAAAGGAATACTTGTAAGATTAAATAAGATATAAATAATGGTAATCAAGGAAAATTATAAAAGACTACTTCTAAATTTGAGTTAATTGTCTAATATCACTATCAATTGAAAATTGAAACAGTATATATCTTTAATTGTTTGCAATATTACCGCAAGTTTTTTTTTTTTTAGCTCAGCTAAGAATTTCTCCAAAACTTGAATAATGTTGGTTTGGTTCACATTCACTTAAAAAGTGTTATTTATAAATAAAAAAAAACTTCAATTCTTTTTATTCCCACATGTAATTTGAGATTCACAATTCTTTTTTTTTTTCCCTCTTATTGTTCATATCATCTTATATGATAAATAAAAGATTAATATTTCCATATATAGGTACTAAACGAAAGCTTTTCTTAACAATGTTTTTTAACGGGCATGAACTTTAATATCAATGTTAAGATTGCATATTTAAGCAATTTAAGTCATTTTCACTCAAACCAACACGTGTCAATAATTCTAATTTCTAAATATCTATTCATAATTCTAATTTCTAAATTTGAGAAGAAAAAAAATACAATAAATGCTTGGATTTGTTTAGAATTTTAAAAATTTTTGTATTATTTACTTTTCATTTCAACTATTTTGCATGTGAGTTTTACAGCGAGGAATGATGTGTAGATAACTTGCAAGGAAATTACTGCATCCTGATAAATTAAGGAGTTTTAGAATATTTGATTTTTAAATCAGTAAAAATACAAATACTTGACACATTATCTATTTAGTTATTTAATAAAAAAATATTTATTTCACTGTATATTATGTAGTGAACGAAAATATTAATTACCTTTACCAAAAAAATTTGTACAACTATTATTTTCGTCTTCTTTTTTTAACTAGCACACTCATCTTCTCCATGGATGAAAGTTTACTTTTATTTATATATTTCCTTTTAAGTTATGGCATCATATTTTTTTTTATCAAAATTTCTATTTCCACTTCCGCTCATTATTTAAACCCACTTCTAAATGACCTTCACACCTCTTGGGGTTATATACTCCGGAGTCAAATACAAATAAAAAAAAAACTTTGTAAATGGTGGACTAAAATATATATAAATTTTAATTAATTTAATCATATTTAATGGTACCTATCTAAATTTTTTTTATTTAATTGAGATTTTATATTTTATTATTTTTTATTTTAATATCAAATTTTAATGAATGATAATTTAAAATATATATATTTTAAATAAGATTAGTAAAATTAAATAATGTAAACTAATTTTTTTTAATTATCACGTGAATTAGTTTTTTTGTTTATATCTTAGTCTAGGAGGGTCTATGCAAACAAAATGTGCTCGTTTTCTATATGTTGAGTGAAAACTCATATGGTTTTGCCTTAATGTTCGGATTGTGATCCCAAAAATCTGATTTATGGATCCTAACTGCTTATTATTTCATTTGGGGTTGTGTCAGTGCTTAACACTTGATTATAGGCATCTCCACTATCGCACCATCATTCCTTTATAATAATGTTTCCAACCTACACACTATAGTTAGGTGTAGATGATAGCCAACTTCATCCTGATTTTAACAAACACCACAGGGTTGTAGACGCACATGATTAACGAGAACCATGAAAATTCAGATTTTAGCTAAAATTGGAAACTAACTGAATTCAATTAAATTGTTAAAAAAGATAAATAAACTACAATTATCACAACCATGCAGCGATAAGCTCTGATATCACCAACAAAACCTCACCTGTCCATTCATTTCGGGTTCATCACAAAACACTTGTCAGCACTCTTATAAGCAAAAGTTTACAGTCAAGCACGTGGCTTTCTTTAATTAAAAATTTCTCATTCTCACATTCTTTAAACCCCGTGTGTATTTTGTTCATGCTGGGAGTGTTTTTCAAGTGTGAACAAGGTAAATGACATTGGTTATCAGAGAGAGGAGGCACAAGCAAGCTCTAAGGCTTTCGTTACCAAAACCTTCAATTTCATCATCATCATCAGAATTGCCACATGAAAATCACGTACCAGCAGTGTTGTCATCCCCATCTTCAAATGTAGACTCTTCTCCAGGCATCATCAAGGACCTTTTGGACCTTGAGAAGCTAGCAGTTCTTGGCCATGGCAACGGTGGCACAGTATACAAAGTTTATCACAGCAAGAACCGTTCCTTTTATGCATTGAAAGTTCTACGCTTGAATGGCATTGGCATCTGCCAACCTGCTGTACTCGAGGCTGAGATTCTTAAACGAGTGGATTCTCCGTATATAGTAAGGTGTCATGCAGTTTTTGACAGTAGAATATGCAATGAAGGTGACAATGGAGGTGATCTTAGTTTTGTTATGGAATACATGGAAAGAGGGTCGTTGCATGATATGTTGATAGAAAGGAATAGGCTGCCAGAAGAGACTATCTCAATGTTGGCTAAGCGTATTTTGGAAGGGCTTAACTACTTGCATGGCATGCACATTGTGCATAGAGATATTAAACCTTCAAACTTGCTTGTGAATGATAAAGGAGAGGTGAAAATTGCAGACTTTGGAGTGAGTCACGTGTTAGAAGGGAGGTCCGAGGGAACTGACAACAATGCTGGGACGTGTGCCTACATGAGCCCAGAAAGGGTTGATCCAGAAAGATGGGGTGGTGAAAATGCAGATGAGTATGCAGGGGATGTGTGGTCGATGGGAGTGGTCATGTTGGAATGCCTTTTTGGTCGTTTTCCGTTGATTGGTCCAGGACAGAGACCAGATTGGGCAACTTTGATGTGTGCAATTTGCTTTGGTGACAAGCTGGAGATGCCAGAAAAGGCATCGCCAGACTTCCAACATTTTGTCAGGAGATGTCTTGAGAAGAATTGGAGAAAGAGAGCAACAGTATTAGAGCTTCTTCACCACCCTTTTTTGAGTAGAAACTGTTGCCTTCAGTAACGGGCATGGCAATTACATTCGCTAGATTTTGAGTTTACTCTCTGATTTCAACCTTTATTTTGAGCTTTTAGCAGTCTTCGACTTTTATTATCTCAGAACATCATCAAAGAAATAGAGTTGGATTCTTGAAGCAAGCAGGAATAATCATTTGGCTTTAAGTTAGAAATTAGAACTTCCAACAATTTTGGAACTTACTATATGCTGATGCAGGCAAAATCTGGAAATTACCGGCAGCATCAGTAGAATCTGGGAATTTCCGGCACCACCAGTAGAATCTGGAAATTAACGGCAGCATCAGTAGAATCTGGAAATTACCGGCAGCATCAGTAGAATCTGGGAATTATCGGCAGCACTAGTAGAATCTGGAAATTACCGGCAGCACCAGTTGAATCTGGGAATTACCACCAGCAGTACAACCCGCCCAACAATTTTCCATTGCCTTGATTGCTGTATGGAAGACCACGATAGATGTATTCCCGTAAAATATTTCACAGATGTGTTCCCCGTAAATTATTTGTTCCATGTTAGTTTTAGGTGATGAATTTGAAGAAATAATTGCATCCAAAGTTCAAGAAATAATTTCATTTAATGATTAAAAACATAAAACTAATTTTTTTTTTTTAATTTTATTTCGAGTGTCCAACATGTGTTTCTGAAACTATTGAAGACACAACGCTCATTCAACAATTTATAAAAAAAATGTAACAATTTAAGAAATAAAAAAGAAACCATTAAATAAAAATACAATGTTTAATATCTTAAAAATTCAAAATATATTAATGCTTTATTATTTAAGCAAACAAACAACTACTAAATGTTATTTTATTCCATATAACATCTAGAGCTAATAACAGACAGACATTGAAACAACCAAAACAAAAGAACAGAAACTGAATAATTTTAACAATTTTTTGCCGAAATTAAACAAATATTGCTAATTAATTTCAATCATAAAACATTTTGTACAGACCACTTGTTCAAAATAAACTAAGCACCAAACTAACAAACAAGTTGAACCTAGAGAAAATTATCAACGCTAAACAGTTACTCAAATCGTCCACCCACCAATAGCTGGAAAAGAACGTCAACTTCCGATGCAAGATTAGTAAGACTAACAGAAAATGTGACTAAAAATCTTGCATGAAAGGGACCTTCATTTGCAATCGTCATGCTCCTCCAAAACTACATGTCACTTGAAGATGTACATTAACAGCTGTATTTTCTACTGGAGAAAAGAAATACGGAATAACAGTTCTTTTCTGCAGATCACAACCATAATCACTTCATAATAGAGGCACAGTCCTTGGAGGTTAGTGTTCCAATTATTTTGGTTGAATCAAATTCCAATTCTTTGAAATTTCTGTGGGCCTATAGAGATGACCACCTGCAGCAGAATGTTCAGCAGAAACAAAGCCTAAGTGTCTCAGGTCTCAAATACAAATGTAAAAAAAGGATACATTTGTCTCCTATACAAGACAGGAAAAGGAAACTGATGGTCAACAAAACAAACCATGATGTGAGGACCATAAAAAGAGCTATACTCAACTACAAATCATTCTACTTACGTAAAAGAAATCAGCAAATAGGAAAAAAGCAGGGCATGGGGAAAATGAAATGTTATCATAAACATGCAAACCAAACTGAAAAGTTGATAGAACGCCAATTGATAAACTAATAAAATATATTCATATAATTCAAAACACAGAAATCATACAAAATACAGCAATACAATTGTTGTTTCAGAGATAAAAGTCTCTTGTAGAAAATATTCTGTCCACACCATAAACTACACATGAGAACACCATACTATCAAGTATACCCTAATACATAACTGTCATCAATTATTTTCTATGAATAACTGTCATCAAGGGAGCTTCAAATTACATAACTAATACTAACAACTAATGCAGGACAATTTATTTTCTATCACATATTCTAAAAATCTTTACTGCTCCTAACTTCTACCCATAACTGCCCGTTATTATTACACTTGTATGATTATATCTAACAATGCCATAGTTGTCAATAGTGAACGGAGTGGCTGTTATCAAAGCAGAGCGCGGCTAAGACATGAAGCAGATGATGTGGCATCGCGTCGCAGCTGCAATAGCGGCATAGTGTGGCAGCCACGATAGCACTCCCAGGGCATTTTGGCGTCTGCGACGCTGAAGTCCAAGCAAATCCCAAAAATAATGTCACTTTTTTCTAACTCCATCTCAATTTATAAGACTCTTTTTTGAATGGTCTCTTGCATTAATTATTTTTTATTAAACTATCCTTAATTATTTTATAATAAATGTAATAAATTAGTAAGATACATTTATTATCTCTTTTATGAAAATTGTAGAAAATGACTATCACACATTAACTAATTAGTAGAAAGTAACTAAGTGGAGAGAATGAGACATGAATTCTAATATTAAGGGTAATTTTGAAAAAAAAAAATAATACAATTTGTTAACAAATTAAATACCACTAACTAAATTAACCAATTTTCTTAATGGGTGTAAATTAATTAAAAGAATCTTATATTTAAGATTCTTTTAATTAAAAGTGAGGTAATAATTGTTAGTAAGGGTATCTTTGGGTTTAATAATGTTTTTGTTTAATAGCTTCTGAACAGAAGTTCCCTCCCCCACACACACCCTTCTTTTCTACCTATCTCTCGCTTCTCTACCCAAGTCACATTGTCCCTTCTTCTCTGACAACCTTCCTTCTTCTCTAGCAAAGGCTTCCTTTTTCAGCAACCAGACTACTCCAGGCAAAGGCTTCTCTGTTCAGGTTTCTTTTTCTTTTCTTTTTCATTTTTTCTTCTCTTAACTCTGATTCTCCCTTTTCTTTCTCTGATTCCTTTTTCTTCTTGCTGGCAGCAGCAATATTCATTTTTTATTCCTTGACTTTTTGGGCCTTTTGTATTCTGCCCAGCAAAACCATGGCATCTACCTCCCGGCCAAATACTGATCAACAAAAAAATAGCAACCCAGCTGCTGTCATCACACCATCAATGAGATCTACAACTGCAATATTCATGCCTACTAATGAGAATATTGACCTTGCATGGAAGTGGAATAGCTTAAAGGACAACAACAATAGGAAGCGTGTGACGTGATTTTTGCCTAAAAATTGTCTACAGGAGGGTTTAAGGCTTTTTTGTTTCCTACTTTTCTTGACTTCTGTGAGTTTTTACTATTAATGATGATGAGTGCATGAATTTTGAGTAATATTTATCATTTAAGCTTTTATATATGTTATTAATTGTTTAATATATAATTGGAATTGGCCGCTCCATACAGCTATTTGAAATTGACTACTATGAATAATACTCTCGAGTCATGACAGTTATTATCAGTTCCCATCAAAGAAACTTTATCACATGGAATTTTGATATGAACAGATGAGTTTTAAGTAAATATCAAATTTCATGTTGACAATCATCTATAATCCATTGTGGCTTGACCAAACCAAATTTCAACCATGTACAAAGAAAGTAACTCTTTTCAAGAATTCATTTCTAGATCATATAATAAATATATTAGTTGGTAGAGCCAAAGTCACTCAGTTGAGTTATGTTGTTCGTGTGTTAATCAAAATAAAGTGAAGGAATAGGCAACAGCATAGAAACATAAGCTAATAACCAGGAGGGTTGCGAAAAATCCTTGAGTTGATGATTGTAAATGTGATTTAGGATTCAGAGAATATACATTTTTAAATATCATGCCAAGGACAAGCCTAGGCACAACAGTAAGGTTGCTACCTTGTGACTTAGAAGTCACAGATTAAGGCTGCGCACATCTATCCTCCTGAGACCTCACTAGGTGGGGAACCTTGGGCACTGGGCTGCCCTTATGGTGCCAAATGTATAACTGCATACATATCATGGGAAAAAACAGACCAATACTGATATTTGCACCTATTTTTCCAGCAACATTTAGTTAGTTTTAACAACATAAAATCAAGGGTATGAGCATCAACTGAAGCAGGTAGCATCAATTAACTTAATGCAAGGATCAACTAAGATTCAGGGTTTCGTCATGATCATTGAAGTCAAAATGTACTGAAATAATGTTCTAAAATATTCTAAGAAACTCAGAAGATATCATAACAAGATGATTAAGTGATTGATATAGGAAGCACCTCGATGTGATACAAGGTGGATCCGCGAACGAGGCCCTTCAAACTTCCAGCTATCTTCACCCAAGGATTTAACCTCCTTATCAAGTGCAGCCATGAGATCTGATTTTAAAACTGCATAATAGGAAAGCAGAATATCAAAATCTATGCCTCGTGTGCAAGTTCAGGAAGAACAGACAACAGAATACATTATAATTTAGATCCAAAACTACATAGAAAGACGCCGGACTCGTCTTAAACCAAAGATTTATCTTGTCCATTCATTGTTTTCAAAACCACCATAGAGAGCCAGACCAGAAAGGCCTCGCTGATATGAACCCTAACCAGAATGCAATTTAAGGCTACAAACTAGTTCGAACCTCAGAAACTCCAAAGGAGAACATAACAAAACAAATAATGTATATTGAACGATGAAATCAATCAGCAGTGAAGAATAATTGAGAGAAAACTCAGGCATCTCAGTAATTGCAATGCTAAATACAACAGACCAAGAAGAATGAAGCGCACCTAGCATGGCTTCGTCCTTGCGCTCTTGCGATGAGATGGGATCACACGGGAAATGGAAATCGTCAACGGAAACAGCCGCGTTGCCGCCGCCGCCGCCACCACCTACGACCGCCGTCGTGGATAGCGAAGAATGAGCCGGTGATGAACTATTCATCGTTCCCTCAAAATTGCTTTACACTTTTTCGTCTTCCGAATATGAGTAAGAGCCAGTGTGTTGTTATTTGCGTTATTTCAGCTTGCGTCGGGATTCGGAACTCTATAGAATCAACCCTTGCTTTGCTTACACGATACAGAGCCTCTTAGGTCAGGTGTTTGTTTGATTTGACGAATCATCGAGCCAAGAAGAACATTTGAAATTTGAATCAGCATTCAACCCGAAAAAAGAAATTTGAATAAGCACTTTTTTCACTTTCTTCCACATCCAAACAATGCCTTAGACAGAAGATCAACGCCACAACCCTCCTTCGTCCTTGTCATTTTTGTCCAATGACTTATACTTACTTTAAGAAATAATTATTTTATAATCTTTAAAATTTTGAAAAACAATTATTTTTTAAATGAAACTAAAATACTTATTTAACTTTATGAATAATAATTATTACGATAAACTGATAAAAAAATATTTTATTTTTATAACTTTTAAAGACTATTGTTTCTTTAAAACTAAAATAAAATATGCTGACTTTAGTTTAATTACAAAAATAATATTATAAATACACTTCTAATAAATTATAAAAAAAAAACAAATTTTAAAAGAAATATTAAAACAAAAGTCTCTACTTTTCTTTTCCTGTGAATCTTATATTCGAGCTTGGGTACTTGTTATGTACAGTTGGAGAAGATTCTGCACAAGGACCAGGTGCTTCCACCGCCTAGAGATTCGTCTACGGTGTTGCGAATGCATTGTTTGTGGTTTTCAAATATAATTTTTAAAATAAAATAGGTTTGATTAAAATAGAATTAAAATAAATTTTAATTTAATTTTGAAATAATTTAAGTTTATTTTTAAAATAAAATAAAATAATTATGAATTTAATTTATATTTTTAAAAAATATTTTTTTATTCTATTTAATTATTATTATTTTTATTATTATTATTGTTATTCTTTTTATTCTATAAAAAATATTATTTTTTATTCATATTATTATCGTTTCATTATTATTATTATTATCATTTTTATATTTGTTGTTGATATTATTATCGTTATTAATAACATAAAACATTCTTAAATTAATTTTAAAAATAAAAAATTAAAATAAGTTTATTTGAAACTAAAAATTATTTTTTTAATAATTTTACCTTTTAAAATTTTTAAAATTTACACCTAAAAATCACCTCTTACAAACATAAAGATATTTAGGTGGATCACCGTGTTAAGTATCAATGCTTTTATAATTAAAAACTAACATATAACAATCCACTGCATATTTAATGGTCGTTTACCCTCCAAATGGCCCAACATTAAAATATTTAATCGTGTAACAGAACTTAATGTGCAGCAATCTACTACAGAATTTAACATTACAAATTATAGTAGTTGGGTGGTAAATTTATATATATAATATAAAAAAACGCTACACAACTAATCTTTTTAAGTGTCTCTTTTTTTTATTATTATTATCAATTTTTTTTCTCTTTTTTACGCATACTCTCTTTAATTTCATTCTCATCTATTTTTCTTTTACTCATCTCAAATCTTCAATTTTCTCTTTTATTTATTTTCATCCAATAAATGAAAACCAATTCAATTTTAAAGCTTGAATAAATTTAATGCAGGATTATTAATCTCTCACTAATTTAAAACATTAAAATCTTTCACTTTTATCGAGCTTATAAAATAATTTAAATATAGAAAAATTATTAAGTGATTCAGGATCAACATTTGATTCATTGTCCCAACCAATTTACACATAACATGTAATTAAATGTTATTAACTTTTTTTTGTAAATTAAAAAACTTGAAGACATGTCATGTAGTGATTAGTTGAGACTATAAACAAGTAATTATCAAAGAACACCTAATCATTTCTCTAAATAAAGACAATTTTTAATTTCTTATACTCTAATTTTCATATCGATTTTTTATGTTTCAATCACCACCAATTAATCTCATCTTGGATCATGACACTTCAATAGGTACTAGTAGAGGGCAAACTTGTAAAAAAATAATAAAAAAACAATATTGAGTCAGCATATGAATATCAAAATCTTTTGTTTTCCACTTAAATTGAGTTAAGTTTGTCCGGACAAAATTAATGACACAAATGATCGCCATTCAAATGTATACTATTCATGTATTAATTACTCATTAAGTATATCAATCCTTGTATAGAAAAATAGCTGACATCAAATAACATGTTTTACTTATATAATTTTAGTTATTTTATCATTTTAAATAAAATCTAATTCATGAAAACCAACCATGTTTTATTTTTTTGAGTTTGAATTAGTAAAACAATACAAATAAATCTCTTAATTATATAATTTGATTATTTTATAAATAAAATAATTATAATTTAATAAATAAGTTATTGATGAAATATGGAGTTATTGATGAAACCCATTTAATAATTTTTTTTAAGGTGCTGAATTAGAATAATTTAGTGCTAATGAGTTGAACTTGAAAAAAAACAGTAAAAGATATATACAACTAGGACCCACTTTAAGAACCAACAAAAAATAACCAAAACACTAGATTGGAGGTGACCTTTTACATTCTTTAGTGGGCTTATTGCATCTTTATGCAAAATTGATTTATCAGGCTCTCAGTATTCAAATGTTAAAAAGAAAGAGTAACTGATGGTGATGGTTCGCTAGCTTTTCCAACATAATGTTGAATGGCTAAATCCTAATGCTCTTCTTTTCAATGAATAAGTGACCTCTCACCTTCCAATGAGTGGGGCTGTTTACACAATAATTAGTAGACGTAACTATCATGTCATATGGCTGCAATCAGATACAAAAACAAGACAAATAATCGAGTTGCTGGGCAAAAGAAATCCTTAGAATTAAATTAAAGAATTATCTCTGTTATCTTCAAATCAATAATATTATTGACTTTTGGGGCAATAATTGCATTTAACAAAAGAAAAGTGTTACCAACTTGATCTCGTTCAAATTTATTAAAAATTATAAATAAGATTCATTAAATAAAAAATAAAATTAACAAAATTTTATAATTTCTAATAATTTTCAATTAATAATAAAAAATACGTTAAAAAAATATACTACATTGCTAATATTTCTCTTCTGTCCAATCCAATCCTTATACATCCATTTTCTTCATTTGCAGCATTGGAACTAGAAAAGCAAACCTAAAGTTCGGACTTCGGAGCTGTCATCCATAAACTAACCAGAAAATGGTGTGTGCATATTCCAACTAAATCTAAGACTGTGATCAAATTTTGTAGAAATATGACAGTTAAGATTTTGGTTTCTTAAATAACTCCTACAATATATGTTAAATAGTATTTTATAGAAATTGGTGAATACCCCTACCGAACGTTAAGAATGTAAAGACGGCCAATAAGTGTAGGATCTCCTCCCCCTGTTTCTGGACCCGTAGCTGAGTCGACTAGTTCGAGAGGTTCTCTGCTGTGATATCAGCTGGGTATCATAACGCCAGTTGGCAGCAACGGGGCATTTACTATTGGCTTCGTATGTATATACATTTGTTATAGGAGAAAACTATTATTGGTTTTATATATTAGTAACAATTCAGCAAAACATAGCATGTTCTGCAGTCTGCACAATTTCAGACTTAGCAGTATGGGGCTTCAGCTTCGTCATCAATGTAGTCAGGGAAGGCGATGACTCCAAAAACAAAAACTCCATCCATCCTGGGTTTCACCACATGATACAGGTCCTTGCTCACCATTAATTTCTCCACTTTCTTATTCACCCTGACTTGTGTATAAATGGATCATTCATACATTAACTTATTAATTTATGTCCTGCTATAGCTTACAGAATTAGTTGAAAAAGTTACATAAGTATGTATCCTGGCTACTATGTCTACGCTAACCCCAAGCCAAACTATGCTATAACTCCTACTCCCAGCCTTTGTTACTAGTAGCCCTGGGTCCATTGGAGATTTTGATTCTTGACCAAAAAAGAATTGGGTTCTTTTAAGCTGAAAACCAGGTTCTGTAATCCTTTGTAGTCTTGACAGTAACCTATCCACTTCTTATAAATGCTAGGGCATCAACCATGCCTCCCTACACATTACAAGTTATAAAATATTTGCAAATTTTACCTGTCTTATCCGTGGTCCGGTCCACGGAATCGCTAATCAATCTCCTATAAATTGGTTTGTGTGTACAAGTAAAACTCCCTTGCTATTGTAAAAACAGTTAAATTAAATTGACATATGTGCATAATGCATACATTGTCTAAAATTCCAAGTGATTAGGTACAAACATTTCACAGATTAAGCATATAATACACGCGTGAATGCCTTTCAAATCTCCGAAGTGCTGTACAAAAAAAGATACATTATGGACAATGAGAGAAACTATTAATGAAGTTCTTGACTTGAATCTCACGGAGAGAAATGGTGACGAGAAGAGATTGTCAGTGGCGGGTGATTGATTTCTGAAAATGGAATTGAAGGAATTACAGCAGCTCCAGCTAGAAGGGTTCACAGGAGAGGTGAAGGAAGACATGAATTACCGGGACTGTTTTGTAATATTTAAGTCTATGATATAGCTTTTAAATCCTCTTAATCTTAGTTACATTATTTTACACGGAATATGCATACCCCCAACAAGTGGTTGGATTGGAGCGTAGTAGAACGATTCTGAAGTTCCAAATTTGGGAAAAGAATCCCACAAATCTATGGGTGAAAGAAAAAAATTATCGTAAATCGAGGTATTGATAAGAAGAGTTAGGAATGCTAATTTTCAAGTTGCGTTACAGGCAGAGAACGAATTAATATTTATTTTATTAAGGAAACAAAGATAACTTACACAGGCAGGTTGTGACGCATCCTTAAAGCCCCAAACACCAACAAAGAAAAGAGAACATATACCCCACAACAAAATAACGATATACTAATGTTAATATTTCCACGTTATGTACTGAAACCTGATGAGACAAACCCCAGTCATTCGTGAGATCTGGTAAATCATCACTGTGTAATCATCAGCAAGGGAGATCCTATCCGCAGCTCAGTATATAGTGCATTTGATTCATAATAGAATTGGGCGTCTTTGACTAAGCAGCAAGAACAATGATGACGATTAAAAGCACGATCCCAAATATCACCAAAAGCAAGCATGTCTAGATTAAAAAAAAAAAATTCAAGATTAACAAAGAAAAATACATGAATATTTAAAAAGAAAAAAGAAAAGGTGGATCAAAGAGCAAGATGATATGTTATACATCATCCATAGAAATTTGAACTGAAAGTAATTGTTATATTATCCATCATCCACCACCCCACACCCCTGCCCCCCAAAACAAACCCCTCTCCACAGAAAGTAAAAATGGTATCCATTATGCAAACAGAAAAACATCCAAGAAGCAACCAAAGCCCAAAAATATTGACTTAAACAGTGTAAGACAAGGCTTTTATCATTCCTATACATATAAATCATGTACTCTGTAGACTTATGTAAGTTCAATTCAATGTCATGAAGGCTTCAATTCATTTAGCCCATAGAATCTATATCTATTCAAGAAGTCCCACATCTAAATTTATGTGATGAGAGCAAAAGGGAACAAGAGAACTTATATATTACCAAAGATGAATTTGATCTTTGCGTCTTGGAAGCTTTGGAAAGTTGAGATCTTGCTTGTGCAGTTGCTTCATGAGAATTCTCAATATTGGATCCAATATCATCTACAAAACAGAAAATTTTCACATTAAATAACATAAACAAGTCTAGCATTAAAAAATAGAGTTAATACAAGAATGTGTCTAATTAGTGAAAGCATAAGGGGAAAAAACTAAGTTACCAATCATTGCTCCTTGCTCATGGACAAGCACAGCAAGATCTTTGAAAATCTCATTTACTTCACCAATTTGTTGCTGGATTTCTTGAATGCCCTGATCTCTTTCCTCAATGATAGCCTCATTGAAGGCAATCTCATTATCTAAGAACAATACCTCCTGTCTGTGGCATCAATAGTCAAAGAGCTTAGGAAATAAATAATGCAAATGCTCAAATTTGAAAAGTAGTGTTCTAGAAATACAAATGCATGTTCAGTATTTTATCAAATTGAATAATATGTGGCAGAATCCTGCCATTGATTATATCACCAATTCCTTTGCCCCACCCAGAGAAAGACCGAAGAAGAAAGTAGACGACACTTTTTAGTATCAATGCCATTACAGATGAAAAATCCAAATGATTGAATTTGAGAAGCAACCTTCACATAAATAAACTGATGTTGAGTTTTTCATCAAGTTTAATGATGAGGGGAACCTGCCAGTTATCATGTTACCGATTCTATCACACCACACAAAGAGGAAAGAATGTGCTTTTGGTATCAATTATATTCTAGCCTCATAAACTTGCAAATGTTTAACTCAAAATGAATCTGCAAATCACTCATTCACTATCAATAAGATAAGAGAAATCACCTTCTGGATTCCACAAGAAGGGCACGCTGTTCTGGAGTCTTATCAGAACTAATGTCTACTTCGCTGGCCGTATAGCTGCAAGCCAGAAGGAAAGTCCATATCATAAGTATTGTATGCATAGTTAATAAAAATTAGAAACAACAATACACAGGCAGCCACTAAAGAAGCACAAAGTTCACCGAAAGAAACCTATTATTCATGGTTGTCAAACTCGTGTGTTCACATAGAAACGTATGAGTTTACGAGATTGGTACCACCAATCGGGCCAACTTGGTTGCAGAATCGTTTGAGTAAACTCAGATGAGCTCATGTAAGCTCAGTCAGGATCACTCAAACCCACGATTCCATGGGTGACTTAACAAGTTCAAAGTGGTGAAAAGAACAGAGCCAAAACGACACCTATTTTGGGGCATTCCAAAGCTAAACGACACAGCACTTTAAGGCATCAACTTAAAGCAGATTTCCTTCACGTTTTTCATCTATCTCTTACTTCTCTTCTGATTTTCATCTCCCGATTTTCACCTCAGGGCAAAAAACCAACTCCATGCACAATACCCACTCAAGGTAAAGGCTCCATCAACAATACATGACACCCATTGAAGTAGCAGCAAGGTCTATTTCGTGTCTCCCATCTCTCTGTTGAAGATTGAATAATCCACTTCTCACTTCTCTCTTACGATTCTCTCTGTTTTCTTCTGTCTATTTTCTGCACTTGATGGAAGCAAGTTGCCAAGCTTATCTCTCACATTTGTTTGACAACAGCAAAGGAGTATTTAAATGGTATTAAATGTTCCCATTCCCACCCATGTCTCTGACTAATTTTTATACAAAATATGATATTAGTTAGTTTCCTTGTTCTGAAATATTTGGGAAATGCTGAACTAAATACTTTATTGTTGGTAAACTGAAATATGAGTCTGAGCTATTAGGGACTAGGGAGTGTATTTTGTATGAGAAATGATGAAATATTGGAACTTGGAAGTATATTTCAGCACTTAAAGTTTTGGGAATTGGGAGTAATGGAGTATATTTCAGTATATTGATAATATTTGATAGTTTTTATTTCATATTTGTGTACTCATTGATAATATTTGTTGTATTAGAAGTATTATGTTTCATGGATACGTGTTTTTTATAAATATTTTAATAATTTTTTATATTAAGTAAACTCTTCTGAATTACTAGTCGAGTTTATGGAGTATCCACAAGTTTACCTAAACTCTCGAGTTTGACAACCTTTCCATTATTCATTGTTCAGAATAAGTTCAATCCAAAAAGTTGCTTATATATAAGTCACACACACACAAGGAGCATCTTGCCTCTTCCACAGTTAGACTCCAACTGGGAAAACATTTTTGGTGAGTCTTTTTTCAGTCAAACAGTGCAATCCCTCTTGTAAAGAGAGGAAAATAATGGCAGATTATAACAAGAAAGGAAATAGGAGCTACAGTTACTGAAAGTTAGTTAGAAATTAGTTAGTAATTAGTTAATTTCATATGCTCTATATAAACCATGCAATGTCTTATTTAGTTCAGTCAAATAGTGCTTATATATTAGTTAGTAATTTCATTTTATCAATACAATATATTTTTTAGTTTTATTGTTCTCTCAGTTCTCTCTCCTCCAGGACCTCAACCATGTGTAGTTGTAGTGTTGCTTCGAGAAGGTACTTGACCATAAGAACCAAAAGAGAAAGGGGTTCTCCCTCCCAAAAAACCGGAAAACCTTGTCCTTAACTAACGAAGAATCCTTTTCTTTTTCTCAGAATCAGAATCAGTGAAAGAATCATGATCGTGGAGCTTCTTGCTGACCTTTGCAAGCAACGATTTGCGACTCGTCAATAGCACCTTGTACACTGATTCCTCCACCACAGTCTTTGAGAAGGCTGTAAAGATGAAGAGGCTATTAGTGATGAAGAGGGTGACAGTGATGGTGACGCAAAGGTGGTAGAAGGAACCAAAACAACACTTCAACTATTTGCTCGGATAAGAAAAAAAATCAAAATGATGAAAACAAAAAAAAAATTGCAACGGAAAATATCTCTCATGGCAGGTGATATGGCTCGTTCAGGTCTTGGAGGAGAGAGAATTGAGAAAACAATAAAACTAAAAAATATATTGTATTGATAAAATGAGATATGTGAAATACATCAGCACATTACATGGTTTATATAGAGAATATGAAACTAACTAATTTCTAACTAACTTCCAATTAATTATGTCTCTAATAGCTATCACAATATCGACTGTGTAAAGGCTGATTCTCTATTTTACAGAATATTCCCAGCTAAATCTTCAATCAGAACATTTACAGTAATACAATCCAATCAATAACATTTATTGACATATTCTAACAAATATTAGCTAATTATAACACTCCAATAACAGTTTACGAGTCACCTGGATGGAAGAACTGCTTGTGGAACAAAAGGAGTGTAAGCTGTTTCCCTCTCAGCTGCAAGACGCTGTGCCTTCTGAAATTCTTTCAACACCGCCTGAAAATCTTTTGCAAGTTTGGCATCAGCTATCTTCTTATTAGCCTGCAAACAGAAGCAAGATCATGTCACCCAATAATTCAGCAAGAAATTCAATAGTTTTCAAAGAATCTCATGCCATTGCAGTAGAATGCGTTACATTAACGTCAGCACCGTGATCGATTTCACTAGCTTGCTTAAGTTTAGCCGAAGTATCCTTCACCAATTGTCCAATGTGCAGTCTCGTCTTGTGCCTGCAAGTTGAGAACATACATTAACAACAACGTGAGAGAAAGAAAATCGAATCCATTCTTTATCTTAAAAGACTTAAATGAGAAGTAACATGCAATCCAATCAACGCAAACCACGACATTTAACAACGACAACAACAATCGAGGCACATAGAGTGCGTGTGATGATGATGATCTCACAGCTTATCGCGGAGCTCGGGCGTGTCTTTGGGGGTTCCGAGGGTATTGACGAGTCTCTGAAACGTGGAGACGGCGGTGTTGATCTGAAATATGCCGGAAGCCACCGCGTGCGTGGGGTCTTGTTTGCCGTTGATCAGGTTGCGTCGGGAAGCGAAGGGCCGGCCGGCCTCGATGTCCTGAAAGCTCATTTTCTATTATTATGTGTGCGTAACCCTAACTTTTTTTTTTTTGTCGAGGAGGAAATTCTTGAGTTGACAAAGAGATAGAAGTTGGTGTTTGGCTACCAGGATAGGGAGAATGGGGGCGAATTAGAGGCTCCCTCCGAGGTCCGAACCCACCGAGGACAGAGGAGATAGAAAGATTGGTTATGTTAATGCGATTTAGAGAGAGAAAGAATGGAAGCGTGGAATGTATGTTTGTTTGGTGATGATGATGAGTCAGTGAGGGGGTTTCTTCGGTATACTATACGATATAATTCTTGGTTGTAATTCCCTACCGGCACGTCCATCTGGACCCACAGCACACGTGTTTCTTCCAGCGGAGCAGAAATGTGAGGCTTTTTTGTGATGTTGACGTCATTTCAATGAGCAATGCGTTAAAATATATATTTATATTATATAAAATAAATAAATAAATCCTTTTTAAGATAATTAAAACTTATAATAAATATTATATAAATTATATTATTAAAATTTATAATAAAAATATTTTTAAATATTTAATTATATTTTATATTTATAAAGAATAATTTAAATTATATAAGTCCCCAAAAAATTATATAAAATTGTATTTAACTATTAAATTTTTAAAGTATTATTAAAATTAAATTTAAAATAAAATATATATAGATATAATAAATTGAAAAGGGTAGGTAATTAAGAAAATTGAATGTATAAATAAAAATAAAAGAAGACAGATTTAAGATAATTGATAGCTAATTTTTTAGCTAGTTTATAAAAGTAGTGTGTCATCTTTAATAAGAAAAGAAAAAAAATATATTTATAATGGCTAATGGAAAGACTATAAATAATGAGTCTCGCATCCCAAGTTGTGGATCATGATTTATAATATAGAAAAAAAATTATAATAAATAAATATCTTTTAATATATAAAAATTATATTTTATTTATAATAAACTATTTAAATTATAATTTAAAGTTATTTTAAGTATTGATATATTAAAAATAGATATAAAAGATGATAAATAAAGAGAAATAACAATTAAAAAGATCAAATATACCAATAAAAATAAAAAAATATATAAGACAAAAACAAATTTTTAGTATAACATAAAGTACAAAAGTTATACTTTAGTCTATAATTTTATTTAGATATTTAAATTGATGGATTCATGGCAAAGTAATATATAAATGGTGGCCCAAATTTGTACAATTCATGGAGGCCAGCTAAATAGGTAAAAATGTTGAGGATAATAAAATGGTAGCCCAAATGTGTACAATTCACGGAGGCCAGATAGGCATCAATCTAGCAACAATACTGGCCCATTGCAAATCATAAAGCAAGTAGCCCAGAATTGTATCAATCATACCATATGAAAATAATGTGTATATATAGAGAGAGAGGAGTGCTTTTTGGTGTGGATAGATGGGAGTACTAAACGGCAAAGAATAAAAACTTAAATAATTGAATAGTGAATAGTAATTGATGTGCTTAGTCTACACTCGTTTTAAATATATACGGTACATAAATTGTAATGTATAGAGATTTGTCAACGTATAACTAGTTTCTTAAAAAAACATTTTAATAAATTATAACTTGATTTAAAAAAAAATTAAGGTGCAACCTGTTAAAATACTCATATATAAAAAAGTGGTATATTCGTTTACATATACATCAATTTAATGTATATTATGTTACGTTCAAAAAAAATTGTTTATGTCAAAATATTACTTTTGAAAAAAAAAATAAGTGAATTTTCATATATAATTATATGATTTATATTTTTTCATTTCACTTTCATATAAAAATGATTTTCTCGTATGTATACATCATGCATTAAGTGAGAACACTTCTATTTTAAAATATGAGAACTTTAAATTAATATATTAAATCATACACGAATAATCAAAATTATAATTTATTTGCTGAACGTATGATGTTTAAAAAAATTATGTGAATTTTCCTTTAATATTGATCATTGAAGTAAAATTTAATAATTTATATTTATAATCATCTTTTAACGTATTCATTATGTATCATCCATTTATATATATTAGAATAATTATCTTAAATTGATACATTTTTATTAAACAAAATAATTTTAAAGTTTTTTTTCTTAACTTCTTCTCTCATTCAATTTATTATTTAGATATTTATTTTTAAAATAAATTTTAATATTTTCTTAAAATAAATTATCAAGAATTAAAAATAGGATGAAATATATTTTTGCCTCTCATATGATTTTTTTTATTTTAGTTTTGTCCCCTCACTTTGGTCCCTTGAAATGTCTTTCATAGACCAATTTGATCCTTCGGTTAGTTTACCACACTAACTTAATCAATTTAATAATACATGGTAAATTATCACATATATCACATTAACCAAAATTAACATTGTTACTGCAAAAAAATTACTAGACTATTTTGCTAAAGCAAAATATTTAAATCATTGAAACTCTTACGTGTTTTAACGAACAACGCTCGTAAGGAGTCCTATTGAAACCAAGAAATATAAGCCTGCCTGCCATCCACACCAGAATAAATGAAGTTTTCCGAAAAAACCTGCTAGTGGAGGAAGACCTCCTAAGGATAAGAGACATAGGGCTAAAGAGAGAGCCAAAAAAGGATCTTTCGTGTATAATCCTGCATAATCTCGAATGTTATCAGTTCCGGTACGTAGACCAAATGATACAATGCAAGCAAAAGTTCCTAGATTCATGGAGATATAGAACAGCATATAAGTTATCATGCTTGCATATCCACCATTTGAGTCTCCAACAATTATTCCAATAATTACATATCCGATTTGACCTATGGACGAATACGCAAGCATACATTTTAGTTTGAGAGTGATGATTAATCATTTTAAGCTAATAAGAAGTACCCCAAACATATATATTATGGAAGAACATCCATAAATGTTGAGATCGTCCATAAACCTATGCTCTTATAAGTTATATGTTTTTCCCGAGACTTACATGTTCTTTTATATTGTTGGTATATCTTATCTTTTATAAGTTATCTCACTTTCTCTTATATTTTTTTGTATATCTTATCTTTCAAACATATATATGCAATATAGTAACATTTCTTTCCATTATAGTGATATTATCTTAATTATTATGTTTTTAGGAATGAAATTATATTTCTTTAAACTTTGGAAAACAAATCAACTCTAATAACCTAACGCACTAATCAAAAGGTTCACAAAAATAGTTAACAAACATAATGAACATTATTTGTGTACCTTCTTATAGATCATGTTTAAGGAAAGAGTCTGCAATACCTTTGCACTTTTTTCACTCATCAAAAACAAGATAAAATTGTATCACAATTCTCTTTTGCACAAGACATCATGGACATTTATTGCAAAGATTTCTTTGTCCTAAAAGGCCAACAACAATTATCTTCTCGTAATCTCTATATATTCATCATAATAGAATACAAGAAAAAAAAAACCAATTACAAAAAACTCATTTTTGTGCTCTATTACGCTTTTGAATGATATGTTGAAAAGTTTCGTAAAAGCTTCTTATCTTTAAGCTCTAATCTTATCTTGTAAATTGTTTTATGTTTGCATAGTTAAATATGTATTTTAAAAGTTGTATAATCGTTACGTGAGTTATTTTTTGTATAAAAACTAATTTTACCTTGTGTAATAACCTGAAGAGGCTAAATATTAAATAATATTTTGTGTACTTGCAATCTGAATTGTATATTACAAGTGTGTAAAATATGAAAAAAAAAAACTAATACTTTTTGTTATAAGTCAATTAGACTTGGCGAAAAATTATTCAATGAAAGAAACTCGACGTAGTTCCAAGTTGTAGAGTGAATTAGGATAAACAACCTGTGTTGATCTTTATATTCTTCTCTTCTAGTTTTTGTCAACCATGTTTTTAGACAGTTTGCTAAAAGCTTCTATTTCTAATTTATATCTGTTGTGAAAAGCTTAAAAGTGTTTAAAAATTACATACACAATTTATCCATTCTTGTGTGTATCATGTTTACTTCATATTTTGATTTAACATAGACACTTTTGAACAAATAGGAAGCACACAAGAAGGAAGAATCGAATTGTGTGTGTGATTTTCTAAAGCTTTTTGTAAATCGTAAGATATATACAAGTTTTCAAACGTTATCCAAAGGATCATCCAAAGAGGATAAGAAAATAAAACAAAGAAAGTAAGAGAGAAATGACACAAGATATTTATCTCAGTTCACTCTTTCATAATAGCTACGTCTAATCCTTCAACTCAAAAGATTTCTCCACTAAAACCTAACATACAACCAAATATCATCGACCTCTTCAGGTTCTACAACATTTATAATCTACTTGATTACAAACAACACTAAGTATAATATTCTTTGAGACATGGATACAAATTGCCGCAACCAGGTACGAAACATACGTAGAAACTTTATTTGACGTGATTTCACGAATTAGCTATATTTGATGTAATTTCACGATAAAACTTACGTACTTAAAGCGCAACCAAACACACGGTAATGCGTCAAAGCTGAACGTTCTACCCAGTCAATAATCGGTATCCTGACTAAATTGATGATCCATTTGATTTTTATAATATATATAAATATTCGTGGATCTGATACTCTTAAATAACGATCATGTTCATAACATGTGCATCGTGGATTAAGATTGCCAGTTCGTGAAACGCACGCCAAGCCACATGTATTATACATCATGATGCATAACTGCTTCATGCGTCGCACAACCAAAATGTCTAGGGAATTTATTTTCGAAAAAAAAAATACAAAACTAATAGACTATGGGTGTGTTTGGTTTCATGATGAGAATTATGAATTTTTTTTTAACTCCAGTCAATTTTTTTTTTATAAAAAATTTACCTAACTTAACTTAAATAAAAGTAATTTAAAATAACTTTATAATAAATAATTAATATAATTAAGTATCAACCATCTTTAAGTACATAAGAAAGTTGTACTTATCATTTATGATAGAATTGTTTTAACCAAATTTTTATTTGAAGTAAGCTAAACAACTCCTTTATAAAAGTATAGATGTCTAGTTCTTTGATACTTCAAAATCTTAATGTGGCTAGAAGTGATAAAATATGCATTTTTGTATTAGATTAAAAATTTTATATTAAAATTTATAGTAAGTTTGTTTTTAGAATAAAAATATAGAAATAAAAATCAATTTAGTTAAAAATTAATTTTAATTTAATTTTTAAAAATTAATTTGATTCAAAATCATTTTTTTATAAAGGCTCTTCCAAACATAAACTACATCCCCTAGATACAGAAAAAGATCACATGATGTTGAGGGCCATTGCTTTATATAAAAGTGTATTAATATGCAAGTCATATAGATAATTATTTGCATGATTAAGAATAAAAATTTCACACATAAATTATTAATATCTCAATTATTAAAAATATTTATATTTTATATCACATAAATTATATTAAAATATTTACTTGTTATACTTTGATCATGTAAATATTAATGTCTGACTTGTGCATTGTGTGACTTCTAATAGTAAGTTATTATAAGATTAAAATTTGAATTTTTTTTTGTAAAGTTTTTAATTTATATGAATTTAATCGAGTTAAATAACTATTTTAAAAATATAAAATTTTGAAATTTATTAGTATTTTTTTTTGGCAAATCGGCAAATCTCAATAACAAGTAATAACATGTAATTTGCTTAAAACTTAAAAACAAAACCGAACTTAAAAAGCTCAAAGTCTTAACTCAAACTACTTTGATTTTCATATGCTGTCATTTTTCTCTCCCTGCTTATCATATGTGGTCTAAAACTTTATTTGTAAAACTAAATAATATTAGACATGTAAAAATTAAATAAGTACAAACTGAGAGAATAATACTTAAAAAGTACTATAATTGAAATGGATTATTTTAATTGTCTGACATATTAAATACAATAAAAAAATCAGTAACACAATAGAGTATATGTTATTTTATCGATCGAATCAAATACTAATAAAATATTACAATACTATTGAGAAAAGAAAAAATTAACCTTTTGCGTAACGTTCATGTTATTTGTTATGACCTTCGAGAATCGTGTTGGGACTGGTCGTTCATTCACGCGGATTCGTGCTTGGTAGTTTGAAATCCTCAAATCCACAATGCTGGCACGTGCGACTCTAACATAGGCACGTGCGACTCTAACCTAGGCACGTGCGTTCAATCCCTCTTAAATCTCGTAGCATTTTCTTCTTCACTAACATCGCTCCTCACAGCACGACTTGCTCCATTCGACCAGAGCTGAGTTTCGCGTCGGTTCCCGGTCACCGGAGATCTCTATCTGAAATCACTTTCCGATGTCGGTGAGTTCTCATCACACCGCCTCTGTTTCTAAATTAGTATGTTTATTCTACGAGTTTTTCGCACCGTTAAGATTTCTGAAGATCTCGTGGCATGCTTATTAGGCTTTTTCTATCAATATAATTACCTAATAGGCTAATACTATAAATCAATTTTCCAAATGTTTTACAATTTATATTTGATTGTTTAATTTGTGCATTTTGATTGCTAGCGATTGTTTAGCGTTTGGTATTTTAGGCATATGAACCTCTAGGACCCTAACTATTGTGTTACATGATTACTGAAATTAGGGAACATGTTTCGAACGGTGTGAAGTTAATTGTTTCATGGTTGATGCACAAAGTTCGATGTCGATTGTCAAGCTTAAAGCAAAACACACTCGGTGTATCGTTACGTAAAACTATTTTAAGTTAATAGAGCCAAGAAGGCAGAACTATCTAAAGATGCTGATAAATTCTAGCTTATGGTTCCACTTTGACATGTTTGTCTCCTTTTTCAGTGTTATTTTGGGTCCTTTTTTGAAAATTTCAGGGTTTGTGTTTTGATCGGCTCACCTTTTGGGATATGTACATGGGATAATGAAAGTGTCCATGCTATAGTTAGTTCTCAACTTCATAAATGTGATACTGATATGAAACGCTTGACTGTCTGTAAACTACAAAGATTTAGTGGTTCTTGGCTAGATATGCATGTTGCACATAATATACGTGCTACTACCTTCTTTAAGAGTTTAGGATTGTTCCTGCATCACTGGATAATCAGGAAAGCTGTATGGAAAAAACATGACATGGGAATGGAAAATTCATCTTAGTGGGATAAGATGGTTGTTGTTGAGGGTTTCTAAGAATGGAATTAATTGAAAATAACATAAAGGGTCTGTTTGGTTCAAAGGAGGGGAGGGGAGGAGAAGGGAAGGTGTTTTGATTAGATATTTTGTTTGGTTGAGAGGAGGGAAGGGGAGGAATTTTAATGGAGGAGAGGGGGGGTAACCCTTTTCTTATTTGGTTCACAAGGGGAGGGGAGGGATTTTAAAAATTAATTTTCTTTTGTACCCTTATAATTTTGAATTTTAAAACATAAGTAGGATATTTTAGTCTTTACATTTGAAATGTTTTAACTCCTCTCTCCTCCAAATCCCTCCAATATTGGAGGGAAGCAAATGTTAGATGAGGAGGGGTTTTGCTCCCCTCCCCTCCAACCAAACAGGCTCAAAGTTTTGAATAGTGAGAAACTGGAAATGGTAGATTACTTCTGGTGAAATTATAGGGTTTAGTTAGGGATGAAGGGAGAGGGAGAGGGAAAAAGAGAGGAAGTAGACTTTAATATTATTGTTGTGTGTATTTATGATGTATTAGGGATAAGACTTAAGATACAAGGCACTAAACTTATTTATACTAATCCTAGACTCATAATCCTAATTAAATAAGGAAACATATTATAAAATATGGAAACCACTCCTAAGAGATCATTGTAGGTACTCTAAAATTTTATGATATACAACAAATGATGTCATGAAATATTTTCTAGATATTCTTACAACTTCTTATACTGGGTGCTTGATTGTGGAATGATGTTATCTTTATGCTACAGATAATAACTTCCAAATAAAATTGTTTGGTAGGAAAGACACAAACTTATTGACTTATCCTTTTAAGGAGGTATGTAGATGTATGTTCTTAGCTGGGGGAGACAGAAAAAAAAAACTACTACAATTCTCAAAATCATTTTATGAATCTTTTATCATCTGCTCTTAATCTCTCTGTTTACGTGCATAAGATATATATTATAAGAAGCAATTGTAGATGCGCTTATAACATACATACAAGACACCATATGGGGAGTTCCCTTTATAGCAAGTATAGTTGAATAATATGCTTTTGAAATTTGAATTTGTCCTTTATGAGGTTTCACTAATTTATTGCATATGAAGAAGTGGGTATTCTGCAATTTCAGGTTTCAGAGTTTTAATGTTTGTATTTTTTTGCTCAGATAAAAACTGTTAAAGTCAGTAATGTTTCCTTGGGAGCAAATGAGCAAGACATTAAGGAGTTCTTTTCTTTTTCTGGTGATATCGAATATGTTGAATTACAGAGGTCAGTTATTATGCTTGGTTTCATACAATCCTCTTTTTAGGTTGCTTTCATTTATAACTTTTGCTATACAAATAGTAAGTTTACATATATTGATGCAGTCATGATGAACGATCTCAAACTGCTTATATTACCTTCAAGAATTCACAGGGAGCTGAGACTGCAGTACTGCTTTCGGTAATCCACTTACCATCACTAAATTTATATTTGTATTATATTAAATTTGTTTTAACAACAAAAATCTCATTCATTATATTGAGATTTCAAGCTTTAGAACTACATAATTGTTTGTCATTATCCATAAGGCATACATTGTGCTGAAATATTCAGCTTTTTGGAAACATATTGCAGTATTAATGAGTTACCTAGAAAAAAAAATCTATTTAAGATCATGGAATCCCACATGATTGAAGCTCTTATTAAGTTTTATTAATTTATATTTGTATTATATTAAATTTTATTGATTACTGCTTTGGATTGAAATAACCTTTTACTAGTGGAATTATTGAGAAATTTCAATCATCCTCCACAGAATGAGATTGAATATCAATGGATAGTTTGACACAGTTTATTCTACAATCTTACTGATGCTAATCTGAACTTGTGTTGTATGCTTTACTAGCCACTAGCTGTATTTTTTCAGGGCAGGGTTATTTTTATGGTAATTGAAAAAGTAGCCATTTGTATGGCTGCCCATAGGCTGTAATTCAGAATGTGGAACATGTGTCTGATTGTATTATTTTGTTGGTATTAAATTTAATAGTATGTTTGCTTGTAATTATACTAATGACATAACAACTTGTTCTATTTCTCTTTTGTGGATAACTTCATTTAAGCAACTTGTATGACCAAATATAACCTAGATTCGCTTATGTCAGGGAGCAACAATAGTCGATATGTCAGTTACAATAACTCTGGATCCACATTACCAGCTTCCACCTGCTGCCTTAGCAGCATCTGTGAGTCCTGCTAAGACCCTCTACTATTTAATATTGTACACAAGTAACTTGGCTGTTTTGACCTTACAACAACTAATATTTTGCAGGTAAGCGAAAGTCAAACTCCTGGTGGTGCTGAAGCTGCTTTACGGAAGGCAGAGGATGTGGTCTCCGGCATGCTAGCCAAGGGCTTTATCTTGGGGAAAGATGCTGTCAACAAAGCAAAGACTTTTGACGACAAGCACCAGTTAACGTCCACAGCCTCAGCAAAAGTTGCATCTTTTGATCAGAAAATTGGGCTCAGTGAGAAAATAAGTGCTGGTGCTACAGTTGTGGGTGATAGAGTTCGAGAAGTGGATCAAAAATTTCAGGTTTCAGAAAAGACTAAATCAGCATTTGCGGTTGCAGAACAGACAGTGAGTAATGCTGGTTCAGCCATAATGAAGAATCGCTATGTACTTACAGGGGCCTCCTGGGTAACAGGTGCTTTTAGCAAAGTTTCTAAGGCGGCTGGGGATGTAGGACAGAAGACAAGAGAGAAAGTGGAGAATGAAGAAGAGCAACGGAAACGAAGTGTGGAAGAGCAGTATGCACAGGTCCTTTCTGAGGCCCCCAGAGCATCAGAAGCAAGTGAGCAAAAGTCTTCCAAGCCTGCTCCTGCTCAGGGTTTGATCCTTTGATTTGCTTCTTCTATGTATATATATACTTTCTCTAAAACTCCTGCAAACAGTTTCAAGATGGTCTCTGTCTTTTCCAGATCGGAAGTGAATGTTTACTGTTGGACAAGTTTGCAATTGTTTGATTTTCTTCTATAATCTATAAACTAATTTCCTAGCTGTGAAATGATTTGTTTATCCTATTTATTTTGGTCGTAGTCGGGGGGTGATAAAAACTAAACACAAATAAGAACTACAGGGCTACGTCAAAATAAATAAGAGTTGCAGGGGTTGCACTAGTAGAACTAGAAAGTGTAGTAGGCTTAAGGCTTATTTTCCTTTTTTTAAAAAAGATAGACTAAGAAATAAAATCACTTTCAAAAAGTATAATTTAACATATAAGGATAGATAAAAACACAAGTTTTCACATATGCTGATTGATGCATTCTTAAAGTTGCAGCTCTATTGAAACATACAAGTCGTCTATATTATTGTGGTTAGTGTATTGAGTTTTCATTTTTTAGTTTTTACAACTATTTAACGTTTTTCAAAACGATTATTACAACTTACAGTAAAAAGCACCCTCAAAACTCATTAGACCAGAAGTTCAAACTGGCCAAGCCATTCTCATGTCTTGGCTCTAATCGTACTTTGTTTGTCTTTTTAAGGAAAAGAGAAGTATCCAATAAGGTCGAGAAAGCAATAGCTGAATTTACATCATGAACCCAGAGCAAATACTCGACACCTGGTGGAACAACCTCCACCCAGTTTTGTTCAATAAATGCTTTCATAGCTAAACAATTAGTTACCTTATTAATTTTTCAGTTAATATAACAAAGCTCACTGAAAAGCAATTGATAACTGGAGACATTCACGTAGAATATCAGAGTAGGATGTGCACTCTCTTTTCGGCTACTTCCACCATTGGGATATTAAATGCAATCAATTTTGCAAGATGAATATCCCGTCAAAGAATCAAAATTTCTGATACTTTTAACATCTTTTCTCTCAACAAGTGATTAAACTTGGCTGCAGTAACAAGAATACGACCTTCATGATCCCTAAAAGACATCCCCAATCCAACTCCTTTCATTTCTCACCACAACAACTATATTGACCTTAACCGTTCCCATTTTTGAGGGAAGTAAATGTGTATACTGCGCTTCCACCCACAAATATTCATGATTTTTTTTTTTAACTTATTTAGTAAGTTAAATTTAGCATATATATTCCATATTAACTTTTTTTAAATATAATTTTAACTTATATATAAATTAATTTTAGTTTATAGAAAAAAATTATTTTTTTTTCTTATTCTTTTTTACATATGTGTTAATGGACAAATTTATCTCAATATAATTTAGAGTCATCCATGAAATTTTTACTTTTAAATAATTAAAAAGTGTAATAGTTATGTACTTAAAGATTTTAGACTATTAAAAAAAATTGTTAGTATAATTTTAAAAATAAGTATAATGAAAATCAACAAACTTATTAATATGGGATGACATGTATTTAAAATTTGTGTAGAATTACTTTGTACTATCCTTGCATAACTATTTTTTTATAATTAAAATACTTATAAATATATTTAATATCCCTTAACTTATATATTAGATATAAAAGAAGAATAAACTAATAAAAAAAATCAACTATACTTAACTTTTTTTTTTCGGAAGAGTGTAGACCGACTTAACTTGACTTTAGTTGCATGATAAAAATGACACTCCTTTTCCAACTAAAACTGATTAACAATTTTCAATTTACCATGCTACCAAGTAATGTATCCAATTTGTTTATTACCTGCGCGCCCTACCTAATATTAGTATTTATTGACGTGTGAACAGTCATTAATGAATTAAACCCAACTCATACGGCAAATATTTTTTTTAAAGAATATATTAACTTGACATTAAAATATTAATTAAAAATCATTATATTTAAAATATATAAAAATTAAATCGTGATTATTTTATTTGAATATTTAAAAATATTTATATTTATTTAAGGTAAGTTATACTTACACCTCTTGATATTTAACAAAAAGTCACTCAATGTTCTCCCTTTTTTTATGTACACAAATTTCTTTTGTTTTATTCATACAATAATATAACCCCGTGTAACCTTTCCACTAACACAAAATTTTAATTTTTTATGCAATTGTATGGAGTGAAGGAGATTAAAATAATGTAAAAAAAAAAATATAAATATCATATGTAATTCCATTAAATCTAAAAGATGTGGATGTAATTTATCCTATTATTTAATACTCTTTTAAGAGTAATTCTATCTCGTCAAATCTTTTCAATACTCCTCTTTATAAGAAAAATAAAATAATGTTTTTGTCCAATAAACTAGAACCTTCCATAGTAGTTAATACAATATGCATTCTTCACTCGAGGCTTATTACATTTGTAATTCAAGCTGCTAGTATAAAGTAATAATACTTTTCTAATAAAATATTGTTCACTACTAAATCCTGATAAGACAAATCCGGCATCGATATGTTTTTAATAGAATATAGCAGGTTGCTGATCAGAAAAAGAAAAATAATACAATAGCATGTTGAAGCGAAGAAAAGCACACCTGGTAAGTGAAAGTGAAAGTGATCCGACTTTTCTTCTCTTTGTAATATATTTATTCTCTCTTTCTCTGCCTTAAGTGCTAAGGATGATTAGAGACTAAAAAGAGATTTCCAAACTATATTTCTAATAATAGTTAATTCATTAGTGATTTAATTGACCATGGATGCTGAATTTAGTACAGAATATCTAATTTGATTCTCATATAACACATTTAAAAATGATAAAATTTGTTAAAAAAAAAGTGTATTAGTTGAGAATTAAGAAAACTAAGAAAGAAATGTCAAATGATAACGATGACTAAAATAAAATATATAAAATTGACTTATAGAAAAAAGTTATTATCAACTTATATTTTTTATTTTAATAATATTTTTTATATAATTTATATATAAGTAATTAATATTTAATTATAAAAAAATGAAACAAAATAGAACTATTTAACTTAAAATATAATTAAAGTGTATTTTAAATATGTTTTTCTTTAAATTTAAATTATTTTTATTATTCTTTCTTTAAATTTAAATTTATTTTTTTACTCCTCACATTTCAAAAACAGTTTGTTTTAGTCTTATGCGATAAATGAAGTACAAGTTAATTAATTTTAAAATTTTTCTTCTAATATTCTTTAATTTTTAACTATTTATATAATAAATAAAGACTTATATTCTATTTGTCAGGTAAGATGAAAAACTAAAACTAATTATTAAAAAATATAAGAAATAAAAAAATTAAATTTGACTGATAAAAAACAAAATGACCAAATATGGCTTAAATATTTTTGTTGAAGAACACATGTTGTCTAGAGGAGGTAAACGAATTTGAACTGAAACCATTCACATTATGTAGTAGTATTTATTTTCCAAAAACAAATAATAGTAAAGTATTAAATAGAACCCGAAGTATATGAAACGTGAAAATCGAAGGAGAATGCGCGCAAGCAATAGCATCACCACACACGCATGACGTGAATCACATCCTTTGCTATAAACTTTTGCAATCGCAACTGATCTGAGGAATTAAACCCCAGCGGCTGAGACAACCTCTTCAATGTCCACCATAATCACGAGCTACATAGTTTGGCCAAGTTCTCCTCGTGAAGCCATGGCCCACTTTCTTTTCTTTATTAAATAAAATTGTTGTTTGGTGATAACTGTGGTTGGAGTATGGACCATTTGCTCTATAGTTTATCCTTTTATGTCATCATCAAGTTTTTATTTCCAATAAATGCAAAATCAAAAGTTGTGATGGGTACGGTGGACGGAACCGATGAGTTTAGAAGAGACAAAAACAAGGAGATATAAAATTTGCCAACGATGAAATGTTATCATACGAGGAAATTTTTAATTTTCAAATAATTGGATTGACGAATTAGTAAGCTTACTCGTTACGCAAATTAGCCAAGGGTTCAACTTTAGCCCCACTACCAACTAGAAAAGTGAGGAACAAAAAAGTACATGTTTCACAAAAGAAAAATGGAACATAGGTGTTAGTGGGAAGAACTTTGTATTGCTTTGCATCATTGTTATGTTCGCCCACATGACTTTGTGGATATATTTTACTTTAGTAGTATGTTTTGAAGATATATTAGTATTGATGTACCGCTATCCTCACAGTATAGTTTCCATATGATAGTGTTAAATAATTTATATGTTACACAGAAAATTTTGTTTAGTATTATACAGTATTATATTAATTTTTTTATAAATGTACTGTACCGGTCGGACCTCAGCGCTACTGAACAGTCAAATTCATCCGAGTATGAGTTCACTCTTTATGATTGACTCCACTCTGCCAGTCGATTCCGTTCTACCAGCCGACTTCACTCTTCCAAGCCGACTCCGCTTTGCATGCCAACTCTGCTCATGTGATCAAGTCCACTCCACATTGAAGAATCGAATCCCTCCTGACTAGCTGAGTCCACCCTAGCAGTCGAGTCTATCCTAAATCCTCGCCTTATCATGATCCAACCGGAAGACAACATTTGTGAAGTGGTATTGTAACTGACATTTCAGAAAGCAGAGTCTGAGCATATAGTTTTGCACTTGACACCTTTTATCATGTTATATAGTATTTTAATTAGCTAAGACAAAATCCTAATAAAAAAGAGAAAATAATTGAGGTATATATATACCATGGAGTCCATAGAAGAAGGGTAAGTTGCTGGGATTGTATTTGCAGACGGGAACATGTACATTCAATTCAAATATTTATATCTATAAATCAATATAATATAATATCCATTAGCTTGTTCGTACAAATTCATATTGCAGGAATACCATAAATTGTTGATCACCCATAACTTCCTTTAATTATAAATCTTTTATTTTTAATTTACAAATAAGCTTTCTTACCATTTAACACTTCTGTTAAATTAATAGTTCGAGAATATAGAGTTTACAATTTGGCCTATTCAACTGTATAAATAAGGTAGTTTTTTAATAGTTTGAATCCTGGCTAACTAATTAATATTGGAAAAAAATATATATACAGTTTACAAATTTGAGCAATTCAACTAATCAATCCATGTTTTCAAAGAAAATGGTAAGAAAATGACACCCAGAGTCTTGCTAGCACTAGCAGCCTAAAAGACTTCAGTAAACACTGAAATTGGATGTGATTTTTAGTGGGTTTAAGAGATTCGAACTCCCGCACGCTTTTAAGGGGCAATTTGCTTGGAATCTTGCCATATGTACGTCCACTCGTTGGCTCTACCCAATTTTGAAGACATTGAGTATGTCACTACGTGTAAATTGTTATCACAAAACATACTATTCAGTTAGGGTATCTTTGGTTTAGGAAATCTAAGGAAAACAAAAGAATGAAAAAGAAAAAGAAAATGAGATAATTTTATTGGTTTGTTCTATTAAGTTACCTATATGTAGGAATTTCTAAATTATATATATATATATATTTGTTAACAATTCTAGTACTATCTTTGGGTCCCTGGCAGTGAGTGCTTAATTTGATACGTGTCTAAAAATGGATGTCGTGAACGCAATATAAAAATTAGGAAAAGCAATATATCCATAATTTGATATATGATCCCTATCCTATCCTATCTCTAAATATGGTTAGGGACCCAGTCCCAGGCCATGTCCCACGTACCAGACACACACCATCATCGCCTGCACCCGATCATACCCCATCATTCACTCACCATTATTCGTGCCACGACGACGTTTTCTCAAACTTCCGACACACACACCAAACGAAGAGAGAGAGCGTCGAAGCACTTAAGCACCGACACTTTTGCAGCCTACAGTACTTTCTTTCTCCGTTTGTTTGTTTCCATTCCACTTCCCCAAGCAAACGACACGTGTACCCCACTCACACGAACTCCACGGCAAAGGCGGGTTGCGCGGACTTCCCATGCACCCTGCGGTAACGGGGACAATCTCCGTTCTGTTTCTAACACAAACATAGCGAACACCTGACACGAATTCCCATCATCATCAAAACACTGCTATTTCCAGCTGGCACACTTAACCGCAACCCGAGGGTGCAGTAACGGTCCCCAACTCCAGCTGTTTCCAACCCGGCGCACTCACTGCTATCTTGCGCCGGAACACGGACAAGGTAAACACTCCCTCCTTCACTCTCTCTTGCTTTGCAGATAACAAACATAAAACCAAATGCTAGAAAATGGAAGATTTAAGCGATTGAAATCGATTTTGTTTATTTTTTTTTTCTGAGCGATAAATAAAAGCAAATCGGATGTACAACAAGAACAAGAATATAGAATGGAAGAAAGTAAGGATTAATTAAGCACGTGGACAACCCGAAACGGAAGCGCGTGAGCTTAAAAATCGGCGAGTTTCCTGTGAGGGCGAGATTTCGGTATCTGTTGCAAACTTCGGATCGCCAAAACATCGCTTCTTTTTACATCCATGTAATGTCCAATGTCGCCGCCAATTTCGGCCGCTGAATCTACCGTGAAAACAGATCGACAAAAAATTAAATTAAGAAAAAAACAGAAAATAATTCGGAAATGCATTGTGGTTGCGCGCGTACCTAAACGGTGTTCGGGCGAGCGGTTGAGTCCGGCGAAATGATTCAAGTCTGAAAGGATTGGAATCAGAAATGGAAGCATGTAATAATATTATATATAGAGAGAGAGAGAGATGGAGGAGTGGTACCTGAAGGAGAGGGAGTGTGGGAGAAGAGGTAGAGGACGAAGAAGCAGAGAAGAGTGAGGAGAGGAATGAGGTGGACAAACTTGTGAGGAGGGGAAGGGGGCGAGGAGAGACGGTGAGGCTTGGGAGCATCGTCGACGTCGGTGATGAGAGTCTCTTCCTTGGGGAGTTTAGGAGAGGGCGAGCCCAGAGATTGTCTCTGCATCGTGTCGTGTCGCCAAGCCGCTGCTACAACGGAAATGAGATAGAGACACACCGAGACAGTCTTGTCTACTGTGAATCAATTTTATGCATTTTTTTTATTATTATTTTTATGCTCACTTGCTTGTCCTTCTTTTTGGGCTTTTCCTTTCCCTTCACTCCTCTCTTTCGTTAACCTTTTTGCCAATTCACTCTTTCGCTTTTATTTAGCTGTGCTTTGTTTGGGATGCTTTTTTTAATTTTTATAGCTCCTTTGAGGTTCTTCCACGTCTTTGCGCGGGTATCAATCTAATTAATATGATATATAATTATTTTATTAATTATTTAATTTAAATATTATATTACAAAGTATATGTATTAAAATTCTTTTATATGTTAAAATAATAAATAACTTACATTATTTTTATGAGTTTACTAGATTTTAAAAAGTAATAAATTTAATAATTATGCACAGTCAATTATTCAGAAATAAGTGTAATTTCTAAAATATTTATTATAAAAGTTAAAAAATATTTTATTTTGTTATTATATAACTTATTTTTTAAAAATAATTTAATGTAATTTGTTATTATAAAATATTAGCTGCTTGAAACTTATTTCATTTTTTAGATGTTAGCGTTAGTAAATAATGAAAATAATATTGATTATTTATCATTAGAAAATATTTAAAATAATTAAAATGTTTTTTAATACTAAATATTTTTTTGTTTTTAGTTATTTAATTTTGTGTCTTGAGATTTTAAAATTGGTATTGGCATTAAATGTTAATGGTTTGTTCGAATGAAGTCAACACAAGCCCAAAATCAAATGAAAGATAATACCAATAACCCAAATATTTTGTCCTAGCAGTACCAAACCCAATATGAATTAGCCAATATGTCCTGTACTTGGAAAAATATCATGAACAATAAAAAGCCTTGTTTTTTAATTTAAGTTAAAAGTCCCCATTATTCATATATACAAGTTACTTTTTTTAGTATAAATTTTAGACAAAATTATGCATTTATTATTATTATTAGTATTAGTTGTTTGTCCCTCTTTTGTGTTTCTTTTCTTTTTTACTTGATTTTTCTTACTTATTTGCCCTTATGCTATTTCCATCCATGTCAACTGCACTCACTTTAGCCACTGGTTAAAAAATAAACAATTGAAATTGTGATAAAAATTAAATGTATGTATAATAATAATTTAAAATTAATTACAATATCAACTATTAATTTTTCAATCAATTACTATAATTTTTTTTTTACATAAAAAATCAATCTTGCTTGAGGAGAGTGAAGTGCTTTGACATTGGGCTGGTACGGAAAGTTGTAAGGCCCATATGAAAAGCCCATGGGATTAAGGCTAGGAAGGCAAAATCGAACGGCCAGAATAGCAGCAAGATGAGGAGAATTGAGAAACGCAACAGCGTCGCTGCTAACGAAAATTCTGGAGTGCGAATGAGAGGTGGAATAGAAACTTGCGCGACAGGAAAAAGAATCGTCAACTTTCTTTACTACAAAAGATCGGAAAAGAGGGAGAAAGTAGCTGTATAGAGAGAGAGAGAGAGAGAGAGAGAGAGAGAGGAGGTTCAATGGTGCTGTGGGAGATAACGCTCGGAACTGCGTATTTCTTGGGTCTGAAGCGAACTTACAAGCTCGCTCTCAGGATTCAGCGCAGGATCGTCAGCCCTAAGTACCCTAAGGTCCGCCAATTTCTTCACAGGTTCGTTCCTCTCTGCGATTCCCAATGCTATTCTTATCCATTAATAATAACAGTCTCTTGATTTTATTGACAATGAAATGTGATCAGAAATCATGTGCTTCTCTAGCGATTTCAATGTTTGCAATTCCTCGCCAACATTTATAGAATAGGAAATCCAATTCGTGATTGTTTCGTTGTGAAATAAATATGTATATATTGCTAGCTAGTAACAAATGCATTGTGATCCGCAGATCCAACATTTAAAAGGATAATCAATCAATTGTTATTGGCTGATATTCCAAAATGAATATATTTTGAACTACATAATTGTGTTAGGGACTTACGTATCTCTATGGTGCTTCGCAGACGGACCCGTGGTGTATTTGATGTAGCCATCAAAGTGCATAGGAGTATTCAAGAAAGGGACATAGAAGTGGGCCGGAATTTTGGGAACTTTATATTGCGATGGCTAGATCGAATGAAGCCGTCGGCTCAGATTCGCGGCCCCTCACCTTCGAATGGTGATAGGCCAAGAGAAAGAGTGGGAAGGCATGCTGCAGGAGCTGGCACTTCCAACAAGGCTTCTGGTATCTTCAGGAAGGGCTCTGATAGGCATTTGTTTACCTCATTGAGGACAAGACCTTTTCCTACTGTTGCAAGAATGTTGCGACCGCCCAATCCTGCTGGAACTACCACCCAAGGTAGGCACCTATCAGATTACAGAGTAAATTGGTCAGGGGGTGTTATTAGGAAGGACATTATGCATTGGATGCTGCAAAACTAACCCTACCTCTGGTGGCACATGTTGGAAACTCATGGTCATATTTAGAGTATGCAAATTTGTTATATCTGTTATTGTCTCCTTGGATTTTGTATAGTGTGTCAAGCTTCTTTTTGGATAACCACCTGTGTTATGCAGTTGTTTTCAGTTTTTGTCAAAAGAACTAGTTGTTAATACCACGGATAATCTTCCTGTTGAATGAATAATGGTAGTGAAAATTGTGCATTCTTCTTGCATTTTTAATCGTTCCTGGCAAATTTAGTTTATGCAAGAGCTCATTTGAAAAGAAGTCTTATAAGTGCTCCGTAGATAGCTAAATGACCTAAACTATTATGCATTACTAAACTATTATGCGAGGCTATCTAGAATAAAATTAGTGGGTTGTGATCTTCGTACTTAATTTTTTTTTTTTTAGTTTAACTAAAAAAAAGTTAGGCTTTAAGCTTCAAAAAGAGTTTATTAAACTTGATAGATAAGTCTTTTATATAATATTATATTTTTATACTATATATTATGATATATATATATATATATAATTATTAATAATTTTTTTAATAAAATATTTTTAATTAAAAATTATTTATATTCTCACAAGTTTTATTTTTTTTATGCTTTCTAAATTAATTAAGACCTTTATACGCTAATACAAATTATATAGTTGTATTCGTACTTACACCTCTTTTTATCATATTCTATACTTTTGTTCCTTGTGTTTTGTTCCAACACAACTCACATATTCTATACTTTCACATATTCTATACTTTTGTTCCTTGTGTTTTGTTCTAACACAACGCACGCACATCGCATACATATGATGTTTGTCTAAGGTTAGATTCTACCAAAAACAAGCTATAGAATGAATATAAATATCTTATAAAACATGTCACATAAATAGATTTTTAGACCAAGTGAGTAAGTATTAAAAAAAAACTTATAACAAATAAATAGACAAGACTCAAGATTAATAATTATCATATAAATCAAGTTCAGACTTATTAAAGTTTAACGTAGTCTATTTCTACCCCTTTAAGCACTACTTAAGAAATGTAGTTAAAATTATTTAATTATATTAATTTTATTTAAAAAATAAATTTTATTTTCTAAATTCTCCTCCACTAGAATTTGACATTAACAATTAAAAAAGAAATATTGAAGATAAAATCTTAATTAAATAAAAGATATCTTTAAGATAATATCATGAGAAAAAAATAATTAAGATTTGCTTAGTATTAAAGTATTTTTTTCCTTATAATTGGAAGGAGTCCATCAATTCTAAGTTATCGGGGCACACTCAGAAACCAAAGTAACAAAGCGACTAAAACAATGACATTCCGTTCCATCGGGCCTAAGTGAAATTAAAGCTAAATTCTTGTCAATGGCATATACTTTCACTGTCAAGTTCAGTTAGGGTAGTTAGAGTATGCCCTTGATATACCCCCTCCCGCCCCAAAAAAATATCTTTTGAAGGCCGGTAATCGATAACAATCAACTCCACAGTACCCACATATGTTTCAGTGAGTAAAAATATGTGGAACAGCAATAGGCATGTATTGTAGAAACAACAAAACCCCCTTTTTTGTCGTGGCATTTAAATCTAGCTCCCATGCTGAGACAACACACAGCCTCATAATCTCAAAAGTAGCTTTATAAAATTGATTTATTATTCCTTCTCCAAATTAATATTCCACCGAAGCTATGAAGGGTTTGACACTATCTTTCCTACAATTTATAGATTGTAGAACTACAGCCTGACAACATAACCCGTCACTCCTTTAAATATACACCAGCCTTAAGAAGAAAAAAAGAAAAAAAATTGAGACATTTTGATTAAACCTTTCACATTATTTTCAGGGGATTAGGATGGAGGAAGAAGAAAGGAGGGTAGTTACTTTCCTATTCATCAAGAAGGGGACTCCCTTCCCTGGCAAGGACAAAAAGACCACCATCCCCCCTTGATATTCGCAAGTCCTTATCAAGATATGTAGTAAGAAGCCAGGAGCTTGTCCTCTCACCAGGGATGGGAATCTTAAGAGGTGGCTGACCGGAAATAACCCGCGATATGTTTTCCACCACATTCTGCAGTGGACCAAGGGATTGTTGCAGAGGTAGTAGGCTAAGCTTTTGGCCAAAAATGTCTACATTTTCTGGTAGTTCAACTTTAGACTTTATCTCTGGAGGTTGTATTGAACCTTCTTTAAATGTCACCTGCTTGCATTTAGAAATGTTAGCATGAGTTTTCTGGTCATCTGCAATAAAGAGGTCGTATGCACACTGCAAACCAATGAGTAACAAGCAACATTCGGTAGCATAAGAACTGCAATATCATTAACATTAAGCATCATACAAATCATATTTGCATGATAAAATTGAAGCAACTATTTAACTACTTAAGTACAAATATAATAAGATGAACTCTTGAACACCAGCAAAATACAATGCATGGAATATGGTAAGTATAATAAACAGCTGTACAAATACAGATCAGAAGAACTTATTAAAGAAACATTCAAGTTAGAAGAACTTCAAATTCCTAATTCAGTATCCATTAAATAAGTTATTTATAGCTGTACAGATTGTCCTGTATCTTCTTTCTTTTCTCTTAGCTAAACCAATATGGTCAAAGGTGCCAAAATGCACAACTGAGGAATTAAGGTGAAGTGTTAGAAGGGTCAGCATCTCTTGCTGATTGAGTCACTGCCCCCCACCCCTACCCCCTTTTAGTGAGATGCACAACTTCGGTGCCTTAGGCATGCCTTTTTGGTTCAGGTGAGGTGCACCCTTAATGAGTTGTCAACTGAAATAAAAAGCCATATGGACCAAGTACCCAACCATCTAATTTGAGTCTGACACTTTGGCACTCTTATGAGCAAGCAACCAACTTAATGTTTTGTAGAACATCTTTAATCTTTTATTTTTATTATGGAAGTTACCTTGAGTTCTTAACAGCCTGAATAGTTAATTTGGTAAATTAATGCAATAGAGTGAAATATTTTATGCTTGTTTTCTTTTTTCAATGTAAAGATCTTTCATCAATGAGAAATGCACTTTTGGTGACTTTCACCTTTGTGAACCCCTAGAAGTTTTTGCCCTTTTGATTGCCTTGGGCAAATATACCGTCTTTTTAAAAAGTTGATTTTGTAAAATACTAATGTTTTCACAAGAATACCTGTATTCTTGCAGGGCTTCGAACTTCAAATGAGGCAGATGCACTGAAAGACAAAGATGCAAAAGGGCTAGAAAATGTTATGGAGTTTATAATGGAGAGGCTACTGGTATCAATTGTTTGTGTAATCTTGTCCACCTTCAACAAAGGCAATCTTCCTGCTGCTAGAAGAGGCAGCAGTTCAGAAGATGAAGTGTACCTGACAATAGTTTGACAAGCAAATAAACAGTAAGGACTTTAATTAAGAACTACTAATATGAAACATTTTAAATTTGGTTCATCAAAACCAACAATACTTGTTTCTGATAGAGGAGACCAACATGAGCACAGAAACAAATACTTTTGTCAGTCACAGTATATTGATTTGACTCAAAATCCTCTTATCTTTTCCGTGCAAAGTTCTAAAATAAAGAGAACGATTAATTGGAGTAACAAAGATACTTCAAAGATTTGTGATTATAAGTATCATCTGTTGACAGTTTTTACTTGTTAGCTGTTACCCCGATTTTTATTCTCAACTTTCAAATTTCAATCAACCAGCACTGTAATATAAGAACATCAAACTAAACATGAATCCAATAAATACCTGAGAAAGTAAAAGGAGCCAAAGTACAAGTGGCAATCTCCCTTTTAAGATTAGCAAAAATGAAAAATAAAGAAAATGAAAAGAAACAGAGAAAGTCATTCTTCCCCATGGAAGGTGGAAGAATGTCAGAACTGTGGTTACTAGAAGTATTGGTTTACTTAAGTCAGCATACCGTTCTGAACTTCTGAATACTGCAATACTCACATTAAACCTTCCGAGTAGGAAAATCACATTTAAGGAAGAACGCCTCATCACGCTCATTCGCCCTCATTGCCTTTCAGACTCAAGACCAGTGGGTTGTGGACCATCCTAAACTCTTAGGCCAACCTTATGTCCATTGCAGGATAAGCTTAAACTCTAGGGTGGATACTTAACTCTTGGGTCGGCCTTAGGCCCATCTAGGGCCGAGTTCAAACTTTAGACTAGGTACTTAACTCTTGAGTCAACCTTGGGTCCATTTGGACGAGCACAACCTCTAGGTTGGGTACTTATCCCAAGTTCGCGACGGACCGACACGGCCTAAATTCCCGCTGATTTACCTCTAATATAGCTCCCTGAATTAATGATGTCTTCCTATACAAAGACCCACCTATAACACAAAAAACTGAACACTATTTGGACCAGTCATCACCGAGCTAAACTGATCTCCCTAGGTTTGGCTTTGACTGGAACACTACTTATACAACAACACTTATCTATCAGGTCAGTCAAACATTCACGACACTATGATCAGAAAACAATTTATTCGAAAATGCAATAATAGAGGAGATATATTTTATAGTTATAACATGATATTATTATTGTTAAGACTTAAGCACAAAAGGAGAATCCAACCCAAAAGACTAGTCTGTTAGGTGTTAAGTGGGATAACTTAAGCCATATTTTTTATTGAATGTGACTCTTAACATTGCCACCCCTTTAAGAGCCTACATCCACCGTGATTTTCCCTATACCAACATTGACCCAATGGTAATCAAATCCTTGACGACTTCACTTACTTATTAGTATTCGGAATTTTCCCTTAATCCAGCCTGTAAGTAGTAATTTCCGTAACACAACTCTCAATGAAAACACAAATGATTAGGACTTAAGCAAAAGAGAAAAACTCAACCCAAAAGACTAGTTCATTAATTAAAAAAATCCCTTAGCTTAATACCACGTCGAGCTTCATTTTCCTAACAATTACACACAAAAATTCACAATTCGAAAAGGAATTCATTCAGACTTACAGCAAAACCCAATTTCCATTGAGAAGAGCAGGTTCCTCCACGGGGGCAAGGGTAGGGTTCGCTGCTTCCAACTGAGTCACCAACTCGGACACCTCAGCACGAACCTCCGACCCAGCCTGAATCCCGAGCTCGGTCCCATACACGGTATCCACCAGAGCACGCTTCAGCCCCTCCAACTTATCATCCACCCCATCCTCCGCCGGAGCCTCGGCGCCTGCGGCCGGAGTTCCATTCCCGCCGTCGATGTAGCCGCCAGCGTCGACTCCCCCTCTTTCTTGCCACTCATCCTCGTCCTTGGGAGGGTCCGAGTCGGGAAGCTTGGAGGACGACGATTCGGGCTCGTAGTCCTCGCCCCACTCGTCAGAGATCTTGGCGACGGGCTTCTCGGCGTCGCCAGCGTCGCCGGTAGCGGAGGAGCGAGAGCGGAGAGAAGGGAACCTGGGAGAGCGAAGAGAGAGAGAGAGGTGAGAGTGAAGAGAGGAGAGAGAAAGGGGTTTAGGGTTTTGGGAGAAGAGGAAGGGAGCGCGGGAAGTGACGGCGAGGAGTGCCATCGGAACAGGGTGGCGATAGGGCGAAACTGAAATCTGAGCCATTTTTTTTTTCTGCTTTGAGACTAGTTATTACAATGTTTTATAACCACAAATAACTAATTCACGGAGAAAATGGCTTGTGTAAAAAAAAAACCAAACAAAACTAATTGACGAAAATGAATCGTCCATTCAAGATAGTTAGCACATTGTTGTTATGTTGTATGTATCTCTTCAAAATGTCAACAAAATTTAATTTAATTACTATTTTAATTTGAATAAAATGTTTAATTTTATATAATTAACATTTATTTTATATTATAAATTTGAATTCATATTTTGTAATAAAGATATTTTTAAAATTATTATTTTCTTATTGAGTTATATGTTTTATTTTAATTTTATATATCGAATTAAACATATTCTTATTGCTTAGATAAACTAAAATTTAATTTTATTGTAGTATTAATAATTATCATTATTTATTTTTTATTATAAAATATATAATTGAAGAGGGGGACAAAATTTATTCTATAATAAACTAATATCTTTGTATTTTTATTCATATACTCATTTTTCTTTATTTATAATTTCTTTTAGAAAAGTTTTGAAAATTTTAAAAATTTGTTAATAATTAAAAATATTTTTTTATAATATAAACTAGTATTCTTTAGCTTGTATTATGCTTGTGATAAATATTTATTTCATATAATTACAATTTATAATAAATAAATATGTTTAAATATATAAATTATATTATAAATAAAATTTTATAATAAAAAAATATTTTTAAAATATAAGTTATATTTTAAATTTATGATAAATAATTAATATTGTGATACAAAACTATATTTAATTATTGATATTTTTTTAAATGAGACTTAATTAAAAAATAAAGATGAGAAATTTTTTAAAAATAATTATTGAAAACACATTCATTTAATATAGTTATCTTATTTTATATATATATATATATATATATATATAATTATTTATCATAAATTTAGAATTTATTTTATATATTTAAAAATATTTACTTATTATGAATTTTAATTATAATATAATTTATATTTAAAAAACTATTTATTGTAAATTTTACTTATATAATTTAACGTGTACATGCAAAAATATTAGTTTATAATAAATGAATATTCTAAAAGGTAAATTATAATAAATAAATATACTTAAATATATAAATTATATTTTAAATTTATAATAAATAGTTTAAATTATGATATAAGGTTAATTTTTATTATTTATAATTTAAAAATTAAAATTTAGTTTATATATAAAAAGTAAAAGAAAGTAGACAGTGGGCATCACGTTACCGCAACCAGGGAACGTCGAGTCTAATAGCATCTTTGAAAATGAATAATAAACGTGATTTTTTATATTTAACTAGATGATATTAGGTATAATTTTTAAAAATTCCACAATCCAATAGTGAATTAGGAAATACAAAACGTATTCTCGAACACGTTAAAACATCAAAGCAAATTTTGTATACACACATATTTAACAAGCCAGTTTTTTGGTTTTGTACAGTCACTTAGAAAATGACAACTAACTAAAATAAAAAAAAATTAAAAGACTATATTGTCCACACATATCTAACGTGGGTTGAGAGAGAAAGGAACAGTTATCATATTAATTTTTTTTTGAGTTATATTTTTTTAAGAGAAAAATATATTTAGACACTCATAATGTTAAACAACACCTAGAAAGAAATGGGGAAAGTAAAAGAAAATATAGAAATGATAGATAATATGTGATAAAAAGAGAGATAGAAATATAGAGAAATGAGAGTTGGTGGTGGATTGTTAAAAAAAATTGAGGTATTCAATTATCACCACCATTTTTTAAGTGATTGTGTACAAAATTGACATTAGGTAGGTGTGTATATAAGATTTGCTTAAGACATAATGTCTTAATTTAATATTAACACAATCAAATTTAATACGTGCATAAGTTCTTCATGCCATATTTTTTTTTATTCAGGGTTATAGTACATACATGGAAAGGCTTCGTTAAGATCATACATGGAACATGCTAAGAAGTACCATAAGAAGAAGATTGCAGGGATATGTTTTATTATCAGAATTTTTCAATGGAGAAGGAATCCTATATGGGTCAAGACCTTCTCCAAAAATTTTCATCCCCCTATCATAGGCTTTAAACATTTTTAGCTTTATACATACAACACATTTTTTATCTCCTTGTAATTTTTTTCTTCATCCAATGAAAGCACTCAAAGGCAACCAAAACATCATTTATAATCAACATGTTCATCACAAAAACACTTTGAGTCTCTCTTACGATACCTGGTAGGATAATTTTTAACCTATTTGTAATTGTCATTAACTTGAAAATCACATTGCATAAGCTTATGGGTCCTAGCTCACTAACTCAAGAAGGCTTTTCACTTTGGGAGTCAAAGCTATAAGGATCTTGTTTATGCAAATAAGTCACCTTCGTTATTTGAGATTTTGAAGAACCGTTATGAAAAAATTAGAGCCAACAAGATCCTAGTAATGATAGAAGTGTGCAAGGGTATCAACAACGCAAGGGGCCTTTATTGGGTGCATTTGTTCCAAAGCTTCAAAAACATTATCATTTATGAAAACGGCCATCTAATATTTCTTACATCTCTTATTTGACATTTCTTTTTATCATTTTGGTTACCACTCCCACCCGTGTAGGATTAGAATTGGTAAACATGTTAATATAAAAACTAGTTGAAATACATGTTATTTTATCCCTCTTCTTATGCATCATGTCTATGTCATTTTTTAATTTTTCAATGGTATTTCTTTGGGAAGCCTTCATGTGAAAAAAAAAACTTGGTATTTTGGTCACCCTCTTTTAGCCAACTTGCTTTTGATCATGAACCCAATGTATTTTCTATTGACTTAACAGTGAATCTAAGGTTCTCCTACCTCTATTTGCTTGGCCACCATTTTATCTATTTATGGAGCTTTCTATATTGTATCAAAATTCATCTTAGCCTCCTTAACTGTTTTTAAAACTAAAATTTTTTTTTCTATCGTTGTTCAAGAGACATTCATGTACTTCAAGTTTATCAAAATATTTCCTTCTAAAGTCACAACAAGCAAAATATCATCATATTCCTCTACCTCCAGCCAAACTTGCTCAAACCTACAAAGATTATACTCTTGTCTATTCCTTTGTAATATCCAAATTAGATGTTTATTGTGGCTTTCCAAGTATCCATAAATAGTAGAAAATTGATTTTTTTTATTTGAGTTTTGGGAAAAAAAAAACCTATATCAATATGATTTTGCAAGTATGAAATTAGATCAATGTCCAAATTACTTCCCCACATCAAAGCTAGCCCACTTGAATGACTTTGCCTTCTCCCTTCACCCAAAGGTGGCAAAATGGGTTTTGTTTGACTTTGACTTTGCCTTCTCCTTTCATCCAAAGGTGGCAAAATGGGTCTAGCTCAACAGGCGAGTCCATTAGCTTGTCGAGCCAGGTCGAATTGGGCTTAAAAAATGTAGCTCAAATAAAATCGTCCCAATTTAGCTTATTGTTGGGTTTGCAAGGCTAGACTAGGCTTCAAAAAATATGGCTTGAAACTTAATGGAACTTGTTTGGCCCAATATCTTCTTCTTCTTTTTTTAAGTTACTTTCAAATTTTAGATACTTTTAGGCAAAAAAAAATGGGCACAAATTGACCCGGCCTGATAGGCCACTAGGACAGAACCAACAAAATGCTAATCCATATGAAAATAGGATAAGATCGAATTAATCCAGGTCATTTGTCAGCTCTAGCTCACCTGCAATCCACCCCAAAAATAGATTTTAATCCACCAATTTTTTTTAAGAAATTGTAACTCATATAACTTGTTCTTGGTTTCCATAATAAAAACCAAGTTTAGATCTTCTTCATTTATGGGCCTACGCAAGACTCTAACTGCTTATGAGTTCCCAATCCTCATGGCTTTTGGTGGGGTTGCTCAACGGCCTGAGTCCATTTGTTGTTTTTTCATAAGTGCACATGCTATAGAAACATTCATCTTCATCCTATCACCCTTTAGTTTCCTTTTCTCTCTTAAATTATCAATCTTTATAGTATTACCATTGTTATTAAACTTGAACCATTCCAATCAATTTAATTAGACTTATAACCGATCAGCTTTTCAAATTGGATCTACTTTTAACATTTCTAACTTTGCATTTTGAACCAGATTAAACCAAACATAATTGCTTACTTGAATTGGCTTATAATAGCCGAGTCACGCACAAATTATTTGTTCATGTTGTCCAAAGCTAGTTTGTCAAACTCATAAGCAAAATAATTGTATATAAAAAGTATCAATCAAGGTAAGGATTTTAGCCCCGTAGGAAATTTGATATTTAATCACACCAATATCCTTAACGGCCACATCATGAGAGATTACCATGACCTCTTTTATATTTATATGACTTTTTTAAGTTTTTTCAAAGGTTGTGATTCATATTTAATAGTTATAGTTTTGTTTGAAATTCATCTTTCCCTACGATTGGACATTATTAGTTATTATAAAACAATCTTTAGATTCATCTCTGTAGAAGAAACTTATAAATTTATGCTAAACAATGTACGTATTTGTATTAGTTTTGACTCAACATTGCACTTTAGTGATACAAATTTCTGAATAATTGTCGAGCTATTTCTTTTACTTCTTTACTTATTCCTTTTCTTTTATAGTTTTTCAAGTAGGTGTAAAGATAATTTCTTTTATTGGATGGTTTGTGATTAATATTATGTATGGTTCCTACAAGTTATCTTCTAATTTCTTTCACATAATATATTAATATTGATATATTTATAAATATTCTTATATGCTCTCACATGTAGTTCCTATAAGTTACCTTTTATTTTGTAATATTGTTGTCATGTATATAATTTATCTGCATTATTTAGTTTGTGTTAACATTTATTTTTTGTCTTTTTGGTAAATTAAATTTATTGAAATCCTACGTTGTTATAATTCTTAAATCAATCTTAATGGAGGATAATGATTCTTGTTTCAAACTTTCATGTGTTAGAGAATAAGAATTTAAGTTTCAATTATTTTCACATATAGTTATTAAGATGAAATATTTTTTATTTTATTTTTAATTATTTCCTCTATGTTTCACATGTTTTTAGTCCATAAAAGCAGTGCTAATTGGCAAGCTTCAAAATAATTTTGGCAAGATTAGTTTACAAGTAATTGTTTTAAAATACTTTATATTCTCCCCTTATTAGGACATCAAAATTTCATTGGAAAACTCATTTTTCTTTGTTTGTTGATGTCAATTTTTTTTCCTATAAACTATTGGAGTAGATTGGTTCAAGATCATATATATTCTATGTTTTTTTGGATTTTGTAGATGTGTTGATATTTTTTAGGAAGTCATGAAAGAGTTTTATACTATATTGAGTCATAAGAAAATTATGCAATTTTTATTTCTTTCAAAATTTTTAGCAATAATATTATTGTATCTAACTTTCTTTTTGTTTGTGTTTTGGATTCTACCAATAACAACGTTGATAATTGAAACGTACAAGAAGATTGTCCTTCTACAACTTATCAGATAAAGAATGCTATCACTAAGATATTATTTATTTTTCATGCTTTTGTCTTTCGATATATATATATGTATACTTGATTGTGTAATATTGCAAAGATTCTATAACTTTACTTAGAGGATCTCCAAATTGTTTCACCAAAACGAAGGTAAGGAAAAATTGTTTTCTCTTATGTTGGCATTATTATTCATTGCCAATTAGCATGCACCTCTAAATTTTTAAGCATGGTTAATTTTCCTTTTCACAAATTGTGAATGAATGCAAAACAAGGTCACAAGAAAAAGAAACAAAGTAACATTATTTTAACTACTCATAAGCATTTGTCCATTGGACAATGGTAGAATTCTAGAGATAAAGTTGTTGCAAGTATGTTTAGATTTAATTTGTGCATGATACTCCCCATCTTTATCTTATGGTATGGAAAGTTTGCCAATTAATATTTTTCCTAGATGGAACAATAACTTCATTACTAGTTGAATCTTTCTTTATATAAATGTAAACTTGAATTAATTTTTAATTATAATCATGAGTCCAAATGGTATGTTGCTCCAACAAAACATATCGAAGGCATAATTAAATGCTTATTTGATGTGAGTAGCGTGTAGAAAACAACTATTTTTTGGAGATTCAGTTAGTTGTACCTCAATTTGCATTTATAATTATTATAGTTAATTGGTTGGTTAAGAAATCAATGGTAGATATCATTTTTAGGACGAACATGCTCATGTGCTCTATAGGTCTATTGTTGTATATTTTATTTTGCCTATAAAAAATTGTAAGTTTTGGTGCATTTCTCTACTATCTACGAGCACATTTAATAACTATGAACCATTTCTTTGAATAATTGGCCTATTCTTATTAAGGTATTCTCTTTCTGAATGTGGATGTATAAGATGTTAGGATAATTTATGTGTATAACCTATGTTGGGGAAGGTCTTTGTTCTTGCTTTGGTGTTTATATACAACTATTAAGTTTATATACAACTATTAAGTTCATATACACCACATTTGAGATTTTCAATTCATCTATTTCCATGTTTTTGCTTCTAATTTGCAAAACATCTAATGTTATCTAATATTCACAGTGAATCATGTAAATGGTTGTGCAAAAAAATAATTTCTAATTGTTTATTTTGGGACTCAAAACTAGACCCTGAAGTTATGTGCACCACATAATACAATTAGAACTTATTTCTAATATATTTTGAAGTTTATTTAAGGTTGGATAATCATATCAATTGGTTTGATCATTCTCTTTTCTTTTTGTTCCTACCAATCTTAACAATATTATGATGGATGATTACATATTGGTAAAAGATGAAAAAATAGTTGCTATGAACCTTCTTTCAATGGAAGCAATTTGAGGAGTGAAGGAATTCATACTAGATTAATGAGATCTCAAAGATAGAGCATGAAATTTGGTCAAGCTATATGATTGTTATATTGAAGGGTAATATGTAATAGCTATATTGAAGGATAATATGTAAAAGGGTGGAAGCATGTACGATCTCAAACACGCCAATTGAGCTCGTTAACAAGGTGCTGGAAAAGGGTAATTGTTGTTCTAATGTGTCACTCAAAACACTAGCACCAACCTCAAGATGTGTATTGTCACCAAGATGAAGGATAATATGTAATAGAAATCAGGGAAATGTAGAAACCAATTGATTACTCTTGCAATCCTAATACATATTTGAGTGCAATAGGCTAATGACCTACTTAAATCAATTCATACGAGGATATTATTGCTGAATCTGCTCGGGTGGTACTTGATGCTTTTAGGGGCCTGCAGATGGCACTTTAAAGACTGATTAATAGCATCGCCTCGTACACGCAATTCAACATTTTCAATTTTGTGGAATTGGATAGGCATGTTGGCTTGCCTTTCATTCATTTATTAGGAATTTGATAGGCATGTGTACGAGTTCAGTCTTTTTATTAAGGATTGGATGGAAGCATGTACGAGCTTTTTTTTTTTAATTAAATTTTTATTTAGGATAAGCGGCATACAAATTTGGTTTTACTGAGGGTTAGAAAAAAATGCATAAATGGATTTTTGTTTTAACTTTTATTAGGGATTAGGATAAATGCATAAATGATTTTGATTTAGTTTTATTAGGAATTAGACATATACGAGTATTGGGTTGGTTTTTGATGGGATTTAGCTAAGTGCACACACATGCAAGACTTGAAGCTTCAAGAGGCAGGGACGTGTATCCTTTGCTTGCATGCAAAACCAGTCAGTCAATTCTATTAAGTTACACCCAATGACCAAATGACATCTAGTCGGCCAATTTTATTAAGTTACACCCAATTGATCAATTTTGTTAATTTACATTTAGTCGGTCAAATAATACCCAATTTCTTAAAAACGTCAAAAGATAGTTTATCCCTTGCAACTCTTTGGACCAATGGACAATCCATCCTATTTTTAATTATCTCTCGAGTATCTTTTAAAACTACGTAAACTTCGAATTCTCCATTGCAAAAGGAGATACGTAGGAGTAAAAGACAATTATTGTCAAGTTCAAAAATCAAAAAAATATTTTTCCTCTCTTAATAATAATGTCTAATCTTATATGCGCTTGAAAGATGAAAATATCAATTTAGAAATCATAATAAATTTTTTGCGACTAATTAAGATAATCATCAACGCTGTAGAGTGTTAATACCTTTCGTATGTGTCTAATCAAATACTAGTATTATCCCATCATAAGTTTTTCAACATTTTCCTCGAATGGCGACTCTATAAAATTTATTTCTCTTTTCCCAAGAGAAACCTTGAATTTCTATTTTTTTTTCCTGATCAATTTTGTTACGGTCTAGGTTACGACACTAACTTGTTAATTTTCAGCTACTAGTTATTAAATTTTATTATCAATTAGCTTTTTAGTTTTTAGTTTGTTTTTCTTAAAGTAAGTTTTGAGGAATATAATCATAGTTTCTTTATTTTTTAGCTTTGATTTTTTTTTCTAAATACGTATTTTCACTTGTTGTTTAAATTTATTGTTATGATTTTTCTCATGGATTCTCTTATTACGTCCAGGTTTAAGTTTTTATCAAATTCCATTATATTTATAGACACGCAAAGAGAGAGGAAAGTTAAATAAGTTATAATATGTGAAAAAAATATGGATTTTAAGTTTACTTGTATTATTTATATGGCACCCACAATGTTATGCCAAACACAAATTACCATGCAATAGCCATATACAGATTGCAATTTTTTAAAGTGTTATCTTAGTTCAAGTGGTTCAAGAAAAAAAAAAATCTTAGTTCAAGTGGCACAACTCTATAAGGTCACATGATAGACACAAAAGATGAATTAAAATAATTTGTAAATAACTTTTCCATGTTGTTTTAATAAGAAAAATGATCACAGGTTTCAACGCTCTATTTACTGTATTTTATATGGATTTCAATAAATTTGTTAGTCATTTTTTATTAAATAAAATTTATTATTATATTAATGAAATAGACATAAATTTTAACAAATAAAAAACTAAAAAACGTGTTTCAGCATTTATTACTAACCGTAATTTAAAAAATGGATTAAAATAAATTTAATGAACGAGTTTAACCTAAAATTGATCTAGTATCTAATTTGTTAATTTCGAAAGGATGACTAATATCAAAATCAGTAAAAAATAAATAATTGTAGAAAATTTATTTAAATTGATATTTTTAAATTTAATTTAAAATATTTTTAAAATAAATAAAAACACATATTTAAATATTACACATAAATATGTATTTTTAATTGTTATTAATTTTTATCTTATAAAATATATAATTTATTTATTTACATTAATTTATTATTTTCTTATATTTTTATATCATTTATTACTTAAAATATTATATAATATTAACAATATTAGTAATTCAATTACATTTAAACTAATAAACTATAAATTAATATTTTTAGCAGTTCAATTATTAGGCTACTTTCTAAAACATTTTTACAAACACTCCTCTTTTAATAAATACTTTATAATTTGTAAAAAAAACTACGTATTTGGTCAAACTTCTCATCAACACCCAAAACACTTATATCTTAAAAAAAAAATTATATATATATTTTAACAAATGTTCTAGAAGCATGACTAAGAAGATATGGATGGGAAAATTGAGAAACAAGAAATTGGAAAAAGAAAAATAAAAAAACGCGACACTACGGGTGGTGAGTCAGCAAGCAACCACGGTCCAATAAGACGGAGGCTGTGACAAAAGCAAGAGGTGACTGCGGGTGAGCATATCAAAGGCCTAGTGTGAATCTTCCGTGAAGGGTTTACTTGGGAAAGGGGTAGCGAGAATTGCAGAATCTAGGGGAAACGCCTCCATTATCAGTCCTTTTTCAGGCGTCGTTTTTATCTAACCCTCCATTCGCCGATCCTTCCAGTTAGGGTTTTTCGCTTTCAGCGAAGAACGGTGTATATAGAACCCTATCACCCCGATGCACGAGGGGAATTAAAAATAGAGAATAGGAAAAAAGCAAATAAAAAAAAAGAGGTGAAGAATTGTCTGTGGTAAATAGGTAATTCTGTTGTTTTGCGTGTTTGTGCACTCAGGTAATTTCTAAAGCTTCTCTCGAGTTTTTCATGTCCTTTTTTATTTGAAATTTCAATATCTGCGAGGGTTTTGGCCTCTTTTTTAGGTGTCCGTTTGACTTTGCGATTTGGGGCTTGGATTTAGTAGATCGGGATCGGGTTTGGTTGTTCTTGATGTTTGAACCGATTTTGCTGTCTGTCCTTAATTTTTTGGAGCTGATTTTGCTATTAGAAGTTTTATTAATGGAGATTTCTTTGTTTTTTTTTAGGGGTGTTTTCGTTTGTTGATTATTGATACGGTGTCTTTGGTTGTGGTCGTTGACTGCGACGACTTTGTTACAACTATGCAGTTTTTTGTTTTTGTCTTTGTTTTTTTTTTTTTTTTTAATATTTAAGAATTTTTATTCTGTTAAATTCCATCATCAGGAGCAGGGCTGTTTCCAGGAAAAAGCATGTACAATATGCACACTAAATGCAGTGCTGGGTATGCATAAGTTTATTTATATTTGTGCCTTGGGTCAATTTCGATGTATTTCTTTAGTTTATCTGATTTGTGAATTTCTTGATGTATAAGTTTATCTGTTTATACCGACAGTGGTACAAGAAATACAACTTATCTGTAAGCTGATTTTTCAATCCTATGCACTAGGTGCATTTAGGAGCCTTAAATCCGAGAGAAATTATTGTATGGTCTGGAACTATGTGCTCCTCACCAATGATCCAGATTGCCTGCAGTAAAAAAAGCACAATTGAAAAAGCACGCAGTCACACAGATAGTAAATTTAGACTATCTGATAAAGATCAACATATGTTTGGCATAACCCTATCAGGTGTGATAAGCAGGATCGCCTATGATTTGCATTGAATTTGGACTCCAAATTTACCAACTATTTAATTGTGTGCTTTTTTGACTGCAAGCAATTACAATCTAAGACGAATCAACATGTGACACAGCCACATTTTTTCAATTTACAGAAAGGAGTTAATAATGTGTCACGTTGAAATGGGTCCAAGACCATGTAATACTTTCTCCTCAAATACACCTAAATGCATTCAATTACTTAAAAAGGCAAGAATTAAAATCTACAGTTGGAGCATGTGTGTGTGTGTGCGCGTGCTCTCTCTCACACACACATGGAGCTGTTTATGCTTTATTCTTTAGTTGCATGCACTTGTAGTTCTAGTTTGGTTGTTATGTGTCGCCCTTTCATGTATGGTGAAGAATTGAACTATGTCTTGAGAGTTGAAGCTTGTTTTCCTCAAAGGTTGCTTTAGATTCTACCATATCTGGGCAAGGTTGAAACTTGTGTTCTGTCTCCTGCATAACTTTTGTTACGAGTATGCTGTAAATGAGCTAAGCTTCTGTGGCAGTTTTAAGCAAGACAGCTCAGTCGTTAAGTGTTTATTTCATAGGCCTTTCAGAGAGAATAGGTAGAGTTAAAGCCAGGGATTGGGTTTGTTAGAGTGCTGATGCCGTAGAAAACTCTTGTCATTTTTATGAGTTTATTTGGCCAGAATAAAATAATAAAACTGGGATTCTCTTGGAAATGTTGAAATTGATATTTTATTTTTTATACCCCAGGTTACCTATTTACTGTTTGTTGTACATTCTATACATTAGGCTTATCATTAGTTTTCTTGTTTTTCTAATTGAATTTTGTGATTTAGTTAAAAGCATGCATGGTTTATGACCCGTTTTTCTGGAGAATTGTAGAATTGAAAACTTGCAATTGGAAAGAACACATTTTTAGATCTATTCATATTTCAGTTCCTATTTGACATTATTGGACTATTGAGATGTCAACTTCAACAGGGCTTGGAAATACTAACTGTATTAAAAAATCTATTAATGTAGAATTGCCCATCTATTCTTTGGGTAAAATTGTATAAGATAAATGTCTTTCTAGTGATTTGTAAATTTCTAGACAGTCAAAGTTTTGTGTCATCTGTTTCATTTTGTTATGTTTTTGAATTTAGAATGTTTCTATGTATTAACTATTAAGCAGTTACATGATTAGCATGTGACCTTTTAATGAGGTCTAGACCTCAAGGTTATTTATGCTTTGTGAAAGATTTGGCCGATCTTTATATGTCTGTGAACCAAATATAAATAGTTTTAGGGTTTTGTATTAATCAATCTTTTTTAGCTGTAATCCCACATTTATACATCTTTTGAACTTGTATTTTCTTGGGGTTTTGCAATTTTTGGTCTCCTAAAGATAAATTGACATTGACATTAAATAAATAGTTGAGAAATTTTTTATGTAAAATTGAATAAATTTTGCTTAGAATGAATTAGCACTATCATGCTCATTGAATTTGTTTATATTTAAAGCCTTTTGTGTTTAAATTGGTTTACTGTCTTTTGGATGTTGATCATTCTTGTAGTATATTTATAAGTTCAATACTCTATTTTTTAAAATCTTGTTGGAGATAGTACATCAGCAATATGTCACCTGTGCATGTGTTTCAGAATTCAGATTACTTGTTTTGTTATGCAGGGAATGCTTTTATTTGTTAAGCCCTTATTCTTTATTTGCCAACTTTATAATAATGTGCTCATTATCCTATGTATTAGTTCAATATTCTCAAAAGTTTTAAATATCCAGGGATTGCCAAATATTCTCGATGTCATGGTCTTCACCGTTGCCACCACAGTTTCTTTGAAACTGCTCAAGGTCTAGGGTTCTATTTAACTGCTGCACCTGAGCTTTTATATTTAAGCCTGTTTATAGATATTGGACTAGTAGATAGAAATGGAACCAAAAATCGCAAAGGCATTGGATAGGGTTGCACTTAACCTGAAGCGCAAAGCGGCGACCCGATATGCTGCACATTTAAGTGGAGCTTCGCAACAAATGTTAGGCCATTGGCCATCGTTTATGCCACCAACAAGCAGGGTTGTCAAACGGAGGAGATTGGGTGGATATAGAAACAAACTGACAAATGCTGGTCCTCATATTGAACAGTCCTTAGTTGGGCGTTTTTTGAATTATAGAACGAGTGGGAGACTGGAGCGTTTATTGTTTCATAAGAATGGTGAATGGTTGGACTTTCCTAAGGATGTTGTTGACTTGGTTAAGAAAGATCTTGAAGTCAAGAAGGTATATGTGGAGATAGACTTACATGGGTATCATCTTTTGTTTGATTTTTTACATCTGCAAAAGCTGGACCCAAAAACTGGCTTACAACCTATAGGTTGGATTGATGAGACAGGGCGCTGCTTTTTCCCTGAAATCCATGCTGCTTCTGATGAAGAACCTTATAATTTCTGCAAACAGGAGGGTGGAAAAAGTCCGGACTCATATGCATCTAATGAAATAAAATTACATTTAGAAGTTGAAATAAATGGAGTGGATCAGTCCAGGTTGAGTGAGTGTAGTGGGGAGTCCAATGCTCTAGTTAAGGGTATTCAAATTGATACTAAACAAAACTGCTATCAATATGAGGTAGAAGTTGAAGATAGCATTAACAAGAAGGACTGTGGAAATGTTGGTGAAGCCATTCAGAAAAATCAAGACATAGGTTTAGATGCTTATACTGAATTGGTATATGGAAATTTGGATTTGAATTCTGTACAGAAGATGTTTCTTAAGGGAATGAATAGTTTTGGCAGTACTGATTCTGACATAGTTGAGATTTACCACTGCTCAGGTGCGTCGATGCAAGCACGATGGGAGCTGTTCCAGAAGCAAGCTGAAATTACCAAAAAAATTCATGGGGAAGCTAACATTCGATATGCTTGGCTTGCTGCTTCTAAAGGAGAACTATCTACAATGATGGAATATGGACTTGGTCATTGTGGACTATCTGGATCAAAGTGCACATATGGCATTGGTGTTCATCTTGCAGCTGTTACCTGCCCTGACGCCAGGTTAGTTTTGATATCATCGACCCTGAACAATAAAATCTTTTAAATAATTTTAGTAGTGATGATAAACTTATCTGTGGCATATGTTTGATTGGGTAAAAGCAAGATAAATAGAGGTGTATGGGCTTCTGATTTTTAGATTAAGGTGCAAGGTTGATGAGCAAGTTGATCCTTTATTTTCTAATGCAATTGGTGACTAAAATCTCTTACAATTGGAGTCATAGTCTCTAGTTATTCTATTACCTGTTAGAAATTTCTGTGCTAGTATTTTCTCTTACTGTCACACTGTTTTACTCCACACTCAGTCTGTGTTATCTTCTGCATTGTTCTTTCTTTGTAGTCTACATGATTTGAAGTATTTATATTTATATATTTTATAAAGATATACATTATTGTCCGGACATTAATACAAGTTGAATATATTGTGTTTATGTGGTGGGATTTTCTTCTGTAAAAATTTGATCATTTTTCCATCAAATATTACCATAGTTTTGTCATTAACACTTGTTTGTTTTTCCCTTGTCCTGTACTGGTTATATTGTGTTATTCTTAACTGCTGGAATGATCTTTAATCAGTTTATGCTGCACACCTTTTAATTTGAGGGTGGAGTGATTAGCATATTTTTCTTGTTATTCTTAATTGTTTTGTAGTTATTATTACTTTCGTCGTTTCTTATGTGTTGTTCCATACAAAGTACATTTTCTTTTTCATATTTACTTCTCAACTTCTGTCCTAATTTTATCTTTTTTGCCCAATTTATTATGTTATTATTTGGTATTTATATTCTAGATTATTCTGTTGGAATGCTTAGAGAAGGATTCAATTTTGCCATATGTACAGTGTGCGTTATTGTGATGTTGACGAAAACGGGGTTCGACACTTGGCTCTTTGTCGTGTAATAATGGGGAACATGGAGATTCTCCGTCCTGGCACTGGTCAGGTTCATCCCAGTAGTTGTGAATATGATAATGGGGTGGATGACCTTCAATGTCCACGATACTATGTGGTGTGGAATATGAACATGAACACCCACATCTATCCAGAATTCGTTGTTAGCTTCAAGGTCTCTTCTGATGCTGAAGGTGATACATTGTTCCTTTATTTTTATTTTTTTGTTTACTATTCATTTGTGCTTTCCTGGGAAAAATAAGTTGTACATTTTAATATTGTGTAATTAGTACTCAATGTGTTGAGCAAAAGGCTAACTAATTAATATCTATAGTTCTTTCTTTCCATTGGGATGGAAAAGTTTTATAAGATTTTAATATTAGGAAAGAGCATTTCATTTGTAGATTGTTGATATCTCCTTGAGGTCTATCCTACGTTCATTAGATTAATCACTTCACTCTGGTTCATTGAAACAGCCAGTGGTTTCTGCTGCTTAGCTGTATGGATATGATTCTTTCTGTTTGATCATTTAATCATGGTGCATTTTCAGGTCATTTTTGCGGAAGTGAGGGTAAGAATGTTTCTGGGGTTAATACAGCCTGTCATGGTCCTAATGGTCTGTTACACTCAGAATCTTCTACAGTAGATAACGTAAGTTATTTGATATTTGAGTTTCGCATCTAATGCTTCCCATGTTTTTAATGTTGATAACTATTTATTATCTGTAGTTTTTATACCTTATATTTCCAATATCTTTTGTTTTAATTTTTCTCTTGATTTGGTGAAAAATAATGTGGTTGATCTATTTTGAAAGAACAAATGCAGTTAGCACCATTTGATATTCTTTTATAGAGGAATTGTATGTTTCACGAGGGTTTGGCCATGTAAGGTAGTCTGAAAGTTATTGGGTTGTGATTAGGGGCTGAAAGTTTTGTTTTCACTGCTGTGAATATTTAGTTCCTGCATACACGGTTTTTGGGGCTCAGGTCTGTTCTATGGCTGGGAGGAAAAACATACCACTATTAGGGATTTTTTCATGTTTTTGAAAACTGTCTCCTGGTTTTAAATCCTGTATTGTTTATATATGGAGCTTTATCCATATAATTTTGGATTGTGAAATGCCTCAGGGAAAAGCTCCTAGTATGATTGCTAGCACCCCAAAAGTTCCAAAATCCCCTTGGATGCCTTTTCCTGTGCTTTTTGCTGCTATCAGAAATCAGGTTCCTCCCAAGGATATGAATCTTATCAAAACACATTATGAACAATTCAGGGTATGTAAAATAGCTCCACACGATGCCTTTCTACCTTGATTGATGAAATACCTCTAATATCTCATGCCGTTCTATTTCAGTCAAAGCAGATATCCCGGGATGATTTTGTGAAGATGCTGAGGTTAATAGTTGGAGATGATCTGTTGAGAACTACAATAACAAATCTTCAATTCAAGGTACTGATTTTTTTAAAAATGAATTTGGCTTTGACATCTTGTAATTGGTCTTCAACTGTGGTTATGCCTCCTAAAGAAATCACTTGCTGTTAAGTATATTATATTAGGCTATATTTTTCATATCTCTTAAAAAAATCTGCAGTCTTGTGCTCGTCTTCTGCTATGTGGTTGTACCTCCTAAATGTTTAACTGGCTGCTTGCAGATACCATCCAATGGTGAATTAAAAGACTCAGTCAAGAAGGAAGCCTAAAGACTGTATGTCTGGAGCTGGAGATCTTTGGCCTTGGAGTCAAATAATGTCAACTTTTTGCTGGATAAATTAAAATGAAGTTGTTATATTGTTATCTTCTAGGCAAACTATCTTTTTCATTTCCTTTTGTCATCTTCATTTGGACCTGGAACATACATGCAACTAGAACTTCATTAGAGTTTATTCTGAATCGTCTGTGAGATCAGATGCCCTGTCAATCCTCTTGTTTTCTACCTTATGTTGGGTTTTTATAATAGAAGCTGAAAATTAGATATTCTCTATTTTTTTTTTACTTCAAAATAAGCTCACTTTATATTGTTGATGGGTGTATTGAGCATCTTGTGGTGGTAATGGTGTTTTGAAGCATATGAGGGAAATTTTATCTCCAACTGCCAGGTGTAGACTGCTACTGATTTTATTTTTGCATGTTGGTGCCTAGCTTTTGGGCTGGTTGATCTGTTTGGAATACTAACAAATTAACATTGCTTCTGATTTGGTCTGGGAATTGTAATGTATTTTCTAATTGTATTTATTGATGAAACAATTGTGAGTGTCTTATTTTTTACAACATCGGAGGTTGGGTTGGGGTTGACTCCTTTTGAGGTCAGATTTGTGGTGATAGGTTGTCCTTCAGCCCATCCTTGTGCTCTTCTATTCAATCCATCGTAAAGCTTCGTAGATCCTTTTTGTCACGACTTTGTACAATGTCTTTTGGCTGACTCGTTAACCAATTATTCTCGTGGGTTTGAGATGAGTTTTCATTTTCTTGGTAAACCACCTGGCTTTTGGTCACTAGATTTTCGTTTGTCTAATTCTAGTATAGTTTGTTATAGCTTGTTTTCTGGAATGGCTCTCTTTAGATCATGTATCTTATTTTCTGGAGTAGTCGAGATATCCTCCTTAGCAAACAGTGCTTCTGGTAGTTATACTGCAAAGGGACTCAAGTATTTGGGGTCTAGCTATGAAAGCATACGTCAGACTGCCTTTTTGTGCTATAAAAATTGTAACCTACATATCTAAGGGCTGAAGTATAAAAAATCTGGTGAATTTGATGTCTTCTTCCCATCAAGTCTTTTGTTGGTGCTTATGAAGCTTTGGGCATTTGAGCCAGGAATTATCGTTCAGGTAAATTCTTTGAGAAGAATTAAAAGAAAAGAAAGAACTTGTCTGGTTTTCGTTGGAAAATGACTATCAAAATATTCGTCCTAGATCTATTTCCCCGTCTTTTTAGAATAAGTTAAATAAACTCGACGTTTATTTTTCCTGGGCTTCTTGCGCATATTTTTATATTTGCTATTATGTCTGCTTGCTTCTTCTATAAGCTTGTGTAGGGATAAGATTCATGATTTTATTTGAAGATGCTCGCAAAAGCAGGTTAACATCCAGCTATATGGCATGCTAAGTCAAGGAGAATGCTACAAAAAGAAATGATTTGGACGAAGGATGGAGTTTGCTTTTTCAGCAACAGTTGCGAATATATCAGCAGTAGTTCAAGTTTTGGACCCACGATTATGTCCCTGATAAGACCCTTTTATCCATAGTTTTAAAGCTGATTTTAAGTCTTTATTTAGTCAGATGAATATTTCTTATGCAATTGATGACAGCGGGAGTGGAATAATGACATTTGAAGGAATGACATCTTTTTCTGGCCAAAGAATAAGAGGGAAGGAAAAGCTTCTTTGAGACTTAGTTGCATGCCAAGATATTAGTAAGGTTTGGTCATATCATTATTTTTTGTTTTGCTTTTTGGTTGTTTCTGGCTGACTCGTAGGTTTAGTCATTAGCATTTGATATTGATAGCAGGGAGCTTAATAGAGGGGGTGGAACACAAAAAGTGAGCGTTTGTCCATGTTGTAATAACTGATTATGGTTTTGGTGGACCCCTGCTATTGTAGGTTGGGTGGTTTGGGTTTGGAGAAATGTTAGAATTGTACATAATCAGAAGTGTTTCCTCGAAGATAGTCGAAATGGATGCCTTTGATGAGAAATCAGTTGCATAAATGAACTTTGCTACGAACATATCCTGTCAAGAATGAGAATTCTGATTGTTTGCTTTGGTTGAAATCGTATCAGGAAGCGGGGAGCAGGAAATGAGAAACCCTGTCTGCCGGAAGGGTAATGCCAATGTCTTTCTCGCAGTTTGGTGTTCTTCTTAAGATCTTTTAAGAGTTAAATATGTTTAGTTTTTATAAAACAAGTTAATTTTTAACTTTGCTTGCTAAATTGATTTTTTTTCCTTCTTATAAAATTTAAAATCATTATTTTTTATTTTTGAAATAACTACATTTTATTTTCAATTCTAATATACACTATATTTTTAAATTTTGAAATACTTTTTAACTCAACATTCATTTTAAGACATTTTAAGGTGTTAATTTTTTTTAAGAATCATTTATTAATTACATATTATTGAGTACTGCTTTAGGGTAGTTACATGACTTTCTATATATCTCATAAGATAATAGGGATGAAAAATATTAATTTTAGATGTTAGAGGATGACAATAAAAAATAAAATAAAATTTTAATTTTATAGAGACTTAAAATATTTTTTTAACTATCAAATCAAATACAATGCCAGGAGATCTCCAGCACTCAGTACCCTATAACTAACTAAATTAGACCTCACTAGTACTTAAAACATATTTAACCTTTTTTGAATTAATCTATTTTTTTTTTCAAATTTAGTCTCTAAATTTTTTAATTATTACAACTATATCCTTTTAAATTTTCATTGTTCTCATTTTATTCATTTTAAATTCTCTTTCACTTAAACTTCACAAATCATATTTCATTCAAAATAAGAAAGCCCCGAGTTGAAACTCTAAACTCACATCGTATAAATAATTTCCTATCATATTCATCTTAATCCCCCCCCAATTATTTGGATAGAATATAACGATTGAAGATTTTATGCAGAACAAAACAATTTGGAGAACTTGATCAATACAATTAACAAAATTAGGAATGACAAATTCAAGCAAGAAATAATTGAAGGATTAATATTGCACATTATACTAAAGTGATACAAAAAATATAACGAAGCTAAAAAAAAATAATGCGATTCTTTACCTTCACACAGAATCTGATTGACTTGCATCAAACAAACGGGAATGGACGATAGACCAGAAACTCATACATACACTTGGGCTGTATTTATTAAAGGAGTGGGAGGTTAAATTTTGTCATCATTATAGATTGAACGGTGAATCACATTATATATCAGCCACCAACTCCCTGTCCCTTCAAACAAGTACAAAAAAAACGTCTCTACCCATCAGCCAATTGTCATTTGGCTACTTTTTTTCCCATTCCTTTAATCGAACCAGTCCACAGCAGTTCAAAACATTGCGATCATTTTTACAACAGGCCCTTAATTATGTTACACCATCCATCACATAGTTATCAAACTAGTGGTTTTGATGACTAGAATAACGACTTGAACCACTGAAACTGTTTTATATCTTTGGTAGATAAACATGTATAAACAAAATACATGCTATCACTAATTTCAAGAATCATTACTGTGTGCCAGGAGTTGCGTTACCTTCACCTGATGGATCCCAACCAGGGGGTTTGATGTTTGGCCAATCACCGCGACATCCCAATCTTATGTAGAGGCTTTTTTTACCTGCAAGATGCCAGAGATTAAGTCAATCACAGGTTATTAAAAAATTTTCAAGTTTTCCATTTTCAATATAAAACCCCTTCCTCTTTCCACTTGTAAAATGCTCCCTCAGTCATTTTCACCTCCATTTTTATTACTTCTCTCATCTATTAGTAACGAAGTATAATCATTGACCTGCTGCACTCCTCATTTTATATCTTCTTATTTTCAGTCTTTACATTTTATCCCGTGAAATTATACCCTAAGGCAGTTGTCCAGGATAGCAGTTCACAAATCATGTGTTGAATTGGAGTGACCTTCTACTCTAAAAATTTTTTGACCACTGAAATGAAATGACAAATGAATGGAAGTCATTGGATCAATCTGAGAGCATGGAACCCGCTAAGCAATTAACACAAGTACCTGGAAGTTTCTTGTCTGACAGGATTAACTGTTTTAGGGCTCTTAGACATGCTTGCGCTACACTTTTGGCATAAGCAGGATCCCAGCCTTGTAGCTTAACAACCACATCTGCATTTGTGTATGTAATTATGCCATCTTTGACATTTTTATGGGTCTCCTCCTTTGCAGAATCTTCATCTGTATTTCAAGCTTTCCTACTCATTTTCACTAAAAACAACATGCTGAAGCAACCATGCAATGAAATATGTAGGGGAAGGGTGGGGAAGGAATTAAAAAGAAAATGAAGGGGAGGGAGGGCAGAGTGTGAATGGTGAATTAACAAGTTTCCTTCCCTTTGTATGTTTAAAATCCTCCAAAGTTCTCCAAATTGGTGGAATAAGATGTTTATAAAAATTAATAAGGGAAGGTTATTGGGAGTTACATGTTGTAATCTCCCACTTCCCTTCCTCGTTATAAAAACTTCCCAAAGAAGGGTGAGATTTATTTGAAACCTTCTCTTCCCCCCATTTCCCCTCCTAAATCCCCCACCCAAACATACCCTTAGTAGTAGTAAAAGTTTCTTCATATTTAAGTTGAGACTGGGGTAACATATCTCTTTTTAGTTCCAGTCGTCAATAAATTTGAAGGTTCAAAACAAGGATGGACTGAAGCATATATCCTGTAAAAATCAACCTAGATTAATAAAAAAAAAATTACCTAGTGCTTTAGTCTGTGACAACCAGACAGTAAATCCAGCATAAAGATGTTGCCATTTATCAGCTCTTCCAGCAACACCATGTTGCCCTCCTAATGTTGAGACTACTGCTCTAGCATGACTGTTTAACCAATCAGATGCAGCAAATAAATCTGTTAGATCCCCATAACAAAATGAACAGGAAATGGAATGAAGCCATTGACTTACCTACTTATGCTTTCAAGTACAGCACTTTCTGCTTCTGCTACTGAGTCAGAGCCTTCAGCAAGCAGCCCTGGAATTCATTACACTTGTTAATACACTGTAAAATATAACATTTAAGTCGCTTCAAATACTCAGATGCATGCCCTTGTTGCATCCACATCCTCTGATATTAAAATATGATGCATCACCGGTGTAATGTCTTTCAGGGAGGGCAGGGGGTTTGACTAAAGAAAACTGACAATTGACAATAAAACACATAAATTGCAGCAAGGATAATAGAGGGATAAGAAAAAGATAGTGTGCAAGGATATAGTGAATTTTATATTAAATGTGTAAAGAGGACAACCAAAGCTTCAAACATATATAGCATTTTCAATCACAAGATTATAAAAAACAGACTTTGTTTTCTCCCTTTGTAACACATTTTTGTCAATGGAAGTAACAAAAAAAAAATGGCTAAAGACTGGCACTATCAGATCTCAGCAGCTTCCATAAGATGCTGATTGTTCATATGCTAAAAAGAACAATAGGCACATTACTTTAGTTTCAACCATTAGAGTGAGGTGTACCTAAAATTTAGGGTTTAGGGTTTGTAAGACACCAATGGAGATTGATCCTAGAGCTCCACTAGTAGTATTAAAGATGTTAATGCTGATGACAGTACATAGTATAGACTATTAGTATACAGAAACTTGATGTCTCTATTACATGTTTGTCAGAAACCTGCAGCACAGGAGGAAAAAGAGAAAGCTTTGTGAATGAGAAGAAAGGCATAACAATGGTACTCACATGAATCCACAGTCTGCTTGGTATATGTTTCCAGTAACTCTTTTGTGCTAAGTGGTGTGTACCTGAGAAGAATACCAAACACCAAAACTTATAAGCCACGATGAAAGTTACACACCAATCATAGGCATCTAACACTAAAGTGCATCCCTTGATATAATTATGTCTCTGTAAAAGCTGATTTAAGTAGTTGGCATTTTGAATATATCTTCAGCAGGACATGCAGCAGTTTCCCAAAAGTGATAACTAATATATGTGAAACTGGAAGATTCATGTTATTATTAGGCAGAAGATTCACATTGATAATTAAAATCACAAATGGACTTGTGGTACCCGAGACCAGTTGCTAGCTCTTGAGCCACTTTTTGGTTGATTTCGGTTGATTCACCAACAAGGTAGATGGATGTCCCTTGCAGAAGTTGTGAAGATCCTGCAGCAAGTGATTCCCAAGATTCCATGATGTCGGGCCATTTCAAATCAGGGTCCTGTTTCTTGAAGTTCACAACAAGTTGATCATCATCTATATACCTGTCCAAATCAGACAAATCAACTAAGAAGGCAAAGAGTAGAACCTGATTTTCTTTTTTTAACTACTTTCAATTGCACAAACCAACCATATTGTTTCAGAGGGTTTAATCCTATCAAAAAGAGGATTAGTTTCTATGAGTGTGATGGGAGATCCTGGCCGCAACACTCTGATAGCCAAAGAGGTATCATTTGTATCAACCAATATGTCCCTGGAGCTTCGTATTTCCAATCCTCCTATGTTTAATCTTAACTCCACCTCCGAAGAACCATCAGAAAACTGCATTTTGATTTTGATAACTAGCTAGTATCAGATATAATCAAACTCAAATTATAAAAAGTGGAGGACTTTAACACAAGAAAAATTACCAACATCCCGTTGGAAATTGTCCATCGAGAGTCTACCCGATCAGTTAACCATAATCCATCATTAGACATTTCAATAACCTCAAACACTATTAACCACTTGGGAAGCATATTTAACCATTAGTGCTACAATCACATTCATTTATTTTTAGTCAAATGTGCAACAAAATTAATCACCAAACACTTCAATAAGCTTATGACTCTATAAACAACATGGGAGAGATATTTAACTATTAGTTCACAGGTAAAGATTGATAATTGCGTTATGCAATTCGCATATGGCAAAGGGTAGGAGACAGCTAAAACTAAATTAACAGACACGAGCAAAATCATAAGCAAGTAACGTCCTAGTCAAGTACCCAATATTTTAAAATTATTTTGATGTTTTGGTTTTGTTTGTGTTGGAGAGAAGGAAGATATTGACGTTATACCTCGTAGGTGGTGGTGGAGACAGGGGCGGTGGAGGAACACTTGCAGGAACGAAGACGAAGATAGTAATTTTGAGAAGGAGAGAATGAACGCAGTGAGAGGACATTGGGTTTTAAAAGTGAGAAGTTGAAGTTTGGGAAGAGATAGCAGAGACGAGCAGGAACAGCTGCCATTTCAGATAACAATGATGTCAGCTGCCACGTTCGTTTTTGCTTATGTTGTTCTTTCCAAAACTTGGATTTGGGCTGCTTGGAGCAACCCAATTTCTTACTTCTTTCTTCATTTTGACACATAACCAACCTTCAGATGTTAATAAATCGAATCGATTCCATTCAATAAAAATATAAAAATGGACAAATAAAAAATTGAATGAATCCAAAATAAAATAAAAAATCAATTTTGTATTAGATTGGATTGAATATTGAAATTAATTTTGAAAACTGATACAATTCAATCTAAATTAAATTTATATAAATATAATTACTTGTTATCCATTCAAATTATAAGTTCAGAACATTTTTTTTCTTGGTAAAAAGATCTAAGTTTAACTTACATTCATCTCTTACTAAAGGGTCATGTATGTTTAAAATAATAAGAGGGAAGTGTAATTTAAACAAGTTTCAAAGGAGGATAGTGTAATTTTTTTTAGAAAGAGCAAAATAATAAAATTATTAAAATAAAAAAAATCATTTTAATGAGTTCTAAGTGTAAAATTTAAGTTATGAATTAATTCAAGATCGTTTTTATAATGGATTATAAACATGAAAGTTTTATATTTTAAATCAAACCAAAATAATTATATTTCTAATTGATTCCATGTTATAATTTTGAGGTTATATGATTTTATTCCTTGTAAATATTGTTAAATTTTTTTTTCCTCTAAAAATTATCTTATTAGTTTTTAACCTTATAAATTTATAAAAACATTAAAAATGGTCTTTGTAGTTGTTTAGTAGTAATACGATATGTACCTAGTCGTTTTCTCTATATACTTCATGAGTTATGATTTTCAATTTTTTTATTTCAAAGAAACATTTTTAAAAGAAAATGAAGTTTATGAATAATACCTATAAGAATTTTGAAGAAGGTTAGCAAGAAATTTGGAAATGAGAACAATATTAATTTTATGAGAATGATATAAACTCTAAAAAAAAATATTTGTAACTTTTTAATTTGATAGTTAACTCTTTACTAGTGAGAATGCTTGCTTTCGAAATTAATGATTTAAAAGAGTTTACTTTAATTAAAATACTAAGATATTTGAAGGATAAAAATTACACATGCAATTGAGAATGTTCTCTATTAATTTCAACTAAGGGACATCTATATCTACTATAAATAGAGCTATTAGAAAAATAAATCTTTAAACTAGAAAATTATGCAAATACTTAAGTTCATCAACCTTTTATTATCAAAATATTTTGTGTTAACTTCTTGTATAAGCATTTGTTATCAACATATAATAAATATGAAAAAAAAACACCCAAAAGACTCTTACTTTCCATCCCTTTGAACATATCTTTGTTTGATGCAAATTTAATCTTCAAAATTTTCACCTCAAGTGCAATGACAAGCAAAAAATGGTGATAAAGGGTCTCCTTACCTTATTTTTTTTTTCAAATTTAACCTTCTCATATGGTTTATCATTAATTAATCATTAGTTGATATTGATATCCATGTAGATGTTAAGCACACCTTAATCCATTTTCTCTAAATACCAAAAAACCCTATTATTTCCATAAAAACCTCTAGAAATTTTCAACATACTGTGAAATTTTCTTTAAATGTTGCCCATTTTCCCTACTCGTTTTTTCTTTTTCTACAATTTTGTTTGCTATAAGGATTTTGTCAAATACATGATGCATTTTTTACAAAAGCAACTTTTTTGAGAACCTTTCTCAAATTTTTTGATTTTCACAAAGGATATCTCAAAATCAATAATTAAAAATTAATTTCTTTTTGAGATGTAGAAATGATCGAAGTGAGTTTTACTTCTATCTAGAAAGTCTTCTCCATGTAAATAATCAATATTCAAATATATGATATAGATAATCAATATTCAAATATATGATAATATGTTTAAGAAACTCAATTTCTACAAATTGTGCTAAACATTATTGGTAGGTGAAATTTCTCAAAATATATAATAAAATTATTTTTGACAATAGGCAAAAAAAATTTTCATTAAATAGAAATAAAATCCTTTAAGATCTCACCATAAATAAATATGTGACTCACATAATTCTTCTCTTAATATACTCCTTTCTAGATAAAACCAAGATGCAAAATATGGAGGTCATATGAAATTCATCACTTCATTATTGATAACGTGTTCAATCCATAGATTTTTTTTTTCTCCTTTTTTACACTCCAAAGAAATGCATACTAATATCATAGGTTCAAGTACAAATCTCAATTTTAAAAGAAATTGATTTTTAAGGATTTTGTCATTTTATATAATCTTCAAGATGGTTTTTTATCTGTTCTATCATTTTTTTGGTTTCTTATAAATATTTTTTGAGAGATAATTGTGATATGATCATGCACTCTCTGCGTGAATGTTTTCTCCACAAAAATTCAAACTATAATTTGTCTCTTTATAAAAACCTAATATTTTTTTACTAAACTCAATATTTATTAATTTTTCTATAATTTTTCTTTTGAAAAAAAAGGTAAGAAAGAAATGACATAATGCAATCCAATAAATTAAATTATTATATATATATATTATAGCATGCTATAGAAACCTGGAAAAAGTCTAATTCTGTATAAATCTAAATCACGAATATTTTTATCTAGTCATAGCTATTAAACTAATATATAAATATTACGATAATCTCTTTAGAATTTTCTTGAAAATAACCACCAATAAGATTTTAGATAATTTTAAGAAGATTCGAACCTACATTTATTAAATAGGTAAGGATTTTTCCCTAAATCCTCAACCAGTTATGTCAACCTAGGTTGGCATTTTATGTTCCTAGTTTCAAGATCTCAATAACACATCCTTTCAAAAATAAAATTTATTTAAATATTTAAAATTTGTAATTTGCTAAACCTGTAATTGGATCATATATTATAAACTAGATAAATCGACGGTTTTGCTCATCAAGATTTACTTCTAAATCAATTCATAAAAAGAAAAGGTGACTAGCATTTAATTAAATACATCGATTTTTCTCATGTTTTCGCCAACACGAGCACAAGTCATGCTGAGTATGTGGTAATATTTTGACTTAAGAATATAAAAATATTCTAAATTTATTTAATATTAATGATTACGGTTAATTTATTTTTTGTTCAAATTTGGAATTGAGCATTTGAGATAAGAAATCTACCTCCCTAAGCCATTATATTACCTCTTGAGTTTCTAATATTTTTCTTTCATTTTTCAAATCCATTTTCAGTAGTCTTTTCTGTTAATATCACTTTCTTTTCATTGCCATGCCCATAATATTCTTTTTACTTTGTCCCAGTCATAGTCATATACTTTTTTCTGGGGTATTATAATCATGACATCTTTGCTTCATCTTAATCGTAACATTAATGTTCATGTCTTTCTTTTTTTTTGGGCCAAACATATGACTTTATGCAAGGGTTGCCTTGTTTCGTATGGGCCGTATATAAATATGTACAAGAGGTTGGGCCGGCATTGTTGGGCTCAAGGGGTTTTCTCTGTCTGGACCACAATTATGTGTAGGAGGCTGAGATTCCATTTTATGAATAGCATTATTGTAAGCAATGTCCACTGCATAAGGGATGTTTATATTAATATTATTAATCAAATTCCAAATACTAATATACGACTTAAGCACATTAGATTAAGGACTTTCTATTTTCGAAAGTCAACTCTTAATTACATGCAGTTTCTGTATGCATGAATATATAATGAATTATAAATACAAATTATGAATTTCAAGTACACAAAGCTATATTATAAAATAAATTAAAGGTGTTATAAATATTTTCATAGTTATTCTCCCCTTTTATTTTTTTTCTTGATTCTTCTTGTCACCTTACTTTAGTTTGAATAATATTCTTCGTAAAGCAAAATAAAATAAAATAATAATATTCTTTGTCTCGACTGAGATTGTATTCTCTCATAAGTAATATTTTTCTGATTCAGTCTTTGAACTTTTTACTCAACCCAATAATTCTTTTAATTTTATGTAAAAAAAAATGTCACATTTATAGATTACTTCAATTAAATATTTGAAGGAAAGTTTTACTCTCCATAAAATCATATCCTATATTTACCGCGAACACTATTACCTCTTATAGAAATATTTCTGGAGTATATATAATTTTTTTTTACCTCAATTGGAATTTGGAAAACCCTTCACCAACAAAATTGAGATGGCCTCTGATTAACTAACAACTTTGCTGTAGAAATTAAGAAATATATATGTGCTATATAAGGTATATATATATTTGCAGATAAGGAAACATTATCTTCAGTGGAGATATTTTCCATTATGGTCAATAATTATATTGTATATGTTTTAAAATTAATGGTTGTCGCGTACACATAAGTCTGTTTTTAATTAATGGCGCATTACATTATTGACATACTGGACCCATTCTACGTTACGGTGGCACTGCAATGCTGACCAAATTTATTAAATTTTTGGCATGCGAGTCAACCATACTGAATTATATTACTCACATAATAGACAACAGAGTGCAGACTGCAAACAAATTAATGGATTTAAAAGAGATGTTAAGATGGGAAAAAAAAATATAATTATACATTAAAAAAAAGAAAAGCCAGCAAGTTACGTATATAGGTGAGAAATACATATAGTATTAAGAGAATGTTGTGAAATATAATAAAATAGATAATGGGTTTTGAATGCATAATTATGGATGGTGGACATAGGCACTGGCATGCATGTCGATCTGAAATCCTATTGAAATCTTGTTCTCAAAAACTTAGGGTTCTCTTTAGTCAGTGTGGTACTTATGAACAATAATATATAAGAAGAATAGTGGTCCACATGTGTGTATGTACGTGTATATAAAAATATAAAGAGAGGAAAAGTAGATTGCTATATATTACATGGGCAAAGCATTCTTGTCATTGTTGTCGCACAACAGAGATAAAATGTTTCAGCAAACGTCACATCCTGCTATGGCCAAAAGCATTAAAAGGAAGTAATTATGAATGAATGATTCACAGTTCAGACTCTTTCGGATAAAGATAAAGTCATACTGACGCTGTCTCCTGACAACTTTCGTCACCACCTACCCCTCAACTTTCAGGAATACCAAACTCGCCATCATAATTCATCTCAATCACAACCCTTGCCCCTTCCCTACCTACGTTTTTTTTTAAGAATAAAGTACCCATTATTACTTCTATGGGACATTATTAATTCCCTAGGATAAATTCACATATAACCTTTGTTATGATGATATCTATTTGCTATTCCCTTTTAATGCCATATATAGTTTCAATTTTATTAAAATATCTAAATTGTTTGTCATACCCAAGGAAATTGTGAATTATTTATACCTTGTTTCTAATTAGTTATTAGTTTTAGGTGATGTTTAGTGCTTATATGACCGAGGTTGCATTATTTTTTATTTTTGATTGCATAGGAAAGAGTTAATTATTAAAACTTTTAATTTTTTTTTGGAAGATATGTTAGTCTTTATACTCTTTCCACAATATTTTCTCCCACTTAACCACATGCTTACGAGACTTGATCCTAGTATCAATTGAAGTTACAATATAAAGTAAATCAAATTGACAAAGTTCTACCGCTTCAATAATGCGAAGTATTTTAGTACCTGAATTAAAACATAAATATATCCCAAATTTGAAGTAAACTATTTAAACTAAGAGTGTGACAGAATATGAAATCAAATCTTTTAAGTGTATTTATTTTATGAATTTGAAAATATGAACTTGAGAATGTAATATTTTCATATTTGTTATGAGTTTTAAAAATATTTTTGAGTATTATTCATTCCCAGGAAAATAATAGTGTCATGATTTTCTTCATTTTTATTTTCATGACTAGGGACGAGAAAGTTATATCCCTGTGAAAATGTGGAAGTTATTTTTTAACTCAAATATAGCTTCTACTTCAACTCTTATTTTTTATTTTAATTATTTTAAAATTTCAAAAATATTTCTAAAAGTGTTGAAATTTAACCAGATGTACTTTTAAATATTCCTACTGCTTATCGTTATAATATTTCTAAAAATATGATTCCCAAAAGGCAATATCATATCTTGGAGCAAACGTCCTGAAATGTTCCACTGTTTCGGTGTCTCTGGTTTATAGGGACATTTTTTGAGCTTAGTGAAGTTATTTAAGGGTATCTTAAAGAAGATATATAAATAATCAAATTAATGGTAATGAAACTCCGAAAGAAAATAAAAGTTCAAACGGACCGGAACATGAAATGGGCTACAAAATATATGATTTGAGGCTAAACTTGATTTGAGGTATGGACCAAGAAAAAAACAATGGATTTGAGGGTTTTTCTTTTAACACGAGAATGACTGAATAATTAAAAAAGTCGATATCTTAATAGCCCAGCCCAATTTTTATGGAGATGACTTGGGTTATAATTTTGTCAAAGAACAAATTTTAGTTTATTCTTCAATATATGGCAAGGACTGATTGAACGGTGAGTGAAGTCTAAAGTAATTTTTTATTTTTTAATTTAAATAAAAATATTATATGTTAATTTTTTTTACAAACATATATATATCTTTTTATTCTATAAAACTTAATATTTTGTATATCAACATAATTTTTTGTTAAACAAAATCTAAGTTTATATAAATTTTTTTAAAACTCAAACCAAACTCAATTATATTTATATATTGCTCCCATTTTTAAGTCGTCTCTCATAATTTTGAGACGAGATAAATATAAGTTTTCTTATAAGTGTTTTTTAAGCTTTGAAATTTCTTATATCTTGGGAACATTATTCTCTCCCTAAATTTTTCAGCACAAAAAAATTGTATTTCGTATAAATATTTCAAGCTAATCAATCAAAATAAATTTGATTAATTTAATTTTTAATTTTTATTTGAAGCTAAGACGACCCAACCCATGATGATAGTATGTCCAAAAAATTAAAGGTCCATGAAGTAGAAGATGTGTCACATGTACTTGTAGAGTAGCTAGTCTTCAACTTTTTTTTTTTTTTTTATAATTTTGAGAAAAAAAAGAAATAATAAAGTAGCCCGGCTTGAATGCTGGGCAGACAAAGACTGGACTGAGGTTGAATAGAAAGGGGGGAGGGGACTACCGAAAGAAAGAATGGTCACCATCGAATGAGAGTTTCTCTCTCTTGCCCGAACTGCCCTAAGATGTGAAATAACAAAGCTGCTGTTTCTCTCTCTCTGATGCTAAAACGACAGTGCGGTGCAATGCCATGTGGTCAGAGAGGCGTCAATCATAAAGCAATGGATTGCTAAATGATTTTGCCTCGTTCCTTGTGTTGTGAATTCTGTTTCCTTCCATTTGAATTCAATAACAAGAAAAAGACTGTTTTATTACTCACTTTGGGTCCGGGATGGTATTCATTATTCAATCAATAATATTATTATTATTATTATTATTATTTACCCCTATGGCTGTGCTTGTGCATGTCTTTGACCTGACCCTAGTTAGCTACACTATCTCTTGTTTTTATTTATATAACTTATTCCACTAACCTTGTCCACTTTCACTCTTTGACATGTCACTTCTGTTGTCACGTGCGAAGGATTTCAAGACATCCCCGCTAGCAACATGCACTCTCTTCTCTTCTCTAATATTATTATCCCCTTTGTTCTCTACCTATGACTATGTTGCTATTTGTTATGTTTCCAAATTTCCTCTCTCTCTCTCTTCAACATACAACAGAATGATGCCTTTGGCTCCCGCGAGAATCTCGCCTTATTATGCGTCGTCTTGTATTCTAACACGTCGCTAGCGTCAATTTTTGTTAATTTCTCTCTTTTGTCTTTTCTCTTTTTCAACTTCTATCTCCCAACACATGTATGTATCTATACATCATCCATCGCTATTCACTTCTTTATTCTCTTACACTGTCAAAAATCCTTCCATGCCTTTAGCCTTTAGGCATTTATATATCACAAACAATTTATATAAATCTATCAAAACCAAAATAAAATTAAACTTTTATATTTAATTATTGTTCAAAATCATTAAGAAAATATTTTATTTTATGCAAGTTTATGTATGGTTCCTTGTTTTAGTAAAATTTATAAATTTTTTAATTTTTAATGAATTTTAACTAATAAACAAATATTTAAAATAATATGCTAGAAAGTTTGATATTATCTAGCATTTCTGAATTTTTAAATTATGATTTACAACAGCAATTGTTGCATTGCTGCAATAATTAATAAGGCTTTAAATGTTTCTACAATCGCAATGTAGACAACAATTTTGGTGATTACAACGAAAGAGTATTGCTATATATTGCTATATGGTACGAACCATTACTGTTCGAAATTTATACAAAAAGAAATTTTTGATGAAAATAACTAATATATAAATTTCGCGTAATTCGCCTCGTACTATTTAGTCTTTTTCTTACAACGAAATCACATCTATAAAACTTTAAAACTTATAATCAAAGCTACTGTTTTTCGAAGCATTGAGTGTCGTATGATTTATTCATCATATAAGATTTTCTCTATTATTATAAGTGGATAAAAATTCATATATTGCCATGTTTTTCAAAAGTGATGGGAGCAGGTATGAATTTCAGAGATACTATGTATATATTTTAAAGAAGAAAAAATCATAAGATGTAAATGATCTTTAATTTAAAAAAAAAACAAATGTTGTCTCTTTAAGTGAGTTTAACTAATCAAGAGCAATTTTTGTAATATATTTGGTGTACTTTTCATTGTCATCTTTTAAGGTTACTGTGAGTGTTCTCTTAAACCCTCTTACCACTAATGTAGGGGATGTCACAGAAGTGCAGTTACTGTTATATCATGTGTTTAATTTGGCAAAATGAAAACTTGTCAGTCCAGTAATAATCATTCATTTCATTAAATTAACCAACCACTTGCATAATTTGATAATGTGCGTATGTAAATACATAACCCAATTCAGTGACGTCTCACATCAAACAGAGATGTTACCTATCGTCAGGAAAATCTATTCTGAGTTGCAGCTCCATGCCTCCTTCATGTATCTATGTCATATTAATTTGGGACCATGGGTGAAAAGATCCATGTCATAGCATAGTACGTCATTTAATTCACATATGTCACGCACCAATTAATTAATTAACCCATAGCTCGAATATAACTAAACCTAAAAATCCCCTTTCCAATTAGGGTGTTTCCATTAATCTGCTAAGTGTTTGGGGTTTTGTCACGCATAGCTAGGACTGGGCACGTTACCAGTAAAATGACCAAGTGAATGAACTGCAATTCTGATCATTCTGCTAAAAAGCAAAGAAAAAAAAAATGAAATTAAAGTTTTATTATTTATTTTGCTGCACGGCCTCTGACATGAATACTGAACATTAAATTGATTGCATGAAAATTCGATGGCACCCGGTGTCAGCTACTGGGCTAACATGGACCCTCACACTGCAACTTTTTCATGCAAGAATGGTCTCGAGCTACTAAAAGTGTTCTCTCTCTTTAAAATTTGTTTGCGGAAACGACGACGCATGGGATAATATATGGGTGAAAACAAGGGCGTCAAAACGGGCGTCACCTCAGTGGTCGTTTTCGACGTTCTCCATACGGCATAGTAGGGGCAGACTCAGGGCATGCAGATCTGACGGCTGACAGAGAAAGCCTTCATTCATTCAATTGTCGTCCACGACATTGACGTGACACGTGGGTGCAGATCGTCTACCGAGGATTGAATCATAGCGTAATCATGAATAAATAATTTCAACTAGTATGTAGTAGTAATAGTAGTATTCATTCTATACTCTACTCTACTCTACACTACACCTCTCTCTCTCTCTATATATATATGCCTCTGCTGTTCAGAATTTTACGCAGACTTTTTACTTGTACGTGACCAATACTGTATTTCTAAATAATTCTCATCATTTTTTTAAATTATATATTTTTTTTTCTATCTTAAGTTATAAGAGTTGTTCAGAAAGTAGCATTAATTGTTACTTTTTATTTTCTTTACCTAACCACTTAGAAAGATAATACATATATTAAAGACCGTAAACAATATCTTCATTCATATATAGTAAAATTAATTTTAACTTCCTAATACGACTTTACTTAATTTTATTTCTCACTGATATATATAGTATGGGTGTATAGTATTTTAAATCAGGTAAAAATAACATAATTGAAAAGATAATAATTAATATTGTCTAATTTTTGAGTAAATAAATACTAAATAGAAACAAAATATTATAAGAAAATGGAAAGAATAATATTTATGAACGCAAAAAAAATAAAATAATGTAAAATAATAAAAGTGAAGAGAAAACTAAATAATGTTTTAAAGACATTTGTAAAATAATTAAAAAGTTTATATTTTAAATGATTAAAAATGTATTTTTATATTTATTTTGTTCTATAGTTGATTAATATTTGTCAGATTAAAAAAAGAGAAAAATAGGACTAATAACAACTAAGGTTGACTGTTGAGTAGCTCAAGGCTTTAGAGGGTTGTTCTCTGGCTTCTTCAGTTATTTATTACTACTGTTATTTTGGCTCCTCTGCGTTCTTCTGTAAAATACGTACTCTCACTATACCTATGCTATTGACCGTGTACAGGTTCCTGCTTTCTGTACCTAAATATTCAAATCCAGTTTATTAATTAATAATGAATGTGTTTTCAGCTTGAGCTTCAAGCTGCGTTTTAACTTTTTTATAATTAAATTAATATAAGTGAAGGTACAGATCCAAAGGGGAGGGTCCTAGTACAGAAGTGACGCTGCCAATTGTAACACTTGCATGGCAAGTTTTTCAAAAGTAAAAAAGTGACACTGATGAAAATGAGACAACGTCAAAAAGAGAAATGAAACAAAATGTTCCCAACTTTTTTTTTTCTACCTGCTTACTTTTCTTTTCTTTTCCCTCTCCCTTTTTCTTTTGGTTTTAGGATGAAGTGTATGTATATTGCTTTTGCACTGTAGTTAGGTTTAGTTTTATATATTAATGCGTTTGTACCGCTTTATGATTAAATTAATTTGTCAATAAATTTTAGCTCATTATTACTAAAGCCAACTTTTTAATTCCAAATGCATGTAGACTAGATATAGAAACTTCAACATAATCAATAAGTAGTTAACAATTTAATTATTAAAGTACTAATGTACCAAAATCAAATGATGAGATAGCTTTGTCGTAAAGAAGTGGGGAAACAAGAAAAGAGTGTTTATGTTGATTACGAAAGTGAGTCCACTCTGTCCATGAACATATAGAGTTTTACTTTCTTTTTAAAGTAAATAAACGCATGAAATTTCAGCTAAAAAATTCGTTGAGATTTAATGTATGTCTAATAATAGAGGCCTTAATCATGAGCTGTGGGACTTGCGTGTAGAAATTAAAGTTTGGAATCTAATAATTAAGTTACTAAAAAACGATCTTATTTAATATGTTAATTACTGCTTCATCGGTACTTCGAATTCCAATCTTGATATTTAGAAGTAGAAAAGCTTAATTAGGTGGAAGCTTTTAGCTGGCTTTTGTGAAATATATTAGGACAAGCGTCCTTAAAATTAACCCTTGTTCCCTAAGCAAGGAAATGTACTTTTTAAATAAGGACAGAATTTTACCGGCCTTATATAAGACATAGGTGTGCGATTAATTCTTTATGCCTTTTTTTAAGTGGAATAGTTCTTAATTTATTCTGAATAGAGTTAACCAATTTGAACAATAACTAGGAGAAGTTAATGAGTATAGAAGCAAGAAAAAATGTGCTTTCAAGAACAGACATTTACCATCCATATACAAGACGTACGGCGATTAATCCTTTAATTTATTTTAATATGAACACCAATTATTCAATCAATATGTAGGAGAAATTAATAACCTGAATCAAATAATGCAAAAGGTCCAAAAGTTAAAGTACGTACTTGCATGTCACATTAGAAAACTTCCACTATTCCCATTCCAAAAAATAAATCAGTTTTGTGACTTGTTCCCACTTTTCAAAATTGGTGAGATGATTGCCAAAAGAAAAGACATAGATGACATTCAGCAATTAAGCAACAATACTATATATCGTCACATGCATGTGTATATACAGTAAACTTTATGATATTGGAAAGACGCATTAGAGTGACAAAATCACGTGCTTACATGTATATACTTGTAATGGAATAATTTATTAGAAAAATTGTTGCTGCAACTGGAAAAGTGACTAAAGCAATAAAAAAATTGCAAAGCTGTTGTAAGAAGGATAGATTGTCATATCTAAGAACTTTGAATTTATGCATTTATGTAAGTGCATAAACACTTACGGATCTGACAACAATTGACAGCACTATTGTTTTGGTAGCATATTTACTAAGAGGAGTGTTATTAAATAGTATATATTCTAAGGATGATAATGAGGGCGGTAAGGATGATAATGGGAGCAGTTACTAGTAGTAATTTTCTGCCACCTGTTTCTTTGGATGAAAACTTTTCTTATATACCTCTTTTCGTACGGGTACAATATCTGTCAAACATATTATTTGTGAATTTTATGAATATTTGTCAATATTTATGGATTTTTTTTAAAATATACAAATTAAAATAAAATAAATAATTTAAATATATATGTGTGTTTTTATATTAAAATAACTTATTTTATATATAATTAGAAATATTTAATTAATTTTAAATTGTGAGTGCGTTGGTACTTGCTACCTATCTTTATTCTATCAATGAGCATATTGAGAAAAAAACTATTTATTTTATTTGTAAATACCTATTAGGTTATTCATTTTATATTCATAATATGTTTAATCTGAAAATATATGAGTTTGTATTTTTTTTTTCATCTTCCCACCATTCTTTCTAATATCTTTCTATTATTAGCCAAAGAAATGTTAATAACACATTTTTAACACACTTTTTTTCTAATTCATTTTCTTTTATACAATGGAATTTGGGTGAATCTCATTTCCAAACAAACAGAGTTCACATTTCAACACAAAAGTTGGACATAAATAATAAAAAATAATATTTTAAATTCTACTTCAACATCCTCCTACTACTTCTCTTACTTGCTTTATATGATATGCATTGAATATTTTTTATATTTTCAAGACATTAAATTAATGTAACAACTCCATTACTAATTAGTAAAGTAGTTGAGTAAAATATCTCTAGCTACTCTCACCGATTAGAGAAACATTTGCTAGGAAATATTTTTCTTTTTAAATTGTAAGAGATTTATTTTTCTTTGCTTAATAAGATAAATATGTTAGTGAGAGGACAATTTTCTCGCAAAAATAATTATAATACTAAAAGAATATAATTTTCAGTTAGCAAGAATGTAATTCCCTCACAAATCTTTTGCATGTCTCTTAACTATATAGTTGTTGATTTGTTTTTAAGGATGTTTTACTCAAATTAGTCAAAATAGTTTAAGTTGGATAAGGTTAAATTTGTGTAATTTTTCTATTAAATTCAAACCAACCTAACTCATAATAACAAGTTGAGTTGAGTTGGATCTATGAGTATAGAAAATTACAATTTTATTTTTTTAAATTATATATTTTTTCTTATTATTTTCAATGACATTTTGACACGACTTTAAAAAGTTGTATTATATATATATATTATCTTTCTTTCAAATAGTTATGTTATATATTATTTTTTCTATTTTTTATAAAATTATATATGAATAAATAAATTAAAAATTAAAATATATCATATCAACATGTTGGATTGGTTTTATAGGTTCAATATTAAAACTCAAACCCAATTCCAAGAACAATAGATTGAGTTTGGTTAAGTTGGATTCTACTTTAATAATCTAAATAATCAAACTAGAGTATTTGGATTAAGTTGGACTCATTTGGATTCATGGGTACACATACCTATGAATACCTTTACAAGTTAGTATGTATGGAAGAACATATATTAGAAGAGATAAATATTTTAAATAAATCTCAATATTTTGAAGCATTAGTCTTAGACTCTTGGTTAAAAGACATTCTAAGTTCAAAAAAATAAAATAAAATTCATTTGATAAGTATTAAATTGTTTTTATATTTCCAATTCATTATTAAATTAATTTATTTTATATTTAATACTTTATTTATAATGAATTAGAAAGATTTATAAAAAAAAATTATCCGAAGATATAACATATTACTTGTTAGAGGATATGCGTTGCTAACACTATTTATTAGCTAATATTTATTACTAAAATTATATATAAAAAAACACTGGTAGCGACGTGACTCATTAAATAAAAAAAGTGTTTTTGGTCTAAATAAAAAATGTGTTTTTTGGGCGAAAAAAAATGTGTTTTTTGGACGGAAAATAAAATAAGAAGTAAGTCTCATATTTTTTATAATTTTTAATAAATTTTAGTATAACAAAGAGTGCTTTAATAATAGTTGAATATCAACGAATAATATTTTTCTTGTACATAATGTGTGTCGTTTATATTATAAGCAACTAGAGAATTTAAGTGGTTTTATTCATATAAATACTTATTTTTTTATGTTATTTATATTTTATGTAATTTAGAATTATCATTAATAAATAATAATGATTTATCATGTGTATATTTTTTAAGTAAATTTATTTCGTAATCATCATAATGATACTTTTGATTTATTAATAGAATCTCAAAATGTTTCTTCAAATTTTGATGTTTTAGATCTATTATGAGATTAATATTTAACTAGATATTTAATTACACTTAAATATTTTTGTTAGTATTTAATAATTAATAATGTAAAATTTAATAACAAATTACCGTTGATTTGATTTTAAAGTAATTTTTATAAAATTTAACAAATATTTTATTATAAATAATGATTTAAGATTAAATAACTATGTAATACTATTTAACCAATTTAATATAAAATCCCATGGGAGGGGCCAGGGTTGAAAAAATCTTTATAAAAACTATGGAATTAAACAACTAGGTAGGTAGTAGAATAAAAACTAAAAAACTTATGAGTCAGCTATTTGTTTGCTAGCAATGTGGTTCAATTATAGTTGGATTATATTAGTACTAGGTGATCTCTTTTTGTATTCTATTGCTGGGAAAATTATTGTGTCCCACAGGGTTATCTGAACAGTGATGACTCCATGCATTCGTGCAAAACCAAAAGGAAAGCAAATAAAGCTGAAAGAAAAACAAAAGCTAAAGCATCCTCTTTTCTTTTCTCTCCTCCTAAATTTTAACACTATCTCCTTTTGTTTCTTTTCATCAACTCAATTCCTCTTTTTACACCGACGTACTCATCAAAGCCACAGCTAACACACCCAGCAATCAGTACTTTCAAACCCAAAGCCAGTTTTCTTCTTTCTTACAATCCCTATCCTCCTTTTCTGCCTCCATTTTATCTCTTTTTTTGGGAATAGCTTCTTAATTGCCTCCTAAACGCAAATTAGCCGTGACTTCCGACTTCTCTATAGTCTATACAATCACATGTCACGCCAAATTTTGGAAAACGCGTTTATTTTTTTTGTAGGCTCTGTAAAATTAATTAGATTTACATTATAATTTAGAATATCATAAAAATTACGATGTAATTGTAACATCACAATACTTTCAAATTAATTTAATAAGTTATGCAACTGTTAAAGATATTTTTTCAATAATGTAGTCTTGTCAATTTGCAAAGCGTATATACTTGTATATATACATTAATTAATTAAGAATATGGTATTTCTTTCCTACTTTCTCTTTATAGATAACCTGAGCTCTTGATAAATAAATTGTAGTTAGAGGGTTAAAAGTGGAAATGAGATTATTATTTTATATTAGGAGTAGTAATGGGATGGGTTAAGGCATGATTTTTACAATTTCTACCCCACCCCTACTAAAGACGAGACGGGTTTGGACTATGATGGAAAATTAGAACCCAATTCTATTTCTGTTAGGATCAGGAAAATTTGTGGGAAATTCATTCATTTAAAAAAATAATTTACTTATATTTAAATTTAAATAAATTATATATTAAAAAATTAATTACATTTTAATTCAAATAATATATAAAAATTAATTGATAACATGAATAATAAAAATGACTATATACTAAATTTATTTTAAGCAAATTGCGTAATTTTAATTTTGTTATTTAATAATTATAATTTAAATTATTTCATTATTATAATGAGTACTTTATATTTTAATACTTATAAAAAATTAGAATATGAAAATATATTCTTAACTTATATATAAATATATATACACACGCGTATCAAATGTGAATATTTCTTATTATGAAAAATAAGAAATATAAATATAGACTATTAGATCATATTATAGTTAAGATTAAAAGAAAAATGTATATGGTTTTTTTAAGTGGTTATGTGACCACTATATAACTTTTAGTTTTAATCATTTGTATATAGTTATATGATCCAGATTAATAGTACTCATATTCTTATATTTAATGAGAATAGTTCTCATTTAAGATCAAATAGAAGGGACATTTATATTTAATGAATCATTTTTGGATACTCAAATACACACACTTAATTGTGAATGCTTTATTCTAAAGTTCAACTTGGAAAATTTGTTTCCAACATTGACAAAAAAATATTTCCTAAATACTCAACTACCACTAAATTTTATAGAATTTTCAACTCTAGAACTTATGTGGTTGGAGAATCTATCCATGTTACATTTAACGATAAACTAACAATTGACAAGAAGCAATAATCTCTTGAAGATATATTTGCAAATTGGCTTATTAGATCCTCCTAAGACACAAGATGAATCAACAATCAATCAATCTCAATAAATAATCTAAGTTGATGCACAACCTATAGAGGGAACAAGACATTGTTGGAAGTTTATACTCATCATCCATAAAAATAAACTCATCATTGGTGAAAAGGTAAATTAAAGGGGTAAGGACTTTAAAAATCAAGGGTAAGTGGGCTTAGCCTCGTATATTGAACCTAAAACAATAAAAAGTACTTTGATTGATAATAGTTGGATCCTAGCAATGAAAATTCTTAATATGTGCACTAGAAATGATGTATAATTATTTATTTTCAAGTTAGGACACAAGATTATTTCAAGTTAGAACATAGAGCAAGATAGATATTCATAAACAAGTTGGATAAGGACAGGAAGGTTGTTAGAAACATATCTAACATGAGTATTTTGAGGTTTTAATCAACAAGAAGATATAAATTTTACTAAAATATTTGGATTTATATCATGATTAGAAACAATTATGATTGAGCTTGCATGTGTTGCATACAATAACATAAAGTTTTTTCTTTCAAATGAATATCAAAATTGTTTTTCTAAATGGTTTTGTTGATTTTTTTTTTTAAAACAACCTTCTGGTTTCGATGGTGTTACCCTTTTGGACAATGTTTTTAAACTTTTGTATGCTCCTGGAGCATGATATTATACACTAAACATTTTTTTTAATCAAATAATTTTACCAAAGAAAAAATGGAAATAAGTCTTTTTAGAAAATGTTTTATTAACTAGTGAGAGAGAATGGATCCAATTTTTCTCTATTTTCATCATTTATTTTGTTACAATTTAATAGTTCTAACGAATGATACACGTCTATTTGTTAAATTTCAAAAAAATTAAAGATGGAGATGAAAAATAACTTTTTAAAGTTACTGTTCAAGTAATTTATCTTCCTTTTATTTATATATATATATTGGTATTTTTAAAACTCTTAAGGGTTTTAGTGTAACTACCTATCGGTGTAACATAAGGAGCCTTACAAATCCTTCGAATAAAACATAGCTAACACCTCGGGATAGAAAAGTCTAAATACAAAATATAAGTAGAAACTCAATGCTAAATTTATGATCTAAAACTTGTACTACTTCTTTTACTAGTAGCTCTAAGGCTCCATAGACCTTCTTAAATAATAAGTGAGATCTACTAAATTTTGTGATGTTCAATAAATTTCAGTCAATGATAAAAAAAAAATATTTGTACCAATTAACATTTCTTTTATTAAATTTTGTCGCGGTGCATCTACTACTCATTCCACATAATTCATGTGACTGTCTTCTTGTACCATCTAACAATTCAAGTTATAAAAGAGGAATATTAGCAACATTCTCTCTAACATTCTCTTTCTAATATTTTTTTTCCAATGTTAACTGAAATTTATTAGAAATTACAATTTTGATAGAAAGATCCATTAAGTGATAATGAAACCCAAAAACAATGTAATTTTTAATCAATTTCAACTAATAGTAAAGAGAGTTAGAATATTAATTAAAATATTTTTGATAATATAAATATGTTTATATTGTTATTTAATTATAAATTAGTATACATAAAAATATTATTAATTTTATAATATATTAATTACTTACAAATTTATTTATAATAATTTCTAGAAATGAATAGTATACTCATAATATATATGAAATTTAAATCATATATCATGAATATCGATTACATGAATTTGTGACAATTATAAAAAAGAATTCTTAAAAAATAAAAATATCTCATGTGTTACTCATTCTTAAACATACGTGGAACTCTTCTCTCTAATCAATTAATGATTTTATTTATAAAAATTACAAGTTTTATTAACACTTTTTAATACTCTCTATAATTAATTGAAATTGATTAAAAAATAATAAATTTTGATAAATTTTACTTATAAATAAGAAAAGAAATAAGTAAAACCCATCAAAATTAAATTTGTAATTTTTAATAAATTATAGTAATTAAAAAAGGGAATATTAAAAAGAGTATCGTCAACCTTTTTTTTTTTTTTTTCAAAATAGAATGTTATATTTATTGTAAAAAGAGGAGTGCTAACATCTAGTTAGTTTTATTTTTAAAACTGTCCCATTAATCTATGGCCTTCGGGTATTTTTTTTTATATCTTAAAATAGGCGAATAAATTCTGACAATCTTCTTTACGAGTTCGGCTCATATTCAAATTACAATTACCTAAAGAGGTTTATATATCACAATTCACAACCGGATTTATATATATATATATATAATAAAAATGTTTTAGAATTTTTTCTTAATCTCGTGTTTCTTTTGATATATTCTTTTTTATCTTTATTCATAAATTGAATTTCAATATTTTAAAAAATCAATAATTAAAAATAATCTTGTATCATAATATAAATTATTTATCATAAATCTAAAATATAATTTATATATTTAAAATATTTATTGATTATAAATATTATTTATAATATAATTTATATTTAAAAGTATTTATTTATTATAAATTTTAGCTATGCAAAATAAAGAAATCCTATATATTACACAAACTAAAATATCAGTGGATCGACTAAATGTTTAGAATTTTTTTAGTAAGAAAGTTAACGATTTGATAAATAGAATTATTAGATGGTAAGAGTCAAAAGTCAGACAAATGATGTGAAATGAGTATAGAGGCGTTGATTTGGATGGAATTTTGCTAAATCGGTTGTTCGAATCAATCAATATATTTTGAATAATTGGATCTGTTTATTTTTTTATTCCACTCAAATTGAAACTAACTCAATCAATAACATGATGATGATTTGGGTCAGGTCTATTGAGTTTTAAAAGGTTATAAACTATTTAAAAAGTTTTCTAAACATTTGCATTTTTCCCACCATTTTAAGACATTACAGAGCTATTGAGTTACACAACTCAAAATTTAAATAATACAACAAATATTATTATTGATATTTTGTGTTAACTTTAATTTTTATGCACAATAAAAAAATGTTATTCAATATTTTATACTTTTTTCTTTTATCCTTAATTATAAAAAATTTAATTGAACATGAAATTCTATACTTTTACCTTTTCTTTTTCTCTCTTTTTATTTAGTTAATAATTTGTGTGTGTAGGCACGACAAAATTGATAATAGAAACAAGAATATAAAATTCTGAATTCGATGGATATGGGAGTTAATAAAATTGATATTCTCTCAAATATTATTCTCATTTTTAAATTTAATAAAAATAATTTAAAAAAGTTTAGGGTTTAGGGTTGTTCTCATTTTTAAATTTAATAAAAAGAATTTAAAAAGTTGGACTTTGGTAGCATCAATTGTAATTGAAATGCAATTGTTTGTAATTGAAATGCAATTGTTTGTAATTTTGTGTTTTTTTAATTTTATGATGTTATCTGATTGACAAAAATATAAATAATAATTAAAAATATTTTTTCATAATTATTAAAAAAATAAAAATTCATGTCAATGAATTGGGTTATATTTGTTTCATGAGCTTAAAAATAAAAACCCGTTACCCGAACCAAAACACAATAGTTTGAACGAATCAACGAATTGGGTTATACCTATCAATATAAAATATAAATAGAAGTGTTTAGGGTGATTTAGGTTTAAGGTTGAGTTACCGTACCAGTGAATATTCATAAATGAGTAGTGAATGCTTTACAAAAGATAAATATAATTATTAGTTTTTATTTTATTTTGTATATCACATGTTCAATTAGTTTTTTATTTTATTTTATCAAACTCTCTTTATTCTCTCAGTTAGGGATTTCCAACACTCTCATTTGCTTATTGGTAGGTCTATTCCACACAGTTCCAATTTACAAATAATATTATACAATAATTTAAATTATTTATTATAAATCTAAAATATAATTTATATATTTTAAAAATAATTAATTATAAATTTTAATTATATACAAATAAATATTTATCATGTTTAACACGCAAACTAAAATACTAGTTTGCACAAATTCCTCTATCAATCTTCGTATCATATATGCAGCATTTTTCTAGCTCATTTATCTGCAATCCTCGTTTATTTTGTTAATTTTTTAATATAAACAAATAAACTTTGACAATCTTCTGTACAAGTTATATCCACAGTCAAATTACAAATACTCGAAGAGATTTTGACATCACAACTTTGTAGTTCCTAGCTATTTTAGTGAAATTTCCTGTCCAAGACAAATGGTTGAATATGTCATTTTAAACTATGAATCGCGACCTTATTTTTGAAAAGTTTTTGATAGCTCAAAGTTTCTGAGTGAATTAAAAAAAATAAAAATAATTGGGAAAGGCAAATTTTGTAACAAAATTTGTAATACAAACTCAACTTATGCGGGATAAGCAATTGAATAAGTACAAAATTTAAATAAATCTTTTAATTTTTTTAACATGAACTTCTCTAATTAAATGATGAAAATTTTTTATATCAAATAATATCTATCAACATGTTGTAAAATTAAAAGAAATCATCTACTTATTTTCATTTAATATATTGAAAATTTTAATGATAAAAATATAAGAAACTTAAATTTTGTTCATTAAAGGAGAAAAAAAATTAAGAGGACTTCATTTTAAACAGATATATAAGAAGGAAAGTCTACCTTCGTTTCGTATGGGTTTCGCAATTTCCTCGGAAAACCAAATTATTTATATTGAGGCATAAGAAAGGAATATAATCTTTTTTCTTTTTAATTTAGTTTTCCTTTTTAAAATATCATACGTTATCATTGCCCCTTTATATGTATCTTGACTATGTTGGTATTCTTTTTGACACTTTATTCAAAAATTTCAGTCTTTTCCTAAGTCCATATTCTCAATTCTTTCTTTTATTCCTAAAGTGTAAAGCATGTGCCTAGGCATAGAATTGAATGTAGGATTAGGAACCCAACTTCTTTGGTGGAAATATCTAAATATTTCATAAATGTAAAGTGCTCCATTACAATTACCAAGGATCACTTCATACTTTTAACATAGCTCTCTCTCTCTTTCTCTCTCTCATGTCTCTTTCTCTCTCTCTCAGATTGCAAAAACATACAAATCAATTAGATTTCATATATTTACCAGAAAAATATAATATGTCGATTTGGATCTTACAAGAAGTCTGATAGGAAGGCCATGCTTTTTTCCCCCACCCCTTCCTTTTGTTGCTTTCTGTCTTTCTTGTCTCCTTGTGTTTCTTTAGCTCCTTTTACTTTTCTTTTTTTTTTTTTTCTCTTTTGTTTTCTTTTAGCTTTCTCTTTCTCTGATTTTCTCAGCGGGTTCCTGATTCTCATTCCAGTGCTCTACCTCTTTCAGTTTCATAATAGTTAATGAATAATATATATTCTGAGGGGATCGATCCAGATCTCAAATTAAAGTGGCTGGCCCAAGCTGAATTCCAAATCCAAATTAGCCTTCTTCGGGCTTGATCCTGAAAGGTTTGAGGATGAGCTTCCATCTGATATTCTCTCATAGCTTAGGCACTTTGGATCCATTTCCTTCTGAAAAATTAACCAAATATTAAATAATTAATTAACAACAATAACCAAATATCATAATATCTATAACATATGTAGTTGTAGTGTAATGATGAGAATATGATATCTATAGCATAAGAGAAGTGTGTGAAGAGATTTTGGGAATCAAAGAACATTTGACTCGGAGAATAATAACAGAATATTTATATCAATCGAGGAAAAAGAAACTTGAGATAGGTACACCTAAAAGCCTGCCAAGTGCTAGAATTTGCATGTTCATGTGCTAGCTTCCAATTATTTTTCTGTATAGCATTACCATTTACCATTGTTATGTGTCAGCTATAATTTCTAAGTGTAGACCATGGATCATTGAGTCAAACGGGGTAGGTTTAGGGTTATATGGTCTTTAATAAATCTAAACTAGAGGGGCGTCTTTTACGGCACGGTTTGTTTTTTAAGCGTTGTAATTAGTGTAAATGCGAAAAGGACTGGTCTTCCCATTTGAATTTGTGAAGGACAAAGCAGCTTTATGGAAAGCCTTTTCCTTTTCTCATCTTTATAATGTGCATGGCAAGATGAAAAAGATCAAACGTATTTCCTTTCCCTCTCAACTCCCTTTCATCATGCATTCCAAACGCAGCTTGGTATTTGTGTATAAGTATAACTTTTGAAACAAAAGGCCAATAAAGGGGAATTCAGTAATTAGCATTTACATACCTCCATAGAAGCCACGTTTCCAACAGAATCAGCCTTTGTCTTTCCATGCAACCAAGCTTCCCTGTAACAATCGTAAGAATTAATATTTCCCATTACTGAAGCCATATAGTAAAACAAAAACAAAAACAAAAACAAAATGAGAAAAAGAAAGCCATCTTTTACTGTCTTAATTATTATAGCCCTCTTTTTTAATTATTGTGCTGATTGAAATAAAGTTAAAGCCACCCAATTGATAGTCCTTTGCCCATTGCTAGCAATATTATATATATATGTATAATGTATGTATATATAGGAGCATTCAAGGAAGTTTCAAAGGGCATATCGCTTTGGCATCCAGATTTCTAATTATGGGTCTACCAAGGGCTTAGCTTTGACACTAAGTTTCCCAAGTGTAGGGCCCATGTAATGGCCTAATGGCTGAGCCCCACAAAATCCTAAGGAAAGAGATATCTCTATTTTTAAGGTGGATTTTGGCAAATATCAACTCCTGTCTCTTTGAATGGCATGTAGGAGTGTGTGTGGGTTCCTTTTTTACTCCCTTTTCACCCACTAGAAGAGAGTATATTATTACCCCATCATGGAGATTGGATGCTCATGGTTTGTGGACAGACAGAACAAAGCAAACTGAAATGATTTATTCTTTTTGTGATTTTTTGCGCCTAACCATGTTTGCATGTGAGGTTGAGAAAGAGAAAGGAGAAAGGAGAAAGAAAAGAACAAAGAAGAAAGAGAGAGAAAAGCTCATGTGTGAATAAGACATGCATGAATTGCTCTGATTTTTATTTTGTTTTTCGCAACATGACCATAGGAGAAATATACAATGAAATATATATATAAAAAAGTGAAACAAGAAAAATATTACTTACAACTTGGTCATCATTTCAAAATTATTTTTTCACTTGATGGGAAAATAAACATGTTTCCAATATCATTCAAAACAACATGTTGCATAGTACATTAATAAAGTACGGAGACCTCAGTAAAACTGAAAATTTGCTTCAATAACTTTCAAACAAGATTATTCTACGTGACACATGTATTAATCAAAAGCATACTCCCCTAAGGGAATATATATTTAATCAAAATTAATTATCTAAACATATATAATAATAAAAAATGGACAAGTCTTCATATTTTTCACTACAACAAGAAGCATTACCTGGAAGAGTTGCCCCAAAGACCATGATATTCCTTGTCTCGATTATCGCTTGATCTTCCCTGCTTAATGGATAGATCAGACCTTCTTGAGGATTTTATGTCAAACATTAAGTCATCGGAAGTATCTCCAGACGATCCATTATCATACACATCCGATTGCCCTAATTCATGATTAAAGAGGAAAAAAAACAAAATGTTAGGTTGAACGATAATAATGCATCAACATTATTATACTTTCATGGCTTAATCTTCCAACAATGTTAGATAGAACGAAAATAGACACTAACCTGATGAAGCCGCCGCCCTATCTGTAGTTTTCACCGTCCGGTACATCTGTATTTAAATTTGTGCATCATAAACATTAGATAATATACTTTATAATATTAGTTAGTACTTAATATTATTAGTATTATTTACTAGCGTGTAAAAGTAACACATGAAACTAAGAGGAAGATTAGCAGAAAACCATAAGAAATGGTTAGGGAGTTGCAAGTTGTGAGTATTAAATTGAAAGGAAGTACAGTACAAGTTCTAACACAGAAGCATTTATGGTTAAGGCAATATGCATATGCATGGAAGCGTGTGACTAACCAGGGTTAAAGCTGGCATGGTAAAGAAACCCATATCCGAGGAACGGATCATTGAGAAATGATGGTGTTGGGTATATACGTACTTGCTTATCATTTATTTTTTTTGTTTTAAAATGCAATTTATACACATATTATTTGTTTAATGGCATGGACTGAACTATGAGCTTGTCTGATCTCGGCTTGGCTGCGACTCATTTTGGATTCATAGGGCTTTGTCCTACTTGTTTTCAGAAATCGATGAGTACCTCACTCTTTCTCTCTCTTATTTTATTTTCTCTTTTTCCCCTTTAACTCGGCTGGTTCATTCTTCCAAAGCAAAAAGCTGTTTATTAGGTTGCAGAAGCAGAAGCAGAGGCAGCAGATCTAATAGAAAAAGAAGCGCTAAGAATTTGAGAGACCCTTTGTAAGGAAACCATTGGAATTTGAAATATATATGGATGACTTAACTGCTTCCTGTAATGTAAATGTATGCGGTGAATTTAAACACACATATATATATCAATAGTACGTCTTACAAGCCATTAAAACCCCAATCAGAACCGTACCACCTTCAAGCTGACTCAAAAAAATTCATAACACTCACCTCAATTATTATTTAATGGACATAATTAATTATACACACACTAAAGTGCAATTAACAACCTTAATAGATTATATACCTGTAAATGAGACTTAACGTGTGCTAAAGTGAGATCCTTCACATCCATTAGCTCAAGAACTGATTTTGGCGTGGCCCCTAATGAAACACCAGTATAAAGAAAGATTAATTGCGAAAACCAAATTTATTTCATTTGAATAATTAACAAACTCCCTTTTCTTATTTGTGTTGTTGAGGTGAAAGCAAGGGTTTAAGAGGAAAATTAATTAAGAGAAGAATTAAAAGAAGAGAAGGAAAAGAAAAATGAAGCATACTTTCGTGTCCACCTAAGAGTTCAACGGCATGAACAAAGCGAGCGTGGAGGGTGGAAGTCCAACGCATCCTTGGAGCCCTCATGCTACGCTTAGCAGGGAAGCGTGACAAGAACCTCGATCTCATAAGGGCCTGAGAGTGGAAAGGGGTGGAGGCTGTGTTTGTGTTGGAGATAATAGAAGAAGGGGTGTTGGTGGAAGGTTCTAGAGGGAGATGATGATGGTGTTGGGTGAATGGTATAGGAGGAGGGTTTTGGTACACCGGGATTCCTCTGATGGGTCTGAGGAAGCCAAGGTCTTGGCTTAGGCTTTGGTGCTGAGGCTGGAAGAGTGGCTGGTGGAAGTAATGGTTTTGATGGAAGGGTTGGAAGGGGATGTTAACGTTGTTGGTGGCATTATTTGCAGCGTTTTGGAAGTGGTGAATGAGGTTGTTTGTGTTGGAGTCTGAAGCTTTTGGATTGGAGAGGGAGAGGTCGAAGCAAGAGTCTTGTTTGGCCATTGATGATATGGAGTTTCTCGAGTCCAAGGCTCTCTTCCAAAATCCCAAATCCATGTCTTCTTCTGTGCTTCTCCTCCAACTTGATGTGGGTTTCGTGTTTGGAGGGCTGATTTGTAAGGACAAGTCTGGTTGTGCTGGGAATAGCTCCATCCAAACAAGCCTCTATGTCTTGCTTTCGCTCCTCTCTTCTCTTCACTTCACTTCACTTGTGTGCTTTTCTCTTTTTCCCTCTCTTCTCAGTTCGTGCAATAATGTGTATATATAGTATGAAAATTTTCAAGGAATATTGAAGTGTGTGATGAGGCTTTTTGAAAGGGAGGGAGGAGCTAGGTGAGAGTAATTAATAAGATTTTGTGAAGGTGTGTGGATGGAGTTTGGAGCATTCAATCTATTTGGAGTAGTTGCAGAGCAGAGATTTGAGATTGAGAGAGCAAAGAGAAAGAGAGAAAGAGAGAGAGAGAAGAAGGAAGAAATGACAAGGTATGTGAAGTGAATGGCTGTTTCTTTTGTGTAAAGTATATGTGAGAAAATGACACTTAAGGGACTATACTATAGGGGGTGGTGGGCAAGAGAGAGAGAGAGAAGGTTGTTTCTTTTGTGGACGTGGGGTGAGTGAGAAAGGGGGAAAAAGAATGGAAAAAGGAAATAATGGAAAAATAAGATAAGGAGGGAAAAAAGAAAAGAAAAAGGTAAATAACTTGTAACTTTTATTCCTTTTTACAAATATACTCTTTTTTCTCTTCTGTTTTCTAAGGATTAAAAATGGAAAAGCAGGAACATTTCTCATATACTTTTAACGTGTGTGTGCGCATTGTTTTCCTCTACAGATTAAACTTTCCAACAAGCACACACACGTACACAGAAGCCCCCTTTCACTGGACTGAAACCTAGGGCTTGGTTCTTTTCCTCCTATCCTTAAAAAAATTAAAATTCTGAAATTTACAGTCACATGATTGCACCCAAATTTCAACATCTTGGGGATTTGTTTTGTTTTCTTAACAGCCCAATTATAAACCACTCATTGAGGTCATGATGAACCCTAATTCTCCGCAAATCACATCATGCATTCTTCTTAGCATAAATTTGGACCCATCCATCCTATTCTTGTCATATTCTTTTTATAATCAACCAAGAAAATCAAAGGTATATTTGTGGGTTGTATCCAAAATAAGGACAAGATGGAAAGTCAGATTTACCCCTCATTATATATTGAAGAGGAGCATCTCTAAGGTGGGTAAATTTGTCTTTCAACAATACAGTCCTAAAGTCATCAAATAGACATCGGAACGTACTAGACTAGTGAATGTATGCAAATTCCACTCACTCTCAGAGACATATATACCCCTACACGTACCAAAAGGAATCAATATAATTTTAAAATATAAAAATAAAAACTTGTTTATATATGTTTGCTACAAGGGAAAAATCTATTAATTAATTAAATTCGTGGAGTAATCAATTATTCCTCGTCCATTTGAAAATCTGGGCCAAGAAATGTTAGTCTTGTTGACTTAAATTTTGCATACGAAAGCATATAACTAAAAACATAGCAAATTACAGATAGATGGAACATTGACAGAAAAAGGAAATACACCGAGTGGGTCATGAGACTCTATCAAAATTAAATTTTATGGTTACGAGTTTTAGTATTCAAATGGTTGGCCCTAATAACAATCCATAAGAAAAAAAGAATGGTCCTATAATACACTATATATAAACGACGTATGAATAATCTCTGTCTACCAATCAATGTGTGTCACTGTCATGATTGCACAAAATCATGTGTGTCTGTATCTTGATCATATTAAACTACATGAATTACGAGCATATAAATAGCAAGATCAACTAGTCAAAGTCACCGGTCACTCTTAATTACAATTAAGTTCAGTAATCATTTTATATTTGAGTCGTAGACGAAAGTATTAGGGTTGGCTCATTTTAGGTCCAATAATGTAAGACATGGTTTTCTATTTCTGCTACAAATAGGTGATCCAAATATTTTATAAGCCGGGGGCGTTAATCTGCTTTTGATATGCAAAGTGCTGGTGAACAAAGTTAGTTTACTCACCTTGTATTTAGTTAGCGTACCCATGTACTTAAATTTATATTAAAAAAATCTTTTTTTATAAGTATTTTTTTGGCTTCGTCACGTATATAGGCAAGTTAATTTAGTTAGCTATTAAAACTAGAATAAATATGTTGCAACATAAGATGTACGATGCTTTTTTAACTAAATAATTCATATTATTGATTTTATGAATTATCAATTCCTTCGATTATAGCATGTCGTTTGAGATGTTAAGGTTGACTCTAACAAAGTTTTAGATCTAACTTTTATCAAGATTTGGTTCTCGTTCATCAAGGTCGGAGTTGCACGGGTTATAATTCTTTCTTTTGATATGATTGAACTATATTAGAAACGAATCACATGAAGAATCTCTGATACTAGATGAAGATTATCTTTTCAATTCAGATGTTTGCATAAATACCAAATATGTTTCAAAGAGGAATTCCCACTTGTATGATATGTATTCACTGCCTACCTCAATTTCTACTAATTGATCACTTTATCGAGTTCCTATACTTATGTAAAGATATTTTAACGTTTAAATCAACAATTATTTTGAAAAAAATGATATTTATTAATTAAATGTGTATCTAGCATCGTTGATGCTAGCTATATTTATAAGATTTCTAAGATGGGTTAGATCACCTTAAACAATATTATCTAAGATTTCTAAAGACAATGTTAACCTATCCTGAAATAAAACACTGTTAATTTACCCATAATCAAGGTGGATTCTCTTGTACCTGGTGTAATGTAATAAGTTTGTACCAATATTACATCTATATTGGTTTTGGCCAACCCTTAGCAATTGGTCTGATCCTCAATTAGTGGGTCAAGGTATCTTGTATGACAGAACCGATCTCAAATCCAATCCAAAACATAACAAAATAATATTATATAAAATTTTAAAATTTTTTACACTCAATCATTTTTTATTGTTTTTCTTTTTTCTATTTCCCCTCAATATCCAGTTTGAAAATATTTGTTTGATATCTTTAGAGTGTACCCTTGTGGTAGAGAGAAATGAAAGGAGAGAAACAAAAGAGGAAATAATATATCCTATATATTGTATATATCCTATATATTGTTTACATGTCATTTTAAGGATTTTTGTGCACTCAACCTTAGGTAAAAGGTCATAAAGGCACATTCAATTTAGGCTGATTAATATTTTCCCTATGATTAAATTTGTATGCTTCTATTTTACATATAATTTTTATGAAAATAAAAATTAAATAAAAGGAAAGATAAAAAAGAAAAGAAGTATTATTATACTTGCTTAATATTTTTTTATGAATATTAAATTTCATCAATCTAATCATTAGACCAATAGTGTTCATTAAATAGTATAAACCTATACAATTTCTTCATCAATCTAACCATTAGACTAATTTTAAAACTAGATAATACTTCATCGATTAATTTCATTAATTTTAACTTATAATATATTTTTTTAAAAGATAAAAATAAATACAAATGATAAAATTAATTTGCTATGAATGATTAATTTATCTGAAATTTAAAATGGATTATATCATCATGATAATATTATATAATTCAACGATCAGATTTATTAAACTAATATTTTATATAAAAAAAACTATTATGTAAGGAAAGTATCCGGAACTTGTTTCTATTTGAAATTAAATAACATAGAAATAAATTTATTAAAGCTATTATTTAATCAAATTTGATACTTAGTGTCGATTAATTTATTCTATCCTATACAATGAATTTATTTCGATATTGTACCCCAACTTACTACAAATATTATCCTAATATTATTAATCGTTGATTTTTTAATTATAATATTAATCGTTAATTTTTAATCAATAATAATTAATCCATAGTTTATTTTGTAAAAAGTGCACCTCACATTTTAGAAAAATCAAATTTAGATAAATAATATTATGTCTCTTTTCGTTAGCTTGTTTGATATATGTAATATTTTTTTGTACACTTAATTTAGAGTTTTTATTTGGTTAAATTATTTCATAAATTTGACAAATTTTAATCAATGGTTCTTTCTCAGTTTGACCTAAAGTGCTCAGGTGCTAACTAAATAAATAAATTATAAGCAATACCTTTTTTTTAACTTTATAAATATGTTGAATTTAAAAAAATAATTATCCAAAATTTTACATTTATTATTAACAATATCCTACAGTAAAATATATATCATTATTACTATAACATATACGATTTTTAGCGATTTTAAATTTTTTTTACAAATTTAATAAGAAACATTTTACCAAATGTTGCCTCCGACTCATATTGCAAAATGTGATTAATAATATTTTATATTTAATAAATATTATTAAATATATAAAAAGTTTTACTAGAAAAGTATCGATAAAGATTACTAAAAAATAATAATATAGTATAGTAGTGTATTATATAATGCAAAACAAATGTACCATATATGTTGGAGTTCAATCTCTTAAAATCGCTTATATTTTCTGGTCTGGAGGGATTTTTATTGACACGATAAAAATTAATGAGCATTAGTACTAGTTTGCAATTAAGGAAAAGAAATCGTTAATTTTAATTTGTGGATAATCGATTCCTCAACTTTGGATCTAACAACTTTGGATCTTTCATTGAGTAAGCAATTAAATCATTGGTCAATAAGAAAATAATTAAAATAACTTGGGTTGTTTGATATCATTTGATTTTGATGGAGGGGCGAACCTATAGCTGTTCCTATATATAGGCTTGACTACTTTTTGTTGGGTAAATAATTGGTAAATGATGTTCTGATTTGCTACCAAGCTGTCCAAATTGTTTGAATGACCAACATGCTTTCCCAATTAAGTTAAAGCTAAACTCACTTTTGACCCTAAATTTAATACAATTAACACTTATTATATAATTAATCGGTAATCTGTCTAGCAAATCATTTTCATTTGAGTAATGAGCCTCCAAATTTAGTTACGGAGTAAAAGGTATATAAGATTCAAGTTCAGGTTCAACCTATCCTTCTGAGATTTGGTCATGGTAACGAAAGCACTAAATTTGTAAAAGGATATCCTCTATAAAACTCAAAGACATCATACTTTGAGAAAACAATAGATTATTTGGTAAGCACGACCACATAATCATGAGTAGGAGGTAGAGTTGCAAGGTTTTCTGCTTTTTTTGTTTGTTTGTTTTGTTTTTAATTCAAGAAGGGTATTTATTCTAAGAATTTATCCCACAAATCAAAAGAGCTATTCTTGGAGAAAAGTGATGAAACGGTGACAAAGATGTAGATTTAGTTATTTATATATATAGGTTGTGAGAAAACAAAGTTAAATTTTCTTCTTTTCTTTCCCCTTTTCATGAAAAAAGTAGAATCACTAGGACTGTGTTGGGCAAATAGAAAGATGATGCAAAAGCTTTAATAATAATGCCTTTAAGCCTTGCCTACGACGACGAGCATTGGTATGCGTTACCCTTTGCTACGTAACTTTGCTTTTCATATCCCTTCCTTAACTCATTACTCAATACCCAACTAATATCTATACATAACCTTCTTTTTTCATAAAGCCTTGACCGGTCCCCCACCCCCCTTTGCACTTTTTTTTTTCTTTTAAAAAATGCTATTTCTATATCTAAATTGCTCCATAATATATACACAGAATAAAAAATTAAATTCTTTGTTAATATTTTAAATATTAATTTAACTTTTAATGATAATAAGTATTCATTTATAAACTAAATTCATGCTCAAAACCTGTAAAAGATTAACTTGAGTATTTAGAGGAACTTGCAATTTTCACCTTTCACCATAAATAAATCAATAGTTAAGATTAGATTTAAATAAATTTGATTTTAATCGATAATGTACTTAATAAGTTTAATTTCCATCCCTGGTCAGAATAAATTAGTTTTACATTATTAATATATTTATTTTACATAATAATTTATAATTATATGACGTTTTACATGTTAGTATTCATATTTAATTGTTAACATTAATTCCTTTTACTTGCACTGAGCACACGTGTATATGTGTATTTTTTCGTTAAAATTAAATAAGCGTGTAACTTAACTTTCTTCGTTAAATTTGGTAATCTTAAACTATTAAAAAAAACTTAAAACAATAAAGAATTTTGATCTTGTAAAAAAATATAAATAATGCTAAAATTCACCTCACGATTAGGAAGTTGCAATTCCTATGTGAAAACACTATTAACAATTTAACATACTCTTCAATAAATTCTTTATTATTAGTTTATTCTTTAAAATTCAATATTTGTTTCAAAATGAAACCTAGTTACGAGATACTTCAATAGTTTTTTTTTTCTAGAAAATAAATCAATGATAAAGAGTAGGTGTAAAAAAGTTTATTGTAACCATTTTTCATTCCCTATATAAATGTGTGTCTATGCTCTAATTCTTAAGTTAGACCTCAAAATATTTTAAAAAGTAATAGCATCAATGATATTTGATTATTGCGTTTGGTTATATAAAAGAAGAATTTATATGTGTGAATGTGTGTGTCAAAAAACTGTCATTTGAGAATCAATACTGGAGTTCTTTTTATTTTTTACAAAAAGTTAAGAGTTTTTAGTAATCACACAAAGAAGAAACAAAAGACTCCTTGGATTTATAAAATCCAGTCAAGAAAGTAAATAATTTTGCATGAATTTATATTGCAAGTGTATATCTATCTTGTGCATTTATTCACCAAAAAAATCTATCTTCTGCATTTTACATTTATTATTATTATTATTATTATTATTATTATTAATATTGATCAGTTGCGAGTATTATCCAAAACAAATAGTATCTTTTAAAAAATGGGAGTTGTTTTTATTTTTTCGCCTCTCTCGATTAACGAGTTTAATGTTAGAAAGTTGTGTGTGTATATAACACCTTTATGTTGTATTATTTCTGTGCAGAGTGAGTATGATGGTAATAAATATAGTTGCTACTACATTATTCTTGGTTAGGTTCATAGCCTCATTTTGAATACCTAATTTACGGTCAAAACCATGTTGCGGTACCGTGAAGCCCAAACGGGACTTGGGCTACAAATTGTAGGGCTAACAAGGTTTTCGGTAAGGTGCAACTTTAATTTAACACGCGTTACGGTTTCAACTATACTATTTTCCTTCTACTTCTACCCACGCCAAGCTGCTGACGCATCTGCTTATTTCGCTTTTTAACTCTTTTCTTCTTTTTTTTTTTTGTTTGGTTAAATACGAATTTCTACCTTCTTTTTCTTATTGTCAATTTTGAAAATAATATATTTATTTATACTTTTAATCCATATCATTTCTGCTATATATGATTTTAGTTCTCCAAGTTATTTAGAAACTAACAAAGTCTCTCTATTTAGCAATAAGAAATATATAAATATATATATGTAAAATTCGTGTTTTAAAGATTTTCAAATTTTAGAAATAAGAAAATTAGTGGAAACTTAATAAAATTATTTGAAATTAACTTTTATGCACATATGATTAAAGATAAAAAATTAAAAAAATATTGATTCATGATTAGGTTCGAGTGAGGGTCTGAAATATTTTCCTTCTTTCAGAATGAGCATTTTATGCTATATGCTGACCAATGCGTCCATTAATTAACACAGGAAGGAAGCACCTAGCTTACAGCTATATTTATTGAATATGCAGGAATATATATATATATATAGGGTTAAATTATTGGTTAGTTTGGACATGTACATTAAAGACCGTTTAACATCGAGGACTATACTACTCAAATTAATACCCACCTTATTTTTGTCACCAAGACAATCCTACATTGAGACCAACAAAATATTCCAAGGTAATCTCCCATGGGAAAATGACATCGTTTAATCTTTTCTTCACAGAAAGATAAAATGGACCAAATGACAATGTTAATTATGAAGTCCTTTGAGACTTGAGAGTACAATTAATACTTTAATTATTTTTTTTAAGTCAAACAAAGTGAATCCAAAATCTCACATTTTTCAATCTATTCGAGAGCATATATAATAATTGAATAATTAATTTAGTGTCATAGATAAAATGGTCTTCATAGGGTTCCCGACAGCATTGGAAGCACTTTAACACAAACATATATATAGTAATAATTATTTGATGTCTGAATTCTTATGCTCATGTTTTAATACAGAAATGGTAACGGCGATGAGCATGGTCCGGGAATACAGCCCTGACATTTCGTTTTCTCAAATTATCAAATTCGCTGTTTCATTAAGACATGGATTATTATATCCCATTTGTCAACCATATTCCTTGAAAATAAAAATTAGGGTTCGGAGTTGATGAAGATTTGAATTAAATTATAATTTTTTGTACAGCAGCAATTAATGTTTTAAGAAAAAGATAAGAGTTTAGAACATAAATGTCTTGTGCATATAATTAATTATTATTGCTAGAGATTTGTGCCTTAGAAGCATCTAAACTTTGTCTCTTGTCAAGTGTATATTTTACATTATAAACTAATATTGGTCGTCCATGTCCCCGTGCTCAAGGAGGAATCTTAATTATATTTTGTTTATTATAATTGTAGCTCTGAATATTGCATTCCTTAATTGTAAACAGTCGAGGAATTGCATATAATATAAAATAGGCCTTCCTTCAATAGGATTTATCAATATATTGCTAGCTATCTTTTGAATGTGCCGAATACGTACAAATGGCACTTGTATAAAAAATTAAAAGGACTACACATGCTTGTATATTATACATGCTAGTTGAGGTTAACATGACTTCATTAGTATGGTATTAAGGTGGGTATTTGGGTCTGTTTCGTACACTTCAACTAATTCACTTATCTAATTCAGTCATACATACTAAAAAATAAATACATAAATTGGTTCATAATAATTAAAAATATATGAAAAAATACTATGATCCTTAAAAAAAAACTTAACCTTTTAGTTATTTAATACACAAACACGCAACACTTAGATTATTGATGAATTTTTTGAAGACTGAGTTAGTATATCATTCGTTTTTTTAAGAATTAATCAAAGCGTTCAAAAAAAATATTAAAAAACTAAATTGTTCTATATTTATACTCTTTAGATGCTATTTAATAATTTGTATACTCACACTGTTTAATATCCAATAAATTCAAAATTTTTATAAAATAAATCAATTTTATAAAGATTTATATAAATTAAATAAAAATAATAATTACTATTTCATTGCATTATTTTATTTTGATGGATAATATGATACTATTTAAATATAACTATTCCCACAAATAAAAATACAAATATATTAATAATGTTTAATTTATATGAAATTTGACGTAAATTATCATAAAGATAATTTTAAGTTATTCAACGACCGAATATTAATTTCATATTTTACGTCAAGTTGTTAAACCGCATAAATGCAAAAATTAGACACCTAGTATCAAACTTTTAAACTTACACTGCTTAATAACTTTTTTTAAACTATAAAATTAATCAATCTAATTATTGAGTTAAAATTTTTATAAAATACATCAATTTAATAAAAATTATACAAATAAGAAATAGTTACTACTTCATTGTTTTTTATTTTATTTTGACAGATATTATGTTATTTAAATATAAATAAATGTTTTATACTAAATAAATTAGATAAAATAATCTTTTTGAAGGATCGTATTTGATACTCAATACTAAATTAAAAGATTCACAATTTCTTGATATGACATTATGCACACACACACGACATGCATCGCTCAATAATCTAAAAGAATCTAAAGGTATGTAATGATGCCATAGGACCCAAAATTATACAACTATGAGCTAACTTTTTATCTGTTTGGCTATCCTAAAGCTTCTTTCTTTTTCTAATTCTTTTAACTATTATTATGCCAGTGCATACAACGTGTGTTAATATATTTATGTTTTTTATTAAATAATTGAGAAAGAATATACACATTTTGAAATTTTAAATATAAAATGCACAGAACAAATATTCTATCTTTTTAGGATTAAATCTCTACATTTTGAAGAGTCAAATTTAAAGTTATGTTTTGTCATATTTTATTAAAATATATTTACTAAAAAGTTAATGAGCAGGGTTTGCTTAGTAATAATACCTTGTGGAGACTTAATTAAAGTTATATAAAAAATATTTTGTAAAATAAATGATTATTTACACATTAAAATAAAATAGAAAACTAAAATTAAAATAGAAAATATTATAAAATTTAAATATAAAATATCAATAATTTATTAGTAGACTCTGAAGTATAAATGTAAAATAGAAAATATTTAAAATAAAAAAAAATATTCATGATTAGCTTTGAATGATTTTAAATTAAGGTAAGAAGTTAATAATTTTTTTTAAATCTAGTAGACTTTTATCCTTATTTATCATCTTCATGTACGTGTCTTCTGACTCTTATAATAATAATAATAATAATAATAATAATAATAATAATAATAATAATAATAATAATAATAATAATAATAATAATAATAATAATTATTATTATTATTATTATTATTATTATTATTATTATTATTATTATTATTATTATTATTATTATTATTATTATTATTATTATTATTATTATTATTATTATTATTATTATTATTATTATTATTATTATTATTATTATTATTTATTGTGATTTACTTACTCTGTATTCTGTAAAAATAGAACATTGTGAAAGGTCTGATTGGTTGGGTGCATTAACGCACTACAATATATACGACTTTTAGTAATATTTAAAAGATGTTATGAAATATAAAAAATATTATTTATTAATTTTGATAATATTTTAATAAAATGATATATAATTTATGTCATAAAATGTTATTAATAATATTTTATATTAAATAAATATTATTAAAAAAATATTAATAACATGTTTATTATAAATATTATTAAAATGATAAATATAATAATTCACAATTACTCAAATCAAAGGAAAAGTAATCTCCTTCCACAAAAGTTTCATTTGAATTTGTGCAAATCACATTGAGTATATATATGAAAACAATAGGTTATAAGGCGTTTCATAAGTTTGTTTTGAGAGATTAAGTACGAAAAGTAATCTTTTATTATTTGGGTTAACATCAACACACAGTGTATTTTATCATGTTTTATGTTAACACATTATTTTATTTTATTATTTACATTAAAATATAATAACATATAAATAAATGTTAAATAAAATTATTTATTACGCAGGTATAGAAGCTGCCTTCTCTATTATATTTATGCATTATATTAATTAAAAATAATATTTAAATAATATATTTTACAAAATAGGAGTATTTTAATAAATATAATATTATCGTGGGAATAGTTTCGAAAATGAATTTTGATACGATCATACCTTAAAACAAATGTTTCGTAATGGTCGTGTAAATTATGGTTAGCGATATGTAAATTATTTTCCAAACAGTAACGTTATTTCTCCAACTACTATGCTATGCTGATTCATAGATATAGTATGTTTACAAGTTTATTAACATCATATATTAAAAAGTTGATATAATTATATGTATTACTATTTCTGTTTGAGTGTGTCTCTGGTGAGGGTGACCGAGTGGTTCACGCAAGAGTTAACAAAATTGATTAGTATAGAATGTTTCTATGCAAGTCATCAAGATCTTATTATATAATTAGATTTAATTAATAATATAAAATAGTATAATAAAAATATAATAAATTAAATTATTATTATTATTATTATAGTATAACCACAACATCAACTAAAAAATAAGATAAATAAAAAATATGAACAAATTGATTAAAATATATATATATATATATATATAAAAGAAGTCATTGTTTTCCCATATAATAATATAAGAGTTCATCTTACGTCAAATATTTATTTTTTATTTTTATTTTTTTAATTCTTTTATTTTAATTTTTAACTTTTAAATTTAAATTAATATTATCATTTCAAAATACTGATCCATTTTAATTTTAGAACACAATTTAAAATTTTTCCTTTTTACTTATTTATGATGATGTGAAAATCGTCATATTAAATTCACGAACATGGAAATAATGAAACTTAATCGATATTTGAATCGAAAAATATTATAAACAAAGTGAAAATAATGTAAAAAAATAAAATCATGAGCAATCCAACACTAAAATATATAATATAAGTTTTCTTCACAATTTTTTTATATAATTCTTTTTTTGTTAATTATTTATATCTGTCACTTAAAAATTAAAATTTAAATGAGAAATCCATAATATTTAGATGAATCTAATAAAACAAAACTTATGATATATAGAAGAATTAGGTGGGTAAGCAAAAACAACACTTTTTTAATCAGCAAAACAAATGAAATCTTGATTATATGAGAAGGATTTTTTTTTACAATAACTAGATTGCAAAATTCACTTAATAAAATTCGGGAAAGATATATTCAAAATCCCTTGTTTGAAAAAATATTCTATTTTTATTTTTTTGAAAAAAAAATATTTTTATATTCTTGAAATTCAGAAAACATGTTTTGGCATTGTTTCCTTTTGTTAAATAGAAAATAGAATGTAATTTTTTTTATACTTTTGAATATTTTTATGAATAATTTTAAATAAAACTTAATTATAAAAAAAAAAATTCATTATAAGTTTTCAATTAATTTAAATGATATATATTGATATCAAATTCAATGAGACTTTACACAAGATGTAGTAAAATAAGTCATTCTAACTCACTTAGCCCAATTTTTATATTAACTATTATTTTGTTGGCTAATCCGACCTAATGAACTAAATTGATTGTTTTTTCTTTTAAAATATCTAATTTTTTAAGAAAAAATTAATATCAAATAAAATGGACTCAATTGTTTTTTTCAATTTTTTTTTAGTCAAATCTAACTCTTAGGTCAAATTGGCTTAGTCTTATTAGGATTAATTTTTAAAACCTAGTTCAATTTAATGGGTCATCAGACTTGAGCAATCATGTCGAATCTTTATTTTACACTTTCAAACTTAAATTTATTATCTTTGTTTGGTACCACAAAAATGGTGACAATGAAATAGAGAAAAAAATGAAAAATAGAAAATAGAATATATTTGATAAAGAAAATATGAGAAACTAGAGAAAACAAAAAAAATTACACTTTCTTTTTATTTTTTTCACAAAACAATCTATTGTCACGAATATGTTTGGTAAAGAAATCGTGAGAGAAGAGATATAAAAAAAATGAAAATTTTACATTTTTTTTTGTTGTTTTTTTCGGCAAAACAATCAATTGTCTCCATTTTTATACGTGACAATTGATGGTTTAAAGATGATAATTGATTTTTTTTAAATTGATTTTTTTAAAATAAAACAAAAACGTTCAAAACTAAAAACAGCAAGTTTGTTAAAAAAAAATCAATTTTGAATGATTTTTTTTTATTTTCTCTCTTTTTTATTTTTCTTAAATCAAAATTTTCTAAATTCATTTTATTTCTTACATATTTCTATTCACTTTATTTCTCTCTTTCTTATTTTTATTCACTTTTTTTTTGTTTTTTTTTTCTTACCATTAAAGACTTCCTTAATTATTAAGTGTTGGACATAAATTAAATGAATTTGACACTATATTTTATATGTTATTCACTATATTCATTTAAAATAAATATACACTCCGATTTGCAGAATTGAAAACTAGCAAAAATGGACAAGGTTTACAACAACTATGCAGTAGGCATATAGCAGATTTTAATGTGGATGAGAATGAACAAAATAACTAATTTCTAGACATGTTGAATCAAAATCTTCCCCAGACTAAATTGCCATCCCTATTTACTATAAAATCAATCACAAGAGTTACAATCATATTAGCTAAATTTGGGTGCCATATACCCATCCCTGCCATTCTCTAAGAACGCGTTGCTTTAAGGATCAAGGAATTGCCCATCAATGCAGAAAAATAAACTAGTTATGAGATGATTACCTAGAATTGAAGAGTGTTTGTGTATTAATTAACCACAGTACTTTATCAGTAATATCTCATTCTCTTGCCAACTAGCTTCTTGTTATGTCAGTGTATCACGGTAAACATGTCAGCATTAATGCAGGTGAATTTATGCTGTTCAAGGTCTTCTAATTGGTATAATGAGTAGTACACAATAGTAGCATAAAGCAATGGCTACAGTGAACAATTCCTTGTCACTAAATCCTAATCAATAGAGACATTCAAAACTCACTCAATTAGTGTAGAAAGCAAACCAATATCACCGTCATCCTATGACAGCTAAGCTAGCAAGTAGCAACTATTGTGTTCAATCAATTAGTCATATCATCACACATTGCTATTTTATTCCATATATCTATTACAGTAAAAGCCATGTCATATTCATGCCATAGTTGAGTTCTACCATGTCACTGTGCGTTGCCTTTCACTAACAAAACCAGCATAGCATAATTTGGAGACAAGAAATGCAATGAGTAACCCAAACAGAGGCAAACATTGGACCAACAGTAACACACTGAAAAAACAAGGGACCAAACAAGTTTTTTGATATTATGTTCTCTAAAACAACTTTAAAGTACAATCTTTAAAACAAGAAAACAAAAATAGAATTAGACACACTAATCTATCTATTGGAGAATTATACATGGTTAAAATTTATTGTGATGGAAGTTCATTTAATAATTGAATTCATCTCCAATATTCCTGTTGAATATTTACCAGAAGTAAAGAATCTTATGAGGGCAAAAACACTGAAATTTGGGGCACGTGGTTTGATTTTTTGGAGGTATTTGAGTTTTCATTATTGCTCTTACCGACATGAGAGATTATACGTGTTATATATTTTTATGGAAACGAGAAATGTTTTGGTCTGTATATGCAAATTGGGTCGTAAAAGTCAAACCCACTGCGTAGCAATATCTGAACCACACAAAAGATAACAATATATACAAACTGAAGTGACCATGTCAATGTCAATCAATTAGCATTGGCATATGGGCATGGCCACTGTCTCTCATAATTTTACTCCAAATCCCCATGCCCACACAGTCATATGCATGGTTGAATGCGGATAGAAAATAAAAATTAAATGTTTATTATTTAAACAAAAACAAACTATAAATATCAATATCTTTTATTTTTGTTTGATTAAAAATAAGAAAAAGGATACAGTTATATTAAATTTTTTTTATATCTTTTTAATATAATAATAAGTAAGGTAAATGATTAAAGTTATTATTTTTAAAAAAACATTCTCTTGCATTTTCTTCTTGTGAGAGGAGGAAAAAAATTATAATATTTGCGTGATTAGCTCATATGAAATTGCTTTTATTTAATTAATGATTTTAAATTTGAGTAGAAAATACGCATATGTTTTAAATGAGAGTTTGTACAATGATTCCATCCAATTTAAACATAATTATTTTCTATGCTATCTTTGAAAATAAATAGATATAATTATTGTTTTCTCTACCAAACTTTTTTATTCTTTGATTTTCTCTCGGTCAAAGAGAACAAAAGCATGAAGGAACAAAATTAACGGTGTTAATTTGTAGGGGTCGTTTTGCAGCAAGATATATATAATCCACGTAATTTCCCTAAAAACCAAAGCATTGATGATATGCAAGGTGCAAAGCATGGTTTAGATAGATTGAAAAATTGGAAAGTGCTTTGGAGTTAAGATACAACGTCCCTTGCTTAAAGCAGGTTTGGTTATCCTTTTCTCTGTCTACCACCTAATTAATGAGCATCATGAAAATTTCTTTTTGTTTTGTTAAAGCCTTAAAGGGTGAAATTATAGAAATCAAAAGGGAATATAATGATAAGAAATGATTTGTTGAGGGGTGACCCTACGCGGTTTATGTCCCGATCTTTAGTCGACACGATTGTAACAGTTGTGATTCTCATTATAGGTGATAAAGGAATCTTTAAGGGAGTTAGGATATCACATGTAGAAAAATTGTCTGACCCATATCTCTTGCTTTTTTCCCCTTTTATTTTCATTCTTGCACTTAATTAGTGGAATACTTGTCACAAATTAAAATGACCATTTATTATAGAAATTACGAATTTTCTACTTATATAAACTAATTAGTGGAGATGCATTTTGTTTTGTTTAGTGATTGGTGACTATGAAAAGATAAAGGTTTTACATGCAGGTAGTATATATTGTTGAGAATATATTGCAAGCAACCATTCACAATATTGCCCGTGTGTTTCTTCCACGCAGCAAAGAGAGAGGATTTTTCTTTTGAGAATACTAATTGGGCAACACTTAGGATAAAATCTGAATCATATATATCCTTTTCTTTTGAATAAATTGAAAGGATATAATATTGTATGGTACATCTAATGGAAGACTTGAATAATATTCTTCCAAAGTGTAATGAAATCATTTCGGATGTGGCTTTTTCATAATATGGAAAAATAGATATGCCTTAGAAACATACCACAACCCATCAATTAGAATTTTCTTGGGTTGAACCCCACACATTAAAGACTTCAAAAGCAGTAAAGGGTTCTTTTTTCCATTTGCGTCCTAGCTATAAGCACATAGGCATATAGGATATATCCCCATTTCTTTCCTAATACTCCACAAGAAAAAATAAATAAACAAAGTAAAGATGGAACATTTTGAATACATGTTTTCTGACAAAGAGGAGCAATGGATGATAAGGTTCCCCACATATCTAGTTAGACTACAGACTGAAAGATAATATGCGAGATTTTGACAAGAACCCATTAACATAAATTTTGGCTTTGTTCCCTGTCTCAATCTTACATTTTTTTCCTTGCTTCACTTCACTTTCCATAAATTCACACATTTATTCTCTTTAGGAAAAGGTATACATAATTGTGGGAACGAGATGGATGGCCCTACAAAGTTTCTTTAGCTATTCAATCAAACTGGAAATTGGTGGATTTGTCATCCAAGTCAAGTTACACAAGCATCAAGGTTCCGTATTGATTGGACTAAATATTTGTTTCCATGGACAAATAATAATATATAATCTTAACCTTGGGTTACCAACTTGGGGAGGTCATATACCTAGAAACTTAATTCAAAATTCCTATTATGCCATACACTATAAATGAGTTACTTAAACTTGTATGGGTATTATTGGATCAAATAATTTTTTTTAAAGTTGAAATTGTAAACGCTTGTAACTTAAATGATAATATTAATCAGGAATTAAAATAACAATAAATAGTTAAATTTAAAATTTTAGAAAAAATAAATAAATTACTGTGTCTAGACTTTTTTCCATATTTCGTTAAATCTATGAATTAAAAGTGACAAATGAGTAACAATTTAAAGTATTAATTTTACTTTACCTAATATTTTTTATATGTTTTCATTATGTTGGATGTATCATAAGAGAAATCGAAAATGTAGCAAAAGGGTAGAACAAATCAATTAGCGATGGCTCCGGAGAAGTCCAAAGAAGGCTGCTGAGGAAGGAAAAAGAATAAAAAGGGTTGAGTGAAACCTTTATCATATAAGATGAATTGTGTGAAAAGAATCGAAGAAAATCAAGCCAAAAGTGTGATTGAGATAGATCATGCTAATACAGGTCCAGAAGAATAAAATGAAGTCATTCCTCGTTATATACCTTACATTTGTGAGAAAGAAATCCTTAACACCAGCTCTTGTTGCTTCGGATAACTATACTAATATAGACCTCAAGGTGATAAATTGTCTAAGCAAGGAGAAAATAAAAAACTTATCTATAAAAATAGAAGAAACTTTGGAGTCAAATTTCTGTTTTTTCACCATCTTAAAAGAAGAGTTGATTTGTGGACAATGGTTTGACAACCCGAAAGATTTTTTTTAGTGAGATTTTAAGTCCAAAATAATAAAAAAAAAATTAAGAGATGATCAAAGAAATGTGAAAGGGAAATCAGAAACTATAATCCGAATAAAGAGGTGATCAAAAAGTTATTTGAGTTGTTTTTTTTTTAAAAACTTTAAAGTGATGTTGGATTGCTTGTTTAAAAGGGACAGGAATAAAATTTAATGAAAAAATAATGCATGATTGCATTACTTATCAGAAGCAGAAGTTTTGAGTATTTCAATGATATCCAATAAATCTATGACTAAAAATCTACTGCTTAAACCATGATAATCAAATCATTTCAAGTAAAAATTCACACGTTTGCAAAGTTTCCTCATTTAGAAATTCCTGAATTTTCAAAATTAACACGATACAAGAAACAAAGAAATTTTTAAGTTGGAACTTTCTTCGGGCGTGTAGGACACACTAAATCATGTTTGCATTACTTAAATTTTGAAATAAGGCAGTACATCAAGTTATGATCCTGTATCTTTTATAAGAATTCTATAAAATTTATTGCAACTTGCAAGGCAATGTCAGAAATTTATTCACTCATTTCAAAGATTGCACCAGGGTATGGACCCCCAATAAATTGATAACAAAAATGGCATTAAAATATTACACCAGAGTTTTCTAACAAAAATGGCATTATTTTCTACTTTTTTTTTTTTTTTCACGTTGTGGAAGTACATAGAGAGAGATCTCATGTGGGAGAACTATCTTATTGTGAAAGTAAGAGGGTTAAATGATAATCCTTGTATTAAAATAATGTAACTTATTAAAATTAAACACAAGTTTTTCTTTTCTTTTCTTACACGCACTATCTAATTTTGTTGTTCATTTTCTTCTCTCACTTGCACTATCTAATTTTGTTTTTCTTAACCTCCTTTTTTCCTTAATTTCTAATCACCATTTCTAGGTGGTTATGATCCTAAAAGATGGGTTATACGTGAGAGAAGAAAGTAAATAACATGAAAATGAGTGCATATGAGAAAGAAAAGAAAAAGAAATATGCATACAATTTTAATGAAAATTATATTTAATCCAACTTTAAACCTCTCACTTCTCACAATTATACACACTTCATGTGTTTTTTCTCTTTATCTCTCTATATGAAGCATATATTATATTCAAATAAAAATAATAATGTATATCTAAAATGCAAATCTGGTTTGACCTATACTGAATCTCAAATCTTTGACATCTTCCTTAAATGATTTAATTCATCGGTCCGATTTTAAAATATGTACAGGGTTACTGGCATCCATTACAATAACATGCAATAGGCCTGTGGCAGTGAGAATATTCAAAAGAAAAAACAGAGCAAGGAGCATTATGGGGTGAAGATAATTTATTGGGTACTAAAAGAGAACTAGTGAGAATATATATATATATATACATATTCAGTTTTTTTCTTTTATAGAAATTAGTTAATGGATTGTTCTTCTATTATTAGCAACTAAGGCCACCTTTAATGGAGAACCAAATTTGTTTACTAAGCATCGGTGCTTAATAAGAATTCTTCATTAGATATGTCTAATTGTCAAGCACGTGCAAGGGTCCTTATTTAAGCACCAGTACCTATTTTTTATGGACCAAGTAATTATCCTTTTCATATCATGATAAAAAAATAAAAGTAAAAAAGTCGTTGAATGTATGTTGGAACATTTTTTCTTTACCATATAAATATAGACCAACATCTATATAAATGTCCAGCATCAAATTTTCATAATAACTAAAGAGAACAACTTGATGAAATGTAAGGATGTGGAATCATTTCATACCTGTTTAATAAAATTGTTGGATTGGAGAGAAGAGTTACTTAAGTTGTAAAAAATAAAAATAAGTGAAGTGTAATCATGAAATTCATTTAGGATGTGTAGAATGTAAAAAGGAGAAATATTGGGTTGGAGATACTCTACGAATATCAACTTTATCAAAATATTTTTATTAATAATATTATGGAAAGCCGAAAATATCCGATCTAAAAATAATGTTTGATATGAAAAAACACAATATATAAATAGCCTATCACAAAGTGGAGGTCTTTCAAAGATAATTTTTCCTTTATCTTTTATGGTGAATACATGCTTCCTGGCTGGCTTCACAAATCAATCTGATCAAAATTTATTAAATGATTGACATTGAATCGACCCAAAAAAAAGAGAAAGTAGAAAGGGGGAACAAAGAACAATTTGTTAGTGTGTTTTTGGGTCATTCCATTTTGGGCCGTTATGAGTTCAAGGCCTGCCTACTAATACCAAGTCCCTCCAAACCTCTCTAGTGAGCCCAGTTTCCTTTTATGCAAACTGGTTCTTTTGTAGTGGACAAAAACACACAATCTTTTTGTTGATATTTGGTCAGCATCCAAACTAGTTCCCCATGTTGTGCCAGAGATATTAAACTTCATGCAATTGCTATATTCACTTCCGATTTCTACTTATTCACTCCCCTTTCATTTTTATTTATTTATTTTCTAAAACTATCCTAAATACACTCTCCTTTCTTATTCTTATAAATACTGAAATTAATACAAGAAGAATAATAATAATACGAAGTTAGTGAATAATAATAATAATAAATTGTCGAAATAGATTTTTGTGACAAAAAATTTTAAAAGAAACAACAATGAAATTTATCATGAACAAGTAACAAAAACTTTAAGACAGGTGTCAACAAGTAACTCATCTAAAAAGTGATAAGATGTTTTTTATAAAGATAAAAGATAAATATATAAACCGTAGCAAAAGTTTAAGTAACTCATAATATTATGTTGTCAATATTATAGAAGTCTTCTTTAATAATTGAAGAGAAATTTACTAAAAAAAAAAAGAATGTGTATTAATTAGAATATTTTAAGAAAAAAATTCAAAAGGAGAATTAATCAGCAAAGAAGGAAAGTGCATATAGCACTTGGTCTCAGACCCCAACACCAATTGCTACCAAAAAAAAAAAACATACGCCCGATACCAAATTAAAATTTGTGTGGTCATATATCAAGTCACACACTGGGTCACTTGATATTTCCTTTTATTGTTTTCTTTTGGGTGTTGAATTTAGTCATAAGTTATGTAACAAAAAAGAAAATAGTCAGTCATAAGTTTCAGCTACTTCTGTAGGGATATGATGTATATACTGCGGAAGTAAAACAAGTAGAACTACACAGTACAAGCAACAATATAATTTTTTATTCTAGCTGTTGTTTAGTAGAAAATGTAAAATAGGATTTATGTATATATACCTTTTTTTTTTCTATTCAGAGAAGTTTAGTAAGTTGAATTCTAAGATTCATTAAAAGCATATCTTGAAGTTCAATAAATATCTATATATTATCCATTAATAAAATCTGTATATAGATAATGAAACTCAAATTACATCTGGTAGAATATGAACATAATTCTTATCGATCTTTGTTGGGATAATTATTGTTTGATATTTACAAGTACGTGACAAAAAGAATGAAAATGTTTATTATAATATCTATGTCTTCTGCAATGTTTATTTTATATTAAAAAAGGTATTGGATAAGATTTTGACATTGTTATTATTTTAATACTTATTATTTAATTATTCTACAATCTAATTTTATAAAAAAAAATTGTTTTGCTACTAATTTTACAACTAATTAACTATTAATTAACTAAAATATTATTTTTTATAGCTAAATTTAAATTATATTTATTTATATTTCTTATTACTACAAATTAGTTAGAAAATAACTATAAATTTTAAAAATTTACTACAAATTAACTAATATTATTTTCTTAACTAATTTGCTACTTGTTTCATGCTACCACCAATGTTATAGTAATTTTGTAACTAATTATTTTTACTAAAAATTAGCTAAAAAAAACTATTGATTTTAAAATTAGTCACAAAATTATTTTTTAGCAAATTTTAAATTTTCTAATAGTGTAACTATTTTTATTTATAAAATTTATTAATATTGTTGATATATTTAACTATTTAATTTATTTTTAAAATTTGAAATCAATAATATTTTGTAACAGGGAATTTCCTGTATAAATCAACATTTACCACTCAAGTTTTTTTAAAATATAAATATATATTAATATGAAAATAATGTAAACAATATCAGTCAATTAAATTTCAATTTGTAAACTTTAAATGATTATTACCACAATAAAAGATTACAAGTATATCGTTACATTTATAGAAGAAGAAAGACTAAAGTGTTTTTTTTGTACTTTTAAGCGGTGTTATACATGTGATAATTAAGAAGTTATTTTCCAGATTTAACAAATTTGTAAACTTTAATTTCTTTAGTTCTTCATCTTTTATTCTGTTTTATGACTTTAACTTATGCTTTTTTAAAAATTAAATATGTAGAAGTATTTTTATCCTGTTTAATTTTTCCTTTTTAAGTAAAACTAACACACCATTAAAATTGCGAAAATCGCCACATAGAACCATCCCATGTTGAAACCAAGTAGAAATAAAAAGTTTTGTTTTTGATAAATTTCTCTATCATTATTTATAGAAGAAAAAAATAGGAAAGAAAAATAAATAAATTTTTATTATAAATTAAAATTAGCTTATTTATATACGCATCAAAATTGATTTTTGAAGCTAAATTATTTTATTTTCAATAAATTAATTTTTACTTCAATTAATTTTAACTTAGGGAATAAATTTATTTTATTTTATCTTCTATAAATACTTATACAGAGAAGTTCATCTAATATATAAAGTGTCCTTTAATACCTAATCTGCAACAGCAAAAAAATAAATATTTGAAAAAAAAAAACAAAAATGGTAACTTTTGGTATTTTTTAATTGTTAGTTAATATAATTTTGTTATTTTGAAAAATAACATATTATTTTTTGCTGCTTTTCGTATTTTTTAACGAAAATGGTAAAAAATAATTTTTTGTTATTTCACTAACTTTAAATAAAATTTTGAAAGTGAGAAATAACATAAGTTGTACAATATTTGGTGAAAGAAAGTCCAAAACTTTGCTTCATTGCCAGATTCGATGTATAAAAAGCAAGTAAAGTTCATTAACCAAATTTCCAAAAGTGTTTGTTCTCTAGACATGGAAGAAAGCCAAATTTCAAACAACGCAATTCCGTGACTTTGGTAATGATGGGTAATTCCATCTTTAAAGCCCAACGGGATCATTCCAAATAATTAATAATTCAACACAGTTCACATTGGGATTACATAAAACTTTATTGATTTCTATTGAATGCGCATGCAAATTTAAACCAATGGACACCATATCAAGCTGCGTGAATCAAGGTTGTCTAAATCTGATTTTCTAGCCCTTTAGTCTACTATTGTTATTCTCTCATTAATCACTTTTTTTTTTTAATTTTCATAATTAAGATCTTTCACTCGTCAGTGTAACATCATTACAAGAAATGAATGAATAGAGAATGGTCACGGTCATTTTTTGCAAATGTCTTAGGTGAGAAGAACGATAATTCTGATCAAAATAGGGGCAATGGTAGAGAACCAAATGTTCCTCTCGTTTGTTTCTAGGAATTTTCTGTTTTTATGTTTTTTCCACTACAAAACTCCTTATTTTGTAGAAAAAAAATATGTTTGACTTAACTTTCTTTTTAAAGAAAAAAAAAAAAGCTAAACACTACTTTGAAATAAGTAGAATTTAACAAAACTGTTGAAGTCATTTTCTATCTTTATATCTTCCATATATTTAGCCTAATTGAGCAAAATAGTGAACAAAGCTAAAAAAAGAAATGATAATTAGATCATTCTAATAAGCTTAGAATTCGCTTTCTTTGCAAATCTCTACATCACAATAATTAGCTGATGAAAGCAATAGAAAATCACAAAGTTATTCAAGCAAATAAGTCATTGATTTCATCATATTTCCCTTCATCGTCTAAATTACTAAAACTAATCTATGGTTGTCACTAAAAAATGTAATTTAGTTATAGTTAAAAAAAAAGTGTTAGATTCCCTTTACGACGATGGGACCCATCAACATTAATAAGTTTTAAATAGTTTGGGGAATTAGGGCCTCATGTCTTAAATCACCATGATAGATTGATAGTAGGTAGATGGAATCCTAACTCTGGAACTAGTCCTGTGCTATTATTGCACGACCTTTCTTCCCCCGCAAAAAAGAAAAATATCGATGCCTAGAGTTCTAAGGCAGCGTATTTCTTTCTCCCTAATAAACAGATTAAAACAATTACAATACTAGCTATACTTCAATATCGTTTATAAATGAAATAGATTGTTGCTTTATACAGTTTTTTTTAAGAAAAATATAACGTAACTGTAGTGTAGAGTAAATATCTGATGCCTTTGATTCTATACATGCTATGTGATTCTAAAGTCTGTGATTACATATGCAATTTAACCCATTAAGAGCATGGTAGTGGGAAATTTTGATGATTTACGTTAAGTTTTAGATTTAAATTTCGGGGTCATCATTGTTGAATACTACTATATCACGTGAAGATTCTTAATAGGGCATCAGAGACGTAGGACAATAGTACTGGAATTTGGATTTGGTGTTTCATACTCCATAATTTAACGTTTGGAAATTATTTATGCTTATACAAAATTTGTAAATTCAAGAATAAAAAAAAAGAAAAAGATGATAAGAATTACTAACATATCACCAAGTCAGCTAAGTAATACTACATACTAATTAAAGGAAATCTTTGGATCTTACCAACAGGTATCCCAAGAACATCGAATTAAAGAACTAAAACATATTTCACTAAACATTTTTAATTACTTAAAAAACAATTATTATGCATAATTTGTATTTTAATATAATAATTTTTTTGCTGAATATTTTACTTTTGTTTTTTTACCTAGATAGAATCCTTAAAACGTTCCTTAACATTTCCCTGCAAGATAATATTGTTCAAAATTATACATTATAAATTTGAAAAAATATTACTTGAACAAAATATCTGAACAGAACAAACAAAACTTTAAAAAGCCTTAAAACAAACATATTACTTGAACATATTGCATTTGTGCACGTGGTTTTGGCACAGAGGATAAAAATCAAAACGAGAATAATGAACCAGCTAACGGGAAAGAAACATTTCTTTTAGAGTATGTTACTGGTTCTTTTACACAAATAATTTTCATTTTAAACAAAATTCAGTATCATTTTGGAAAAAAGTTACTCACTCCAATAACGCATTAGTGTAATTATATTCATACACCTATTTTCTTTTTATTTCCTTTCTCATTCATTACATTATTGATCACATTTTAATTTATCCATTATTAACAAAAAAGTTTAATCATCATTCAGCATGGGAAGTTCTTTTCACCAGGGATTCAGCTTGATGAGATTTGGGGTTAGAGTAGATGGCATTATTCTTAGCAATCGTATAATCGACTAAAATGTTTCATAATAGTTAGTAATGTGCGAAAGAATAGTACATAAAATGTTTCTTCTTTTGGTGCATGAAATAAATGTTAAAATAACAAATTAGGTAAGGAAGGAGACCAAATTTGATGAGCACAAGAAATAATGGGTGAAGAAAGATATTGAGAGGAAATGAGAAATTTCATTGAGCTTTATTGAAGTAGTAATAGGTACAAAGGACCTATTGCTACAAAAAGAATGGATTAACATCAAAAGGGGAAGGCAGCTGATAGAAATTAATGAGAAAACAATGGAGAGACCGACGTTCCTAAGATGACCTAAACGATGAAAAGAAATTTACATGGGAAATAATTGTCGCTAACCCGATTTCTTCTAAGTACTAACTTTGCAAGTCAGGTTCACCAACCAAAGTTGGAAAAACACCTCGGCCCGAGAACCTCAAAGGATCACCACCCAGCCGTGCAGATTGCCCAAATGTTAGGCCTGCACAAAGAATGTAAATTCATATCCTAATACGTTAATATCTTGCCGCTGCCTCCTCCCCCCCCCCCCAATCAATCATTTGGATTTACTGTATTGTTAGAAAGCCCATAAGCTAAAATGAAGTTAGCAAAGTCAGACTCTCGATGCCGTTCCACAATCATTTTTGAGGCAACTTTGAAACAATCAATTCAATCTGCTGCTCTCCAAGCCTAAAAATGAAGGGCCTCGGACCTTAAGGCGCTTTGGCCCAATCTCAATGGAAGGCGGTTCCCTATAAGTCTGCTGCAACCTATCTCTCCGGTGGTGATCTTGTCGCATACTTATTTCCTCGTTGCCCAACTTCTTATATCTTACAGAAACGGGAATGTCATTACCCCTTGCAAATCTGTCCCTCGAGGAAATTTCAACATGGCCTTTATGGTTACTGTATTTGTAACTTGATTCATTGCTTCTGCTCAAACCCATTGGTTGCCCACCCTTTCCTTCCGGAATAATTTTCTTCAGTCTTTTAAGTCCCTGCTCATATAGATTACATTATCAACATGGTCCATGCATTCATAGAACAAAATTTGATAAATAATCTACAAAAGGTAGGAAATATTGGGAATGTAAAGAGAATCATTGATAGAAAAACCATTAGATATACATGATGAACTTATTAAACAAGCTAAATATTTGACAATACCTGCTGCTCAGTATGCTTCGAAGACATAGCATCAATCATATTTCTCCTCTCTGCTTTCAGGGATGAAGGGCGCTTTACCCTAAATATCTCTGAATCAGAATCGTCACTCTCGTCCGCAATGGGCTTTGTATCAAATCTCTGAATATCACCCTGTGGTTTAATCGAGCTTCCAAACTCTTCAAAATCAATAATACCTAAATTGATGTTAGTATGGCCCTCAGCCTGCAAGCAGAATAAATAATATACAGACAGCTTTAGTTCCAGAATCAATATAATAGCTGTTTAAATCTCAATGCAATAATATGCAATGACAATATTCAAAAACCATATTCAAAGGACTTACATTTTTGGGAGCAGACAAGCTCTCAAAAGATTCTGAAAGAGAGCAAAGAGTGGATGTGGCAGAAGAAAAGGAAACCTCAGACACCACTGGTTTTTGATTTTCAGAGCAATGTACAAACACAGATTGATTTTGTGTACTGTATTCTTGATTATTTGTTGTGTGCTCTGGAGTTGTATAAAATTCAATAACAGAATCAAGTTTTAGCTCACAATAAGGTGCGTATCCATTTGCCTCGGCTCTCTGGAACATATTTGACAAAGGATATGCATACATGTTTTGGTCACTTTTAGTTTGCTTCCTTGTCTCATCCAATATCCCATGTTCCTGCTCAAACATCTTGGCTGCAGCTTCCATATCCATTATATCCTCCCTCAAATAAAGTGTGTGTTTGCTCCCACAGATGAAGTCAAGAGAATCAACATCTGAATTATCAAAATTTACAGACATTAAAAATGAGAATATTGTATCACCAAGTATGCATGTAAGATAATAAAGAATCCATTGTGTCCATAAATTTATTCTATAGTTCAGAATCAAGATATTATTTTTCCCTTTATAATGCAATAGGATATTGAAGAAGCAACTGCCATTGATGTGATTACCAGACATGGTAAATAATATTAGGCAAAGAATGGGATCAAACAAACATGCGACAACCAAACATAATCAAGCTCTTAATGACATATTAGTAAATAGCAACGAGTAAAGCTTACCATGACGTAGGCATACAGGATGCATGCGACAGTTGCAGTCTACATAAGCTATGTAACAGTCACGTTTGCAAAGGCTACAGAGAATTGTGCCATGGGAATGAGAAGAAACACTTATACATGCCCTTGATTTTGTTAGGAACCATCGAGCACAATGCTGGAAACGCATCAAGTTAACAAATGAAATCTTAATGCTCTTATGAGAAAACAAGTCTGGCGAGGGAAAGTCTGAATCTTCAAGTTCCAAGCATGTACGAAGAAGCATTGCTTCTTTGCATAGAAGTTCTTCATGGGGCAGTAAAGGAACCCTGTTAAGAAGTGCATATCTTCTGCTGGCAATAGCTCCTAAAGGAAACCAATCACCAATTGCAAAATTCACTGCTTCTCCACAGTTGAAACCTAGAATTTTAACAAAGATATGGAAGATTAGTTTTTTTCTTATTTCACATGCAGTAACTGGGTGTGAGCAGGAAGTGAGATATCATTCCTGGAACTAAATTATTGAAATTAGCAAATCTAACCATGATTGAAGCCAGCATGATATGCTCTAGGGAAGGTTATTATAAACTCCCCTGGCTTTTGAACAGCCTTGTAGACAGGGACTTCATGCTCCAACAAAATATTTGGTGGAAATAGTGTTGTTTTCCCCAGGAGAACATCAAAAGCTCCATCTTCCCCATCACTTGACAGAATATCATTAGTGTACACGTGTTCTCTCACCACCCTTTCAAATTCCAACGCTGCCTGACCTGGAACACCGTACCATGTTTTTGATGCCCCACAGTGATGATAGTTAATGCTGTCATAACAATGTAATATATTAATATCATTAAATAGACAACTAAAGAAGGAAGTTTTCACTTGTCATAATGTTATTATGAATTTATTCCAAAAATAAGTAAAATTTACCTGTACAAATAATGATCCTCCACATGCCAAGCAAACATACTAAACAGCATTCCTATGTACAGCATGGGTTCCGTTACTCCCTGAAAAAAATCCAACATAAGTCATGTAAAGTACAGTACAAAAGTGACTTTGACCAACATATGAAATTAACATACCGGAATTGATGTTTCCAAAAGACGTAAAATTGATTTGGGCAACCTTGAAAGTTTCTGAGATCATAGAGAATGAAGTGTTAAGTTAGTTATAACTATAATACCAAAGGAAAAGTAAAAGGCATATCTTCGTCACAAATATTCTCCTCTTATATCAATAAAGAAAAGGATATGTAAACAAAGTAACAGTCAAAACTAAAAAAGAGACACTAATAAAATTAACACCTTCAAATTCCATTTGCTGTTCCCAAGCTGGTCAGTGGGAGAAGATGAAAAGGCACTGCCATCAACATCACATGCATATTCAACAGTTTGCATCTTTCCACAGCCAATTTCATGCCAAAACTCTTTTTCCAAGTATGTGGCAGGAAGACATCCAGCACTGCAATATCTTCGAGCAAATACCTTGTTTGCCATTTTCTCAAAATCGCGAAATGTATAATTTCTGATAAATTACAATTGTATTAATCAGAAAAGGTAACAATATAATTAAAACTACAAAATATAAATATTAACATACACAACAGGGAAACTGACCTTCCACTCATAAAAAATGTAACTTTGTCTTCAGTATCCCATTCAGCAAGACGAAGGGGCTGTACTCTAGTTGTAAACTTGAATCCTGCTTTCTCCTTCATTAAAACTACCCCAGCAGGTACCGAAGCACTCAAAGGAGAAATAATCTTGCATATACCTGGAATTTATCACACATTCAAATGGAAAGTAGTTAGGCCACAATTCTATCACTCGCTGGTTTCAACTATCCCCTCCCCAAAAGAGAATGATATATATATATATATATATATAACATACAAGGAAGCTGCTTTCATTTTCATTACATGAAATCTATAACTTTTACTTTCAAATGCCAAATAATCAATGATAACCCTCTCATTAATACAAGAAAGATCTTCACACCATGTCCCTTAGTCAATTGACTTCTTGATTTTGTTTTGTTCAGAATTTTTTTTCAAGTTTTGAAGCTACAAAATGAATGGTCATCTTTTAGTTAATCTTAGATAACTTTCTACTAACTACAATTTGTATATAGACCAAACGTACATCCTCACAGACAATAATTTTATCAGCAAATCAGGAAATTGCTAAAAAGGACTGCTTTGTTGATTAAATTATATTAAACCAATGCACAAAGACCATCTATATATATATATCAATATTTAAGGCTATAACTTCTTTAACATTGTACGGCAGTTTGAAGAATACTCTATCCTCGTCATTTAATGATTTTATCTTTTACAATGCAAATGATCGACACCCTCCCAATACACTCAAAAGCTGGATTTAGTATTTTGGGTGAGCATTTGTAAAATTGATTTTGAATGAAATTGATTTTGCAAAGTCAATTCTGATTATAATTGATTTTGAAGTGAAGTGAATTTTGGGTGTTTTTATTCTTAAAACAAGTTAAGTAGTAAAACTCACCAACTCGGTATAAATTTTTTTATCCAACAAAAAAGCTACTTAAAGTTGTTTCAACTCAATCAAATTTTGGACCAAGAATCAATTCTTTAAAATGGGATCAAGCATGTGAACATTTACCTAAAATCACATTAATTGGTATTTTAACGTGATTTTGAATGACTCAACAAGAACCACGCACTTAAGAAATGACACAAGCAATGTAGTCGTCTAGTGAGTCTGCCAATGCCACAGTTTACTAATATGATCATATCAATGCAAAATCTAAAGTGAATACACAGTAGAAGAAATAAAATATTCAACAGATCAAAACTCCATACCATATTTAGAAGCTTCTGGAGCTATCTTTTGCAAATAAATCAAAGGATCCTCAAACTCTTCTTTTGTTGGAGAATACACAGGACACTCTGGAATTTTATCAGTCCATTCCAGGTCATTTGTATCAAACTTATCCACCTTCCGCTTTGAAAAGGCATCAGCATTACCATGCAATCTCATGCCACATGATGATGAAGCTCTTAAAGCATCCCCTCCACTTCTGTTCATCATGTTAGCAATATTTGTCTGGGTGGTAGTGGCAGATTTTGCACGCTGAAGCCTTTTCCGCTTCAAAAATTCTAACCCATTCCTAACTTCCTTAGATAAAGTCACTCTTCTTTCCACCTGTAGATATTTCAAACATTTCACATTCAGATTAGCAGGTATTTAAATGTAAGGATAAAGTAAAACACACACAAGAAAACAAAATTAAGTCACAATAATGTGGAACTCAATAGATGGATAATTATCGACAATGAACAGACCGAAACATGTATCATGCTAGCATAACTGGAACTTTGAACTAAGGTGCAAAAGTCATGCAAAGCATTGCCTAGTAATTCTTCAAATGAACCAAAGGGGTGTCAATGTAAAGCATCAATTTTTATGCGTTAGTTCACACCAGCTGGAAAAGAATATAGTTCAAAAGAGTGAAAGGAATAAGGTTCGAACCCAAGCAAACTAAGAGCAATCCAGGGCCAAAATAAATTCGACCTCCTTTGGTATTATATTACCATCGAGGAGGAGTCAATAACTAGATAAACGGGGCGTTCGTTATGAGGCAACCAAAGTCAGGAACATTTTACGAACAAAGTCATTCTGAGTCAAACGTAAATCACCTCATTCTGAAAAGTAATCGCTAAGAATAGCAAAAAAAAGGGCACAAAAAACTTATCCGAATTTAGAACCACGCAAAGCAAAAGAGTCAACAAAGACGATCTTATAGAAATATTCAACAAGTGCATGCGCTGAAATTTGAATAGTTTACTCCTCTCAACATCAGTATTTCCACCTTAGCATAAACCAATCAAACAAAAGGCAGTTTTAATCACATAAATTTCAACACACAAAAGGAAAGAAAAAAAAAATAGGCCTAGAAAATTATTAACCCATGGTTAAACTAAATCTTCTAAAATCCTATTCCAGAAACAGGAGGAAAAAGAAAAAGAGAAGAACCATGTTCCTTTTTCAATTCTTCTAATAACTTTCAGAGAAGAACCACGATATTACTTATTAGAGGAAAAAAGAAACAGCCACTCTCGCAAAATGCACCTTAAGCATCCCTCAAGAGCATCAATTGTATATCACACTCTGAAGTCCGAACACAAAATACAAAAAAGTAGAGAAGAAAAATCATATCACGGGGCGTGATTTGAAAAAATCGTCGTTCAGGCTAACAGAACAAGAGAAATCGCATCAAAAACGTAAAAAATTACAACAATGTCCGAGATCTGAAGGATGAGCAGACGAAGATACATTTTCCAGAGATTTTCAAGCATTAACGAATCAAAGACCAAATAAAGAATAAGACAAATAATTTTCTTGAAGAAAACGCGATTGACCTACCATTTCATTACGAGTTCGCTCCCTGTAGGCCTCCGTCTTCGTTAACTGGAACAAGGAATCGCCAAAAAAATCAATCACAACAACACCTAATCCAAATCGAACCCTAAACCACGATCCTGAACGTTGCAAATTAAGAGCGAGCCTCGAAGGACAACCAGGCTCGCCACATTCTCGAAAAACGCCGAATACGAAGCTGATACCGAACCACAGAGAGATCCAACGCCTCGTAGGAGTTACCACAGAAAATTGCGAGAGAATGCAAACGTGTCAATAAGAAGACCGAGACCGGCTTCCGCCTGAGACGCGGGGAAAAGTCGCCGAAAACAAAAGCAGTTTTCCGGCGAACGAAAGAGGTTTTCCGGCGGGCCAGAAAACGGGGAGAAATAGTGGATGAGGAAAGAGAGGAAGCGAATGCTTAGAAAACCGAAAAAGGGTAAGGGTGGGATAATTTATAGTTTTATACTCTAAAATAATTATCGCTTTATTAGTTCCGAAAACCGAATAAAAAATTACTTTAATATTGAATTTGATTAAAAAATAATTAAAGTAAAGAAAGGTTGAGAAGTGGTGGTGGTTGTTATTAGGTGGTTCAACGAAAACAAAACGTGCCGTCCAAATTTCAAGACGCGTTTCGGGTGTGAACGCTATTGAAGGTTTCTCCGTTTCCGTGTATTGACGGAATCGCCGTTACTGTTAAGTAGGATTTATTTATTGGCGGGTACAGAATTGAAGAGCCGGTACTGTCGAGAAGGGTAGTTTGGTAACTTAGGAGGACGGTATTATCGATGAGGTCTGGCTCCTGCACCGGTCAGAGAAAAAGAAAGAGGCAGGAAGAAGGAATTATCACGTGCGATAAGACCTGAGTCAATTCTGTACACAAGTTTGACATCGAACCGTTGATTATCTTCGTCATTTACTTGGAACCGTCCAAATTACGTGAAGTCTATCGAATCAGAAAGCTCCAGGGGCATGTGTACTTTTTCTGTTCAACTGCCGACTTGTACATGATAATTCTCACCTACCTTCCAGTTAGTTAGGCCTTGGTGCACGAAATGACGAGTTTGTCCTCCAACAGTTTAGTCAGTTAACACAACGAGGGAGGGTGTTTCTGGGTTTTGCACGGGTTCGTCACATACGAAATGAGTTTCGTAATGTGAGTGAACTACCGCAATGCATGACCTGGCTTGATTCGAAGGGACAAGCTGGGACCGACACGTGGCGTTTTGTTGTGAGCAGGAGATACACGCGGCATGCGGATAAGGGTGTTTCGTGAATTTTGTGTGTCACTTGGGGTGGTGGCCAGAACGGATATAGCTGGCGGTTACAACAGTGTTCTCAAGGTGCCCCACCCTAGAGCAAAGCAGACGATAAGGCCCAACCATAGCACCCACTCACGAGAAGTTACCTTTGTGTCAATGCCAATTGGCTGTTTCATTTGGATTTTTCTTATTTTATAAATTAAACAACGGGATTTGGTATCCAGGCATCCAGTATTCTTATTTCTTGGGCAATTGTGCTGAGAGTTAAACAAATTCAAATAAATAATTTATTATTATTTTAGCTCCAAAATTATAAGTTTTGCAATAACTTTTAAAATTATAAAATTTTTAAATTATAATTTTTTAATCATATTTTTTTGTCATTAATTCTGTTACCAACTATAACGTTTATAAGTTATAAAATTTAGAAATTATAATAATATTAAATTGGATATAACATAAATTAAAATGGTAATAATTTTAATTTTAAGAATTTATTTGATATTTTTTAATTTTAAAAATTATTATAACAATGCTCTATAATTTCTTTTTATATAAAATATAAAATATAATAACCACAACAATCGTAAAGCTTAAAATGATGCATATTATATATAAAATTCTACCTGCGAGGCCAACCCTAGTTAATTCAATACTTAATTAACAATTTGAACTAAAATCATAATTTAATATAAAAAATAAGTGATGGTATTTATGAACATAAGTTTGAAAAAAAAATATTAAAAAAAGAAAACACACACATGTGTCCAGTATCCAGTTTTGGTGTCAAAATTTCTCTCTCTTTTTCATTGGCTGGTTTGTTCTTTTGAGCTTTTTGTTATGCGGAGGTTGGCTAATGATTAGAATTTCACATAGTCAGCGAAAACGAAGCTTGGATAATAGTCTATTTCAGGCTGGCTTATACAAAACTTGTTTCGTACTATCTAACCATGTGAAACTTTTTCTAGGGTAGCTTGGCTTATCTAGTTGGGCTGAGGTATTATGAAAAAATGTGAAAATTGAATAAAACTAAAAAAGGTAAAATAAAAATAGATATTTGATTTTATGATTGGGCAGAGAGAGCAGGAAGTGACAAAAAATATCTTTTTTAAATAATTCAAGTAAGCGGCACGCAATAAATGCGGCAATGGGGCACACACGAAAGCTATTATTATTGACTGTCCGAAGGCGAAGCTTCCCTGCTTTGCGTGTAAGCTCAGGTTGCGGATACTCGCTTAAAATAGCTGCGTCTGGCCAAAGCAGTAAGGGCATTTCGGTAATCGGATAGGGCCAGTTGGAGGAGTAAGGGTAAAGATTCTGTTTCTGGAAAGTTCTTCAATTGACCAAAATGCCTCATCAACAGTGCTAATTCACTTAAATACCTATCACTTTTTGGTATGCATATGTTGTGTTGTGACTTATAAAACAAAAAATATTGTCCTTTTTCTTGGGGACCACAGCAGAACCAACCAGCTCACAAGTAAAAAAAGAATGGAGGGTTAATTAATTAATTGTTTGCCTGCTTCAATGGAGTATATGCTAATTAAAGTAGCCAATATTATTATAACATATTAAAAAGATGATGGGTTGTGAATTCACTGAATTGTGAGTAAATGGTTAAATGTAATCCATCCATATATTTGATATGATATGATGATGGGATGGGACAGAGAGGAATTGGATTGGATAGGAGATAATTGAGGAGAGGCAGGGGAGTTATGATGCCACATTTATCGCGGGTAGCTTAGCTACAAAAGTGAAGAGAGCCAGCTAGAATTGATGATGATGGGTAAGCATCCAAGTATTTAAGAGGGTAACTTTCTATTGGGGGTGTCCATTTCCAAAGCACCCGCGATCTTGGAAGTTAAATGACCCAAAATAGGGTGAATGACAATGCTATGGGAGAATTTCAGTGACTTGGACCAAGTCCCTAGTTGGTCTTAAAATAAGACAAAATTAGGAAAAGGATTATGTATGTATGCCAACAAGACCCCACCCTATTACTTTGCTTTGCTTTGTTTTGCTTTATATTACTCCCTTTCTTATCTAAAAGACTATATATTCATATTATCCGTTTATATTAAAAATGAAGCACCACCTCCATCATTGACATGTTTATGTAAGGTCCATGTATGAATAAATAAAACAAAAATGAATAAAATAACGAAATGATTAGAACCTAAACCAGTGACGTGAATGGGGAAATTGGATTAGGAAATCATCATGTGGCTGCAATGTCCAAATATTAATAGGCACATGGATTATTGACCAAGGTTCTAATCTTAGGTGTCATACACTGCATCCATGGGAAAACAAAACCTGTTGACACTTGACAATCCTAATATGCCAATAATCTGGCAGGGTATGAGTTAAAGAAGATTTAAAAAAAAGAAAAAGAAAAAAAGCAATGACGTATCTCCATTTTTTTAAAAATTTATCGTTAATAGAATTTTAAACATAAAAATTTTAATATTTAATATCTAATGATTATAAAAATTATCTCACAAATTATAAGAAATTAAAATACTTTTTTAAAGGAAAGAAATAAAAGTTTTAAAAAGAATGTCATGTTTAATTAATTGAGTAAAAAGTAAACTAACAACCACCAATAATTGGTTATTTCCTCCGTTATTATATCATAAATTTAAATACTTAATTTAGAAAGTAAGATTCTCACTCTTCACATCTTTTCTTTTAACTCATTTTTTATATATTTTTTAGTACATAATGATATGCACAATTTATAAGAGTGAGATTAACTAATTACTTCATTAAGATTATACAATTATTTTTAAATTAAAATTATTTATTGTTATTATAAGTATTATGAAAAGAAAGGCATTCCGTACTTGTATTTGACAAAAGAAGAAAATGTGGGAAGCTACCAGTAGTTGTTTATAACAATTAAAGGACAAGTATCCACTTTATGAGATGTATAGATGATATTATCTTTGAATTCAAATTAAAATTAAATCATATTGTATTTTAAATTATAATAGTTAAAATTATGTTTAAATTTAATTTTTTTTTCAATTATTGTTATTACAAACATGGTACAACTATTATTTTTAAATTCAAATTAAATTTATTTTATCTTAAATTTTAACAAATCATTTTATCTATAAAATGTTATTATTATCTTTAAATTTAAATAAAAATTTAATTAATATTTAGAAAAATAAAATAATAATAATAATGATAATAAGTGTTACAAATTTTATTCTGTTAAAAAGTCAACCATTTAAAAATAATATCCGTATATATCTTATCTTCTCTTACATTTACGTTTGGATTATATAATTCAAAAAGTTGGGTAGAATCGTGATTTCTTAAAAACGACATTTTATTGAAAAATGAAGAGGAATCTTTAGCGCACGGAAAAATCTGTTCCACAACAAAAGCTGAAGCATGAAAGATAGCAAAATATCTGAAGGTTTTTGATGAGGATAGTTGTACGCTGAAGAATTCCTTAATTATGAAGCAGATTGACAGAAAAGAAGGCCTAACAATTGATTTCCCACGCAAACGTTGTTTCGCTCAACCAATTCTCTCGAAATAAAGCCAAAGCAAATCTTGTTCCCAAAGATTCACGCCCCCAACTCAATCTAACAATCAATCATTGTGATCCTCTCCTCTTTCTATTCATGGCTTCATCCCTCAAGTTATGTTATTATTTTAATAAATAAAAACACTTAATTAAGTCACAACATGGAGAAGAGCATAACCCATCTCAGTCGTGCATCCTTGTCACAAATACTTACAACCCCTTTCTTTGTTATTGTGAAAAGTCTAGTACAACCTTAGTCTACCTACTATCCCCTACCACCGTCGTAAGAAAACGATGCATTATTAAAGTTGGCTTAATTGGTTATTTGGTAGCATCAAATTCAGTTGACTCTAAACACTTTAGTTTTTTATATTTTATATTAATAACATATTAACTATTTGTATTAATAAAATATTTATAGATATTATTGTATGTGAATGATAAACTTCACTTAAATTTAAAATTTACTTTGTCTTTTAAATTCCACAAGTTCCATTTCTTCTAAATTTTCATCCACCAAAATCAGAAGAAAAGAGTTATCAAATCAACAACAACCAAACCATTCATTATACCAAATTTTTTTGTATTGGAATCTAGTTGGTAGCGGTAGGTATCCAATGGAAGAAAATTTCAGCGACGTATGTGATCCGGAAAAAACAATAGATAATTTATTTATTACTTTTTGGATTTTTTTTTACATGAACTGAGTTACGAAAACTCACAAGATCAAAATAAGTTTCAAAATTTTAAATAGTAATTGTTCTCGTTTCAATGTGTTCTTCTGTGATTAGTCACCAATGAAAAAAAACCTTCATTATGTCTCCTTTCTCTCCTTTATCCTAAAGCGAACACTTGTCTTCTAGCAGCCATTGGAAGCTTCGATATGGGCTTTCGTACACGCAACGTTCTGACACATCTCCTCTACCCTGACTCTCATGATTGACCTTCGCTGACCCCTAGAGTTGACAGCTGAGAGGAAGCAGTTAGTTGGTTACGTGTACCACCCGCCTAGCCGACCGTCACGTGGTCAATCTGGCCTCCTACCGATCGGCCGCTCGGTCCCAACCGATAGAGTAATATAAATAATTTTACTATCAGTGTTCTACTTAAATTATTATATTTGATATTTTTTAAAATTATTTGGGATGGCAAAAACTATTTCGTTCTTGCATTACCCTCCTCCTTTAATATTCATTATAGGTGGCACTTTTCTTCCCCAGTTTTAACATATTGATTTATACATGCACTTGATAGTAATCATTTTTTCCATGATTTAAATGTGTTTTACATTCTTACAGATATAATAATTGCATTATTTTCTTTCTTCAAAAAATAATAATTTTATTTAATTTCTGTAAACAAAAAACTACCCATGAAATATTTACCGTCACTTATTTTGACTTTCCCTCTAACAACAAAGTGGTTATATTTTGTAAAGACGCAAAGACATGGACTAAAAATAAAAGGCGTTATGTTTGTTAGGACTACAAAAAAAATGGTTATATTTTGCAGAATTATAAAATTAAAACTATTATATTCAATGTAAAACATGTTACTAATAACAAATTAATGACGGGAATCGAAGCAGATGGTGATGAATATTTCAAATATCAGATATTTTTTATATATAGACTAAGAGCAAAAATACAATATATTGTAGACACCCAAAACATAAATTAATTTTTTTTATTCTATATTTAACTGATTCTTAAATATATTATGACTTTTTTGGAAATGCATCTTTAAGTGCTAGGAGAAAGAATTTTGCCTCATCATAAATACTTAAATATGATTGTTTTTGATAAAAAATATTTTATCTAAACAATAAATATTTTTTTCTCACTCTTATACTTTGTTTTTATATTTAAACTTTACCTAAAGGAGTTTTTTTGTTTTTTTTAATATAATAGTCTAATTCATTGTTAAATATTTTGATAACTATCGTAATTAAGACTGCAATGGGATGGGAGAGAAATAAAAGTTTGAAGTTCACTTCCATCGTAGAGAAGGAAATATGAAAATTGGAGTCGTCATCGATATTTTCAAGGAAAACACCAAAAAATCTATGGTTAAACAAGGCTAGTCTTGGGAATTAGAGTTCGAATTCGGAAGTCGATTACGCACAAGGAACAACACTATCTCACTATGCCTCTATTTTAGACATTTATCTTAACTAGATGTAAGAAATAGGAAATGACTATTATATTTTTTACATTTCATATATAGGGAAGGATGGGTATCTACAAGGGATGAAATGAGTGACGTTTTGGGATTTTATGACCTTAACAAGAGTCGTTGTCACTTGCTCCTACGCATCTTCCAATGTAATAGAGAAATCAAAATTTACGTAGTTCTGACTGAGACTTAAAAGGTCATAGGGGCAAAGGTCGATACAAAACCGGTCGTGCAGGGGTGTCAGTTAAGTGCCGATTGCGGGAAGACTTCAACTAAGAGTCAATATGAGTGAAATGTCGACTAAGCGTCAGCAAAAAGTCGACTCTAAGAGTTGACCAGAGAGACTTTGAATGTTGAGACTTAGGTTTGATAGTTCAATCGATCTGGGATTGGCATGTGATAGAGATATGAAATTAAGCTCTGAGTATGAGATGCTAGTTTAGAATTACAAACAAAATATTAATGCAAAGTGTCTATAGTTTCACTTAGTATTTAAGTGTTTTGTTGCTGTACCCATAGAGTATGTGGATCTTATTCTTTTCTCCTTTATTTCAATGTTTTCTCTCTCTAAAAAACTCTTTCTACTTAGTTCTTTTTCTCTAGAAAATTTTCAACCTCCTTTTTTCCTTTGAGTTCAAGGCCTTTTATAGGCTAACTTCTACCTTCATTATCTTTCAAGAAAATCTTCCACCATTAATATAGTGGCTCTCCATAGGGCTTTATAAATGCCACGGTGCCCTCCACGGGACTCCCTTCCATTAATGCAATGACTTTGTATTCAATGCGGTGATGATCGTTCCTTCCTTTTCCTTACCGTTGTAACGAAAAACAATTCTCACGTTTGCAGGGTAGCAAGCTTGAGCTACTTTTCTTAAAAGCCAACGCTTGGCACACGCCTTCCCTGCAATTTGACATCTGCCCGAGGTAGATTGAGATATATGAATCTATCAGATCACGCCTCTCCAATCTGTTTTTTTCGTCATTTCAACATCATTTTCTCTTTTGAGAGGGACAATCTACCTATTATTTTTCATCTTTTTGTATCCTTTCTTTTTTCAAATTCTAGACGAAAATAAATATCCACAACAATATTTAGAGATGAAAAGTGTTGTTATTATAAAAAAAATACTAATAAAAAAAATTCAATGTTCAAAGCAACTAAAATCAAATTTTAATATATTTATAAAAACAAAGACCTATTTAAGGCTAAAATTTTCTATCAAGATTTTTTTTTTTAATTAAAGGGAGTTATTCAAGCAGAGTACGGGTATAAAAGCATAAAACTACATAATGAGGCATTGCAAAAGGTGGACCCTGAAAATCCACTGGCACAGAAACTTACGAATTAGATAAAGTAAATTGGGTAAAGTAAATTGAGTGATTTTAGTTTAACGAAGTCTTAATCAGAGATACTACTCTGGCTATGGTTTGTGTCTCTGTGGGTAGTTTGGTAGGACAAAAACGTATTGGAACCACATGAGGTGTCACGTGGAGTCACGCAAAGATGTTGGGGACCTCACCTCATCCTCACCCTTCTACTATAGCCATATCATTTCAGCATTAAATAATTAACAATAAGGTGTTTATCGTTTAATAAATAATCAAGGCACATAGAACTTTTTGCTTAAAAAATAAAAAATGAAAGAAAAAGGTAAAGAGTTTTGTTTTTGTGGTATGAAAACAGCTGATGAAACAACCACTGGTGCACGGAATAACGAGGCGTAATTCTTGGAATAGAGTTTTATGGAAAGAAGTGACACGTGCCCTGTTCTAAGATAGTAAAACAAAAACACCGTACGAGAAACAAGGAGGTTTCCAATGTACGAAAGTTTCACATGTGGTTAACTAATACTAGCATGTAGTTGGTTCACATAGCGTTAGTATGGTTGATTTTGTTTGTTACGTAACCTAAACATTCCCCCAAAAAATAATAACAACAGAGGCACATAGTCATTCACTATAAAAAGTTAATTTCTACATCAATTTCTAACGAGTTAAAAATTTCTTTCTTCACTAGTGTATACGCAATAAAATGAAAAGGCTAGTCAGATAGTGTTCGAAAAAGCAAAGCTCGTAAATCAACAAGAAAGATGGCAGTGCTGCTTAAAATAGAGGCACCATTATTGATGTCTCTATGAATATATAGGGTTATTGAATTATGAGGATAATATAACATTTGCTCGTTTCTTTCCTTAAAAAGAAGGTTATGGATAATATATTCGGCATCAAGTGCTCGTCAAAATTATTTATATAATATGACTTTTGACCAAATGATGAGCTAGCCGCTTATAAAGAGTTTACCAATATATGTTATTTGTACATAAATACGAAGGGACCCTTCTATTAATAATGCCCATATTCGTCCTCGCCCAATTTCTCTTGATCAATACCCTAACGCGTTTTATGGTTGAGTGAGTAAACTATTATTTTAGTTTTTAAGTTATGAGGTGTTTTAGATAATCATTAAAGTTAGAATATAAATGTTTAAAGTTGAAAATTGTTAGTTATGTTAATTTTGGTTATAAAATATAATGATAATAGATTATAGAATTTAAAGATTATAATAATAATAATAACATGCATATATCAAAGAACTAAAATGCTAATAATTTTAATTTAAAAAATTATTTGATTTTTTTAATTCTATAACAAATGTAACAACGTTGAATTTTGCATGTGTCTCAAGGATCGGTTAGAGAAGATAGTACAATTGAGATCGTTGCATCGTGGCTGTTTGGTCAAAGAGACAGAGAGAACGCACAAAAGGGAAAATGCCAATAGGAGTGCCAAATTTGGATTTTCTGTTCTGGATGAGACAAGGTGCAAAACCCTGGTCTAGGGTAATTCTCAGAAGTCAACTATTTCATGTATGTAAAACCAAGTACCATTCTAACAATAAAAAAAAAAGGTACCATATATTAATATGAAATCCGTAGAGGAATATTCTCTAATCAAGTGTGATCAGCATTTAATAGGACCAATTATTGGCCTAAGTCCCCGGCATGTGCAAAGCAATTCTAGGCGCAATGACTTGTACAAATATAACTCGTCAACTCCCAAGATTCGCACTAGAAATTCAATATAATATTGTTTAAATATAAAAATAATGGCATTATTAAACATTACCCTTTTAAGAACCAATGAAACTGGGAATTGTTTCCTGAAAACCCCGAAAAAGAAAATGGCTAGGCACTGAAAAGGAAAAAAATAAAAAGTAGGGCTCATTTTCAAAGTGTGAACGGGACAAACTTCGTTTTCAATAAAGATCACATTTCCTATCTTAATGCTAATGGTTATAAAAACAATAAAGTGAAAAGTAATAAGATGATACTGATAATAGTGTAGGAGATAAAAATTATAAGACCGAAATAAATTTTTAAATTAATCTTAATCTTTTATTTAAATTTAAAGGTTAAATTCGATCATTTTTATTTTTATTTAAAAAATTATTCTCATAAAATATATCTCATATATATATATATATTTATTATTTATAATATAAAATTAAATTTAATGTTAATTATTTAATTTTTTTAATTAATTTTAATGATGATGAATTTTAAAGTAATTTTTATCGTTTAGATAAAATCATTATATGATATTATAAGTATGAAATATTTATCAATTTTAACTGTGACTAATTTATATAAAAAAAATAGCTAACAACTTTTAATGAAACATTTTTTTAATCATATTTTTTATTTAATAGGCTCAAATTTGAAGCATTAAAAATTGAATGCTACTCGAACTAACTAACGTAATATTGGTGTTATTAGGACTACTACATAACAACGCATAACATAATATCTCTGAATATATGCAATGTTATTAATAAATAATAATAGAAAGTATTTTAAAGTATTTAAAAAGTGGAACTAAATTGAATAAAATTGATAAGCACTGAAAACATGTGCATCATATTATAATAAGTACAAGGTTTCGAAATTGATTGAGAGGAGAATTTGACTAGGTAGGATGGGTTCACAAGTAGAAGCAGACACGTAGAAAACTAGCTTACCCTCTCTGACTTAAAAGCACGGCATTTAGTGATTCCCACCGTGGTTGCAAAATATGTGTTAAAAAAAGGCTTTGTGGATTAGTGTGGAAAAGACTCATTGGACAACCTTTTCAGCCACCATATTGAGCCCACTTGCTGACCAAATCTTTGAATTTTCACTTCATACCAACCTTTTCTAGCCCCTTGTATTATCTTCGTATCTTCCTCCTTCCTTCAATATTATCCACGTTTCCAAACCTTGCGTTTCTCATCCATAGTTTTAAAATTTTGATTGATTAAATGCACCGCATTCCCCCCGTAAAGAATATGTGCAAAACTAGAAATCCTTGGAACATTGCATGTATCGTCACACATTTTGAAAGGGAATAGACAAGTGAAGGGAAGGAAGGTGTGTATAATTTTTATGGCTAAGGAGGTAGGGTTTATTTTATGGCAATAGGAAGCGCCACGTAGCTAAAAAGGAAAATAAAGTTGAGGGCAACTTTTGAAGTTTAACATTTGTGTTGGTGCACAAGGTAACTAAGTTTTGTGTCCACATTTGGTTGAGAGCCACGGTGTTTACACATTGAGAATAGCCTATGATTCACAGCCACATCTGCAAAAAAAAGGAAAGAAAAGAAAAAGAGGTGCTCCTTTGTCTGCGCGGTCACTGTTCACATAGCACTTTTACTTAACCCCACTTGTTTTATTCCCTCGAATCAATTATAGTTCCAACCCCAACCCCCCCCAATTCAATGGCTTGCCACCAAATAATCTCATACGCATTTAAGCTTAATTAAATTTTATTATATAGGGTTCAATGTATGGAATAGAGTTAAATCACATTAACTTCATCTAATAGTTTCAGTTAGCTCTACCTAATTTTTGGCCTATATAATTGAGTTCCAATTTCCTACCTAAATACACCACCATGCAAGGCAAACTTCTACTGTTGTTTTGTTGTTGGTTCTAGTTTTGGATTTTAGAATACCCTGGGGTATGTGTTGTGGTTCACATTAATATTCTAGCTGTGCTGGTGGATTTGTTGATGTGATGTGGGATCATCCCTCCTCTTCCACTATTGAGCCATTTTATTCATTCCTTCATACATCACCCAGCGAATACCTTTTTCTTATTGATCTATAGTAAATATTTTTTCTTCAATTTTTTAATCTTTTAAGAAAATTCTAAAATCCGAATATTTGACTTTTCAGATTTAGCTTCTGGTACAAATATAATCAACTAACACTCTTTACTATTAATTAAAAATTATTAAAAATTGTAAAATTTTATGGATATTTTTTATTTAGTAAATCTCATTTATAATTTTGTAATTTTTAATATATTTTAATCAATAAAAAAAATTCTAGTACTTTTCATAATTTATTAGAAATACTAACAATACACTTTAAAATTTATTAAAAATTATAAAATCTTGTAAATTAAAATTTTTATCTAATGAATTTTATAATTTTTAATTAATAAAAAAATACGTTAGAAACCGTGTGTATATATTAATACTCTGCTTAAATGATTTGATTTTGTGTTGTAGGCTAGCTTCATATTTGACTTGGCCCAGCATGAGTCGATTCAAGCTTGTTGAAATTTGTGGAGAAGTAGGAACAAACTTGTCTTTCTGCGATGAAGATAAAAATCAAAGATATAGAAACATCCATTATTTAACAAATAAATAAAACCTTTTACATATATAAAATTAAGTCAAATTAAATTAATCTTTTGCCACTTTCCAGCACACAAAAAAATTATTAGTCTTTTTACCTTTCAAACCGATATTGTTCTTATAAGAAATTCAATTTACTTTTACATTAGAGCACGTGTGTTGTACTTGTAAATAAATTCAAATAAATAAATAAAAAAAAACGGAAACCAGAGGCGTGGTGGAATTGGCACCAAAGTCTGAATTGAATATTGTATGAAATGAAATAGCCATACAAGTTAGCAAAGAGATTTAAAATTTGAATAGAGTGTGAAGAAGGAGCACGAGAGGAGAGACACAATTTTGTATAGGCTCAATGATATGGCCACTTGTCCCTTTAATATATTAAGTGTGTGATACCAACTACGACTTTAATAAAGACTAAGAATGAATGTCTTGAACTTGTTCAGAGAATGGCTCAAATGGCCAAAACGCTGACACTTGAAACCTTGACCGAGTAATTTTTTAGACAGTGATGTCGTGTGTTTATGTTAGGCAAAGACCATAGATATGACTTGGACCTCATCTTTTTCGTTGAATCGGTCAAAATCAAAACGACAACTTCTCAAAATCTTCCCTTAATTATGAATGTCTTGGTTGGCTATTGCCTAAACGACAGATACTCATTCCCATTCAAGGAATCTTATGCTTTCGATGTCATTGTTGAGGTTCAGCTTCAATTATATCTTCTCTATCTTTCTTCTTGCTTTAACAAGTGTTGCATGCCATGCTTAAGCATGCATATGTATATATAGAATCTTGGTCAAAATTCAAGTTATGCCTTTTGTTCCCTCCTTTCCGCTGTCTGTTAAAGCTAAAAGATTTTAGCTGCCTCCAACTCGTAGGTCATTTCATTAAGTTTTTAGGACTAAGTTAAGGCCAGAACTAGTGTAAAGAACAAAGGCCTCAAAGTTAGGGAACAACTATTATTACAAATTTGGTGGAACAAATATAAATTAACATCAATTATTCATTTATTAATTAGAAAGAAAAACTTATCACTCGAGAATTTTATCATATACAATTTTCTAATAAGATTCAAACCTTAATCATTCAAGAAGAAATATTCAACACTCAATTATTAGGGAATCTTTTTTAAACATACATTACTTGTTACCAATTACGGCGTAATTTCAACAAAAACAAACGTGAATAGGTACAAGAGAAAAAAGCACACCCATAAAATGTTGAGTGGCTTGGCCGCTTGGACTCTTGGTCGTAAAGCATACTTCGAAATTGGTTTTGATGGACACCGACAATGATTATAGAATTCAACTTTTTAGGGTATAATCAATGGTCGGAGCAAGAAGTAGGAAGAATCAGATTGATGGCAAGAAAGGAGGAAAACACAAAGAAAGAAGAAACCGAAGAATTAAAAACAAAAGATATACAAAGAAAAAGTAGCTGTGGGAAGGAGGGTGGGCCTTTTTTTTTTTTTTTTTTTTTTTTACTCGTGGATGACTTTAAATTGAGACATATTGACTATTGGACTTGTCCAAAACAAGAATTTGAATGATATGCCCAAATCCACTAGTCGTATATTTCGATATCTTTTTCCGTCTATACATTAACGATAGTGATGGTTGAAAATTATAATAAAATCAAGTTTATGTATAAAAAATTGAAATTAGTTATAATTTCAATTTTTAATTTTTATATAAACAATTAATTTGATTATAAGGTATTATCCTTTTTCTTAAATAGTCTTTAAAGTACTAAAATTATATTAATAATTTTTAAAATATTAAAAATTATGCTACATAATTCCTCCAATATTTAAAAAAATTTAAATTAGTCTTTCATCGTTAGTAAAATATACCAACAGAATACTTCTTCAAAGGAGAAGGTAATATTAAATAATCAAAATTTTTAATTGTTTATTCTAATAATTATTAGTATATTTCATTCTCTAAAACACAATTCCTTACTTTAGTGGAGCTAAATAAACCACCACATAAACTATATGACTATACATTTGGACATCTACAAATTACAAGCATTATATCGATAATTTTTAATTTTTTATTCCTGTTATAGCACCTATCTCCCCTCTCTTTCTATGTCTTTTAACGAGACACTTACAATATTCGAGAATCATTTTCCTACTGGGAACAGGAGGAGGTGAGTATAAATATAAAAATAAGATTTGAAAAGAGAAGAAAGGTAGAAATGAGACATAGAAAACGTAATTAAAAAGTGAATTAAATTAAGCTGAATCATGATAAGCATTGAAATGAACACAGTAGAGGCTGACATAGAAACAGGAGTCAATTCCCGAACCACAGCACCCTTGCTGATTAGTGAGACCATCATGAAAATGACCTCACCAGAAAGCTGAGTGTACTATCTGGTGCGCTCTTGACTCCCTCAGTCCCTCTATACCCTCACACATAAACTAATGCCATTCCACATTGTTTCTCAATTCTTACCACACCCTCACTCCCATACAATTAAAAACACACACAACTTAATTTTCTAACACACTTCCCTACCTAATAATTCCTACTCAAATTCATCTTTATTTTAAAACATTCTAACCCTCGTTGCTTCCCCATCATATCTAGCAACTCATCATTCTTCTCCTCTCATATAAAACATAGTAGTTCTTCTTGGTAATCCATTCAACAAAGACAGTTTAAATAAGTTTCTCCGTAAAAATTTGTAAAAGAAAAAAAAATAAAATATTTTTTTTATAAGCTAAAAATAACTTATACAAGTCAAATTTAGGTTATAAAAAAAATTATTTCATTTTTCTTTCTAATAAATAATATTTAAGGAGAAACTTATGTAAGACTAAAATCTACAGCTACAAACCCATAAATTCAAAAGGGTACATAGAAGGGGAAAGGCGGGTAAGAAGGGATGATTTGAGTGGGTTTTCACTGCTTGAGAGGGGCACTAGTGGTGGGTTCAGTGCAAAGGAAAGTGGCATTGTCATGGGAGCTAGAAAGAGCAGCTTCAATTTGGTGCAAGGTGTTACAGAGGTGGTTGTTGATGGCGGTGACACTGGAGAGGTTGAGCTTTGCAGAAGGGATTGTGCTGGCAAGAACTTGCAGCCCCATGGTTAGGAGGCAACCTGAGTTGAGAGATGGAGGCTGAGAAGTATTGGCATCAATGGGTGTGTCAACGTTGGGTGATGATATCATGGGTACTATCATGAAGCCTTGAGGGAGAAGGGCAATGCAAGAGGGGTCCTCGCCACTCATGGCTAACTGGATGGAATCCACATCGATGGTGGTGTACACTACTAAGCTTCCAGAAGGATCGGTGCAACTCTCTTGCAACATTAGCTCCACGTTCTGGGATGAGTTGCTCGCTACCTGCATGCACATGTAACAATAACCTAATAAGGTTTAGAAAACTAAAGCTTTCATCATCATTGATTTTTCTATCCTAATGATCTTCTTACATTTATGCGAAGAAGAGAAATGCAGTTTCCTGGATGTGAGCCATTTGCAATATGAGCCACTTCATTCAATGAGTTCCCATTGGAAAGGGCATCCATCTGCAAATTAAAAAATAAAAGTTGAGAATTGCAATGGATTAATTAAGAGTTGAGGATTGAATTGTAAATGACACGTACCTGAGATCTGTGGCGTTCGTCCCTCAGGAGATCAAAGACCTTGGTGTGAGAATAGGGCAACCAAGTGGTTGAAACGGCACTTAGAATCACTCCATTAGGTTGCCCAGGCTCTGTGATTTTCCTTGTTGTGATTCTAACAGTGTCTTCAGGAGAATCTGATATAGCCGTCCATGATTGACCACCTGAAGTGCTCATGTTTAGGCCAAATGTTTTAATCATTCTTTGTGCTAGTTTCATCAAGTTCTTTCTCGCTTCTGGCGAAGGTATCACTGCATTACAATACAACATTATATGTGTCACATATTAATAATGTAACATCACTAACATATATATTTGTTTTTGTACCTTCCCTTCCCTAGCCTAGTTTTAGGCGAAGTACTACTATACTTAAATTTTCATCCACGGTTCCCTCGTTAGTTATTGAGTTAATATAAATTGATTGAAGTTAATGTAACTGTATAAGATTTTGAGAACCTCCAAGATCTGATATGTTTCTGGCCATAAGGCTCGCGACCCTCTCGCATTGTCTCTGCAAAACTCCTAACCAACGTTGTGCTCCGAATGCCATTCCACTGTACACATAGTTGCAGAATATCTGATGCACTGGTTTCTCTTCTACTTTTGCATGCTCAACCCATGTTACCTACATTTACACATAGTCCAAACAAAATGATTAAAGTAGACACAAAATGTTGGAAATGAAATTATTAGGATTACCAAGTTTGTAAAAATTGGAACACTTAAAAATTCTTTGGAAATAGGACGTCGACTTACCCTTGAATACCCATTTGGCATATCTTGAATCACACAGCCAGAGGACCTCCTGCAGTATCTTGGATAAGAAGGGTGAAAATTTTGGTGAAAGCTATCAACAGGGAAATCAACAATGGCCCAGGTTCCCTCCTCAGCATTTTGTTGACAATACCGAAGAAAATGCGTCTCACGAGTGGACACCAATGGAGAAAGAACTAGGAATTCTGCGTACATCTGTAAAATACAAGCAATATATCAATAATCTAGCTCAATTATACGATACTAGCAATTAAATTAAATATTTCCACAGCTATGTGCAACCTACCAGCTGAAGAGTCCCGCTTGCATGACCAGAAGCACCAGTAGATATGATTTGGACAGTTTTTGCTCTAGAAACGATTGTAGGAAACAATTCCATCCATTTTTGCTAAAATTTTAAATGTAAAAGGACAAAATTCATCAGAATACAGATGCAAATAAATAGAAGGGAAAAAAGAAAAAGAAAAAACTTCCATTTTAGTCCCGGAGATGACAAGTTTACCATTACAAAACTCTTATCTTCGAGTTTATAAAATGTTACAAAATGTCATTTACTTTAATTTTATTGTCACCTAGTAGAAAGACATTAAAGTAAATGACACTTTACAGAAGAGACATTGTATTTGCATAATTGGCTTGTATAATGTTTTGTACAATAAAAAAGAAAATAATTTATCTGATAGATTACAATAAAAAGTGGAGTAAAAAAAAATTGTACAAATAAAGTGAAAGTTCTGAAAAATAAAAAGATTAAAGTGAAAGTCACTCACTCTCATTTTTGAGATGAAAGTAAAGATTTGCTTTTAAAAAGGAAGCTCAAAATTTAACAATGACTTACAGCATCAAGGAAAGCATCAACAAGAGTGACACTATTCATTATAACCACAGCAGTGTCACGACTAGCTTCCGTTCTCAGTTCACTTCGGTTCTTGAGATTCAGAGGCAAAGGAAACATCCTCGCGTGCTCTTCAAAATTGAGCACTTCCCTTTCACTCTCATTGCTTCGGATCCAAAGTGGCTCGTTTGTATGACACATCTTTACAAGTTCAGCCATGGAAGAAGCCGCAAACTCCAATGCCAGAGACTTCTCTTCTTCCATCAGGACGCCACCCTCAGCAAAGGGTGAAGCTTCAGGAGGCAACATTGGCACAGGAATCATCTCCGTGCATGGAGCAATAGGATCTGCAAAGTGCCTTGGGTATATGTTCATGTCCAAATCCAATGATGGGGCCATAAGAGTAGCTCCTGCTGCCATTGTTTGGATTGAACGTCCAGTGTATCTTGTAGTGAGACAACACACGCGCTCTAACTGCAAAATTAACATTCACATTCATTGTTATAATTAAATCATATGCTCAATCCAACAATACATGCCTGAACACTTTGCCAATCAAATTAAGGTAACATTAAAGTCACTATATTAATAATATTATAATATTTTAATCTCTATTGATTTAAGAGTTAATCTCTTCCTATGTGTTGCAACATACACACAGCATGAAAATCTAATTTCTGATCACATATTTACTATGCTTAATCTTAAAATGGTTGATAAATGAAAACAAATACGTATCATATGATATTTTACAGCATGATTCTGAAAGAGTGGTGTTAGAATTGGAATTATGGTAATAAAATATACCTCTTCTCTTAAGCGGGCATTTTCAATGCGGAGTTGGTGTTCGTCCAAGCCCAGATCAGCGCCCATTATGCATGGGCCACCACAATTGGGACAGATAACACTACGCAGCGCTGCTTGTAAACGATAGTTCTCACTCTTTAGAGTCTCATTCTCGGCTCTAAGTATGACATTATCTGCACGGTCTTGTTGTGCCTATGCCCCGAAATTGATAAAATAAAAAAAGGAATGGTTAATGCAAAGCAAGCAAAGATTCTTCCTGTGTTTCGTAATCTTATACCATGTATAATAATGATGATGAATATCTTCATGTAGGAGTATATAATTCGCAAAATCCTAAAACATAAATGCTTTTAAAGTTTATGAAGGAGGAATAGAAGACCCTTCATTATTCAAACCCTAAAACCGTAATGATATAAAAGCAATAAATATGAGTACCGTTTGAGACCACTTGTGACAGGTAGGGTTTAATGCGTACATTAATGGAATACAGACTGTATGATGGACATACCAAGAAGCACAAGTAAATGAGAGGTTTACTCTTTTCTCTTATTTATTGATTTTATTCATATATAATATTATAATATAATGATTTTTTTAATCTATTTTCTTGTGTAGGTGTTTATTAGGGCATAGGAAAGTTTTAATGCAAGGCAAGGAAACGCGGTTTCATTGGGAAACGTGCTAGTATGCAGTGAGAGACGTTCAATTGAATGGGTGGAATTAAGAGCATGTACAGTTTAGGGTTTTGGTATTATATCGTTAAAGTGAAGGTTTTAATGGAAGCTGAGAAACATAGTAATTAAGTTTGAGCGTACCTTCATCTGGGTTCGACGGTTCTGGAACCAGAACTTAACCTGGCGCGGTTTCAGACCCAATTCATGGCTCAGTTTTAGCCTCTGCTTATCATCCGGGTGCGGACATTCCTTGAACAAACTGCCAAAGTTATAACACAACACATGCATCAATGAACAAACAAATTAACGCTTCAGTTTCCATTTCATCGCAAAGAAACAAGAAAAGAGAGATCTAGAAACATATAATATAGTTTCACTACTTACGCTTCCATTTCTTGGATCTGGCGAGCAGTGTGCCTGTGATAACGTTTCTTCTTCGTTGCTTGTTCACTCTCTTGCTCGTTCCCTGACTTGTCTTCAACTTGTTCACTACCTGACCCACTTTCCATCTCTTCCTTCCCTCGCAACATTCCATCTTCTTCTTTCTGTTTTAAAAGTGATGATGAGATCATGAAAAGGAAAAGAAATTTAACAAAAACAAAAAGGTTTATTAATTAATTACCATGGAAGGAAAAGGCTGAAAAGGCATGGTGGGGATGAAGTTGAAGTTAGAATTCTGGATCGAGGAGGAGAATAGTGTATCCGAGTTTACTACTACGTTCCCTCCCATACTTGACATAACTTGGCAATCCCCATACATTATTCTTGCTTTCCAAAACCACACTTCACTTGTTTTCTTTGTTAATGTGCCTCACTTAGAGATATAATATATAAACCAAACCTTACTTCACTTGACCCCAACCTGTCTCTAACACCCCACACAAAAACTTTCCCATATCAGAATCCAAACAATAAAAACCTTTAAACTGTATATCAAAACATTATCATTCAAAAAACAAGAGCATATTAAAAAAAAAGAAATGAAAGTTAAGTTAGAGAATACCAGTAGGAGCAAGTTGTGAGAGTGGTTTTTGGTGATCTTTGTTGAGTCGAGACAACACACGCGCACACATAAAAGGGGACAGGGTCCCTCTCTTCCTCCTTATCCTAGTTTCTCTGTTCCTCTCTCATGTAATGGTCATATTCATACTGTGTTGTAATAAATCGGTTAATTTAATAATTTACTGTCAATGGTAAATGCAGGTCCACAGAAACCGATCAGCGCCACTTACTACGTCGGCTGTTTCGTTCCACGTGGTGCTTTCTTAATGGCCATTCTAAACGTTTCCCATACCCTTCCCCAAAGTCAAACCTTTTTTCCCTTTCAACTCCTCTCCACGCGCCTCCTTCCTCCTTAAGCTCTCTTCCAAGGAACACACTGTACCACACGCGCCTTCTTGCTACATCTTTTACTTTCTTTTCTTTTTTAACATTAGTAGAGGTTTAAGTTACTCATGGAATATGAAAAGAAAAGATTGTGGATTGTATACCATAAAAACAAAAGGAGGAAATAGTCTATGTATTACAAAACAATAACCCTCTCGTCTAATCTAATTATAAATTATAAATATGCTCAAGTGAGTTAATTTTTATAATAGTTATTATAAAAGTTATCCTAATGATTATTTTTAATTAGTTAACAGTATAATTTTTTTATATTATGTATAGAAGTTAAATTCAATAAAAAAGATAATTTAATTTTTTAGTGTTTTTATTATTGTTATTTAATTAAAATTAGTGATAATTTGCATAAGAAGTGTTTGTATTAAAATTAATATAAACATAGAAATCAAACTTTAATTTTAATTAACAAATAGTATGAGGAGAATTTACAAATTGTACGTAGTTTTTGTTGTTATAAAACTGTTGAGATACTATTGTATAATTAAACACAATAATTTATTATTTATCAGAATTTACTAAATCATATTAAACTTTCTTTCATTTAAAGTATCTTACTTTGCTACTTGTCTGATCTCGAATATAATTAAAAAAAATTACGTACGTTAATTTTAAATATAAAAAATTTCACTTAATTGAATAAAATTATTTTTAAATATTTTAAATTTATTGAAGATTATATTTTTAATATTTTTTATTTTTAATATCAAATTTTACAAGAACAAAATTACGTACTGGGTAGTATTCTTTAAATAAAAATAATAAGATTAATTAATTTTTTAATTAGCATGAATTAATTTTGTTATAATTAATAATACTAGTAAAATTTTATTAGAAAGAGTAGAAGTGTATTAAATAGGAGTAATGTATTGCGAAATCGGATGTCGGGAATTTAGCAATTCTTTAACTTTCTTTGGTTGAATTTGCTAAAATTTTTTTGGTGAATAGCAAATTTTGAAGTTGGGAGTGAGACGGTGAGATAGCAAAAGAATTGACTCGTAACAGAAAGGAAGCGTTGAAGGGAAAGAATCGAGAAGGGTGATGAAGTGTAGGGTCAAATCGATCACAGCCGTTAATTTACATATGGCGAATGGACCCGGTGATATGATGAAGGAGTTGGCAGTGCATGGTGGAAACGGTGATGTGGGGTCGCGGAGGATGGGGTGAGTTATTTAATGAGGTTTGACACTGAAACCAGTGAGATCCAAGGGTGTCCCTTTCTGGTAGGGACCACCCCATCGATCCATGGAATTAAATTTGGTGAGAGACTAGACAGGGATTTTATTGCCTTGGAAATTTAATTATGATCATTCTGCAACAAATTTAAATTTTGCATCATGAGGGTGCCCAAGTTCGTGGTTTATGGTTGGGTCAAATGTGTCAACTTATGTTGCTTTCAAACCATTTCTTAGTTCTTACAAATATGGAACTTCATACTCACTGCATGCTTTCTTTGTTGTTCAAGTTAATTCGTGGGTTTCCTTTATATATAGATGCATGCTTGTACTATCAAAAAGAGTGTCACTAACTGGAAATTGTCACGCGTTTGATTTGTGGTAATCTTTCTTCATTTGGAATAATTCTGGAAAACAGAGTGATCACCCAATGTATGTTAGATATTGCCAAATTAATTTCACTACACTTATTAAGTGAACACCAGATAGGTAGATAGAAACATGAGAGAATAACTGAAATTTATCATCAACAATAAAACGTATTTTATACAAATTCAATGTATAACTTATACAAACTTTAAAAAGAGTTACTAAATCGATTAAATTAATCTAACTAACCAACTACACGTGTAATAGTGTGAAATTCTTCCAATATTCATTTCTTTTAGCATTATTTATGCATGTAACAATTATTACTAATTAGTATTGGCTTTTCAAGGATTTTTTTTTTAATAGTGAATAAGTGGATAGTTATATAGCTTCTAACTTCTAATTAATAATATTTTTTATCATACCTCTCTAGTAACAATTAAAATAGAATACCATAATGATTTATATGGTTGTTCATAAACTCCACCCTAAATATTTAATTATTCTTATTTGACCATCCAATTTTATGAAGTGAGACCGGTACGCACCAATCTATCTATATACTCATTGCTTATTTAAATATTTTAACGTTAATTATTCATTAAAAAATCCATATACTAACGATTTTTAAGTTTATCTCTGTTAATATAAATTTTGTCTACCAATAACGAAATTGTTAATACAACTTAATTAGAACGTATTGGTAGTATAAATTTTGTTTATAACGTCATCAGTGATAGATGGTGATAGGTGAATGGTTAGTTTTGTAATAATCATTTTAAATCATAATCGGTTGATAAAATAGAAACTTTTAACTTATAGTATATTGATTTTGATTTACTAAAATTACACTGTATAGTTCAATTATAAATTACTTTTAAATATAAATTTTAAATTAATTATTAAGAAATAAAAAATTCAATTACGTGACCATTCATTATTCAAACATAAACCATAGTATAATTACTCTAATATAATGTATCATTCTAGTTGCAAACAAAATCTCTTTGAAGTGAGAAATTAATAGATAGTAATGGTTGAGTGTGTGAATAATTGATCTAAAATTAATTCAATTTATCGAGTGATGACAAATTTATGTTTATAATAGTATATAATTGTATTAAATATTTTGATAAAACTTTTGATACCATAATAATCATATTCAAGTCAAGTAATATTGTTTTATGTGAAAATTTAAAAAAAAATTATTAATGGATAACACAATCTTGCAACATTTTTTTTTTTTAAATAAAGGAACTAAAACTGAAATAAAAAAAAATATATACAAGCCACCCTTTGCAAAAGAGTTGTATAACTATCGATGGCTATAAACGAAATACAGGAAAATGAAGACAGAAAAATCATAAATCTTGATTTATATCACAATAGGGGCTTAAGGGTGAGATTTTAAACAACCTAGTAATATCTTGCACGAACTCATAATAGTAGTACTAGGCATAGAGTTTGTAAGTTTTAAAACGAGTTATTTTCATCACGTGTGCCATGAACAGAAATGGCACAAGATGAGATGAAGAAAAATTAAAATTAATGACAAAACAATTTATATCTAATTTTCAGAAAAATCGTCACTAAAATTTTAGTGACCTCGAAATTAGTAAAATATGGTCACTAATACATTTTTTTTTCTAGTGACTCATTTTGGCAATATCTTCCCATTAATTTGAAGACATGTTGTGCTCAACAGTAAGTATTATCCATGGGGGAGAATTGGTGTTGGTGTTCTTGGGGAATAAGACGATGCCAAATTGTTGAAGGGTAACTAAGTAGCCTCCATGACCATAAATTCATTGTCTTCTATTGACATTAGTTAGGATGGCATATCTAGCTATTTTACAAAGATAAGTCACCATCCTTTAAGTACCAGGTTTTATGAAACAGGGACATAGACAACGAATTCAAATTGCTTGCTATAACATTGTAACCCAATTAAAAGGAAAAATAGTCATCAATTCAGCACCACACAAACAATGATGTCCGGGTGGTTCAGTTGTCATTTGTTTCAAAATTATTTAATGTAATTAGAATGTATGTTTAAAATAATCTTAATCATAAATTTTACATTAAAAATGTGTGTACCATGTAAGAAATTGATTTTTAATGTATTTTGCTAGCCACATTTAGGGTGGAAGTGGCTTAATTTTTTTATATAAATATATTTTTAGTTCTTATAAATATGATTAATTTTTATTTAAACTCTTTAAAATATTATTAATTTTAGTTCTCATAAATTTTTAAAAAGAAGTATTATTATCACTTATTAATTACTTGGTATGCATCTAAACATACCACATGCTATTTCATAATAATTGTTAACTAAAAACATGTCACGTCACCATTATGAAGTGATTTCGATAATCATTTAAAAAAATGAAATTTATGAGAACTAAAATTAACAAAAATTAAAAATTAAAATAAAATTTTAGTCATGTTTGGAGAGTCCAAGTCACCATTAGGCAAAACAAAGTCTGAAACCTTCGTGTTTCAACTTTCAAACAGTGAATAAGGCCACATCCTTAAACTTATCAGTAGTAGAGGCCCATTTGTCTTCTATGGGGGCCACGTGTCACTTTTGAAAGAAATATTTGGTCAAATCATGTTAGCTTTAATATATATTGCTAGATTAGATGTTAGAAAATCTACCCCTCTTCCCCACCCTCAAAAATCTTAGATAATTAAAAAATGAGTTATCTATTAATTCATTTTTAACATAAATTTTTAACTAAACAGACACTTTTCCACAATAATAAAAAACCTCAACTTAACTTTTTGAAAGTCTTCTCCATAGTGCTAGTGCAAAAGATTATTTTTAATATAAACTTCCATGTGGTTTAATTATATGATAAAAGAATCCAAATCAAAATTGTAAGGCTAAATTCAAAGATAGAGACATGTAGTGTCAAAGTATAGGTGAAAGTAGTTAAAATAAATAAATATTAAATAATGTTTATATTTTTAATCTGATAAGTAATTTTTTAATAAATTCATATTTTTTAATTCTTTATTATGTACCTATAAACACACTGAGTAATTTCTTGCTAGTTTTAAACATATTTTTTAAACTTAAGTGTTTATTAAATTGATAAAAGCATTGATTCATGGCTTATTTGATTAATCCATTCAATTGTGATGGATAACTAAATCGGTGAAATTATAATTTTAAATACATTTCAACTAATACTTCAGAAAATATTAGAAAGAGAGGGTAGCTAACACTCCACCAATCTCTAATCCCAAAATGTTTACCACTACACTTAATTGAAATTCATGTTTTTGGTTCAAAGTTTAAACTTATCAAATACAGTAATTAGACTCACGTAGTAAGGCTCCCTTTTGATAATTTACATTTTTTTTTGTACCAAACAAACAAACAACAATCTTAAATAGCTTAAAATGTCATTAAATTTAACTATTAATTATTCTATCTGGTAGGAGTATCGAATCAGTTTTAATCTTTCAACGCGAGGACGAGAAATTAAAGAAAGATAGAGCTAGCTATAGAATTACAGTGTCCTATGAGGAATGCCAAATTTAATTGAAGATTTTGTTCCCATTTATTAGCATAAATAAATATGTGTAGTTCGTACTTTGAATGCTGTAACTTTGCAGACTAAAATTAAATTACAAGTTTACACAGCCGATTGACCATCTTTTTGTGTTGAACTCACTTTGGTTTAAGCGTAATATTTTCTTTTTACTTTGGAAATGAATTTTAACTGTAATATATATACACTAATCTAATTTCTTTTTATTAATTATGTGATTTTCTTCTAATTAGTGTTAGGTGTCAATTGTTTTAGCATACATTACTTAATAAGTTTTTTTTCAAAATATAAAATTAATTAATTTAACCATTAAATTATTTAATATTATCTTTCTAATAATGTAGATTTGAATCTTTGTTAAAATATGGTACATGTAACCATGGATATTAATTTATTTATATTTTAAATAATTAATATATTAATTGTCAAAATAAAGTAATACAATAAACTATCAATTAATTTTTATTTAAATTAATTTTATAAATTCAATCTATTTTATAAAGACTTTCAATATAATGGTAAGAATGAATAATTTCATATTTAAAAAATAAATAAAATTTTGTACCTAAAAATAACCATGATATTGGTACAAAGTATTTATAAGTAATTTTTGTTAAAAAACTTGATTGATCAAATATAAAAGTCTTTTTTTTAATTATATTTTTTATTCACAAAACTCAAACTTTGATTCTTTATTAAAAAAAAAAATCAAATTTAATTATCAACCGGACTAACTATATATGGTATTGTATCGAAATTTGAAAGATTAAAAGTTAGAGCACCTTTAACGAGTGTGTTACTTATGGAATTCTTACTTAACTAAGTCTTATACAATTTTACCATTGAAGTTAGATGAGATGGAAGCTTAGATGCACCAGATTTATAGCTAGCTGGTGTTTCGGTTTAATTCGCTATCACAAAGATTGGCAACAACCATCTCTTTTTGCTGTGATCGAAGTGCTTCTTCGGGATTATGCTCCTGCTTCTTAGTTGTTGTTTTCTTTTTTGTGTGTGTTTGTCTTTGTTTTCATCATGTACCCAAAGAAAATAATAAGGTGGAAGCTACATCTAACAACAATTTGATCTTCTAAGACCCATTTCTTAACATTAAAAATTATTTCTCGTGGGACTCTTTAAAAATATAAATATGTGAGTTTACTTGTGGGATCCATTTTCATTTTTTTTAAATTGTATTATTGCAGTGAAAATTTGTTAAATTTTTTAAAACTGTTATAATATTATAAGATCCAGTAAAAAGAAGTTAAGCAACGTCAATAATGTTCATTATGGGAGATACTTTAAAAGTCTTACAAACATATTTTATTTAAGTTAATACAAAGAGTTGTGTATAGAGAAAATTTTAATTTTAGGTTCACTCAGTTTTATTGTCCACTGCTTTTAATGAGTTATTGTTGATCTATTTATACAGGATATTTAATAATTGAAGAAGATTGCAAACAATTCTTGATGTTGAAATAGCTGTCTGATAGTGTCATTTATTGTCCTTTAGTATTTTTGGTTTTATTTTTGTTGATACTACTTTTCTACTGTAGAATATGTTGCTATCCTTTTGTCAATCTAACATTATTTCATGATAATCATGTTTATTATTTTGAAGATAATTCTCAAAACTTGATGTTACTCGACATTGCGTGTTGATCTATTCTTTTATATTTTATTTCCTTAATATATTATAATATTACTATATTTTTGTTTTTCTTGAATTAAGTTTACTTTAATATTTTGTGATTTATTTTTTAAATCATGAATAGGGATAGCAAAAAAACTTAGCACCCACATATATCTGTGAAAAAAATTTGCTATGGGTTAAAAATAGTTAGCTAAATGAGTATCGGCTTATTAGCAAAACGATAACTTATAACAAGAGATTTATCCTCGCATATACCAACTATTAATATTTGAAGTTACGTAAATATTCTCATTATATATAAAGTAAGTTAATCTAATGTTATCCAAATTTGTTTAACACTCTTAGATGGATACTCCATTCTCTCCCCCTATAATTGGAATGTTTCATTGACTCATACTTTAATACAGGGTAACCATTACACACATCAATTAGCCAAGATGGATGATTCTTTGTAAGATCATACACAACGTTCCTTCGGTTGTAATTTCTCTCTTTTTGGCTTTGTTTCGTTTATTATGTTCCACCGAAAAAAAAATTAAATTTTCTTATTATTTTGACACTAAATATATTCAAATCTCCTCTAAAAATATGAATAATATTAAAAGAAATAAAATTATTGTTCGTAATATATTAAAAAAAATTATATATAATTATCTTATTTATATAAAATAATAAATAATTAATGAATTGAATCATCTATCTAGAAATTATCTAATTATCTTAATTTAAAATATTTTGTAACATTAAACTAATTAAAGTTAATTATAAAAACTAAGAAATGATATTGAAAAAATGTCAAACACCTAAAAATATGATAACTTTTTATAAAGATTAAAATCAAACAAAATCATGTTTATTGAAAGCTAAAACGTATTTAAGTTTAATATATATTAAGTGCATATTATATTTTGTTCACTTATTTCTTCTTCTTTAACTTTATTTAGTATTACTAGCAGAAAGATAAACCTTGTCGTACATGTCTATTTGCATTTTTTATTTTTAAATATTATGTGTTACATATATAATTACTAGTGTTTTTCTTTTACAATATAAATGAAGTGAGAGATTGAATGAATCAAGGTAATTTATTTTAGTTTAATGAAACAAGTATCGTTAGAATTTAGAAATGAACACTAAATACGCGTAGTTAACAAAACATTAGTCATTAGATACTGGACATGTGAAATGCTAGTAACATGTTATTGCAATAAATTCATACGTACTATTTTGTCCTCGCCAGAACTCCATCTTCTTGGTGATGATAGTTTTATGGCCATTTTTATAACATCGTTGACTGAAGGTAGTTTCCATACGGATTTATTAAATTTAGGTTCTCTCCAATACAGGATAGTGTCGTGCAAGAAAGAGAAAAACACAACACAAGCATAATATAATATGAATAATAATATTTTCTTAATATTTTATAAAAAAATATTTAATATAATTAATAAAACTTACAATAAAAATTATGGTAAAAATATCGCGCGTATAGAATCATATTCCGTTGCTCAACAAGAGATTATCCAAACCTCTTCCATGTCGTTTACATTGTTCAAAATTTAGTAACTAAATTTAATTTTGGTGAATATTTAATACATGCATGTACTTGTACATATATAGTCTATATATGTAACTTTTTTTACTTTCTCGTATCACATCTCACATGTACATAGTCTATATATATTTATGATCATGCAATTTATTTTTGCATTCCATGACAAACATTGTGTTTACTATGACAAATTTTCTGCATCGATTGATCTTTGGTGCGCACGCACTAAGTTGGATTTTTTTTCTTCATGCGATGGGAAATAAAATAAATTATTGGCATGAAACCAGAACATAAATTCTGCATAATTCTAAGAATAATACAGTGAACCATATCAAATCCACTTAACTGCTTCTAACAAGTAAGAATCTCAATTGTATCCACCTTCCGAACCGTAGTGAGACCATCTCTTATAGCAAGAAGCTCTGCCAAGAAAATCACTCCTTGGTCATATATAACGACGAAAAACACTAAATGCGTTTTGTTTTTTTCTACGTCCGAGATTCACGTTTAATGAAAACCACGTCAAAGATAATATAAAAATAATTTTGGCTGCTTTAAAGTTCTACATTTAGTTGTTTCTCACGTGTCTGTAAGATGAATTTTGATTTCTTGCAATAAGAGACAATTACATTAAAAAATAATCTCATTAGTTTCAAATGCATACTTCATTGCTATAATGACGGTAAGGATTAAGGGAGCCAATTCCTATGTTGATGTGATGGTAAACTTTCAACCTAGGTTGGGTTTTCATTCGGTTAGAGTATGTTTAATTAGTTTGGAAAAGAAAGGCGAAAGAAAGAAAAATAAAGAAAACAAAATGAGGAGAAAGTTAAGTAAAATAAATTTTTAGATTGGTTTTGGTCGTATAAAAAGTGAGAGAAAAAAGTAATATATATATATAATTTTTAAATAAAAAAGATAAGATGTATAATAAATAAAGATGTTTTTGTTTTTCTACCCATATAACACAAATATCCTAAATGAAAATATGACTTAAAAACTAGACAAGTCTATATATACGAAATCATTTATATCATTTAACTTCAAGCAAATATCCTTAAATTCTAATACACGAAATTATTTAAAGATTACAATTCATACTTGGATAATGTAATTAGACATTAAAATTTTAATAATAAAACCCATAAAATTCTTATTTACCCATAAGCCTCTTGAATGATAGAAAAAATATATAATTAATATACTTAAATTTATGATCGATTCCAACGTGAATAATTACTAGCGACTTTTTTTTTTTAATTCTTATAGTGATAGTCACATAAATTTTTAGAGAGATTAATGTTAGAAATATTTTTTAAAGGACATACTTTAAGTAGAAACAATATAATTACAAAAATATGCATGTTTAAAAAACAACTCTGTAAATCAGATCTACATTATGTTAGATGATTAAAGATAAGATAAATATATACATATGTTGTCCGTTTTTAATTTAAGTATTCTTCAATAATTATGGGAAAACTTTGTGACACTCAATCATAAACACAAATAAAAAAAATTAATGCCTTCATTATTCTTCTTCAATCAAAATTAAACTTTTAAGTTCTCAATTAGACTTTAATCTTTCTTTCAATATTAGAGACCATAGTTATAATATGTTATCTTAAAATGGTTTCATTAACTATCTCAATATTCCCCTAATAGAACAATTCTAACATTTGTTCATTTAAGCTTATACCAACTTATTTAGTAAAATAATGCACTCACTTAATTTGATCATGTAAAGTTTACTTATAATAAATAGTTAATATAATTATTTTATAATATTAATCATATATTAATTATTAAAATATAAAATTTTAAAATTTAAAATTCAAAATAATTATTAGAATTGAAAAAATGAAAAAAAGACCATGATCAATATAATACTATAAAGGAGAAGTGTGTATTTTTATTTTATTTTTATGAAATAGTAATATCTCATAATTTTTTCATAAAATTGACACACATATATTTAGATTATAGATAGATCATAAATTATACATTACATTTTGGAAATAAACTGTTCCTCTTTGGGTGCTTTCTAGTTTTTTGGAAAATAAGTTTTTTATTCCTTTGAATCTATTTAATGAATTAAATTGTAGGACATGAAAATTATAAGTAAATGAGTTACGTCTCTTTTTTTGTTACAGACATAAGTTACGTCTTTAATAACGTCTTTTGTTGGAAAAAGATGTCACCGTTTAATTACGTCTTTAATTACTGTAACATCTTTTTTTTTTTTCTAATTCTTTTATTGCAATATTTTTAATTTATTAGTATCATTTAACCTTACAATTATTAATATATTTATACTCATAATAAAATATAAAATTTGAAATAATTTTTTTATTTAATTCAAGAAAAAAAGTCACAAACTTGAATAAATTTATTATAGAACTTAAATTTAAATTTTAATAATTTAATAGTGTTAAAAAAGAAAAAAAAAACTATTTGATGTATTTTAGATATTTATTTAATGTGTTAATGACAACTATGTAGATAATAAATCAAATTAGTGTAGCTAAAATATTGGTGAATAATTTTCATTAATTTGAACGTAGAACTGGTACTTGGTAGTCCAAAACCTTGTGGTGTTTTTGGCCCTAATTTTTCTCACTCCTTTGCTTGCTGGGTTGCAAATCAATTTTTGGCCCTAATTTTTCTCACTCCTTTTGTTTTTTCTCTACCACGTTGCGCTGTTAGTCTTGGGTCTAAGATCCAAATCAATTTAATATTGGCTTTTGTTATTTATACTCTTCTGTTTCGAAAATACATCTCTTACTTTATTTTTTTTTTATGTAAACTTATTAAAATAAAAAATTTGAAACATGACTCCTCGCTCATCTCGTTTTATTGTACTCTTTTACTCGTGGTTTAGGGTTTATTAATATACATTAATTTTAGTTTAATGTTTCTCTAACTTTATGATTGAACTATTGCGTGAACAAATCGTATTGATCTAATTATATCTCATATTATTAAACTTTAAATATAAATAAATAGTTTTATCAATTTTTTGAGCCAAATAAAAACTTAAATAAATCTATGTCATGAGTACACGTAACTATTACATGATTAAAAGATGTTTTATAATAAGAATAATAATAATATTCCCCCCCCCCAAAAAAAAAAAAGTAATAAATAATATTTTCAAAGTGCTCTTATCTCATTTAACAAAATTTTACTTAATATTTATATACTTTTTAACTTGACACAAATTTCTTATAATTTATATAATAACATGACACTATTTACTGTTTTGTTAATATAAGTCTCTCACAATTTTAGTTTTTATTTGGCTCAAAAAATTGATAAAACTATTTATTTAAAATTAAAGTTTAATAGTGTGACATATAATGAGATCAATACGATTTGTTCACGAAATATTCCGATCATAAAGTTAAAGAAACATAAAACTAAAATTAATGTATATTATAAAATGGACGTGAAAAGTAAATTTTAAAAAGAAAGAATTATCGATTTTCTATATTATAAATATGAATAACACTTTTGAATGAAACTATTTTTAAGAACAAATTTTTAATAAAAATATTTTGAAAATTATTATTAAATAAGAGTGATTTTAAGAATCATTTTTATATATATTCAGTTAAACGTCTTATCTTAATTTTATATACCAAACATTTAATTTACATGGTTAAAAAATTAATTATTATAAAGTTTATAATTTATATATTTAAAAATATTTATATTTTATAAATTATAATTATATAAAAATATAATTTATTTCCTATATTGCACTAGTGGTCATATATAATTTGATTAAATCTGAAAATAGTTGCATAATTTGTTGAAGCCTGGAATTTATCATTGATTTGAGGTGGAGTGAGGGGTTTAGGGTTAAAGTTGAAGGGTTTTAGGAACAAGTTAGAATGGGGAAGGAAGGAGATCTGTGGGACGATTCAGCTCTCATCAATGCTTTCGATAAAGCTATTTCTACTTACAAGGTTCTCTTCTCTCTCTCCAATACCAAATCATTTCCTAATCCATATATATATTTTCACTCTTCGCGATTCAAATTCGATTTTAGTCTGATTAATTTGTAACTTAGTTACAGAAAATGCATAGCTGCGATAAACACAAAGACGCCTCCGCTCACGATCCCATCGGAGAAAATGCCTCCAATGTTGACTTTGGAAGTCTTGATACTACAAGGTATAATTCAAATCGAACCAGTGCTATCATCTTTATTTTTTATTAATATATATTTTATTCCTCAAACGTGTAAGAAGTTCGATTTCAATGTTTGTGTGACCTTCTGCTTCTCATAATTGTGCCATTTATTGCATCATAAACCATCATAACTTGATGCCATTAAGATAAAATGTTTCTCAAATGATTTTTTTATGTTAATTCTGTGAAAGAGAAATTAGGTCACAATATATGGCTTATAATATGCGGTAGTAGTTTTTTCTTTTGTTTTTGCAATTTATTTTACTTTATTGAGCACAGGGATGCTGTCGAGAAAGGCAGTATTTCAGCTACTGATGCGCCTGATTCAGATGAGACTGGTAATGTGTCAAAGTTGGAAGAAAATAATTGTGCAGAGTCACAGGTGGACCTACCTTGTCTAGATTCAACAAGTGGTCAAGACATCCAGAATGTGAAGAAGGGTTATGCATATGCGGAAGGTGTAGATGATTATAATCAGTTAGTTGCGCAGTACTATGAACTTGAGGAGAAAAGGGTGAAGATTTTGGAGCAACTTAATCAGTATGGTGGTTGGAATTACCAAAATGTGCCTGCTGCTTCTAGTTATGGGGTACCATATTCTAATTCTCAAGATTATTCAATGGCAGAATACCAAGTTTCTGATCCAAATGCTGTCTGTACATGTTGCCCATGTTATAGTCAATGCATGTCTGTTCCTGGTTGTTCTTTGGGTGGATCATGTGTTGCCAAGCCTTGTAACAATCTTTCTGTGGAAATGGATCATAAAATGTCATTTCCTTGTGAAGATGGTAAAATCCGCAAAATGGCTATGGGAGCTGCTGAGAAGGCACTGTCTACTATTAGAACAACCATATCTGGTGATTTTAATGTAAATGAAGGTAAGCCCATTCCTTAAAGTAGACAGGTGCATGAACATCTTAGTTGCTGTAAATTAATTGAAATTAGTTAATTATATTGTCATATTGTGTATGTTCTTAAATGCATAGGATCTCTCATTTTCATAAATATAATTTGTGTACTTAATATGATGCTCTAAGAGCAATTTTGTTGCAACAGGGAAAAATAATTTCAAGAAAGTATCAAATTTTGTTTTTAATAGAAAATGCCAAGTTTATGGTTTTATAAATATCTTTAATTGAGTCAAAAGTTGGATTCATTTTGTTTGCATCAAAAGTTTACTTTTTTACATTCTGAAACTAAAATCCATGTCAAATTCTCCTTGCTTCATGTGCGTCTTTCCCTGGATTCTTTATGCGACCTTGGATATATTTTGTGCATCTGTAGGACTGCTTCTTAGTAACTTACATGTATATTTTGTTACGTTTGAGCTAGCATAAGCTGAAATTTTTTCTCAATGTTTGTGTAGTATATTGTTTCGTATTTACAATTGTAATTTGATTTGATGAATTAAGACATGAATTCTAATTCTGATTGCGATCACCTATTGTTTATAAAAGATTGCTATCAACTGTTTTAATGTATGTTGGTTCTTAAATAATTAACATGTTGTATTAATTATTGCATCTTTCTTTCTTGGGCTGTGTTCAGTTGGTTGATAAAACTGTAACAGTAACCAAATGCTCAATGTCCTTCCACCTTTTTGTGTTTCTATGGCTTTACTTTGTTGTCTAGATATGTGGTTTTACTTCATTATTATCTAGAATTTTTGGGTGTATTTGATACACGGCATAATTGTATTTGCTCCATGCAATTCAGAGAAAGAGAGAAACAATTCTGAACCTGAAGAAATTAATGGCTCAGAAACAGATCTTGCTGCTGTTTTTAATGCTTGGTATTCTGCTGGCTTCTATACTGGAAAGTAAGTGTTTATCCAAGTTTTATTTATGATAAGCATTAGTTCATTTTTCATACAAGAGCATGTTTCTAACATGCTATAGCAGGTAATTGATAAGTTTTTTTTGTCTATTTTAACAAAATATAATACTTATTTGCATTATTAATTTATTATAGTGATATTGAACTTTGGTTGGCCTAATGCTCATAGTCAAATGACTCAAATCAAATTGAACTATTTTTTGTTGATAGAAAGGTTTGGCAAGATAACCTCTTGATATATTGCACCGTCAAATCAAATTTATTTGTATACTTCTCTCTCCATTTTATCTGTGATTTCAGCACTGAATATGACCATACGGTACAGACAGTCCCACCGACGTATATTGTGGTCTAGAAAAAGCCATTGGAGTTTTATTTGCGCTATATACAGATGTGCATTTAATTGAAGCACATATGTTTGGAGCAAATGATTATTGACACTTGAATAGTAGTATTTGCTTCAAAAGCTGTCGGGTTTGCATGATTATTGAGCATTTTTGGATCATCTGAAACAAACCTCTACCTATATATCCTCTCCTTACTCTTTGTATAATGACTGGAGTTATGATGATAACAGGTATCTTGTTGAACAATCCATTCAAAACAGAAAACAGAATTAAATTCCGACATCTTCAAGTGGAGGCAAAAAGGGTTCTCATACCAGTCCTTGTGGTTATACTCAATAGTGTTGGGTAATTGATCTACATCTTATCTTTGGGAAATCAGGAGAACTGGTATTCTGATCTGATTGGATATGCTGGCTCACCATAAATTTTGATGTCCGAGTTTTAGGGAATCAGGAGAATTCTGGTGCAAGTTTTCTTAGCAAGATTTTACTGGACATATTTAGGGAAAGTTTTTGCTCTCTGCTGCAGACATGAATAAGTTGCCCGAGTTTGGTGTTGAACACAGAAACTTAAAATGCATAAATCATTTTATTTCATATCATTTAATAGTTGGCATTAGCGAGAGGAGTGATGGCATCACTTGTTGCTCTTTTCCTTGGTTAAAGATTAACATCACAAGGAGTGTTAAAATGTTGTTACTGGTCTATATGATGACATATAGAAGCGCAACCATTCTTGCATACTTACATTAATGCCAAAGTTGATTATCTTAGGTCTGATTCTGTATGTGCTATAATTTATTAGTATGGTAAATAGTGCATTATATGTGTATGAGTAAACAGCATAATTAAACGTGTTTATCATATAAATGTTTATGTACAAGTTGTTTTTACCATAAAAAAAAATAAGATTAAATTATTTTTATATAAGTTGTTTCTATAAATTTTCTTAAAAGGTTTATTGAAATATGCTGAAAATAATTTAAAGATAGATCATAACTTTTTTTTTATAAGTTGTAAGTTTTTATAAATTATCTTAAATTTTTTATTGAAATAAGTTAAAACGATCATAAAATATTTTCCATAAGCCCTCAAGTTTTTTTAAGTCACAAATTAAACTGAAGATGACTTCTTCCAAACATATCATATTTCTTTGTCGGTGGTATGAATTATGAATTACTGCATGTTTCTAATTTACGGTTTTGAATTAAAAAAATTAGAATCTGTGTATTGGTCTCGTTAATTATTAAATGACACAACACATAAACCACGCAGCGCTCATCAATATTCAACCTTCCAATGCTGGCTAATGGTTGCTATCTCTATTACAAAGTTAGGATTTCGCCTGCACTTCCTAGTGAAATCCTCTTTTCATACAAACCATATATTTTAATGTGTTTACGAAAGATATGTTTAGGTAAGTTTTTTAATAAACATTTATATATAAGTTAATTTGAAAAAAAAAATTTCATACTAATTTTTTTAAAATTGATTTTTAATTTATATAAACTAATTTTATTTTATGAAGAAGTTTATTTTATTTATTTATCCTATATTCTCTTTCTATATAAATGTTTATGAAAAAATTTAGGGTTTAGGATTTATCCAATAAATTTCCCTCCTATTTTCTCTTCCTAAACCATAAAAAATTTACCCAATAAGACTATAAGATGAGTTAGAGAAGTGAGAAACGATTAATTTTAAAAACAAATTGCGTTCTCTTCTTTTTTCTACGTCACTTACTAGACCTGCTTTTAGGTTAATTACAACGTAAGGCCATATTTCAATGTCACGTGTGGTGTAAATGCAGCAAGCAAGACGAAATAGATACTTACAGTACAGTTTGTATTTACAAATGTAACAATTGACCTCTAATATTAATTCACTAGTTCGGTATATGGTTTGAGAACAGATGCAGGAATATCCAATCATAATAAAACAATAGTTTATTTCATTTAGTATTTTTTTAACACCATTCTCCCCACACTGCTCCCTTATAAGATTTTGCTCCAAAAGCTGCCGGTATTAGCGCAATGAGGAAAATGACCTCATTATAGTTACTTCCTGTACAATTATTTTAATTGCATCTTTATCTCGTTTGACTCCACACATATATATATGTGGATCATACCCGTACTTTATTGGCAGCTTCCTTGATCTGCTCAATTGTAAAAATACCAAAGAAGTCGTCATCTGTGACACCATTGATAACTGCCAATGCAACATCATCAACACTAACAGGTGGAGCCAATAGTAGATCAGATGCAGGAAGAGAGCTTAAAGGTTTGGTGAAGCTCTCTACTGCTTGTAGAATTTTTTCTACTGGCTCCCCTACCAAATCCAAAGGTAGCTCAAAACCATCCACTCTCCTCTTCCCATATATGAAACCAGGTCTTAAGACAATACCTGAAGATGTTGGGATCAAAGTGAACTGTCAAAAATGCAATTCAATAAAAAAACAATAAGATCTATCCATTTAGTTAGCTTTATATCCTTCAAAAGCATTATATTCATCTTCCACAAAATCTATTGCTGGATCCTCAATGAGCTTTTTAGCTCTATTAATTTTAAAATAATCATTTCAACAAATTGAATCATTTGCAGATCAGGTGATGCTATATGCAAATAGGTTTGAGTTTAGAACATTGGGTCCTTGTTTACAAAACTGGACTACCAATTTAGTTTCATGATCATAAAAGGCTAGAATAATTACCTGAATTGGGGTATTTAGAGAGAACCTCAGATTCTGCTTTCCTCTTTCCCGTAAAGTACCCAGATGAAAGTAAAAATGATGGTAAGTTATAATCATGAACTGAGATCAAGATGAATTTGGGAATTCCTGCGAGGCAAAAGTAAGGTGAGAACAGAATAGCACATTAATTTATTAATCTTTGGTTCCATGCATGAATTCAAAGCAAAGCTTAGTAAAAAAGAAATATCCCAAATCGAATGTACACCATATAAAGCCACATGTTCTCTTTAGAATTAACTAGAATACAACACAATATCTTACAGCAATTTCTCATCCAAAACCAACCAGCTGAAATGTGAAGAAATGTTGCAATAGGCTAAGTACTTTCGTGCAAAATGAACTTGCTGACGAATGGGAAAGTGCCAATGGATTTTTTGATACAACTGGTAAGTCAAAGTAAGCTGCTCGTCATCCCCAACTAACTATTTCCTTTATCTTCCATTAATTCATTACTCAAATCCAAGATTTCATTAATAATCACATTGCATGGCATTGTAGACAGCATTATTGCAATTAGCTATTAAACCTTACCTACCATTGCTCTTATTGCTGCTTGATCAAATTTTCAGTGACACCAGAAAATAATGTAATTTCCAATTAAAAGAATGCTTGTGTTGATTAATTCCACTAACCCTTCCCCATATCCATATAAACATTCTAAAAAAGGAAATAAAGCACAACAAATTCCAGAGATCAACAAAGTGGCATAAAGAATGGCAGCTCTTTGGAAAAAAGAACTCAAAGAAATCACATAAGGATATCATCTCCTATTAACATACTAGTAGATAATTGTGATCTACTTGATGTAGTGATACTATTAAACAATTCGTTGCAATTCTTCAAATAAAGCTAGCTACCTGCAGTAGTATATGACAATTAAGTAATTGAAATGAGGATGAGGCTTGCTTCATAAAGATCAGAGAACATTGCTCTCAAAAGGTTATGTCTTGCATTATGGAATGGTATGCATGAAACTCTATGTGTATAATATAGTCTAACATAAATCAAGGCTCAACGCAGGTGTATTTAACTGCAAATTCATGCTCAATGAGATGGCTCACCATACTCCTTTGCAGCATTCACAGCCACAACATTAGCCTCGCCATTAATTCTTTTCATCTGTTCGTCACTACCAAAACCTCCAAGTGTTGAAACCACTGCAGTAGCTCCAAGAAGTACTTCATCCCAGTTTACATAAAAAACATCTCCTGCACATCACGCAAAATACTTAATACCCTCCAGAGAAAAAAAGGCCTCAAGAGGTCACGTAAAAAATTGCTTACATGCCACAACACATTATATTTTATTTATATATCTCATAATTTGCATCCCATGATATTGTTATGATGTTTACATGCTCACAAATCAACCTGAATAATTGACCAGAGGGAACAATAGGATCTTATTTATCAGATCATACTTGGTGTTTGTATCTTCAGGCTAATATGTTATACTCCAGCAGTTGTTAAGGAACCATAAAGAAGATAATATTGAAGATAACATTGACATTATATTTTATCTGGTCAAATCATAGTGTACAAAAATTTGCTTTAGTATTTAATGCAAATCCTGTTTTATCATAGTTACTTCCAATTTACCATGAATTCATAATACACTAAATTCACATCTATTCAAATGGTTAATTTGAACTTCAAAACTGTAAAGCCGTGCCCTAAGATTGTGCCATGGTTGTTAGGTACACATACATTTCTTTTATCAATCAAAGGATACAAACACAAGCACAATTAGAAAGGCAACAGATAAACATGCAAAGTTCTGTAACACAAACACGTTGGTGAAAGATATGAAGTGAGTAGAAATGTGTATGTATCATTCCTGATCCTAATGATTGCCTGCTTTTCTCTACGATTCATATGGTGTTTACTCCCACTCTACCCTCTTCCTATGTATGCTTAGATGCCCTTAACCAATTACAAGAAAAAAATTATGTATCTGTTTAGTATTAGGTTAAGTTAACATGCCTGGAATCCAAGTAACTTGATCTACCCATGCATCTGAGTAAGTAGGTCGTCCTGACCTGTAAAACAAAATGTTAGTTAAATAAATAAAAACAAAATACAGAAAGGAAGAGACAGATAGACAGCCTCACAGGAGCAGCCAATTAGTTAAACATTTGACAAACCTGTTTAGGCTTATGACTTCTATGCCCCTGGATACTGCTGCCTTGCATATGGCAGAACCAACAAAACCATTCCCTCCTAAGACTACAATCTACAAAGAGAAACATTTATACAAGAATATTTTGGCAAAATATATCCAAAAACACATAATTTATGGATAATCTCAAATTATTAAAAGAGTGGCATATGCATAAACATACCCGTTCACTTCTAACATCAGCCACAACATCTATGGTGTTGGATATAGAATCGGCACTGACACCTGCTTCTGCATAACTGCAGTTAACTGCAAACCTGCCAAACAGAAAAGATTAGTCACATAATTTTAAATCCTTTCCTGGATCATTCGACAAGCAAGACCCATTAAGGAAACGAGAATCCAAACTTGGTCAATAACTATCACTAAATAGCTGGCAACAAGGATCAGTATTTTGAAGCAGAGACCATCAGAAATTAATGCAGGCCATGTTTGTCACATGCAACACAAAGAATTTTGACAATCATATTGAAAAAGTAGGAACGCTGCAGGACAAGATCACTGCTTACAACCTCATATTAGAGAAAATGGGGAAGGAAAGTGAAATCTATATTTTGGTTCTCCACATATATCCTTCTTCGGAGACAACCCTGTTCAAAACACCATTGAACACTAAATATGAACACCTTTCCCGACGGAGTTTCGAACCTCGGTTCACCATGTTGTGGAGACTGAGGACTAGACTCAACCCCCATTGGTAAGGGAAGTGTAATCTATGACAAAAGTGTTTTTCTTGATTAAAACCAAACGCTTGGTCCAAGATAAATTATTGAACCTTGTTAAATAAGTTAACCTACAACATCCTGAAATCCTACCATCCAATTCCCCCTTATGTTCCCAAAACGAAATACCTAAAACTCTTAGGGAATAACGAAAACCACTAGCTTATACTTGTTCATAGACCAACCCTGAAATTTAACTTGCAACTCAATACTTCCAGTTTCACGAGTGTGACATCATCCATAGCCGAACAAACAAAGAAGCCCATGAAACTAATATCACCGCTCCATGTTTAGAACACTAGCAAATAGCATAAAACAACATAAATTGAGTTTTTTTTTTTAAGTAAAATTCAAATAAAAAAAGAAGAAGAAATTGTGAAGTTGGGAGAGGGGATTGAATTACGAACCGGTGATTTTTGAAATGCAAGGTAGGTGGAGTTTGAAAGAGGGGTCTTGTGAAAGAGAAGGCACTGGGAATGGGGCGAGCGGAAACCGCAGGGAGAGACAAAAATGACGCCATTTGAGGTTAGGCACTTAGCAACAGAAGAGAAGAGAAAAGGGAAGAAGAAGGAATGAAACAATAAGTTGGAGTTTCCACCACGCTAAAATTTAAGTGCCATATAATTTGACCCTCTTGCAAATTTTAAAACCACTCAAATTGCTAATTGCCTTCTTCTCACTTCTTCTATCTCCGTGTCGTCCCATTTTCTCTGCTACACTGTAATTTAATTTCTCCTCTTTTTTTAACTCTGCCGTAAAGGCTTCTATGTTTAGTTTTTTCTTTTTTCTTTCTTCTTTCCTAATTGTAGCTAAACCAGCTATTACCATTCAATGCTAAGATGTTTCCTCCACAACTAAATAAATTCATTGAATGGATCCTTTAAAAATTCTGATGACCTAAAAGGTAAGTGAATTATGATTATTATATTATTATAATATTATTATTTTAATTGCCTTTTTCTTTTTAATTTTAGTTGAAAATTTTCATTTTATTTTATGATAATATAATTATTGGAATTTTTTATTTTAGTATTTATTTTCTATACAAGTTTTTAAAAAGAAATAATATAAAAATAAAACAATTTTTTTATAATTTAAGTAAAAGTAAAAAATATTTTTTTTTCATACAAACGACAAATTGCCTTTAACCGGCCTTCATTATTTTGCGAAATTCCGTTTTTCTGAATTATATGATGGGTTAGGGCCTAAAGCCCAATAGACACTGAAAAATCGTATTTTTTGACACGTGATTTGGCAAAGACGACTTGGTGCGTTGGTTTGGAGAAGACTGAAGTGAGGGTAGAAGAGAAGAGGGTTTGTGTTGTCGGAGATCTGAGAGAATGGCGAAATCTAGCAGCAAGGACGCCCAAGACCTGTTTCGTGCACTTTGGTCTGCTTATGCTGCTACCCCCACTAACCTCAAGGTACCAAGGGAACCACCTTTTCCTCTCTCAACTCTATTCTACTTTTTTTCCTAACCCCATTTTTCCTCTTCTTTCAGATCATCGACCTCTACGTCATCTATGCTGTCTTCACCGCTCTCATCCAGGTACGCATTTACTTCCCTTTCTTTTTTGCCCCAATGGATTTCACTTTTATGCTCTTATTTCCCCTTAGAAACTAATTATCTTTATAGGAAATTAAATACCCTTTAATTCTCAAGATCTAGGTTTTGTTTGTCCCTCACTCTTACTACATTTGAAAAACTTTTTTTTCCTTGAGCTCATTTCTATTTTCTAAAAGTTTGTCCGCTGAACACTTGAACAAAGTACTCGAACAACAGAAGAAAGAATGAGAAAATATCTCCTAATTGTTTCTGTTTTTTTGGTTTTTAAAACACTTTCCAGAAATAATTTTCAAAATTTAGGCTATTGTTATTTGATGTCATTGCCACTATTTTTTGAGATCACTATGGGGCCATCTCTGCATCTGCTTAATGGCGGATCTGTGTTTACTGGATACAGAAGCAGGATTTGATTGCCTTGAACTTGTACCGGCTCTCAAATTTGTAGTCACAAAACCCTCTTATTTTCACCTTAGAGAGGAGGATTGCAATAAGCTAGTTCGTGCTTTAGATGTTCTGGGCCTTCTGGCAAAACTGTATAGTCATAGAGTGTGGATCCAGGAAGTGCATCCAGAAAATTGTAATCTTGTTGCTTTTTTGGAATTGGATATTCTTCCATTTTATAGTTTAATGATTTCCTTGTTCGGTGTTTGAAGAAAAGTGTACTGGTTAAGTTATGTTTGAACTTCAATGTTGTTTAGTGGGCTTATGTTAAAAGTTACTCTGTTGAAACTTTTTATTTTTCTCTGTGAATAGGTAGTTTACGTGGCTTTGGTTGGATCATTTCCGTTTAACTCCTTCCTATCAGGAGTACTTTCTTGTGTAGGAACTGCTGTTCTGGCTGGTAAGTGTGCTAGGTCTTTTACTTGTTATGCATTTTATATACACATATATTTCAGTACACAATGAGACTTCTAAATCTACTAGGTACAGTCTGGGACTCATAGACCTGCTAGGTACATATGCATAAATCTTGTCTTTCTTATCATTGTAATCCCTTTTCCTTTTGGACCAGTTTGTCTCCGGATCCAAGTGAACAAAGAGAATAAGGAATTCAAGGTAAAGATTCTTTTCTTGTCTATTTTGATCTTTGAGTTGACATTAAAATTGAAACCTGCAATTACCGGTGCAGGTTGCCACCCCATAATATTTGTGGGTTTGCTTTCTTTTTATTCATCACGTTATATTTCAATTTTCAACAATCTGGCAAAACGATGTTGTTTCAAACCGAGATCCCTACATCTTTAACATGACAAACAAAACAAAGCAAGAAGGAAATGAAGAAATGAATTCATATTCTGTGTATTAGTTACTTCACTTGATACATTCTTACAGACATTTGACTTTCCATCCTACTGCAGGATCTTGCACCTGAGCGTGCTTTTGCAGATTTTGTTCTCTGCAATTTGGTGCTTCATTTGGTGATCATGAACTTCCTTGGTTAAATTGGGTTCGTGCGGCTGTTGTTGTTTCTGATTGAACCCTTGGATAATAAAAATGAAAAGTATACCTAGACTTTTGCAATAGTATTTATAGACAGTCACTGGCATTCAACTAATTACTTTAGTCTCATGTTGATTCCCCCTCCCCTTCCATTTTTGGTACTCTGATTTGATCGAAGAGATTTTGCCATCCTTTGAAGTTTAAACTACTTTTTGAATGGTGAATTACAGAAGGTATTATTCACATGGATATCTAATTCTAAGTGCTACCCCAAAACACAAATCTTTTGAAAATAAATAATTAATGATAACTGCCTGTCCGTCTAGATCTCGATGGACATGACAGGAGACCTAGGAATGAAAGGATTGAAAGGGGGAGGATGAAAAGCTGTTTGTATGCTGAAGCAATCTATACAGGAAATTTCTTCATCATGGGGCACAAGAATGGCAAAGCATCTTGAATAGGGTGAGTTAGTCCAACTTTAAATATAGTTTTGGTGTCTTCCTCCTTACCATAGTAGTCAATAGCGGCTGAAGTGGCCGTGGCAGAGTAGGGTTGAGCAGTGGCAAGTTGCGATGGAGCTGGTGTAGCTGGTGTGGTTCTCAGTTTTGTGGCCGTGATCGTGGTAGCATAGAGTGCAATCTCGAAATCGTGGCTATTGCAGTTGTTACAGGTAAAACGCAGGAGGTTAATAAGATGTAAGAAGGTAAAACGTAGGGGATTGGCTGTTGGATGGAAAAAGTCAAAAATACCCTCACTTTTAAATGTTAGTGAGGGTATTTTTGGGTTTTCAAAATATAGGGGTATAGGGTTTTAAACACTGCATTTTCGACTTTGTTCTTCTTCTCTTTCTTTCGTCCGAGTTCTCTAATGCTCTCCACTTGAGTTTTCCTTCATCTGCTTCTTTTTTCCTTTGCGTTTTAAAATGCAACCTCCGACTACACTATTTTATCTTCTCCGACAATGTTTGCCTTCTCCGGCAATGCTGTTCTGTCTTCCTCGATGAAGTTGTTATGTGACTTTCAAGTAATTTTTTTCTATTTCTGCCCGTCCTTTTTCTTTGTCCGATTCCTTTGTTCTTCCCTTTTTTTTAATGTTCTGTTTTGTTCTTTGTACTTTTTTTATTCTAGCCAACAGAACCTTCAAGGCATTAATCATGACATTTGGTTCCCAACCAACCAATGATCAATAGGAAAAAAAAAAACTAATGTTACTACCATTGTTGGTGACAATGGTATAAATATACCACCGGTGAGATTTTCAAATGCAATATTTAAGCACATCGGTCAAAAATATTGACATTGTATGTAAGTGAAATAGTTTGAAGAACAAAAACAATAGAAAGGGTGTAATGTGTGATTTTTGTCTAAAGATGTCTATTAGAGGAATTATTATTTGAATTTTGAGGATTTTATGAATTTTTATTATTAATGATAGTTGTTAGTTGATGAATTTTGAATAATATTTATATATTTGATCTTATATATATATAATATTAGAATAGCGATCATCCCACTGTCTATTATTCTGTTATTTTAGGGGTTGGTCGTTTTGTTCTGTTATCTAAGATTAACTATTATGATTTTTACTTTAACTATTATGATTTTTACTTTAACTATCAATTTTTAAGCATATGATTCTATTATGTTTTACATTCGTTATAATCAAAACATTTTCTTATGACTAAATAAATTGGATAAAGAAAGCCTTGTTGGAACAAAATCTGGGAAACTATTGTTTGGAGATAATTTTCAAATCAAAGAAACTTAAGGTATTATGGCATGCTCTAGAGAACATCATAGAACAAGAAGTTCGATCGTGTTCAAGCCTAAATAACTAGCCTATACAAAATCGGAAGGGAATCGGTTACATGTAACAAATTCTATCTGGTTCATGGGGAAATCTAAAAGCAAAACCTTAGAGTCTGATAGATTGCACTTAAAAAAATAGTTTTTAGAAATTAAAATTAAAAATTTTGTTTGGGTGGGAACTTTTTCAGAACTATTATTTTAGTTTTCAAAAGTAATAAACAGAAATAGCTTTTAGTGAGGGTATTTTTGGGTTTTCAAAATATAGGGGTATAGGGTTTTAAACACTGCATTTTCGACTTTGTTCTTCTTCTCTTTCTTTCGTCCGAGTTCTCTAATGCTCTCCACTTGAGTTTTCCTTCATCTGCTTCTTTTTTCCTTTGCGTTTTAAAATGCAACCTCCGACTACACTATTTTATCTTCTCCGACAATGTTTGCCTTCTCCGGCAATGCTGTTCTGTCTTCCTCAGTGAAGTTGTTATGTGACTTTCAAGTAATTTTTTTCTATTTCTGCCCGTCCTTTTTCTTTGTCCGATTCCTTTGTTCTTCCCTTTTTTTAATGTTCTGTTTTGTTCTTTGTAATTTTTTTATTCTAGCCAACAGAACCTTCAAGGCATTAATCATGGTATTTGGTTTCCAACCAACCAATGATCAACAGAAAAAAAAAAAAAACTAATGTTACTACTGTTGTTGGTGACAATGGTATAAATATACCATCAGTGAGATTTCAAAATATTGACATTGTATGGAAGTGAAATAGTTTGAAGAACAAAAACAATAGGAAGGGTGTAATGTGTGATTTTTGTCTAAAGATGTCTATTAGAGGAATTATTATTTGAATTTTGAGGATTTTATGAATTTTTATTATTAATGATAGTTGTTAGTTGATGAATTTTGAATAATATTTATGTATTTGACCTTATATATATATATATATAATATTAGAATAGCGATCATCCCACTGTCTATTATCCTGTTATTTTAGGGATTGGTCGTTTTGTTCTGCTATCTAAGATTAAGTATTATGATTTTTACTTTTAACTATTATGACTTTTACTTAAACTATCAATTTTTGAGCATATGATTTTATTATGTTTTACATTCGTTATAATCAAAACATTTTCTTATGACTAAATAAATTGGATAAAGAAAGCCTTGTTAGAACAAAATATGGGAAACTATTGTTTGGAGACCATTTTCAAATCAAAGAAACTTAAGGTATTATGGCATGCTCTAGAGAACGTCGTAGAACAAGAAGTTCGATCGATCATGTTCAAGCCTAAATAACTAGCCTATACAAAATCGGAACGGAATCGGTTACATGTAATAAAATAGATTGCACTTAAAAAAATAATTTTTTGAAATTAAAATTAAAAAACTTGTTTGGGTGGGAACTTTTCCAGAACTATTATTTTAGTTTTCAAAAGTAATAAACAGAAATAGCTTTTAGATGTTTTTTTTTTTTTACTTTTCCTTTTTCTCTTAAAAAAATATGAAGAATATGGTGTTTTCATTAATGACATTTGTATAATATATCGAAATAAATGTTAAGAGGAAATTGTTGCATCGCTTGAGGAGCATGGTGCCACCGCTTTCCTCATTGTTTCCCGCGCCACTAACGATTTCGTTGTTTCTCTCTGTTTTATTGTCTCCTCCATCCTCTAGAAGCTCAACAAAGAAGTTTGAGATCGGGTTAGGTTTTCAATTTGTCTTGTTTCTCCCTTAAGATTTTGGAACGTAAAAATCTGCCACAATATTAGTTCGGTGTCATATTTAATATCTTGAACCAGAGGTAAATTATAAAAATTGAAAGTTCAAATATATATAAATAAATAAAATAAAATATAAAATATAAAATTTTATTTGTAATTTTTTGTCTAAAAAAAAGATTTATAATTTAAAAAAAAAAAAGGTGTAAGTACATACCGTCGCTAGTAGGTCCGCTGCTCATTGAGTTGAATAATGAATCATTTATAACCACTTAATAGTGATTTTAAAATGCTTTATTTTTCTTATTGATCCTTGTAGAAAGTAGAGGTCGGCAACATGCACACCATTATGCACCATGTCATACGCTATTGACTGATATGGAATTTTGATTTGGTCATTGAGATCTAGTTTAGAGCAAGTACATGTAAAAAATCTTAATATAATTAAAAACAAATTTTTTTATTTATGAACATCTTCTGAAAACAAATTATACAATAGGTATTTTATTTATTTATTCATCTCAAACGATTTCTAAAACAAAATTATCAAACAATTTTTTCTTCTTCTCAAAAATAGTTATTTAAAATTAGCTTATAAAATATTTCTCAAAAACTAAAAGTATAAGAGAAACAAACGTACCCTAAATATGTTTAGTTTTACTGTGGTAAGTATCAAAATTGATTTTGTTTTATGTTGTAAATATTCTTATATTTGGTTATTAGGTGTTTTGAATTAAGCTTGAGGCCTAATTCGCATGATGTGTTAATTTAGTTCAAAGCATTACACCATCTTAAAACTAATTGTCAACCAGATTACATTTGAACACGAATTTCTATATACACCCAAAGTCCACAATTATACATCAACTTAGAAGAAAGTTATTTATTATTAAAAGAAAATGTAATGTTGCTCCTGAAAAGCCTTGGATACTATCCAACCCAACTTAATATTTATAAATATAATCCATGTTAATATAATAGTTATGCAATTGTTACATTTTGTCACTCGTTCTTTGCTCACAATGTCGCTACCTTGCTAAAAAGTTTATAGTCACCAGAAGGCCTCGGGCCACGATCCACTTGCTTGGTCAACATTTTTCAGAGTTTCATCACACACAAAGTAGGTTATACCTCAAACATAAAATATCATGAAATTGAAGAAATATTTTAGTTGAATATATTCAATGTCATTGTGAATAAAAGTCAATTTTATTCACAAGTTTTCTTCATATTACACGGATCCACTCAAATGTATAGGATCAACTGTTGGGTTGAAGACTTGTAGCCTATAAAAAATTCAAAGACTTTGTGCCAAGAATTACCTAGATTTGGAAGACATGTAGCTAAAAAACTATGAGATCAATATCTCCATGAGAATAATTTTTTAGAAAATATAAACACAAATTATTTTTTAAAAAATAATATTATTGAGATTATTTTCTTTAAAATAAAATACAAAACATGAGATTCAGATTATTTGAAAACTTTTTTTCTTGTACGGGAATCTTGGGTGTGGCGGCTGATTTGAGCTAATATGTTTTATTCTCATTGTTAATCCTTCTAATAGTGTAGAAGTAATTCTTTTAGACATATAACAATTGTTTGATCCTTTTCGTAGCTTTTCTAAAGGTGTCTCCATCCATGTCTTGAACTGTTATCTTCGTTTAAAATGACATTTCGTTTACATTGGATCTAATCCCTCGTTAATCTATTTGTTCACGGTTTAATAAAATACTCTGTTCCTTAAGTAAAATAATAATTGAGTACTTTTATCCTTTTTGGTATATTATAACCGTTTGTCCCTACGTGTGACAAGTACATATCTTGTTGCTTGACTGCGAATTAACTTAATGGATCGTTTTGATATGAAGAAGATATTTCTATTAATTAAGAAAGGTTTGTTTTAGATAAAATGCTAGAAGGTTACTGAGTTTTTATGAAGTGACTTACGACAGAAAAAGTGAACAATAAATACTTGCGGTTATTCATTTATTTTTCTTTTAACTTTTTTTTTTCCCTTTCTCTAATTTCAAACCTCGTAACAATCTTGGTGTCAAATACGATTATACGAGATTAAAAAACTAACAAAATAGCATAGAACACACCAAAATAGAGAAAGCGCCAGCTTGTATGAACCATTTTATATGAACTTCCAAAGGAAATCTCTTTCCAAACAGAAACAAAACAGAACTAACGGACAATAATTCATCCAAGGAATTAGCCATATAAATTGCCGTAAGGAAATTTCATTCTGAATTAATATTATCGAAACTGATATGTTTGAAAGATTTTATTTATATTTTATTTAGGTTCATTTTATGTTATAACCACTTGTTTAAATTTTTAATCTACTTATAACAGTAAATTACGATACAACTACAAGTTGTTTTCACCTTATCCCAATATATGTTATTTTTCTGGTAGAGTAAAATTTAGAATTAGGAGATGACACACTAGTTCAATACAGAAAAAAACTTTCGAATAATGTTCATACAAATATTTATATTTATCTCGTTTCAAAAATACAAGTGAAGATTTAAACATGCAACCTATTTGCTATATCCACTTAACCATCCCTTTAGAATTTATTTCAATAAACATTAGTAGTTGAAAATGAAAAAATACCGATATAATATCAGTATGCAAATGTCAAATATTAAGAAAATTTCAAGGAGAATAAAAAAAGTTAAAAGATTGCTTTAGAAAAATAAGATGAAAGAAAAGTTAAAACTATAAAACAAAAATAAATTAATGAATTGAATAACGATGAAAGAGATATACAATAAAAAGATGAACCATGTAAACTGCAAAAAATGAAAAGAAGTATTAAAATTCGTAATTTTTATACCTTTTAATATTTGTAATAAAGTCAAAATTGAAAAACGCAATGCATTAGATTAAGTAATTATCTCAAAGCTCAATATTTACTGAATAAATTATTTATAATAATTATTATTATAAAAAAATAGTTTGAATGTGCAAATCACGAACCATTTGATCATTCTCGAATCATATGTAAAACTTGATTACTCTAGTTATATACAATAATTACTTTAATTGTGTGTTTTAAAATAATTTGATTTTCATATAATAAATTATCAATTATAAATAACGTGAGACTGTAGCCCTTTATTTATATATTTGTGTTTTTAAATTAAAAAAATACTCAGATTCTTTAGTAAAAATGTACTTGTTAAAATCATGAAAACTATATTGATTATAATTACCTTAATTACTATAATTATGTATTATTATAAATTAAAAATAAATGCTAATTATTTACATTTCAACCGAAAACAAATGGTGTTGTCAGGTGACATCTCTACGTGTCAAAACCTTTACACATAATAATAATTATTGATGCTTTTGACCCTGGGATACCCAATTTTGTGTAATAGTCAAATTTGAATTTGTTGAAATATTAAAATTGCTTCATTTTTTTTGTTGCTTCCCATATTGTGCGGATTCAATAATCATCTATTTATTTTAGTTGACTAATTTTCTTTTTATTTTGTTGTTTCATTTTATATTAGAATAATTATAACGCTTTAGGTTATTTAGGGAACTTTCTTTTTATTTTTTATATAGGTGTTGTTTCATTAATTCCATAAGAGTATAATATTTTATTCTTTTATTTATTTTTAGATAATAATAATTACGATGATCTAATATTTAATATTTAATATTTTTTTCATTTTAGACAATAATCACTAGACCTATCTATTTTTTCTTTTTGTAAAATGAAGAAAAATACCTACAAAAGTGTGAGATATAATATATGCACATTTTGGGTATTTGCAACTAACTCAACTAATTTGATACTAACAAAAATTGATAAAACTAACTTCTATTAATGTTATTAATGCATTTGTAGAAATTTAAAAAGAAAGCAATGATATTCTAGTAAAATTAATTCCCAATAAATGTTATTATCTTAAAATAATTATTTTTATTAATTTTGTGTAAGAAAAAACGTCAATCAATTTGGAAGATAGAAAGTATTTAATTTGCATTAATTGATGGTATTTGTTTTCCAAATTTTGTCGAGTCAATAAAGGTTAGTATTTCTATATACTGTAATTAAATTTTTTGCGAATGGAGAGATAAATTTTTATTTAAAAGGATATAGTTTAATTCTCTTAGTCCCTAAACAAACTTCTTTAACTCATCAGATTTATGCGACACTGGAAAAAATCGACTTATCAATAACAAAATGCATAATTTATTATAATTTCTTCACATTCCTATCATTTCGATTAGAGATTGACATACGAAGACCAATTTGGCTAGGATCTTGTTGGTTGTCTATTGATAGCAAAATTTGCATGGCTTCAATTTGAGTATAGATGAAATTCCTATATATTACCTAGAATAACAACATTGATGAAAAGTAAACAGAAACAAAATATATATCCTAAAAAAACTCTAATATAGAATAACGGAGAAGCAGAATTTTTTTATTTAGTAAGGTATAAATATTTTTTTACATTATCTTCAACCATGCATATATCATTATGTATAATAAATTTATTAATTTTTATAATAATGATATTAAAAATTATATTAAAAAATTCACAATAGAAACAATTTTAAAACTAAAAAAAGTTGGAGAAAGAAACAAAGTTGGGATTGAAGTGAAGAATAGTAAGCGAAGAAAGAAAGCGATTTGTACGACACACGGATTAAAGCGTAGGAATAAAAAGCCATACTAATCCAAAATACGAATATTCAAGAGAAGCATGATGATAATATTTGATGGGTTTTATGGGCAAATACATTGCTTCTGAGGAAAGAAAAAAGCAGGGTAAAGTTTTATCCGTTCATGTGGAGGGTCCGTTGGAGGCGCTCCACGTGTCCTTGTGTTGGTTCCTCTGGACGCATTGGCTCCCACAGTGGCACGTGGGCCCAGAGAGACGAAAAGCACGTGTGCCCGCCAATCCCACCCCTCACACTCACCACACCAGGGATCCTATATCTCTTTTTTTCTCTCTCACTCTCCCTCTCTTTCGCCTTTGATCTTTGAAGAATGAGCACGACCGGTTCTCCAGCTTACTGTGTGGCAAATGCCAACCCTCCCCTCCGCCTCATGAATAACACTATGTTTATCCTCTCCACGCCGCCAACCACATTCTTCGCAATGCCAACTCCTAGGGTTCCATTCCTCTCTTCAAAGCCTTCTTCCTCTTCCTCCATTTCGCTGCGATCCGCTATCTCTCCGTCGCCTTCTTGCTCCTCCACCACTCCCAAGGTTAAATTCAACGATAACTGCCTCGTCTCCGCCAAATATTCTTCCGCTAACATGTCCTCCTCCGTCTCTTCTCGCACCTTCCTCAACGCGCTAAACGAACAAGGTTCTCTTCGTTTTTATTTTTCCTCCTATTTCTCCAACCTCGTCGGTCTTGAGTTTCTTTTCATTTTTTCGCTTTCTCTTTTTTAATTTTCTCACCGAGGCTTGGCTCGATTTGTTTGTGTGTTTATTCGTCTTGTTTAAATGTTTAGTTGAAACGAATCAAGAAAGCGTGATTACGAAGTTTTTAGATTCTTTCTTTTGGAGATTGTGAGCTTTTTATTATTATTATTATTATTATTATTATTATTGATCTTGTGCTTTTAGGTAGATATTGAAGTTTTTTCGGTTGATGCTGGTTGTTGGAAATAAATACCGTTAAATTGGTGACATAATTAATATATTCTCTCTTTTTGCCCATTTTTTCTTCTTCTAATATACTGTTCCGTTAGGTGATAAACAAGCTAACGATTCGATTATTTTATTATTTATTAATAGGCGGCTGGTGTTTTGAGCCTTGTCCTATGTGATGGTTGTAGAAATTTAGGAGAGGAGAGAGTGAAAAATCATTGATAGTTTGTGATAATAGTGACGATTTTGTAATGAGGAAATATATATGAATATGATTTGATTGACCGAATATGGAGTTTGAGGTGAATTCAAGTTCTAAGGTCTGACATAAGGAAAGTTACCGAATATGGAGTTTGAGGTGAAGGTTCTAAGGTCTGACATAATGAAAGTTCTGATTTAGAGAGTTGAACATTGGGAGAGTGTTATGATCAGTCAGTTATAAATACCAAGGGTATCAGTTTACCCGACTGTTTCTTTTTGTTCTGTATATAAGAATTAACAAATATTGTTTACTGAAGTTTTATCATTTTTTTTTCTGAATTGGGTTGAACTGCAACTTCTCGTTTGTAACAGTCTATCAAGTTTGATCATGTTGTCCATTATTTTGCAAGTAAAACTGGGATTAAGATGCTCTGACAAGCCTTGAAGTAAATCATTTAATTTAATTTCTGTTTTATTTATCCTAATCCTGAAAATTGATTTTCCTTTATCATATTCATTGTTTATTTTGCAGAGGTTTTGTCTGGAATCAAGAAAGAAGTAGAAGCTGGATCTCTGCCTCCTAATGTTGCTGCAGGAATGGAAGAAGTGTACAATAACTATAAAAATGCAGTAAGCTTATATTCATATGTCTTATGCTCATATACACATATGCATCCTGCACGTGCCTTGCTGATATCTAAACTTTTCCTAGTATCCCCCGGAACAGATATTAGTTCACTCATAAATCACTATGAAACTGAACTCCAAAAATCACTTGCTTCAAGTATGAAAAGATTGTTGTGTCTATCATCGCTGTCATCTATTCTAGTTTCTTTGCTTCATGTGTTGATTAGTATTGGCATCTGGTACTCTTTCTATTGCTTTGTTAATAATGGCATAATACTTCGTTTGTAACATGTTGTTTACTGGATTATCATTTCCAATATCAAATCATGGTTATTCAAATCTTGGAGACTTATCCAAGCAATCAAGTTATTTGAGATGTCGGATACATGTTTATGCTTTGAAAGTAAAAGCTGTCTTTTTCATGCTGATTAGCCTGTATCTTACTAGCCATAGTGTGGATATAGTTTATGATACTCAAAATAGTTTAGTTAGTTTGAGTTATTTAGTCCTGCAGTTTAATATACCAATTTATCTTTTATCATTTTGCATTTAAAATTGGATACATTTTCTTTTGCGTGCAATCACATTTCAGGTTATCCAAAGTGGAGATCCCAATGCAAAAGAGATTGTATTGTCAAATATGATTGCTTTATTAGATCGTGTATTTTTGGATGTGACGGTAAGATTGAATTCTATGGTATGCTTTGCCAATTGTTTCCATACAGTAGGAGGAATCTTTTATTTAAGAATTTTTCATAGCTTCTTGTGTAATAATTTAGTTTGCTAGTGTCATGTTATCAATCATCATGCTCAAAACAGGAGATTGATCTTTAACAGGATCCCTTTGTCTTTCAACCACACCACAAAGCAAAGAGAGAGCCTTTTGACTACTATGTGTTTGGTCAGAATTATATTCGTCCTTTAGTCGATTTCAAGTGAGTTTACAAGCTATAGTTTCTCTTCTTTCTTCTGTTTGACAGCAACCAGTTTAGTTTATGTATGTCTTTTATTTTGAGCATCTATGGACTTGATTAGTCTAATTTTAATGCATAAACATTATATCCTTGAATTGAGCATTTGTATTTTTAGTAAATTTATAGCTACAATAAACTAGGTTCCATGGAGTTGTATTAGGAAATTTAAGAAGTATATGCACAGATTGTCCATGATCCAACGGATTATGTTCTGGGAGGAAGTTAATGTGCAATGTGCATGTACAGGCCCTATTGGAATTTTGAAGTCTCTACTTGTTTACACATGGTGTTGAAGCTAATGGTATCAGAAACAAATAGCAATGCAGTTGTGATGATTTTTATGTTTCTGCTCATGGTGTACAAACTTCAGATACAATGTAATTGTGAATAAGGCATATCCTGTATGAATCCTGGAGTCTGCCACCTTCCAATAGTCGATTGAGCCCTTTGATCTCTATGATTTTTTGCTTGGTGGTTAGTGAAATCCCATAATGCATCGGAATGTAGGTAAGACAACTAACATTTAGGTTGCAGGGGAGAATTTTTGTAGAAATAGAATGAGTGAGCAATCTTATACATGCAAATAAATGTAAGTTAATATTCTCATTGATAATGTTTCCTGGTGTAGTTTGTAAGCCGAACACTATGGTTTGTGGTTTCTTGGAGACATTTATTTCAGATTCCATCGGTCTAGGATTCGTATGTAAATACCTTGAGGTTTGAACAACAAGGGATTGCAGATTAATTGTGTCTAGTCCTGTGTTGGCGTCTGCTGTCAAACTATAGAACAAGAGTGCTGAAGTTTTCAATTTCTCTCATTTTTAGAAAAATCTTGCTTTTTTCTCTGCAACTTTTAGTAAGAGTGTAGATTTTTCTTTTAGAAAATTCCCATAAGTTTATAGACAAACTAATTCACCTGCTTTCTTATCTTAATACAAATGAGTTTATGAAACAAGGACGATGGATTTTTGGTATTCTACACTGCTATGATAAGAACAAGTACAGAGCAGTGATTTAATCTAAGTGACAAAACAGAGGATAAAATAGCAGAAGTAGATGTAAATAAAAGAAAAAGCTCAGACAAGCTATATGCTACCCTGCCTCAAGGTCTAAGTCTCTCAGAATTTCCCTCACAGATTTTAAACCCTCCCTTCCCCCTCTCTTCCAGCCCCCTCCATCATATTCCTACCTCTCCCCTTCCAACACCCACTTCTCCCAATGTCCTGCTTTCAACTGTCCATTCTGTTAGATTCCTTCCTTTCCCTCCTAGCAGACTTCAACACATTTCTGTTCCTGCCCCTTTCTTTCCTGCCTCTCTTCTGTCTCTGATAAACATAAATTGAGGCCCATCGGCCATGCAATGGCATGCCTATCAGTATTCAATTACATTTGTGATTAGTTGGAAGTTGCTTGTGGTTAACCATGGGATAGAAATGATAAAATAAGACAAATCTTTTACCTCATTGGAGTTTTTCCTATACAACATTTTGCATCTTGTTACTGGGCATCCTTCTCAGTTTTTACGTGCCCTCAAATGGAGATTTATTATGAACTTATGATGCATGCAGATAAGGACGACACTAGATCAGCTATAACTCCTTTCTTATGATTTTGTGTATCTGTAGTGAACTTGATCCTTCTTCTTGGTTGTATCTAGAGAAGGCAGAGCTCTTTATTTTGAATGAATTCAATGTTCACTTTTCTGCATATGTTAATTTAAATGTTTGCAACCATGCCAATTACTTCAGAGTAGGCTTCTCTGTTGCATTTGCTGAAGTATAATCCTGGCATTTAGCAATCTGTATACCCCATTTATATTCATGGCACTTGAGGGCCCGTTTATAATCATCTTGTGTAAAAAAAAACAATGTCAATTCCATTTGCCTATACCTGCACCTCATAGCTATTCTTAAAGGTGACATTTTTGTTGCAGAAATTCTTATGTTGGTAACATGCTCCTTTTCATTGAAATGGAAGAGAAACTTAAGCAGGTGCCAATTTCTAATATGCTTTCTTCATATTGAGGATCACTTATTTGCTTGATGTTAGGTATTCGTAGAATTTGTAAATAACCTTATCTCACCAAGAAGAGTGAGGATAGTAATCTAAAGTCTAATATTCCTCCTTTGTTATGTCTATCTTAACCCTTAGGTTGGTATCTATGCATGAGATATATAACATAATTTTATGCTTGTTAGACATGTAAAAGTATTTCCTCTTAAAGTCGAGGACAATATTCATAGTTACCTCTTTACTATTCTAATATGCTACTGTGCAAATTGTGAAACATGAATCTAGACTGTAATCATGTGATTGTTATGATTGTTTTCAATTTTCCATTGCTCTTTGGATCAGTTTCATTATTGTAGTACGAACTATTCTTAATTATGTATCTGCATTACTATTATTCCAGAAAACCAATAAAATCATTGTAAGATTCTTCTGGTCTTCTGGTCATATTTAGATACTGAGTTGATGTTTCTGATGCTACTGTTGTATGTATCTAATTTTTCCAGTAAGTACTGCTTATTAATTCTGTATCATTATCATATATAGAATGCTGGAAAGAAGTGTTCACTACTATACATGAAATGTCAAACTTGATTCTGGCTTATAGGTTCTTGTGTAAATTTGCCCTATGTTAACATTTTCATAGACGTGGGAGAAATTTTTGAAAGATCGAAAAATTACTGCAGGGACACAACATAATCTTGATGTCAAATCACCAAACTGAAGCTGATCCAGCCATCATTGCATTGCTGCTTGAAACACGTCTCCCTTATATTGCTGAAAACATGGTAAAGTTTGCATATTTATTTGCTGACTACTTTAAAGCACATGCTGTACATATTTATAAATTCCAAAGTAATTGAATTCTGCCCTTTGTTCTACAGACCTATGTAGCAGGAGATAGAGTTATAACTGATCCTCTGTCCAAACCATTCAGTATTGGCAGGTTCAATTTATACTTCTGTTTATCAAATTATAAATTTATGCTGATATATTTCCTTCTATAAATGAAGTTGACTCCTGAAATTATTTACATACAATTTTTTTTAATAGGAATCTCATTTGTGTTTACTCTAAAAAGCACATGCTTGATGATCCACAACTTATAGAAATGAAAAGAACAGCAAATATGCGAGGTCTGAAGGAAATGGCTATGCTTTTAAGGTATATCTGCTAGTTTATGGCTATATGGCTACTTTTCTTTAGGCATACTAAGCATTGGCCTTAAGGTACTGGTTAAAGAAAGAAAAATAGAAAATATTTATTAGAAAAGAAAGTATTTATTTTATTGAAAACACATAATTTAATACTTGTTTTTCTTTTGAATAATTAAAAGCATTTAATAGGGTTTCCTAAATGCTTATTAACCAATGCCCCTAGTACACTTGGTTCAGACCATAATGCGTCAATTTGAGTGCATTTTTTCTAGAAATCTGCAAACAGATAAATTAGAATCCAAATCTTTAAAGAGCAAGTAACAGCGGTGGGCACTTGGCATGTTTACTTTAGACATGTTTACTTTAGTATCTTTTGTATGTGAGGGTTATTGATTGGTCAGATGTCCATTTTCTTGGCTTTTTGTACAGGAGTGGATCACAGATAGTTTGGATTGCCCCAAGTGGTGGTAGGGATCGTCCAGATCCCAGCACTGGAGAATGGGCACCGGTAAGTTCACTCTCTTGTTAAAGTATAATATAGAAAGTGTGTCGTAGTTTTAGACTTTTAGTTTAATCAAACTTGTCACATCTGAGATCTATCATTTACAGAAAAATAGCTTTTAACATTGACCAGGGGACAGACAAATTAGATAAACTTCATAACAATCACTTACAGGAAAAGTAAATAGAATTAAAATGAATCAAATTTCTTTTATAAATTAAAATTAACTTATGTACCTCGGCTTTTGAAGAAGTTAGATGACAAAACTTAAGAAAATGAAGTGCTTAAGTTGATTTTATGACTTGTACGGGGAGTTGGATTTATTTTACTTTTTTATTTTCTTATATGTTTTTGTTGAGAAGTTTATCTAAACTGGGCTTATTAGAAGACAAAGGGATTTGTATTGGCATTGAGAGCTAGAATTTTTTATACTTCCAGAAGGGTACTCCAACTCTCGTTCTTTATGGTTATGTGGCTCAATATTGAGTTCACTCTTTTGCTCTGCTGCTCCATTTTGTTATTCAGTTGGGTTTACTCTATTACCTTGTTGCTTCACATGAAAACCGATTCTTGATAATGATATTCCACACTTATTGCGTTATCTGTATTCTCTGCTGGTTGTGTTCTATGTCAAAGCTGTAGTTTTATTTTAAGTTGTTTACTGTTGTTAATTGTTATACACTTGTGCTGGTTTGCTTGTAATTGTCCTTCATTTTATGTTTAGTAAAGCGAAATTGAATTTAAACATAGGAAGATAAGTGTGAAGGATTGTATCCAAGGTCCCAAGGTTAGGTTGCTGCTCATACTTAAGGTTATGTATTTATGAAACCTGTTGGATAAAAGGGCTTACAAGTATTGGGTATATCACTTCCTATTATACAAATCCAATGCTTTTTTTATGAATGCGGTCAGTTGACCAGTGTAAATTAATGTTCTAAGAATTCTTCCTTTTTTTGCTAGTAGTCATATAAAATGATGACCTTGTGATGTGTCTGAAGTCGTAATTAAATAAATATATTGCATAATTTCTAGAGTATATTACATTACCAATTTTATGATGTTTTGGCATTTTAATATTCAGGCACCCTTTGATACTTCTTCGGTAGATAATATGCGAAGGCTTGTTGAACATTCTGGTCCACCAGGTCATGTATATCCTTTGGCGATATTGTGCCATGATATAATGCCCCCTCCACTGAAGGTATGGTATTCTTGTCTTGGAGAGTTTGCCCTGATTTTTTATATTCTATTTTTATTGACACCATGTAATTTTGCAGGTTGAAAAAGAAATTGGGGAGAAAAGAATTATAGCCTTTCATGGGGCTGGCATATCTGTGGCTCCGGCAATAAGCTTTTCTAAATGCACTGCTGCTTGTGAAAATCCTGATCAGGTAAGTTGAGTTTGATCACCTAGACGTGATTAATTAAATTTATTATTTTGTCATCGACTCCAATTTTCTTCTGAGAAGCCACTTGTCATTTTTTTATTATATTCAAACTGAGAAGATATGACTGCTTAAGAATGTGATGCAACGTGACATTATTTATAAGCCACTATTAAGTACAGATATAGTGGCAATTTGCTTTAAGAAATGTTATTTGTAGACCAAATTTTACAAGAATGAGAGAGAGAGATAAGTATGGGATGTGATGGGTAATGTGATAGAGATAGAGGGAAAAGGTGTTGTATAGATTTTTTGTATGGGTTGTTGTATGGATAACACAACCCTTTTGCTTTTGTTATTGTTGATGCTGCACATGGAAATTCCAGGTAAACCTCCTCCATTTCAGTGTGCCTTTTGAATCACAACATTTTGACGGCTCATAAAAATAACAGTACCTCATGTGAACGTATGGACTTCCTACCCTCTAGTCTAGTGAAACTCACTTGTGCCAATGCATTCTAGGATGTACAGTACACGTACTAATATTTTCAGGTTACAGAAATTGAGTGTAGTTTCTTGTAATGTAATGAGCATCTTATCTGAAGCTAAAGGATCTATGTAATAAAGCCAGTATTCTGTATCCTTGGGTTCTCTGCAGGCATTTACTAATGGTTTTGACTTGTAGCAATCTGAACTTAAAAAATAGACACAGTGCTTTTACACATGACATTCATTATCTGGAAGATTCTTTTACTTTAATTTGATTGGTGCAATATGGATTTTTTGTGGAGTAGGCTAAGGAGATATTCACAAAAGTCTTGTATGATTCTGTGGCTGAGCAATATAATGTGCTGAAATCTGCGATACATGGCAAAAAAGGATTTGGAGCAACAATTCCTATAGTTTCTTTGTCACAGCCATGGAAGTAGTTGAAATCTGCATCTACTTCATTAAACTTTGCTCTGATGCAGGTACAACTCTAACTTCAGAAATTTAATATTTGCAATTGTTTTACTGTACAATTTATAGGTTAAAATTGAAATCTTTTTTCATTGTTGGGGTCAAACATTTTTTTACATGCTGCTATTTTGTTGATGCTTATTAGATGGACTGCTTGTTTTTCTTGAGCTACAATTTATTATTGCTTTTAATATCATTCTTCATTTTCAGCAACGTATGGCTAGTTGTCTCTGAATTTTAATACGGTGAAAATGATAAGGCTTTATTTTCGTCCAAATAGGGGTACAGATTAATGTAGATCAAGAATAAAGTACATAATTGATTTTTATGGTAGAGTTATCGATGATAGTTACTTGAATGAATGAAGAATTTGTGAATGATGTTCGTAGTACTAACTGATTTCTAACTTTTGGATGTTAATACGGTTCACTTGCCCCTAAATTAAAGATTTATTTCAAGTTGTAAAAATCTGAAAAACATAAAGAACTGAAATGCTAAGACAAGAAATTATATCTTCAATGTTTTCTAGCCTAAGATACTATCTAGTTAACTTGCTCGCCACATATTAACTGATACGGAAGATCTGAAATTTTGGATGGTCTTGTTGTCTTTAGGAATTAAGCTTAACAAATAACGGTAAGAAGTAGATGGAAGCTCCAAATAAAATGCTTGTCTTCACTTAAAAATTAGAATTATTCATTAATGTGCTATACCCCCACTGACTTTATTTTCATGGCTGGAGGCTGCTCCAAATTGCTTTGTCCCCTTTTAGAAGCAAGTTACAAGAGGTCAGTCAAACAGCTTCACAACTGATTCACTTCTGAGGGACTATTACTACACCGAATGATTAGCTTGATGGAAGTTTGCAGTCAAATACATATTTGTATTTCATTTTTCCTTTTGCTCTTGCTTGCCATTATCGGCATTCAATTCATCTGGAATCTGTTTCAGAAGTTTCAAATTCATCTGCTTACTGTACAGGTCTCTCTTAGTTCCGGGTTAGATTCGGTTCATTGACTGATAAGATACTAAATTTTTTTTACCTACAATTTTGTGATCAGGCTTAGCTAGCTATAGATAAATCTAATTGTTTCTATTTGTATTTTTAAGTCAACTTTGTTCCATTATAGATGAATAGATGTTGATATTACATGTTCAGAATCAAATTGTTCAGACGGGATCAGTGAGTAAACTGGTCTGGTCCAAATGCAAGTGCGTGATCATTCATGTTTTGCAAAATAAAAGCACTACAGTTACACCGATATTTTTTCAAGTTTGTCTTTATCTGCACTGATGATAGCTGTAAGCTACCAGGAACTCTGGTTGTTTGAAACAAGATACATTGATGTTAACACTGTTTTAAATATATTTTGTCATTCTAAAATTTATTGAAAATTATAGTTGTATGAGTTCAATTTTTATTTAATGAGCTTCATTAATAATTTTATAATTTTAATAAATTTTAATTAATAATAATGAGTGCTTGAAGGTTTGTTGCACTTCTAAAAAAATATTTCAAGATAATAGTATCTATTAGAGATTAATTTTATGAAAATATTTTTAATTTCTATAAATACATTAAGTATTTGAAGACAATAATATTTATAAGGAGATAAAATTTAAATTAAAGTTTTAATAAATTAAAAATGTCAATAAATATGAAACAAATTTTGAATGCTCAAGGATCAATGTGGTATGAGAAAACTTTCATGAAAAGCTGTAATCGTAAATTTTTATGTTGTTTCTAGGATAACAAAATTGAACTAATGATCTCTTCTAATTGCTTGAATAAGTCCATCACTGTTGAGCAACACGGCGGAAGTAACTATTGTAAACTATCTCTAGGAGGATATTAATATCATGAACATTGAACAATGCTTGGGGTATTAAAAATTTTATAACAGGCCTTTACTTTTTTATAGCTGATGTGAAATAATCAATCATTTTAAAATGGGCCCAGTGATAGCAAAAGGTCACTGCTGCGTGATTGCCAACAGTTGGTCCAAAAATAAAACAATTCAAGTTTTATATATATTAAAAAAAGTTTGTTTTTTTATTTTTATAAAGAAAAAATTATATATATTGACAAAAATAAAGTCTAACATATTGTTCTTTTTTTTAAAATAAAAAATTTCTTAATTTACTTTAAATCTCACTTACATCTGGGCCAGTGCTGCTCTATTAAGTTAGTTGTGAACTGAACCAGAATCCCCATTATGTACAAAATTTCGAGGACCATGGCTCATATTTTGTCCTTACAGAGCTGCTGGCTGCCAAGGTTCTTGAACCTCAAGGTGTTGACGTCTGTAGTGAATATTTCAAAAAAAGTTAATCGAATTATTTGGTTTTAGATATTTTAAAGTCTTTGTAAGTTACCTTATACTTTAAGCTTACAAAGAAGTTAACAAGAGATATAAGATTGTATGCACGAAATCACTAATTTGCTCCCTCCCCATGATAATGGGCCTCATAATTTTTTTAAAACTTTTGAACAGATTACGTTTTGGAAAATTATTTTAAATTTAAATTCATACTTATTTGAAAAATAAATATTTTGTATTATCTGTTTTACTATATCTCACTTTATCCAACTCATTTCTTTAATTTTTGAGAGACTTACACATAGCAGCAGAAATAAGTCAGTCCTAACCTATTTAGTAAAAACAATTAGACTTCAAGTTTTTTAAAAAGTATTAGGTCTAATACACTAACATATTTATCTAAATAATTAAATATTTATATTATATTATTTTTATTTATAAATTACATATTTATATTTAAATTTTTTAATAAAATAATTTTCATTTGAAATAATTTATATTGTGTTGCGTTTTTACACTTTATAATTAAAACTTAAGATAATCAAAACAAGCAACAATCCGACCGGCATATATTGAATTCTAATTCTTTGCTAGGACATGCTATCATTATATACCTCCGTGCAACTTTACATACCTTTGTGTGTTTCCATATTGTGCGTTGTTTGCTTTTCTAAAATATAATAAAGACATAATTTTAGAGTGTATAAATAAACTTTCTGAGCTTAAAAAATAGTCTGTAAATAAATAGGTCAATCACAAACTTCTTAATTATGATATTGACTAATGCTTGCCAAAGTTTAGCCCAGTAGTTTATCCTTACTTGAACACCATGTCTTGAAAGACAAGGTAAAATAACATGTCTCCAACTATTGTTATTTGATACTGGTCCGGCTCATGGTTGAATAGATCCTCATTCTAACCTACTACAACACAAGGATCTGTGTTGTTTCATGTATCTTGTAGTTGCCAGTGTGTGGGGTTTCTTCTTTTGAATATCGGTTGGTGATGAATCCGAGGCAACTTGTTGATCATTAAATTTTATACCTAAATATTTATTGAATTATTATTATTACCAAGTAGGCTCAGACAGGTTGATATTTTTGTTATTGTTGGTTGGGTTTTAGAATAAAAAAAATCGATATCATTCTAAGTTTAACTAAAAGTAACCCTCTTTCAATTTATTTGTTTTAAATAAATATGATGACCCTTGGATCAAAGGTGGAGTCTCATGTCAAAGGATTTGATTAAGCTGATAAGGATGTTTTGAAATGTTAGTGGATTATTGACCAGTAATCTCCATACGATAGGCAACTTATATATATTTTGATGTGTACCCAATTCTGTAAATTCTTCCCCTCATTTTTGCTTGAGCTTTCCATTTACAAGTTTTGTGTTTCTAAGTTTGAATGACAGTCATTTCGATCACTACGTGTGACATATGGCAACACTGTCAGTGCCCCTGCAAGATTCTCAATCAGTCAATCTGGCCAATGACTTCCTACTTTGCTTCTGTTCGCTATGCGCAATACGAGAAAAAGTGTCAACTCGCAAGGGCACCACCCCTTTGTTCATTATATATATTTGTTTTGTGTTCTTTTTTATTACCCTGCCATAAAAACATTAGCCAAGTCACGACATATGTTAAAATTAATTAAGATATAAAAGTAAAAAATTATTCACCTATTTAAAGTTGACAGATTAATTACTTTTTAAAAAACATAATTGCAACTCTTGTCTGGTCCCCATTGAATTTAAGGTAGTAACGTTACGACACTGCTCAAGTGTAATGAAGCTTAGGGGTGTGTGATTTGAATAACATTAAAACGAGTTGTTTGAGGTTGCATGCACGAGGCTCCCGAATAATGTCACATTCTCATGCAGGTAAAATTAGTACTTTATTACTTACGATGACCAACGAGGGTCACCAAATCTTGCCGAGGAGTGTGCATGTATTTTACTTCGAGGAGCCAATAGAGCTTTTAACTAAAGTATATAAATACATAATACATGAGACTAAAATTGTAATAAATCTAATCCGTATACACTACGGCTCGTATATAAATAAGATGCAGTGTGACTGCTAGTAATGCATCTTTTAGTCAATGGTTCAAAAGTATAAAGATTATTGAAATTGGTTTTACATAGAGTCACAAGCACTTCTTTATGTACAAATTAAATGAGGTAATTGCCTACACCAAAAGAACTTGATCTTATTATATTGTACATACATTTTAATTTATGACCTTATTTATATCAAACACTAAATTTTATTCATTATACAACAGAGTTTAATATTTTATATTCTATTTTTCATTTCATCTCCTATCCCCGTCTTACATATAAAAAAATTCCTCTAATACTACTTGCCTTAATATATTGATTAGGTATAATATATTATTTAAAAAATATATTTTGATGTTATTGTCTTTATTTTTCTCCCTAAAAAATTGTCTAGCTTTCCCCCTGTCCATATATGTGGCCAAAAGTTGAACCTTAACATTCCTATTTAGGAGACTCAATGATAATTGTGTTGAACTAATTTGTTGGCAATCCACTCATATGTTATAAACCTGAAGTCATTGTTCTTAAACATGAAAATGTCTGCTAATGTACTTTCATTTTCGTTTTGACATGGCTCAAAATTTTACTTTAAGAAAACAATACATATACTATTTAAATTAATTACCCATATCTGTTTAGGACATATGCTATATCTCTTTTAAAAAAAAGTAGAATATAATATATTTATTAAGAAAAATAAAAGGGAAATAAACAGCATATAAACTCAATTTGCATTCTCTAACCTTGCTTTTGCGGAACTAAAGGAACATGTTAAACACAATCCCAAAGTTGATGAAAAAGGAGAAATTTTGTTTAATTCGTTGGCGAGACCTGAACCCAGATATTTATTTAATATTCTCAACACCATTATTTGCCTATGTTTAAACACACACAGAAAAATTATTTGCCTTTAAATTAACATGACATCACTATCAATTGTCAATTATGCTACAGCCCATGTTGTCGAATGCTTTTATAAAAAGGCAAATTGGTCTGCCATTAAAAGAAGTTAAGTTTTGATTTAGAATATAACCTATATGGCCACCATCACTGAACCTTGTTGAAAAGAAATAAGGCTAAAAAAATAAAGTATAGAATCAGCGGAAAATGTCAAAAAGGGAAGGAAGAACTCTTGACTACCAAAAATAGAAGTGTGAGCCAAAATTAGAGCTTAGATAATTATAGGGAAGAGAAGTGCTAGCAAACAAAAGGAATGTCTGATTAAATAAATTTCAAGAAGTTTATCTAAAATAGGGTTATGTATTTACCAAATTATAAATTTAACTTCTAGTTCATTTATTTAAGAGTGAGGTAAATATAAGTTTTTTTTTTATGAGTATCTTTTAAATTTGAAATTGTTTCTTACTTTAAAGTGGGACATAATTATCTTATCTCTAAAATTTTATTTAAAAGAATAAAAAAAATCTTGCAATTAGTTTAAGTTAATTTTAAAAAATCAATTATTAGAAATATTTACAATTCAGTTTGAATTGATTTTGAAAAAAAAATATTCAATCTAATTATAAAAAACTGATAATAATGGTGGAGATAACGACAATAATAATATTATAAAACGTATTTAATTAATTTTTAATTTTAGTCATTTTTTTAAATGTAATTTAAAATTGAAAAAAAAATTATTGTAAAAGAAAATTCATTTAAAATGTCTCAACATGGAGCATTTTAAGCAGTAGGAGATTTTATATCAAAGGGCAATCATGAATTATTTTGATTAAATTATAAAATTATGTAATTTTTTTTAATTGATTATATAAGTATCCTAATGTTCTATGTAAAATTACATCGTTTAGATTACTCTCTTCACTTTCTTATAATAATAATAATAATAATTTTTATAATAATAATAATAATAATAAATATTAGAAGAAATAAAAATTCCAAAATGTGAAAGATATTTTTTAGATAACTCTATTAAATAAAATAAAATGAATTAAAAAATTTATATTTAAAATTAACTCTCATAAATTTTTTTATATTTAATACTAAAAAAAATCATTAACAAGATTTTCATATTTGTAATGAAAATCAAACTTACGTTTTGATAGATTGTGAATCCATTGTTTGCCAAGTTTGTTGATTTATTTTAATAATTTAATGGAAGGGTTCTTGTTTGTTTGATCGAAACATTATGATGAAATATTCCCATCAATACACGTGGAAGGAAGAAGAGAGGGAGGGTTGAAGCATGAGATGTACAAAATGTGAAGGAATGAAGCTTTTGTGCTGTCTCCATCCTAACCCTCAAATATATCACCCATCAACCCCACTTCTTTGCCTCAATTATTTCACAAAGTCAATTTTCAAATCATATATGATATGAATTAATCAATGCTACTGCAACACTCATAAACAAGCAATGAATGACGTGACAGTCTCAGTCGAGTCTGAACTACACGCGCCACCGCCCTTCCACTGCTCCGCCGTAGTGCTCAAGGACCCACCAGAGTTTCTAACGGTAGAATTGAAACAGTTTTTCTCTTTCGAAATAACAGGCCAGCTACGAAGATTGTTTCAATTTATCCAGTGATCATGAGTTTCGATTTTAAATTGCGATAAATATTTTAAAAAAACTGTTTTTAATTTTTTATTTGACTCAAATTATTATTTTATATAAAAATACTTATATATTTATTCTTGCAAATATATTAAAACAACTGAAAAAAAAGAATCTTTTATCTCGATAAATATTTTTATATATTTGTTCTTGTAGAAGTAGTCCTGCATATGTTTGGTGAACCTATTGACTTAAACTGTTTGTTTCATTAAAAATGATAAAATGAATTAAGTGATTCACTAATTAATCTGTCAAATCTTTAAACTCTAGGAATTGAAGACAGGACAAGTAAGTTGACTCGTTTAGTTGATTTCATTAACTTGTCTCGTTTATGTTGTTAATATTTAGGATATGTCAAGAATTTTTTTTATATATAAAATTAAGAAATAGATAATATATAACATATACAATAAAATAAGTTACAAGTTAAAAAGAAATGAATTAATGTTTTTTAAAAAGTGAAAATTCTATGTTTTTATTTTTTTTTTTTTCATTTTTTGGACTAGTTTTGCCAATAAATCCACCAATTTACTATTTTATTACTTGATAGGTCAATCTATTTTTTTTAGCAAATCAATTCGCTAGCTCACCTCTAAATAAGTGAGTTATATTTCTCAAATAAATTTAGTTGACATATTAATTTGCTTTGAATGATTTAAGATAAGTTGAAAGCTTAATAATTTATGTGAGATAACTTACTTTGCCATCCATATTTATTAATGATACTTAGAAGTGTTGAAATCATGTGTCAAGTGGTGACAGTAAAGACTTAGAAATCAATATTAATATATGGTGAAAATGTACCATATATATACATGCATTTGAGAACACATTTTATAATATTTTCAATAGGAAACTCATCGGTGGATTCTTAATTTGTTTTTAATAGGTCAAATTTAAGGACTTTAACTTTTTTTTTTCTCTATTGGTAAACTCTCTAAAGAACTTAAAATGAGTTCTACGAGTTACCTCATATCTTTATATTTATTTTTCTTTCAAAAGATAAAACCATTTGTGTTTTATAACAAAAAATTTATGCAAAATAAAAACAAAAACATATTATTTCAATAATTTTTATAACAATAATTTTTTATCACATATATAAAAAACATAGCAAAATCACTTTAATAACACTTTTATTACAGTAACTTAAAAACCATGAGAAATACATTACACTATAAAATTAAAATAAATAATTATTATTATTTTTGCATACAAAACTTTCTCAAATATACTTCATCAAATTTATTCGAAGTTGATAATAAATATGTTTTTGACAAAGAAATTTTCTCTTTTTATAAAATCAAGAAGGACGATTAAATACTTGAGTGATTGATATGTCATTAAGATTGTCATCAGAATAAAAAAAATATCATTATATCGATGTAGTTCATCCTCAACAATTATATAATGCAATATGATGTGTGCATGTGTTATATATGTTTGATTGTATTTATGTGTAAAAAAACACATCAAGTCACACATATAATTACAAATTGGAGCACAACAAAAACCTATTTGACCTCCTTTTTTGTTGATTTTATTTGTTGGGTGAATAATTTTTTCTTTTCTTGTTGTGACATTAAGATAATCTTGACAAACATAGTCAACTATAAGATATTATATTTTGGATTTACAATGAATAAATTAAATTGTAATATATGTTTATTTTTAAGTTAAAACAAATTTGTAGTTAAAAAATGAACTATACATATAAAGAAAAAATAATGATAGTTTGGAATAGTTGTGAGAGATATTTTTTTAGTATTTGTGGAAGTAGTGCGTAAAACACACCCTCCAACAAAATAATAGATAAAGTGTTGAGAATGCCTAATTGAGAGAGTGAGACACTCACCCTCTAACTAGAATGACAATAAATAGGGTCTTGCATGATATTGAAGTGTCTATTTCTAAGCTTGTTTGAACAAAAAATCGTATTCAATCCATACTCGTGCAAGTAATAACTTTAATTCAAATCCCTATACTCATTGGGTACTTACATAATAACACTCACATATGCTACTTTCACTTTATATAAATATTCTCACAATCATGGTCAAGATGAGGTCAGCGAAAATTTAATTTTGGAATCCGAATTTCTTTTGGAAAAAGAATACAAAGTCGGGAGTCACCGTTGACGTCTTTAAGGAAAACGCCAGAAAACCTTGGATTGGATAGGGCTGGTCTACGAAAATAGATTTCAAGTTCGAGAGTCCATTACACATAGCGAAGATGTTAGCATACTACGATGTCCGCCCTAAGACGGTTACTTTAATTAGATGCATGAAATTTATTATGACTTCTAAATTATTATTTTTACCTTTTAAAAACAAACAAAAATGAAATTTATTATTGGGAGAGGAAAGATATATTTTTTTTTTGTTTTTGAACTTGACAAGAGTTGCCTCTTGCTCATACGTGTAATGGAGAATTCAAAGTTTACGTAGTTCTAGATGAGTGATACTTAAATGGGGTTGACTTACCTTTAAATGGGGTTGACTTACCTATTCCAAAGGAATCTAAGGCCGACTAGGTGTCGGCAGATAAAAGAAGAGAGGTAAGGCCGACTAGAAGTTGGCCAATTGGGTGGAAGTGTATGCCAATTTGAAATCGACTCAGACCTTGATTGAACCAATTACTGATTAGATGTCAGTGTACAACTAAAGGAAGATTTATTAGGTTGATTGAAATTATCTGAAAACTAAGTTATACGACTCGCGTTAGGATAAGAGTTTACCTATTTGGTTGCTTTATTGTTGCTATGATGATTCCTTTCCTTTGGACAATATTTCTTCTCCATTCTAGCCTATCTAAGAACTCTATGCTAAACTCTTTTCTTTATCCTTTATGACGAAGGTTCTCTAAGGAGTCTCTCAATATTTCTCCCTCTATTTCTCAGAATCTCCCCCTCCTCCTTTCTCTTTTGATTTCTTCCCTTTTATAGGCCCTCAGGCCACTCTCATGGTTTTCATTTATCGCGACCTTCGTCATAATGACGTTAGAGGTGGTTGATGAGGCATCTTACATCCCTAGGTTGACCTACAGAATAGTGGGAGCGCAGGACAGAAATAGGCACAGGGTTAGTGGTGGAGTGTGCAGGTAAGGCATAGATGAGTGGTTGATTGGGTCAGCCAAGGGCTTCCCCGACACTTTCCCCCGTTTTCTTTTTCTTTTTTTTTTTCTTTTCTGTTTTCTTTTTGTATTTCCTTTTCTATTTCCTATTTTTGGTTTTCTGCTTTTCTTCTTTTATTATCATTATTTTATTAATGGGGGATTGATTTGGGTATCTACAAATGTAAAATAATCAATAAATAAAAATATTAATTAGAAAAGTGATAAAACTTAATTGAAAATTCATTCTTACATCATTCAAATATAACCATGTAATAATGGGAATTTGACTCCTCTAAAATAAGAAGATACATTTTAGAAAAATCAACCATTGAGAATTTTGATAAAATTAAAATCATGTATAATAAAATCTAAAATTAATTATAATCTTAATCACTACTTTTCTAATTAATAGTTATTATTGCACTTTATTTTCTAAAGTGCAATCTCCTTCCTTAAGAAGAGTCAAATCCAACACTTAGAAACATAGACATTCTTAAATATAATATAATTTTTAAAGTTAATTAAATATACAATATATTTCAAGAACTAAATCTTAAGAACGCTATCTTGGTACTCTTCAAGACTTCCAAGAAATAATTAATTGACACTAATTAATTTATAATTACAAACTATAAAGTAAAAAAATATAATCATATTTTAATTAAATACTTATTTATATTTTTTTGGTTGAGAATATAAATATCCTATACGAGAGACTATCTTGTTTGACGATAGAATTATGTGTGTAATATTTTAATTAAATATTTGGTAGGATACTGGTTAAAAAATCACCAAATAACAAAAAAATTATTAAAAACTGTGTTAGAGTTACATTAAAAAATTATGAGAAAATGTATTGTTGTATTTTTTAATAAATTTTTTTTTCACTTTTAATTTCTTAACTTGATATCACTTGTTAACATTTTTCTTTAATTAAATAATTATATATATATAAATACAAAATAATATATATGACTATTATAGTATCTATACTTGCACTCAATCATATTATATTTTGTTGGTAAATGTACTTATCCTACTCATTGTTGGTATTTTTTTATAAGCCCATAAGGTTAGATAGAATTATCATGAATACTATTCAAAATTAAATATTTTAATTATAGTATAAGAGTATATTAAAATTTATAATAAATAAATACTTTTAATATATAAATCATATAATAATTAAGTATATTTGAATATATAAATTGTATTTAAAATAAATAACTTAAATTCTAATATAAGATTACTGATGATTTTTAAAAATATTAAAATTCAATTTACATGTATAAATAAATAAAAATAAAAACTGAAAGATGAGAAATTAAGGAGATCATATATACAAATAAAATATACTATAAAGAAGATAGTTTTTGAAATATATGTGAGCATATTATATGAAATACTCGTTGAAAAGATAAAAGAGAAAGAATATTGTGAATATATAATTGAGGGAATAAAGAGAATGAAAACCTCTATTACAATTTATGTACTATAATTTATAGTATATGAGTAATTTGATTACTATTGTAATTTCTTACTTTAAAAAAATTGATTATTACTATTATCGTAATTAGTTATTAAAATATATTATATGTTAAGTAAAAATTATTTCTGACAATGTATTTTATTTAAATTAGTTAAAAAGTATTATCTTATAATATAATTACAATAAATATAAAACTAGTGACAATAAAATTTAAATACTCTAAAATGTGATTTTAAAATTCATTTGACCCTACTTTGTGGCATCGGACTTAGGTTTTATTTCCATTTTTTTGGACATGATATGTATATATATCATTGTCATATGAAAATTTTATTTGAATAATATATTTTTATAAGTACTTTTAAATTTCATTTTATTATTTACTAAAATATAAATTTTTTTATTAACAATGAAGATATTTTTGTTATATATTGTTTTTCCAAAAAAAACACGTAGTTTTACCGTTCTGAATAATTATAATTCTCCTATATATTTTTATTTTTAAATTTATTTAGATTTTAAAATACGTGTGTTATATATTGTAGCACCTCAAAATTGTCCGGGCCAGAATGTCTTTCCAATCTCTCCTAAAATCATCTGAATCAGTCTCCTTCTTGACCCAATCCCCAAACTCTTGGGCCGCCTCCTTGAGACCCCAAATTGGGCCGGGACTGAGTCCACCCCAGTCACCTCAGTCCACCCGAGTCACCTCATGACTGAGTCCACGTTTGACTGGGTCTCCCACATCCCAATGGACCCCATACGGTACATACCAAATCACAAGAGAATCGAATGAGAAACAAAAATAAGGAGAGGATAATATCTGCGAGAATCTTGGGATTTGGGTTGTTACGCACCCACCTCGAGCCCTATAAAAAGCCTCAGGACGAAAAAGAAAGGATGAAAAAAAAGGGGAGGAGAGAGCAGGAAATAGAGTGAAAGCACGACACGACGAAAGACTGTTGAAAAGAAAGCTGACGACGACACGCAGAAAGCAAAAGGGGAACCTCAAGGGCTGGCAGAAGGAGAGGTGCAAATACTGGACAAAAGCTGGGAAAAAGCATTCGCCGTCCCCAAATACCAGGTTAGTATTTCGATTGACTTCTTACATCATTCCAGATTAGGACCCCCATCGCCCATATTAAGCCAAGACGCCTATCACATCAGAATCGCTAAAGTGCCCGAAGTCTATATCGGCTCTAGCCCTTGGGGATGTGACCGACATGACTCGAACCCCACGACTCTGGCCTTTGTAAAGGGTTTACCCGGCTTTGGCCCCCTAAGTGAGTTCCCCCACCCTATGCGCCTAGCCACAACGCCGATTCGGGCCCCACCACCAAAACCGAGGCCCTTGACCAAATTGCTTGTCCCCCCTACCACAACCCAAAGGCCGATCCGGTTTCGGCCCCGCCGAGGCCGAGACGAACGAACTGCCATCCTCCGTCTTAACCCCACCCTCTTCTAAAACTTAAGCCTTCCCCAAAACTACGCTAAGACTCCTTTAAAGCCGAGGGTAATGACGTAAAGAGACACACTCTTATCAAGTCCCCTGAAACCCACAACCCAAAAAACACCCCACCTATCTCAAACACACGACCCTCATCTCTGGCCCCTCACAAATAACCTCCAGTAATCCATCGTATGAGGCATGTTGGGCCTCGCACTCCCCAACGTGTAACCAAACCCCGAACCCGTGGCTCGAATGACCTGACCAAATGCCTTTCCTTAGGTTTCCTGGCTGCCCACAAAATGCCTAAGTGGCGACTCACATGGTCGAATCGGCCCGGCCATTCATGGTAGAAGTCCACTTCGCCTAATCCGAACTCATCTCTGGCGTCAAAGTCACAAATAAAGTTGTGACATGTATAAAAAATGATAATAATTTTAATTATAAATTTCAAAATTTTGCTTAATTACAATAAAAAGCTTATTTTTTATAAAAGTTGTTAGTTTGATAATTTTATAAAAAACATTTTTTTTAAATTATCCTTACAAAAGATTTTTCTTCAAAACTAATCATTTATCTGTTTCTTATACTAGAGATTTAACAGTATAATGGTGTTTGGTTACGTGATTTTTTTTATAATATATTAATCTTAAATAAAATCAAATATATTTTGGTAAGAATTAATGAGATTAACCTAGTGATAAGAAGTCTGAATAATACGCACATAGTGCTAAATTCAAGTCTTAGTATTGTGATTATATTTTTTTTTTACTTACTCAAGTCAGACTAAATAACAAAAATAAAACTTTTTTTATTATAATTTAATCATAAATTGGTAAATAACTAAAAATCATTAACTTTGTAATAATATATATATATATATATATATATATATATATATATATATATATATATATATATATATATATATTTTTAATTAGCTGACATAATAACATTTTTGGCATAACAACCTATGACAATTAAATTCATCTAAAATTAGTATAATAATTATTTTGACATTCTTATCTAGGATCAAAATCGAATGACATCAACAATTTAAAAATAATTCTATATCTCTTTAAAAAATCTTTTTTTAATATTTTTACTTATTGAATATTTTTAGAAAATTTAAAATATTAAACATCTTTTATTTTTGTCCAATATTTTCTTTATAAAATATTAAATAAACTTATAAGAAAATATAACATCACTAACAATTCAATTGGACGCTTGTGTTACCTTGGCATTGTCCACTAATTAATGAAATATTTTGACGTACTATGAACAAATCAAATCAGAATCAAACCAAAGACAAATTAAAAATATAAATCAAAATAAAAATGATAATCTTTTCATCCAAATTCGTGCATGACAAATGAGAATATTGGAACTATGTTTCCCAAAGACACAACATCCTCCAACAAATGCCGCACCAATTATTATATAAGACGTTTTTAAATAAACAATTTACGTGGGGAGTTCTTCATGTTAATTTACGTTCGATATCTGTTTTGTAAAATTCAATTTCATCTTGATGATCTGAAAAACATTTCTCTACTAATTACAAAAATATCATTAATGCACCGTAGACTCAATACCGTAGAGTATAAACTTTATTAGTGGTGTCCAAATGTTAATGATGGTGGATTTCATGGCTGTGTTTGACTAGTACCACAGAATCTGAAAGAATGGACAAACAACAGGGGTTATATCATATCTATGCAGTTTTCTTATTAGACTTGTAACAAAATTAGTCTCCATCAAAGTTAGGCAAAGTTAATTGGAAAAACTGATTTAACACTGGCCAGTTCACTATATTTTCGTGAACATAATATTTATCTAACAAATTTTAATTTAATAATATAACTTTTATATTATATTAAAGATACGATGTCTTCATAATATATACTTGTGATATTTATATTTTAAAATTAATGTCTATTAAATAAAACTATACTAATGACAACAAACCTAATGATTAATACTTCTTTTATCATTTAGGACGTGGCTATTCTAGTACAGCCAAATTATGTAAATTTTAAGTCAAAAAGTATAAATGTTTTCTTGACACTCATGTTTATATACGCAAAAGTAATATCAAGTAAAAAACATTTCATATATATATATATATATATAAATAAGAGTGAATATCTCCGGTGGATTTTCTTTTACATGATAGCGAGAAAAGTAAATATTGTCCATTAATTTTTATCGTGAATAATTAAGATTTAAAAATTACATTTTCTAAATAATTCCATGACATGCAATAATGACACTACTAGGATATTTAGCTTTTTCATTTATGTTATGAGTCTTATCATGCCACAAAGTTTTAAGAATTTTACCAACGTTTTCCAGTAGTAGTGCAACTCTTTTAAAAACTTAAAATAGGTTTTATAAGTTATCTTATATTTTTATATTTCTTTAAAATGAACCTCAGAAATTACTTCTCAATTGTTTTCTAAAGGTTAAGAATTAGGCACATAAAAGGTCGATATAAATTTAGGTTTATTTGGAGTGGTAGTAAGTTTTTAGTTTTTAAGTTAAAATTTAAAAATAAAATTTGTTTGAATAGAATGAGGTTGAAATAATTTTTAAATGAATTTCAAAATTATTTTAACTCACTTTTGAAAATAGATTTTTTTTTCTAATTTTAAGGATTTAGAAGTTGTCTCACCCCTTTTGATACTCTTCTCCACCTTCTACCTAATCTTTTCCTATTCTTGTCAATCTTTGTTTGAAGTGGCAAAATGGACCTCGACCTAATTTGACTCGATCTCACCGAATGAAATGTATGATTTAGGTTTTAAATTTTGAGTACAAATTGAATTTAGACATTTTAAGTGGGTTTAACTTGTAAAAGCCTCTACCAATTGGACACTCATTAAACTTGAATCTCATTTTAAAAATTCAAATTAAATTTGAGTTTTTTGACTCAAATTATTATAACTCACAACTGACCAAGCATGAATCCTAATCGATGGTTCGTGAGACTTGAGGTTTAAATTTGAGTATTTTTAATTCAATTGATCATGATTCAATCTATGCTTAGTCGGTAAAAAGTTTATACAAATCGATCTAGAACTTTCGACTTGATTAGTTAGTCCATAATCCACAACGAACTAAAATCGTTCTAACTCAAACATGCTTGATAAAATATTGGAATTAAGCTTTAAATTTTTAGTATGAATTATTATTATTTTTTTAGCCTTATATAGGCTTAGCCAACAAAAAGTTGTGTGGACTAGATTTTCACTAACCTTGGACCTCATGTTAGAAGCTCGAATTGAATACGGATTTTTTTAAATCGACGTACATTGAACTTATAACCCGCTTGACTCAAATTAGTTTGATGAATGTAGAACTAGCTTATACTTTAAAGTTTGAACATATTTTAAATTTAAGTCTTTTTAGTCTAACTTAATCATAGTCTCAAATGAGATTAATATGAAAGAGACTATACAAATTATATTTTTATCAAACTTGAACCTAATTTCGTAAGCTTGAATTGAATATGAACCATTTAAGATAAACTCTTTATAACCTCCTATGTTTAAGTATTGAAATGTAAGAATTAAGTAGTTTAACGGTTGAACACAAATTAAACTTGAATTTTTAGTACAAAAGCATGTAGAATTTTAAATATTTATTTTCTATTTTGTTCTCCTCTCACTATAATCTTCTCATTATAACTTCACGAAGAGTCTCCCAATTTTTTTAAAAAACTAGAAATGAAAAAAACTAAAACTACAAATTAAAATATAAAAGCTCATTTTAATTTTAAAAAATTAAAAAACTTAAAACTAAAAAACAGGAGACTCAGACAGTTACCCGAAGTTTAATCAAACCAATGTATGGCAAGAGTAAGAAACACTTATTATCAAACAAACAAACAACAATTTCCTCTTACTCCGGGGCTTATATTAGTAACCCGGACAAATAAAAAAGACTTCACTCCTATCATCTCATTGTCTACAATCTCGAAGCATAACGTAGCCCATCAACGTATGAACATTTATGTTAAATAAAATACATTAGAAAGTGTTATATTATACACATAATACTTTTTATCATATTATTTATTTTATCTCATATATTTATATCATTAAAATATAATTTTTCTGTCTATTTTTTGTTGTTGGAATTTCTCTGTTTATTTATAAACACATGGTACATGAATTAGGCACATATGCGACAATCGTATCTCAAGCATAGCATTTCTTCTCCTTTCTACACACTATAGCTAGGCTTATCTTAACAAAGTGTATGTGAATCAATCTGGGGTCATGCGTCTTCATTTGACTTTTTGTCTTCGTGTATTAGTCTTTTTCGATTCTCTCAACTTTTCTTGTCTTAGTTGCCATAATAATAATGCATGAAAAGGAAACCACACATTGATTCCACTTTGCATGAATAATTAAGTGTGTAAGGCCAACATATCATCTCATTCAGTTGTCACACTTTGTTTCTCAAATCTCATTATCTCAAAAACCAATCGTTTCTTCTTCGTTTGTCCTTTTGTCATTTCTCCATCCAACTTTAACTCAACAAACCAGAACCAGAACTGAACGGATCCCTATCCATGAAAATAGTTCATTCACTCACCATTTTGCAGAGAACCATAAGGATTTTTTTCTTTCAAATTGACTATTGTTTTAAAAAATAAATATTGATAAGCATCCATGTCGTTGAAAAAATTATAAAATTGGTATTTTTTTTTGTGTGTCTATTATTTTTGTTTTACTAAAATTGCTCCAAGGTGGGACTCATGGGAGATGTGCTAATTAGTTTTTTGGGGGTGTGGCAGACACATAACAGAGGAAGAAAACTATTCTTTCGTTAAAAAGTTAATATATTAAGGTTAACTAATAGTAAAAGATTCATAATGATTGTCACCAAAATATCACAGTGATTAATAATTTTGTATATATTACGTAAATTTATTATTTATTGGAGAAGGCCATTAAAAGAAAATAGTATGAAATATAAAAGTTTTCTTTAACGGGGGCGAGTTGGCCCACCCAAATATACAATAATTATATTTTTACACTTCCTTTGTCTGTTTTACAAACTCTAGACCCGTCTTTTTATGGTAAAAATTGAGAAAATAAATTTAAATTCATCTTTTTTTTAATCATGAAAGAAAGAATATAAAAATAGTGTAAAAAAATAGAAGTGTGAGAAAAGCATCATTCAACACGCAAGAATATTAATCCACCCCACGTTCAAGGTTACTGGATAACGGATATATTATTTTCACAAACTCAAAATCAATAACTTTTTTCGTAAATTTTAAGGCGTCTATTTTTTGGGTGATTAAGTGCATTTCAAAAGCGACATAAAATAAAAAACAATAAATGAGTTTTCCCTGACAGTGATGATACGTAAAAGTCTCATTTTTGTTAACTATTATTTAATTTCTCTGTGAATAATTAATTTGATAAATTTTTGGAGGGTAGAAAAATTGTAATATTACACCATACATAAAATCGAGTATAGAGAATTAAATATTTACAAAAATCAAGAAATCTAAAAATATGATAAGGAGATGAAAGTTTAGTTGAAAAAATTGTACGTTCTTAAAAGAAGTAATATTATTAGCAAAATCTCACGTGGTGTGGTGAAGTAGTGAACTGACCCTACAAGGTCTAGCTAGCACTAGACTGAATACAAGTTATGAGAATTTAGATCCACAGTGCATTATTCTGATATCTCTCTTTCTTTTTTACTGTAGATAAATTGTTGTCTTGTGGCTACACCTCTTCTCTCTTCTCTCTTCTGCCACACATGCCTTGCCTTGCTAATGCTATTGCCGCAGTCAAGTTATTTTCGTCCCACACACATCGCAACAACTGATTTGTCCTTTCCTTCTAATTTTGGTTTGTTTTCCTGGTACTCCCTCTATCTCACCCACCACTATTTTATTATTATTATCATTTAATTATAATATGTCTTAGAGGCATGGATCGCACTTGTAGCTAGTGTCCGTATTTGATTATTTTTCATAGTGAATGACTCAACCTTTTAAGGTAATTAGGCATCTTTGTTTGATATTGGTAAAAGCCTAAAGTTGTGTTTGTATGTCAAAAGAGAAATCCGCAGGAAGTGAGACGCATTCATGAATGCTAGCTGCAGCAAATGATAATATGTTCATGTCATGAAGAAACTATATTTCTTTTATTTCAATTTTCTTTGCCATGTTTTGTTGCTGTGAAGGAATATTGTCATTTTATGATAGATGCTGCTTTTTTGTTATTAGTTTATAATTTGTTCGCTACTTACTTGGCCCTTTCATTTTGCTGAAATTTTTTTTTTTAATTTTTTTATCACGGTTTATGAAGGACATTGTAGTTTTGTTAGTGGCATATTGTGGTTAAAGGTTTGAAGATTCCTCCTATATATTCTGAAAGCAATTATTTTTAAAATTTTAAGTTTTAGTTTACATTTTAGAAAATAATTATTCTTTTACAATTTTTATTTAAAAGTTAATACAAATATTTATTATTAAAATAAATTAAACCTAACACTAACTGACTAATTAATTCTGCTGAAGATACGTTCTTTGATTTTTCTTTCTTTTTTTTGTTTTTGGTTTTTGATTAAGTACTTTTGTAAGTAAAATTTGAAACTATCTCTCATATTATTGAGAGTGATAAATAGGTAAAACCTTTTGGATTTTTTTTAAGTTGATAAGAAAAAAAAGTAAGTAATTTCAATCATTAATGAAAAATTTAACATATTCATGATTTGTTAAGTAAATGATATAATATTGATTATTAATTTGTTAATTAACGATCAAGGTTACTTACTTGTAGGGATTTTAGTTAGATCAAATTCAAACCTTTCATATAATCATGATTTTAGGATTCATACTTTAGATATTATGGATAAAATCCACGAAGTATCACATTTCTATTACAACCGATTACTTTTGGATTATTCCTTATCAGTATTTGATTCCCAACAGTGATTTTCTTTTTTAATTATTATATTTTTCTAAACCTCTAGTTATCGAGCAATAAAATAAGATTAAAAGAAATAATATTATAAATCTTTTAATCTTAACACAATTAACTTACTTTTGTTTGGAAAAAGAATTAAAATAACTAATGCGCATAAATTAGTGTGAACATCACAAGATTGTAGTATAAAATAAAATTATTCCCATTAAACAGTAACTCCAATCGTTGTCCGTTCCGTCACTTTCAATTTCATTTCACGTACTTTATTTTACCAATCACATTTTTTTTCTTTTATACAGAGAAACAAAATGCCAAAAAGAAAAAAAAATAAAGAAAAAAGAAGGTCGAGGTTTTGAAAGAATTATCACCACCTCGAGCTTGTTAATGATGAAAAAATTGCCTTTTTCTCCGTTGCAATCGCATTATCTGCATAACTTTTCCTTTTGATCAAGAATATTTCTTAGGAAACATGATTATGTCTGATTTGGTCGATAATTAATCATATGGAGCCATCAAAATTGACATTGATGGCTACTTAGAAATGAAGACTCAGTATGGAATTATCGAGCCTCTAGCAAAATTTATGGTCCTGGAGCCATTACTACTATTACTACTCAGTAATGAATTTGGAACACTATTGCACTCTCTCAAGGGTCTAATCTTCAGAGAAACGTTACTTTGTAATTGGCTTTGGGTAAAAGGACTTATACAGGTGTCAGCAATCAGTACCCAGACACCGGAGAACATGCATGAATCACACACTCACCCCCAATTAATACACCACACTGTTTCTCAAGTGTTTAACAAAAATTAATCATTACATTTAACAACTTATACATAAACACATAATAGTAGCAACATCCTCTATTCTCCGAGATGGAATTAGTTTCTCCACCACAAATTGTTATAGTTAATTCAGAGCTATTATGTATTGTGGTATCGATTAATTTTTACATAATATATCGTTATTGTTTTTAATTTTTAAAAAATAATAAAATTTAATTATATATTATGTGAAAATTATTTGAGATTATAATAATTTTAAACTATGTAATATTTTTTATTTCTTAAGAAATTAATTTATCTTAATAAATATTATTAGATATAATAAATTAAAAATTATTTTTTTTATCTAAAAAAAACAAACACACTACTAATAGAATTATAACATTCATACCCTCTACTTAATCAACTGAACTATAGGTTTATCAGTAAAAAATATATATATCTCGTTACACCATATTAATACAATCCATTATGCTGTCTAATTCTTAACTCCCTGCAACAATTAGATAAGGAATTAAATCAAATATTATTATATAAATACTTATGTTTCTATTATAAGAATAAGAAAGTTAATTTTATATAAATATATGTTGTTTTCATAATATTTTAAAGAAATTAATAAATTAAAATACTTTAATTTTTATGTATAATTAAAAATCATAATTAATATAATTTTTAAGATAATAAATATAAATATCAACATATTTATTCATACATGATTTGTGATTCGTTAATGTATTATTTATTCTAAGTAAAAAATAATTTATAAGATATTTTTATAAGTTATTTTAAATATGTACACAAATATTTATATCATAAAATAAATTATAAATAAATTCTTTTATAGAAAAAATATGTTATTCATACCCGTACAATATTTTATATAATTTTTTGTTTACGAGACTAAATTAGGCTACCTTGTAATCCAAATAGAGTACTAAACTGATAACAATATTTTTTTTTGTTAATATTTATCTTTCTCGTAACATTTATTATATCTAGTATTTTTTTTTTCTTTTTATTGGTCTTAATTATAAAATTTATTCTAGATTTATGTAACAATAACATTTCTCTCTCACTATTAAATAATATAACAAGTTTATGTGATCTTTAACTCCTTGCAAGGATGAAATAACATCAACATTTATTATATTAATAGAAAAAAACGTTTTTTTTTAATTTTAATAGCCATCAAATTGGTGTGAAGTATTCAAGGAGAAATGGTGAGTTCACAGGCATAATTTTTTCTATCCTTAAAATTAGGTTTGAAATATCTAATATATTAGTTAAAAAAAAAAGTAGGGAACTAAAATCATTCTTGGAAGAGGAAAGAAAAAAGTATGATTTTCCAACAAAAAATGTCAGTTAGCAGAAATACAATATGATATGAGGTGCTTCTGTGTGGAGCTGACAAGTATGAAGTCATGCACATAAATTTAAACTGAGTTTTGAAATTAAGTCCTCTGTCCTTTCTTTCTCTTTCACTCTGTGTTGCCACCACCACACTCCACATCTCACAGTACACTCTATACATCCATAGACCACAGTTCCCACCCATACTAAACTAGCAACCAGTTACTCTCATTACATTAACAAGCAACAACCCTCTCTCTCTCTCTTTCTCTTTCTCTTTCTCTCTTCTGTGGGCCTCAAAATCCCATTTTTATCATTCTCTGCACTGACCAAAAACCTTCTTCACATTCACTCATCCCCTCATGACACAACTACTCTGTGTAAGCATCAAATGAGTTTGAGTTTTTCTCATATCTTCTTGGGGGTGAATGGGGTGCATGGTGTCTCAGCTCGCCGCGAAATTCGCCTTCTTTCCGCCCTCTCCGCCCACCTACCACCTCAACAAGAGGGACGACGGCAAGCTCACGGTGGTCACAGCGGCGGCGCCGATTCCCCATGCCGATGACACCTCCCTCGACGTTCTGCTCGTCGACACCAAGCATGGGAACAAGATTGTCGCCTTTTATCTGAGGAACCCTTACGCACGTCTCACTCTGCTTTATTCTCACGGCAATGCCGCTGACTTGGGTCAACTCTATGATCTCTTCGTGCAACTCAAGGTCAATCTTAGAGTTAATCTCATGGGGTTAGTGGTTTTCTGTTTCTTCTGCCAAAAAATAAAAACAACCATGCTCAAGTTCATCTTTTTTTTGTTGTTGCTGTTGTTTTTGTCTTTTGTCTGTTCTTATTTTACTTCATTCAACCTCACCAACTTCAAAGACCGCACGTTACCACTGACCCTTGTTTTGTATTATCTCGTGTTTTTACTTTTATTTTTAATTTTACTCTCTCTCTCTTGTTTTCTCTTTCTTCCTCTATTTTTTTTTTCCTATTTTATTGAGTGATACTGATAGTGGGTTTTTTTGTCTAGCGTAGATCTGAGATCAAGTGAATCTAATCTATGCATGCTTTGTTTACATTTTGATGAGTTGTTGGTTGTTGTGCGTGTTTTTTAGATCTGGTGGTGAATGAGTGTGTGTATCGGATATGGCATGGCATGCCAATGTCAATGCCTTTTCCTACATCTTTTCAATCAATGTGTAAAGTGAATGGAGTTGGAGTTTTAGGCACCTGAGGCTAGCCGAAACAAACAAAATTTGGAAAAAGTAAAAGTGAAAGGGAAAAAGAAAAGTGACTTGTATTTATGGTTGCTTCTCGCTATTCCTTAGCTGATCTCTCTTTGTCTTCCGTTTCGTTTTCTTTCTCCTCTGTATAACTTGTTCCATTTTTTTTTTACCTATACACCGATGGCGACGTAGCTTACCGTTTTCTTGCTGTTTAGTGGGGTTCGACTTGGAGCATGGCGCTGCTCTGTCAATGTTTTCTTCCTTTTTACCCCCTGCTACTTCTAACATTATGTTTCAAAATTTACATTTTAAAAAAAGGAAAACATAATAAGCGTTTTCTTTGCTTGCACTTTTGAAATGCTGTCATCTTCATGGAGATTTGACCCATTAGCGTTTACATCAATTTTGTTTACCGATGGAACAATGCAATTGGCCCAATTTGGCCCATTAAGAGACTTGATTGAATCAAATTTGGAGATTATTTTGTTTAATTGGTGTAAATGGTTTTTTGAAAGATGAAAATTATTTTATTTAAATATTTGAGGGGGCCAAGAAGACTGAATTTGAAAATTGATATTTTTCTGCAATATTTTATTTGCAGATATGACTACTCTGGATATGGGGCATCTACTGGCAAGGTAGGCCATTCTTTGGCAAATACAACATTATATGGTCTGTTATATTGTATGGACCACATAAACACACACGGAAGCACAATTCTGTTTTGTTGAAAGGGTGGTACTTTACCAGTGTATTATATCATACATATCGCTTTCTATTATTTGCTCTGCAATGAACCAAAAGAATTGCCATGGTGGTGTTTTTGTTTAATTGTTTGGTTAATGCTTTCTTGATTTTGTCTTGTGTTTGAAGTATATGACAATAAGATGCACAAAAGTGGTGTCTGGATAAATCCATACACACTATACCTGTTGGGATATCTTTATTCACCATACACACTATACCTGTTTTAACGGGTTTTTAACTAGTGCCCAACAGCATGGCTATACAAACATGCCCATACCAAATGCCACACTACGAGAGATTATTAGGTGGTTCGAGATCATCATGATCCCAACTAATCTCCATAAGACATGTAATGGAGTGTTATTCATTCCAACTAATTTCCATAAGACATGTAATGGAGTGTTATTCGTTCCAACTAATCTCCATTAGACATGTAATGGAGTGTTATTTATTCGTAAATTAATAAACTTGCATACATGTCACATAGTTGGTGGTTTAGGACTATCTAATAATTTCTCCACTTACCACTGCCTCCAAATACTCAGTAGCCAAACCACCAGCTCTTAAACCACTTGTTGGGGTCAGGGGAATTTCAAAAACAGGGAACACCTACCAATGGGCTAAAGCAACAAACCACAAAAGTGAACATGGCATTACAATTTCACCAAAAATGTTAAGGAGTTGAATTAGGTGTATCAGTTTGTTCTCTTATACAGTTATATAATCTTTATCGAGCTCATTCTTCATGTGGGACTTTAAACTCACTTAAATTTCTAACAAGTAAAAACACCTTAGAGGAGTATTTATTGTAAGCCAACTGGGAAACATATTTATTAATTAAGGTAGTGATGATAATAATAGTGAATTGTTGATAATGATGTCTCTTCTCTTAAGTAACCACCACTAGACTGGAAATTTGAGATAGATTTTATGGTACTCTCATATATAATATCCTTGGAAGAGAAGTGTGTACATCAGCATTGACGAATACAACCCAATGCTACTCATGATGCTAAACCTCTGACCAGTTTGATGTAATTATTGCATTTTTGTAACTTTTGTATGTTAAAATGGAAACAACAGAGGAATTATGCCCCTGTTGACGTTTTTCTTCCAAGTTGTGTAATGAAATGTGTCTACTAGAAATAAATTGTAGTTTTCTTTATGAGAAATTCTATGAATGTCATGTTAGATATGTAATACCAATACTTTAAAATCATGCAGCCTAGTGAATCCAGCACGTATGCTGACATAGAGGCAATATATGAATGCCTTGAAACTGAATATGGAGTTAGCCAAGAAGATGTAATCCTTTATGGGCAATCAGTTGGAAGTGGACCAACACTGCACTTGGCAGCTAAATTGCCAAGGTTGAGAGGCGTGGTTCTGCACAGTGGCATTCTTTCTGGTCTTAGAGTGCTCTGCCATGTGAACTTCAGATTTTGCTTTGACATTTATAAGGTAATATTTACAAGGCTATTGATTAAAAAGGAAATGTAGCTTACGCTTGAGTACAAGGTCAGAATACTAAATAAAATATAGGCAATCTGATATAATGTGCTTATAAAAACTGAAGCAAGGCACAAATGTTGTCTGCTTTGAACATTTGGCAACAAAATGTAGGGTAAATGATGACTAATATGTTTTTGTAAATGTATAATGGTTCTTTTTCTTTTGACCAAAATGGTAAATCAAACAATAATGGTAAACTATTTGATCTACTTGAATTTTACCTCTTAAGATTGAAGGAGACTCACTTTATAAGATGTCATTTTTTGGATTAATTAAAATTTCATTAATGATTCATTAAAAAAATAAAAGCTTCAATTTAATTTTGATCCATTAGTTTACAAAATGCAAATATGTAAAATTTTATCTTTTGGTTCCAACGAAAAAAGATCCCGTCTTGTGTTTTTAGTTATAGGAAACAAATTGAATAAAATGAGTGTTTTAGTTTAATATGGCAAATATTTTATGTACTGAAGTTGGAAATATTTGAAGTTTAAAATAAGTATAATATTTTGTTTCCTGTATTGTCTCATTTGGTCTAATTGTGTTTTTTTTATTCCAAATCATGCAGAACATCAATAAAATAAAGAAGGTCAAGTGCCCTGTACTTGTTATACATGTAAGTATATGATGCACTGTAATCACACTGATTCTCCAAGCATATTAATATGCCATATCTCATGTCTCTGCACCGGATGTGAAAATGAGAAATTAAGAATTTCTTCCATATAATGTTTTTTCCCCAACGTGCATATGTGCATGTGGAGTGTGTGATTAACAATTTCTACAATTTTTACTTAGGTTTCATGCTTAAATATGATCTAATTTGTTGTATTAGAAATTTCCTGGGACATTATGATTGATCTGGTAAATTGTTTCACAGGGTACAGAAGATGATGTTGTCAATTGGTTACATGGTAATGGGCTTTGGAAGATGGCAAGGGAGTCATATGACCCCTTGTGGATCAAAGGGGGTGGTCACTGCAACTTGGAGCTTTACCCTGATTACATCCGCCATCTTTGCAAATTCATCCAAGAAATGGAGAGCATGACAACAGCAAAGCGCCTCAAAAAGATTCGGCAAAATGCTAATCAATCAAAGTCAAGCACGAGTTCCACCTGTAGATGCTGTAGAGTGAAGTGTTGTAAAGTGAAGTGTCCTGAATGCTCCAATTGCAGCTGCTGCATAAGTTGTTCCTGTTCATGTTCCTGGTCTCTGAAATGTCCTCAATGCTGTTGGAGACCTAGCTGCACAAAGTGTTGTTGCTTCCCCAAGTTGCCAAGTTGTTTGGGATCATCCTGCTGCACAAAATGGTCATGGCCTAGCTGTTGTGTAAATCTAAAATGTTCATTGCCTAGCTGCTACTACCCTAAGTGTGGAAGACGAAGTTGCTGCTCTATGAATTGTTTGTGTTGGAAATGTTGTGTGGGAAAACACAGTGATGGCACAAATGGTAAACAGAATGGCTAATGCTTATAACATGCTTGTATAGAATGGCCAGTCTTGCTAACACACCCTTCAATATTGTGCAGTGGTGTTACAAACAATGAGAGGAAGTAGTGGATGACAATTGTAGGAAAGTGATGATCCAGTGTCCTCTATTATTTTTGGTTTATTTGGAGCTTTTTTACTTAAGTTCTATTGGAATTTTTTACTCATAAACATTGGTGTTTTAATTGGTGAATGACATCACTGTATCTTCTCGTTCTGTAGCCTTTTAAAGTTTTGCAGTGCTCTTGTCTAGTCTTTTCAGTGATGTCACCTTATCATGCGTATCCAACAGGGAAAATTATGAGCATTTTCGTTTCCCTGGGTGAATGCAAAATGTGATCTTGGTGGGTTCCAAAGGATACACAAGCAATCAATTTTCTGTACTTTTTTTTTTAAAATAAATGTGAATCATTTAGTAATAAGGGACAGAATTTTCAAAAATTCTATTCGACTAGGAGTATTGTGTCTTTTTTTTTTTTTTAAATTAACGAGAAATGCTGATGTTATATATTTGAATAATGATTAAGATTTATAAATTTGTATAGATTTTAGACTCTATTTAATTGATAATAAAGAGTACATAGAAAAGAGCGTGTTAAGTATACTAACGTTTGGAAATGTTTTTAGATTTATTGTTTTTAATAAATATTAATAATAATAAAGAGTACATAAAAAAAAGTGTATTGAGATACTAACTTTGAGAAATGTTTAGATTTCTTGTTAACGTTTATTTTACCACAACTAATACTTTCTAAAATAAGAATTACCTAGGAGCTGTTTATTATTTTCAAAAAATAACTTTTTGTTTTTTAAAATTTGTTTGTCCCTATAGCATATTTGGAAGTTCTGGTAGCATATTTGAAATTCTTTATTCCCATAGTATAACTGAAAGTATTTGTTCCACATGAGCAGAATATTTTGGTTTTTAAAAAACTTGTTTTGGAAATGATTTTTAAAATTTAATAGAATTTGAATGAGAGATTAATTGTTGAATAGTAGAGAATTATTTTTTAAAAAATATTTTTTAAAACAAAAGAAAAGTGAGAAGTGAATAGGCTCCTGAAACAATTTCACTTTCCTATTTTCGTATTCGAAGTGAAGAAGAGTGCATTAGTTGTAAAAAGGTAAAAAATCCTTTAACATGAGTTTATATAACAAGATAACATTAGGATTTAATTCTTCCAAATGAGAAATAAAGTATACTTAGTATGTCTGGATTGACATCCATAACATAACGCTGAGTAAACAAACAAATTCACATTAAAAATAATAAAAAAATTAACATAAAATTACTTTAAGTTAACACATGTTCATTACTCCTAAACATCAAACCAAACATATTATAAGTTATAACTAACGATTAAAAAAATTAAGTTGCCAATTTTAAAAAGACTCATTGGTGTGGAACTTAATTTGGATGTATGTTCGTTTTATTTGAACTAGTATGTATTATTAACGTCAAATTTGACTAGTGGTATTAGCTTGATTTTAAGAAATAAATTTGACAAGATTATCTAACAAAATAATATAAGAATTAATTTAATATACAAATATTTGAAAATATTGATTTAAAATAAAGGTGTTGAGAAATAAAATTACTCAATAGAAATTTTGGATAGAAAACTTACAAATGATAAAAGAAAGTTAAACAATTTAGAACAATTTGATCCAAGAAAATAACTATAATAATCACAAGGAAGTAATTACAATTCTCACTTCCCAAAACTCTGCCTAAAACAACTAGGTAAATCTCTATTCATACTAAAAGCAAAGCAACAAAATTACTATACTATTGAATAAAATATTTCACCGCAATTACAACACTTATAAAATATTACATTAATATACAAAAGATGCGTAGACAATCTTATATTTAAAGTTTTTTAAGATTCTTGTCTTGGTCATAAAATTCCTTCATGTAATATTCTTTATGAACTCATGTTGAATTGAAAGCTTTGTCTACTTAGTCATGTGTTATAATAATAAGCTTTGGTTGAATGGAAACATGAAATCCTTCATGTGATACTTTTTACGAACTCTAGTAGAATTGAAAGGTTTGTCTCTTATAATCATGTGATATGATAATGAACATTGTTCAAATGAAAGATGAAATTCTTTTATGTAATATTATTTTTTTACTAAAAATAATTAACTTTAATGCTTATAAATTTTCCAAGCATGTTGATCGCTCAAATTTGATATTAAGATAAGATAATTACTATAAAATATTATTCGATGGATCAAAATTGATGAATACTAAAGTTAATACTTAGGATATCATGTTGAGAAGTGACGTGTACAAATTTGAATCAATCTTATCTTAAGTAAAGAAACGTCTTACGAGTAAATTTGATCCAATCTTCAAGAGATTCATTGGTTTATACCTTGAAGAATTAATTGCTAATGAGAGATTGCTGAAGTGTGCTGCCTTCTTTCACTTAAAAAATTGGTTCAAATTTATCCACATAACTACTATTTCTTCGGATCGATAGAATTGGCCTTGTTCATGAACAAAAAAGGCTTGCTTGGGAATTAGGATGGACATCTAAACTGGGCTGGATAGTTATGGGCCTTTCTCAAAATGGACAAAGATCCTTTCTATTGCCCGTTTATATATATTTACAAACTCAGATTTAATCTTATCCAAACATGATAGGTCAAAAAAGGAAACATCTGTATCAAGTTCCATCTTTTTTCTCATTATTAAAATGGCAATGCATAAATGACAATGAATGCCACACTCAAGTGATTGATTTGCCATTTTGTTTGTTTCTACAAAACGTTATAGTGTTGGTGTTGTTCTAGGGCATCAAACATTTAGCTCTTTAACAATTTAGGCCCAAGAAATAAAATTATTTTGGACCAATGTATAGGCTTGGGTTATTAAGGGGTTCGGTCCACATCATAACTTTTTTAAGTCGGTTTATATATCAAGGGAGATTTAGAAGAGTTTTTATTTTATTATATCAAAATTAAGAGTATTTAACTAAGTTTTTTTTTATGTTAGACATTGGTATTTAAAGTCACATTAAATTCCAACGAATTGAACTAAAGTGGATTCACTCATGGAGGCAAGTTTATTAGCATTTTCTTTTTCATTTACAAAATTAGGATCTTTTAAAAAAAAATTCATGTTATTTAGACCAAAAAAATGTTAGTAAAGTATGTAACTATGTTTATAAAAATAGTTAATGACCCTCTTAAGACTTATATTTCTTTTTAGGATATTTCAATACGTTTCATATTGAAATTTATTAAAATAAGTTAAATGAATTAAACTTTTATTACATAGCTTTATATAAAATGTGATTCACATGCACTGACATATAAATTTAAATGAAATTTCATGCCATAATATCTAAATTAAATGGTTAAAAAACTTATATCACATGAGGATGAAAAAAGTTTACACAAATAGATATTAAAATTTAAATTATACAAACAAATATTTTCTTAAATCAAGAACGGAAATTTAAAATAGAATTATATTTAATATTTAAATTACAAGAATGTTAGCATTTTCATGGAAGCTTATTAACACCTAAATTATATAAGTAAGCATTTGGATCAAATAGTATATATACTTCACTTTAAATTATATTAATATTAATATCAAAATCATATAATAAATATTTGCATTACAAGGGCGAAAAATTTACGTGTGTTAATATTTATATCACTAGAATAAACATTTACTTCACACTATAATAAAAGTATCATATGAAAGTCAATTAGTATTTAATTTATATAGGTAAATAAATATTAATAGTAAAATAATTTCTTCTACGTATATTATGGATTTAATTAACACTGTGCTCTAATATTGTATAGTTGTTTTTTACTTTGTCATATTCCTTTATAAATTATAATTTTTCATTTGTACAATTATTTCGTTCAACAACATGTTATTATTTTTATAACATTTTCATAAATTTATACACATACATACTGTCATTATTTTCTTATGTATTGAAATGATAATTTCACTATGATATATACAATACTCTAATTCGTGCGTAAATATTTTATTTACCGAATTGTTTTTTAGTTACCATTTAATATGAATAGTATTAACACAAAAAATCTTTCATCTATAAAAAAATAATTTATAATTTATTAATAAATTAAATCACGAAAATCGTAGTCATTTTATATTTTAACAATATAGTACATTCCACAAATTACCGTGCTAGTATTATCTAATACGAGTATATGACAAACTTTCTTTTTAAAACTTGTGTGGCATGCATGGTTCTAATATGTTCAACCTTACCTACACGCCACGAATTCACACGGTTTGGGCAAATCGAAACGATGTAGAGGTTGGAAAGATAAGCAGCAAGAAACGAAGAAGATGCTTTTTTTGTTTGTCTTATATTTCGTTAAAATCCACGAAGGATGTTAATACCAAAACGCAAGCTATTTCATCGAATTGGTGTTAAAAGCCTAATTGTCTTCTTCTGTTAAAAAGTAACATGCATTCGTACAATGTGCTTGGCAATGCAATAAGAAGTTAATTATATATGAATTATGTTGGTTTTGACTTTTCTTGATGATTGGAAGGTGGTGGTTCAAATCTTGATGGGTCTACTTCGAGTGGAGCTAAGACCTTTATCCAATCAACAATGCAATAAAGTAATAAATAGAATGCTTTCCTTTCCATTTGTCCATGTTTCCGTTTGGTCACATATTTCATCATGCAAACAAAAGGGGATGCGCACACGGACACACGATGATACTTAATCAAAAACTGATGAAAGTATTAAACTAACTATATGTTGATGAATACATGGGAATAAAAACATCATCACTCACATATTTACACTTGTTGAGCACGTGCCACGTACACATTGATAACAACTCTTCTCTACTCTTATCCACCGCGAAATCCATAATTTTATACGAAACCAATGATGAATCAAACAATTAATCCTCAGCTCAGTCATTATTGCAACACTAGACATAATAGGATATGATGACGATGGTGAACAAAGTTTCTTCCTTTTGGGTTATATAGGAATCTGGGATCCTCTCGTTTCACACTGATAAGAAGATCACAATCACAAAACCCAATTACACTAGAGTTGCAACTAGATAAAAAGCAAGGTCTACCATTTGCAATATAAACAAGTTAATGGGACTTCATATTTTGCAAAATGTTTAGACGTGTCATTATTTATATAAAATTTTCTCTTTTAGAATTTAAGAACTTTTTATTGATAGTAATTTCTAAATCTATCAATTTAAATCTTTAAAAAAATTTAAATTATCTATCATTTTCTTCTTTTAACATTTCAGTCAGTATTTTTTGTATAAATATTTATTGGGTGACTTGATTATGATATCAAAGTTATTGTATTCGCTTGTGTAGAATACAAAGGGGTAAATATTAAAAGAAATTTCAGTAAAGAAATATGATATTACTTGTTTAGAATATTAGAGGTATAAATATTAGAGAAAACATTGTTGATGAGTTAAAAGTTAAGCTATAAGTTTCTAATATAATTTTATTGTTGAAAATTTTTTAATATTTTTTCTACTTGTATACTCAATAAGTGATATAAAGATTATGATTTGATCTATTGACTAAGATGAATATTAAATATAATTATTAATGATATATCTATACATGAATATTCATGTATGGTGATCCTTTGCATCCAAAGTTTTCATGGTGGTGTGAAGGTCACCTAATATTCTCTAATAATAATGTAAACATTTAAAGTATATTGACAATATTAATTAAATTCTAAAAACTATCATTATAAACTTGTAGATAAAAAAAATTACTTACAAAAAATATACAATATAAAGAATTTATTTTAAATAAGAAAAATTGTTGGAATACAAATATGGATAATAACAATAATCACAATATCAACTATAACAGGAGGATTAACAATAGCTATTATAGCCATCGAAAAAATTATTTATAATTAAATATTAATTTAAATAATTTATTATTTTTTATCTGTATTCAAGAATAGTTATTATTTTTCAGATAGCTCTTCTTTTTGTATAACACATTGAATAATTTGTATATATCTTGACTATTCAACCAGGGAATGAGCAGGTTTTTTGCACTCCGTCCGGAAATAGGTTGGTCAATGTACGATGGAATTGTAATTAAAATAAAAAATAATTAGAAGAGATATTCAACATCATAGATAGTTATATACTATTGTTGTCATCTTTGAGTTGCTGAGCGACGAAGATAATCAACCGGGGGAAGATAAAGATGTGTAGACTTGGGTTGTCATCATAAATAATTTATATACTATATGTAGCCTCTTGTTTTAGCTTTTCTCCACGTCAAAGTAACCAATTAGAACAACAATCTTTACTAGCTACCATGCCACTTAACATACATGTCATGTGCGTATCTTTAACATTTTAATAATTTTAGTGATAGTGTTGTAATAAAAAATTACGCTTAAAAATAAAATAAATTTCTGATAAATTAAATAATAAAATAAATTTCTGATAAATTAAATAATAAAATATCATAATTATTTATATTTGAAATAAAAAGTATTTATTATTTTATATATTTAAAAATTTACGAGATGTAGGAGGTGTTAACGGAAATAAAATAGCGAAAAGGGAGTTGGTTACTGATTTGGGCTTTTTCCAATTTCCAGCAATAATTACGGCGAGGCAGCGGCAGCCTTTCACGATTTGATCATGGCATGTGAAAAGCATAGGAGGTGGGGCCCACGCGGATATACGAGGAATGGGACCCACATTATGCGGGGCCACGAACCTAACGTTGGATTCACACTTTGCTGCCCTCACATCACATGCTACGCGGGAATTTCGTTCATGCGGACATTCATTCCCTCCCTTCCCTCTCTCTCTCTCTCTCCCATTTACGTGTAAAGTAAATGTAACGCTACGTGCTTTTCTATTTTTTTTTAAGAGGATCTTCAGAGTTATTCCATGCACTGATATTTAATGATAACTAATTCTTCAAGGATTATTAAGTAAATGTTTGTTTTAAAGTTCAATCAATTTAAAAAATTTTATATAATTGATTTTAAATTGTTAAATACAATTAAGTTTGTATTTCAATCAATGTGATTGTCATGTTACACGAGATAAGATTAGACTATCACAATTCGAGGCAAAATTTATATGCAATGAAATTAGAATTTTGACGCAATGTAGAATGATTGTATAATATTCAAAGAGATAAATTGATTTAAAAGTTTATGATGAAGTGAAATATTATCAATCTCGCTTATTGTATGAATTTTATTTTTCAAAGAATACAAGTCTCGTCTATATTACCTTGATGAAAACAAAATCTTATAGAATAAATATACTCTTTGTTGATAAAGGAGTGCAGACACTTACTATAATAAGGGAAAGACATGTGTACTCTGAAGAGATACATGTGATAACAAAAAAAAATTTATCAACTCACATTACATTTAAAAATATATTTAGGAGACATGAGTTTAAAGTTCATAAGATAACAAATTTTTAAGATAATTGATAAGCTTGTCAAAAGTAGTTTGTATTGTAAAATTAAAAGAATGATGACATAATTTATGAAAATTTTCAAGCTCTACAACTATCTTCTTCTCTTGTAATTTTATTAAAATTTATATTGTAATATATTTATTGATCCTTTATATATAGGTTAAAAAACATTTATAAAGTCTATGAGCATGAAATATACGTTATTATGCAAGAAATAAGTTTTTACCTTGAAGTAAGGACATAATTGTACTAACTATTCATTTAAGCAAGTTAATATCTAAAATTGTTGTAATTTTTTTTATTTTCTGTTTCTGATTAATTTGTATAGTTGAAGTTATATATGTAAAACTATGTTACACTAACTTCAATATAAATATATTATGCTGTTTATATTTTATTAATTAATATTATTTATTAAATATTTTTTGTTCTATTTTTTTATAACCTTATCATATTAAATAATTAATTTTATGACCCCATTAATTTAATTAATTTTACATGAATAAATTAATTCCCCACTATTTTTACAAATGTTTTAATTCATTTCACAGCAAATTTGTATATTATTATATATGATTTAATAAAAAAAATAAGTCATATATTATGTTGTAATTTTGGTAAATAAATAAATAAATAATAAAAAAATACAAGTCATTGTTACATTCACAACGTTTATAAAAGATATTAAAAAATGAATTTCTTAAAGTAAAAAATATGAGTACTACTTCCATTTAGAACACGTGATTCTCATCCATCACTTATCCTCTTGTAAATAAAATTTCAAAATCTACCCCATGTCCGTAATTAGTATTTTTTTTTTTTTACCTCTAATAGACAAAAAGGCAATTATATGCCAATATATACAAGACTTTTATACCTTATTTCTCCCACTCACAGATTTTAATAATGATGAATAACTAAAATGTAACAAAAGTCGTCACTTAAAAAAATGATTATTTTATACATCATTCTCTTGAAAATCTATATATACAAACTAATGATATATCGTACATATATTAAATTTCTATTAAATGTGAATAAAACTTTAGAACGAAAGATTTGAATAATTAAAAAAAATATGAAAACTAAATCCGAATAATTCAATCTAGGAAATCAAAATCACATGTAAACTAAACTATTAAAATTATAATTAAACAAAAAGTATATGAAAATGACAGAATAGATATACAATTTCCAGATCACGATATTTTAAGGGAATAAAAACCTTATCTAATCGAGCATTATCTTATTGGGGGGTATGAAGGTTGCCCTTCGTTAGGCTATACATTTGGTTGGATTTGGTGCATCCAGCGGCAGTGCTTACAGAGCATGAGCTATGAACCATGGGATAGAAATATAGAATAATGAAATGTTTACTCACTTAATTTTATTTATTATTATTTTCTGAAACATTCACTTCCTGCTATTCAATTGGAGGATATTATAGCAAATTTGCATCATTTTCTATTGTAAAATATTATCCAAAACCTTATCTAATTGAGCATTATCTTATTAGAGTACGAAGTTTGCCCTTTGCTATACTATACATTTGGTTGGATTTGGTACATTGGCAGTGCTTACAAAGCATGAGCTATGGACAAAAGGATAGAAATATAGAATTAAGTGTTGATTCACTTAATTTAATTAATTAATTTATTTGACTATTTTATTTCTGAAATGATTCGCCTGCTGCTATTCAATTGGAGGATATTATATTATGGCAAATTTTTACCTCTTTTTATTGTAAAATTTTAAATATCATCAAATATATATTAAATTTATTTGATTTTATTAAAAGATTCCTAGGATTTTAAAATTTGAATAAAGAATTTAATTGGAATAAACTATAATAATATCATAATTTTATACTATTATTTAATTATATATTATGATATAATTTAAAATTATTAAATTTTATAATAATTATTTTAAAATTTATATTTAAAATTATTCACAAATATTTTAACGTACACTTCCTCTGCCTCATATATTATATTCAAATCCTCACTTTTAAAAATAAAAAAAAAAAGTGAATGGAAAAATATTCCACACAAGATCCAAAATAATTATTAGTCAAATTAATAATTTATTTTTTATTTGTGAACGGAGCAAACCTCGAAGTTCTATGAAAACCTACAATGATATTGGTTTCAATTCTTAATTAAAGTCTCATGTTTGAGCCATGTAAATAGAAGGAAAAAAAAACATGGTAGAGAAGGAAAATTTACTAAATGTGGCTAATCAAATTTCTTAGAAAAAAAAATAGTCTTCGCACTTAAACATAGTTACCAAAGAAATAAGTTAATAATAAAATACTTAAAGTTCGTTTGGGAGGTCACGAGTTTTTGGTTTTTAAATGTAATTTTTAAAACAAAATGTATTTGGTAAGTTGCTCAATTTCAAAACAGTTTTATATTTATTTAAAAAAATATTTTGTAAATTTGATTTTTAGTTTTAAAAATACTTTCTCACTACATTTAATCATTATCATTTTTTTTGTCGTTACTACCACCATTATGCCACCATTATCACACTGTCATCGCTACCACCATCATTATTATCATTGTTGCTACCATCATTACACAATCACCACTACCATTGTGAACACCTAATTTTATCTAACCCCTCTTCTTTTACTCCAACATATCCAATACAAGAGGTAAATAGAAAAAGTTTGAAAAAAAATGAATAAAATAATAATAAGTAAAGCCATTATGGGTCCAAAGGAGAAGATTGAATTAACTAGCCTAACTTTCTTTGTTGTGCGTCAATAGGAGAGGACCTGAGTACCTTTGGCCCAACTCTCCTCTTAGCTGTGGAAGATCAAAATGCCTTGGCCTAATTCTCCCTGGCCATGCATCCAAAGAAGACCTACAGATAATTTGGCTCAATTCCCTCTCTTGCTATGCATCCAAAGAAGCAACTGGCTTGAAGCTACTTTGCGACTCTACACCTGCTCTTCACTAACAATCCAATCAATCATAAAGGAGAAAAAAGCAAGTGGAATGGTGGGTGTCCAAAGGAGTAATTGACCTACTTTGCAACTCTGTCATTCCTAGATAGCTTTATAATATGTAGATACATGAAAAGATGTTCTATGCTCCAGTAGTGCATTCAAAGGGGTTGAATCTTCCCCTTCGAATGTTAGAGATCTTTGGACGCGTCCATACTCCTTTGGACTCTAGGGTCTTTGGATGCCCCTTTTGATGTTGGAGCCTTTGGATAACTTCATTTTCCTTTTTGTTAATTTATCTTTATGATCCATCCAAGTCTTTGGATGTTGGAGGTCTTTGGACACTTCTATATCCCTTTGGTCGACTCCTTTTTTTTTTTTTAATTTATCTTTCTGACCCATCCATTTGGACATTGGAAGTCTTTGGACACATCCATATCCTTCTGGACGTTAAGGGTTTTTGGACACTAGAGCCTTTTGACGATTTCTTTTCCTTTTTTGTTAATTTATCTTTATAAGACATTTAGGTCTTTGGATGTGTCCATGCCCTTTTGGATGCTCCCTTTGGATGCTAGAGCCTTTGGACAACTCCTTCTCCTTTTTTTTAATTTATCTTTCTGGTTCATTCCCTTTGGACGACTCTTGGATCCTTTGGACGCACCCTAAAACAGCAAGCTCAAACCTTCTTTTTTTTGAATTGTGTTTGCTCCTAAATAATCATAAAGCAGTAATAGAAAATGTTTAATAATAATATTCTTTAGTTAGCAGAGGAAGTGATAAATTAGATGTGACATTTTATTTATCATGGAGTTATGGGACACAAACAACGACAACTTGATGATTCTAAACTCTCCTTTGACACAAGAAATCAAAACTAAATAATGAACTAGTTTATGAATACACTTATGCTAATTTCGAAATATATGAAATGCAACAGTCCAAAAGTTCCAAGAGTTTAATAAAAAACAAAACTGGACACATAAACATTTTCTACCTCAATGAACTACATAACTCTAATTTCTCCATTGTACCTGAAGATACGTAGGAAAAGGGGACCCTCCGGTTGAGCTAAAAAATACAAAAGTAATAAACCTATTTTAATAATAAAATCTAATGTTTTTGTAATAATTTCTTTATTTTAAAGTGAGATAAATACTTTAAAAGTTATAAATAATTTGCTTAATTTATTAAAGGCAACCATATGTAATGGATATTGTAAGGTGCTAATACCTTCTGTGCACGTAATGGACTAACCCAAAATCTAATTCCATAGACCATTTTTTTCCTTTCAAGGTTTTTATGGTATTTTCCTTAATAAACATTGGTTACTCCATTCCATTTATTTCAATTTTCATTAAAGTTTTTTGTTGTACCTTCGCAACCCTAGTTGCAACAACCACCATTCTTACATATACGCAAACACAATCTTAATCTAATTTTAATAACATGAAGAATTTTAAAAGTAAGTTTATTTAGGAACTAAAATTGAGTTTTTGAGAAAAAACTAAAACTAAAAACTAATTTAAAATTTTAAAATTTTGTAACTAAAAATCATTTCATACAGGTCTTTATTTTCTTATTAACACATACATTTTTTTGTAAGAAAAAGAATATGCATGTTTTGTCTTGTGTATGTCACATTTATTTTAGAGGAATAAAATATAAATAAAATTTGATTTAAATATGTTTTTAATATCTATAAAATGAATGAGTTTTGAGTTTGGTTATAAAAAAATATTCATTTTTTGTACTTATAAAATTTAAAATTGTTATTTTTTATTTCTAAAAATGAGTGAATTTTGGTTATATTCTCTGTAAAAAAAATTTCTCTAATTTTTATCCTTACAAAATTTAAAATTACTATTCCTAATCTCTAACATTCATTTTAAGATATATAAATAATATTCATTTTAGGAATTTAGAAAAAAATTTAAAAGTATCACTTATTAACATGATGTTGTAGACATCAATAAATGTCACATAAAATGGTTACTTGACCTTTCGTTAAATACATAAATAATTAATAATGTCATATAATAATAAAAATTAAAATTAGTGATTTTAAATTTTATAAAGATGAAAAACATTAAAAAATACTTATAAACCAAAATCAAAATTCACTTATTTATAAAAACTAAAACATATTTAATTCATAAAAGTTTAATACATATTTTTGTTATTATTGAAGTAGTCTCTAAAATTATATAAATAAAAGTTTCATATTACATAAATATATTTCAATATCTCGAAGGTTGAACTCACATATACGTCGGTCAACTTGTCGAGTTAAGAAAGAAAAATGAAATAGTCTGATCCCATTTTATAGCCTAGTCTAGTGACTCGTTTGGTTGAGCTAGTTTGGATTTATTTTTCTTAAAAATATCTAATTTCTAAAAGATTTTTAAAAAATTTGAGACAAAACCAACTCTGATTATTTTGAGTTAGTTTTTTTTTGGTTCAACCCACCATACTGAATCCATTTTTCTAACCCTACTTAGAAGATTAATCCTTAAATCATATATAATAATAATAATAATAATAATAATAATAATAATAATAATAATAATAATAATAATAATAATAATAATAAAAATAACAACAATAATAAAAATAACAACAATAACAACAATAATAACAATAACAACAATAACAACAATAACAACAATAATAAAAATAATAACAATAATATAACAATAATAACAATAATAACAATAATAACAATAATAACAATAATAATAATAATAACAATAATAACAATAATAAACAATAATAATAATAATAATAACAATAATAATAATAATAATAATAATAATAATAATAATAATAATAATAATAATAATAATAATAATAATAATAATAATAATAATAATAATAATAATAATAATAATAATAATAATAATAATAATAATAATAATAATAATAATAATAATAATAATAATAATAATAATAATAATAATAATAATAATAATAATAATAATAATAATAATAATAATAATAATAATAATAATAATAATAATAATAATAATAATAATAATAATAATAATAATAATAATAATAATAATAATAATAATAATAATAATAATAATAATAATAATAATAATAATAATAATAATAATAATAATAATAATAATAATAATAATAATAATAATAATAATAATAATAATAATAATAATAATAATAATAATAATAATAATAATAATAATAATAATAATAATAATAATAATAATAATAATAATAATAATAATAATAATAATAATAATAATAATAATAATAATAATAATAATAATAATAATAATAATAATAATAATAATAATAATAATAATAATAATAATAATAATAATAATAATAATAATAATAATAATAATAATAATAATAATAATAATAATAATAATAATCTCTATATTTCTAAATGTCCATAAAATATTTTCCTTATAAATTACAGCTTCATATTTAGTTTCCAATTACTACCAAAAAAAATATTTACTTTCCGATTTATACATTTCAATAATCATCTATACAAAATTATTTTAGTCTAATCCTTTATCCGTTGCAAATTACGATACGATATTCAATTATTTTATTTAAAAATTTTCATAATTAATATGAATCATCACTCATTAATGACTATATTGTAAAAGTTAATGAAGAACTTATTGTAATGATGTGACCTATAATAGTTTTAAATTATCAACATATAGTTTATTTTTTAAATAAAAAGTGTTATACCCATTAAAAATATTTAATATGATAAATTGTTTTAGACGAGAAGAAATTGATTTGTTGAGGTTTGAATCATTATGCTAATGATGAGTCAAAATAAAATTATATGAAATGAATTTTTCTCGCCATTATTTAGATATTTTATAATATGATAAAGTGAAAATTTTATTTCATTTCGGGTTGTGAACTAATTAACGATAAGAAATTAATAGATAACAAGATAGTTTAATCGCATGACATCCTAATTAGGTAGAAAACAACAGAGATAATAAATTAAATGAAATAGAATAGTTTATATCTATTTTACCTGTCATTTCACCTTATTTTAAACAATTCAAATAATGAGAATGATTGTTGATTTAAATTTACCTCAGTTTATATTCATTTGGTCAAATTTAAGACCTTTTAAAAATTTATCTTTCAAGCCGTAATGAAGACTTTTTTTTTTTATATAACATTTATTGATGACCTCTTATAAAAAAAACAGTACATATCATTTAATATATCATTATAAATATATATATTTTTTAAATTTTATAATAATTATCTTAAAATTATATCAATAATTATTTATGATTGAAGAATAAAAATGAAAAACTATTTTACATTATTATAAGTACAGTTTAAATTAAAAAAAGTTATTTTTATGCTTTTTATATAATAGTTAATATATAGTAAAAAGTTTAGTTTAAATCTTCATTCTAAAGATTTTTATATCATTAATTAACTAAAAATCAGTTTAAATATATTCTTTTAAAAAATATTATAAAATTAACAATTTTATTATGTATATAATAATTTATGATTGAATAATATTATAAAAAATATATTTAATATTAAATTCAAAATTAAATAACATTTGATTTTTCTTTTAATTTATAAGTATACTGCGTACAAACGCGGTATAATAGTTAATCTTAAATCATGTTTACGTAATTTTTTTATAAATACTTAATGAAGAAGAAAATAAAAAACTAAAATAAATTGAGATTCACCTGTAAATTAAAACTAACTATAAATTTGTTTAATATAATTTTCTCAAAAAGTAATGTTTAAAGGTTAATTTTAATTTATAAGAAAGTTAACCGTAACCTTTTCACGTTTTTTTTTTAAATATCTATATAAATGTTTATATTAGACAAGTTTAAGAGACATGTCTGATTATGTACCAAAAAAAGGCAAGTGTTATTAATAAGCAGAGTAAAATTGCAAATAAGAATGCAGTAGAGGAAGAGCAAGGAGTACTAGAAATAATTTTCCTTCCCCGCGTACAAACCGCTTTAAGTAAAAATAAAATCCATTTCCCCGAAAGGACCTATGGGCTGTAATAAAAGAATAGAATCACGAAAATCAAATCAAATTCAATTACACTCATTAGAATTTTGCCATTCGATTTGTCTTCTCCAGGTACCGAGGTTACAGGCACATTGTTGGGATATCACATCCCTGTTCTTTTTCTTTTTTTCTCTCTCTCTATCCCTGCTTCTTTTCACGCCGTAAAAGCTGTCGCCAATTTGGTAAAAAGCACCAAACACACCCCATTCTCGTTCCTCACCAAACTCCCATAACCGACTTTGAAGTTCAAACATCGTTTAAGGATGCCGGGCCGGCATTGATTTTTTAAGTGTGAACGATGATGTGATCTGTTCTGTCTGTCACTGTGAGTGTGCGCAGTCTCGGTTGAAATTATTAACGGGATTTTGTTTTATTTCGTTTTTGTTTAGTGGGTTTTGAAAACATTTATCTCCGTTGGACTCAGTCCTGTTTGCTCGTCACACAGAGAGAGAAAACTTAAAAAGTTGACACTTGACAGCGTCAGACACGCGCTTCCCTCGCTGGTTGTCTTTGAGTTGGTATGACATTTTAAAGAAACTTTCTTTGCTATTCCAATTCTTTATAATTCACGTACTCCGTCTCGCCACTTGATACCCACTCTGTTTCTCAGCCGGGGTTGAGTGGTTCTTTATTTTCATTTTTTTCTGTTTGAAAATTGTTGTCGTTTTGAACAATTCTAAACGCTTCATCTTTTATATAAAATGAAGTACTGGCTGGGGTGTTGAATTGCAGGTCCTGTAGTGTCATTCATCATTCATCATTCATCATTCATAATTCATCATCATGTCCTCTAAATTCAAGCACGGATCCTCTACGGTTCGGAAGATTACACAACTGAGCAATGATTTGGATCAGGAAGGAGATAATGGAAATGGAAGTGTTGGTCTTGCTACCTACACGGTTCACATTCCTCCAACGCCTGATAACCAACCTATGGAGATTTCTCTGGAGAGGTCGAATTCTCGGAGAGTGGAGGAGCAATACGCTTCGAGTTCTTTGTTCACGGGTGGTTTTAACCAACTCACACGTGCACACTTGAAGGACAAGGTGATTGAGTCCGAATCGAGCCACCCCCAGATGGCTGGTGCAAAAGGGTCCTCTTGTGCAGTGCCTGGGTGTGATGGAAGGGTCATGACTGATGAGAGGGGTTTGGATGTGCTCCCCTGCGAGTGTGATTACAAGATTTGTAGGGATTGTTATAGGGATGCTTTGAGGACTGGTGAGGGGATTTGCCCTGGTTGCAAGGAGCCTTACAAGGAGCCTGAGATTAATGGTGTGACCAACTCACAGGCACTGCCTTTGCCTCCTGGTGCTGGGGTTAACAAGATGGAGAGGAGGTTGTCTTTGATGAAATCGGGGGCGTTGACGAGGAGCCAGACTAATGAGTTTGATCATGCTCAGTGGTTGTTTGAGACTAAGGGGAGTTATGGATATGGGAATGCTATGTGGCCTAAAGAAGCTGAACATGATGCCAGTTCTGGTTCTGGTTCTGGTTCTGGTTCTGTTTCTGAGTGGATGGGGGGTGACCCTAATGTATTCAATGAAAAGCAGTGGAGGCCCTTGACCCGGAAATTGAGTATTTCTGCTGCAGTTCTCAGTCCTTATAGGTACGACACTCTCTCCCTTTTAGTTTCTGTTTCCCTCTCTCCCTTTTAGTTTCTGTTTCCCTGAGGTTTTCAATGCATTAGTGAGATTGAATTTTATTTAAGATTGCTGTGTCAATGCAGTTATGGATTGTGGATGATAGTTTTAACTCAAATTGGAATCTCCGTTATCTGACATTCAATTGTAGTGTACCCCTCTTTATGAGGAATTAGTATATTTTGTAAGTAACTAATTTTTGCAAATGAAGACAAAAAGTGGGAGAAATTGTTATGTTATTGGAAATTTGCTTGTCTACTGATTCATAATTTTGACAGTTTTCTTCTTGTGGTTATCATTAATATTATTTGTCTAGCTTCTGGAGTTCATCACTGTGTGATATATGTTCTGTCTACTATATATAGCAGTAGTACTAGCAGTATTTGAATCAACATATTAACTAGCAGTATTTGAATCAACATATTAACTGTAACTAATCTAAAGTTAATTTATAATTTCTTTTGCTTTGACTTTCAGGCTGATTATATTTCTTCGCCTAGTGGTTCTAGTTTTCTTCCTAAAGTGGAGGGTTCAAAACCCCAATGATGATGCACTCTGGCTGTGGGGCATGTCTGTAGTTTGTGAAATCTGGTTTGCCTTCTCCTGGGTGCTTGACCAGCTTCCTAAGCTCTTCCCCGTGAACCGCGTTGCTGATCTTGATGTTTTGAAAGAGAAATTTGAAACCCCTAATCCCTCCAATCCTTCTGGGAAGTCTGATCTTCCAGGAATAGATATGTTTGTGTCAACTGCTGATCCAGAAAAAGAACCACCCCTTGTTACTGCAAATACTATTCTTTCTATTCTTGCTGCTGATTATCCTGTTGAGAAGCTTTCATGTTATGTCTCTGACGATGGAGGTGCACTTCTAACTTTCGAGGCCATGGCAGAGGCTGCAAGTTTTGCCAACTTGTGGGTTCCATTTTGTCGGAAGCATGACATTGAACCCAGGAACCCAGAAACTTATTTTAACCTCAAGAGAGATCCCTACAAGAACAAAGTGCGCTCTGACTTCGTGAGGGACCGCAGGCGAGTAAAGCGTGAGTATGATGAGTTCAAGGTTCGGATTAATAGCCTTCCCGAATCCATTCGACGGCGTTCTGATGCTTACAATGCTAGAGAAGAAATAAAAGCTATGAAGAAGTGGAGAGAGAATGGAAATGATGAACCAATGGAGAATTTGAAATTCCCTAAAGCCACATGGATGGCTGATGGTACTCACTGGCCTGGTACTTGGACAACTTCTACACCAGAGCATTCCAGGGGTGATCATGCCAGTATCATACAGGTAATAATTTATCAATCTTTGTTAGACTCATTATTCATTAGTATTCAATACTCATGTCAGTTTAGTCAGGTTATATTGGTAAGCTCTATATCTAGATAACGTGAGAAATGTGTTTTTTGCGTAATATAATAGTTTTCTCTCATAATGCAGGTAATGTTAAAACCCCCAAGTGATGAACCACTGACTGGCACAGGATCAGATTCAAATGCCTTGGATTTAACTGAAATTGATATTCGTCTACCTATGCTGGTGTATGTTTCTCGTGAAAAACGACCCGGCTATGATCACAACAAAAAGGCTGGGGCCATGAATGCCCTGGTTCGAGCCTCAGCCATAATGTCGAACGGCCCTTTCATACTTAATCTGGACTGCGACCATTACATATATAACTCCCAGGCACTGAGAGAAGGAATGTGCTTCATGATGGACCGGGGTGGGGACAGGCTCTGCTATGTTCAATTTCCTCAAAGGTTCGAAGGAATCGACCCCAATGATCGCTACGCCAATCACAACACAGTCTTCTTTGATGTGAACATGCGAGCCCTTGATGGGATTCAAGGTCCTGTGTATGTTGGGACAGGATGCCTATTCAGAAGAACGGCACTGTACGGCTTCGATCCTCCCCGAATGAAAGAAGAGACAGAAAGAGGGTGGTTTGGTCGAAAGAACAAAAAATCCTCAACAGTGGCCTCTGTCTCGGAAGGTGGTTCGGAGGACCAGCAGTCATTGAGGAACGGCAGCATTGACGAGGAGGAAATGACAATTGCTTTGGTTCCAAAGAAATTCGGCAACTCAAGCCTTCTTGTTGATTCAATCAGGGTGGCAGAGTTTCAAGGGCTGCCTCTTGCTGATCATTCATCTATCAAATATGGCCGTCCACCGGGCGCTCTAACTCTCCCTCGGGAACCTCTGGATGCTGCCACGGTTGCCGAGGCCATTAATGTGATCTCATGTTGGTACGAGGATAAGACGGAATGGGGCCTTAGAGTTGGTTGGATTTACGGGTCAGTTACTGAGGATGTTGTAACCGGTTATAGAATGCACAACAGAGGATGGAAGTCTATATATTGCGTGACCAAAAGAGATGCCTTCCGCGGCACTGCTCCAATCAATCTAACTGACCGGCTACACCAGGTTCTTCGATGGGCAACCGGTTCCGTTGAGATCTTCTTTTCCCGCAACAATGCTCTTCTTGCCAGCTCTAGATTGAAGTTTCTTCAGAGGATTGCTTACCTTAATGTTGGAATTTACCCATTCACTTCCATCTTTCTTATCGTTTACTGCTTCCTTCCTGCACTTTCACTTTTCACTGGCCAGTTCATTGTTCAGAGCCTTCAAGTCACCTTCCTAGTTTACCTCTTGGGCATAACATTGACCCTTGTTCTCCTTGCTGCTTTGGAAATCAAGTGGTCTGGCATTGAGCTTGAAGAATGGTGGAGGAATGAGCAGTTCTGGTTGATTGGTGGCACCAGTGCCCATCTTGCTGCTGTCCTTCAGGGGCTGCTAAAGGTGATGGCTGGCATTGAGATTTCATTCACTTTGACATCAAAATCCGCCGGTGACGACGAAAACGATGAATTCGCCGACCTCTATGTCATCAAGTGGACCTCTCTTATGATACCACCCATCACAATCATGATGGTTAATTTGATAGCCATTGCTGTTGCAGTTAGCAGGACCATATACAGTGATGATCGCCAATGGAGCAGTTTGCTTGGAGGTGTGTTTTTCAGCTTTTGGGTCTTGGCTCATTTGTATCCCTTTGCTAAAGGGCTAATGGGTAGAAGGGGTAGGACACCCACTATTGTGTTTGTATGGTCTGGTCTAATTTCAATTACTATCTCACTTCTCTGGGTTGCTATTGACCCTCCTTCTGGCACCACTCAAATTGGAGGCTCCTTCCAATTCCCTTGATTTTATAGTGCTCCATTCTCAGCTGGCACTTGTAAGTAATTCAGATTCATGACATTTTGTAGTGTTCGACACAACCTATTGCTTTTCTTTTATTCATCATACAAGGAATGAATCATATATTTTTTTCCTTACCCTGTGACTTTGATATATGCGGCTATATGAAGTTGAGGAATTTTCACCCTCTGATTAATTGAATTACAAATATCCTACATTGTATTAAACTGCGATAAGACTTTATGATATACACAACTCAATTTAATATAACAAATTTGGTGTCACTTAATTTAAATTAAAATGAAGACCTTCTGTAAAAAGAATTATGATGAGTGCAAGTAAAATGACATAAAAAAATGCAAGCTTGGAATCAATCTATATCTAACAATTTAGAACATTTGATTTATCCCTTGGCAAATTATTTTAATATTCTTATGGCTGTTAGAAATAAGATTCAAATTTATATTTGTATACCTGACCAATCTAATACATTTTTGTAAAAAATTCGATCTGACAATTTTATTATCCCATCTTATTAATTAATGATACCATGATAAAGTGAATTTTTATTAAATGTTTGTAAAATATTTTGCACCGATAATACGTATAAATTAAACTTATAAAATTTATAGTTATTTCTTTCTTGCTAAGCTTAATATTCAGCATGATATTCATTACATTGTTCTACTATAGCTCCTTCCACCATGTTTTTCTGGATTTCCACGTAAATTCTTTCCTTTATTTCTTTTTCAAGGATGTGCTTCCCAGCTACTGTTTTTCCTATAAAAGGTGTCTCTTAATATAAAAAGCTTACTGTCTCCCATAAAACAATTCATAAAAGGTGATTCCTGTTATCTATGCCATCGTAGGTACGGTTACATTTCCTTCATGAGACAATTATTGCGATTGTTGAGACTAAAACCGGACATTCAAAATAAGTGGTAGGTTTTGTTCTCAACAATTATTCAAACGGATCTTATTTATACGCAACTATAACTCACAGTGAAATGGACCGTTACCCCATGTCATAATCTTAGTATCAATTTTCTTTAGTTCAAGGCCATCTCTAACACACTGTAGTTCGATGTTGCACACAAGTGTTCCCACACTGAATATGTGGCATCTCCTATTTTTACTTGTCATAGAAGTGTTTCGTGTCTTCCATTCAACATGTTGGTTCAAATACCCCAAGCTGGTTAATTAGTTGCATTTCAAACAGAACCCAAAGTTTTTATCCCAATTAAATTTATTGGAATTTTATCCAATATAAACTCTCCACTTCCCTTTACTTACACGGTCATTTATAGAAAATTCAACACCTTGAAGAATGGGAAATGCGCCATTGACTGAAAATGCTCTTGAAATTGGCTAAGCTTATCTGTCTATAACGTGCGCCACCATTACTGAAAATGAGTGTAAAAAACATCTACGAAAATTTCATTTTCATCTCTATTAACGGGTCCATGATCGCAATGTCGTATCAGTACATCACTCTTTGATTGACGGAGTTAGTGAATAATTAGGTTAGAGACTAATTTGCGTTACAAAATTTAATTTTAGAGATTTATTTGTTATTTTCTTAATTAATTTCAGATATTACTGTAATAAATTTCACAAATTCAAGAATCAAGGTTTCTATTCTAATTATTAGATGATGATTCCTGAATAAGTTGAGATAATTTTAACTCATAAAAAGTTTGATTTATTCCACACTTGCTAATGTTATTCTTTTTCTCCTACGAATATTCATTGAAAAATTCAAGTAAAGTAGCTGTAGGTAACCAACACTTTTCCATCTCAGAAGAAAAAGGTTGCCCAACATGTAAGCATTTCACTGGCGCTGGCAATATGTAGGTATTAGTTTATTATTCTTATTGTCAAGAAAGAGCTGTTAAATTCTTCAAGGCTTGGGCGTAGCAGCTTAACTGCAGCTGTCAGAATTCAATAACTGCTTTGCCTCTTTGAACTGGTTAACTATGCACCTCTCTAGAAGATTGCATTTAAGAAATTTTCAAATTTTACTTCAGCATCTAGAAAAGTCTTCCACCCACGTGAATTTTTAACTTATCTTGTAAAATTAGTTTACAAGATTAAAATTCTCTTTTATTTGTATATTCTGTTTCATTTATATTACATATTTCACGTTTAATATTATTGAAGCGTAAATAATACTGTAAGTTACCCATAACAGATTTATAATAAATTATGATACTTAAAAAATGAGTTTAGATTTAATTAAACTTTACAAATAGATTTATAAAATAATATTATTCTTTACGTATGTATTTTATTGAAGTTTATATCAAGATTAAGTTTTTGCCCACTATAAGACAGTTAGATTTCGAACCCTGTACAATTTGATTAATTGAGAATGCTTGCTTGTTTGACATTTGAGAAGGTTCTCGCATAGTATTCAAACTACATTCTTAGTATTGACCAGTAAATTAATTAATATTGGAAAGAAAACGTAGATATCCTTTATACACAATTCCAAAAATATAATCAAGATCAGTTCCACTCTTCAGAGAATGTCAATATTCATTTATCTGATACTGATTTGATCATCTAAAAAAAGTTAACATTAATTTAGTTCATGATTCTGATATATGATATCGATTTAGATCCTCAATCAAAGTTTTTAATGATACTTATGATATAACATTTTCATGATCGAGGGACTAATTTTATGTCGCTTTTTTTCAAATGATCAAATTGACATTACTAAGTATTAAAATGAAGTGTTTTCTCAAACAAACTAGTTTCTAAAATCTTCACCTGCAAAAGAATGTCATTGTAAGAATTTGTCCTGCTGCTAGAAATGCTCTTTGTTTTATTTTATTTATTTATTTTCCTTTCCTGAGAGATAGAACTGTAAAAAGGGGTACGTACCATCGTTTTTTTTTTTTTTTAACATAACTGTACAAACTATCGTTAAGACTAAGAACACTAAAATGAGTAGAAAATATAGATCGTTTTGTTACAAGAAAAAACCTCATAAATTTAAAAGCGATGTTTAGATGTATATTTTTTTTTTCAGCTTTTGTCCCAAAAGTTCTTAGTAGAGCTTTTCGTAAAGCTAAAGAATTTTGGGTGGTCCCAAGTTTTTGGTTTTTTACTTTTAAATATATTGTTGAACACGTATTTAGTTCAAATGAAACTGAGTTGATTTTTAACTTAATTTAAATCAGTTTTATATTTATTTTTTAAAAAAAATTATATAAATTTAATTTTTGTTTTAAATTTTTTTATAATATTTAATAATTATTATTTTTGTTATTATTATATTATCGTATTCACCATCACAATTATGTCATCATTACAATTATTATTGTCACCATTATTATTGCCATAATTATTATTATGATTATTACAATTATTTTCATTACCACTATTGTGGTTGTTATTATTATCATCATCATTCTTATTAACATGTAAAAATATTTTTAAATTAATTTTAATAAAATAAAAAAACTTTAAAATAAATTTATTTTTTGAAACTAAAAATTATTTTTTAAAATAAAAAATTAAAATTAAAAATTGGTTTTGATTTTTTAAAATTTTAAAACTTTCAACTAAAAATATCCTAAAATTTTTAGCTTTCCAAAAAAGTTGTAATTAATATACGGAAGTTTGAATCTTTATATTGTATAAGAATTTTGCGTCAAATTACTAAATATTATCAAGTTGTGCTAATTGAACTAACCGTTATAAATTGTATTTAATCGTTCCTAAATTTAAAATAAAATATACAATACAATTAAATGAAAGCAATGAAAAAGAATGCTAACTACGCAATAAATGTTATGAATAATGACCTGTTAGGAATAAGAATTCTTCTATTTCACTTAATTTCATTTCATTTCTCCTTCAGCTGATCAAATCCATTATCATTTCAATTTTCTAAAATAATTTTTTATCTTTTTATATGTGGAAAGTATCAACCACTTTTATTAATAATTAATTTCTACATGCACCCAAAAAATTTACAAGCTGCACACAAAAAATATTTTTACAAAACAAAATATATGACTAGTCTTTTTAAAGAAGTCTCTTTCCTCAATCATGTTTTTTTATCTCAACAATAAAACAAAAAGACTTTAAGGAATTTGACCTCACTTTTACTCTAATTAACATAACATTGGTTCTCTAAAATTGGTTTAGTTATCATAATTGGTTAATGGAAATTCGTCGTTGATAGATGACTCTCGTTGATTCTTAATTATTTGATATATCATCCATATATAAAAATAATAATATAATATATACTTTTAAAATAGAAAAAATATGATTTTTTTTCAATATTTACAAAAGTTTATATAAAATAATTAATGTAATATATAGTTATAATTAAATGATTACATAAATAAAAATTATATTTTATATAAAATTATTAATAATATAATAATTGATATATGTCAACATAATTTGCTTTTTTCATATATATTAGAAGTATATCAAGTAAAAATTCTTTTGGCTATTACAAAAACTAAATTTAGATGTATAACTAGATGATCAAATTAATAATTATATAGTCATTTAAAAAAATCATATACATTTATCTTTTAATATTAATATTTTAAATATAATCTAATAATCTAAATTTATAATTTTTATAAATCACAATCAATACAATACCTACGTGTATATATAAATTAAGGGAGAAAAATGATCCCGCGCCCGATGCTTTTATAGTTTAGCGGTATTGATTGAACTTCAATGCTGAATACTTGACTCTTATCCTCTCCTTAGTCATTATTATCTTTTTGAAAAAATAAACTATAACAAAAAAATGACATTATATTCTCCACAAAGTACAAATTATTACAATTATTTAAGGAGATTTTCAAATATTTAACAAAGCTAATAGCAAATGCATACATTTATCTGTCATTTGAAAAGTACATACATTAATATGGTTCAGATTTGGCCAATTCAAACTAGTTAGATAAAATAATGTATTATTTTAAGTTTTTATATGTCCTTTATCAGTTTATGTGTCATTTTGGAAGATAATTTTACACAATTTCCGACATATGAACATTTTTTTTCCATACAATAAATAAAGTTTGATATTATTAATCAATCAGAAAACATTTTAAATATAATTTTTAAAATAGTTATCATAAAAATCAATAAATTTATTATTATAAAAAATCTGTATACTCTGAATACTTTTTAATCAAGTTGAAAAATATTTTTTATATTATAATATATGATCCCATTCAATTAACATTTAGTGGCTCTCGTGCATGCTGATAACAACGTAACATCTTTATTTTAATCAAGTTCGTGGCTAGTTCTCTCAATTGATGTGTGAGTGAACGAACTAGTTATATCAGTATTTGTATCAGTAAGCGACTGGTTGGTTCAATGTCCATTTCAAAACCAAATACTTATATGGCACTAACTTTCAAAATTGGTCTCTCTTATTCTTTTCAGTTTTCAATCACTTTAACTATTTGTTTTTTATGCTCAAACACACAACGAACAATAGTTGGCCCCTCGAAAACGAAAGACAATATATTGCTGATTATAACTTTATGCTGCGCATGGTGTACAATTTTTAAATAATTTTTTGGGAAAGTAATTTGAGAATAAAATATTTTTACATTTAATAAAAGACAATAAAATCTTATAAAAATAAAAAATTCTTAAGATTACTAATATTTTCTAAAAATATTTAAAGTAGCTCATATGCATATGGATGAAAATAGATAATATATGTAATAAATACTAACAAAAATTATTCATGATAAATTGAAAAATTAAATGAGTATGAACTTGAATATAGATAATTATCTACAAAATCTAATCATACGGTATTTTAGGACCCAACTTTATATACTTTCAGTTGATTATGCTGAAAGAACTTTATGCCAAATATTTCATAGAGTTGGTAATTAAAGAATACTAATATATGAATAATAAAAAGAGTTTTATGTAGTAATTAATTATGAAGTTATTGAACATTCTAATGTTATATTAATATATTTTTAGAAAATTTGAATAATAACCAAATATATTATATAAAATTTCCCAAATTCTTATCGTTAATATTGAGATTCTTAAGAAAGTAATTTAGATGGAATGCAAGATTTCCAGTAATAAATGCTTCCTAGTCTATTTCATTGCGTGCAATTTTTTTTTTTACAATTTTTGAGAAAATATTAAGAAATAATTATTTTAAAAAATATTACCAAACATAAACAGATATACTATTCTCTCATCGATATAATCAGTGGGTGAAAAGGAAAAAAAAATTAAGTTGACATGTTTTTAATTAAAAAATTATAGCGTCTTTTTATTTTATTTTAAAAAAATATTTTTTCTTAAATTTGTTAAACAGAAGAAGGTGATTTTAATATGATTCTTATAAGCTTTAAAGATTAAAAATAATAAAATCTTACATAAAACAAAACAAGAAAATTAAAACAGTAAAATTTTAAGGACTAAAAATTTATTTATTTATTTTTACAAGAATTAAAATGAAAAATATAAAATTTTTAGAGATTACAAATTGAGAGAGTATTTAGAAGAATTAAAAAATATTTTTATATCATTTTTATGGCCGTGTTTTCTACTAGTTTATTTGAAGAAATCGTGTTTATTGGGGATGAGTAAAATAGTTATGCTTACCTGCTATTTATGGAATTCATAACATTTTTAGTTATCTTATTAATATGTAAATTAAATTAATTTAATTACAGACTATAATGAATTAGATTTTGTTTTAATATATTTCTATTTCAAAATGAAAATAGATGTAAAATCACAATTTAAATTACAAAAAAAATTTATTAGGACATATAAGCCATGAATTTAATATAGTACAATATAATTCTTGCATTTGGATCAACCACTTAATTCTAGAAATTATAATAATTGATCAAATTTATAATTTAAATTAATAAAATTATAAAATAATTCATATAATTATATATTATTAATTAATTTAATTTTTAAAATTGTAATAAATGATTAAATTGATATCTAAAATAAATAAAATAATAAATGAATACTAAAATTATAAATTATTAATTAACTTATTTTTTAAAATTATAATAATAGGTTAAATGATCTTTAAGATTAAATGGGGTTAATTTTAGTTTTTTTTCCTAATTTAAAATTTTAAAATTTTTTCTCCCAACTGTTTATACTATTTTACTCCTAAACTTATATAATTTGATGAATTTTTTCATTTACTTTCAAATTAAGCCTTTCAAAATAGTAAAAATGTTGGAGTTAAAATTTCAATCTTTAACTCCTTCCTTCTAAAAAAATCATTAAAATCATCATTTATATATATTTTTATATTTATTAATTACACTTTTGATTCCTTAAATGTGTATTTATATTATATAAAAATATTAAAAGATGATAAACTTATTTATTAAATATCTTATTTTAATTATACGAATTTATAAATTATGAATTTTCTTTAATTTATTATATAAAATTAAATTATTATTTATACATCTTCCACTATTTTATTTGCATGTTTATTCAAAAATAAAAAATATCTAATAAAATTATATTAAAAAATTATATAATTAAAATAAATATATTTAACTTTTAATATTTTTCATACAATAAATATAAACATATACTTTATGAACAAAAAGTATAATTAACCGTTATAGTAATGATATGTGTATATGTTTTGTACATAAACTAAACAAGTTAAATGACTTAATGATTTTAGTGATTGGGTGAAAGAAAAGGTCAATAATTTATTAAGAATAAAATGTGCAAAAATTTAAAAGAAGGAGATAAAGTTTACAAAATTATCCAAGCTCAATGTCAAAATACATAGAAAAGAAAATAGACGCATAATTCATGAAATTATAAAAATTAAAAGACAAAAAATATAATTAAATTTTTTTTAAGTTTTAGGACCAATTTCACCCACCATTATAATTTTAAAAATTAAATTGTTTGATAATTTATAATTTTAGATATTTTTTTATTTATATAAGGATTAATTTAATTATTTATTATAATTTCAAAAATTAAATTAATTAATAACCTATAATTTCAAATATTATTTTAATTTTTTTATTAATTTTAGAAATTAATTTAACCCGACTATAACAAGTGACTCGATTCCTATATGATATTTGTTGATGAGATTAATATGTGTATGGTTGTGTTAAAATTCAATAACTAAAATTAAGATGATTCAATAAAAATATTATTTCAATTGTTTTATTTTAGAACTTTGGTTCCTGGTGTGGACTATCCCTTTCGATGATATATAATGCCTACTTAAAAAACATATGCCAACTGCTGAATTTGAAAAATAAATATTATACATACATACATAAATTAAAATAGTTATATTAAACAAGGAGAAATTTCTCTCCATGCGTCATGTGATTTCTCTCATATTAAGCAAATCATATATATTTTGATTTTTAAATATTATTATTTAAATTTAATTAATCTCAAATTATCACATTGTGAGTATTAAAATTTTCTATATTTGTAAACTTGAAAATCACAAAATATAATTAAATTTTGACAGATGAAATAATAATTAATTCTCATAGTTTATTTCCATGATTTAAAAAAAAACATAAATTTTCAAAATATTCGATCTTTAATTTTTTTTCTATGTTTTACTTATGAATTTCCAAAATCTTAAATTTAAAGATTTTTCTATATAATAAATAAAACATTCTCTCTCAATATATCTTATTTTTATTTTATTTTATAAGACAAGGCATTTTACTATCGGTTAATATTGATGATCTTTTTATTTATGTTTCTTTAAATTGATATTTATAAATTTAACTTAAGAAAAATACCCCGTACAGTAAAATAAAACATAATACTAGTAAATTATATCACAGTTACTTTAATTTTATGTCTATCTCATAGTATAATCATGTTAGTATATAAAAAAAAAAATCCAAATCGAATTTAAACCATACATAAAGTTATATAGGGTAGTGACGAAATGCAACATGATGAATGACTAGCCATGCATTTCTTGACACACAAACTAATTGGATATTCTTTAGCGCACTCATCGGATAAATATATAATATATTCCACCCCCTGCTGAAGCAAGCCAATTATATACTAACACAAGCATGACACCAAAAACACATTTATAAAAAAAAAATGAAGACCATATATGATCACCGGCTTATTTATGCTTGTCAACAAATAAATATATATAATATATTATCAAAAAGCCACCAATAAAGCCATAAAAAATGGACACTGTTATATACATCTCATCATCAATCATCACATCGCACCCTGATCGGTATCCTCCACCGGAGTTGTTGTACGGCCCTTCCGTCTAGATTGTCGGCGGTGGCTGCCGCCAAATTTCAACCTCCCGGTCTCCTTAAACCTTTGTTTCTCCGAGGGTACAATAACACACTCGGGTGGTGGCACGGGGTACCTTAACGTATCATAGCAATATGAATAGTACATGTAACGCTCGCGAAACCGCCGCATGGAGAGGCGGCGCAAGTGGGTGACGGCGGCGTAGTTTTGAGCTTCGAGATCGGCGTGTTGGCCGGAGCAAGGCTCGACGCCGGAAACCTCTTGGATGGGATCCGCGGAACAACCCTTTAGGACTAGGTCCTTGAATTCCGTCACAAAAGGTGCATACTTATAGTTCACTTTGTATTTTCCACCCGATGTGGCCCAATTTGATGCATCCCATATGGTGGCGTACAATGACATTGGCTTCGATGGGTAATCAGCTCCCATTTCCTCATTTTGTAACACCTCTCTAATTGGAACTTCATCGATGTAAAATCTGCAAATAATTCAAAATTAGGGATGAATTAATTAAACATGGATATAGATATGATGAAATTAAACAAGAGGGTAGGTAGCTACATGTTAGCACAAGTATATATATATTCCCGTGAAATAAAAAAGAATTGCCAGCTACATTAGTGTTCAATTAGGTGGAATTATGGGGACGGGGTTTGGCAAATGGTATAGGAATCTATGAGCTTGCTCTAGTTCAGTAATCTAACAAAAACTGGTGACATGTATTGCACAGATTAAAAAAATTAAGATCACATGTTTGTTTGATATCTTTAGTGTGTGAACTATTCTTCGTCTTCCATTGTTTAGGTCGGCTAGTTGGAGTTGGACCAATAGCAATAGCAATACCCTTCTGATTATGGTTTACAATTTTAAATTAGGCTTACAGTGGACGAAATTTTTCTGGGGGAGATATTTCTGTCAAATTCTAGAAGCGCAAGATTGATATATATAATTAAATTATAATATAATTATGTAGTATGCAATTTATTAGGAAAATAATGCATTTTTGCCCACCCCACAATTTAGCCAGATATTAGGCTTTTACATCAGAAAGAATCAATTCAAAGGTTTGGCAACCCCATTATAACGAGAAGGACCGTGATGGATACGTATGACTTAAAACAAAAGAGTTGTATCATATGTATTAAAATACTACGCGTAAAATATAAGGATAAGCACAAATTTAAGGAAAACAAGTCGATATTAATTGTTTAATTTATCATCATCACCATATATATATATATATACGGAAATAAAATAAGAATAATTGTAAAAGCATATCAAACAAAATTCAAGTTGGCCATGAGTGTGGGCCTATTATACCCGTCTAAATCTGGGAAAATAATCATTCAATTCCAAACCCACACTACCATCTAAAACCATCCTTTTAGTAATGAAAACTACATGCTTTCGATCCTTGCTAGCTCACAAAACTTAACCAAACCAAGGTGTAGACGACGCATCCCACACGCAATCCCAAACCCTTTTCCTCCCTCACATTAAGTCAAACATAACCAATTCAATCGCCCAAACACGCCACGTTAAAGATAAATACGAAGCCATGCCAAAAAAGTATTTCAAGCACAAACACACAAGGAAAAACACAACACAAACCCTTACATGATGTTCTTGGCAGTCCAAAGGATGCTGTATCTGTGGTATTCTTTGGTTGGATCGAACCACAGACGGTAACGCTCCTCGCGCCCTCGGTGGGTGCTACCGTTGCCGTACAAATTCGTCTGAAACCGCCACGGTTTTCCGGCGATGTTACCTAAGAATTCAAAGTCCAACTCATCGTGGGCCTTCTCGAACACGTCACCGTTTGATGTCTGTACCAAAAAAAAAAAAAGTTCAACTATGTCACCCTCGAAATAACCATGAAAAATATCCATCAACAACGTTTTAAAAAACGGTTTGCGATCAAATTCTTAGCCGCAATGTAAAATAAATTAATATTCACAGCCGCGACTGCTACATAGTCATATTTGTCTACAATTTCTTTTAATATCAAAAAACACGACCAAACCACTTTTAACAACCGCGTCTGCGATTTAAAACTTTGTTCACGAAGAACGCTACCAATCAGCCAATAACCTTAACGTAGAACAGTTTGTTTCTTTGAAAACTTCAACGTAAATTTAATGAGTTCACCGACCTTTAATCTTTATTTGACTTTGCTACAAGTTCGGTTTCTTCAGCAAATTAAAGGAAAGTTTGACTAATATTTAGTAAAAAAAAAATTAAAGAAACTGGGAATGAAAGAATTCCATGAAGTAGAATCAGCATAAAATATAAATCCAGAATTCTTTTATATACCATATTTTTTTCAAAAATATTAATTACACAAACTACAAAGAACTTTTCACCAAAGTTTCTTCTCAATTTGCTTGTAGAAAAAAAATTATTTACTTACATAAAAGGCCACGCAAATACCAGCAGTATAATTCGATGGCAACTTGATTTTCGCGCTGAAGAATCCATACTGGTACATGTTAGAGGAAATGAAACCCGAACCTATTTACCAGATAAAAATATTTAGAAAAACACAAAAAAATATATATAAAATCAGAAACAAAGCATAAACTAATTTTTTTTAATAGAACATTCCTGATTACACGTATGTTTTTGCATATGATCACGTGTTTATGCAATTACCTGTGAAACGATCGAGGAGGAGTTTTACGCCGTTGCCATCGGCGGAGCGAACAACGTTGCTATCTCCGAAGAGAGGAGAATAGCCATCGTTGAAGGGTATGGTAGCGAGGTCGAAGGCTGCGTTGGCGAAACTAAAGAGAAGCAGAGAAAGTAGTAATAGGAAAGAAATTTTGGGTATTGTCCCCAAACAACGTAACCTATGATCCATAATAATTTTAATTTGTTTTTCAGCTTCTGTGTGTTGTTGTGCTTTTTCTCTCTCCACCCCTTTGTTTTCTCGCTTCACTCTATATTTATACACAATCAAAACGATAATACATCACTACGGAAACAAGGATATATATTGATCTTTCTTTGACGTGGATTTGATTTCGTTATTTTATTTTTCTTCCTTTGATTTAAAAATTACCCTTGGCATTGGGAGGATATCACGATACATGCCACTGTGTGTATGTTGCATTTTCAAGAGCTGGTGGGCGCAAATTAATGATTTTTTTTTTTAGCTTTAAGGAGAATATGTGCTTATCGTTAGGTTGCTGCTATCCTTGTTGGATTGAAGAAATATGGTAAGATGCTATTTCTGAACCTCCTAAATTATGTTGGAGTGACGACGAATATTGTGATAAGGATTCATAATTTGTAGTGTTGAATATATCTTAATAAAGGGGGATTCCATTAACGAGTTTGAATTAAGCAAAATAATCTTCTAGCACAATGATGCCCCAATATGAATTTAATTTTTTTTAACAGTCTAAGCATTTTCCACTTATAATGAGGTGGTGTTGGTTACATTTCACATCTTTGATGGCATTATATATGACAAAATAATTGAATCCCGGCCCATAACAACTATGAAAAGAAAAAACTGTAGTGGAGTTTGATGGTTTATGACCTTCACACGTGTACTACAAAGTGGCGAAGCGTCTTTTCCAGCTTAATTTTTAAGATTATTGTATCTTTCCCCCTAAGTTTTCTAAAATAATCAAGCATGGTGCTGGTCAAACTACAAAGTGGTCAGTGATTGGACTTTCAAGGTTTTTATATCGATGTGGATACATAAAATTAAAAATATGTATTACTAAAAGTTTTATTATTGCTAATTCAGATCATTTTATTGCGGATTTTTTTTGTTCAATCTTTTATTTTGTATATGTCATTTTAAAGCATATAAATTTTTAAATTTATAATTATAGTATCAACTGTTCACTCTCAAACTATTTATTCCCAAAGCAACTTATGCCTTTTATTCCTATTTTGTTTTAGCCAAGTATCGCTTCTCTCTTATTTGTCTTTACGTATGTTTATTCCTCCTCGTCATATTCATTTCAAATGAAGCGAGTGACAGATATGAAATTGTTATTTTTGTAGTTTTCATCTTTGGAAAAGCAGATATTATCATTAATTGTAATTTTTTAATAAACAATTTTATACGAGATTTTTTAAATGAAAAAAATAACGAGTTATTTTAAACTACACTTCTCTAAAAAATTAAGTGAAGTCCTAAGTTTTCAAAACGCGACTTAGATTTAATTTCACACAAATAATCAATTTTTATTTAAAGAAAGCCATTGTTAAATAATTATTTATCATCAGATAAAGTCAATAGTATCATGTTATTGCACATAATTTGTAGCTCATGCTCCATAATTATTAAGGGAAAAACATGATAAACAAATTAACAAACAAACATTATATGCTTGAGTCAATATGGGTATTTTTTTTTTCTTTGTGGATAGCATACTATGGTTTAGAATATGCCAAGCTTGTGACTAGTGAGATGAATATATTACCCAGGTGAGTCTCAAAAGTCTGAGCAAAGAAAAACAAGTTGGAGAATATGAAAAAACGACAATGATTTGAGAATTATACAAGAAAAATAGAGGGGTTGGTTTAGAATTAGAAACTTTGGGTAAAACATGTAACATTAGGGGGGCATCATCGTTCGCTGAAAAGATGAAGCAAACAGCGAGGACTGCGCAGAAGGCGTGTGTGAACACGTCTCGTAATTTTAGTGGAAAGGTAGGACCTTCTTTCTTAACGTTCTAAAATTCTTAATGGAAAAATATAAACCTTCCACTCTATTCTAGGATAAATTTGAGTCAGTTGGGAAAAGAAAGAAAAGATAAAAAAAAGAAAATAATAAATATGATAAATGAAAGAAAGAAATAAAAAAGAAACTAAATATATTTTTCTTTTCGTATCCAAAAAGAAACTAAATATGACATAGAACAAAAAGTATTATAAATATAATTACTCAATTCTAAATTAGAGATAAGTAGTGTGATCAAAATGGACAAATATAAAATCTTCTTCTCTATTCTTGGATAAATTTGAGTGATGGGAAAAGAAAGAAAAGATAAAAAGGAAATAATAAATATGATAAATGAAAAAAATAAATAAATAAGAAACTTAATATATTTTCTTTTCGTATAAAAAAAAGAAACTAAATATGGAATAGAACAAAAAGTAATATATAAATATAATTACTTAATTATAAATTAAAGATAAGTGGTGTGATGAAAATGGAAAACAAATAATAAAAAGAAAACTAAGCAAAAGATAAAAAAAAAGTAAATATATAAACATCCTATTTGTATATAATTTGAAATAAATATATTATATGAGACTGTTTTTAAAGAAAGTTAGTTAAACTGTCTAAAGACTATTATTTAAAATGATTTTAAAGAAATTCGTAATTTTAAAATATTTTTAGACTTAGATACGTTTATAATCATTATAAAATAAGTGAATTTTAATTTTGATTTCTATAATTTTATTTATTTTTATCTTTATAAAATTTTAAAATAATTTAATTTAATTTTTATTATTGTGAGATATTTATTAATTATATATAAGTCAAGTAATTATTTAGATAATACTTACTGATCCATACAGTGATATTTCTAAAAAAAAATTTCTAGATGCTTAAAATAAATGTTAAGAGTAAAAATAATTATCTTAAATCTTGAAATGATAAAAATAAAAATAAAATATTTTATAGGGAATGAAAAATAAAAACAAATTTTGCATATACTAAAATAAAAAGTTCATTTTATAAATATTAAAATCATATTTAAATTTATTTATATATATATAAATTAAAATAATTATCTTAATAAAAATAAATTTATAAATTATTTATAATAATAACATATTTAAGAGTTCTTTTAACAATTATATTTTTAGAATTTTTTGACCTCTGGTCTCTTTTAATTTTTAAAATAAATTATTAATAATTAAAATAATCATGTATCATAATATAAAATATTTAGTACAAAGTTTACTTACAATATAATTTATATATTTAAAGTATTTATTTATTGTAAATTTTAATTACACAATTCAAAATAAGTAGGTGAGGGAGTCGAAAGATGTTAAGAGCGCGTCCGAGACTAACGCGTGTTATTTATTACTGCCACGCCGACCTTATATTATTATAAAAGATTAGCGAAAAAACATTATTTTTCGAACGTTTTTTCACAACTTTTTTATTTTATTTTTTCTATTATATTACCTATTTTATTTTTTTTATTTACCCTTGTTATAAGGGGTATTGTAAGAAAAAAAAGGTGGAAATAACGTTATTTTTATCATTATGGTATCATTCACAAGCTTGTAATTACCTTTTTCGTTTTAGATTATACAATATAAATAAATAGTAAATAAATATCTTGAAATTAATTTTTACACCAATTAATTATCTTTTTTATCAGATATTTTGTGAATTTGAACAGATAGTTTAATTAAATAATTATTATGCGTGGACTTTATTATAAATTTTATAAAACTTATTTTAAAAGTTTATTTTAATTACACCAAAATTTTATTAAAATATTTTTAAAAACTTATTTTCTATATAATAATATGTTAAATTGACTTTTAGAGAACATTTGAAAAAGTTTATAAGAAAAATTATTCGAATTTACAAAAATAGTATGTTAAATTGACTTTTAGAGAACATTTGGTGGAGTTTATAAGAAAAATTATTCGAATTTACAAAAATAGTTTAAAAATATCGTAAGTTTATAAAATATTTCAATCTAATTTTTACTTTTTCACTTAATACATTTGTTCACGTTAAAGAAAATAAACCCAACATTTAAAGGGATTTATATATATATCAAGAATATTCCTTTGTTAACAATTAAAACATTAATATCAAAACATAGAAATCTGAATCAAATTCATGGCATGAGTTGTCTAATTTGATTCATTTAAAAGAAATATAAGTACATTTTAAAAGCGATAATTATGTTCGATCTAGGTATAATTTTTATGATGGATAAATTTCTGTTTTTAATTATTTAATGTAAATACATACCTAAAATTCAAAATTAAAATTATATTAATTAAACTAAAATAATCATGCATCAATTGATTTATGTGTGGAGTGATCTGTCCTGGGAGTAATTTTTTTCATACCTTTTGCTGTGGAAAATAGCATATATGATGACAAAGTTTGTGCACTAATTAATTTTTTATATAAAAATTTAAGAAATATATGAATATTTTATTTACAACTAAGGCAGAAATCGAAAAACCCTTATGTTTATTCAATTTAATATATTCCAAATGACTTGGATTCGTAAAAAAAAAATAAGATAAAATGAAAAATGAGAATCATAGATATAAATTATATTTAGATAAATTTTTCAATAAATATTTATAGGAGAAGAAATTAAGAATAAATGAATAAAACTTAATTTATAAATTAAAATTAATTTAGGTATAAATTAAAAAACTTTTAGAGAAATTAGATGAGAGAATTTTTATAAAAATTTAAATTGTTGATTTCAAGCTAGGAGAAAAATTTACTATTTTACTTATTTATTTTTTATAAATATTTATTAAAAAATTAAAATAGAAGCATATCTTTTAACTTTACTAATTTCTCCATTTAAGTGGAAATAAATCCATATATTTCCATGCCTGGAAATATGGTAAGAATCAAGATTTATGTTATTCATTAGGGTCTGCATGCGTCTCCTTGGTTGAAGTTTAAAAAATATTTATATCCAAACCGATTAATATTAATCAATTTGTGTTAGATTGAATTTTGTTATTAAAAAATTCGTAAAGCCGAATTTAACCAACTCAAAACATTGAGTCACCTAATAAAATAATAGAAAAATAGGAAATCATAATAAAATGAAAGAAAACTAATGAATAATATAAAAAAATAGAATTTTAGAATTATACTACATAGAAAACTAACAAATTTCATAAATAATATAAGTATAGATTGTTTTGTATTAGTTTAGGTTATACTTAATGAAATTCAATATTTTAATCGATGTGATCAAGATTGTAATTGTAAAATATAAAATTGAACTGATTTTGAATTAACTTGAATGGGTTGATCGAGTCATCGAATCAATTTAAATCCTTATCCATCCTTATTGTCAATTACATGGTGACATTGTTTAATAACAACATTTTGTCAAATGCATAGATGTATTATAAAAGTAGTTTATACAGAAATCTATAAAAAAAAATAAGTTAAACTTGAAATGCTATCATTAAAAATATTTAATCAGATTAGCTGTATGATCATGTGTCACTTACAATATTTGAATTTATTTTTAACAATATATCATCTTGAAAATTAAGACAATAATTTTTTAATTTTATATTATAAAAAACGATGAAGGTCTTATGCTTTTACTTAAATATCCAAAATATGTCGATCTAAAATAAATATAAGCGTAAAATGAGATTTTAAAAATTTAATAAAAATAGAAATAGAATATATTTTTTAATAATTTATAAGTTATAAACTAAGTGATGTAATATAAAAATAAATTTTAAATTATTAAAATAAACTCGTGTATTTAGATTAAATCTTCTTATAAAATAACTAAATTAACTTATAAATTCGTAAAGTAATTATTCAAAGGCACTCTTACTCTCTGTCATTAATTCCTTAAAGAGGAAGTAACTCTAAACATTCACAACGAAAAACATGCAATTTTTGTTTTCAATGAACAGATGAAATTTACAACTTCCATCAGATTCAAGCGTTTTCATATATCTGAAAAATCAAGATAATATTCATATTAATAAAAAAAATCAACTTACTTCAAGGGTAAGTAGTGAAGTTTAACTTACTCTTTTTAATAATTTTTCTAAACATTAAATTTTATTAATCTATATGTTAATTTCTGTTAAAAAATCTATATTTTAATTAATTTGATAGTTCATATTAAATAGATTTAGAATATAAAATTTTATTTTATATACTTTATAAATTATTTAATATTTCATCAATCAACTTTATGTAAATATATATAATAAAAATTTCAAAATATAAATAAATATTGATTACAGGATTATATGTACATATTCAATTTATCTAATTTTTTACCTTCATGATCATCAAGATGCTTCAATTATTAAATTTACAAAATTTTATATTATATAAAACGTCATTAACAAGAGGAAGTGTACAAAACTTACTCTTAGAGTATGACAAGTGTATTACTACTAGTATTGAGTCGTTAGAAAGACATGTGCTTCAAATTTCATTATAGAAACGAACATGTTCAACTAAAAATAGAAAAGATTAAGTATGAATCTTGTACTTGCTTGAAAGCCTTTACTCTTTCCTGATCAAAAATATAAGTAAAAAAATATAGTTACATCAATTAAAAAATAATTAATTTCATTTAATTTTAGTAATCTTATTTAAAAATATTTTTCGAATTATCTTTTATTGGATACTAAGAATAAAAAAAATGTTATTAAAAATACAACATCAATTAAATAAAAAATATTTTAAAAATAATATCATTAAATATGATAAAGTTAATTAAAATTTATTTATATTTTAGTCAACCATACATTTTTTTTACTTATATTTCGATTTAGAAAAAAATATATTACAGTAAAGGTTTTCTGGACGTTCACTCAGCAATTTTGATTTCGAAGATTTTCTAAACTGAGCGAAGCAAGTTCCTGGGAATTTGACTTTTCGTTTTCTTCAAGCAAAGTCAAAATAAAGATAATAAATTAAAGATAAAATTCCCTTGCTATCTAAGTTAGAATCAATTGAGATAAAGGTAGAACTTATATTTTTCAAGGGAAAAAAAAAACTAGCAGTAGAATAACCATGGACAAATTAAAAAGGACAAGAATCTCTTCTTTTTATTTATATATATATATAAATTCTCAGGTTAATAATGTAATTTATTTATAGGAAAAAAATCATTAAACGTCAAATTATATTTTGAAAAAATATTTTTTAGCTACTAATTGTATAGGCAATGGCTAAGTTACTTATGAAACATAAATGTCTTTATTTTAATTTATAATTTATATTCTATGCTATGCAACTAAAATAAATTTGGAAAAAGAGATTTATCATTAGCAATATAATGTTCACATATTTGATGGTCTGAGATAAAACAAAAATGAATAGTATCTGGATTAATTTATAATCTTTTATATCCACATATTAATGCTCTGTCTTGTTGGTATGCACACGAGTTGTATTATTTTTACACACACTTTTTTGTAATACCTTTTTATAACTATTTTATTTTTCTATCATTTATTTCATTTCACATTATTTTTTTTTTCTTAATTGCAAAAATAGTTACAGGGATAAAATCTCTCATATTTTAGGATCCGTTTGTTTTCTATTTTTGAAAATCCTTTTATTTTTAAAATAAAAAAACTTGGTATAAAAGTAGATTTTGAAATTATTTTCATAACTAATATATTTTTTAAGCTTTTAACTTTTAGTTTTTTTTATTACTTGTGTTATTTCTTACACTTTCACATATTCTTCCCCCACTCCTATATTCTAAAAATTAGTTTTTAAAAAGTATTATTATATAAAATGTTGTTTTAAAAACTAAAAAACAAAATACAATAAAACACACCCTAATCATTTATTTTTAGGCAGTAGGTACCTACGTACCATAAATTAAAAAAAAAAAGGTAAAATAATTTACATAACGTCTTCAATGGATTCTTTTTAGTACTGCAAAGCAATAAAAACCATTAATTTCGTGTCACTATTTTTTCTTCGGGGTCGGTATAACTGAAATATGAATTGAAAAGTAAACTTCCTAATGAATCAATGATGTTGTGCATGGACTTTCAGAAAATTAAGGACGACTTTGTTTTTACAATTATATGACATGTTGTATCTTTTTGAGCTTTACAATTGAATTAAGGAAAATTTCATTGATTTAAGAAATCAATATTTTGACAGAAAATGGACAGATAATTAAAATGGTCCAATGCAACTAAGGGACGAAGGTATTTCTCAAAGGAATAAATTAGGGAGTCTAGGTCATTTTAACTACGTACTGAACTATCGAACTATGGGCCTAATTAAAAGATAGCTGAAGAATACGATAATGTTGAATGCTATAGCAATGTAGAGTACTTGATTGTATCTTTTTTTTATATCTTTTTATATTTTGGTTTCATTATATTTTTGGCTTCTTTAATTTAAACGTGTATAATTCTGATTTTCTATTTTTGATCCTCAATTTTTGAAATTAAGTAAATTTGATATATACATTGATTTTATTCGCCTTAATTTAAATATCATCTTTTGCCCAAAATCTTCGTAAAAGAGATAGGTTAAAGTATTTTAAACCTTCTTCGACTCAAAATTCACCTATCAAAAATGTTAAATTTCATCCAATAAAAAACTCAAATTTTATCTTTTTCAAACCTTAATCTTTTAGTCATATAAAATTCTTCATTTTTTTTTATCAAATTTTAATAGATTTGTTTACTTCTAAAAATTTTAAATTTATTTCATATTTCAAATTCATCATAAACTCTGAAATATTTGAATAAAAAATAATAATTTTAGGATTCTAGATGGAAAAAGGCTTAATTTTGCTTTTCATCCCATGTTTTAGTCTATATTCAATTTTGGTTCACTTAATTTTAGTTATTTGCATCTAATCCTTATAATTTTTAATTCCTTTTTTCCAAATTTTATACAAAATTATTAGGAATATAGCAAAAGTGTAACATGAAATTAATTTATATAAATTGGTAAAGGAAGAGATGTACAAAACATTTAAATAAAAAATAATGGCCAAAATCAACTAGGAAGCCATTTTCATTTTATTTTCATATTTTATGTATTTTCCTTTATATCAATTTATACAAAAGAATGTCACATCATGCTTTCATCATACTTTGTTAATTATTGGACAGGATTTGGGATGTGGTGGGATTTAATTTTAATAATTGAAAAAAATGACAGTAAGACCATATTTACTTAATTTAAAAATAAAGAAATTAATTTTTCAAAAATTAATAAATTGAAATTACTCACAATTTAATTTAAAAGAACTTAAAGGAGAACTAAATCGTATATTCTTTGAGCATACGAATAAATTTTTATTTTTATCAAGGATGATCTCCGTTTTGCAGACCCTTAATAATAAGAAAATATCTTGACAAATAGTCTCAAGATTATTTATTATGAGTGAAATGAATTGGATTAAAACTGTGGAAAAGGATTAAGAATACAAATGAAGGTATAAGCCAATTATAGTTTAATGTGCATTATGTGATGCTTTTGCAAGACCAATCAGCAAAGGACATCATATTTGAGTAGTTGAGAAAGAAAACTAAAAGGATTTTGAGAAAGTTTCATTCACATCCAACTCCTTCATATGGGATGGTATAATCCTAGACAGAAGCTACAAGGGGACCCACTTCAATTGAGCTTTCTAGCACCCCTATACAAGTGGACAATTAATTCTGCCACAACAATCATTCGCATACATACATTAATTAAGGTTAATACTACATTTAACAATTCATTTGGCATAACAGATCCAATTGAAAATGGAAGCATGACAGCTTGTATGTGAAAAGCTTCCTTGTTACAAAAGTTAGATTGCAATATTTTCAGATAATGAAATTGATTGGGGACCAACCCATGCAATCATTAACCAACACAAAGAAAGTGGAAAACTGAAATGCATAAACTAATTTTTAAATAAAAATGCATGCAGCCTAGAGAAAAAAATAAGAATCACTAATTTCATAAATAATCTAAGTTGATCAATAATTTAAATTCGAATTTTAAACATATAATTACGTTAAATATTTAGATAAAAAATTTATTATTCATTTATAATAGATTTTACTTAGCTCAAGTATAATTAAAAAGAAGAAAATACTAAGAAAGTTTGATTCAACCAAATACAATAGTAAGTGCACTAGATAAATAGAATAAGAAGTTTATGGTACAAAATATTTAAAAATTTTAAAAGCAATATGTCATGGCGAACCTGCTCCCCTTAGGATACAAAGAGTCAGCCAAATGAAATACCAAACCAAAATGACTTTGTGAAGGGAAGGTAACATGGTTGCATCAATTTAATGACACCTAAAATTGGTGCAAATTAATTTAGATAGCTAAGCTTGAATGGTTAGCTTGTGAAGCACTCTAACATTGTCATTTTGTTGAGACAACAAGTCAGCGGCCCCATATATACCAACTAAGATGAGATATATTACAATATTAATTGCATTATAAACTATTCAACAATACTCTTAAAAGGTGTACAATAGCCTTAGCATATAGTTAAGAATATGATTCGATTATTTTATTACTAAAAGAGTAAGGTTATCATTATTTATACTATCACGGGCGATGATATTACTGATTTTCCTTTTTCTAGTGCCCACTGGAGAATTTGGATAACTACTTCCCGGTTTTATGCATATAAGATCATTTCACATGCTGTGAAATACATGAAAAATGAATATTCCAAATATTTCATTATCACTTGTTAGATCATGTGTCTTTTTTTTCTTGAATTTTCTTGCTCTTTTATTTTATGCAATGATGGAAGCAAGAGTGTAAAACACAAGCTAGATAGAATGATAACCAAGTTTTATGAAGATTAATCATAATTTTTCACAACGTAATGATCGATCGCATACTTTAACGGACACATCTGTGTATCTTTCATACCATAACTCCCATCCCACTAACCTTTTGAACATGGTTTTGGTCTCACAATCTTTTCTTGTTTACTTATCCCTGTTTGTTGTTTTTTCTTAATAAGGAATCCTAGATGATCCCTTGCTACTTGAATATGTAGTTTGCAAAAAATACGAAAAATCACATGTGAGAAATACCAAAATTAGTCATTTCCTCATCACAAATACTCCTATTAAAAAGAAACTTCAATTGATCCATTCCTAGTTTTAGAGTTGAGAATACAAGTCAGTCTAGTCTACATAGGTCTAACTTTCAAGATAAACAAATAAATTGGGCTTACAAAATATGTAGTCTATCACGGACTATCCTGCAAATCAATTTTTTTTAAAGTAAAAAAAATGACATATTTTAATTATTAAACAGTTGTGAAATTAAAAAAAAAAAACTTTTTCAACCATCTAAACATACAATAAAATATTAAAGATTCAATGTTTTTTACATTAAACAACAATAAATATTTAAACACTTTTTATATAACTAGAATAGTAACCCCGTTTGTAAATCCATGATATTATGTTCGACTTTGATGAATAAAAAAAAAAGAACATTAAATGAATGTAAGTATGTAACATGCCTTTAATGATAATAAAAATAAAAAATGCAAAAAAAAAAGAAGAAAAGAAAGCGAGAGTGCAACGAAGAAAATATTTGGTAATGTTGTGACAAGTGGCAGACAGTTGGACAGTTTTATTAATATTATTATTGATAACCAAACACTGAATACTTAAGATTCAAATACCTCAATCATATTAAATCATTAACAAGCAAATGGTCTTAATTCCCGACTAATCAATTTATTTTTTTAAAAATATAATATATAAGTTAAATGGGTTAGGCTTATCCGCATAATAAATATATTTAACTGGTAAATTAAATAAGTCAACCTGTATAAGTTGATATTTAAATGAACCAAACAATACCGAGCAAATTTACACAGATCAGTTGTTAAAAGGGTCAACCTATATATCAAGGCCCATATACCCACCTTATGAGCAAAGGGCTTCAAGCATGCATGAATCTGTTGACACTAAACATTCCACCGAATCAGTGTTTCTAAATTGCTTCAGGTTCGTCAACAACACAGATGCTCGCTAGTTTAAATAAATATTTTTATAAATACGTATAAAAAATAATCTTTTATAAATTAAAAAATATATAGTTAACTTTATAAAACATTCTCATTTAATTTATTCAAAAATTAAAATACATAAATTAATTTTAGTTTACGGTTTTTTTTAACTTATTTTAAATTTATTCAATCACAACCTTGTTAGTTAAACTTGGAACCAGAGGCAGAATTATTAATTGTTTAGAAGGGACTACTCCCCCATTTCCCCGATTTTATTTTTTCTTCTCTCCGTTCTTGAAAAAGTATATTTTCATATTATATTATTCTCATCTAACCCACCCATTTATTCATAGTGATATTCACTTTGACCACCTCAATTAAAATGTTTTAATCCCTCAAATTTTTATTATTTTCTTCATTTAATATGTACTATTTTTGGGAGAAAATATTTTTCTGTAACGTAATTATATTATCCATGGTTCTCTGAGTTGTAGAACAAGTCCATGTTAACGAGTTAAAAGCAAATAAAAGTCTATAAGAGAACTATGCGTCCAAAGTGCAAGACAATTTAAGACATCTATGAACAAACAGATCATTCATATTAAAAGTCCACTGTCACATTTTTACGCTCTTTCACAGGATCCATACATAAATTTTAAGATGATATTAAATTCATATATAAGGAAAGACCTGAAACTCAAATGAGAAATAACAAAAACAAAATTATTGAAAGGCCGTAAAAAAGGAAGCAAGGGTAAAAAGGAAAAAAAGATCACCGAAACGTATGAAAGGGATCACCAAGTTCATGTAGTCAATGAAAAAACGAGACTTGCCCTGTAAAACCCAAACTTAAAGTACAAATCTAAACTAAAGAATAAAAACAAATAAAAGAGAAACAAGTGTCACATTAAATACAAGATTATATAACCAAAGAGCAATGAGTCCAACGGACAAACGTATTTTTGGACAAACAAACCACTAGCTAAGAGTTCACTAACTCTCGTGCATTCTTGGACAAAGCACGCACATAAATTCTAAGGCTTCTTCTCTTTGGACATCCTCACATCCCCAATAAAAAATGAGGTAGCACCGCCTCTGCCTGCAACAGAATTCTCTGCCTCTATTTTATCTCCCAGGCAAACTCAAATCATTTAAATAGCATACAAAATATGCAGGCAAACACAGAATAATAGTTCTCAGGTACCCCTCATCAACACAAATAAAAGAGGGAAAATGGATAGTGAGTATTAGGGATATGCAAGAAACGTGAAATATGTTTGTGTATAAAAACATTTCTCATGTGTATTTACACAATGCATATGAACAGTCAAAACACCCTGATGACAGAGAATAATTATAAAATTTATCTTCAAAGTTCGAAGAGAGCCCAGCAATGCATACGATGAGATACTGCTTTTTCACAGATCTTAAATCTTAAGCTATTATCCTACCAAAAAGTTTCATTCATGTCTTTCACTTTCTCTTTTAATATCGAATACAATTAGCTTTCAGTACAGTACCCTTGTGTTTCAATGCACTGCAATCTGGTCCGCAAACTGTTCAACACAGATTTGAAATCCTCTCGTGTCAGTCACATGCCAAGGTCGTGACAGAAAATCACAGAAGCAAAAGTAATGGACATTACAAAAATAATAGGTAAGGTCCTACTATACTTTTTTTTTCTGTCATAGCATGGCAAAATCTAAAATTAAAAAATCTAAATCCATTGTAAACATTGTATATGAGGTTAAAACTGAAGAACCAAGGGTCAATATCACTGCAAATATAAAATAATTGGATATTTAGCTTACTGGACCTGAGTTTTATATATATATATATATATATACACACACACACAGAGATGCATTATAAACCTAACTACTTTATTACTGTAAAATAATTGGATATTTGGTTTATTTGACCTGAGTTTTGGTATTTATACCAGCCAGTAGTTGCAGTGAAAATAAGTAATGTGCAATCAAATGAACAAACATTTTACAAAGATGCATGATATAACATGACAAATAGGCTTGTATAGACTCCTTCGGTGACAATATCTAGTAATATCTCAATTTACCACAATTAAGAGGATTGCACTTCAAATAGATTAGACTCAAGATTTTTGTGTCTCAAACTGGAAAGAGATATTAACTGAAATACATTGTATACACAACAGCCATTGCAAACTTCACCTCTGAAGTATGGGGACAAAACCTAGAATTTTTGCAATTAACAAATCTGTAAAATGGTTATATAAAAATATATCAATTTAAGCTACTGTAACTCAAGTGAAACTATAAGTCTTTCAATAAAAAATAGTCATATATCAAAAAGAATCTTTCAGCTAATCCTTCTTTAATTTTACAAGATAATCAATTTTATCAAGTCCAAGCCACATAGCAGGAATTGATGTGATATACACAAAGTACTCAGTATAGTGGTGAAAGAGAAAGTGGTTGAGAGAAATTGTGTTACGCAACATAAGTGCTAAAAATAGTAGTAACTTCAATTGGCAAATTTAACAAGCTAGCATTGGGCATTCCTTCCTCAAAGCAGGGATGGAGCTAGAAGATGACAAGAGGAAATGAAGAACTCCAGTTGTGACTCAAAGAAGAAACAGACTATAAAATTGAATCGACTAGATTGACCATCGACCCATTCTGTATTTTCTTAAAGCATTTAAAACAGCTACTCAAACATTTTGAATACAATTTGATAAAATGAAGTTTCTAAACTATATAATTAAGTTGCACGTGCTCCCACCTTTTAAAATCTATTGGCATCTCACTGATGATAGAGACAAAAGAAGACATGAGTTTACACCAATTATAAATGATACAATATCATAAAGAAGGCATAAGAAACCATAAAAAAGAAAATTACTTTTGGGCTATAAGTCAATCAATTGGAGCAATTTACCGAGTTGACTTATATACATTTAACTGATCTATCAACAAGTTGGACTATAGAACAGAATATTGTTCATAGAATCAGATTCTGTTTTTAGTGAAAATGTTTCTTGAAGAGAACGGTAAATGTTATTAGTCTGTCATATAGCCCAGACAGAGGACTTCGATCACAGCTATTAATAAATGCATACTTTTTTAACACTTACCCCCAACCGGTGGAGACTATTTAGTAGGTAATATCGATCAAGCTACTGCGAAGGCTACAAACTTAGAAATGGAGAGCAAATTGAAGAATAAAGCATCAGCATGACTTCACTATATTAACTAGATTATAGTGTTGATGCAGTTTATCCAGCAGAATATAATAGTAATTCATTTATGCTTCCTTAAGCTACAAATTTAACAAGGTCAAGCTATACAAAACAGTGAGGTTTCATAATATTATTATCTTTGTTGTGCAGAAGTTTTGCAAAGGTCATCAATTTATGCTTCCTTAAGCTACAAATTTAACAAGGTCAAGCTATACAAAACAGTGAGGTTTCATAATATTATTATCTTTGTTGTGCAGAAGTTTTGCAAAGGTCATCAATTTAAACCACCCAATAGTAAGTATACATGAAGTCATCAATAATCAACTTCTAAATAGTCTTTGAAAATTCAGAGTCTCGCCACCAAAAAATTACCTAACCTCGATTATCTACACCACAAATCGTAAGCAAATCTGAAGGAAGTGAAGCAGGATCAAGTTCCCAACAGTCTTTCAACGGTTCAGGAGTTTCATCACAAAGAAACTTCCTCGCAGGAATCTGATGAGAAACTAACCACATGTCATCCTTCCCAAGAAATCTAATAGCACCACTCCCCTTCCCTTGTCTCTTAAATACTGTTTTGTAACCATCAACCTTCTCAAGATACGCCATGCTCAGACCATTCACCTCACTGTAACTCGTCAAAAATACAACAATGTCATAACATCTCTTGCCCTCATCTGCAGCATTACTTCCATCTGCATCAATACTTCCCTCGCCATAAAGTGCCCATACTGAGCCCTTCTTAGGGTAAATTTTGTAAACCTCACGCGCCACCCGGTCACAATCTACAATATGAGAAAATATATTTACTGAATCTATGGAAGCCTTCCTAGCAACCTTAAATCTCCCACAAGGTATATGAAACCTCATTTTGTCTCTACAAACTATGTTTCCGTCCCCACTGTTCTGTACATCCAACCAACTTATTCTCACTTCAAAAGGATTCACTGAAACGGTTTGATCAATCAAGGCATACTGTCTCCCCATTCCATCATCGTCGTCATACACCGCCCACACTTGCCCTTTCTTAAAGCTCCTCTCCACTCTATCTTTGTCAAAATCATAAAAATCTGAATCCACCACAGCCATATTTTCCAATTCCCCTCCACTAGAACCCCTATACTTCTCAATTCTCAACCCCTTTTTCTTCTCCAAAGCCTCACGCTTCTCCTCAATAGCAAGCTTCGTACTCTTCTTCAAATCCCTCTCTAAACCTCCATTGTTTATCAATCCCCGCCGCCGCCTCTCCCCTCGGGTGCTCCTCTTCTCAATTCTATCCTCCTCCTTTTCCTTTTCCTTTTCCTTTTCCTTTTCCTTTTCCTTTTCCTTTTCCTTCAACTTTTTTTCTTGCAACTTTCTCTTCACTTCATTCTGAAATTCAGCCAATGTCATCATTTCCTTTTCCTCCCCAGTTTTAACCCTCTTAGGTTTGGACCTCTCTAACACCTCCCCAACTGAACGCGTTCTCTTTCTCAATCTACCTTCCTTCTCATTCCCCACTTCATTACCTTTTTCACCACCCACTTCCCCTTTCACCCCAATTTTCTTCTTCTTGTTTATCACCTTCAACTTCAATCTCCTACTCCTAACCCTAACTTCCCCATCTCCATCTCCATCTCCATCATCACCATCACTCTGAACTGTTTCCACGGCCTTGAAACTCTTCTCACAACTAGGACACACGAGTTCGTGACCCAAGTACCTTCTCTCGAACTGGTGCAAGAGCCGGCAAGTGGAGCAAGCGGTCCAGAAGGTCTCGCTCTCCGCCTCGATCTTCCGCCGGAGCTCGGCGTCGTACTCTCGGCGGCGGGACCGATCGGAGAGGAGGTGGAAGGCCTCGCCGACGAGCTTGAAGGCCTCCTCGGACGTCGCGTTGGGGTTCTTATCGGGGTGGAGGAGCAGAGCGAGCTTCTTGTACTGTCTCCGAATGACGCTGCTGTTAGCGAAGGGCTCCGCGCCGAGGACTCTGTACCAGTCCGGCGCGGCGAGGACGGTTAGGGAAGTTACCGTCTCCGATATGCCGGCGAGGTGCGGGAACAGACGCTGCGCTCGCTTCGCGTATTTGAGAGCTGATGTGGTGTTGTTAGAGGTTTTGAACTTGGCCTCGGCCATGGACTTGAGGCGCAGCGCTTCGGCTTCGGCTCCGGCTTCTGGGTCTGTTGGTGCCATTGGAATTGAAGAATGGAAGTGAGTTGCAGGGAGCAGAAGAGAGGGGAGGGAAATGGGCATGGAGCGTTCTGGGCCAGGCCCACAGAATACTGGGTTGTGTGTCACGGGACTGAATGGGCCCAATTATTATTCGTACACATTTTGTATCCTCGACCAACTCAGTTTGGTACAGTGGAATAAGCTAATATTTGAAAAAATCGCATCACGGGATTTAAGTCTTCTATATTAAGAGGAGCAAATTTTGGATAAAGTAGTATGTTTAAAAATAATAATTTCCATTTTAAATTAATATTAAAATATTTATATGTATTTTTAATTTTATTATATATTTTTTTTATTTTTCAATGAACTACTGTAAATATATTTTATCTTTTAAATCCCAACCAAAAAAAATCCTAGCTTAAAGTGAGAGATTTTTTTTTAAATATTCAACGAAAAAGTTATCAATACTACAATTTTTACAGTATTAAAAATTAATATTTTATTACTCAAATTTGAAATATTGTGTATAAATATTTGATATTAATGTATTCATGGTCTGATATAAAATATCTTTTTATATTTTTTTTAAGTTAGAGGCATCTAAAACTTATTTTTTACACTTAAATAATTTCTTTCACATCAAATCGATCTCTTTGGGAATAAAGAAATATTTTCCGTCACAATTTTATGTTCAAGTTAAATATCGAATATTATGACAATCCTAATAGATAAGAGTGATAAAAAGAGTTTAACTTGCTTAACCTATAAAAAATGATAGGGCAAGTTAAATGACCTAAACCACTAACTCACCAACCCAACGGATTGAAGGTGGGTTAACTTGCCTAACTTGTCCCTTATCCCATCAATATTTAACACATGTGTACATAAATTTATATTTTTATATAATTAAAAATTAGATATGTATATGTATATAAGTAAAATAAGTGATGTGCCAATATTCCTAACATCATTGTTAGTAATATTTACATAAATGATGGATGGAATTTTCACTATCCTGTAAATGTCCTCCCTAAAGCCATCATCCAAGATGTTCAAAGGAATAAAGCTTCGTATTAACTCTCTCGTCCCCGATGTTATGGCTTGGGACATTACCATTGGTATTTATACAAGCAAATCTTGATCTTTTAGGATCACAGAACAAAGAAAAGGAATTAACTTCACCAACTCATGGACATTTTGATATGGAAGATACAAGTATAGGAGAATATAAAGCTCTTATTTTGGCTTACATGTCATAATTCTACATCAAGTCTATCGATTCTTCATTGTCACGACATGGCTTTATTCAATATTTGTACAAGATGCTCCAATCAAGAGGAAACCTTTCTTTATATTGACTGTGATTATACCTTCTCACCTAATGTTTGGATGACCCTTAAAATCAACAATGTTGAGCTTTTCCAACACAAAAAATGCAACATGATTGTGGTATGGTCTTTCATCCATTTGTAGTTATTGGTTTTGTGCAAGTGTTTGGTGGGCTTGGAGAGCTCATAATATGCAAACTGTTGGTGGCGAATCAGTCAACTGGCACAACATTCAATCCAGAGTTGTTAACTTAGCTTAACTTTTATATAGTTGTCATTCCAACAATTATGGATTGTTTGAGGATTGTCATGAACATCTTATTACTTGGCATCTTGTGAGGACTAATGTAACGATTCTCAATATAGATGAGAGTTATGCAGGAAATCCCGATAGAGCATGATTTAGAGGTTGTTGGTTCCTTGGCAATGTATCAAGTCATGCAAGTAATAAATGATAAGTCAAGTATCGTTCCCTTAAGGACTTGCGTAATACTAGTCAAATTAGCAATTACTACCAACTAAATGACAAGGCATTGACATTGTATATTTTCATTAAATAGGTTATCTATGCATAAACATGAAATTTATATTTCTTCAAGAAACTCTTTTGTTTATCTTGTATTTTTTTCAGTGGAATAAATGAACAAATTGTTTCGCATAAAGATAAAATAAGTCAATGTTAGACTTCACCAATGCATCATCACATGTCTTCCTAAAGTAACCTAGTAAGTTATTATATATCAAATATAACATAAATCTTCATAGTTACTCTAATTCTAATTCCTTAAGTGGAAAAAACCTAATCTCCTTGGACAACTTATGATTCCTCTGAAGTTTGACCAAGTTACTTGCATATAAAAAGGAAAATCACGAGATCATCAACAAACCTAGCTTAGCTCTATTCCTAGTAACTTGTTTTATTGGTTGTCTTGTTTCTGATAAAATAGGAGAAAGTGTTTTCCAACAACAAATTCACTAAATAAAAAGTCACAGAGATCAACCCATAAACAAGCTTTAAGGAAAAACCAAATACTTATATATATATATATATATATACACACTGAATAAGTATTCAGAATGGATACATAGAGACAAGATTCAGTTACATCTAACCCCATCTAAGAGAAATTTAGTTACTCATAAGGTCGAATAAAGCAAAAATCCATAAAAAAATGGTGGTGAGTGGTGAATGAGCCAGGGGAGAAAGATTGCCTCCACTTTTCACGTACCAATTTTTTTTTTCCTTATTCTATTCACACACTTCTTCCTCCCTGAAAGTTCCTTTTGTCCTTTTTCAAAAAATGCCTAGTCACGATATTTTGCCTAACGTTGGACAAACTTATTTGAAAAAACCTTATAGTGACTCTACTAGTTGGCAAGATCATATTCGGGTTGGGCGGGAGCAAACCTTAACTACACTTTTATTGGGTGAAACACAAAATTTGCCGAGCGAATAAATCTATTTTTAGCCAATGGAACTCTTGTTGGGCTAGCTAGTAGCCTTGCTGGGTGAGAGCGAGATAAGGAATCTCTCTAGATGAGTTATTTACCCAATAAGAAGACCCCTTCACTCAGTGAAAACCTCATTTAGTTTTGATGGATTAACTTTCTAAATTTCATCATTCTTAAAAAAAAAAGTTGAAAAAAAATATATTAGGAAAGTTATCACATCTACAAAAGCTATTCTATATGTTAGAGATGAGTTAGCTAATCTACAAAAAAGAACTAACTTGGTCATAGGTCAAGAGAAAAATTAATAATTTCCTAAACAATTGTATGTTCAGTTTATCTATAGATTACAGTTTATCTATAGATTACAATTATTAGAGGTCTTCTTTGTCATGCTTTAGGTGAATGGATGAGGGTTTTTTTTGGCTTCTTGGTATTCAATAAACCCATGGAGAACTCATGACCATCTTACATAGTCTAAAATTTTTGTGGGACTTGTGTGTTCTAAAAATCTACTGCTATTTTGACTTGAAGTATGTACTCAACTTGATATCTAAACCTCATCCTAATATGCATGTCTTTGCCTCCATTGTCTAGTCTATTTGAGATGTTTTGGGCAAAAAATGGATGGTTTTTTTGAAACATATTATTCGCGAGGCAACCAAAGCGTAGACCACCTAGCAAAACTTGGATAATCTCAAGATGAAAGTTTCAAACTTTTTTCTTTCTTCCCTTAAGGGATAGGCCTTGTCTTAGATGCACATGATAGATAAATGCTAGATAAATTTTATTTTCTTTTCTCGTCTATAGTTCTATTGTTTTGTTTTGTTTCTTTCCCCATTTATAAAAGAAATGATGTGTTAAAAAGAAGTAAAATAGTATTTTTTAATTTTTTTTAGTCATTTTTTCAACATATTTCTAAATGAAATAAATTGCATTATTGAACTCACTTTTCGCTAGCAAGTGAATCTACCCTGCCTTAACAAATTGATTTGCTTTACTAAATATGTTTCTTGACTTTTCTTATTTCTAATATTTCAAATTTTGTATAGTTTTTTTTTCTAAAATTTTCAAACAAATAAGTATTAAGATTACCTTATTTCTTTAATAATATAGGAAAATTTATTTTATTATATAAATTAATCTTGAATAGAAAATAAAAAATACATATTCCTATAATATTTACTAATAAATATTTTAAATTTATTTGTAAATTATATTATTTTTACTGCAAAATAAGAAATGTAATAATGACAATAAGATTAAAAGTATGAATTTGTGTATATTACCAAAAAAATTCTCACTACTAAGCTAATCCTAATGGTGTTTCATATAAAATATTCAATTTCCTTTTATTTTTTCATTTTTGTTTCAATTATAAAAATTTAAATTAATAAATATTTAAATTAAAAGGCTGAAAAATGAATAATCAAGAAACATATACATGAAATAAATGAAAAATTAATTAAGAATGTATTTTTTAAAATATAAAGATTCATGCCAAAAAAATTTAGCAATAACATTTTTTTTTATATACACTATGATTTTTAACCACAAGAGAATCCTATTCAAGACAATAACTTAATAACAATATTGATATTTTAACTTTTAATAACTCGTATCCATCTATTTTAATAAGCAATCAAGTCACAAAAAAATTGTATGTTTACCCTGTAAGTATAAGACAAGGTGTATATTGATTTTGCTAGTTATTTATTTCGGTATTGGCGATAATGAATTAAAAGACGGAAAAGAAAATATGAAAACTGTGGGCATAGGGAGTAAATGGGGATTTCACAAACTGTGCAAAATGGGAACGAAAATCTCACTGGACAGCGACACCGTACGACGATCCATGGGTTCCTCTCCGTGAACACCCAAAGCCAAACAAACAAACCCTAATTTTTGATCTGCCCCTAATTCTTTGTTCCCTTCTCATCCATTCCTAAATAAATTCTAGATCAATTTTCTGCTATATTTCCCAAATAAAATTCCCCGATTGACCTTCGTGTGTAGCACGAAATCTATTCTTCTTCCCAATTTTTTTTTCGAGCATTTAGTTGTTGCTTCTTTTGTTTGTTTTCGTTATCCTCGGCAGATCAGGTTTATTTTTGCTTCTGCTCCAGCTTTGGAGGATCCACAGTCTCTCTCTGAGTGGTAATTAGAAAATTCTTAGCTCTATTTGCATGAATTGAATCGAATTATTCATATAGCTAGCTTGTTGAGATGTATGAATTTTCATCTTTGGTTTCATCTTGGTTTTCTGTGCTCTGATTGTTGTTGTTTTGTCAGTTTTGGTGGAGATTAATGTCGCAGTGTTGTTATAGAGGTGAACAGAACTTGTACCATCTTAGGTTTGGAGATAACATAGGGCATGATTTTGCATGGATTGGGTGGGAAAAAGGAGTAATGTATTGGTTGGTTGTTCCTGTTGGTACAACTGATACAAACGATATAATGATTGTAGCTTTGTATATTAGTTTAACAATCAACATAGAAGCATGTGATTCAAGTGTTTTGTCTAACATGCTCAACTTTAGAGTGATGGATTTTGGTTGTAAGCTTTGGAGGAGAATGGTGTCTTTTAGGCTGTCTTGTAATGTAAGTTATGTTTGGTGCAGGATGGTTTAGTGTATATTTTTTAAGATCCTGATAAAAGTATGGGCAGCAGTGAGATGGATAAAGCCCCAAAAGAGAAGGAGTCAAAAACGCCGCCACCTGCGTCACAGGTCTAACTGTTTTTCTTTTATTTTATCTTTGTTGATGGTTAATGGTCATATCTTTCCCCAAAAACATTTGTTTTTTTTTACAGGAGCAGTCTTCGACCACTGGCACTGGAACAATTAATCCTGATTGGCCCGGCTTTCAGGTTTTTAATGAAGCAGTCTTTGTTGGCATTAATGACATATCATTTTCATTATTGTCAAGATTGAATTTTGGTTCACCTAGCTCCCTTATTTTCTAGGCATATTCTCCTATACCTCCACATGGTTTCTTGGCATCAAGTCCCCAGGCTCATCCTTATATGTGGGGTGTCCAGGTAATTCTCTCTTTATTATAAATGCCAGTCCCATGTACATGATAGTGCTAAATGTTTAAATTAACTTTGTGCTATTGCTTAGTCAAATCTGAGACTGTACTGGACCAAAGTACTCTCTATTCTTGAGCTGTGGCCAAATGGAAAATATTAAAAATATTTAGATATTAATTGCTTTTTCTTTTCTTTTCAAGCTGTTACAATTATTGAAGTTATAGGGTTTTAGATAGGGTAGGAGGAAGAGAGAGAATAAGCTAATGAATGATATGAATTGATATTGATTTGATACAATATACATAGCATTAATACTAGATTCCTAATTCTAATTAAACAAGAAAACAATACTAGAATTCTAATTAAATAAGAAAACCAATCATGAAATATAATGAATAATGAAAATAAATCCTAAGATATTTTAAATTATTCCATAGTTCATACAATAAAGATATTCTGAGATATTTTCTTGATATTCTAACACTCTCCCTCTAGCTAAATCTTACAAAGCTTTAAGCTTCTTACAAATGAACATTGTAAAAAGAAAAAAGAAAATAACCCAAATATAAAGGGGACTCCATAAAACATGACTGGCAAGGCAACTTAGGGATGCTGGAGATGTTGCAGGCTGGAAGGATAACTTAGCAAGATGGCTGGAGCAATCCTCAGGTTGAAAAGCTGGTTGTAGTGTTGCATGACCAAAGTAGAGATTTTGTCCGAGTGACCATTAGCAGAAATTTCCTGGCAAGCAGTTACATGGCAAGAACTTAAACTTCTATAACATACAGCATAAAATTTAGGACACCCAAAAAACTTGGAAATATGACCTGCACATTATATTTGGGGCTGGTGTGAGTCATAATCAAGTCCAATCACCTGAAGAATGGCAGGAAGAAAGTCACTACTGAAATGCTTCATTAGCAAAAAATGAATTCACCAATTGGTAGAACAGTCCCTGTCAGAAAAACAAACATCCAAAAAGACCAAATGGCCCAAATCAGAGATAACTACCACAAAAAAAGCCAAGAATCAAACCAAGCCAACTGAAAACAATTCACTCTTGATGAAGGCAGGAAAAACACCAAATTTGAGTGTCAAACACATCTAAGTGAAGCCCAAGAGAGTTAAACAACCATGTGGAGGTGGAAAACAGATGTGATAGGGTCAGGCCAGGCTAGAGATGGTGCAGTAAGGCACATGATGGCAAAAGTGGTCTGAATACGGCTTCACACTTTCCCATGCACTAAAATAAAGGACATCCAAATATGAAGCAGTAACTACAGGACAAAGATGACCTCCAGAGAAAGGGTGGCTGGTTGAACAAGGTGAGACCAGATCTGAAGAGAGTAGATTGCAGGACTAGCAACCATGGGTCAAGCAAGAATGGTGGCTGATGGAAGAAGAGGCTTGTATGCTGGTGCAGTGATATTTAGGTGGGGTGTGAGCATTGAGCAGCTTTTATGGAAGTGCTGCATCAGTGGCTGGTCATCTGCAGCACATTGGAGGGCCACCTGCTGCCGTTGTCAACCATGAATATGTCTATGTGAGAGAGAAAGGTTGTTGCAAAAACACATGGCAGAGAGGGATGACAAATGACAGTTGCTGAAAATCATCATAACAGTGATGGGCCAGTTCATTGAATATGGAACTACTTCTATACCATGTTGAAATCATGGGATTTTAGGTAGGGTAGGAGGAAGGGAGAGAGTCTGCCAGTGAATAATTTGAAACTCATATGGTTTTGATGTAATACAAAATACAAAGCCATAATCCCTATTTAAACTAATACTAGATTCCTGATCTTAATTAAATAAGGAAACAAATAATGAAATATGGAAACTACTCCTGAAAGATGATCTAATAAACTCTAAAATACTGTAAGATACAATAATGTTGTTATGAAATATTTTCTAGATATTCTACCAAATTTCCCCTGTATTACTATGTTGATCACTTGATTGCAGGGAATTAGGAGTTGTGAATCCTGAAAACTCAACCCTCCTAGTGGAAAAACTCATTAACAAAAACCTAAAATCTACAACAAAATATATAACTAATCATTGTGGGAAAAAAAGCTTTTATTATAATATACTATATAAATTAGTTGTCTCAAGGCACAAAAAGAGGAGTGTGTAAGAGACAGGAGAAAATCATGTTCATGTGCTGTATTTGAGGCAGACGCTAGTGCCACCTTCTGCACTCACTTTTCACAAATTGATATAGGTATTGAGTTTTTGTAATTATGAAACTGTTTCAACTATAGTAATTCACTATCTCTTTAGTGCTAGCATGTGGGTGGGTGGGCAGGGCAAAAATGGCAACTTTGATAGGCAATGGCAATGGTGGTGATGAGGGCCTAAATGATGGTTGTGGCATTTCAATTGTACTCTGATAATGACACTGGCAATGGTGGGGTGGTTTGTGGTGTGGTGGATGATGATGAATGTATTAGTAGTCTTTGTTGATGGTGATGATTATTTAGATGGGACCATTGTCCATAGCAATGGTAGTGGTGGTTGGTAGCATGTAACATCATTGTTTGGTAAATTTATAGTAATTTGAGACTTTCTTATTGTCAAGGACAGTATCTCTTGGGAAATACTTGCTTCACCAATATGCATATATTGTGATTAATGATGATCCTAATTCCTTTCATGTCTTTGCGGTAATTATTTTGTTAAAGTTTTGTTGTATCAAGAAACTGTATGTTTTAAAAAAGGATATGTTTGAATTTCCTAATTAGGAGTTGACATGAACTATTCTTACCTCTGCAAATGAATTGTATAGATTTTGGTCCTTGATTGTTGAATGGTCTTTGCTTATCATTCTCTGTTCTTTCTATTGTTCTCTACTGTGTCTACAAGACTACAACTAGTCTATACTTCACTAACAATATGAAATATCTCATTTTAATTCAGTCTCATTCTTCCTTTGGTTCATTATTAAAATTTTTATTTGCAGCAATTTATGCCTCCCTATGGTACTCCACCACATCCCTATGTTGCAATGTATCCCCCTGGTGGCATTTATGCTCATCCATCTATGCCTCCGGTATTCTTTGTAAACTATTCTTTCTTGAAGTTATCATGTTGTTGAATCATTAACTCACCAACTACTGTTGCCTTAAATTTATACAGGGATCTTATCCTTTTAGTCCTTTTGCCATGCCTTCTCCAAATGGCATTGCTGAGGCTTCAGTGAGTTTTCCCCTTCTGTTTTTTCGTTCTCATTCTCACCTTCTCTTTGTGTCTGTCTTCCCCCTCTTCTGTGCAGAACTTGTCCTTATCCAAGTAAGGAAAAAATAATCTATTAGTTTGCATGCAGGGAAACACACCTGGCAGCATGGAAGCTGATGGTAAGCCTCCTGAGGTGAAGGAAAAATTGCCAATCAAAAGATCAAAGGGAAGTTTGGGTAGTTTGAATATGATCACAGGGAAAAATAATGAACATGGCAAAACACCGGGGACATCTGCTAATGGAATTCATTCAAAGAGGTAAGAAGTGTTGTGTAGATCAAGCTTGTTGTTGAATTATGTAGCCTCTTAATTGAATCAAAACAATCCAGCTTGGCCAAAGAAAGGCACACTTTGCTTCTAAATGTCCTGCCAATTGCCGAATTGTTGATTCCATGCCATAGTAGTTAATCCCAAATAGCGGAGCGGAGTGGCCGATCCCCGAACTGGGATAGCGGGATAGCCGCTATTCTAATATTATATATATATATATATATATAAAATTATTAATATATATATATTATATATAAGCTCAAAAACATAAATATTACTCAAAATTCATAAACTAACAAGTATCGTTAATAATAAAAATTCATAAAAGGCTTAAAATTCAAATAGTAAAAACAAATAGTCAAAATGTCAAATACAATAACATCTTAAATTAGTAATCTTCTTCATCCTCTTCAAGTTTTATGGCATTTTCTTCATCACTCCCATTATAACTAGAATTGTACTCTTCCTCCCCTTCATCTTGACTTAATTCATTTGCATCCTCTTCTTCAACCACTCCTTTTCCTTTTTCCTTGTTAGATGTAGATGCAACCATTGTCCTTTGCATCTGTGTTTGCCTCCTAGTGTACCTCAAAGGTTCAGCAACCCAGCTGCACTAGCAACACCTCTCTAAGTCAAAACATCATCATAAAAAATCAATTCATCTTCGGAGAACAAACGATTGGCCGGAGAAGAGACGTTGCCAAAGAAGATGCGTCGCTGGAGAAGAGACGTTGCCAAAGAAGACGCATCGCTGGAGAAAGCGTGTCTATGGAGAAAGCACGTCGCCAGAGAAGGAACGTCGCCGAAGAAAGCAAGTCACTAGAGAAGAAGAACGAAGATAAAAAAAAAAAAAGAACAGTGAAAACGCAAGAGCAGAGAAGGAAGAGGGAAAACTGGCTGGAAAAATTATGTAAACTAAAACTGTAAATTGCAAAAAGTCAAAAATGCCCTCAACAACATTTTAAATAGGAGGGCATTTTTGACTTTTCTCCTTCATGCGGACAGTAGCGGCCCGCTTCGCCACTATTTCCTACTATAGCGGCCACAATAGCCACGACATTGAACTGCACTGCAATGCACGTTCTGTTGTGCGCCACTGCTGCTCTGCTATGCCACTATAGCGGCCGCCACGGTCACTATTAACCACTATGTTCCATGCTACATAAGATTATGCATCCACTCTTTTTTCATGGCATGGTATTTTGCTATGACATGTTACCAATCACCATCATCAGTCATTGTCTTTGTAGCCCTCCTGAATAAAATAACTAATACATATTTGGAGGACTAGATTATGTATGAAATAGAACTCAGTTTGACATGTCCAACAGCAAATTGTTTAATTCAGAACTGAAGGAATGAATATGAATTCAATGTGATGTCTGTCTAAGTGTGTGTTTGGGACAACTTCGAAAATTAGATTATTTAAATAATCTATTATATGTATAACTGATCATTGTTATAATCGATTATAATTAGAACTGAATTTTGTTTGCTTAAGTTTGCTGAAAAGCTCTTACATAGTAAATCCAAAAAATTGATACAACAAAAGGTTTAGCTTTTACATAGTAAATCCAAAAAAAGGTATTATAAAGGTGAAAGGGAAAAAAAGCTCTTGGGAAATTTAGGGGTAATTTGGGAATGATGTTCTTTAAGAAAAAAAAAGTTGTTGGGAAATAATCATAAGCTTCAAATTTTTAGATGCATGAAAACAACTCTTTTTTTTTTAAAGCTTTTTACAAATTTTAGTTATTGTCCCAAAAACAACTTATTTTTAGAAACAGCTTTTTTACTCAAAAAACAGCTGGAATCCCCAAAATTAATCTGTCCCAAGCATGCTCTTATTGGGAACATTTACATCCATATTTCTAGTGTTAAAAGAATGAATTTCATTTAAATTTAAAAATCTCTGGTCTTGCTTTTCTGGTATTCCAGATTCCAGATCATCAAAATAAAGCTAGAATGTTTGACTTTATTCAAATAACGCAATTTCATACAGGCCACTTAGATGTGTGATTTTGTTGCAACCTTTTCTAGCATTATCTGAATCACAATGATAAGTTATAAATGATTTAGGGATTCTGAATACCATGTACTGTCTAGTTGGGAATAAAAACACTAGTCACTTCCTGAAGTTGATGTTTCCTTCATCGGCGTCCTTCTAATTTGTTAGTCTGATTTATTGCAATTTTTCAATACAGTATGTAAGCTTTCTTTTAGAATTTTGTTGGATTTCTTTGTTGTATATTTTAACTTTTAGATTACAGAAATTGCATTTAATATTTATTTTAAAATGCCTGAGGACACCTACGCAGATACTTGATATAGATATTTTTTATTTTTTATCTGTGGCTATTTTCCTGTCAATAATTCTAAATATAATGTTAGGCTTGGCAATGGTTTATTTTTCTAAGCCTGTTGAGTATATTGGCTCGTCATTTGTGATTGCATACTTGCAACTTATGCTGATAGGAAATCTTGGATTTGCAGTGGTGATAGTGCAAGTGATGGTGAAGGTACCAGTGAAGGAAGTGATGCAAATTCTCAAAATGTAAGTTCACGAACAGTCCTCAGTTTTCGACTATGTTGTCAATATGTATCCATTAATACTTATTTTGCTGTAATTGTAAGTTTTAAGGAATATACAATAACAACAAAAGTCTTACCCCACTAGGTGACGTTGACTACGTGGATTGCACAATGCCATTTTGATAGGCCCTCTTAACAATTTCTTCTAATGTCCTTTGATAGGCCCGTTATGAATGGGTATGGTAATGGCATGAGGCCCATGAAATGCAGGTGGCAAGGAGAGTGAGGGAGGAGAGAGAGAAGGATTATATAATGTGTGTGGTAACTGAATAGGGAGAGGAAAAATTGGTTCTTCCTTGGGAAAGAAAGTCTCTAATTTCTGTTATTTGTTTGTTATTCATCTTGTAACAATGGTTTATACCTTTGGTATCAGTCTAATTCAGCATCAATATTACTTCAGTTACTATTTATATTCTGGTTCCTATCATCCTTCTTAGTCTCTCTACCTCTTTTCATAGGACTAAAAACAATGATATACTCTTTTTACCATTGCTTTCAGCGACCATCTTTACATGTGCCCAAACCACCTTACATAATTTTTGTCATCTTTTCTTTGATTGATGCTTTATCAATATCTCCTCATTCTGTATCTTGTCCTTTCTTGCATGGTCACACATCCATTTAAAGTTTTACACTATGTTTGGATGTGAGTTGAAATAGGGAGGAAAGAAATAGGAAAGAAAGAAATAAGAATGATAAAAGTTAAAGAGAATAAGTATAAATATGTATTGTTTGGATTGGTTGAATTTAGAAAGGAAAGAAATGAAATAATTTCATCTCACTTGTTTGGATATATTGAAAAGGAAAAGCAAGGAAATAAGTTTATTATTGAAAAGACCCTAACCTCATAAAAATTAGATTGTACAAATAAATCATGATATTACTCATAATAAATTAAATCCAAAATCAAATCAAATTATAAATCCAAAATCAAATTACGTATTTACTAAACAAAACATGGGAATGCACAAATAAATCAAATTTTAAATAAAAAATCAAAATACTTTTAAGCATAATATGGGCACAGGAAAACAAAGGTGTTGGTGGCTGCTAAGGTTGCATGCACACCTGCGTCAACCTTGCAAGTTCTTGGTACTCCTCACTATGTTCACATACTCCCACTGCCAAGAAAAGGAACAAAGAATATGCAAAGTCCCTGGGATCCAATTTCACCCCTGGAAGGGAAGGAAGTTATTTCAAATAGGACCCACATACTTTTTTCCAGTTTCCTTCTTTATTTCAACCTTAAACAAACAATGGAAATGATAAATTTCTATCTAACTTCCATCCTCTCAATTTCATTCCTTTCCATTTCCATGCAAACAAAAATGCATTATGGAGTATTATAGTATGTGTAAAAAATGTGAAAAAAACATGTTACTGAATAGAATGTTGTAGCTCTTTCTATACTGCCTAAATATAATTCCTGTACCAATGCTATCCTGACAAAACATTTAATCTCATTATTCTGAACAAGTTCTACCTAATATAGATGATGTTATGGGGGAAAAACAGTAAACAACTTTTGAAATTGTTTTTAAAAATAATGAAATATAAGCAAGGAATAACAATTTTCAGAAAATGAAGAGAGCTTATGTATTTTATTAAAAGTTTGTGTAAATTACAAGGGGATGAAACTTATGAGTGACTAAGATTGTGGAGAATCAATTTGGATTTATGTCAAGATGGTCTAAAATAGAAGCTATTTATTTTCTACAAGACTTGATGGAAAGGTATGAAAGCAAAGAAAGAGATTTATATGTTTTTTTTTTTATTAACTAGAAAAGCATATGATTGAGTGCCTAGAGAAGTGTTGTGGAAGGTTTTGAAAAAGAAAGGTATTCACTTGGCTTGTATCTAGACTATACACAGCATGTATCATAGGATAACTACAAGTGTAAGAAGAACTCATGGAGGAGAGACTAAAGATTTTCCTATATTAAGTCCTTGTTTAATCTAGTCTTGGATTTGCTTACTAGAGACATACAAAAGTTATCCCTAAATGCATGTTTTTTTATAGATGATATAGACATATAGTTTTGATTAAGGAATTAAGAGAAGAGGTTAACTCTAAATTTGAGCATTGGAGACAAGCATTGGAACCAAAATTTTTTTGCTTGAGCAGAAGTAAGATAGAATATATGCATTGCGATTTTAGCAAGAAACAAAAGGAAAATGACTCGAGGTAAAAAATGGAGAAGATATCATACCACAAGTTTCTATGTTTAAGTACTTGAGATCAATTACAAAATGATAGGGAAATCAATGAAGTTGTCACACTCAAGATGCAAGTTGAGTGGTTAAAATAGAGAAACACATTGAGGGTTATTTGTGACCACAAAGTACTTGTCAACCTTAAAGGAAAGTTTTATCACACTGTTGTATGATCAGCTATACTTATAGTAATGAATGTTGTACTTAAAAGGGACCATAAGAAAAAAAAAGTGGCAGTAGCATAAATGAGTATGTTAAGATGAATGTGTGGCTACGCAAGAAAGGACTAGGTACAAAATGATTGTATATATGAGGAGATATTGGAGTAGCAAAAATGAGTACATTAAGGTGGTTTGGGGATTTGCAAAGAAGGTCATTGGAGGTACCAATGAAGATAGTAAATTACATGCTTTTTAGCTTTGTAAAAAGGGGTAGAGGGAGATAGGGTTTTAAATAGCATGCTATATTGTTGTAGTTGCCCTTGGCCGCTACAAGCCTACAACCTATATGGGCAGCTGCAGTGGAGCAGTTTAGTGTAGCAACTATAGTGGACCAAATAGTGGGTTGAATAGCAGCCATAGTAGATGGGATAGTGACACTGTGTTGATTCCAAAAAAGCCCTTTGAACATAGACATTAGGGTTTTTTTGGGGGGCTATTTTGGGATTTCAATTTCTAAAAATGAATTGTACATATGTAATAGTAGTGAAAATGATAAAGACTTGGGTTTAGAAGTTGATGATTGATGATTTCTATTTAGGAAACTTGTATTTGATTTTTGTTGGCATTTGTATATTTTGTTTAAGACACCTATGACTTTTTATTGTTAATTATGAATGTCATAAAAGTAATTTTTAACAATTTTGAGAATTTATATATATACATATATATAGTAAATATTATATAAACTACATACAAAATTTCATAATAGTAGCTAGCTATTCCTCCATAGTGTTTTGGGGGTCGGCTACTATGTGTTGCTATCTACGGTTTAAGACACTAGAGGGAGACCAAGGACATTGGATGAAGTTATTAAAAAGAATTGGGTTGTATTTGGATTTGTAACTTGTTGGGTTTTCTATTTATTAAATGACATTGCCACTTGATTCTTGAATTTGTAACTTGTTAGCTTTTCTATTTACAGCTCTTAAAACACACAAAGGATTAAGACCCCTTACAAGATCTTTTATCTAGCACCCTTGCGACTTCTCTCGAACATTGGCTTCATGTAGGGGAATGTCTATCTTCTCTCCAATTCTTTCTCTTCTCTATGGGTTGTGAAAACTATGGCAATGAGAAACCGCAAGACCTCAGCGGCACAACCATCCTCAGCTACGTTGCGACCTTCTCTAGCGTTCACCAACCACCATTGCTGACCACCACAACTGAGGGCCTTATAGGATCTTTTATTAAAGCTCTTTACAAGATCTTTTATCAAAGCTCCTTACCAAAAGGAAATCAATTGCATACTTGAGATTCTTGTTCTTACAAGATTCCTCTTGCTTCAAAACAAGTGTTTATAATCTTGAAATCATGTCATTGAGAAATTAAGAATAAATTGTCTGTCCCCAGTTAGATTTCCAATACCAAAACTACCATGGACTCCTATAAATTGCCTTGTCTCACTACCATCATGTCCATTTAGATCTTTGCCTATAAGAATCTTTTTCTCTCGTGGAAAGCCTTGAACCATATACCTTGTACACTTTCCAAAGCTTCTCTTCCAGAAGTGCTTTCGATTCTACTTATGGTGTATAAATGCGGATGATATTGATAGATTTTAGTGCAAGCATTAATTCTAAATAAAATTCTATTATCGATCTCTTTTATATCTACCATACTCCTTCCAATCCTTATCCACTATAATACCCACATCGTTCCTTCCTCTAACTTTTTTTGTTTACCAAAATTTAAATCTTGTAGTCTCTAGCTTTTTAGGTTTTCCCCAACCCCTTTAGTTTCTTGAAGTCATATGATGTTAATCCTTCTCTAAATCATGGTGTTCACCCTTCCAAAGACTTGCCTTTTGAAATACCAATGTTCTAAATACCAAACCTAATTAGCTTCTTCACTCATATCCATATAAAAAAAATGTAAGGATCCTTGCTCATTTAGAGCTACATTCATAGGGGTGGGATATGGATGAATTGAATAAGTTTTGATTTGGACTATAATGGATGAATTAAAAACAATCCATTAATCCATTTATATTGATTAAAATTTTATTAAAAAAATCCAATGCATCCATGAACACTTTTATATGGATGGATATCTAATCCATCCATAAAATTCTTTTTAAAAGTTAAAAAAATTTATGACTATTTTAGAAATATTTTATTCTCAATTGTATACACATTTTCAACTTGGCTTTTGGGTAGAGTAATTTTAACTTGGCCTCGGTTAGAATATCTTTGGCTTGTCCTCGTTAGAACATCTTTGGCAAGGCCTTGGCAAGAGCATTATTGATTCGGCTCTGGCCAAAGAATCTTTTGCTCTGCCTCACTTAGAACCTCTTTGACTCTGCTTCGATTGGAGCATCTTTGGCTTGGCCTCAGTCTGACCTCAGTCAGAGCATCTTTGGTTGGTCTCGTCTTGTATTTTTGTTTTTTGCTTTTTATCCAATGAATTTATTTATTTTATTTAATATAATCCATCAGATTTTAAAAAATAGTGGATGGGTAAAAAAAATAGTGGATGGATTACTAACCATCCATGAAATTAATTGGATGGATTGAATTCAATCCATTCATTTTTTTGTTTGTAATGGATGGATTGGATGAATTTTGTTGTGGATGGATGGTGGATAAATGGATTATTTTGCTACTCTTGTACATTCAGGGGCCTTGTTTAACATTGTACTTAGGCCACACATGTTACTTCTGAGTAACGACCTAGCATTAGTACACGTGTTATGAACCATCGTGTAGGACTGAGTCACATGCCTAGACATGAAATAGTTCTTCTGGCGACCTATGGTGAAAGCAAGAAGTAGACTTGTCCTTGACAGAGCCACCCCTAGACTAACACATTTTTAAAAATTATTTCTCATTGATAATTTTTCAATCATACCGCCCTTTAAAAAGGCTACAAAAATATCCCTAACAATTATCCTAATTAATAAATTGAGGATCGAAAATTAGGATTTTGATATCCAGATCTTATTAAGATAGGAAATGATAAGAAAACAGGATAAACTGAAATAATCAAGATTTAAGTAAAGAGATATGATAATCCTAATTAGTGGTCTACATAAACATAATCCATTGTGAGCGGTCCATGTTTGGGGTTTCAACAAGTTTTACGTTGACAATTTGAGAGCTTAACACAATCCTCCTCCTTTAATTAGGCTTGGGACCAACTATGAGACCATAGACAGAGTTGGAGAGTGGAGACTAAGGATATTGGTGAAAATTATTAAAAGGGATAAGATTATTGTTGTTATAAAACAACAAAGTATTACAAGGCTTAGTGCATGTTTTTATCACAAAACAGCATAAAGTTCTAATGGATGTTCAATGTTGTTTTTTCCTGATGTCGATCTGTTAGATAAATGATATACATAATTTATAAATGTCAATTATGTTTAAACACCAGACATTGGGTAAAGAATAGGACATGGGTCTGGGCTACATAGCTCATGCTGCTCATGTTTGTTAAACACTCAATTGACTATCTTCTGAATGACACCCTAAATAAATTATTTGTGCCTTTTGCTCTTTAAGTGTTAGGTAATTATTATTATGATAGGTATTTCAGTATTTATTTGTGTTTTTTCATAGGACTCTCAATTGAAATCAGGGGGCAGGCAGGATTCTTTTGAAGGTTTGACATGCTTACTTTCTGCTGTTTCAATAGTTTCTAACACTCTTGTGTAGTGCCATATGTTGACCCATCATGTTTGTGTGCTTCAGCTGAAATGTACCTTTTTCTATTGAATTACAGATGAACCATCTCAAAATGGCAGTTCGGCATATACTCCTCAAAATGGGGGACTAAATACACCTCATACGGTGGTCAATCAAACTATGTCTATCATACCTATTTCTGCAGGTGGTGCTCCTGGAGCTGTTCCTGGTCCCACGACAAACTTAAATATAGGAATGGATTATTGGGGTACACCAGCTTCATCCAACATTCCTGCACTTGGCAGAAAGGTTCCATCTACTGCAGTTGCTGGAGGGATGGTTCCTGCTGGATCACGGGATAGTGTTCAGTCACAACTCTGGCTACAGGTTACTTTTTACTAGAGACTGGTGATATGATGCCTGTTAGATAACATATTATGGCTGCTCAATGAACCAAATTATGTAGAAAAAATTAACTGGTTTACCCTTTTGAATATATATAATTAATGTACTAATTGTGAAGTTCATGACGCTTATTTTGTGGATTTAAACTACATTCTGAAAATTATCACTATTTACAGAACTAAAAGGAGATGAAGTTGTGAAATAGAATAGGATCTTAAGTTGTAGGGTGAAAAATAGTTAGAGAAATTGAAGTTTGTAACTATCTGTCTATATGTGGTAGTAAGTATTAAGCTTGATAAGGACATGTGCTGTTATAGTGACTTATATAATAGTCATTCAAAGTTAGTTCTGAATTTTAAGTCTAAACATGTATTTCAGCTAACATGTTGTCAGCTATCCTCTTGTGCTTATAACCAACACCTACTGTGCTCTATGTTTGGCAAATTTTTATCACCTTTCCAACTGAGAATCTGTGTTAGTGAATGAAGCAAATGCTTTGTGCCTCTTATTATTTCCTCCTTAAGATATCTCTTTGCTTTAAGTAAATTTATTCATTTGATTGATTATACACATTAGTACTTGGGGTTTAATCTGCTGTAGTCTATTTAGACTTTGGTACAAAGATTGTTTTTTCCCAACCACCATCCACAGCCTGAGGGTTAGTCTTATAGTTATGTCTGTTGGGATACCTAAAGACCAGAGGTTATTTTTTTTTTCTAGTAATTATGTTTATGTCATTGTGGCACTTACTAAAAGCATGGTTCCTTTTGCATTATAGTAGTTACTTATTAAATCTCAAGCAAACAGTGTTGTTAAAATTGTGAAATCACGCAATCCTATGTGAGAATCTGCCTCCTCTGTGCTGAAGTCGCCTGCATCATTCGTGAGTGGGATTGCGATTTCCACGTTCAACTGTGTGGTTGTTGATCCCCATTGAGTCAAAATACCTAAAACCCTATGTTCCTATTTTGGTTTCACTCCTTTCCCCTTTTGTGACCTGCTGTTTCTGTACGTAAGGCTCTTCTTAGTTTGCAACCCCCAGCTGGACCTCCACCCTGCACTGTCACCACCTCCCAGGGCTGCTGTTGATTGCACCTCTGTTTTGCTAGCTGAATGTCGTGGGAAGTGTTGGATTTGCAAAGGATTTGCAAACACTAAATGACCTGCTCTTCTGTTCACTGTATGAAATGCCTTCTCTTTGATAATGTCGTTTTTTAAGGCAGAGAAGCTGGTTTGGCGATCTCTGGCTTCTCTCACTCAGTCTCTCAACCTTCTCAGAAGTCTCATTATCAAATGTCCTTTTTTTTTTTTGTTAAGAGTAAATTACAGTATTGTTTCAAGGGATAAACATAAATTATATTTTAATATTTTCAATGTAAAATAAGTTTTAAAAATGGTGAATAAATATAAACTTGTGATCTTTGAATGATATTTTTATCTTTTTTATAATTTTAAATATCACTAACAACTATCCTAAAAAAATCACTAACATCTAATTTTAAATAATCTTATTATTGATTTTAATTTTTTAAAAAGTAAATCAAGTTTTTTAATTTTTATTATCAACTTTAAAATTTCAACAAAAATGATTTTCATCTTTTTCAATTATGCAATTGATAATAAATGTTTAAAATTTACTATTAATCATGTTAGGGATCATAATGAGAAATAAATCCCTAAAATATTCATTCATATTCAAATAAATTCAAATATAATACATATTCATATTTTATGAGAGGAAAATGTAATTTAGACATATTTTAAGAGAGGGGAATATAATGTTCTTTTATATTTATTTTATTTTGTTTTTGGCTGGGTAACTCATGATTCTGAATTTTCAATTTAAGTTTATTTAATATAGTGATTTAGATGTTATTTTCTTTATCTATCTCGTTTTTTATGCATGCATGTGTGTGTACATATATAAAGTATAATTTTGTACTTCAACCAAGAATGGAGGATCTTACTATTTGTTTTGATCCTCGAGTTAAAGAGTTTTTACCCCTCCTGACCCTATGTAGGATCTCGAGTTTAATAACCTTGCTAGCAAAGCCAATTTACTGATTGGCTTGTTGGATTACTTAATCTGATACAGTCTACTGATTCTCCCTTCAGTAGATGCAAACTTTGCCTCATTAAGGCTTGTCTGCTTGTCTGAATACTTCTTTGGTCATTATGGCAATTTATCTAAACTTGTAGGGCTATTATTAGTACATCAAAGTCAAACCCTTTACTAAATTGCTTTGTCTTTTAGTATGTTGAGCTAAGAAATTTGGTACAAGAAGTCAGGTAGCAAGGCGATATACTATTCACTATTGTCTCTTTACAGGATATGTTGGTGCATTTGATCATAGAGAAGATAAAGGGCCTTTGATGAAGAGTTCTTTAGAATCTGCGCACTGATTTTAGGAACTTTGTTTACTTGGTATCTGATTATTCTTCAATGAATTGTTTTTAGAGCTTGCTGATTTTGTGTCAACTTGGGTTTCACCTTGGGCTCCTATGGTATTGTAAACTGTTTTTGATTGGTATTGGTTCAAAATTAAAGAATGAATAGGGATTTTGAGAGCCTGAGATCTCTTCCCAAAACCAATCTTTCACTCAACAGAAGGCCCCCTGTCTTCTCTTCCTATTTCTTTATAATCAACCTCTGCCAATCTGCTAGAATTCTAACCTTTACCTAACAGATTTACATGGGTAGGTTGCACCTTCTTAACTTGTCTGAAAAGGTACTGAAAAATCAAGTAGAAGGCTGTTGATTTGTATGTTGGGGGGAGGGGGGATTTTCTCAGGAAATATGGGAATTTGTGTCCACCTGCAAAGTTATGTTTGGCATTCCTGTGATGGGGGGCATAGAGCATTTTTAAGAATGCATGGACATAGTTAAATTGATCTTTTTCCCCTGGAACGGAAGTGTTGCTGTTGCACCTTACCTGATTGGCTGATTGGCATCATTACCTGAGTGTTTAGGAATATATAATTATTCCATATTTTTCCTCAAGCTTCATTGTTGTTGGTTTTTGTTCTTTTGCCAGCCTTCTTATTTGTTCATGTTTTATTGTTCACGATCATAATTAATTTTCATTTAGTTTCTTAACAAGTAATCTCTCTTCTTCAGATAGAGAATAAATAGGTAACCCAGAGTTTTAAGGTTTGAACTACCCATTGCCTCTTTTGAAACGTCCACCTGATGATTACACACACACACTATATATATATATATATATAATGGATTGACCTTAATTAAAAACTTGCAATACTACTTTCAATGTTTGGTCTGAGACCTGATTTTTAAGTTTTATTGTTATGCTTTTAGTTTCTTTACACTCCTCATTTTATTTTAAACTTTATCTTTTCTGGTTACCTTTCAGGATGAAAGAGAGCTTAAAAGGCAAAGGCGGAAGCAGTCTAACAGGGAATCTGCACGCAGATCCAGGTTGCGTAAGCAGGTAATAGAGAGTAACTTGTAGCGATTTCCTTCTGTGGTTGGTTGATCACAACTGTCACATATCTAACTCCTGTTTGAGTATTTTTCTAAAGGCCGAGTGTGATGAGTTAGCTCAGCGTGCTGAGGCTTTGAAGGAAGAAAATGCTTCTCTACGGTCAGAAGTAAGTCGAATCAGGAGTGACTATGAGCAGCTACTCTCCGAGAATGCAGCTCTCAAGGTGATGTTAAAATCTTGTGTTGCTACTTTTGGAAGTTTTTAGGAGGGAAAGGAATGGGATGGTGTGGTCATTATTTCCTCTTGCTCGAATGTGTAACTAAAGAAAGGAGGAGAACCAGGGAACTCCCAACCCCTTATTTCAGAGTTTTAGTAAAGGGTACAAAAGTTATTTCCCCTTATTTAATATAAATTAAAAACTTACTATTTCCAAAATAAGGAGGAAAGAACTCTTGGTCCTTGGGATTTGAGGGTCTCCCCTCCCCTCTCTATACAAAGGCTTTAGGTAACTTTTCCCCTCGCATCCTCCTTATCTCCCATTCAAACATTTCACGTATGCTGTTTTGGTGTCTTCTGCAATTGATAAACACCCGTGCCAAAACCATGTTCTGTATGACACGTACTTCCAAAGCGAAGGATAGGTTGAGAGTGATAAATTACACATTTGAAAGTTGATTCAGTGAAAAACAGATAAATAACCTACACCACTCTCCTTGAATCCCTTTGATATCTGAAGATTTGTCTGAAGACTGACCATGCTGTCTAATCTACAGGAGAGACTTGGGGAACTACCTGGGAACGATGATCATCGTAGGTCTGGCAGGAATGATCAGCATGCGGATAATGACACTCAACAGAGTGGACAGACAGAGGCTGTGTAGGGTGGTCATTAGCACCAACCAACCCGCTTTTCAGGGAGATAATCTAACTTTATAGCAAGAGCAAGATCTTGTTTCGGATAGCTTGTAGTTCAGATTGTATTAAAGCTGACCATTTATAGTCTTAAGATCTGCTTAATGTTATATGATCCTTCATTCCTAATCTCTTTTTTTTCTACTCATTCATAACAACCTGGATTGTATGTAGTGTGTGAATTCTGTCATACCTTAACTGCAGCTTCAAAAGTTAGTGTTCCTATTAAGTAAGCAATATAGTTAATGAACCTGGGTGTTTCCATTATATGATTTCCTGTACAAATAATTTATCGGGAAAATAAAGAAAAGAGAAAATCTCTGAATTGTTTCATGACAAGCTTGCTACCTAGTTGAAGAGTAGCCTTTTGGATGGTTCTGCAATACATGGTTACTGAAATCTGTTTGTTTGGACGACCTAAGAAACTTTTGAACAGATTTTTTAGTAGAGACCTCAAATATTTTTCTGGGAGACAATCTTCTTTGAATTGATTTATTTCATCAGTGTGACTAAATCAAATTGGATCAACTTGATCAAATTTGGGTAATTGGGTATAAAATGGCCATAAAAAAAATTACAAAATTTGCAGTTTAAAATGAGATTTTGAGTTAGGTCAAGTCAAACGGCTTTTGAAACCATCCAAAAACTAGATAGTGTGTTTGGACGGTGAATTTTGATTTTTGAGTGAGTTTAAAGTATAATACATCAAAATGACTTGTTTAGATGCCAAACCTTAAGAATTTTTAAAAGGATGAATATTTTAGAGGACTTTTTTTAAGCAAGGTGAAGGAATTTCAAGTATCTAAATGACTTGGAGGGGGGTGGAAAGGTTTCTAATTGTAGTTATGTAACTGTATGAAGTATTCAAGACAGTTTTGTCATCAATAATGGTTCTACCTGCATGATTGTCTTTGATGTAAAATGCTTGAAATCTCTAAAAAAAAAAAAATGATACAATAAATTTGTATGAGATGAAAACTGAATTACTTTATCTAAACAAAAAAATTGAAATACAACAAATTTGATTTATCTAAATAAAGTATTTTAAAAATAAAATAATTTTAATTTAGGTAATTCTCATTACTTTTTAATTTTAAAAAAATTTATATCTCTTATCCAAAGCACTACCTGAATTAATCAGATTAAAAGATTTTTTATCCTATTCATACCGAAAACTTAACCAAATTTGTTCTTTTCTTTTGGTTTAGTTCATGTGCATTTGTGTCGACTCTCAACCTGATAGTCATCCAACTATCAAAACAATTATAGTCGCATTAAATATATCATGTGTGAGCTGCGAGTCCCTTAAATTATGATTTTGGTTTCGATAAATTATGATTTTGGTTTCGGTGAATACTTATTTTATTAGTACTTTATCTTTATATTTACTTATTTTTAATTTTTTTTAACTTTGGGCTAAGGTGGATTGTAGCTTAGAGAATGATTGAAGAACTGTGAATACTGTATTTTTAAATTTAAAATAGGAGATATTTTTAATTATTTTTATCATATTTTTATGCAAAGAAAACTAGGTACAAGTAGAATGTCTAATGCTGTTAGTAAGGTGTAAGCCGGTTGTAATCTATTAGTAAACCTAAAGAACTCAATTTAATTCAATAAATGTTGGATTGATTTATGTTAATTTTGATTGATTCAGTTATATTATGTTGAATTTCGAATGTTTTATTGATTAAACTCGATCATCTTATAATATTATTAATAAAATTAGAGTTATTTATTTATTTCAGTTCATTAATTTTATTATACAATTCATATGTATTACTATTACGATTGTGATATGATTATATATTAATATTTTTTAACTAGCTTTTATTTATTTGAATGTTTTAATTTTGAATGTGTTGAGTCAATTGGATTTGGTAGTTGAATTTTTAAAATTTATTATTATTTCATTTAATTAACTTGACTATACAATCCAATATGATCAAGGTCGAGTTGAGTTTGGTTAAATTACTTAACAAAAAATAAAGAACCCAATTCAACACAACTATGCTCTTTGAATTGATTTTTTAATTAAACCAAATTCAACTCAACTTGAATTACATCCCTAGTTATTAGGAAGAATGTAGAATAGAAATAAAATAAATATATTTATATAACGAAAACAAATCTTATCGTAAAGTTGACAAATTTATTATTATATTAAAATATTTATATTTAAAAAAGTAGTAATTTAAGACTCAAATGTGTTTAAGTAAACTTCTTTACAAACACAACACTTATGAGAGAAGTAAATAGAAAAAAAAAAAAAAACTTATCCAAAAGTTAAACTTAACTTTATGTAAGCTAATTTATAAAAAGTTTTTTTGTGTTAATTAGATTTTTAACTTATGCATAAACTAATTTTAATTTACAAAAAAATTTATTTTATTTTTACTTCATATTTTCTCCTACAACAACAATAATGATAATAATAATAATATTAATGAAAATAATAAATAATAATAATAATTATAGTTATAATAATAATCATAATAATAACAATTATAATAATTATAGTAACAATCATCATCATCATCATCATCATCATCATCATCATCATCATCATCATCATCATCATCATCATCATCATCATCATCATCATCATCATCATCATCATCATCATCATCATAATAATAATAATAATAATAATAATAATAATAATAATAATAATAATAATAATAATAATAATAATAATAATAATTAATAAATAATATTTGACTCATGATAATAATTTTATGTTATTTATAAACTAAATTTCACACGTGAGCCAAAAATCCATACATGCTAAAATTGGCACAATAAAATTCACTAAAAAAAATCCTCCATTAAGAAAAATAAGCTCAATAAATTTATGATAATAATGTTATATTTTTTATAAACTAAATTTCACACTGGAGCTAAAATCCATACATGCTAAAATAGGCCCACTAAAATCACTCCTAAAAACAAATCGGCCATAAGAAAAATAAGCTCAATAAATTTACAAAAATAAATCAATGCTAAAAGAAAATTCTTGATTTCTCTTGGAAGAAGCACTTCATCTTCTTAGAATCATCAATGCATCCATCATCGTCTCCGCCCTTGACAAAACCTGAACATCAGACAATGTAATAGTGCAGAATAAGTACCCAAAAATATCATATCTATAACTGGAATGAAAACACGAAAAATGAATTTAGTTTACCAGTGCCAAGTGCCTATTTTTGGTGCCTAAATTAACGAACTGGATGTTGTTACATGAAATGTCAAGTAATTAAGGAGAGTTGAATGAGTATAATGAACTGGTTATTTTGTGTATTTTCCAATTCAACCTTGTATCGGAGAGTTCAATGAGTACATACCCGGACAATAACAAACTGAACCCGTCTCCGCTTAAGTCTTGAAAAGTTTACTTCACTTGGATATGATCTATGTGACTAATTTGGGGCCAATCGTCGCCAGTTTCCGGCTGACACCTTGGCAGTAACAAGGCGCAGTCCAAAATGAGCAAGATTCTTAGAGTCTTGAGTTTTTCCATTGTTTTAGGCAGCGATTTCAACTCGCTGCATTTAGAAATCTCCAGCCTCCGAAGTGAGGTGAGTTTGCCTATGCTATCCGAAATGGAAGTTAATTGTTGACATTTATCAAGGGTGAGTTCTCGCAGAGTGGTAACGCTGTCGCCAAATGAAAGGGACCTGAGAGTTGAAATATCCCTTATCCTGAGGAAACGAAGGCTTTTCAGACCCTCCCATTGATTGCTTTCCCCGTCAAGATTAATGTCCTTGCAGTTCTCAATCGAAAGACGCTGGAGTGAGCTCAGACGCTTGAAAACATTGCACGGATTCTTCAAATGATTGCAATTTTGAATGTGAAGGTTCTCCAGGGGAATGGAAAAGCCTTGTCCATCAGCTCCAACACTTATTGTATCCAGCAGTTGTAAACTGGAACCCTCAAGGAACATCTCTTTACCATAACTGCTGCAATCCTCAAGACGAGGATAGAGAGGCATGCTCGTTAGACTAGGACATTTCCGGACGTGTAGCTTTGAAATCTTAGCAAATAAAGGCCTGTCGTTTTCCTCTCTCTTCGTTTGCCACCAACTTTTGAGTTTAGGACAATCCTCGATTTTCAGCTGCTCCAGGTTTTTATAGAAAGCTGCCTCTTCGTCACAGTTTTGTGCAAAAACGTATTCCAGTTTGTCCAACCTTACAAGTTCGAGAATCTTGAGTTTTGGGAGTTGATCCTGTTTTGAGAGAGATTCGCACCCGGGACAGTCCTGCAACCTTAACTTAACAAGGCATGTGCATGTAACTGGGATGGAAGTGAGCCAACTAGAAAGGCTTGGACCTTTGTAGTCTATAAGGATTAGTGCTTTCAAGTTAGAATGGGGCTTAAGACGATCCAGTAATGACAGATGGTTCTTCCCTTTCACTTGATCCCATCTCAGTGTCAGGTGTCGAAGGTGTTGTTTCTCTTCCAAGTACTTGGTTCCGTTACTTTGCTGGGTATTCTGCACGCGGTCCAGATGCAAAATTTCCAGGTGTCCTCTCAAATTGTTGAGCTTTGCGAGTTCCTCAAGGTCTCCCATGGGGTCCTTCTCGTTAGCCACAAAAGCGGACAAAGTCTGTAGAGCACTCAGCCTGCTCATTTCGCGAGGCATGGCACTGAGACTCAAGCATCCTTCCAAGTCAAGATGCTTGAGTTTAGCTAGATTCTTCAACTCCTTCGGCAATTCTTTGAGTGAGTAACAACGAAACAGTTTCAACGTCTCCAACTCCGTAAGCTTGGCGATGGAACTAGGGAGCTTCTCCATATCATTCTGGGACAGATCCAAATACTTTAACTCCTTCAGCTCGCCAATAGAGCTCGGCACCGCTTTGATCTTCAATTCACGGAGATCCAACACGCTGAGATACTTAAAACTCTTGAAGATATTTCCAAGAACCTGCGTGCTCATCTCCAGCTGCAGCGTAAGTCGCGACTGTGTATTTGCGAAGAAAAGAATGCTTCTCAGTTGTTTTGCCTTGTCAAAAAAGGGACCTGGAATTCCACGAGGAAAGCCTAAGCTCAAATCAAATGAAGCTAACAGGACTTGCTGGTGAACCTTGTCCCCGTTTAGATCCACATTGATGTTCTCCCTATCGGCGAGGAATCTTGCTATGTCGTGCATTAGCGGGTGCATTGTGCAGCTTCTCACTTGGCCAATCTCGTCTTCCGTCACGACTTGGAATATAGATCTCCCAACCAAGTCCATCAAATAGCTACGACCAATTTCTTCTGGACCTGAGCCAGAGCTCGTTGAAGGGTTGAGAAATCCTTCGGCCATCCAGAGATGAATTAATCTCTCAGCATCAAACAAGTAATCTTGAGGAAACAAGGAACAATAAGCGAAGCATAAGTGGGGAAGCTTCTCGTCGTAATAGGAGTATATTAGTTCATCCATCAGTTCAGTTAATTGAGAAGGAGAACGGCGACATTTTGCCATGGTTATTATCGCTAGAGGGACGCCTCTGCACTGGTCAATCTCTGGGTTGCTCGAACGATCACCTGCATCTCGTCCGAGAACCGTCTGAAACAAAGACAAGCTTTCCTCCTTATTAAGTACCGGCAAAGCGTATAACTTAACCGGGCTAGCAGCAATATTCCCGAGTACAAGACAGCTACGTGTAGTTATGATTATAGCCTTAAGACAGAGACGAGCCTCCTTTATCTTGTCCTGCAACGCCTTCACATGTTGGTCTCGAATCTCAAGTCTCCAATCATCCAGAATTACAATTCTGTTGGTAGAATTTGTAGTATCATCAATGACCCGTTTGGCAATGGAGTCTGCGTCAAAGGTGTTGTAGTTTGTACAAATAACCCAAGTGGGGAAGCCAACATGGTTTCGCACTTCCCGATCCTGGCAGACGTGGCTGGCAAGTTTAGTCTTTCCAATTCCTGCAAGCCCTGCAATGATAATCACAGGGACACGACTTCCTCCATCTGGGCTCCTGCTCAGCAACATAAGTTGATCTATAATATCCTTCTTTTCCTTTTCTCTCCCAACCAATTTCAAACCTTCCTCAGCTTTACCCACCAATGCCTCCCTCGTCCCGTTCAAATATTCTGCCTTGCGTGCAATGCGTTCAAGGTCCTCTATCGCTTTCTTTTTTTGAGTGTTGAGGCGATTCTGAGAAGAACTGCCTTTGGAGAAAAAGCGCATAGAGGCCTTCTTGGAGGAGGATTCGGTGTCCAAGTTCTTCAGGCCCGTCAGCACATTGCCAAGCTGTTGCTTCAAAATAGCTTTGGCTTTCACATCGCATTCTTTTATCTTATCAAAAAGATCCTTACTATTGCTTTCATCATTGACAATTTCCTCTATCTTTTGGAGGATTTGCTCAAAGGTTTTTGGGGGAGCAGATGCCTCCATTGATTCAAGATACAAGGCAGAAACTGAGAGATTTAGGATTCAGGATTAAGGAGAGAGGGTACCCACCTTCACTTCAAGTTTGCATTTTATAGCAACTTTAACCCACTTTTCCACTGTGAAAGATAAATATATAAATCTTTACCTGATCAGTATATAAATTTTTTAACTTCCATGATTAATACAAGTAATTATCATTCATGTGGAGGTAATTCCATAATTAATACAAGTAATTATGATTCATGTGGAAGTAAGTAAATACAACGATGGTTTATATCACCTAATAATTTTTCTTTACTTAAAAAGCATAAATATTATATATATAAAATATGACGGTGCTTTCTAACTTGGAAAAAAAAATTATGATAGTAGTACAATATGTAGTAAACGACAAAATTATTGGTCAAGGCTTAAATTATAAAGGGTTGCGACCTAAATCGCAATACGGGTCGACGAAGATAGATGTTTGGATTCCAAGTTTCTTTTGAGAAAGGAATGGGAGGACGGAATCGTTATCAGTATCTTTATGGAAAATGCCGGAAAATTTTTAAGTGGATAAGACTGGTCTTTGAATCAGAGAAACATGCTCGAAAGTCGGTTATGCATGGGGATTATTAGGTATTCCAACAAGTTTATCACACGATAATTACTCGATCTGGCTGCATGAAAAGGAAATGACTCTTAAATTTTGGTTAATGCCTTTCAAAAGATGGAGTACTTATACAGAATGAGTGTGGAATATTTTTGAGTTTTTTGGATGGATAACTTGACAAGAGTAGGCCTCCTGCTTCTACGTATCTCATTTTTGATGGAGAAATCAAATTTCATGAAGTTCTGATTGAAGCTTGAAAGAGAGTGGATTATCTATTGACGTCCAAAGAAGGTTGGGATAGAGTAGACCGTCCATTGACGTCCAAAGAGTTGGGATAGAAATAAGTACCTTTTATTGTGGAACTTGACAAGAATTGCCTCTTGCTCCTACCTATCTCCTTTTGCAATGGAGAATTCAAAGTTCATGTGATTCTTGCTGGGTTATTGGGTTGAAGTGGTGTGGTCGAGGATGATTTGATTCTGCCGGTAGGAATGTGCCTCGAAGGACTCGGAGGAATCGATCCAATGAAGGGCCCACTGAGCCTTTTTTGGCGACGTAAGGGATGGTATCGATGGCAATCTGGAAGCTATATAAGGGTGATGCGAGGGATGGTATTGATGGCAATCTAGAAGTTGTAGAAGGTGCGACCCTCGACAACTTGGATTTCCTTCATGAATCTATCAGTGAGGCTTTCGAGGACGATGCAGTCGGAGGCGGCGAAGAAGGTAAGGACATGGGTGATGAAGTGGCGCTTGTCGTTGGTGAGGAAATCCTAGCGATGGAGGTTCTATGAGAGGATGACCTCCTCCGTCGTCCAGAATGAGGCTTCGGGTTTCTTGTACATTTCTCAGATTTTGGGGTATTGGATTGGGAACATGCAGAATCGATCTAGGTTGGGAGCGAGGAGAGGCTCTTTGGAAATTACAGGCATCTTGGTATCCAAAAGTTTTGGCGTTGTACTCTTCCTTCTCCTTTTTTCTCTGGCTACTCTTCCTGACTTGAGTGGAGTAGTCTTTTCCTTCCTGTATTTGATCTTTTTCCCCCTACCTTTTTCTCTTCGTTCTGAGGCTTTATACAGGTCTCGTCCAAGGTCGTTTTGGGCCCAGTTTGGTCGCATACTGTCCCACGATTTCCTCCATGATATTGTGGGTGGCATAACCACATCGATTTATAATGTATATCTCATAAGTGGTTATATCTGTATATCTCACAGGTGATTATTTCTGTATATTCTCACATATGGTTATATCTGTATATCTCGCAAATGATTATCTCAACTCTTTATTTGCAATTCCATTATGCTAAGACAAATTTAGGGTCCCACGTAGAATTTATCATAGTAGATATATTTTTTATACACATTCATATTACTTCTTTTATAATTAGATAACTAAATGTCATATTACTTAAATTTATTGGATCAACATTAATTATAATAAAATTTTATAAAGTATTATCAAAATATTAAAATTAAAACAAAAATACATATATTTTATATTTAATATACGATATTTTATTAAAATAATGAAATATTTTACTATATACATATATTTATTATCATTAGAAAAATGTTATTATTATATATGTGTATATGTAAATAATATTATTTTAGAAAAATGAATAAATTATCATTGAAGTATCTAATTGACCTATTTTTTATTTGCTAAAAAAATGGATAGCTTAAAAGTTATTCTTTAAAAATTAGAAATTGTTCTTAATGTATTAAAATAATGTTAAAAATATGTTATTAACCTTCTTCAAATAAAGATATTTTAAATTTTTTCCTCCTAGTTGAATTGATATGTTGGCCTTTCATAATTCATAAAAACAATTTTATTAATCATTGTATTATAATTTAAATGTAACACAAGTCTTTATTTTTATATAGACTAATATATACATTCGAAGTTATGTAGCTATATATATTTCAAAAAGAATATTTTATAAAAAGAGCAATTACAAGGTTGAAAATGTTTTTCTAAATTGTAAATAGATATGAATATTCACACATTAATTTATTCATAAAGTTACTTATCAAAATAATTAATGTAGGGATGTTCTTGTAATTTATGCACAAATAGTTTATTACATTTACATAAATTATTCAAGTAGAATGAAAAAAATTAGATAATGAAAAAAAAGAATTTGATTCAAGTAGTGTATGCTTTATTTTTCTTTAAGCAATATTTTGGACTGGAGTTTTATGTATTAAAAAACAATTCCACTAAAAATAGTCCTATTATGTTAAAAATAATTTTAGTTCAAATAAAATTGACTCTCATGAAAAATAATTTGATTGAATATTATAATTATAATTAACTATTGTTAAATTATATTAGACATCACAAATTTAATATAATAAATATATTTTGTGTATTGTATGAACAACTGTAAATATTAATAAATGTGAAAAATTATAAATTAAAAAAACATTTGACGAAAATTATTTTATACTTAATAAAATATTATAAATTAAAATCTAAAAATGCATATATTTGTTTGTTTTAATTTTATTATTATGCTAATGATTTTTAAATATCTTATTATAATTAATGTTGATTGGATAAATTTTAGTATTAATAAAAGATATTTAGCTATCTAATTATAAAAGACAGCAGTTTGGGTACGGATAAAGAATAGATAAGGTGTGGTAGGCTCTATAGTTTTAAGTCTAATAAGGCGGATAATTTTGTTACTTTACCGAATATTATACTTATATTTTAGGAAAAAAAACTGCACTTTTTTTTTTGTTAGTGAAAAGGTAATTATTAAAATAACATAAATCAATGATGAAAAAGTCGAAGAAATGAGAAAATCAACCTGGGAAGGTCAATTTATTAAAGCATTGTTTTTATTTTTAACTAGGAAAAACTAATAATGCCATAATCATTTTTTTTATTCATAAAACTTTGAAATCGACAATCTTATTATCTACATTTTTTTTATATGAAAGTAGACAATATCAATCATTGTCTACATTGCTTTCTTATTTTTTATTTATTATTTTAAAAGTAGACAACGACGTGCTGGCATTGCTGACTCGTTTTCAATATAAAAGTAGATAATGAAATTATCTATTTTTATTTTTACTTTTAAAACAAATAGAAAGCAAGTTATGACAATGTATACTTCTCTTATAATTTTAAATTTTTACATTGATATTGTTGTCTTTCTTTAAATATTATTATTTTTATAACGACTCAATTTACTTTTTTTCCACTTATTATGATGTAGTAGTTGATTAAAGAACAGCTTCAACTTGCATTTATTTTGCAGATTTTTGAGGTATAATATTTTTTTTGTTAATTTAAGTTTTTTTGTTAAATTAAACTCAATGGATTATATATTTTTAAGTGATTTTTTTAGGTGAAATATGAAAAATTGAAAATTATACTCATATTAGAGATATTATAAATGATTTTTGTGAAGCAAAAGGATAAGATATAGAATGAATTTGTTGAAGATCAAATTATGTGTTAGTCCATGAATCATTTTATTTGTCTAATATTAATTGTGATAAAAATACACAATTTTGAATATTTCTATATGGTTATAGAGTTAGAAGAAGAGGTAGAGTAGGTGTGAAATTTAAATAAAAAAAAGTAATTATTAATATAATAAAATAATGACACATATATGATGCATATGATTATGTAATTGAAGAGTGAAAGCTAAATAGATGTGTTGGTAAGTATATTAAATACAATAGTAGATATGAATGGAGAATTACAAAATTATTTAGTAAAAGAATTGGGAAATGGAAAATAAGAAAAACAAAATAAAGGTATTCATAGTTGCATATCTTAATTGATTTAAGAAGATCAACAAAAATTAAGTTTAGATGTTATTGTTGATTGTATTGTTGCTCTAGTAAGTGCATATCTTAGTATTGACACACACAATGTTTTTACTTCTTTTAAAAATGGATTAAAACAAGATTTAAAAGATAATTTTAACTACAAGGTTTTAAAATACAATATTAAAAAAATAAGTAAAAAGATAAAAAAACACAATAATTTTATACTGGTTTATCTCTAACTTGAGACTATGTCTAATTCTTGACCAAGTTTTTACCAACTATACAACAATACACTTGTGTTAATGTTGAATTAAATTCCTTATATCAATTTATGTTTTTCTTTTAATATACATTTGGGTCATGTAATTGTTTGATTTTGACATATGTTTGTTAGTGTCTTAGAAGTGTAAATTTTTTTTTATTCATATAATTGTATTAGTGAGAGAATATATAGTGGAGTTGTATAAAAATAAAATATAGACTAGATAATACAACTAATTAACATAAATATTTGAAATTTGAAGTTACATTCTATCAAGTAGGTTGTTATAACTGATATTTAATTTATAATAATTATTTATTACTAATATATTACATATTTGTTTATTTTATGATCAAAGTTAATACAAATATATGATTATTTTTATATACTAACTATTGATTCTAATATATGTTTAGAGTTGAAGTTGATTTCCTAGCATTTTGTTTGTGATATGATTACTTTAATAGAATAGCATGCACTTAATATGTTGAAATTTTTTTTAAATATTTATTTTAGTTGACTTATATTATTAAAAAATTATAATTGATTTTCTTTTTCTATTAAATATTTTAGTATATTATAATTATCTTAACCTATTAACTATACTTAAATAAAATAAATTAATATTATTTTTAGAATTCCCTACAAGCATAACAATGTTATACTATGTAATATTATAAATATTACCATAAATATTGAATTATATGCTACGGCATGTTTGGTACATCATGTATTGTCTGTCTATCCAGGATTGCTATGAAAATTAATAACGTGCACGATTGCATAGTCTCTTTTGGCTGATGTGATGGGAACTTCTTTCCCTGGCCATTGATTGATCACTTTTATCTATTTTCTGTTTTTTTATCCTACAACCAAGAAAAAGTACATGAATTAGGTATGATAATAACGGGAGTGTATGAATTTTGAATTTATAAGCTACAGCATGTTTAATGAGGGTGAAGCGGGAGTGGTTCTCATTCTTCAAATACGTTTTAGTTAGGTATGATAATAATGAGGGTAATAAAGTGGATGACTACAGTTTCTTTTTTATCACTTTATTTTTTTTGCCTGTAAGGCCACACGGGTGTATACATTTTGAATTAAAAGCTACATCATATTTAGTACATCAACTAGATACGGGAGTGGTTTTTGAGGTTCTCAACTTATTTCTTAATGCCCGAATCTACTTTCATTTTTATTGGGGATGAAAAAAAATACTTAAATAAAGATAGGAGTTGAGAATATATGGTGATACAAATATGTTTCCTTCAAATTGATAACTTCATTTATATTCTATTTTTTTTAAGGTTGAATTGCTTTTTTATTTTTTTTTAATTTATAATATTCAATTTCTTCTCTTTACTATTAAAATATTTAATTTAAAATTTTATTTATTTTAAAATATCCAATATTATTCTTTCCTCTAATTTTATTAATGCCATTGGTTTAATTTAGAAGAAAAAATAACTGAATATTTTTTGAGATTTATAAGATTAAATTGAATATTTTAAAAATAAATAATATATTCAAAAGATAAAAAAATTAAATATGTTTTAAGTTTAGGTAAGTATAACTTTATTTTAATCTTTACAGATTTATTTTCCTTTTAAATTCCTCATATTTACTCAGTTTTTTTTATCTTTATTATTAAATATAGATAATTTAATACATAAATAATATTAATTAAGATAAATAAAGTATCAATCAATATTAAAAAATTGTAAAAATTCGTTCATAAAATTATATATTTAATTTATAATATAAAATATTGAATTTGATTATGCATTATTGAACGACACACATTTAAGATTTTTCTTTTGGTAAGTAATGTTTGGTGAGTTACATTAATTATTAAATGGAAGATATCATTTAAAAAGTTTGAATCCGTACTAGTTTTAGGCCGTAAATGTGGTTGCTCTCCACCAACCTTACAGCTACGGAGTAACTTCAGAGAGATAGTTGTTTTAAATACTGTTTGCGTAAATAATTTAATTCAAGATTTATTAAATAAGATATTGTTTGAATAAATTTTTTATGAATATCTGTGAGATAAAAAATGAAAAAGTAAAATAAATTGAGTTTTTATAAATTAAAATAATTTATGTACTTAATTTAAAAAAAAAAATCAGATTAAAGAATTTCTATAAAAATTATGTGTATAAATTAATTTTAGTTTATAAAATAAAACAATGCATTCTATCTTTTATTTTATAAATATTTATAAAAAAAATTCAAACATAACCTAAATACTTATATGTTTACTTATAAATAAATTGTTTTATAATTAAGATAAAATATAGTTAAATTATTTTCATATAAACTTAAGTTATTTTTATCACACTACAAGAATTTTTTGATTTTAATACTAATTTTAGCTACCATTTAAATTAGTAGCTAAATTCTAACTAATTAACTATTAATTAACTAAAAAATTATTTTTTCTAATTAAATTGAAGTTATATTCATTTATATTTCTTATTACTACAAATTAGCTAGGAAATAACCATAAATTTTAAAAAATTTACTACAAATTAATTAAGGTTATTTTGCTAACTAATTTGCTACTTATTTCATGTTACCATTCAATATTGTAGTAATTTTGTAGCTAATTATTTTTATTAGAAATTAACTATAAAATAACTATTAATTTAAAATTAACAACAAAATTATTTTATAGCAAATTTTAATTTTTCTAGTAGTTAATTATCCTAAAAATTTATTAAAATGAATCAAAAACAACTTATGAATATATCATAAACTAATTTTATAATAAGAGGTTGTAAGTTCTTAGATTGGAAATAGTGGATCACTATGCCTCAAATATGTTCGAAACGTAAACAAATATTGAGATCTCACTCGTTGAAAAATATTTTTCTATCCACTTAAACCATGTTTCAGGAAAAACCATCTTCATAATATAATCCAAAAATTATTAATTTATCAAATCAGATGTCTTTTTGAAATCAATATTAAACAACATTGCCTACTTTTTATTCCCCTTTCATCATGGAGCAATTCATTTGCGAGAAGTACTCCATATAAAATCTGACACCGTTAACAAAAGTAGATTGAGACTCCGAAATCACCGTATGCATAATCTTCCTTGATCTACTGACTAAATTTTTATCCTTTAAAAGTTATTCTTTAAAATTTAGAAATTGTTATTAATGTATTAAAATAATGTTAAAAATATGTTATTAACCTTCTTCAAATAACGATGTTTTAAATGTTTTCCTCCTAGTTGAATTGATATGTTGGCCTTTCATAATTCATAGAAACAATTTTATTAATCATTGTATTATGATTTAAATGTAACACAAGTCTTTATTTTTATACAGACTAATATATATATATTCGAAGTTATGTAGTTATATATATTTCAAAAGAATATTTTATAAAAAGAGCAATTACAAGGTTGAAAATGTTTTTTTTTTTGAATTGTAAATAGATATGAATATTCACACGTTAATTTATTCATAAATTTACTTATCAAATTAATTAATGTAAGGACGTTCTTGTAATTTATGCACAAATAGTTTATTACATTTACATAAATTATTCAAGTACAATGAAAAAATTTTGATAATGAAAAAAAGTAAAATATTCAAGTAATGCATGTTTTGTTTTCTTTTAGCAATATTCTGAGCTGGAGCTTTGTGTATTAAAAAAAATTCCACTAAAAATATAGTCCTACTATGTTAAAAGTATTTTTAATTCAAATAAAATTGACTCTCATGAAAAAAAATTGATTGAATATTATAATCACAATTAACTATTATTAAATTATATTAGACATCAAAA